>JAUMJM010000075.1:1205000-2410000 GCA_033558235.1 Neomorphus geoffroyi | reverse complement strand
GGTGTGGGTAGGTAGGCTGTCGCACTAACGAGGTTGATCCTAACCCCGCTTCCTCGAGCAGCCGGAGCTTCCTCCATCCTGTTTCTGCATCCAGGAGCCATTGGCAATTGCACAGATCGGGCTTTTCTGTTCCTTCCAGGACAGCTGCCTTTGCAATCCAACTGGCTTCATGTTTTCTCCCCGTTAGCATCGTAGCGTCGTTCCGATAAGCGAGAATTTCCAAGCTCCAGCTGGGGGAAGGAAAATGAAAGCAGAGTCATTCAACCCAACTGAAAATTATCGATTAGCTCTTGCCAATGCCAGCCCTGAGCACCAGGTGATTTTAACATAAACCGTCCAATTCTAGGAGAGCTGCCATAAAAAACTTAGTGGGAGAGGGTGTTTGAGCCACCCAGCAGTGGTTGTGTTCAGAGAGGCTTGAGAGGTGCCAGTTCACCATCGGGAGTTGGAGAGGATGCCCCAGGGCCCACGAAGCGGCGAGAGGGGCTGTTAAGAGTGGAGGCAGCAACATTGGACCCAGCTTCCGTAAAAAAGTTTTCCTTTCTATCTCCTGCCTTCCTCGGACAGAGGAAAAGAACTCACAGTGTCGTGTTTTGATCCGAGCCAGGAGTGACTACAGTTTGTTCTGTTGCTTACAGCTAATAGGAGTCAATCCTATCAATCTGAATTAATTAAAAGAAATTAAAGATAAAACAAATCAGTAGCCAGCGGTGACCAGTACAAAACAGATGAGGGTGTTTTTCACTAACTTTGCGGTTTGTTTTATATCATTTTTTTATCTTGTAACACATATTCCTTTTCTCCATGGAATGGACTTCAGTTTCTTAAGGTGGGAGTTTCCAGCTCTTGCCTTAAACACAACGAGAACGAATCTTTTCTGTGGAGCAGTGATAAGAGAGGTTCTCCAGCCCTGAAATTAAACAACACGAGGGTCTTTTGCACCCTATCAGTCTCTTTTTAATTGATTTTTTCCATTCATGTGTAACGAGGAGCCTTTCCCTGCTGGAAAAGCGTGTTACGGGGTAACCATCCTTCCCTTTCCTCACACACAAGACGTGAGTTCGTTTTGAGGAGTTCCTCCTTTAGGAAAAGAAGCCCTTGAAGCGCATCCATATCCAGGTGCCCGTTTCTCATCACTGTAGGACCCATCGGCAGAGCCACTGTCCTCTCCACACCCTGAGCGCTGGGAGGATGCTGAGTCTTTGAGCGCCGCTGTCCAGCGGTCGCTGTTAAAGTAGGAAGTTTAGCTCTTCACTCTTACAAGATCGTGCTTTGGCTTTTTTCTTTAATGTAAGGAAAATTTTCAGGGTGGAAAAACTGTGATGAATCTGTGCAGGGTGTTCCTTAGAAGCTCTTCTACTGCAATAGGCTGTCTGGGCGTATTTTCTCATTTCTGAAGGTCTTTTCACTTTCCATCCAACTGTCAGGATGAGGTGAAGGAATAGATAAACAGCGCTGTTAGTAGAGTGGTTCTTGGAAATCTTAAATGTAGGCAATTAAAGTGTTTATAAAAGAGAAAACCAGCTGGACCAGTGAGTATTTATACTCTGCTTCTCATGTTTGATGGCATTAAAACAGCTGGGAGGTAGAGCTGAAAGTGAACTCAGCTGTTTTTTACTGAAAAAATCTCTTATTAAGAAAATTGATAGTTAAAAGCCAGATTTGATGGCTTTTTTCAGACAGAAAGTGACCATACCGAGGCCCCGCGGTCTGAATTAGCAGAGTTGGACTGTACCACGTGCCTTCCGTTCCCAAGCCGTCACGGGTAGCAACAGCTAGCGGCGTGTGGTGGATAGAAAGCCACCATGGGATCTGGTTTCATTTGCTCTGTTTCGTTATGGGACCTGTTATCAACAGATTTTCTTGCTCTCGGCGTGGAGCTCTGCTGATTACACTGAGAATTCAGGGTTCAGAGACCTAACTCGGATGCCCTGTCACCTTTATTTCTATTTTCCCTTTCTTGCATTCATTTTTATTTCGATTTTAACAATCAGTTGTTTATTGGAAAATGCTTTTAATGTTTACTGAGCATGGTAAATCCTGGTTACGTTCCCTCGTGTGTAACCCGAGTGGGTGGGAAGTGATTCAGTAACCCGAGCTGAGGGCTGGGATCCAGGACCTCCTGCGCTCCATCCGCGCTCTCCAGCTGATGCCTTCAGCTCCCATCCTGGGTTAACCTGTCTCCTTCGCTTTCAGATGGGGGTGACAAATCCAACTCGTTAAGGAGGTTTTATTGGAATTTTATGGATAAAGAGATGCTGAAAGCGGCCTTGCCCTGTGTGTGGGTGTAGAGTTGCTGACCTTTCCCTTGCAGGGAGTTGCCCTCGCCGGCAGGACCCTGCCTGTTGCCCGCTTGGCTCCTAGCTGCTCTCCAGCCATCAGTCTCCATCCTCCGCTCCCACCAAATACCTGGAACAGCTCAAAGCCCAGCTGCTTTAACCATTTCCCTCCACCTTCAACAGTTTAAAATCTTCACCGCTGCTTGTTTTAAGTTGGTTTTATGTTTGTTTTCCCAGGCAGGATAGCGAATGCCCGCATTCATTCCCTAGAGTGCCTTTAAAATACCGAGCAGCTCCGGCTGTTCGCTCCCGGCTCTCAAGCAGCGCACTGCCCCCCGTAAGCGATGTTCACTCCTTAGACCTCAGTACCTGTCCGTCACTGTCCTGCAGCGAAGCTTTTGACTGTTTTGTGATGTGTTGTTTTTTTTTTTCCTTTCCTGTGGGTTTATTTTACATAGAGTGTGACATTTTGGTTTCGTTGTGGTGTTTCTGACTCTTTGTGCCTTTCCTTTTGTGTTTGTTTCTCCCGCCTTTCCTCAGTTTGCAGCGGGGCCTCGACCTGCCCATCACCAGGTACAGTACCCTGCCCCTTCATTATCATCCTAAACTAATTACCTGGGGGAGGTGGGTGGTTGGCAGTGATTCCCCACTAACTCCGAAGTAGCCCTGTTAGATATTAACACACGCGTAACCCCGCTAACAACCTGCCTGCGACGCAGAGTAACACTCTTAATTCTTGAGTGGTGTCACTGCTCTCGTTAACCACCGTACTTAACGCCGTTTCCGTAGGAAAGGAGAACCAGTAGAGCTCACTGCCAGGTATTTGTGAGATTTGCTTGCCTTTTCCCATCGCTGGAAACTTTGTTGAGTATCTCCCAAACCAGTCAGTGGGTTAGGTTGCCTGAGCTGAAGGTGTCAGTGACAACCAGGCATTCGCATCCCTGGGAAAATCATAGTATCATGGAATGGTTTGGGTGGGAATGGACCTCCTGTTCCATGGGCAGGGACACCTCCCACTGGATCAGGGGGCTCCAAGCCCCATCCATGGTCTTGAAAAAAATCACACTTTGCAAACTCAGAGCAAGGCAAATGACTTTCCTGTTCCTGTGTTTCTTTTGTGTTACCATTACATCGCTTAATGTTGGTTTTGGTCACCTTATGAAAGGCAATCATTTAGGAATGTTTGTAGTATTCCTGTTGCATGGCTTGGACTTCTAGGAATAGTTCTGGCTGATGAAACTCATGGGCAGCGCTTATTAGGGGGACAGAAATGCCCAGAGGATCTCTTCAGCATTAGGGCAGATCATAGAATCGCTTGGTTGGAAAAGACCTTTGAGATCATCAAGTCCAACCATCCCTGTCCACTACTAAACCCTCTCTGAGCACCTCATCTACCCATCTTTTAAACATCTGCAGGGATGGGGACTCCACCACCTCCCTGGGCTGCTGAGAGCTGCCAGATGCACCGGTCGTTTCTGTCTTGGTCAAGGTGTCTGCAGTTGTCTTTTCTGTCAGCTCCTACGTTCATCCTTGCCAAAACCCTTATCTCCTGACACTGATCTTGCTGCTTCATGAAGCTTTTGAGGGGGCAGAGGTGGAGCTGACAGGTGGAAAAGAGGAGGAGAGGCCAGACAAGTGCAGGAAAGCTCTGCCAGGCTGTTTCCATGTCACTCTTCGTTGGCTTGGAAGGAACAGGTTGTTTAACAAAGTTAATGGGAGAAAAAAACAATCCCATTAACTCCAGCGATGCTGGGACAGGGGCTCAAGTCCCAGAAGGTTTGTTCCAGGAGAATTATCTTACTTCACTCCTGTTAGCCTGAGCAGTTTAATACAGTAGAGATGGGCACCTTTGGGCAGATGCTGTCTCAGGAGTGAGGTAGGTGAGTTTAGTGGGCAGAGACACCTAAAAATGCCCATAATCGTTGTTCCTTCCGCTTCGGAGAGCAGGGTGGAGCAGAGATCCTTCCAGAACAGGGCAAAAACAGGCTTAAAAGGTAGAATGAGGTGTTTGCACTTGTTTGCTCACAGGCAAATGTCATGTGAGAGAGAGAGCAGTGATTTTTTTGTGGTGAGGAATTGCGCTGACAGGCGGCGGTGGAGGAATGTTTGCAGGATGACTGGGCAGCGCAGGCAGTGACGGAATTAGCATCTTGTTTAAATGCTTTTGTTCTTGACCTTAACTTCAGGTCTGTGTTTGTATTATGTGATACCAAAAATGCATCACTCGTTAGTTCTGTCCTAGGTCCTTACTAAGGCAAATTCCCTACTCATTGTGAGCCTTTTAATCATGGAATCATGGAATGGTTTGGGTGAGAAGGGACCTCAAAGCCCATTTCCACCCCCTGCCATGGGCAGGGACACCTCCCACTGCATCAGGGGGCTCCAAGCCCCATCCAACCTGGCCTGGAACACCTCCAGGGATGGGGCAGCCACCACTGCTCTGGGCAACCTGGGCCAGGGCCTCCCCACCCTCACAGCAAAACATTTCTCCCCAAGATCTCATCTCAATCTCCCCTCTTTCAGTTTCAAACCCTTCCCTCTCATCCTGTCCCTGCACTCCCTGATCCAGAGCCCCTCCCCAGCTTTCCTGGAGCCCCTTTCAGTCCTGGGAGACTGCTCCAAGAGCTCCCCAGAGCCTTCTCTTCTCCAGCTGAACAACCCCAACTCTCTCAGCCTGTCCTCGTACGGGTGGTGCTCCAGCCCTTGAATCACCTTCATGACCTCCCTCCAACAGCTCTACATCCTTCCTGGGCTGAGGACTCCAGAACTGAACACAGTAACATTCTCATAAAAACCATGGAGCTCCCTGCGAGCAGATTTTGGACCTGGAGTCTGGAGGCAGCGCAGCCTTAGAGGAAGAGAGTTCAGTGCTTACTGGTGGGATTCTACCACCAACTTGTCACAGCTCGGTTTAACACTTCCTTTTGGACTGAGTTCTGACCCTGCCTGTAGGTTAAAACTTGTGATTTCCAGGTTTTTTCCTGATCTAATCACCACACGGCGTTGCAGGTAGATTTTTGACTCCGAAATCTGCTTGTAGTTATCTGAGAGAAGCTGTCACCACTAGAAGAACATTTCAGGCTCTGTTCCCAGTGATACCTGTCCTGCGCTGGATCAGGACAGGCACAGAGGAACTGAGGCTATAGATGAGGTGTTTATTTCTTATAACCCAAAGCCCGGTCTCTGCCCATGGTGCAGACTGGGCATGGAGAGCGGGACTTTTGCTACTGCCCCGTGCAGGAGGGTGACAGCTGTTGAAGCAAGTTCAACCCAAACCCAAGAGTTAGAGGATGCTGGAGGCCAACATAAATAATCCTCCTCACATGGGAAACTTTTAACATATTTGAATTGTATGACATAAGCAGGAGGCTTTGAGACTGAGATTTTATAACCTAAAAAGTCTTAAATAAATGAATCTAAAGTAGCAGTGTCAATATTTGTTGCTAGAACGCAACGTGCCTTTCTAGGAAAGCGCAGGAGGATGAGGTTTGCAGTGATTCCTGCAGCGGTCCCAGTGCAATGTCGTTACCACGTGCCTCATTGATTCTCTCTCTTTTTCAGTCAAATAATGGATTATTCTTCAGCATTGTTTCCTGTAATTATTAGATCTTTAAAGTACTCAAATTAGCTTTATAAGCAAGGTTTGGGAATGCCAGTGGTGGTCGATAGTTGGTTGATGCTATGGAAAGTGTGGTCAAACTGTGTGCGAGAGGAAGTGTTAGAATGGGATTTAAGAGGCTGTAGGACTTGTGGCTGAATGTAGGTGAAAACAGCTGATTGTGTGTCAGTAATCCATGATTACAGTAGCACAGCACCTGAAAACTCATTCTCTAGGAGGAAGAAAATGGGCCCTACAAGGAGTTTTGTAGCCGTATTTATAAATTACCATCAACTTAGGTTTTTCTCAAAGTGCCGTAGCAGACTGAGCCCCTGCCCTGCCTGGGCTGGTTGCTCCGTTTCCCACTTTGTGCACAGAGCATCCCTTTTTTTTCCCCTTTCTAAGTGAGGCTCTTGAGTCACTTTGTTGCTTCTGATCCTCCTGAAGCACAGCTGAAAATAGCAGTTTGCTTCTAATCGGAAGTCCGAAATGTAGAATAACCCTTAATTTAAGCAGTGATCTCAGGAGCTGATGGGTTATTTTCAAATGGGTGCTCAGAAGAGGCCGGTGTGATTAGAAACAGAAATAAGTGTGAACTGAAATGTCATAGTTCCCTTTCTGACTTGTATTTGAGATAGTTCACTGGTTACGCAGACTGATTTCATTTGTGGTTGCTGTTGTGGTTCCAGTTTTAGCTTGGGGTGACTTGAGTTCATTTGAGTTTGGCTTCCACAACAGAGAGCTGGGTTTCACAGAATCATGGAATCATGGAATGGTTTGGGTTGGAAGGGACCTCAAAGCCCATCCAGTTCCACCCCCTGCCATGGGCAGTGACACCTCCCACTGGGTCAGGGGGCTCCAAGCCCCATCCAACCTGGCCTGGAACACCTCCAGGGATGGGGCAGCCACCACTGCTCTGGGCAACCTGGGCCAGGGCCTCCCCACCCTCATTGTGAAGAATTTCTTCCTGATATCTAATCTGAATCTCCCCCTTCCAATTTAAAGCTGTTTCCCATGTGCTGTTGTTAAAAAGCCTTGTGATTAGGAAGAAGCTGGGAATTTACTCCCTGAGCTGACTCAAATCTACCTGTTTTGTAGCTTCTTGGAGTATCCTGAGCCAGAAAGCAATCGGAAAAGGCTACCGTGATCTCTTCTCTGTCTTTATCCTCGGGTGTGGGAAGGAGCTGCCAGTTTTAAATCCCATGATTAACACAAAAAGTGGCTTTTCCTCCCTATTTTATCATTTAGTAAATGGTAAAACCAGGGAAGTCTGAAGTTTGGGGGGACACCAGGTCTCGTGTTGTGCCCAAAGGGCTGCCCTGTGTTTCTGAGGCCGTTCTGCTACTTCTGGCAGCAGATCTTTATGTCTCGAGGCTGCAGCTGCCCGGCTGAGCCCCAGTGCCTGGGCTGAAGTTGGAAAGATTGAGTACAACCAAGTGCCAGGTGTTATCTGCAAGTGGAAGTGGTTCCTGCTGTTCCTGGTTCGTCGTCCAGGTCAGGGTCAGGTTATCCCAGCAGCCTTCTTGGTACGACCACAAAGACTAAAATTAATAACAGGGCTGTCTCAGGGTAGGAAGAGCTTAACTGAAGCAGAGAGCTTTACAATATATTTTAATATATTGCCAACTTGTTGAACTTGCCTTTTGCTTCCTTTCTCTCCACGCTTGTGCAGGGCTTTGTGACCCGGCACATTTGCCAACCTGGAAAAAAATAGACGGGTGTTTATGTACGTTGTGTTTGATGGGCTGAGCTTAGCATGGATTTGTTTGCAGTCCTCTTAGGGCAATTTTATTTTTCAGTGAAGCTTTTAGAGTCAGGAGGGAGCGCGCCGTGGACATTTCACTGGAAGTGATGGCTTGGAAGTGCAGAGTAAATAGAAAATCAATTAAAATGCAGTGGTGGCTTATCAGGAGGAGGTTGGTGCTCTCTTTGGTCATTGATTTTTCTAGATGACAGCCTCTTATCTGGTTGGCCTTCAACAGACTTTTGACATGGGGTCATGTGGGAAGAAAACAAAGCAGGAGAAGATGGTAGTTAATAAAGGGATATCGGAGCACGTGTATATCAAGAGTGGCTGAGAAGTAAATGGCAGGGAGTGCTGAGAAGCGAAGGCAGGAGGCCAGCAGTGGATTTTCTTGATATTAGTGTTAATTACTCTGGCCCAATTAGCAGGTGTGTCTGCAGGAAGCTCAGTGAGTACAAAGCTCAGAGATGTGGTTATCGTGGGGTCGCGGGGTGCTGTGCAAGGAAGACGGGCGTGATGGAAGTAAGGCAGAATCCAGCATCGCAAAGTGCGAGCCCTTAGGCTTCAATGCCCGGGAGAGGTTTTATTGCGTGAAGTGGGAGCTCATCAGCTGAAACAACCTGGGCAATGCAGTCTTCAGGTAAACCACAAAAGTGATTTCCAGTTGAGACAGGGAGTTGATACTGCCATGCTGGGAGGTACTGGGGAAACTCTGGAGTGTGGGCACAATTCTGCCTTGGTGTTTTCCAGAAAGCCTCCCTTGAGCAGGTAGGGGAAGGGCTGCCCAGCTGGGGAGAGCACGTTAAACAGGCAGGCTGGAAGAGCTGGGCTTGAGGCCATGTCTGAGAGGGTTTGGTCGTGCTCTGTAATTATATGGGGGGAGCGACCCTGGAAGGAAAATGTTAAAAGACCTGATGGCCCAACTCCAAGATGATCCAAGCAATCCCTCCCTAGCAGGGATGCACTGATAAGGGATGGGACAGTAACTTGAGGACCACGGCTTAGGTCCTCACTGGTTGCTGAACAACTGTGCAGCGTGTTTCCCGCTAATTTGACCATCGTTTGGCAGAGCAGAGCTTTGTTTCTGAAGGAAGCAGCCAAGGAAGGGTGGACATGTCACCGGGTTTCTACCAGAAGCCTTCGTATGGCCCAGGACTGGGTCTGAGTGGGTCGTGGGTCCTATACGTGCTCTGCTCCAAATCCTGCACTCATTAGGAGAAAGAGAGATAAAATGCCTCAGATTTTAATCTCCTGGTGTTGTCCCGTGGGGCATCATTAGTGTTACTTGGAGATGCTGTCTGCGCAGATGTCTCTTCGACCTTGCCAGATGAGTTTTTTTAGCAAATCAAATCAAAATATTAAAATATTTCTAAGACTGAAAATTGCCAGCTTAGCTTGGGGGGGACAGGAGCAAGGTGGGAGGAAGGATGGAGTCTGCCAGCCAGGAGATAGTGGTTTTGAACAGTGAAACCCACACAAATCATATACACAGGGCTCTGATGGTATCGGCTTTCCATCACATTTACTACAGAAAGTGGAGTGGCTAAAAGTGATTCAGACTTTAACAGAATGGTTTGGGTTGGAAGGGACCTCAAAGCCCATCCAGTGCCACCCCCTGCCATGGGCAGGGACACCTCCCACTGCATCAGGGGGCTCCAAGCCCCATCCAAACCTGGCCTTGGACACCTCCAGGGATGGGGCAGCCACCCCTTTGCCAGAGAGCTTGGCACTTCCAAAAGCTTCTGGTGGTCTTGTTGGTCTTGTTGTTTGGAATAACAGATCTGTTTTTCTTCTTGCTGCATCCATCTTCCAACCAGTAATGAAGTCCTCCTCCTTTTTCCTCACTCTCTGGATCTGAGCTACCTCTGCGATGGTGTGGGCTGTGCAGAGTGGTTTTGAGAGGCTGGGTCTTTTAACCTAGAGGTTCCTCACCGGAGGTCCTCCTGCTGTAGAAGAGCTTAACATGACCGTGGTGGTGTTTAATGCTTGGTGGAGGAGCAGCTGGTGTAACACACCATCCGTTTTGGTGCATAGAACATGCTTTCCTTCCTTTTGCCACAGCAGGAAAGAGAGCCAACTGGTGTTCCATGTCATGGAGTTTGTTAGGCACCAGTTGCCAGCAACAGAAATGGAAAGCTGTCCGTAATCCAGGAGTTTCCACACTGTCAAAATTTTCCCCAGGGATATAATAGCAGGGTACGTGGGTGCAGCAGAAACTTGAGGAGCAGAGGTCACACCTGCGAGTCGCACCAGCAGAGGACTCCATCCTACAGTGAAAGCTCTTCCATGCTGCCCCATGGATGTGGTTCCTGTCAGTAGAGGAGCAGGTCTGGCTTCAGCCTTCCACCTGCGTAAATACGGAATCATAGTGGCTGTTGACCCACACACGCACTCTGGGGATGCATCTGCTGTAACCTGCTAGCAGGTTAGAAATGGTCATATCAGCAGTCTGGAGTTAAAGAAGAAAAGGCTATTTTGTCTTTTTGGCTGTTGAAAAATGGTGAACTTGAGTTGTTCTTGCCATAAATTCAGCGTGTGCCCTTGTTTCACGCAACACTCTTGCAGTTCCCTGCATCCAGACAGCCACATAGTTTTTGTTGTCACAGGGGCATCGTGGTGCCTTGCTCTGCTGGTTTCCTTCCTGAACCCTTGCTACCAGCCAGACCTTTCTCCCCAAACAGTTGCCTTCTCCTGACCCAGGTCACGCTGCACAGTGTGCTGGTGGCGATTGTTCATGCAGATCCACAGGGTGGGATGTGAGAGCATTCCACTTGGGGAATCATCCATGGGGGATCATCCATGGCTTCCATGGGCAAATCTATTGGTATGGGAACAGCTCTGGTGTCAAAGTCTTCACCAGAATGACCGGGTTGAGTCCATCATCCTGTCAAGTACAGAAGCATCAACCTTCACCATTCTCCAGACGCCGTGGCAGATAAGCCCAGCTCATCCTTTCATTTCTCAGTGCTTGCCACTCTCTTTTCTTCCCTCTGCTTACCAAGTAGTTACTCACAGACCGTTTGCATCCATGCACTTCATCGCTCAGCAGTCTCGGATGTGATGTACGATCACCTAATTATTATTAGTTTTTTGCTTAACGATTAAACACATGGCACTTCTCATCCGTCTCGTCTTGGTGGAGAAGTGGAGACCAAAGCCATGACTTGAGCAGGAGCTTCTGCTTTATCCGTTATCTCTGTATCACTGAAAGGGACCAAAAAGGGAAAATATTTATTGTTTTAGGGACAGAGTGAGCATGAAGTCTCTCTGTAATATCCATTTTCCTGCAGTTAATTGTGGTTTGGGGGGGTTTCTTTTTGTTTTTAACTTTTTTGCTTCCATATAAAACATCTCCGGATGAGTTTGTGACCCCACCTTGGGATTCTGGTAGAAGAGTCCTTGGGACCAGTTCAGTGCCTGTTTCTTGCTGTTTCTGTACGAGAGTAGTCAAAGCAGGCTAGAAAGGTGGATGGAATTGTGTGCAATTAGGGTGCATGTTATACCCTGTTCCTTCCTATTGATCTGTAAGCTGTTCCATTGGCTTTCTTTCTGTTTCCTGCTGCTTTCTTGCTTCGTTATTGAAGGGAGGATTCAGACCCATACAGGTAATTTTAACTCCTGGTTCTGCATGGCATAAGTGTCTCTCTCACTCCTATCATCACTCCGTTAGTGAATGCGTTAAATGTCTGATGCATATCTTACCGACTGAGTTCCAAGATTGCAAAGACTCCAGAGCGAGGGCTTCCAGTGCCATCAATGCTCCATCTCGTGGATGCTGATGCCTTTCCAAGCGCGTAAGGGCTGAGAACGGAGCGTGTACCGGTGGGCTGCTTGGTTTTCCTGGACCTGGTCCATCTGCGTGGGGCATCACTTCATGCGAACGTGGTAGAAGAGTTTGGTGCCACCCTGGAAAAGGTTGCCACCTTTCTGAAAATGGGGAGGACAAGCCAAGTCACCTCGCTTAGCTTGTGTTTAGGGATAGGCATGAGGCACCTTTGGCCTGTGTGAAAATCTGACTTTTGAGCTCTTCCAGAGGGACACTGGAACCTTTTATTTACCTCACATATTGTGAAGGTGGCTTTTTCTTTTCAGCCAACCCACAAATATATTTGACAAAAGCCTTTTTTTAACGCTCGCTCTGAAAGTTGAGCTGGGTGATTCAATAGATACAAGCTAATAATTATCAGAGCTTAAAGTTTCTTGCCTTTTCCTACCTTGTAAAATACAAAGCTGAATGATGGTGAACAGAAATTGTCCTGCAGCTTTCTGAATGCGTGGCAACCCTTTGGAAGTAGCACTATGATCTTGTAATGATCTTCCAAATTCTTTCCTGGAAAGTCTGACCAGTCTCTTCTTCCTCTCTCCCTTCTCTGCCCTAGTTTTTTCAGAGGCCTCAGATCCAGCCTCCAAGAGCCACAATCCAGAACAGCAACCCTTCCATCCGTCCTGGTGCGCAGACGCCGACTGCGGTCTATCAAACCAACCAACACATCATGATGGTGAACCACCTGCCGATGCCCTACCCGATGCCGCAGGGCCCGCAGTACTGTATACCACAGGTAGAACACCGTGCCCAGGCACCCAGGGGTCTTCAAAGCCACGTTCGCTCCATCTGGATTTTCTCAAGACCTGCTGGGGAGTTGGAATGGGGTGAAATGAAGCCGGTAGTTGCATATTGAGCCTCTGCCCTTCTTCTCTGTGAAGTATTTGTTCTTCTGAGCATGGAGGCAGGGAGAATAAATTACCTTGCAAGTTTTTGAGGTCCCCCTCAAAATCAGTGGGAGACTGAGCTCTTGGAAAGTCTTTAGTGCCATAAATGTATCTAAATTGACTTAATAGCTCTACAATTACTTATAAAAACACAATACTACTGAAATGAAGAACAACTGGTTTCTGCTCCAGCTCCCATGTCCTCCCTGCCTTGTCTTTAGGGGACAGCTTGCCTCTCTGACAGCGTTTCTCAGTCTGTAATTAATCAGTTTGATAATCAGATCCTTACTGATGTGGGGGCCTCAATTACAGTTTCTGTATGGAACAACATGAAGTTGCCAGTTCTTTCTAAGCTGATGGTGGGTTTTTTTCCTCCCAGTATCGTCACAGTGGGCCTCTGTACGTCGGGCCCCCGCAGCAGTATCCCGTTCAGCCGCCGGGACCGGGACCCTTTTATCCAGGCCCAGGTCCTGGAGAATTCCCCAATGCCTACGGTAAGTTCTGCACAGAGATTTCTTAACAAGTATTTCCTGGCTGTGCTTTTCTGTTGTCAAGCTGAAGATTTATAACAGCGAAATGGATTAGCGTTTGTTTGAACCTCAAATAGCTGCTCAATTTGGTTGTGTCGCAGCTCTTATTATTCACTCCTGAAAAATTCACAATAACAGAGTATTGTTTGTGCGAGCGCTTAAGGAAAGGCTGCAACTTGCAGGGCTGCCCATAATCACATGTGAACAAGAATAGGGGCTGTTTGTTACTCCCTGTTCGATCGTTATTATTTATTAAGGTATTGTGAATACATCTGGCAGCCTGGTTTCCATCGAGCTATGTCCTGAGTATGTTCCCAGCAACACAGCAGTTAATATTTCTTATCCCAGCGATCCTTGTTAGGCATTCAGTGAGGGAAAAGAACAAGCCATGTGGTTTGATTCACCGGTCTCATGCTGCAAAGATCAAGTCAGCCCAGTCAAAGAGCTTGTAACCCATGCCCAGGCTGAAATGAGCCCTTTTTAATGAGCGACTCCTGGTCTTGGCCTTTCCTCAAGCAGCAAGGTTGGGATGGTGCCCAGCGTCGGTGTGTGCTGTGGTTGTTTGGCACGCTGTGATCAGGATATTTGAGTGACTCCTCCTGGTATTGAGCTTCAGAGCTGCACCTAAAAATTGTGAGGCTGCACATCCAGCTCTGGGCATCCCTCCTGCCTGCCCCTCACTGGTCCTTCCTCCTCCAGGACCCCCCAGCCACATCTTCTTCGGTCCCAGCTGGCAGACCTTACGTCCTTCAGCGTCCCATGACGCCTTCTCTCTTGGCAATCATCTTTTACATAAAAGTAATTAAATCCTTTCTTAATACTTTCCACTGTTGCCGTGTACAGTGTATATCGTACTTACATCACAATCCCCTGTAAGGTTTTCTGTGGGATCTGTGTTTGTTATTTAAACCAGATCAGCTCCTGCAGCCTGTGTTTGGATGAGGTGCAGGATCAGGTACCTCACAGGCAGCTGTATCACTACTTTCTTTTTTATTTACCTTCCCTTGCTCATTTCATAGAATCATAGAACCGTTTGGGCTGGAAGGGACCTCAAAGCCCATCCAGTGCCACCCCCTGCCATGGGCAGGGACACCTCTCACTGCATCAGGGGGCTCCAGGCCCCATCCAACCTGGCCTGGAACACCTCCAGGGATGGGGCAGCCACCACTGCTCTGGGCAACCTTGGCCAGGGCCTCCCTGCCCTCATCCTGAAGAATTTCTTCCTAATGTCTAACCTAAATCTCCCTCCTTCCAATTTAAAGCTGTTCCCCTTCACCCTGTCACTCCCCAGCCCCTCCCCAGCTTTCCTGGAGCCCCTTCAGGTACTGGAAGGCTGCTATGGGGTCCCCCTGAAGCCTTCTCTTCTCCGGACTGAACAACCCCAACTCTCTCAGCTTGTTCTCATAGCAGAGGTGCTCCAGCCCTTGGATCATCTCCATGGCCTCCTATGGATGTGTTCCGACAGTTCCATATCCTTCTTAGGTTGGGGATTCTGGAACTGGACACAGGATTCCAGGCGGGGTCTCTACAAGAGCGGAAGAGAGGGGAAGAATCACCTCCCTTGACCTGCATTTATGGGAACATTTGAAAACCCACGGGATGATTCCCCAATGTGCGCTTTAACAGGTTTTTCACCTCTCGACATCAGATTCAAGGTGCTTTGTTCAGTTTGATTGCTCCCTGTCCACGTGCATTCTGTAATCTGTTGGGGACGGAGATGCTTTCACCTTCCCACGTGGCTTCAGCTGTTGCGATTCTGGAGCGTTAGAAGGGAGCAATTACCTTTCAGGCTGAACAACCCTATCCCGCTGGCAGTCGCACGTTTGCTCTTCACAGATCCACTCTCTTTCATTTGTTTTTTCCTTCTTTCTTTATATTCTTTTATATTTTTGATTTATTTGGTGGATCTAGAGCTGGTAGGACTGTTTGAAAGGTTTCCATGAAGCCTTCCAATCTGGTTATGCAATTCACAAATAAAACGAGAGCGCAGCTCTAAGGCAGCTGATTCCTGTTTGCTTATCCTAGGAAAAATAAAGAGATGAAATATTGCAATAATTCCTTAAATCTGATCCGCTATGTGAGGAAATCACCCAGTATTCCTCATTTTTTCTGCTCTTTCAGGTCTCCTTTCTTACTTTCTGTTTGCTTGATGCCATTTGTCTCTCTTCACTTGTGTAATTTGGAAAGGATTTGCTTCTGGTTCCTCTCCACTCCTGCAGGTGCCTGGTTCCTTGCGCAGACGCTTTGTAGTCTTTCAGTCCCAGCTTGTTTTTAGGTTGCTGCATCTGCAGAGCATCAGTGGGCGAAGCTGGAGCCCTGCGTCACGCAGAGCGTTTTCCAAGCAGAGAAGGTTTAGTCGAGGAGGCAGGAATGTGGATTTGCCTGGGCTCATCCACCTTTCCCTCCTGGTGCTCCCTTGCTGTTTATACAGGGACTGGAAATGTTTGGTTTCCAGCCAGGTGCTGCTCATGGTGTTGGGAGACAACTGGATTTCCACTGTGGGCATGGATTCTGCTGCTGGCAGCCTTTCCCTCTGGACTTTGCAGCCAGCGTGGCCACTAGATGTGAAAATCATTGCAGCTTGGCAGAGAAAACACTGCAGAAGAGAGAACTTGTGAAGAGTGAAGATGGAAAGTGCTTTTTTGACTCTCTTGGCTTTGCAATTTATCATTCATTTATGTCAGCGAGTTTCCATGCTACGCTGGGAAAGACCTCGAAATGATGGATGGAAAGGAGGGAGAATAAAACTTAAAATCATAGAATGGTTTCCGTTGAAAAAAACCTTTAGGATCGTGGAGTCCAACCATCGATCCAGCCCTGCTAAGTCCAACACCAGACCGTGTCCCCAAGTATGACATTGACTCCGCTTTTGAACACCTCCAGGGATGGGGACTCCACCACCTCCCTGGGCAGCCGTGCCCAGTGCTTGACTTGGGTGCTGCTGATCCGGAAGGGATCGCAAGGCAGAGTGCAGAGCAAAGAGCGTCACGCTGAAAAATACGCTTGGCTTGTTGCCACAGGAGCTATATTTCCTCCCAGAAGCTACTCTGGCTTTTAGGGATTTGCTTTTTTTAAAGTGTTTTTCATAAAGGAAGAGCTGGGCCATCGCTCCCTCCCTGCAGGAGTCCGTTACAGTCAATCTGATTAGATCTGGTTTCTAGGAAACAAGAAATCAAGATCATGAATAGATTGCAGGGCTCCCAGGCTCGCTCCT
Source organism: Neomorphus geoffroyi (assembly GCA_033558235.1). Taxonomy (NCBI): domain Eukaryota; kingdom Metazoa; phylum Chordata; class Aves; order Cuculiformes; family Neomorphidae; genus Neomorphus; species Neomorphus geoffroyi. The sequence continues at coordinate 2,393,925 of JAUMJM010000075.1, read as the reverse complement.
GTTCTCCTGTGTTCTCCAAACTCCCGTTGTACCTCTGGCCAGTTTGCCCAAAGCATTAGCTGGAAGAGTTTGAGGCTTTAGCACTGGTTTTAAGGAGAGAGGCAGGAGGCTTCTCGCTTCCCAAGCCACGGGGACGCTGATGGAGACGACGGTGCCGAGGCCAGATCTGAAGTTGCGCGGCCTGCTTTGAAGTTCAAATGAAGTTTATTGAGCCACTTAGGCCACCTTGCTTGCAGCATCCAGGAGTGAGGGAACACGGGGGGCTGAGCTTTTAACACAGTGCTCTTGCAGCAGACAAGTTCTTGAGCAGGGAGCCCGCTCCGAGCCTTCCCTTTCCTGTTCTTGATTTGAAGAACGCATACTTTGAAGCTGCGAATCGCATTGTGCCGGGCTTTGTTTGCTTTCTTGGATTTCACAGTTAGCTTTCTTGGATGTCACCCTTTGCTTGAGATAGCAGTAACCTCCCAGTTTGGTTACAGGCACACAGTACGGATTTCATTCCCATTTCAAGGTTAGTTCAGTGGAAAAATAAGTCAGATTATTTCAGGTGCAAGCAGGCAGTGTCTAGAATCCATGCTTGGAAGGAAGAAATCCCAGCACCATCTCACAAGTGCACCCCATACCTGATCTGAAGCCAGACAACAGCTCTGCTGTGCCACCTGTATTCATGCCTGGCACGTTTTTAAAGCCCGCAGTCATTTTGAGCCAGTCTTATTCCGTAAAGAAGAACATAACGAAGCTCTATTGGATATTATGAATGGAATCAACAAGGCAGTGTGATTTTGCAATAATAACCATGGCCATGGCTTTTTTTGTATTGCAGCATGAGAAGAACATTGCTTGTAATTAAATTTTCTGGCCACGCTTCAGAATAGGTTGCGGTTGAGCTTGGAAATTCTTTGTTGTGGTTTGACTGGATTTCTCTATAAAGGGGAAAAATACCCGACAGCAAACCCGCCTTCTCTGTCAGAGAAGGCCAAGGATGGGCTACTTTTCTTTTCATGGCTTGGTGGTTTCAACAGCCTCTCAGAAATGGGTTTTTTCTGTTCAAGGAGGTAAAAAAAAAATGAAGTAGTGACTGAATCGCTTGCCTTCATGGAGTAGCAGCTTCTGGTTTAGTGGAAGTGGGAAAGAGCAAACCAGACAAGTGGTCAGGTGGGTGTTAGAAGTTCTGGTTTTGGAAGAGAGCAAGGAGTAGGTGGATGGTTTTACCTCTGCTTGGTTTTCTTTTGTGAACAGATGAGCTGAATTTGTCTCATCTTGTTTCTGTCTCCTTGTCCTTTTCCAGGAACACCTTTCTACGCAAGCCAGCCCGTGTATCAGTCAGCACCCATCATAGTGCCTACACAGCAGCAGCAGCCTCCGCCAGCTAAGAGAGAGAAGAAGACGGTAAGTGATCATCATTAACCAATCCCTCCCTCCTGAGAGTTGTCCTGCTCTAAGGCTGAAGGAAATTAGTGCTGATTGAAGCTTCTCAGTGAAGGTAAAGCTCGGTTTTAAGCTCAAGTCTTACCTTTTGCGCTTAAGTGTAATTAAACATTGAAGAATTTGGCTTCCATTTCCTTTGGGGTCTCTTGGCCCTGAGTTTGTGCCATCTCAGCCAGTTAAAAAGGAAAATGGTTTTGCCATGTTTGTAACAGACATAAATGAAAGCGACCTCGTCTTCCCAAGCTTGGGATCCTCAGCTCTTGGTGCTGAGCTCTACAAAAGAGCCCCGTGGAAATGAACAAACTCCGATCACTTTGGGAGTCCTGGGAATTGGTTCCAATTGGCAAAAGAGAAACTGTTCCATATTATGCATTTGAAAAGGCAGAAGAACAGTGAATTTTGGACTTGCAAGCAGCTTGAAAGAACCCGAACACACGATATTTTGAAAGTGGGTAGAGGTTTGGAGACCATTTTCTCTCTTCTTGTTTCCCTGGTCAGAACTGGAGAGGGGCAGGTTAATGGAATTCAAACCCGTTTGCGGGTGGATGATGGTAGAGAATAGTGGAGACCTATCAGGTGAACGTATTGCTTAAACACAAAAAGTTAAGAATCTATGAATGCATCATTTATAGTGATTGAAAAGGAAATTGCTCCTCCTCACTGCGTGTATTCGAGTGGTTTGAAAACGTTGAAAAAACTGTTTAGAATAGAATCATGGAATGGGTTGGGTTGGAAGGGACCTCAAAGCCCACCCAGTGCCACCCCCTGCCATGGGCAGGGACACCTCCCACTGCATCAGGGGGCTCCAAGCCCCATCCAACCTGGCCTGGAACACCTCCAGGGATGGGGCAGCCACCACTGCTCTGGGCACCCTGGGCCAGGGCCTCCCCACCCTCACAGCAAAACATTTCTGCCCAAGGTCTCATCTCAATCTTCCCTCTTTCAGCTGAAAACTGTTCCCCTCATCCTATCCCTGCACTCCCTGATCCAGAGCCCCTCCCCAGCTTTCCTGGAGCCCCTTTCAGCACTGGGAGCTGCTCTAAGGTCTTCCCAGCGCCTTCTCCTCTCCAGGCTGAACAACCCCAACTCTCAGCCTGTCCTCATAGCAGAGGAGCTCCAGCCCTTGGATCTTCTCTGTGGCCTCCTCTGGACCCACTCCAACAGCTCCATCTCCTCCTTACACTGTATGTGTTGCTGATGTGTTTCATGGGACCTTAGTTTGCTCTTCTTGCAGTGTCCCTTTCTTCCACTCAGTATTTTTGTCCGATTCCCTCTGTTTTCTTGGTGTGATTGCCCTCAACGTGGAATGGAAAGCAAAGAGAGCTGGTTTGCTTTCACCTTTTACCAGCGAGGGTCACTGAATTTCATATCAGGGTAAAACATGGCCTCGTTTTTATTCTTGCACTTCCACTAGCTGGCGAGCTTAGCTCTGTAGCTAAACCCTCCGCTGGATTTTCTACATTGCAGAATAGTTATTTTCCAGAAGTGGAGACCGTATTCTGGATTACAGCGTCCTGCACCGGGGTGCACATATTTAGACCTCACTAGTGTGGTTTGATTCAATTAGGTTTCCAGATTAAGGGATGCCAGGCCATGCATTTCAAGTTATCGGAACAAACCGCCTTCCAGCATTCCTGGAGAGCATCAGCTCAACCCAGGGCGTCTCCTGCCGAGTGTAATGAATTTGTTCTGTCCATGCTTTCCTCTCCATAAACCCCAAGAAAAGCGTGTAACGGGAAGCCATATTTGAATTATTTCTTTGTTCGATACCGTAGATCCGAATCCGGGATCCAAACCAGGGAGGCAAAGATATAACAGAAGAAATCATGTCCGGAGGAGGCAGCAGGAACCCAACGCCTCCCATCGTGAGACCCACTTCCACACCAACTCCACCTCAGGTAACAAAGCGGCCGCGCCCCCTCCTCCCACGATGTCTGCTTTGCTTTGCTGTTCATTAGAGCCAGTTCTTGTCTCTTCCATCCACACCACCAATCACCTCGGATACACCTGGATGGTCCTGAATTGTCAATGTTCTTTGAGGGTTTTTTGTTTTTCTCCAACTTCGGTCATTTTTACCAGCCCGTAGCTTGTAAAATGTGGAGCTGCAATGCTGCTACCAGTTCCTCATCCCTGTCCTTGTATCAGTTTTTAGAGCTGGTAAGGATTTCTAGTGTTGAAGGAGGAGATAATATATTTTTGAGAAGCATGGGGATTCCATTTTAGTGGCTTCACCTGAGAAGTCCATGTGTAATGTCTGGAAATTAAAGGGATTGGAAATCCAGGTCCATTCTGGTCGGTTTTGACCCAGGGCCAAAAGAACGCGTTCAGACTTGCAGACCAGCGGTCCTGATGTGAACCTAAGTCCACCACGGGGCTGGAAGTGGCTGCGTGATCTCATTAGAAGATGATTTCTCTCCTCTGGCCAGCTCTTCCCCACCTGCAGCGGGAAGCGGTGATGCCTCCTTGATGTCTCCATGGCATCAGGGGTGGAGAGGAGACGTGCGGCAACTGCTGCCCTCTTCCCAGCTCTGCTGTTTGCTTCATACATCACCTTAGCTCTCCCCCTCTTTCAGGAGAGGTGGTGCTCAGCCACAGGCTGCTCAACTTTAAAGGTTTTGAACAACTGGAGAAGAAACTCTGTGGTTTGGCACAAGCCTTGTGAGTTGGCCGTGGTTTATTGAATGTTGTTGTCCACGGCTCAATGGCCTGATAAGAAGACAATAAATATCAGGAAGGTTCTCCAAATGATAGATCAGAGCCTGGCTGAGGCTGGGGTGCAATTTCTCCTTTTAACTTTGTCCCTGTTCAATGTCAGAGATGAGTTTCTGCTAACTTTTAGGTGAAACAGCCTTTCCTGGGCTGCAACCTCGCTTTCCCCTCTGTGTCTGGATAGTTTTTGTGCTGACTGTCCTGTGCTGAGGCAAAAGCACAAGCTCATCTTGAGACACCCATTGCAGTGGAGCAGGGGCTTGAGGTTACAGCTGAGCCAGTAACTGGGGTCACTGGGATTAGGGCCTGACCTGTAAATCTCCTCTCTGCTGAGACCAGCAGGATGGCTACGGCTTTGGCCGTTCCTCTGATTCAACTGAATCCTTTTGTCGCCTGAAGGCATCACCATGTGCTTTGGGCCACCACCTTTCTCCTCCTCGTCTCCATGCTTGAGCAGATCCCATCTAGCCTGGTTTTTCCAACAAGGTCTGCAGTGCTTGGCTGAAAAAAGCTGGTTTTCTGCCAGAGAGGGCTCTGATGATTTGCAGGTACAGCTGGATGGGAGAGATTAAACCTCTTTCCGAGGGTTTTCCATAAGAGAAGCTACTAAAGCCTTGCAGTGCTGGTGAGACCTTTATCCCATTAGGTCACACTGAAGACTTTCCCCGTTAGAAGTGGGGAAGAGTTGAAAACAGCCAGGGTTTCAGGTTGTGTTTATGCATGGTGCCGCTAGTCCAGGCACTTCCCGGATCGTTTCTGCATTCTGAAATCTATTTTAAGATATTACAATTAAGTCAAACAGGACGAAATTAATGTTTTTGAAGAGGAGGTTAATAAGCATGAATCTTTATCAGCTCTAATTTCTATGCAGAGCACGGCAGCGATGTCCAATCATCTACTCTAAGGTATGCAAATACTTCATTGTTTAATATCCAGGCTTCGTTTTGATTAGGTACTTGGAAGCACTTTGGTTAATCACAGAAGAGCTCTGAAATAGAGCTCACCAGCAAAAGTTCATTAGTGTAGCGTAACTGAAAATTCAAGCCTACTTAAGCCAGGAAATTCAAAATTATTGTCCCAACAGCATCTCTAATTCATGGCTTTGGAGCAAGTGTAGCGTCTTGGATGAATTAGATGATGCCTTAATAACTACACTCGGTGGCTGAAATCCAGTGGTGGTGGATGATATCTAATGTCAGTATACTTGAAATATTCAGCTGTAACTTTGCTTGAAACACGTTGGGGCTTTTTGTATTCTCTTTGCCCAACTGATAAAAGCTGTGACCGGTCAGGGTGAGCCTCGCATGAAAATACCTGCCCGTAGAAATGCTGGCAGTTGAGGGCAGCTGCTGGAATTGGTGCCAGCAGAGCCTGGTTGCTGTTTTCTTGTTCCACCACCCCTTTGAAACAAACCCTGCTCGTTGCGGGCTTTGATGAGGTTTCATCTGGTTGAACACTCAAAGTGCGAACGTGCAGTCTCTGGGCTTGACGAAGCATCGTCTCATCCAAGTGGCTCCCAGTCCAAGGATATTTCAGGCATAGGTGGGATTCTGTTAACACTTCTTCTATATTGACTCTTCTATTCTGACTCTGTCATCTCATCCTTTAAATGACACACACAGAGAGGGAGAAACTTGCTCAAGAAGTGCCTGGAGGCCACTGCTGTGGACGAGTCCTTGTCCCAAAATCTACATTTGAGAAAAAAGCCAGTTTAGAATAAGAATAGGTTTCAAATTTTTAGAATCATAGGGTTGGAAGGGACCTTAAAGCCCATCCACTTCCCATTTCATCCATAATTTTTTTGTAAAATGGCACTAATGAGCCACGGAGGGTGAGAGAAAGGCGTTCTCGAATCCTGCTCGTACATAAAAGCGTGTTTTCTTTGGCTTCCTTCGGATCTGGCTGGCAGTAGGGGTGCAGTTCTTCATCCACAGTCCAGCCAATCTCATCGGGCTCGGTCCTGGAAGAAGAGCAATCCCAGATGGACGTTCAGCCCTTAGCTTGACTCACTGAGCTTTTTATTTTGGTGTTTCCAGAGGTGCTTTTCCCAGCTCTCCTCTGCCTTCCTGTTGCCTGAAATTATGCCAGTTATTGCACTGAAGATAATTCACGCTTTATCCTTCCCTGTCCAGAAAAAAGCTGGAAATGGGAGAGAAGAAGGGTCCCAGGGAGAGGAGCAGATTGCCAGAGAGTTTCTGGTTTTAGGGGAAGGAGTTTTGGATGAGTTTCTGGTAGCCTGTCTGAAAGAAGGAATTGGTCACCCAGGCCTTGGCCGTTGTGCCTTAGTTCGATTGTCTGAAAATCCCTTTTCCTGTCGATCTTCTGAGAAGCCAGCGTGGACGTGCAGCTACAGCCACCCGCAAAACCCTGCCTGCCTTTCCTCTTCAGAGTATTACATTTGAATTTCTCCCCATTTTCTTCCTTGCGTGGTCCCCGCTGCGGCTTTGAGGGGATTTTGCAGGTGTGAATAGTTGACTTGCTCCATCTCCGATCCCTCTAACGCACACAAGTGCCTTACCTGGACATTCGGGTGAGTGTGGTGCGGTGACTTCTCTTACACAAGGCCTTCCTTAAATTCCAACATCAAATATAGGGAATGTTTTCATCTTTATCAAACCTTCATGAACACAAGTGACATGTTCGTCCCATTAATGGTGGGGACATCATCAAAATATGTGAACTCCGCAGCAGACCATGGCTCTTTCCTTCTGGGGACTTTGCTGCTCTTGCAGGTTTGATTTTTATATATAGAAGATCTCAAGCGCACTCTGTGCTGGTTGGGATCCAGCTCCTCCTGCTCTGCTTTAGCTTGATGCACAATTGGATTTATTCCAGGGTTACCCAGCAGGTACCATGGTTGTGGAAGGCAGTGGTTGGTTTGTTTCATACGACCACACAGGTATAACCAATCTAGATTGTTTTCCCATTGTGTTAACGAGTATTATTGGGGGAGATAGATATCTGTCTCCTTATATATGATATATACAGATATAAATTATAATACATATAGATACATATATACATTATTCATACGTACACACACCCACCCCTTACCTATCTATGAATACAGGTATGAAGAGATAAATATAAAAATATCAAAGGTGTTTGATATAACTGATCCGTTGAGAAAGAATTCAAGTCCAGAAAGCAAACTTTAATTGCGGAGAGGTCCAGGAGCCTCTTTGTGTTTACCTGACTTTTCACAGACTACGCTCCTGCTGCTCTTGGAAGAAGTACCTGGAGAATGAAGTGTGTTAATATCTGTGCTCTGCTGTCTCGTTGTTGTTAACAGTAATCATCTCCTTCTCCCCTTTTCCTGCTGCCTTTTCCCTCGTCCCTTTCCCGTGTACTGTTTGAATTTATCCAACCTGTGTATCTTTTCTCTTTATTTTCCCTGCCCTTTTGTTTTCCTTTTCTATCCCACCCTATTCTCCTCTCCCCACTTGCCTGCTTGTGCTCCAGATTGCTGGTTTTTATGTTCGCACGCTCATTATCACCCTTTTTTGTACTTCAAATCCCAGCAGCTGCCCGGCCAGGTCCCCGAGCACAGCCCTGTGGTTTATGGGACTGTGGAGAACACCCATCTCGCTGCCAGCACCCCTGTCACTTCGACTAGCACCCCGAAGCAAGGTTTGTTGATGGATATTTCCTCCCTGATTATTTTTAGTCTATTTTTTTTCCCCCTCCTTTCTTGTTTTAGTTGGAATATTTTTGGCGTGAAGACAAGCAGTGAGCAGAAATAGGAGGGGAGGGACTCCTTTTCCTCCAGTGGAACATTTTAACAATGTGTTGCTAAGCTTTGAAATTCAGATGTGATTTGGAGGAGCACAGGAATCGCTGCTGTAATATCGTGAAAAGTGGTGTTATTTCACAGAATCGTGGAATGGGTTGGGTTGGAAGGGACCTCAGAGCCCATCCAGTGCCACCCCCTGCCATGGGCAGGGACACCTCCCACTGCATCAGGGGGCTCCAAGCCCCATCCAACCTGGCCTGGAACACCTCCAGGGATGGGGCAGCCACCACTGCTCTGGGCACCCTGGGCCAGGGCCTCCCCACCCTCACAGCAAAACATTTCTCCCCAAGATCTCATCTCAGTCTCCCCTCTTGCAGCTCAAAGCCGTTCCACCTCATCCTGTCCCTGCACCCCCTGATCCAGAGCCCCTCCCCAGCTTTCCTGGAGCCCCTTTCAGTACTGGGAAGCTGCTCTGAAGTCTTCCTGGAGCCTTCCCTTCTCCAGGCTGAGCAGCCCCAACTCTCCCAGCCTGGCCTTACAGGGGCATTCAGATAGGATCTGCAGGAATATAGGAACTGCAGTTGGCTGTCGTTCCTGCGGGTGCCCCAGTGCGCAGGGATCTGCTGGGCTGCGGGAGGCAAAGACAATGCTGGAGAATTCAGGTCAAGCTGATGGCAGAGCATGCAGGAATCTGGCTGGAGGCCAGGCTGGTGCAGGAGCCATAATGAGGTATAATTGTGCATGAAATCAGAGCTGCCCACATTTACTCAGCTTGCACAGGTTCAGTGGGACATTTGGAGTATTACTATTATTATTCTAAACCTCTTTCCAAATCCTATGGTGGAGAACATAGAACATGGTTTGTGGAAAATAGATTAATGTCAGATCCTGAAGTCTGGACAACTTTCAGCCCCTCCGCTGACACGATGACTCAGGACCGTGTGCTCCAAGAACTGCCTGCGACGCCAGCAGCGCGCCCGCCTCGCCAGAGTTTGCAGCGGGACAAAAGATGGAAAAATGGCAGCGAGCCCAGCAATTATTTTCAGAGAAACACCACGAAGCAGAAATGAATTGCCGTATCCAGTAAAATCTCCCCCATCCAGTGCTCTGGGCAGGCTTTGTTGCCCAACAACCCGGCTCCCTCTCCTCTCCTTTGCACGGAGGAGGTAGCAAGTGCCTGTCCTGCTGAGTTCGTACGGGTGTTTCTCACAAAGGGGCATCCTGTAAGGTCTGGAGCTTTCACAGACTCCCTGTGGATGGAGCAAGCTTTCCTCCAAAGAGAGGAAAAGCTCTCCAGCCGAGCGCTTCCAGTAAATACTTTCAAATTATAACGTAGAAAGATCTTGGAAGAGGGATCCTATTCAGTTTGGATGAATTGCATTGATTTGTGCTGTTGTTTCACGTGATCCTTCCTGTAAGACCTGGCAGGGATCATGGAATCGTGGAATGGTTTAGGTTGGAAGGGACCTCAAAGCCCATCCAGTTCCACCCCCTGCCATGGGCAGGGACCCCTGCTGGATCAGGGGGCTCCCCTCCAGGGAGAGGACATCCACAGCCTCTCTGAGCAACCTGTGCCAGGGCCTCCCCACCCTTATGGTGAAGAATCTGTTCCTAATGTCTAATTTCAATCTTCCCCTTTCCAGTTTAAAGCCGTTCCCTTCATCCTATCACTACATCCCTTGTAGGATGGGAATGAATGTTCCCGTGCGAGGACTTTGAGATTTGCTCTCTGTGATGGTCAGTCAAGATTTCCTGCTCGTTAGCCAACTCTGCTCGTCGTTCTTCTGAAATCCCCCTCCTCAAATCACTTTTCCCTTTGAATTTTGCACAAGCAGCCTGGTTTGGTGACCGATGTCTTGGCCAAATAAGTGCAGTTTGAGGACACTGTTTAAACCACTGGTTTTGAAATGCAGTTGTGTGGTTTTGCTGTGCTTTTATCTCTCAGAATGCCTTTCTAGACACTTCAAATGCTTTTTTTTTTTTTTGAGCAATTTCGTTTGGCTCAAGGGAGAGAATATCCAGGCAGTTGTTTATAGAGAGCTGTAAATGTCAAGAATGCTCCATGAGTTCTCTGCAAAGGGGTTTCCAGAAATTGGAGGTGACGCATTTTCTTTTCTACACCAGTTCCTGGGTCCGTTTTCTTTCACGGAGCCTTCAGAATCAAAATCAGCTGTTGGGATGCTTTCTCCCATCTTCTTTCCTCATTTATCATCCTCATCCAAAGCGTCTCCCTGTGTGCCTCATTAAGTTGATGAACTACCGCTTTGGCCATGGTCCTCATCATAACGCTGCCGGGGCTGTCAGTGGCTGGGAGCAAAGTTCTTCATTGCTCCAGCTCTTCCTAAAGGCGAGACTTGATGCTCTGAGCAGTTTTGGATGGGTTCTCCTTCAAAAGCCCTCTTCCTTCAGCCCAACTCTTGCATAAACCCCAAATGGAAAGCCAGCAGAGCTGGGAAAGACCAAGCAAAGCTGCACTTCTCCAAGTCTGCCTGAATTTTGATGATTCGGGGTTAGTTGTGGCCTTCACTTTCCTAATCTGAACAATGAGGTTTGTGCCTCCAGCTTTTCAAGAATTACTTTTTACTGCCGTAGCAGTTCCCTGTTCCTTCAGCCCTCTGGAAGACCTTGGGGTATTTTGCTTTGGTGGAGCAGAGTAGAGCTTCCTCCCCAAGGACTGATCAAGCTGACTGTCTCATCATGATGACTTGGAACTGGACCAGTGAGTCCCTGCTCTCTGTAGGATTGACTTTGAGTGGAACCCATCTCACCCATCCTGTGGAGATGTAGCACGGAGGCACTTCTCGAAGCAAGATCTTGCAGTTCATGACTTGTCATTGAATCAGAGGTGGGAGAGGTTGCAGCAGAGATCCTGAGAGATCCGGTAGGGCCAGGATCCTAAAAGATCTTGGCTCCTAGTTTGTTCAAAAGCAGAGGGAATAAGTGGGTTAAACAGAGCTGCAGCAGACCTTTGGGAGCTGGGGGATGGTCGTGGCAGGGAAGGTGCCACGAAGACTGTTGCAAATCACAGGATGAGTAGAGGGACTTCTCTGTATGCAGTATCTTGGGGTTTGGTTTGATACATGTGCATATTTTGCTGTACTTTTCTATTCTGCTTGATATCCTTTGCCCACAAACAGGAAGAGGTAAAGGTGCTGTTGTTTGGTGGCAGCTCTGCTTAAATAAATCCCTTTTTGATTTTGCTGTCTTTGGGGAAAAGGCATCTTAGCTGAAATTTAGAACAAAAAAAAGGGGGATCGTGACCTTTAGTCGGGTGGGCGATGAAGTTGAGAAATGCCAAGTGGAAAGATAAACAACAGCATACCACTTTTTGTAATGGTGTGACACACGGTGAGCGTAAAAGAACAGCTCATCATCAGTCGTGGAGTCGTTTCCCCATTTTACAAAGAGGGGGAGCAGTGGCAAAAAGCGCCGATGCTCTCCTGGTGTCTCTGCTTGCCTGCGCTTTGGAAGATGAGTTTGCCTGGGTCTTGATGTTACAACCCTGGGCTCCTTTGAGGCAGAGCCAAGCTAAAGCATTTAGCATCAAGCTGAAGCCAATTTTTGTCTGCTCTAATTTCTGTCAAGAAGAACTCTCTTTTCAGCAGCACTTCTGCAGGATCCCACCCCACCCCCACCCCCACCCCCCCCCCCGGGTTGTGTTGTAGCACTTTTCCATAAAGCAGAGCCGTTCGCTGTGCAGCCCACGAGTGGTTGCGTTTCCAGATCTCCCTCCTATGGGTCGCCTGGACTTTTTCTTTAGATGCAAGGTGTCTGTGGCATCTTCCTCAGAGATTCTTGAATAGTGGGCAGAGGACAGGCGAGGGGAACCAAGGTGCCTTAGATGCAGTGAAGAAAAATGGAGTTGACTTGCTGCTTGTAACATTGGCTTTTTTCTTTCTTTCATTCCCAGAGGAGAAGCCAAAACCAGATCCAGTATTAAAACCACCCTCTCCAGTCCTCAGACCAGAACCTACTGGGGAGAAAAAAGATCAAGCTGGCCAAACAACCGAGGTCACCTCAGTGGAAACCCCACCAGAACTTCCTCTTGCTCCATCACCAACACCAGCTGCTCCCCTCGCAGTTGTTCCTGCTGCTGCTGTTGTCACCGTTTCTAGTAAACCCACACTCACAGCTGACTCAGAGGAGAAATGTGAACTCGCTTCCCCCAAAGAGGAGGCAATGCCTATATGTAATACCGCACCCTGCACGGACACATCGGACCCTTCGCCAGCGGAAGAGGCTGATGCCGAGGTGTGCAAGGAGCCTAATACTGTAGCACCTAGTGATATTCCAGTGACTGCTAGTACTAATCTAATTAATGAAATGAACGGAGTTAGTGAAAAAGTAACTGCTGCCGAGAGCGTAGTAGATGTAGCCCAGACGGAAGTTGCACCATTGACTGTTGAGTTGGAGACACCAGAAGCACCTCCAGCAGAAGTGGAAAGTGTGCCATCTTCCAGTGCTCTTCACACTGCTCCCTCTCCTCCTCCCACCCCACCTCCCACCCCGCCGCCCCCTTCTTCTCCGGTTTCTGATGATGCTGCTGCTGTCACCACTACAACTCCTTCTCCACCTCCTCTTCCATCTCCTAGTGCCCTCCCTGTTGTTCAGGGAGATTTAGAAGGAGAGGAGAGCACAAGAACTACTCTTAATGAAGAGGTAAAGGATGCTGAAAAGAAAGAAGAGACGGAAGCAGATGGGCAACTGGAGGAGAGCACGGAGGCTCAGAGTTTAAACTTGAGCAAGAGTCCTGTCCCAGGTAAGAGACCAAGGCTGAGCAGAGCTCACCTGTTGGGGGTCCAGGGGAAACTCTACTCTTTCTTCCCACTGGTGTTAGGTCTCCCCCAGGTAAGTGCACACCATGGTTGTGTGCAGTAAACCAGAGGATGAAGGAAAAGGGTCTTCGAGGTTCTTCCATCAGGTGTTTCCATTTCTGTGTGCCAAAACCAAATCTGATTGTGTTGTGTGACCACTGTTGTAATTGTGAAATGCTAATCCTTGTTTGCAGTGACAAAAACCCCTCATAATTGTTCGTGAAAAAGGTAACCAACTTCGGGCGTGCGTCCCAGGGTCAGCTGTGTCCATGTAAGCTGCCAGATTTTTGCTTTCGAAACGATACGAGTGCCGTGAGGGAGGGAGTGCAAAGGACACTGCTCTTGTTCTTTCGGAGGTGACTGCTCTGTTTGAGGACTTGTTGCTCTGGCTTTATCCCCCTGTGCCTGACCCAGATGAACATTCAGGCCTTGGAGCCCTCTGAGCGAACCTCCTGAGCCAGCGCTTTCTGTAAAGCTGTGGCATGGGGTTTGTTCCAACTCCAAACGCGTGTCCTGGTGTTCCCACATGTGGGCAAATGGAACGGACCAGTCTCCTGGAACTCTGAGTGGCGCACACCTCAATCTGCCCAGCCTTAATTAACGACGCATCTGGTTTTCCTCTGCAAAAGGAACGTGTGAGCACAATTCCTCTTCTCGCTTGGCTTGGCTGCTCTCATTTCAAGGGTTCTTGAAATTTAGAGAAGAAGCAGCTTTAGTTTGGGAGGCGTGAGGACTTGTCGCGCGTTACTGAGAACTCAAGAGTCTGTAGCTGCCTTTTAAACTCCAGGCTGTTTCTCCAAGTGTTGTCATCTGCCTTTGGTGTGAGTGCTATCCGAGCGCTGGGTTAGCATCTCATGGATGGATACGGGCTGTCATCTTCTTACTCCCTGTCTTTTTTGTAGAGAACTGTTCTTTTTTCAGGACTTCTTGGGAAGGCAACTGTGGAAAAGAAGTTCAGTCAGTCAGTGACTTGTCTTTAGCTGCTGGAGGGGCTGTAGTGGTGACTGTTACACACAGCGGTTTTAAGGCATTTAAATGTATCTCATATTTTACACCCTGTTTTGCAGTCCTTTCGGAGCTGCGAATCTGAGTGTGGTTGTTTCTGTAGGTCCTTTGAATGTGGTGAATTTGGGACAAGAAACAAAGAAGAATCGTGGAATGGTTTAGGTTGGAAGGACCTCAGAAGCCCATCCAGTGCCATCCCCTGCCATGGGCAGGGGCACCTTCCACTGGATCAGGGGGCTCCAAGCCCCATCCAGCCTGGCCTGGAACACCTCCAGGGATGGGGCAGCCACCACTGCTCTGGGCACCCTGGGCCAGGGCCTCCCCACCCTCACAGCAAAACATTTCTCCCTCAGATCTCATCTCAATCTCCACTCTTTCAGCTTCACACCATTCCCCCTCGTCCTATCCCTGCACTTCCTGATCCAGAGCCCCTCCCCAGCTTTCCTGCAGACACGCAGTAGGTTGTGATTTGAGTTGGGGTTTGTTTTAAGGTAACATTTAAAATAGGTGGTTTTATCCTCCTCTCCTAAACCAGCGATAGCCGTGCGATGGCCTCAGCAGCATCCAGGGCTGCCCTCTGCTATGGATTAAATGAAATGAAAAGCTGAGATTACATATTCATGTAACGCTGCTGAGGTCAATATGCTGGATCTTAAATAAATTCCAACATCTAGGGAAGATCAGACAGATCCCTTCTCTCTACCAGCTGCAGGGGGCTTTTTTTTCCCCCCTGTTAATCTTTCTGTGTTTTTATTTCACTCCAGTCTTTTTGCTGCTCAGGGACTTCTTAGAATCATGGAACACTTTGGGTTGGAAGGGACCTCAAAGCCCATCCAGTGCCACCCCCTGCCATGGGCAGGGACACCTCCCACTGGGTCAGGGGGCTCCAAGCCCCATCCTACCTGGCCTTGTTTTTCTTTCAATCCAAGCTACTTCGTAACACAAATTAATTTCCTTATCAAGTAGAGAAATGGGGCTCAGTGTAATTAAAGTTTTAAACAGCCAGATTCCAGCTTGCAATGCGATTGCTCACTTTGTAATGTCCTGTAGTTTGAATTAAAAAAAACTTACTTACAGTGGTTTGGGCTTTTGATTATGCAGGAGATTAATTTTAATGCCCTAAGCCATTAGGCCAGACAGCACACGTTACCCAATGCGTTGGCTTTGGCAACAGAGAAACAAATATTTCTCAAGTCACCTAAAATATCACTTGAAATGCTGATTGCTGTTAAAAGCTCAGTGCTTTAAGGAAAGCAAAATACTCTCCAAGTCAGTTTTTTATGCTTTACCCCTTCTTTAATGAAGTCAATTGTGTTGTATTTCTCTGCCAACCCTTTTTTGAGCAATAGTTTTCCAGTTCTTCCTTAGAGCAGGGAAGAGAGATTTCAGTAACGTAACATGAAGGTGACCGTGCTGATTCAGAACAAGGAGTTGCCCATCTCTGCCCTACGCTGGAAAACACAGATGCTGAACTTAAGGAGCAAGGAGAAAGGGCTGGGTTGTTTTATTTTCCTTGGACTAAAAGCCAGGAGTCTTTTTTTATGGACTTTGGAGATACAATAGAAACTGGGATAAGGGAAACTTCTCAAAGACGTGATGGTCAGCGAGAGCTCTGTGACTATTAACATTTGTTGGGGTTCTCAGGAGAAGTGTGTGTTCAAAGAGCCGTTTGCCTGCTTGTCGTGCCACTTCATTCCCTTTGGTGGCAGCTGATGTGGTTTGACTGGGAGGCTGCTCAGCCCCAGGACCTCTTGGACCAATCCAGTCGCTGCAGTGCTTGTTCCTGAGCGTCCTCTTCATAGAGGACCTACCTAAAACTGGAGGGATTTGACTGAAGGAAGCTTTAATCCAGCTCCTGACTGCGGAGTCCTTAAGGCTTTAAGGTCCTTCCCAACCCAAACCATTCCATGATTCTATCTTCATTGCAAGGAATAAAAATATCAAGAGAGGAACTTGATGCTCAGCCTGTGACCCTTGCTGAAACCATTTCTCCAGTTGAGTCATCACCCACGGGCGGTTACTGGGTTTTTCTGGTTGCTTTGCCGGCTGCAGTGAGGGATCAGCACTTCTTGGGGAACAGAACAGGGATAATGGTGGTGGTGGAGTGGAATTTCTAAAGAGAGTGATGCTACCAGGGACTGGAAGCCTTTGGGACACACTCTGAATCCTGCCTTTCATCTTTCTGTCGTGGCTGTTAGGAAAAGCAAAGAGGAAAAGAAGAAATTGATGGCTGTCCCAGGCAGAACCCCTAGGAATATGGGAAGCCGAAAGAGCTTCATACACATGGAATTCAAAGGGCTGGTTCTTGCAGAGTTAATTTATGAGCCATATTTCAATATAAAGCAGCCCAACTGACGGCGAGTCCCTGGGTTTCTTAGCTGTAACAAGCAACTCAGGGCAGGAACGGGAAATATCTTGGAGCAGTATCTCCAGCACCCAAAGCCGGAGAGCCGGAAACATAAATCAGGTATCGCCTCTTTCTTGATTCGCTGCCATAGCCCACTGGAATGTATTTTCTTTCCCATGAGCTGTAGGGCGATGGTGAAGTCTTTCCTTTGAGTTTTAATGGTGCATTGGCTAAAAAAATAAAAATATAAGAGCTGATATTAATTTGTGCTTGGCAGTTGGCACCCACATCAGAGAGGGGGCTGCCTGCTCTGTCTTGCTCGAGGGGTTGTGGGTGGGATCTCCTGCAGGGTGTTCTGCTGGAGAACATGATGTAGCTGGAGAAACGGGTTGAGGTAGTGGAGGGTCTGCTGAGCAGATTTCTCCAGTGGTGGTGTCGTCACCAGTAACGATGTCCGGGATCGTCTGGAAATGAGCATTTTGTTATTCTTTCCAGTCCTGTAGATTGGTGGTGCCGCTCCTGTTATCTCTATTATTTCCATGAACAAAGAGGTCACAGTGTCAGTTGGGCAGCGCTGGGTCTGCTGGTGTCCCTTCTCCAGCAGAAAGAAATTACCACCCAACACATCAAAGCGGTTGGAGAGGCTCTGGAAATGGGTGAATGCTGGCAAAACCAGACCTGTGTTTGAGCAGGGATTTGGTTACTGATGTGGACGCAAAGGTGCACAACTTGAGGGACAGGAAGATTGAGAGAAAGACCAGGAGCATGTGGAGACCTCCCTTGCCGAGGGCCAAACTCAACACATTCCACCGTACAGCTCATGGAGTGCCTCGCAAACTGGAATTCCAGTTTCAGATAGCACCGTCGTCCTGCTTGGGTTTTGGGGTTGGGACGGTTGGTGCCTACACTCACTTGAATTTTCTCCACGTACGTTTGCATAAATTCTCCTGTTGAGTCAATTCCTGTAGCAGAAAGGAGAACTTCACAGTAAAAATCTGATGTTTGATGTTTTAAGAGGGCAATTGACCCCACTCTCTGGAGATGTTGCTGGCATTCCCTGCATTCCCGAGGCAGCTCTGAGACACAGAGTTAGGAAGGAACTACAGGCTGCAGAACTACAGGGCTAAGCGAGGGCTGCTGCCGAGGCTTGGGATTAAAGGCGAGCGTCCGGCCAAGCGTCCTCCCACCCCAAAGCAGGGTAAGGGTCTGCACGATTAAAACAAGGCAAAACTGTGGGTCATCTTCAGGAGGCTCAACGGGATCTTCCTTTGCCAAAAAAAGGTGAAGAAATGTTTTATTGAGTAGCAAAAATGTCAATGTTCTGACAGCTGAAGAAGGAGAAAGCCCAGATCTTTTCACGGCCCAAATCCATGATCTGGAGTTTATTTCTATGCATTTAAAAGTAAAACATTATTTTACATGGTGGGTGTTTTCCATAGTGCAGTGTGAGCTGGAGTGGAGTGAAATTCTCTCAAATTAAAAACTTTGGGGTTAATCAGGGAATCATGGAACAGTTTGGCTCCTAAGGGACCTTGAAGCCCAGCCAGTGCCACCCCCTGCCGTGAGCAGGGACACCTCCCACTGGATCAGGGGGCTCCAAGCCCCATCCAACCTGGCCTGGAACACCTCCAGGGATGGGGCAGCCACCGCTGCTCTGGGCAACCTGGGCCAGTATCTCACCACCAGTTAACCCATTAAATCAGTCGGCTGTGCCAGTATTTAGGTCATTACTGTGCAGATGTGACCCCCCTCCTTGAAGATATTCCCCAAAAGCATCACCAAACAAGAAAGCATCTCGTCATGGCTGTGAGGCCTGATGTCCAACCTTAAACCAGTGAGGTGGCTTTGAAAAGCACTACATTTTCACTGTATTTTAGCTGCTGTTGCGGTGGAGGGAACTGTGGAGCCTTGTTTAGCTCCGTGCTTTGCGAAATCACAGGACTTACCACCTGCATGGATGCCTGGTCCTCACCTGGTCCTCGTTTCCCCCCAAGATGGTGAGAATAACTGGTGTATTTTCGCAAGGGTGCAGTGAAGTCCTGCTGGCAGCGATGGACACTGATCCCCCGTTGCGTAAGGCAAAGCCGTTTTGCAATCCACACCTGCCCGGCTGTTTCTCTCCTCTCATTTGAGCCCCAGGAACTTCAGGGCTCTGCCCTGCACTTAAACCTTAAACCTTCTCCTTCGGGTGCTGGGATGGATGGAGACATGGAGATGGGAAACCAAGGTGATTTTTCCAGCTCCTCCACGAACCATCAATTCTGTGAAGGACCGGATGATGTTTGACTATTGAATTAGATTTCTCTCTTTTTTTTATTAACCTTTGCTTTTGTGCTGTTCAGCGTGAAGATAAAGAGCTTTTGTCAGCACCGATAGCGCCTGTTGTGCTGGGGGTTGGGACTGGCGTGCTGAGCGGAGCAATCTCTGCACCTCGCAGTGTCTCTTCAAGTCCATAGTTGCCCTCCAAAGAGGGAAACGCTGTTAAGGAGCCACTGAGGCTCATCTGTGTCTTTTAAAGCAGTGGGAACGTCGCAAATCCAGTTTTCTCCCTGCCCAGAGGAACCAAGTAGGCTGTTATTAACACTTTTTTTCTTTTAGAAAGTATTTAATTGAGATAAAATAAGTTTATCACATGTTTTTCCACAGTGTCTGCTGGAAACCAAAGGCTAGAGCTGGAAATGTGTTTGCAGTAACCTTCAATCCTGAAATCAGTGCTGTTTAGGCTCGGTGCTAAGTATGTGCATGTGCCTGGTATCGGAATTTAATCTGGTAGTGCTTGCAACGGATTACGAGCGTATTGGATTAATTGTTTTGTCTTCTTTATATATCGTGTGGTTTCTTTTACCCTTGAGGGGGGAAAAGTGATTAGAGTAAATCACTGCTGATGGTAGAACTCTTACATGGTGTTTTCTTTGAATCAGTTGACCAGGGGAATAAATGAATCATTAACCTTCTTTTAAACTGAAGTATTAACCCAATAGTGCTTCAAGATTGAAGGTGTTGTCTTTTCGGATGAGGTGTTGGAAATTTTGGCCTATTTATGGTTTTGATTTATGGTTAATATTATAATTCTATTATAATTCTTATAATACTCCTTGAGAAAAATATATTGAGAACAACCATCACTCCTAGGCAAGACCTGACCTTTCAAAAAATTCGGTTTCTGGAGGTTTTATTTTGCCCTATGTGAATCTTGTGTTGGGAATCATAGAGTGGGTTGGGCTGGAAGGGACCTCAAAGCCCATCCAGTGCCACCCCCTGCCATGGGCAGGGACACCTCCCACTGCATCAGGGGGCTCCAAGCCCCATCCAACCTGGCCTGGAACACCTCCAGGGATGGGGCAGCCACCACTGCTCTGGGCAACCTGGGCCAGGACCTCCCCACCCTCATTGTGAGAATTTCTTCTTGATGTCCAATCTAAATCTTCTCCCTTCCAATTTAAAGCTGTTCCCCCTTGTCCTGTCACTACGAGCTCTCATAAACAGCCCCTCCCCAGCTTTCAGTCCTGGGAGCTGCTCTAAGCTCTCCCCAGAGCCTTCTCCTCTCCAGGGTGAACAACCCCAGCTCTCCCAGCCTGGCCTCAGAGCAGATCTGCTCCAGCCCTTGGCTCATCTCCATGGCCTCCTCTAGGACTTGCTACAGCAGTTCCATCTTTTTATGCTGGAGATTCTTATGCTGGGAATCATAGAACAGTTTGCATTGAAAGGGATCGTGAAGGTCATCCAGCCCAACCCCCCTGCAGTGAGCAGGGACATCTCCAACCAGGTCAGGTAATAAACTCCTTGCTATCACGAGGACCCTTTCAAGCTTCAGGAGCAACTTGTAACACAATTACTGTGTTTTAGTGTCACGCTAACGATTTTGTTCTTATCACATTGAAACCAAAAGGCTTCTATCGAGCTGAATCCTCTTCAGGGCTGCGACAACTTCATTTCCCTGTGTGTAAAACCAGCGTGTGAGAGGGAAGCACATCACCCACGGCCAAATTTGCTCCATATAATTGAGTGTTGTAATAGATGTACGCTTATATTGCAGCCCCAACAGCTGTAACTGCACCAAAGATGTGGAAGAAACCAAAAGACCAGACCCAAGACACTGAGGAAGTGACAGAGGCAGAAACAGAGGTAAGAGGGAACCACGGTCTTGTTTTATCCATATGAATGCTGATATTACTCTCTTTAAGCTGTATTTTAGATGCCTTGCTTCCTAGATGTCTCACAGGGATACAGGACAGAGTTTTGAGGAGGAACTCTGATATTCCCCAGTGTTTTAGTCAGTTCCCTATTGAAGCTCTTCAGTTTTCTTCCTTCTGGCCTTATTTAAGAACTCCCAATGTTCAAGAACTGCTGTCCCTCCAGTGGAGGATGAGACAAAAGTGGGTTTGAATCCCACGATGGTGACATTTGGCAGGTTCTTCTGCTGCACAGTGATGTCACTGCAGTGTCACAGCTGAAGATTAGGTTTCCTGATGGAGAAACTGTGAAATGAAAATTTTGAAGTCTTCAGGCAAAACCCCCTTGATGGTAATTAGATGAGTAAATAAGATCTCCCTCACTGCCGTTCAGGTGGTGATGTTGCAGGAGGAACCTCTGTTTAATATCCTGGGTAAAATCATAGAATCATGGAATAGTTTGTGGTTGGGAAAGGACCTCAAATCACCTCTGCCATGGGCAGGGACACCTCCCACTGCACCAGGGGGCTCCAAGCCCCATCCAACCTGGCCTGAAACACCTCCAGGGATGGGGCAGCCACCGCTGCTCTGGGCACCCTGGGCCAGGGCCTCCCCACCCTCACAGCAAAACATTTCTCCCCAAGATCTCATCTCAGTCTCCCCTCTTTCAGATAAAAACCGTTCCCCCTCATCCTGTCCCTGCACTCCCTGATCCAGAGCCCCTCCCCAGCTTTCCTGTAGGCATCAGGGTTAGAGGATGTCACTGAGGCTGCACCATCGAGTTTATACACTATGTTTTCTTTGTCGTTTATTGGAGGAGTTGTGACTCCAGCACCACCCGGCGTTTTTACCGAGGTTAATTTTTCACAATATTCCATTGAAAAATCAGCAAAAAGCATTTTAGGATGTGGTGCCCTCGGGTAGGGAAGCGAAAGGATCAAGAGCATGTTCTGAAGCATGTTCTTATTAGTTGTTCCCTTTGCGGAACGATTAGAAGTGTTGGGATTCCTCCCAGGAGAAGCACAGTCCTAACACTTTCCCAGTTTCAATGCCCATTAAGTCCATCTCCTGGGAGAGCTTTGCAATTAACAGCCAGGGTGTTAAAAGGTGCTGAAAAGTGTTTTTCTGAGATGCTGAAGTGGTGTCTGTGTGTCACATTGCCTTCTTTATTGGGATCTGCTCCAGGTAGTAGCAAACGTTTAAAGGATCTCCCAAAACGATCACAACGTTCCCTTTAAAGCAGCCGTCAAAGCTGCAGGAGAGGGGAGAAGCCAGGTTGTCTTTTTAGGCTGAGGTTGCTCATGGCTCTTGTGCCGCAGGGCTTAACAGTTCCTTCCGTCCCATCCTAGTAGGGATTTCATGGGCAATGCTGAGGCTTTCCAGTTGCACTGTTAATTAGTGGTGGGTTATCTGCAGGAACAAGCCGATAAAGCATCCGGTTGTTGTTGCAGGTCTCCATGTCTCTGTTTAAGATGCATTTGTATTCCTGCAGAAACCCTGTATGAATCGATGAAGAGCCCTTCCGTGTGCTTTTGAGTTGTGGCCAGGGGTTTCTAACATAACCTCTGTTTCCATCTCTGCTTCAGCCTAAAGTAGAAGAGGAACCTTCAGGTGACAAAGTACTTGAATCTGAACAGGACACAATGAGCCATGGGTTTCAACTGGAGAAAGAGCCCTCCGAGCTTAAAAAAGTGAAACCTGTGGAAGAAAATGGAGAGCAAGAAGCAGAACCTGTCCGGAACGGTGCCGAGAGCGTTTCGGAGGGGGAAGGAACCGATGCAAACTCAGGCCCTACCGAGAGCTCCAGCGAAGCGCCGGCGTACCAGTATAAACCAGGTAAATCCCATTTCAGACTCTCGTGTGCTCGCTTGGTTTTCCATGTCTCTCCTTTAAGGGCTGCTCACAGCCCATGCGTCCTCCTGAGTGGGAGGAGTGATATTTGCAGTGGGGCTGGAAGGAGTGATCCACAGTGTCCATCTCCACCGAGATCCACTATCCGGCCGGCTCAGAGAGACCTTTCAGAGGACCATGAGGAGAAAACTCTTTTTCTCTTGCTGGTGGTAATGAAAGGAAGGGAAAATCCCCAATTCCTTGGATTTATTGCACGTGTGAATGTCGGCAAATTGGTTCCCTTGTAATCCACAGCTGAGAACAACCCAAGAAATTCCATCTAAGCAGGCGTAACGTCTAAATGAGAGATGTGGAAGTTCCAATTCGGTGCAAATTATGAGCGTGTGTGTTGATAGAGATTTAATTTCCTGGCTAAGCAGTAAATCTGCAGGTTTTTGGAAGAATAAGGCAAGGAAAAGACACGGTGTAGGGCTTTCAATCCAGCTCCGCTACTGAACCGTGAGTTCTTCCAGTAAAATAACTCGTGTGGGCTTAAGGGATGCAGTCTTTTCATCGCTGGTAGAACTGGATAGAGCCTGCCTAAGGGGGGGTTGTTATTTATTAAGTTATTTAGTTTGTAGACCCAAGCCTTTATGAATTCACCTCATTAAGACAGACCCTGAGACCGACTTCTCAGTTGCAACCAGTCTTTAAGCCATTTAAAGAGTATAAAACAAAATAAGGAAGGACCTTGAGAGCCTGGTGGACAAGGGGTTGGACAAGGAGCCCCACGTTAGGTGATGGCACTGCAGCTGTGATTTCTGCGCTGCTTTGTTCTGACAAAGACCCGAGTTGCTTTTCTTTTATTAATTTAGTGCTATCGGATCGTTAGGAGAGAGCGTAGAGACCTTGTGATGGTTACCACACACCTGGGTAGCTGCTTACCTGTTCATTAGTTAAGAACATCTTGAAGTTAATCCATAATTCATCGGCTGCCTCTCCAAAACACTCAATGGACTCAGAACAGTGCTGGTTGGATCTGGACGTCCTTTTACTCAGTTGTAGGGGTTGGATTGATCCCTTGCAAAGCAACACACGTTGGATTTGTCTGCTGCGGGGCAGGCCTGGCCACTTGGTGCAATAATGCTTTTGCTATGAAAGGGGATTTCTGCCTTTCGGCCAACCATGGGAGGTATTGAGGGTTCAACTCCAGTCTTGGGATAAATAAGAAATAAAACAGCTAAAAATTGTCATTACTTTTGTATATTTTCATTCCCAGTTCTTAAAACCCATCGTTGAAATAGGTTCCTGTTTGGAGATCCTGCAGGGATGAGGATGATGAGAACCTAGAGATCAAAAAGGGATCAGGGACTGAAATAAATAATAGCAAACCTTATCAATGCACAGCTGGATAAATGCAGAGCAGCCGCTTGGCATCAGTGGATACAAAGGCAGCAGCTTAGACAGATGTTCTTCTTCAGATAAAAACGTGCTGTCCTCGCAGGGACCTGACCAGTTGACCCGGCTGCTGAGCAAGTCCCTGTTTTCTTACCTGACTTCAAACAAACTGTGTGGCTGGCAAAGAAATCCCTGTCTCTGGGCTGCCAGATGCTGATTTGCCTTGCCCTGAAGTCGCTGTAGGTTTTTGGTTTGATTTGCGTCAGACCAAGTCCTCTACAGCGCAGTTCTCCTGCCCAGAAAGCCCTGTGGAAGATGGGTGCAAAGTTGTAGTTTTTAGAGCGTGACCCGTGTGTTCTTTTGGTTCCCACCGTTCTCTCCAGCAGGTGTTGGTGAAGACTTGATGTTTTCATGTTTTCAAAGGATCATTTGTTGTGTGCGGTGCCCTCCTCTCCTCAACTCTACATTTATTGCTCTGTGTTACACAAATCAAGCCGCTTCCACTTCTGCATTTTCACCCAGAAACTGGGAATCGACCCTGTTTTGTCACATCACATGAGAGAGTGGAAGTTGGATTAAATCCACGATGACGTGGGTAAAAACTGGGATTAGTGATGAGTTCCGTGTGTGGTTGCTGCTGGAGTTGGCTCTGTGCTCCCCGTTGTTTATGTTCCTTTAATGTGATCTGCGTTCCTCTCCTCGCTGCCTTCAAAATTAAAATGAATTAAGATTTCCCAAGTGGCTGTAACGATCTCTTCCCTTTGGATTTACCGGAAACACATTTTGGAGAGCAGAGGGTTTTGTTATCTATGAATCTCAGGCACCTTTTCTCCTTATAGAGCAGTGGAAGCCCCTGGATCCGGAGGGGAAGAGGCAGTACGACCGGGAGTTCTTACTGGATTTCCAGTTCATGCCTGCCTGTATCCAGAAGCCGGAGGGGCTGCCCCCTATAAGCGATGTGGTTCTCGACAAGGTGAGAGGAGAGCCGATAAAACAGGTACGTGCTGTTTTTATAATAAATAAAGATCCCTCACATGTGCATTATTCCTTAACCATCTCAATGCAGACTTTTGTTAGGAAGGGGGAATATTTAGAACCATAGAATTGTTAAGGTTGGAAAAGACCTCTGTGCTCATCCAGTCCAAACATCAGCCCAGCACTCCTGTACCTACTAAACCCTGTCCCTAAGTGCCGTGTCCACATGGTTTCTGAACCCTCCAGGGATGGAGACCCCACCAGTGCCCTGGGAGCCTCTGCCAGGGCTTCACCACTCTTTCAGTAACGACATTTTTCCTGATATCCATTCTAAAACTCCCCTGGTGCAGCTTGAGGTCATTTGACTGATGTCACATCACAAAATTCTTCGAATAGAGGTGCCTCTGCGTGTGCTCAGATTATTTAAAACCTGAAGCATTTTTAGTGGTCTCTCTCTGGATTAAGTTATACTGGGTTGTTATTAAAATTTGAAATCATATAGCGATGAGCAGGTAAGGATACAAGTAAAGCAGGATCCAGTGGGAGGTGTCCCTGCCCGTGGCAGGGGGTGGCACTGGATTGGCTTTGAGGTCCCTTCCAACCCAACCCATTCCATGATTCTGTCTCAGTTAGAGCTGTGTAGGTCCTTAATTCTGATGTGGTCACTGGACTCGCTGTTAAGATTCAAGGTCAAATCAGGAGACGGGTGATCCTCGTGTGCAGAAACATTCCCACTCGGAATTTCATACCCAGGCAGATTGTAAAACACAGCTTTGTTCCCAAAACGATTTCATCCACCCACTGGTTTTCTGTGATTGCTTCTCCCTGCTCTGTCTGGTTTGGAAGCTTCCTTTGCTCATCAGCCATCTGTCTTGATAACACAAGGCACATGTTTGAGGGATCGTGGCTGTTTTGTGATCCTGAACCAAGACTGTCACATCCACTGTGCAGGAGATGGGTCTGTGTTGCTATAATTTTATCATGGAATCATGGAACGGGTTGGGCTGGAAGGGACCTGAAAGCCCATCCAGCTCCACCCCCTGCCATGGGCAGGGACACCTCCCACTGCATCAGGGGGCTCCAAGCCCCATCCAACCTGGCCTGGAACACCTCCAGGGATGGGGCAGCCACCACTGCTCTGGGCAACCTGGGCCAGGGCCTCCCTGCCCTCATCATGAAGAATTTCTTCCTGAGGTCCAATCTAAGTCTTCCCCCTTCCAATTTAAGGACGTTATCCTCCATAAGTCATGGTCAGCCTTGAAATGTTTCTGAACTCCAAGGTTTCCTCAACACTCTCCTGCAGAAGATGTATTTTAAATGAAATGCTTGTTTTTGATGTAAGTGTGGATGCATAAAACTCAGAGTTTGTTAAAAGCATTGATTTGGATAATAAATATAACTGTTGGGGTGTAGCAGAGGGTGTCTGTAGCCTTGCATGAACTGTGGTGGCTCCAGCTCCCACTGATCAGATGTGTTTGTGCTGCCCCTCGATGCAGGTGAACCAGCCAAAGCTGCCGCTGAGAACGCTGGACCCTCGGATCCTGCCTCGAGGACCAGACTTCACGCCAGCCTTTGCTGATTTTGGGAGGCAAACGTCTGGTGGAAGAAACGTACCTGGAAATGTGAGTTCACCCCAACTTGCTAATTTAAAAAGTGGACTTAAGACCGATGGTGTCCGTCCTCACTCTTTTTTGTCCACTTCCAATGCTCCGGTGGTTCTAGTTTTGTCAGCATGAATGCAAGGGTGACGTTTTCTTGGCTCTCAAAGTTTAGTCAAACTAAAAAACCGTTGTGGATGGTTTTAACTGGTACGTATTGGTCTTCAATGGATTTGATCTCCTTCCTGATTTCCCGTGCGAGAGGCGCGGAAATGTTTCCACGCTGAGGACCTGGCAGTTGCACTTTGCTTGTACACCAACCCGGCGTCAGTGTGCGTTGTCATCGGAGTTCGTTTCTTAAAACGTGCCAACAGAACAAATAGATTTTACTAACAACAACAAAAATACACGCAGCACCTCTGTATGTTCTTGCTTTATGCTTCCATATGTTGCTTTCGTCACGTCATTCCTTGTTTTCCTGCCTTTTCCTTTGCTTTTCTTTCACTTTTTCTTCTTTTCCTTGTGTCTGGATTTGTCCAAACTCTGAAATCCATCTCTTAACTCTTCCATCTTACCTTTGCCATCTCTTTTTCTTGCGGCGCAGGTGCCCCAGCATGGTTCCACCTTGTCGACCGTAGCTGGAGGATGGAGGAACCTCCATTAGGCGCAATCATATCTTTCATCTGTTGATTAAGATACATCCAGTGTGTCCATCTAGACAGATGTAATGACATAGCCATCATTTATCTTCCAAAACTGCTGGTTTCGGAAGAGTTCACTCAATAACCTCAATTTCCAAGCGTGCGGATTTCCAGCAGGCGCAGAGTCAAACCTGGCAATTTTGAGTTGATGTAATATTTCTGGTTTGTGAGCGGTCTCCTGGCCGGTGCCTCGGTTCTGGGATGCACATCCGCATCCTGGAGTAGCTTCAGTGCTGCAGCGTCTCTTGGACCACCCAGTCCCGAAACTTTGATGCTGTTTGAGGTCAATGTGGCTTGCCATATTTACAGACAGAATCACAGACTCATTTAGGTTGGAAAAGACCTTTTAAGATTATCAAGTTTAACCATAAACCCAGCACTGCCAGTTCCAACACGGAACCATGGCCTTAAGCACCACATCTGCCTGTCTTTTAAATCCCTCCAGGGATGGTGGCTCCGCCGCTGCCTTGGGCAGCCTCTGCCAGTGCTTTAGAACCCTTTTCATGAAGTATTTCCTGATGTCCAATCTGAACCTTCCTGGGTGCAACTTGAGGCAATTTCCTCTCATCCTGACACTTGTTCCCTGGGAGCAGAGCCCAGCACCCACCTCACCACAACCTCCTTGCCAGGAGCTGCAGAGAGCGAGGAGGTCTCCCCTCAGCCTCCTCTTCTCCACACTAAACAGCCCCAGGGCCCTCAGCCACCCCCACAACCCCTGTTCTCCAGACCCTTCCCCAGCTCCGCTCCCTTCTCCGCACGCGCTCCAGCCCCTCAATGTAGTGAGGGTCCCAAAACTGATCCCAGGTTTTGAGGTGCGGCCTCACCAGTGCCGAGCCCAGGAGGACGATCTGGGACTCGCAGGTTGTACTCTGGCGCCTTCTCTCCTGTCGTGCGCTGAATGTCCCGAGCCTCTTGGCGTCTTGGTAACGTCCCTGTCGCTCTTTCTCTTTCTGCAGGCCTGCAAAGTGCAGAGCAACCCTGGATTGCCTTCCCTGGCTCGGTGCGGTTCCCCAGCATGCCCTCTCTTGGTCGCGCCTCACCCACCATTGAGGAACCTGCCGATAGGGGTAAGCCAACTCCCCCCCTCTCTCCCCAAGTCTTTGCACCTTTTTGTAGAGTTGTCTTTTTTCCCCCAACACCCACTGTTGATAAAGAACGACTGGCAGAAAACTTTACAAAAAGGTGCAACAGTGTTTAATAAAACAAAACGAAACCAGACTTGCATTGTACCCCTCCAGGCAGTCTTCAGTGGTGGGTGGGACATCACCAGCTGAGGGCATGCTGGGACGTTGGCCTGAGCGGGATCTGCGAGGGGTCTGCACTTTGCAGACCTGTGGAAAGGGGGAGAAAAGGTAAGTCCCGCTTACCCCGTTCATTTGGAGCATTCAGCACATAACATACATCTTACATTTGCGCCTTTACAGAGCAGAACCTTCCTTTGCGTTTTTTTCTCGAGGAGGGTACGAAGGCAACGTTATTTAACGAGCCCTGTGTGACGGTGATGGTTTTGGGCTGAGAACGTCTTCAGCCCCGAGCAAAACCAGGCGATATCTTCTCGTGAAGCATGGCAAAACTCTGCGTGTGCGCTGTCTGTCCACCCAGTCATCCCACCTCTACACAGGCCATGCCCATAAACCATTCAACCCCACTGCCAATTCCTTGCCCCCGGAATAACGCCGAGCAGCTCAGCGCTAACCAGCTTCCGGCTGAGAATCTTTTGTTTTGCTTCCTTGGCTTTTGTCTTGATTTCCTTCTTTTCGCTTAAACGTTTTGTGTGACTGTTTTTAGAACTAACAAAATGTCGCATCGAGTGGCACAAGGGGCGCGATTACACAGGAACCAACCAGAGCTGATAAAGCTTTTTGATAAGAGAGAAGTTAGATGAGTGCAGAGAAATAGGATTGGAGAGGACCGATCCATCCCTGTGTGCCAAGGTGGGATGCATCTGCGTCTGTCCTTCCTGAGAGGCGATGGAAACTCAAGTCACCTTGATTCTTGTGCTGCCACGGAAGGCAGAGCTGCTCCAAGCGTCTGAGCTTGATTCCACCTTCTACATTTGAAGCCTGTGGTAGAAGGAGATGTGGTTCTTCAGTTTCTTGGATGTTTCTTACATTACTCTGGCTGTGCCCTGCGGGCGGAACCAGACCGTGAGGGCGACCACCGGGTCGTGCTGTGTTGCTGTGAGTTTTGGCTCCTCTGCAGGAGGTTTGTCCCTCTTTCTGCTTTCCTTTCTCCTCCTGTTCATCCGGCTCAAGTACTTCACCTTAATGTGGTAACATCTGGTGAGCCCTTCTCCGTGCCTTTGGTGAAAAACATTTCAGTGCAAGCTGTCACCGCAGATCCTCCAGAACCATTGTTACCTACTAGGACTGCGTTACAAGAAGGAGCTTGGGCGCCTCGGTAACTTGCCACTGTGTGAATTTGGAACCAACAAGCCCCAGATTTCTCTGTTAGATGTTTGATCCGTATATTACTTTATTACACATTCAAAGGAGGCTTCCGTTCACTGATCTTAAAACCTAATCCAACAGTTTGAACCAAGTTTATTCAGAGATATTTAAAAAGTACCATCTTAAAGGCTTTAAGTCTTGCTCACTTAAAGGTCTGGGCTCAAAGGCAGCCAGAGTTGAGAAGGCCATGGCGTGTAACATGCTGGTGTCCAGGAGATGTGAGAGTGGTCCTTGTATCCATCAGCTTTGCAAGGGAAAGTGTCACCTCCATCAGGGAGCTGTGTTTTCTCCGAAAACCAACGCTGAGGCTCCACGTGGAAGTGCCGTGCCTCTGGCTCTGTCTTCTCACTCTACAGCCCGGCTGTGGCTGAAGGTCCTTCTGTGCAAGAGAGATGGGGTGGCTGCTGGTTTCCTCTCACCGGCCTTGTCCACGTTGCTGGAAGAAACGACTCAAATGTTTTGATTTTCAGGGCACACTGCCAGTCCGGCTCTGGTTCCCAGGCTTTCTGAGGGCCATGAGGTGTGTCATGAGGTCCAGCGTGCGTGGCTGAAACCAGTTGGTTTTGTATTGCGTTACTGTCTGGTTTTGCAGCTGGAGGGAAGTTTCTTCCTTCCGCAGTCGCACGTTTGCAGTGTGGTTGGAACCGAGGCAGCAAAGTTTGGGTTTCTGCAGCTTCACAGGAGGTGGATGTCTCAACACTGCAAGGTCGCTGTCAATTGAGGGCTCTGAGTTGGAGTGGAGAGGGATTGTAGGGAGGGACTGGCGACTGTTTTAGGAGTGTGTGTAACACACAAACCCATCATCAGGGCTTCCCGTTCTCACTGCTTCATTGCACTCTTGCTTCTTGGGAGCATTCGACTCACACAGTTGTGTTCCCAGTGTGCTGTGCACCCGAAAAAGGTTGAGTCTGATGGATTGGTTCTACACATACTGGTGGGATCTGGACGCAGTTCCTCACAGCCCTCTTCCAAGCACCACCTTGTATACGGACCGCAGCGCGGCGTGAGGTCGTTATCTTTTGACGGCGTCTTATTCTGTTATCACATAACGAACCAAATGAGACCTCCACCAGCAGCAGTGATTATGTTCATTTGCTTTCATGGGCAGCACATGTTTACATCGTCAAAGCCAAGTGATTCCAATCACAGATATGAACTCTTGCCTTTAAGAAGGAGTTTGGTCTTTTGATAGTGCAAAAATGGATTTGGGGCTGATATCTGACATGAGAGGCACCAGCCAAGGCCGCTCCTCCTGTATTCAGTGAAGCTCTTTGGGTAACTGAGATGGTTTTGCCTCACTGATGCTCACTGAATCCCTTTGTTGAACACAGAAATGTTTTAAATGGCCCATCTGTCATGTGAAGGTTGCTTAATATCTAGAATAATTATTTCTGTGGAGAGTAATGGGGTTGGATAATGGAATTTTGTTGCTCTGCTCATTTTTACATTGAGGTTGGACATTTCTAATAAATGAGTTCAGCAATGTGAAATAGCGTGGGGGAAGAATAATCCACCAACAACCTCTGATACCTTTAGTCTTTAATCATAAGCTCCCAGGTGATGAAGAGGGAGTTTGGGGGTGCCTTGTGCCGCATCACTTGTACAACTGATGGAAAGTTCCCCAGTTCCAGCAGTTTCCATACCTGATTTGACCTGGAAGAACATTGTGTTGTGGAATATTGCAGAGAAGCACTCTTTCAGAGTCCTGTGTTTACATTTCTTCTGTGAAGCCAAAGAGAGTTTGAACCATGTCTGTTAGGATCCGTATTTTGACAGTACAGGAGCAGCAGCGATGCTCCATTCTGTGTGTTTTCTGTAATTCCTGTCTCAAAATCATAGAGTCGTGAAATGGTTTGTGTTGGAAGGGACCTCAAAGCCCACCCAGTGCCACCCCCTGCCATGGGCAGGACACCTCCCACTGGGTCAGGGGGCTCCAAGCCCCATCCAACCTGGCCTGGAACACCTCCAGGGATGGGGCAGCCACCGCTGCTCTGGGCACCCTGGGCCAGGGCCTCTCTGCCCTCATTGTGAAGAATTGCTTCCTGATGTCCCATCTAAATCTCCCCTCTTTCAGCTGAAAACCGTTCCCCCTCATCCTATCCCTGCACTCCCTGATCCAGAGCCCCTCCCCAGCTTTCCTGGAGCCCTTTCAGTCCTGGGAGCTGCTCTAAGGTCTCCCCAGAGCCTTCTCTTCTCCAGGCTGAACAACCCCAGCTCTTTTAGCCTCTGTCTCTGAAGAACATAACATTTTTGGCAGAGCTTCTAGTTTATCATTATCTTGTTGCTTGGGATGGCACATTTGAAACCCATCTGGTTGAATCCTTAAATCTGCCTTTGCTACTGTGTCTCAATTATGCAGTTTCTGTCTTTCAAGAGGCCGTTTTGGTCAGTTGGGCTCAGTTCTGCAGTGCTGAGCGTCCGGAGCATCGCCGATGCGTGTTGGCAGGGGTCATACCCTGTCTGTTTTATGAGAAGTTGCCTGAGAGACATGTGTTTGATGTCTTCGTATTCCTTCCGACCAACGCAGACTGGTGTGTTTTGTCGGAGAAAGTCCTCAGAGTCCTAGGATGAGTTGCTGATTGTTGGTGTTGCTGTCAACGGGTGTTGGCGTGCGCCCTGGAGTGTCTGATCAAGATGTGGGTTTAAAAGGGGATATAACAAAGAATGTTTTTGTCCTAGTTGTTGAATGTTGGACCGAGGAGATCTCAGCCGGGCCAGAGGAGAGAGCCCAGGAAGATCATCACTGTGTGTGTGAAGGAGGATGTCCACCTGAAGAAGGCGGAGAACGCCTGGAAACCCAGCCTGAAGAGAGAAAACCAAACCGAGGACCCAGAAAATGTCAAAACCCAGGTGAGAGCATTAGAATTATAGAATCATGGAATAGTTTGGTTCAGAAAGGACCTTAAAGCCCATCCATTTCCAACCCCTTGCCATGGGCAGGGACACCTCCCACTGGATTAGGTGCTCTATTAGCAGGTGCTCCAAGTACAGTGGTGGAGGAGAAGGCTGGTAATTTGCTTTTGCTGTTGTGTAAGACAGTGAAAAAGGACAATGAATTCCAGTTGGAATCACAGCTTTCCCCTACCCTGATTATTTTTTTCATGTGTTTATTCTCGACCTGGAGTTTAAACGGCAGAGCTGTGTATGAAGCGAGTCTAAACCGGGAACACCAGACAACCTACTACCTCTCATCCAGGACTGGGCTTCTGTTGCTGTTTCACTAGAATATTTCTGTCTCCATTCTAAAGCAAACAACCTCAGACCTCCAGCACAGAACTTGCTTTTCATCCCCTTTTAGACCACGTTTCTGCCCTGAACCTCAGCAGGACTGAGGTTCCTCTGTCGGTTTGTCCTGCCCAGCCCAACAGTGGTGCCTCTGAAGCTCTCTCTGTGTGTGTCTCCCCCTCCTCTCCCTCCGTGGGGCGGCTGCTCTGGGTGGAGGTGTTTGCCTGGTGCTCAAACTTGTAATTTGTAGCAGAAGTTGGGATAGTTTTGAAGGACACTGGAATTCTGTTCTTGGGGCCAGCGTTGTTGACCTAATTATCATTCTGGATAGGAAAAAAAAAAGTGCCTTAAATCAATAGAGAAGTTGATCACCTCTAGTTGAGGGAGAAGGCAGCCACTCCCTGTTAATTTATGTCTTGCGGCTAAATGGATATTAGGAAGTGCATTTCAGCTGGGTGACAGCCAGGGCTTTGTGCCTCCGTTGCACTTGGACATTTCCAAAAGTCCTGCCCTGCAGCCTTGGTCTTTGGTAGCTGAGCTGGAACTGGAGCTGGACTGTGCCCACAGGAGTCTGTGTGTAACTTGACTTCTTAGATGTCTCAGCAGGCATCTTCTCCATTCACCCTGAAGATGCATCCTAGCTCATTCCTGAAAGCCACCTGCTCGATTTGTGCTTTAACTTAGAGTTTCCTGTCATTTAGGAGCTGTTCCGCAAGGTACGAAGCATCTTGAACAAGCTGACGCCCCAGATGTTCAATAAGCTGATGAAGCAGGTGACAGACCTGACGGTAGATACAGAAGAGAGGCTGAAAGGAGTCATTGACCTGGTCTTCGAGAAGGCTATCGATGAGCCAAGCTTCTCAGTGGCGTATGCCAACATGTGCAGGTGTCTTGTAACGGTAAGAGCTGCCAAAGTCAAATGGGACAAATGGGAGATTCCTCTGCAGGGGTGGATGTTCTGCCCATTAACCCCATGATTGGCAGGGATATAAACGTGGCAAGAGCAGAGTTAAATGTTAGTTTCTAAACATAAATACAAATCATTGACATGATGGATTTCTTCTGTGTACATTGGCCGTGCCTGCAGGCAGAGGGCTTGGAATGATGGATTGGTTGGGGTGGAGGAGACTTTGCTCTGCTTGGTTGCAAGATCATAGAACTGGGGAACAGTTTGGGTTAGAAGGGACCTCAAGGCCCACCCAGTCCCACCCAGTGGGACACCTCCAGGGATGGGGCAGCCACCACTGCTCTGGGCACCCTGGGCCAGGGCCTCCCCACCCTCACAGCAAAACATTTCTGCCCAAGATCTCATCTCAATCTCCCCTCTTTCAGCTGAAAACCCTTCCCCTCATCCTGTCCCTGCACTCCCTGATCCAGAGCCCCTCCCCAGCTTTCCTGGAGCCCCTTTCAGCACTGGGAGCTGCTCTAAGGTCTCCCCAGAGCCTTCTCCTCTCCAGGCTGAACAACCCCAACTCTTTCAACCTGTCCTCTTATAGGAGGCTCTCCAGCCCTCAGATCATCTCCGTGGCCTCCTCTAGACCTGCTCCAACAATGGGTCACGTTTGCGAAGTTTGGTTTGTCTCTTATTTCAAAGGGGAGCCCAAGGTTCTGCACCAGGCTCATTTTCAGATGGTGAATTTGGGGCAAAGTAACTCCCCTCTCCCCCCCCCCAGTGCTTCGTGTCATGCAACCGAGGAGCACGGCTCCGTAGTCCTCAACACATAAGGGGATGCTTTTTAAGCCGTGTGTCTTTTTAAGGGATCCTGAGAATGGGAATACAATCTGTCTGCGGGTGGAGGTGGTGTCAGCCAAGTTCTGAGTGCGACTTTGCATATGAAATGTAAAACTCTGCTGGAAATCATGACGCGATGCTGAACTGTCACAGCCTCGCGGGCTTGAGCGGCTGAATATGAAGTGCACAATAAAATGTTAACGGATGGGTGACAGGAACCCTCACCCATGTGTCAAGATCGGCCCTATTTTTGCTGATGGTGTTCTTCTTTCTCCTACAGCTCAAAGTGCCCATGGCAGACAAACCTGGGAGCACAGTGAATTTCCGCAAGCTGCTGTTAAATCGCTGCCAGAAGGAATTTGAAAAGGACAAGGCTGACGACGATGTCTTTGAAAAGAAGCAGAAAGAACTTGAAGCTGCTACCACCGTAAGTGGTGTTTTTTCCCCTCTATAAACAATATCTTTGGAAGATGGCACTTGGTGTCAGGGGGATTTTGGAGTTGAGAGCTTCGTTCTGTCACTGTGACTGAGTGTTATAAAAAATATTTGCCTTGCTTTGCGAGTTTATACCAGCCTGTCTTTGTTTTTTAGGAGAAAAAGAGCAACTCTAAACGGGATCTTTTGAAGCATTCTGTGCTCTGAGAACGTGGTTTTTTAGAGCTGTTCTTCTGTTTTACAGCCAGAGGAGAAGACGCGGCTCCATGATGAGCTGGAAGAGGCCAAGGACAAAGCCCGACGGAGATCCATTGGGAATATAAAATTCATTGGCGAGCTTTTCAAACTGAAAATGCTGACCGAGGCCATCATGCATGACTGCGTGGTAAAGCTGCTGAAAAACCACGATGAGGAGTCCCTCGAGTGCCTTTGCCGCCTGCTGACAACCATTGGGAAGGACCTGGATTTTGAGAAAGCCAAGGTAGGGCAGGACCGGGAGCGAGCAATGAGGCTTTCCGGGCAGGGCTGGAAAAATGGGTGTGGGCTGGTTTTATATGAGGAGTTACTTTTAATTCAGGAATTTCTGTATGGTGTGAGGAAATCATCCGCTCTTCTGCGGGTGTTTCATCACGACATGGCCTCGCTCCCTCCTCTCTGCCTCTTTCCAATAGATTCCATGTTGTTTTCAATGCTGTTTTCCAGTTGTTTGTTGTTTCCAACTATTTCATCCAAACATACAGTCTAGAAATGCTCGACATTTACTTTTTGCAACCAGAGTGCACCTCCTACCTTGTTGTTTCCAAAACATTGAGGTTCAGAGTCGTTTCTTTGCCACTGAAGGTTGATATTACCTACAAAATGCACCCCTGCATATATTGTTTGGGTTAAATCTAAACCCCCTTCTCGTTAGCTGGTCGAAACCACCACGTGGCCCTCGGTGCATTTATTTTGGGTCATCATCATCTCCAGCTCTGCTGGAGGAAAGCAACTGTTCTGCAACTGCAGAGCTCCAGCATCCTTCTCCCGCTTTTCCAACAATTGCCCCTGCAGCACGGAGTGTTACGCACTCCGTGAGCCTCTCTTGGCACAGACAATCTGCTTCTCCTTCGCAAAAGCCGAGCTCGGGGTGAAAAAGCATTTGAGGGGTTTTGCCAGAAATCAGTCGGACTCGGCTCTGGAGACAAACTGAGCTGATTGTTTCCAGCTGCTCGGGGAAGGGAGTTCCCTTCCAGTGCGCTGAGATCACTGTGGATCAATCCTGATTTTTATGGGGAAACAGCTTTCCATGTGGTTTTGTGGAGGCTTGACCAAGCCAGCCTGGTTCCCACTGATCCTCGAGGCTGAACCCTGCGCCGTTACCGCGAGAGCGTGCACGTTATTGATGCAAGTTTGAACGCGCCGGAAGCAGGGCTGAAATTTCTTCACAGGCTTTGGGAAGAAAACTGACTTTAAGCAGTAGCTGAGGTCATGCTGGATGAGTCCTGGGCGCTGCTTTCATCTTTGCAAGCATGGAAACACTGTAAAAGCCAACATTTTGGTGCACTGCAGCCGCAAGCCCTGGCACCGCGTTGCTCGGAGCCTGCACGCAGCGGGGAAATGCTTCCAGATGCCGACTTATCCGCTGGGAGAAACTGCCCCTGCCCTGTGCTCGGGATTTGTTATTTCTATCAAGATTGAGGGAGAATCCGTTGTTTATTTTCAAGTAACAGACGAGATGTTTTATTACACGTTTTTATTGAAGCTGAAGCGTTAGTGATCGTTATGATTAAAGCTTCTGGACAAAATCCATTTCAAATATTTTCCCTGTCATTCCTAACTTTGGAAACATTTGCTGAGAGCTGAAACTTTCCAAGGCAAGGCCAGAACCAAATTTTAATAGGGTTCTTCTTGTTTGTTTAAGGCTTTTTGCCAGTTTTTAGTGAAGGGAGTGGGAAACATTTTCTAAAACTGCCCTGAGGCAGGGCAGAACCTGCATTTTTGAGGGAAAAAGTTTTTTAGAGCCTGGCAAATCAAATTCAGACCTAACAGAGGTTTCTCTAACGATACCATCTCATGTCTTGGTGCAAACTGAGCTGAAATGCTGTAATGGAGAACCTGTGGACTCCTCACCCGAGGGGGTGTTCTTCCCAGACACTGATGATGGTGATGTTTCTCTGGTTTAGCCTCGCATGGACCAGTATTTTAATCAGATGGAGAAGATTGTGAAAGAGAGGAAAACATCTTCAAGGATTCGGTTCATGCTCCAGGACGTAATAGACCTGAGGCTGGTAGGTACCAACTCAAGTAAGTGAAAGAGCATTTCCCTTTAGTGTCCGGGCTGGAAGAGCTCTCGTGCAAGAGCCGGGATTTGCAGTATGTGCAGCAGAAGGGATGTTAGGGGAGATCAGCGCCCCTTATCTCAAAAGCGTGGCTGTTTAAAGACAAGGGATCTCTCCAGTTTGCCTGGAGTTGGTAGGGAGATGGGTGAACTGCTTGTGCGTGGTGTTTTGGTGCCACTTCACGTTGGGCGTGTGCTCACGCTGGCTCCTCGCGCCGCTCATCCGGCCCGGCCAGAGCAGGCACGGCTGAGCTCTTTGGTTGGGGTGGGTTTCCCCACAGCATCCCCAGTGCTTCTCTCGGTCAGTCGTGCTGCTTTCCTGCCTTTGTTTCCACACCCTCGGGGTGTAACCGTTCCCTTACTCGTGCTGGTGGGACCAGAGTGCTCCGAGCCGGGTACCCCATGAGTGAAGGGGCCAGTTCGTGTGGCTGTAAGAGCTGTGAGGGCTTCTTCACGGCAGTACGGATTCCATGGAAAGGTGCTCCTGCCTTAGCCTGTATTTCTGGCACGGCCAGGCATCTGCTGCCTGTTTGCATAGAATCATGGAACGGTTTGGGTTGGAAGGGACCTCAAAGCCCATCCATCCAGTTCCAACCCCCCGGCCATGGGCAGGGACACCTCCCACTAACCCAGGCTTCTCAGGACCCCATCCAGCCTGGCCTTGCTGTGTAGACAAAAGCAAAGGGGGTCTGCGCGCCATCGGAGCGTGGTGATGGTGCCTCCACACTAAGCTGTGAAAGGTCCAGGTAGGAGATAACACGGTGCAGACAAGCGCACGCATTTTATGGACAGAGTCCTTCCCGTGTTGTCATCAAGCACTGGTTTTGAACATGGCCAAGGAATTTTGTGCTGTGAAGGGCGTCTCTGCCCCAGTGGTTGAAGATGTGACCGCGGGCTGCACAGACCGTCCCAGCACCTGTCCTCTTGCCCGTGTCGGTGCTGGTAGGAGCAGGGCTTTAGCTGCAAGACAGCTCTTGACTGAAGTTCTGAGCAGGTTTATTTGTACCTCAGACAGCTCTTTTGAAGCTGGTTTGGGGTTTTGCAGAAGCCAAAGTCCCCGGTCTGGCTGCAGAGCTAATTACCCTGAAAGCTGTAATGAGGCTGTAGCGAGACGAAGAGGCAGTGTGGTTATCGTGGGATGGATGGATCCATGCAGGCTATGGTTGAACAGACACAGCAAGCAGTGGAAATGTTTTGTGGAGAGACAGCTCCACCTCTCTCTGCAGGATTCCTGTCGCAGCCATCACAATCCCTGGAGTGCTGGAGCACAGTCTCTAGATAAATCCTGTTGCTTCTCACTCCTTTATTTTCAGGGTTTTATTTTTATCTCAAGCCTGGAGGCTCCAATGAGTGGTGTCAGTAAGAAACAGAGTGGCAGCAGCCTCCCTCTGATCCTTCTCTTTCCTCTAAACTTTGGAAGAGTGGAAATCTGGGAATGTGCAGGGTGCTAGGGGTTAAAATGTCTTGAATTCAGTCACGCCTCTCCAAAGTCAGGTCTTCACTGCAGCCTCTGTTCTCCCTCGAAACAAATACCACGGTCTGTGTGTCGGCGTGTACAGTTGTGACCTCTGGTGCTGGGATGTCCAGGTCCTCGTGGATAAACCAGCTCCAGAAAGGCCTCATTCGCGGTGATCAGGGTACCCCATGTACGATGCTCCCTTGGAAGTCTCGCTGAGCACGTGATTCCTTCTCTCCTAGTGCAACTGGGTATCGCGGAGAGCAGACCAGGGCCCGAAGACCATTGAGCAGATTCATAAAGAAGCCAAGATTGAAGAGCAGGAAGAACAGAGGAAGGTCCAACAACTCATGACCAAAGAGAAGAGGAGACCGGGTAAAGTAAAAGCCAAATTGGCTGCTTGTTTCATTCATTTCACACCCAGTGGCCATAGAGGGAATCCCACAGAAAAGAAAAAACCCTGTTTTTTCCTAAATGTAATGAGCACTGGGAATTGGGGCTGGGTTATGGCTGAGGCTGGAGAAGGAACAGCCTTGCCCTCGATTGGCTGTGTGGATTTTTCAGGGAGTAAAAATAAACGATCACGGGCCAGTAGTGCTGGAGTTTTCTGTTCATGCAAACCATGATTGATCTTGTGATGGGCTGCCAGAAACCTGTTGTAACAAGTTACTATGTAGGAGTGCCATTTGCCATCCACTCCTGCCTACAGCAGCAGCTAATTTCAAGAGTAACCATGTTGTCTTTAGCTGTTAAAGTAGGGAGGTGTTGGCTCGGCAGGAGAAAGTGTCTTGGCAGTAGCTTAAATTGCTCCCAACCCTTGAGGCTGGCACCACCTGAAGGTGGATTCAGAGTAACTGAGCGTGGCAAGGAGAGAGTCACCTTTGGGATTCTTTAATACGGACTGTGAAAACAGGGCATGGAGGAAACACACCTAGACTGTGTTTTAATTATCCGTCACAGGGAGGTGAGGAACCCAGGATGCCTGAGTGGGTCTGTCCAGCCCAGCCCTGAAATCTGTGCCACGAGGGTGGCTTTCAGTTAGTAATGGCACCATTGTCTGCTCCTTCCTTGAGCTTTTCAAGGCACAGGATGTGCAGCCATATCCAGATCACAGGAACACCCACCAGGAAACCTAAGGGGGGAGAATCACCACCAAAACCAGCCCTTGGAAATATCAAGATCTTTTATGTCCAGGCTATTTTACAGCCTGGACAGGCAAAGTGCAGTCCTGACTTTAAAGTCAGGCAAGCTCGTTATGGCATCATAGTCTGAGGAAGCACTCCAAAAGACATGATTTCTGCACAGAATTGTGCCAAGGCTCAGCAGAAATGTGCCATCTTCTTTTCCTCCTCCTGCTGAACTTCGAGATGATGGCCTGCATTCTCCCCTCGCTGGAGCAGCTGGGCTGAGCTAAAAACAGTCGTGTTTGTCGTCCTGCAGGTGTCCAGCGGGTCGACGAAGGCGGTTGGAACACTGTGCAGGGGGCAAAGAACAGCAGAGTGCTGGACCCCACAAAATTCCTTAAAATCACCAAGGTAGGTGCCGGCGCGAGACTCCTTCAGAGCAACAAAAACCAAGGTCTTGTCTTATTGTTTAGAGGAAAGACCATCGCGGTGTTTGCAGGTCAGAACTTGGGGTTTGGGATGTTTTAAATGCCCAGAGTTAGTGCTGTGCGTAAATAAAGCACAAAGGAAGACTGTTGTCTTCTGAATGTTCCTGTTTGCTTGTTCTAAGGGAAAGGAGTGCACGTACCCTTTGTCGCAGGTTCATAATGTCCCTTTAGTGACCCAAGAGTTCTCCAAGTTGGAAAATCCGCGTTTTATGAAAGGACAAAAGAGGAATGTGAGCTGGGTATCGTGTGCGATGGTGCAGCACTTGGTGTGGCTGTTCGGGAAGTGCCTCAGACTCCTGTCTGAGACAAATCCCTCGCTGCCCCAAGTTCTCAAGACCCTTTTGATGCTGCTGCGTAGTAGAATGAGGAGGCCAGATTCGGTTTGAAAAGGAGACATTCCTGATGTAGCACAGAGAGCAGCACTCCAGGCTTGAAAGGTTCAAGCAGTACGAGCAGGGCTGTGTCCACTTTTACAGCGTTCCTGGAATTTGCTCCGGTGCGTCCCTCAATATGTGTTAAACTCCCCTCGCCCATCTTCAAGATTTGTATCTTCCAGTTATTTTACCATTAAAGTGGTGGGTTTGGGCCATTTATTTCAGGCTGCTGCTTAGGCCACCTTGGAGTTTGCTTCTTTTTAATGATCTTCAGAACAGCTTTGGGATTTCTCGCCAAGGAGAGCTCCATCTCTCACATAAATCAGAGAGCTGACATTCCCTTGTCCCAGTTAATGTCACTTTCCGAGCATTGACTCTCAGTGTGTGTCTGCTCGAAGCTCTAAAGCAGACCCTGGACAGACCACAGCCCTTCTGCAGATCAGACTCAGTTTGTCCCTTGTGAAAGTCATAAACACACTCCAAAACTTAATGAACAGGAGGGACTCAGCCTGCGTTGGTCTGGCCTTGCAGCTCACCTGGGAAAAGGCCTTCTACTCCGTTCAGTACAAGCGCAGCACACACAGAGCTGGCTCCTCAGCGGCCGCGTTGTCAAAGAGAGAGGAGCTCACACAGAGAGACCTGCAGGGTCACAGCCTCCCCATGAATAAATTCACCTGCTGAGTGCTGCAAAATCAATGTTCTCCTCATGTCAGACACTCTTTTTCCCTCCAAGTTCTCCCTTCATTGATGTTCTTCGCCCTCTGGATTCTGTTACCGTGCAGCTTCCCTCAAAGCCAGGACTGGTAGGGCAACAGGACATTTTTTCATCACAAACCAACTGAACATCTTCCAAGTACTGATAGACTTTGCTTTTCCCTCTTTACTGCGCTTCGGCATTCCCAGTAAAGAGAAACTCCTGGTCACTGGGAATGTGTTTCATTGATACTTTGGAAGAGGCTCTTCATGATGCGTCCTCGGTGTTTGGCCCTGTCTTCCAAGAATAGGTTAAAGTGCATTTTGTATTCACAGGAGAGATCATTCTCCAAAAATACTCCATGTGTGATTAAGAGCTGTGATTTCCCCTCGTGATGATGTGTCTTGATGTGTTTTACAGCCCACGATAGACGAGAAGATTCAGCTTGTGCCTAAAGCCCAGTTGGGCAGCTGGGGAAAGGGCAGCAGCGGTGGAGCAAAGGCAAGCGAGATGGGTAAGTCAGGACAGGTTCTCGCCCTCCGCATCGATGCCAGCCGTCCTTGCCAAGGGTGGGTTTGGGCAGGAAGGCTCCTCTGGGTGTGTGATTGCCTAGTGAGCAGGGTTTGGGTGGGTCAAGACCAGCCTTTTCCCTTCAGTTCCCTCCCCAACGCTCCAAAAGCAGTTGTGACTGAAATAATTTTGTGACGCCAAGGTGTCAGCAGCTCCTGACCATGGTATCCCTCTTCTCTGTGTTCCCTTTCTGATCTCCCAGACTCCTTACGACCAAGTGCCACTAGTTTGAACAGATTTTCTGCACTGCAGCCTCCAGTCTCATCTGTATCTGCCTCATCCGCATCCTCAGAATTAGACTCTCGCAGGGCCTTAACTAGGTAAGCTCCGCTCCGCCGGCGCTTTGGCTGTACGCCTGCGCTTCTCCCTCGCTGCTTGAGTTCCCAGCACATCGAGGGAAGGGAATTTCCTGGATTTTCCAGGAATGGCTGAGTCTTCCCCGCCCCGGCTGTGTGCTTTGAGCTAACTTAACACACATGCATCTTTTATAGTTTCATAGGAGAGGCGAGTGGCGTTAATTTTTAAAGCCATTGCGGTGGGTGTTTTCATTTCCCCCGTTATTTGAAGGATGGATTTGCTTGTGGTTTGTAACAGCCTAAAAACTCTTCAGATAAAATGTTCTAATAAAAAGGTGTGCGGGCTGGGTTCAACGGCCCTGCATTCACCAGGTCAGTAGGTAGTAGACCAACCTGCCCGTCACGCCATGCGTGAGGCTGTTCCGCACACCCTGATTTCCGCAGGGCTACAGCAGCTCCAGCGTTTAGCATGAAACATGTATTAACCCTAAATAATTTATTAACTCCAGACAGGGTTTCTGAAGGTTCAGCTCAGTTAAAATGACATCAGTTCTTCCTTCCAGCAAACACCGATAGCCGAGCTGTTTCCTTGGGTTTGTCCCTCTGATGTTTTCCCTCCTGTTTCACTTAAAACCCCGGCTTATCTGGAGATTGTTGCATTTTGGTATCATAGAATCATGGAATGGTTTGGGCTGGAAGGAACCTCAAAGCCCACCCAGTGCCACCCCCTGCCATGGGCAGGGACCCCTCCCACTGCATCAGGGGGCTCCAAGCCCCATCCAACCTGGCCTGGAACACCTCCAGGGATGGGGCAGCCACCACTGCTCTGGGCAACCTGGGCCAGGGCCTCCCCACCCTCAGTGTGAAGAATTTCTTCCTGAGATCCAATCTAAATGTTCCCCCTTCCAATTTAAAGCCGTTCCCCCTCATCCTGTCACTCCAGGCCCTTCTAAAAAGCCCCTCCTCAGTGGTCGTGGCGCCTCTTTCAATACTGGGAGCTGCTCTAAGATCTCCTCGGAGCCTTCTCCTCTCCAGGCTGAACAACCCCTACTCTCTCAGCCTGTCCTCACAGCAGAGGGGCTCCAGCCCTTGGATCATCTCCATGGCCTCCTCTGGGTCTGTTCCAACAGTTCCATCTCCTTCTTATGTTGGGGATCCCAGAACTGGAGACAGGGCTCCAGGTGGAGTCTCACGAGAGCAGAGTAGAGGGGGAGATGCCCATCTTGCTCGTTAATACAGTAATTAGTAGGACAGATCCTTACCACCTCTTGCTTGGTAACCTTCACTATTCTGGACTTATTTTTCAACAAATGGCTGAAAAAATACACCACTCGCAGCGTTTTGCAGTAAGGCAGCACATTGCCATTATAGCATTCACAGTTCTATGTATAAAGTTGGTGCGGTAAGGACTTTTTTGCTTTTCTGTGTCGTCTCCAAGAAGCGCTGGCGCTGCCTGTCCACTCTGTGGGTTTTCTGTGTGTGCAGCTGAGTCCTGAGTTAATGTTGATTCTCTTCTGTGTAGCCACAACTGTAAAAGTTCAAGACATCAATCCTGGTG
This sequence comes from Neomorphus geoffroyi, assembly GCA_033558235.1. Lineage (NCBI taxonomy): Eukaryota > Metazoa > Chordata > Aves > Cuculiformes > Neomorphidae > Neomorphus > Neomorphus geoffroyi. Next base: position 2,350,496 of record JAUMJM010000075.1, on the reverse strand, counting down.
GGTCTGCAGTGCCCATAAAGCTCTCCACTGTCTTCTCTGTCATTACCAGCAACGCGAGCAGGGTTACTCGTACCACAAACACTAACGCGTGTGGTTTTGTTCCGCAGTCGCGGGAGCACAGGCAGGGAGAAGAACGACAAACCTCTCCCACCTTCCCTCTCCCGCCCCAACACCTTCCTACGGGGCGGCAGCAGTAAAGAGCTGCTGCTCGACAATCAGGCACAGGAGGAGCAGCGGAGGGAGATGCTGGAGACGGTGAAGCAGTTGACAGGCGGCATGGAGGTGGACAGGAACAGCACGGAGGCGGAGAAGAACAAAGCCAAGGAATTCGGTAAGCGGCTCTTCCGTCCTTGGGGAATCTCACTGAATGTGTGAAAAGGCATGAGGGAATGATCAATCAGGATTTCTGTGCAGTGAGGGGAATGCTCAGCCCGCAGTGACACGGCGGCGTGCTGGGATAGCTGTGATCTACCTTCCAACGGTTTGTGACACATCCAGTTCACACACACCTTGGCATCACCTCCCCTCACCAGCTCCTCCTTAGGATTCATCCGAGTTGAAAGGCTGGAGATACCAGCAAACACCACTCATCCAAGGATTCATCCAAGTTGGAAGGCTGGAGATACCAGCAAACACCACTAATCCGAGGATCTAGCGGAGTTGAAAGGCTGGAGATGCCAGCAAACACCACTGCACTGTGTTGTCTGGCCTGCTCGCTGTTGCTGCTGGTTTCTGATTTAGGTGTCCCCAAAAGCAGCATCAGTTCTGCAGAAATGCTTCTTTGGTGCCCGGTGAAGCCGTGTCTGCCCTTTTCAAACATTTCCCAGTGATTTGGGTGTGGGACGAACCATACATGGTGCCCTTTCAGCGCTCCATTGTTGCCAGCTGTTGTTCCAAGTAGGTCGTGATGCCGTGTGGTGTGAGCACCCACAGGTGCTCGTTGGTGCTGGAGCTCCTCCTTTTTGCTCCTGACAGGTTGAGCTGATTCATTAGCGAGAAAATACTGAGGGCTCTGAGAGTGACTTTCCCTGTGGAGAGAACCTTGGTTCTGTTCCTTCCTTGGGGAACATCTAGGAACTGCTCCAGCATGGAATGCATCTTGATTGCCACCACACGGCATGTGCTCATCCTGAGCTGTGGGGCTTTAGACAGAAATTCCTGGGGCACAAAGGTTTGGGGATGCGATCAGATCGCTTTGGGTTGCTGCCCCTTGCAGCAAGTTCAGTTATTTAATGTTGGTGGGGCGCTTTGGAGGTGCTGCGTCCTCCGTCACTGCCAACTGAGTTTCTACAAGAAGGATGATTTACAGAAGTATTGGGGGGATGTAGCTAAGAAAGGAGCAACCCGTGCCTGGTGATGGGACAGGGAACACACCCTGCTCTTTCCAGAGTGTCCTCTCTGAAAGTGATGCTGGTTTTCCTTTTCCAAACATGTTTTTGTTCTTATCTTTCCACCAGCCAAGCCAGAAGCTCCCTCAGCTCCAGCACAAGAAAAGCCTTCGCTATCAGAAGAGGAAATAGAGAGGAAATGCAAATCTATCATTGATGAGTTCTTGCATATTAATGATTTTAAGGTAAGCAAGGTGAAAACCTCCCTCGCTCAAGTCTCAGAGACCTTTCTGTGATGTTTTCTCTCCAGGAATGGGGTCTTTGTAAGCACCCAGCTCGCACAGAGGGAACAGGAACATTGGGACCACTCAAAATTCGTGCAGCAGCAGCTGCTCCGCGAGTGTTTTTAGGACAATTGTCCCTCAAAGTTGTTTTCTGCCCTGTTAGTAATAGGAAAACCAGCTCAGCTTGTGTGTTTGGAGTGGCGGGATGGATGCGTATCTGTCATGAATCACTGAGCAGCTCCGTAATAACAGCAATTTTGGAAGCAGAAAAGCTGGTGGGAAAATAAACTGAGGTTTTCGTTCAGTTATCAAAGCATGTGCTGTTCTGATCCGGAGGCAGATAAAGCAATCCTAAATATTGAACAAACCGCTCCGGAGTGTTTTTAATAAACATTGAACATTACGGAGCAGCTGTCATCACTTCCTAGTTAAAGGTTGGCGTTTTGTTTCCCTCGTAAATGGGTTTGTAGATTGTTCAGGGAGTTTGCAGGAAGGGCAGTGTTCTCTGCGGTGCTGATCTTCTGATTTTCTGCTAAAATGAGAGTTAAAAACCTGCCAGGTTTGAAACGGCAGCACTGGGGAGTTCCTGGTTCACAATCCGAAGAGCAGAGTCGCTGCTCGCACCTCACAGGGCTTCCAGTTAAAATCATAAAATCACAGACTCATTTAGGGTGGAAAAGACCTTTAAGATCATTGAGTCCAACCATAAACCAAACACTGCCAACCCCACCTAAGTGCCACTTCCACGTGGCTTTTGAACCCCTCAAGGGATGGAGACTCCCCCACTGTCCTGGGAGCCTCTGCCAGGGCTTCACCGCTCTTTCAGTGAAGACATTTTCCCAATATCCAACCTAAACCTCCCCTGGCACAACCCGAGGCCGTTTCCTCTCATCCCATCACCTGTTCCCTGGGAGCAGAGCCCAGCACCCACCTCACCACAACCTCCTTGCCAGGAGCTGCAGAGAGCGAGGAGGTCTCCCCTCAGCCTCCTCTTCTCCACACTAAACAGCCCCAGGGCCCTCAGCCGCCCCCACAACCCCTGTTCTCCAGCCCCTTCCCCAGCTCCGCTCCCTTCTCCGCACGCGCTCCAGCCCCTCCAGGGCTTTCTGGAATGTCCTTAGGGTTGAGTGCTTTGGGTTCGCATCTGGTTATCAGGAGAAATTCTCAAATCCTGGCTTGGAGGAAAGCTTTGATTCTCAGTGTGCCCCCACGCGCGGGTCTCGGCAGGAGGAGTCAGGGATGGTGCGGCTGCTTCACAAAGGAGTCTCCAGCCCTTTTTTGTTTTCATGATAGACTTCAAAGTCCAACCCTTGGGTTCTGGGACCGAGGGCTGCTTCGTTTTTCTGCGTGCGAATGCAATGGCGTTTTTATGGCTGGATGGAATTGGAGGTGAATTGTGTTTGACAAACGCACCTCTGGTTAACCAAGTACGTCAGGTTGAGCGGCTCGCTTGTGTTGCTTGACGGTATAAATTCTCAGTGCTCCTCAGGTGCAGCGTGCAGCAACACTTCTGACTAATTCAGCTTGTGCTCACATTAGTGAGGCCACGTTTGAGCGTGTTGACGCGGCCGAGAGCAGAGGAGCAGCCGTTTCTCATGGGTTTAGTCTGCAGTTTTTAACCTGACTGTAAATTAACCTGCTGGGCTTTGTGCCGGCGTCCAGTGACTGCAGGGTCAACCAGCAGCGTGCCCACCTGTCTGTCCTGGAGACTCAGGGATGCGTCAGGCACAGGGGCAGAAGAGCTCTGACCCAAGCAGGCCGTCTGGGGCCACAAGGATGGTAGCCCTGGACAAAAAGCCGTTGGGGCCTGCAGAAATACCCCTGGGATGGCCAGATCTGATACCTGAAGGCATCGTCCAAGGCAAAGAGCAAATGCCGTTAGTCAGGAAGGCTGGGGAGACCCACTGGGCTGGACATGGCGGGTCAGCGGGAAATCATCACTGATGACAGTGACGATTTTTGCAGAGTGACATTGGGCACATTGCTAAAAATCTCTATTTAAGTCTTTTATTGCTTAGGGTACAAAATGCACGTGCCAGAAAGCAGAAGCTTTATGAAGGGGAGATTTTCCTCCCAGATGCCACCAATATTCTGCTGCTTCACATGGGGTGGGTTTGTAACGCAGGCATTTCTCAGGTCAGGTCAGTAATGGATCCAACCTGACGTCCTCTTTCTGACCTGCCTTGCCATTTGATGAAGTAATAGGCGTTCTGATGGCATCCAGAAGGCAATTCCTGTCCCCTTTCGCTGAGCAGCTGAACTGTGCCCTGGAGAGTGAGTGTGTGTTTTAAAAATTCTTGCTCGTGTGGTATAAATTCTCATCTCTCTTATTATTATCACTCGGTTCCCGTCTCAGGGGTGACCCATGATGAGGTTCTACAGCCTCGTTCTACACTTTCACCTAGAGCTCCACTAAATAGTGCTTTTTTACCCCTGTGTTATAGTAGAAAATGCTCTCCTGTCCTGTTTTGCGATGTTTTCGGCTCAGGCGGATGACCCTGTGTGTCGTTCGAACAGGAAGCGATGCAGTGCGTGGAGGAGCTGAGCGCCCAGAACCTGCTGCCTGCGTTCGTGCGCGTGGGGGTGGAGTCGACGCTGGAGAGGAGCCAGATCACCAGGGACCACCTGGGCCAGTTACTGCACCAGCTCATGCAGGCGGGGAAGCTGAGCAAGCAGGATTTCTTCAAGGGGTTTGTATTCTCTGCATAGAGACAGGTCCTTCTCTTGAGTGGTCATTGCAGATGAGCAGGGGGTTGGTGAGGACCTTGCTTTGGTCTCCTGTCTCCACGCGCCCGTTTTGAAGGATTATTTTGGCCTGGGTGTATTTATAAGCAATGTAATTATCAGGATACAGTTTTAAGTATTACAAATGTGAATATTTTTGTATTGATATAAGTGTTCACTCCTAAGCCTATAGGCAGGTGTGTATTTAAATGTGTGTGGTTAGATTTCTGTTCAGTGAGGTGTTGGTCAGCATTCGCCTGTTGGCACCATCACTGAATACGGTTAAAAGAGGAGGAGGCAGTCAAAAATCTTCACTTGATGTTAACACCTGGGAGCTGGGTAGCCCAAAGCCCTTGCGCATCCACAGAGCCACGGCCACTCTCCCACCGGTGAAAAAGGTGATGCCGTTCCTCGGAAGAACTTGACTGGAAGGAGTGGACGTGTCCTGGAGGAGCTGGGAAGGAGAATTGGGTTGGGTGGGTCAGACCTTCCTCAGGAGTTTCAGCCATGGGTTCATTCCAGCTCTCTGGGGTTTGTGTTCCCAGCCTGGATTTGAATTGGTGTCCAGTTGTAAAAGGATCTGTGTTGTCAGGGAGGTCCCCGCACCGCTCAGTCCTCGCTGGAGCTTGGTGTGGGATGAGTAAAACAGGGAAAAGCATGAAAAGCAGCCAGCAAATGAGCAGATGGAATAATGCTTACGGATTCGGAGTTTCTGGGTAGTCAGCCCTGTCTTGCTGTGTTTATTTGCATCCTGTCTCATCGCGGTGCTGCTGACGGCAAGTTGAACACAAGCCAACAGTGAGCCCTGGCAGCCAAGAGGCCTAACCTTGTCCTGGGGGGCATCCAGCACGGCATCACCCCTGGGCGAGGGAGGGGATTGTCCTGCTCTGCTCGGCACTGGAGAGGCCCCACCTCAAGTATTGGTTTGAGTTTGGGGCACTACAATATAGAAAGTATGTCAAGCTACTGGGGAGTGTCCAGAGGAGGCCACAAAGCTGGGGAAGGGTCTGCAGGGGAAATCACAGGAGAGGGTGAAGTCCCTGGGTCTGTTCAGCCTGGAGGAGACTGAGGGGACCTCTTTGTGCTCTGCAGCTTCCTCACACGGGGAGGAGGAGGAGCAGGCGCTGAGCTCCTCTCGCTGGTGACCAAGGACAGGAGCCCAGGGAATGGCAGGGAGATACCAGGGGAGGGTGAGGTTGGACATCAGGTGAAGGTTCTTCCCCCAGAGGGTGGTGGAGCCCTGGAACAGCTCCCAGGGAAGCAGTCCCAGCCTGACAATATTCCAGCAGCGTTTGGCCAACGCCCTCAGCCCCACAGGGTGAATGTTGAGGTGTCCTGTGCAGGGACGGGAGTTGGACTCGATGGTCCTTGTGGGTCCCTTCCAACTTGGGTCTTTCTGTGATTCTGTGACTGCTCCGATGATGGTCTCCCTGCGCCCATCTCTGCCCATGAATCTCATCGTGATGCAATCCAGGAAGAGTTCAGGCAGCCTGAGTTCAAAACCGTATGGAACAAAAGTAAGAAATGCACAGCCAGAGCGACCGCGCATGCTGGTGTCCACACAACCACCAGTGGTTGAAACAACTCATTTGAAGTGATACCTTTCCATAATGGATCATGATTAAAGTCGTTCCTGTGATTCCTGGAGCGTGTATAAGTGGTTGCGGTGCCAAAGAAGTAGGATCTTGATGAAATAGTGGGACGTGCGGTCTGCATGTGGCGTAAACACAGTGCAACAGCTCCTGCAGATGATGAAAGGGCAAGGGGTGTTCAGGCAGAACAGGAGAAGGGCACCAAAACCCACTGTGCTTATTCACACAAGACAAATTGCTGAGTAATGAGGGGTTCTGGGATGAGCACTGGTCACCGAGCGAGTCTGGAGAGATTCCCAACAGGAAATTGGCTTCGGGCAGAAACCGTTGGACAAAGCAAGGGTGGACTGGCAGCAGAGGACTTGAAGAACAAACTGAAGGAGGTGGTTGCAGCATCTGAAGCACAAGAGAAAATGAGCATTTATAGACTGAACTGGACCCCACGATTACGGGAGGTCCAGGGAGAAGCGAATCATGATGAAAACCAGCAGGAGAGCCAGAAGAATGATCCAGAAGAATGTCCCAGCCATGGGAAGCAAAGCCACCTACGAGGCTTCTATCAGAAAGTGCAGTTGTGAGCGACTGCAGAAGCTGCATCCAGTGTTGGGGAGCAATTCTGTAACTCATCCTGCCACGTTCCCTGTTCTGAGTGGAAACCTCCCTCTGCTCTATTGAGCGTTTTTCTTGTGCAGTGCTGCTTACAGGCCTTTTGCTGATTACATTCGGAATTCTGTCAGTATTCATCCCCTTCGGTAAACGTTTGGGGTTTAAAGAAGGCTCCATTTATGAGATGTTTTGTAGTTAATGACAAAAACGCTTTGTTTACTTTTACGGGTTTTATAGTTAGCAAAGTGTTTGTCACCAGGATATAAGAATTATTGTACGTGGAGCATTCCTGGTTTTACAGAAAGCAAGGCCTTTTCCACGTGCTCTCCACGTTACCCCATAGAGACGCTCTCTTAGCTCACTCCTGGCGGTTCCAAAGCCCTGGCAGCATCAATGCCAACCATGCTCTTTGTTACCTTTGTGGTTTTCTTTTTCCTTTCCTTTTTCAGAACAAAAGGAATTTTGAAAGTGTAGAAAAAATCTCAAATTAAATTGTATTTCACACTTGACATTTTTCCTTCCTTTTTCTGCAGGTTTTCGGATACCTTGGAGATGGCAGACGACATGGCCATAGACATCCCCCATATCTGGTTGTACCTGGCTGAGTTGGTGACCCCCGTGTTAAAAGAAGGAGGAATCTCTATGAGAGAACTTCTACAGTAAGCGATGCTGCTCTTTTCCAGTGTCTGCCTGGCTGTGCTGTTGTGTTTTCACAGCACGGCTCCCGTTGGAGTCTCGGCCTCTCGTAGGAGCTGGTCTGAGGCTGCGGCACTGCTCGGGACTTGCAGCAGGCTGGCAGCCTCGGAGTGCTATAACCCCCCTGGCATTGCCATCAGCGGACTGGAAAGTGCTTCCGGTCTGTGTCCTTTATATTTGGGGATTAAATTGGAGCCCATTGACTGTAAGCAGTGTATTAAAAAAAGAGTAAACTCTTCCCCAAAAAGGGTTCTGTTGCCAGAGTGCAGCATCCCACAAAATTGAGGGGATTTAACATTCCTATAAAGCAAAGTCTTGGTAATCGGCCTGGCTGTGGCACGTGCCCTGCATCCCCAAAGTCCCGTTTTTTCAGCATTCCAAATCCAAATTATAAGGGAAAATATTTGGTTTTCTTTCATTCTAGAGAATTTAGCAAACCTTTGCTTCCTGTGGGAAGAGCCGGCGTCTTGCTTGCTGAAATCTTGCACCTTCTATGCAAACAAATGGTGAGTGTCCACGAGTGCCGTTGGAAGACGAGAGCTGGATGCAGAGAGCGCACGTTTATGCATGAAGCCTACACATTTCCCACGTGGAGATATTTAGGGATGGGCCAGGCAGTCCAGATAACCTAGGAAACCACCTCTTCACCCCCAGGTTCAAACCGAGCCTCCCGAGGTGCCATAAAGCTGAGTTAACTCTTCTTTTTCTCATCGCTTTTCCCTTTTGCAGGTACCTTTGCGCCTGGCTTCTTGCAGAAGCTAGAGTGCTGACAAACTGCAAGAGGGACATTCTCCAGGTATTTCTGGGCTGACCAGAAGCAGCAAGTGTCGGGAATCTTGCGAGAGAGCTCTTCTTGCAGACTGGAGAGAGCTCTTCTTGCAGACTGGAGAGGTTCGGCGGGTTCGGATAAGCTTCAGATGACCTCTGGGACTTCTGGGTGCTTATCCAAACCAAACCTGCCGACTTTTAGGATCCACCTGTCACTAGGGGTAGCGACACCGTCTCACCCTGTAACTCCCAGAGCTCTTACACATCTCACAGCTGTGTGTCCGAGCAGTTTGGTGGTTTCCCTATAACCTTGTCTCCATTTTTTGTCTCTCTCTTTTTTTTAACCCAGCTCAGTACCGCACTTTGGACAGTGTCTGTTTTCAAGCCTGCAAAACCCCTCACTTGTTTTTTGTTAAAGCACGCATTCAAATGAGGTTTATTATTCCAGGAGCGTTTCAGTCTGACTTCTCATTTATTTATTTACTCCTTGTTTGGACAGTGACTTCCATTTATTTTTCTCTTGTTTGTGAAAAATAAGCTGCTGTGCTGTAGGGGCTGGAACGCAGGCTTGGGTTTCTGTCTCTCTGATTCAGTCTTGTCCAGGCCAATACCTGGACTCAGGTGTTTCAGTGTAATACCAGTCACCTAATCCAAATCCTGACAAATCGTAACAGGAACTACGCCCAATTAGCTCTTAATGATCGGCATTGTAGCCTTAACATTGTAATCTGCTTTGTAAACTGCTTTTAACAGTGCTTGACTTGGGCTACGCCGTCGTCTCCCTCCTGCAGGCGCGATAGGTTTTGCAAAGCATTTGGGTGAAAAGAGCTGGTTGTTCCCAGCAGTTTTCTTCTTGTCAGAATTGTGTCTTTGCCCCCTCGGGTCAACGTGAGGGTAGGGGCTGCGGAGGGGTGAGCTGTGTGTGCCACAAAGGAGCTTTTCCCAGGGTCTGCCATAAATTCTAGGAGTTGAAGAGTGAACGCGGCGGTATGTACTGGAATGTGAGGCTTGGTCTCTGCGCAGAAAACAGCCCTGTAAATAGTTATTTTCTGAAAGCAGCTAATTTGCCGGTGCCTTAATGCCCAGGCAGGGGGAAGAGTGAGTCACAAAGTGAATGGCAGAGTTAGGGGAGGAACCTAAGTCACACCACGGTCATGGGAAACCGTGCCCTGTTCCGATGTGTCGGCTGAAGCTGTTACAAACCCCACGTGTCGTGTTTTGTCTTGTTTACTGCCCGTCACCGCGATGTTTGACCACTTGACAAGATGCCTGTTCCCTGCAGCAGGGTTGCATATACAATCCCTCTTGCACGGGATTTCCGGATGTGTTCACTTCATTGCGGGGCATCTGAAACAGTTCCATGTTTCTCCTGACACAGCTGCACCGTTCGGGCTCGCGAAAGCTCCCCTGGTTGTCTGGCAAATCTTTAAAACTGTTTGTGTTTCAGAGCCATAAGAAAGTGGGAGCCTTATGGAGGGAGACTGGCCTCAGTTGGAACGATTTCCTACCCGAAGGGGGGGATGTACATACCTTTCTCGTGGAACATGTGAGTCCAGAGCAAGCATTTGCTCAACAGTTTTGGCACACTGAGTTTTGGCTCCACGTCCTCTTTATTCCTCCTTTTCCACCCTACTCTTCAGTACAGTTGGTGTGGGACAAGGGGTGACACATCCCCCTCACCAAGTTGGGCTTAGATTGTTCCAGCATCTCCCTTCTGAAACGCCGTCAAGGGTGGGCTTGTCCCCTGCAATCCCAGGCACTCTTCTGCCGACAGCCAACTTCCTCGAGGAGTTCTTTCTCCAGCTGGGGAGAACGAGCTCAGGAACAAGCGCTGCAGCAGGGAGAGCCCATCTGCAGTAGGGCAGGGACAAATGACAGCAATTACTCACTCATCCCACCTTGTGTCATGATCGTGGTGGGGGGTTCACAACTAGGAGGAGCCAGGTCTGATGGAGGATACCTTGCAGCTCTTGCTGATGAAAGCTGAGGGTCTCCTTTTGGAGCTCCAGGTGATCCACAGCCCTGTTTTAGCACTCAGGAAGTGCTGCACTGCAGGAAATGAAATGGATTACCAAGGCCTGGGGCTCAGAGAGGGGACTGCAGATCCTCTGTCACGTTTGGCGATGAACTGGAGGGTTCACTGGAGTTTCTTTGAGCGAATGCCAGCTCTGGTGACAGCATTCCAACTCCCCGGCGTTTGAGTTGCAGTTGATTTTATGTGTGCTCGTGTTGTGCCGGGCTGGAGCTGCTCTGGGATGCTGGGTTGTCTTTGTGCGACAATGTCATTCCCACGTGTTTGCAAAATGCTCTGGAACAGAGAAAGTGTCTAAATCGTTGTAATGGTAACTTAACAGTTGAAAGATGCCAGGAAGCAGGATGAAGTGTGGCTTGCTGCCTCGACGTGGTGTAATTCCGCACAGGAAAGTATGTTTAACTAATTCTCCTCATCACTTCTGGTCTTGCAGAAGTTGGACTTCACGGAGTCCGACTGTTCCAGTTCCTCAGAAGCACTTTCAGAGAAAGAACTCTCTGCGGAAGAGCTGAGCAAGCAGCTAGAAAAACTCATTGTTGAGGACAAGGCGAACGATGAACAAATCTTTGACTGGGTAGAGGTACAAAGACTATTTTCACCCTCCCACAGCTCATTAAATGCTTTCATTAATATTTTCTCATCTAAATGAGCATTTCTGCAGGCTCCTCCCTAGGCACGGGTCATGAAAATGATCGGGTCTGTGCGATTCAACGCCACCAAAAAATTAAGATGTGAAATATAAGCAGTCATTTATTTCAAAGTAAGCTTTAGGAAGAAAGAATTTTAGCCGTGTTAACTTACACTGCAGACTGTTTGATTCCAAACGCTCCTTCTGGGCACCTCTTATACTTCAGAGGGAGAACACAGCTTCATTCTTTCTTCCCAAAATAAGAGGTAAAGGCTTCTCATGGCTTTTTGAAACAAAACCTACCAAATTCCACCTGCCACGATGCAAAAACATCCCGCGCAGTCACTGAGGGCACCTGTACCGTTCCCAGTGCATGAGACCAGCAAGTGTGAAAGGAAAGAAAGAAAAAGAACCCACTGACCCTGCCCTCTGTCTGAGTGCTCCCTCTAAACCAGATTGTAAATCCAGTGTCTGAAATGATACCCAACCTGATTCATTTAGATCTGTGCTCAGAGCAGGGTCTTGGTCAGCTCTTATTTCAGTTATTTCTGTTGCTGTTAGAAATGTCATTTTTCTGCTGCTGTTAGAGATGTCGAGAGCGGAATGAAAGCAGCACTGGGGGCACCCACAGGCTCTCTGCAGTCTTGGACAAGTTACACGGCCATTCTCTGAGCTTCTACAAAGCAGACCCATCTCCACCCAAGGAGCAGGCTGTAAAATTTGTTGGAAAAGCCTAAAACTCTTAGAAAAAAGTGTCAGGGCAATGCAGAGCTGGATTCCTCCACAGCAGCTTTTGGTGCACTTGAACTTGCTGCCAAACTCAGCGGTGGAGTTTGGAAAGGGTTGCTCTCATTCATGTTCTAACCAGTCCATTTACTCTTGATTTCAGGCTAATCTAGATGAAAGCCAGATGAGTTCACCTACATTCCTTAGAGCTTTAATGACAGCAGTTTGTAAAGCAGCTATTATAGGTGAGTAACTCAAAAGGAAAACACCCAAAGTGCAAAGGATTCTTTTGTGTTTTCCAGGTTTGTGTCACATTTCCCTTCCCCGAGGCTGTTTTTTGTCGTGCCCTAAGACTCTTGCACTGGGTTGAACCCTAATGCTCAAGTAGGACGTTGGTCCCCTGCACCAGCCGGGTGTTCTGGAGGCCCCGATGTATCCCGGTGCCATCTGGGTTAATCTGAGTAACTCCACATTGTTCATTGATTTTTGTAGTGAAGGTGTCAACACAGTAGACGTTATTCAGTCAACGAGGGTTGCCCCACTCCTGTGTCAGCAAGCACACGTGGGCACTCTGCCTGCCGTTGCAGATTGCCACCTGCGAGTTGGAAGCGTGGGTTGCAGAAGAGAAGCCAGCCTGCATCTCTGTCTTGTTCATAGTTTTATGTCCAAAATTAGAATTTTGGGAGGAGTTTATGGGTTTGGGTTATGTGGATTGCTTGAACGCAGAGCAGTGGGCTGGAAGTGGAGGGGAAGGCTCGCAGTCAGCCGTGTGAGCCTCGGACCCGCAGGGGGCCGGAATGAAGAGCTTCAGCCAAAAACATCTGTTCTGCTGACTTTGTTTGCTTTAACTTTATTGGTGGCATCTGGCAAGGCCAAAAATTGTGCTTGTAAAACACCCACTCTGCTCTTAACTGCAAGAGTCACGCTTGGTGAAGAGGGCGGCCAACTTCAAGGGTAAAGCCAGCCCAGCTCCTTTCTCCCTGAGAACAGAGCCCTTCTGATGCCACCTAGTGTTAACGGCAGAACCACTCAGGACACGAGTCCAAACGTTTAAAGGATCCCTGCTGTGTTTCAGGGACATCTTGTTCTGTTTTTCTTACCTTGCCTCTAATTAAGGGGGTTTCCCTTTTGTTTTCAAAACACCACTTAATTGTGTTACGTGATCTACTTAAAAGCTGCCAAATAATTTATCCGTGTTGCTGTTGGATTTCTAATGTGTATTTTTACACCTCCCTGATTTCCTGGGCTGTGTGCAGTGCATGATTCTGTGTCTGCCCTCATATTTTTAGGAAAAACAACGTACTTTTAGAAAAGCCTTCTCTATAACTGAAATCTCAGCCCTAGCCATTGTTGGAGACCCAGTTGTCTGTGGAAACACAATGGTCTGTACTGCCAAGTCAGGCTGTAATCCTTTTGCGTGTGCCAGCAGGCTGGGTAGGGCCAGGGGCACTGTGGGTCCTGGTTGAATCTGGGGAACTGGAAGAACCAAAACATCCAGAAAAAGGCATTGATCAGAAATAGTGTTGCTTCTTGTCCTCTTCTCTCCACACAAGCTTGTACCTATGGTTTACAAAGGCTTGTAGTGATGGGACAAGGGGGAACGGCTCTAAACTGGAAGGGGGAAGACTTAGATGGGACATTAGGAAGGAATTCTTCACAATGAGTGTGGGGAGGCCCTGGCCCAGGTTGCCCAGAGCAGCGGTGGCTGCCCCATCCCTGGAGGTGTCCAAGACCAGGTTGGATGGGGCTTGGAGCCCCCTTATCCAGTGGGAGGTGTCCCTGCCCATGGCAGGGGAGTTGGAAGTAGGTGATATTTAAAGTCCCTTCCAACCCAAACCATGCTACGATTCTGTAATTTCTGTTGGAATGAATAAAGGTGGTAAAAGTTCCACCCATGCTGCGATGTGCCCAAGCTGACCCTGTTTTCCTCTCTTTCCCCTCAGCGGACTCTTCCAGCTTCCGTGTGGACACTGCTGTGATCAAACAGAGGGTGCCGATCTTGCTCAAGTACCTGGACTCAGACACGGAGAAGGAACTACAAGCACTTTATGCACTACAAGCATCCATAGTAAAACTTGATCAGCCTCCTAGTAAGTGTCACCTCTCTGCTGAGGCTTAAACCCTGTAAGGAAAGGTTGTTTTCGCGAGGGTAGAGGGCAGTGGTAATAGCTGGAAGCTTTTCCTTACCTTTGTACGTAGCAGATAAGAGAGAACAGCGCACGGTGCTTTCTGCTTGTCCAGACTGCAGGTCTTGGAGCAGGGCAGGCCCCACGTTCTTGGCCAGAGGCCGGCTCTTCTCTTGGTTGCTCCCTCAGGCAGCCGTGCAGAAGGGAGGACAAAGCTCTGCAGATAAAAAGAAAGGAAAAAGAGCAATAAAAAATAATCTGTTGAGTTTACAGCACCTGGGCAGGTGAGAGCGGTGGGGTCACTGCATTGCTGTGGCCTTGGAGGGATAAAATGGATTGGACAGCGATGGGTCTGGTCCCAGAGGAACTGCAGAAAACTTGTTGGAAGAGGTTGGAGGAGTTTTCAAAGAAATAGGGGTTCCCAGAGTCTGCAGCACAAAGTCAGAGAGACCTCAGAAACGCCCAACGTGGTCGTCCTTCGGTTTAAGGCGCTGGCGGTTCGTTATCCCTCCCACTGAGCCACCAGGAATCTGGGATTGGAGAGCAGCCAGGCCACCGGGGTGGTCAGTCCAGCAGGAGCAGGATGGGCTGCTGAGGGCTCTGCTTGCCGGCCAATCCCTAGATAATATGGCTGCCTTCGCTTTTCTGCAGAGCAGGTCTTACCCAACGGCATCGGAGGGACCCGGTTTCCCTCTCAGCTGTGCCGGGAAGCAATAGCTCAGTAAAAGATCTTCCTTTTCCTCGTGTCTGCGTCTCATTAAAGGTCCCATTAATCCCCTTATCCGTAACCACGTCTTTGTCCGCTGGCTGGAACGGCGCGGTGCTAACAGCTGCTCTCTCCCGTTATTCCATTATCACAGATTTGTTGCGGATGTTTTTCGATTGCCTGTACGACGAGGAGGTAATTTCGGAGGATGCCTTCTACAAGTGGGAAAGCAGCAAGGACCCAGCGGAGCAGAACGGGAAAGGAGTAGCGCTAAAATCTGTCACGGCGTTCTTCACGTGGCTACGAGAGGCCGAAGAGGAGTCGGAGGATAATTAAAACTTAAAATACAGATAAAAACAAAACAAAAAAAAAAAAAAGAAAAAAAAAAAGAAACAGTTTAAGTATTTTTTTAAGGAGTTTCACGTCTTCGCCAATCACAGTGCAGCAAGGCCAATTCTCGCGCAGAGCCCCCTTCCCCACGCACACACGAGTGGGAGAGGTCAAAATAGATAAAGGTGATCATGGAGGCAAAAAAAAAAAAAGGTACTTGAAAAACAAACCAGTAAACTTCAAACCTGAGGGCGGGAGCACTAAACCAAAATACATGTGTTATTTATAGAAAATATTTTCTGTTTTAATCTTTTTTCTTTTTTTTTTTCCTCTTTTCTTTTTAAACGAGGACTCAAACTTGCAAAAAACACAGCGCGAAACAAATCTGTTTAGCAAAAAAAAACCAAAAGTTGAAAACTTTTAATTTATTATTTTAAGGACTGCAAATGCCAGTGTAATTTTTAAATTTGCAGTTTCTGTAAACAAATTGTATAATAGAACAAAAGCAGAGAAATAAATTTCCCTCCCCTTCATATGCACCTCAGTTTTGTCTCAGAGCATGATAAATAGACAAAATTTTCAAGGGGGTTGGGGTAAGCTAGATGAGGAAAAGATCCTTTTTGGGTTTTTTTTAATTGTCATCAGATTTTTCTGCCTGCCTCTCAGCTTGCTTCCAAAATTTAAAAAGAAAATAATAATCCAAGCTTACATAACCTTGGAACGGAAGGAAACGCATTCGAGAAAAACCGCTGCGGACCAGAGCGCTCCGAAAATAACTCATTGAAAAACAGTGCTACCCTGGGGAAAAAAAAAAAGTCCTAGTGATACTTTGGAACCTTTAGAGCGACTTTAAGGCTTGTAAATACATAGAACAAATATTTAAAAAAAAAAAAAGACAAAAAAAGACAAAAAAAGAAATTGACTCAATACTATTTCTTTTCACTTTCAAAATATAAAAGAACAAAATAAAGACAAACATTGCAAGTTTAAAAGAAAGTAAAAACGACTTCTCCTTTGACAGCTGCTGAATGTGTGCCCCACCCCCGAGCGGTGCTGGCTTCCTTGCCGGGTGTAGGTCCTCGGTTCCAAATTGTGTACGGATAGCGTGTGTTTGTGTGTGTCTACCAAAAAAAAAGAGGGGTGAGAGCAGTTGTCGTTTAAAAACACCAAGGGGGTTGCTGCTGGGGAGACCTTTTCTGCAGAGAGAACTGAATGGCTGGGCAGCTCTACCTGTAGGTGCGGTTGGTTCCCAGCGCTTTGCGGAGAGGCTGGGCGACGTCCTCGGGGCGCGCGGTGCCCGATCCCAGCTTAGTTTAACCAGCCGTGCGGCCACGCTCGCTCTCTCGTGTGACTTGGATTGGTGGCATCGTCCCAGGGATCCTGGAGGCTGCAGAGGCCGCAGCTGCTGGAGCAAAGAACCCACAGCCCTTCATCACGGCTTCTGCACCCACTGCTGCCCAGCCTTCGCCTCTGCCGGGTGCCTTGCTCTGCCTGTGGAGCCCACAGACCCGCACAGGGGAAAAGGAAAGCGCCCTACGCGAGTCGAGAGGTGGAACAAGCGCTGCGGTGCTCTTCCCAGTTCTTCCCACCTTGTGACGGTGTCTGGAGTCTGAGCGCAGCCAGGTACAGCGGTGGCTTCGCAGTGCGGTCGGGGCGCGTGTTCTCCATGCCCAAAGGAGTGTCTCCATGCTCACCTGCGCCCGACGCTGCGCGGTCCTCCGAACTGAGCACGTTGAGTCTCTCGTGTGTCTCTCTCCAACAACCAAAGATGACCCGCTGGCTCTCACTGTGAAGAAGCATCTACCATGACACGGTCTGCAAAGTTTGTGAAGCCCCAACACGTGGTTTGTGAACTGTGGTCCCCGGACCGCGAGTGACCTGTGGAGCATTCGCTGGTAGTCTCTGCAGCACTGGCTGCTCACGTGATGCTGTCGTCTTCTTTCCAGCTGCTAAATCACTTCTTTTTTTAAAAAAAAAACAACAGGAAAAACAAGAAAAAAAAGGCTACAACTACATTAAATACTTTCCTAATCTTACTTTTACATGTAAAGAATTACTGTACTTGCATAAGGACATGACTTGATCACCTAGGGGAAGGGAGGAGGGTGCCTGGTTGTGGCTGCAGGGCAGATGTCCATGAGACACCCTGCTAACGCCAGGAGTCGGAGCGAGAGAATCCATGGCCTACAACACTAGAGCATTGTTTGGGTTTTTTTTTAGTAACAATAAAACACTTTTCTCTGATGTTTTGTTAAAAAAAAAAAAAAAAAAAAGAAAGCAAAAAAATATTCTCCCCCTTAATGTATGGATCTTACGTCTCCGCTGTACGGCATCCAGCGCCGCCTCAACCTCAGCCACTTGCCCTCCCGGCCTCGCGGTGCCTTGGCAATGGGCACCGTTGGGATCTCCAAAAGCCGGTCCTCAGGGAACTCCTGCCGAGTGGGTCCCAAGCTGTGTGAGTTAAAGCTCCGCAGGGCGCTGGGGGTGCTCGGCTCACAAAAGTTGCTTTTCAGCCAGAACGGGAGCAGGAATGTTATTTGTAGCCGTTTAATTAAATGGATGCGAGTTTGTATGTAAATGAGGCCAAATATTCGCCAAGTCGGTGTGTGTACCTGACGGATTTGCCCTCAGGATGGGCAGTGTTGGATCCCACTGGGAACGTGTGTGACACCGGACCCGCGCCGTGCGAGGACTGTGGTTTATTTATCAGTAACCTTGAATCAGAAAAGAAGAAATTGCTGGAGCTTTTGATCAGCCACGTGGATCAGAGTGTGTCAGGGCAGGGGAATTTGACTGGGGGCCCTGAATCTTTTGGCTGAAGGAGCTGGAAAACCACTGGTTGGAGGGAATGGGAACGGTGAGAATGCGGGTAGAGGAGAGATGAGAAAGTTTCTGCCCTCCTTGTTTGAGTGTCTTAATTTCAGGAAGCGGTGAGGACGTGCCCTGTTTGTGTCCTGCAGGTGCCAGGAAGGGCGTTTGCAGAGGTGCTCGGCTTTTCAGCAGGGATAAAGTTTCTTCCAGAATTACCCAAAAGCTCTGAAAATGTGGGGTTTTGGCACAAGCTCTGCGTGCTGTGAAGCAGAGTCAGTTCAGCTGCACGAAGAACACCGTGAGTGGTTCATGCCTGAGACTTTGAGGTCTCCCGTGTGTTGCCTCGTGGTGCAGCTTCCCCAGGTGGCCCCAAAGGGAGCGAGTGACACCAGTCTTGGACCCAGACTGCTTCCTCTGCTCCCCTTGCGCTGCTCGCCCCGTGCCGCTGCTTCCCTGCCCCCCTACCGAGATCTGGTTGCTTTTCCATTGCCTTCTGGATCGGCGCAGGTTTGGAGACTGTTGTGGCTCCTTGGGATGTGGCCCTTGGGCCCAGAAGACCTTTGCCACACATCTCCTCCTGAAGGGCATTAAAATACAAAAAGCTGTAAGAGATCTATGAAACAGATAAGGGGATCATTAATTACAAGCGGTTCCCATGGGAATGTGATTTATAGGAGCCTCATTTTAGAGGTGAGGAGAGGTGAGCAGTGGTTGCTCCTACCTGGCAGCACAGCAAAGCCTAAGCAATGAGGACAGCCAATTTCCACCAAGATTACTGAAGGTTTTGAGTATTTTGGGGTTTTTTCTCCCAGTCTTGGTCCTGTAAGGCGTTTAAATGCATCTTCTGGGCAGGTTCTTGAGCGTGGCAGGGAGTTAATGCATCTTGGCAGGAGCGCGCTGTGTTAGAAGCCATTCCCGCTGCTGGGAGCCCTTCTTGTGCTGAGCTGCACGCGCTGCCAAAGGCACAGGGGAGGAGGAGCAGATGCATTGCTTACATCCCCGTTTATTGCTGAAAATGTCCCCAGACCTGAAGCAACCAAACAGAAAAGTTCCAGGCCAGGAGTCTGCCTAAGGCTGGTTTCTTTCTAGGAAAGTGATTTCAGAAATGGATCAGCTGTATCCCTGAACGAGGACAGGGAATGTGCCGATACCAGAGGCTGTGCTCTCTTTGCTTTTGTTAACACATTCAGGTTTTGACCTTCTTATCTCAAGAGGCCTCAGGTCCAGGAGCAGATCTTGGTGCGTGGAAATACCCCTCACCTGGGATCAGCAGTCCCTGCTGCAGGAGCTGGTAAAGCCAAAGCAGCTGTGCAGCAGGAGGGGCTCGGAAGAGGGGATTCCTCTGCAGAGATGGGGTTTGGTGTGCACAAGGTGGGTTAAAGCCATTGGTCATCGCTGCGTTCCTGTGGCCCACAGAGCTTTTTGTTCCAACTCCATAGACTGGTTTTGCTAATAAAGGAAAACCAGGACCTCTGAAACATCCCGTTAACTTGCTGGGCATCCAAAACATTTACAACCGATTGCAGATGTCAGCATCTTGCTGCCGAAAAGGTGGCTGTGATGGTTCCTGCCACGGGAGTGGCTTTTACAGACGAAGGGACCTGAAGCTGGTTCACTGCAGAAGCGTTCGCTGCAGAGCGGAGAAGCTGTCACAGCCGTGCCCCTGGCGCTGCTCTCTTGATTTGTTTCACAGGCACAAGAGGGTTCAGCTTTGGGGCGGTAAGCGCTTATCAGACCCCTCAGAACACTCTTATGCCCTTCGATCCAGCCCCTTTGACACTGAGGCACTGGACAGCCTTTAGGCGAGTTGGCTGTTGGCCATGGGTCAGTACGGCGTGGTGGCAAGATGTGGAGTTAGGAGTTTGGTCAGGGCTGCCATGCTCTGTGTGGGGATGAAGCCATCAGGAGATGTTCAGGCTGGCAAGTGCTCTGAGCTCTTGCTTTGGCAGGGAGAGCTTGGCCTTTCTGCTCATTGGAAGGTGTTGGCTACTGCTACTTGATCCTAGGCCAACAGAGCAGCATCTCCAGCTGAGCAGCATCAGCAGAAGTGGGAGCTCTTCGCACGCTGCTTTGATAGAATCATGGAATGGTTTGGGTTGGAAGGGACCTTAAAACCCATCCAGTTCCAACCAGCCTGCCATGGGTAGGGACACCTCCCACTAGAACAGGTTTCTCAAGACCCCATTCAACCTGGCCTTAAGAAGGTGCCAACATAGAGGCTTGGACAAGATGCTTTGCGCTGATAGAAACTCCAAGCAACGGTTTGATGTGGCCTGGGGCGCGTGTGCAAGCTTCGAAAACCATAGGATGGAGCCTAGGGATGAGGACCCAGAGGGTCCTGCTTGGCTGCTCGTCTCCCAGCCCATCTCCATGCATAATCCAGACGGAGCCATGGTGAGAGAATGACCATGATGGGCAAGCAAGTGCAGCAAGAAACGCATTAACCCACTCGGCTTCCAGCAGTGTGACTAAATCCCTGCCAATATCCAAGGAAACTTAAAGCTGTTTACCTTTGTCAAAGGGTTCCACTTGGCCCCTTTGGTGATCACCATGGAACTGTGGTCTGCTGGAATAAATCCTGCTTATTTAAATGCTGCTGTAGGGGTGCCTGACTGACCTGTGGAAAGCTTTGGTCATGTAGCGCTGGTTTCTCCTCCTCGTTTCCAGCTGCAAAGTTGGACTGAAACTGCGACAGAAATAAAACCAGCTCCTGCTCCATCAGTACTTCCCGAAGAGGAATTTGTCCAGGGAATTTGCAGGGACAGTTGTGCTGTGGCTGCAAATCAGGAAAGGGAGAGGAGGCCTGGGGAAGACAATTGATGTTTTAAATTAGGAAATCCTTGAGCAAGACGATGGAATGGTAGAGCCTGGCTCTTGCATGCTTGGTTGTCCTGTTGCAGCCCCCTGTGAGGTTTAACAGCAGATATTGTCACGAAGCAGAGCTTTTCTAAGCCCGCAGGGTACAGGGCGCTGACGAGTGTGGAGAATTGTTAAAAGTGTTTTATCGCAGCGCTGCAGGGAACAGCTGGAAGGGAGCTGAAAAGATCATCTCAGCAGGTGCAGCTGGTACCTACGGATCTCGCACGGCTGTGGCTGACACATCCCAAAGAGAAGCCAGTCAACAAAGTTTCCCATGGAGAGAGGAGCAAGCCAGCTTCAAGCAGCAGCCATAACCAAAAATGAAAAACAGCAGTGACTGTCCCCTCACAGCCGGGCATGGCACTGGCTGAACAGGAACACCAAGGCAGGAGAGCAAGGGTCCTGCTCGAGCAATCCCATCAAGCCAAAATAACCCCCTTTGGATACACATTCAGGGACAAAGAGATTAGAGGTAAGAAGCAGCAAACACGTGCTACCCAGTTAAAATTTGATCATAGACTCACAGAATGACCTGAGTTGGAAGGGACCCGCAAGGATCATCGATGATGGCTTCTCAGAGACTTCTCAAAACACGAGAAGCTGAAGAAGCAGCAGCAGAATGTGGAGCTTCAGGAATGAAGGTGATGGGAAGGAGCTCCCCAGCCCACTGGCGACTGGGCATGGGACAAAAGGGAGAAAGGATCAAATTATCCCTGAGCCAGGCAGAGCATGGGCCGAAATGGTATAAAAGGCTTTATACAAACAAATGCAAAAGTTGAGGTAAAAGTGGAAAAAGAAAAAAACTCGCCAAAAACTTGGGGGGACACCAAGGCAAGGCCTAAATATCATCAGAGCTGAAGTGTGGAGCTGCAGGCCAATGATAAAGCAGAACTGGGCAACAAAGATGCTGTGCTCAGCCAGCCAGTGGGACTGAGAATACATCAGCAAAAGCTGATTTCAGCGTATGAGGTGCAAAGCGTGACAAAGGTAATAAAGAAAGGTAATGATAATCTTGTGTGTTGGCAGTGGCAGAGGCAGCGCTTGCTACATAAAAAATGGTCACTTTAAGTAAAAAATGTGGCAAAATGGGGAAAATAAGTGTTGGTGCAGGTTAACAAAGTTAACAGAGTGGTGCCTGGAATGGAGTTTCTGTGACCAGGTGTATTTAAAACAGGAATACAACAGGTTTCTGATGTCCAACAGAAGAACAAGAACACAAGGCATCACGCTGGACGCAGGGTGGAAATGGTAACATCTCCTGACATGCAAAGTTTACATCTCCTCCTTGGGAACAGGAGCCATATGTCTAAACTGAGCTGGTTTAAACTGCAAGCTGTGCTGCACAGCCGAAACCCAAAGCTGTGGGCTGATAGCTCTGGGGCTGCTGGAAGGTGTAATCAAACAGAATGGTTCTAAGGAGAAAAAAAATCCACAAACCAGTTGGAATCCTACTAAGATCCAGGCACCTGGGAAGGTACTGAAAGGGTTTAGTACTTACTAAAAGTGCTTCGTACCTACTAAAAGTAGTTTCTGATGATGATAGTGCTCTGCACAATCACAGTTTGACTCTCAGAGCAGCCCCCTGCTGAAGTAAGACTCCCTGGTGTTGGATTTCTCCAGTGCTGCGGAATTTCCCAAGTTGCTTTCCCCAGGCGTGGTGTTTTTGCAAGGCGTGTGGCTGTTGAGGAGTGCACAGGGCCTGCGGCTCACCCTCTGGAGTGGATTTTGAGGTAAAAAAAAAAAGGGAAGGGGACAATAAAAGCTTTTCTCCTCCTCTCTTTGTATCTCAGCCTGTGGCTCAACCAACCCAGGTGCTGGGGTTTGCGCAAAGGCAGGTGCTGGGGTTTGCAAGCAAGGGCAGGGCAGCTGGGGGGGATTTCATCTTTTCCTCCTTCGCGTCTCAAAAGGCAGCGGTAAAGGAGCACATTCCCTCTCGTTCCTCTCTCTTCCACCTTCCAATCCCTCCCCTCCTGCCAGAGGCACCACAAGGGGAGAAAGGCCAAAGAATGCATTTTTCTGCATTGTTTCACACTCAAGCAATACAGGAATGTTCAGCAAAGTGGAGCCATCTGGCTAAGGTGCTCCCAGGGCCGTTTGGTGCAGAAGACAAAGGGCTCTATGAAAGCAAAGCATCACGGAGATAATCTGGAGTGGAGAAGTGGACACGGAGCAGGGCCAGGACTTGGTCACAACAGCTTGGCTTTGGAAGGTGATGCTGTTGGTGTGGTGCACTGTTGCAACAGCCACCTAAGGGGAGAGAAAGCTGATAAAAGCTTAGACAAAAAATAGTCAAGGCACTGCTGAGGAAACAAGATGCTTCTGTGGTGCTTTGAATGGTCTAAATGCTCACAGAGCAGCTTTGTATCCACAGGAGGGTAAAAGGTGCCAAGGACCCCAAATAAATGCATTAGTGCATTTAATTTTTAATACTTCTAGGGCCATGAAAATGATCTGAGGGCTGGAGCACCTCTGCTATGAGGACAGGCTGAGAGAGCTGGGGTTGTTCAGCTGGAGAAGAGAAGGCTCTTGGGGAGACCTTAGAGCAGCTCCCAGTACTGAAAGGGGCTCCAGGAAAGCTGGGGAGGGGCTCTGGATCAGGGAGTGCAGGGACAGGATGAGGGGGAAGGGTTTTCAGCTGAAAGAGGGGAGATTGGGGAAAAATATTTTGCTGTGAGGGTGGGGAGGCCCTGGCCCAGGGTGCCCAGAGCAGTGGTGGCTGCCCCATCCCTGGAGGTGTTCCAGGCCAGGTTGGATGGGGCTTGGAGCCCCCTGATGCAGTGGGAGGTGTCCCTGCCCATGGCAGGGGGTGGCACTGGGTGGGCTCTGAGGTCACTTCCAACCTAAACCATTCCACGATTCTATGGTTCACCACAATGGTGAAAACACCGGTGTGGGCCACCCCTCTGCTCGGCCTGGCAGGGATAACCCTCACCTCAGGAGCTGAGGTATCGGTACAGACAGTGCGAACTGAAGAAAAAGCGATCTTCCTGCAAGCCAGAATGCTGGCGTGTTTTGACAGATTTCCAGCTTGCAGCCAGATCTCTGTGATGGAACTTGTGTAACTGAGGTGGGGCAGCTTACACAGCTAATGAGCAGCAGGGGCAGAGAATCACAGAATGCCCTGAGTTGAAAGGGATTCACAAGGACTATCGAGTCCAACTCCTGCCCCTGCACAGGACACCCCAATATTCACCCCGTGGGGCTGAGGGCGTTGGCCAAACGCTGCTGGAATATTGTCAGGCTGTGACTGCTTCCCTGGGAGCTGTTCCAGTGCTCCACCACCCTCTGGGGGAAGAACCTTCTCCTGATGTCCAACGTCACCCTCCCCTGGCATCTCCCTGCCATTCCATAGAGAGGCTGAGGCAAAGCAGCTCCTCTTTTAAGGAGGGGTTGTTTAGCCTGGAGAAAACGAGGCTGAGGGGAGACTTTGTCACTGCCTACAACTCCCTGAAAGGAGGTTGTGGTAAGGTGGGTGCTGGGCTCTTCTTCCAAGTGACAGGCAATGGGATGGGAGGAAATGGCCTCAAGTTGCACCAGGGCAGGTTCAGATTGGACATGAGGAAGAATTCCTTCACCAAAAGGGTTCTCAGGCACTGGCACAGCTGCCCAGGGAGGTGGTGGAGTCCCCACCCCTGGAGATGTTTAAAAGCCGGGCAGGTGAGGTGCTCAGGGATGGTTCAGTAGTGGCCAAGTACGGTTGGACTCAATGATCTCAAAGGTCTTTTCCAACCAAAGAATTCTATAATTCTTACCCTCCCTTTGCACATCTTCCTGCCATTCCCTAGAGAGGCTGAAGCAAAGCGAAGGCAGGCTGGCACTGGGGCGAGGGCTGGGAGGCTGCAGGGCTGGGGTGACGGCTCTGAGGTGGTGGGACTGGGGCTGGGGCTGAGGTGAGGGCTCTGAGGGGGCTGGACTGGGCTGAGGTGAGGGTTCTGAGGCGGCGGGGCTGGGGCTGGGGCTGGGGCTGAGGCTGAGGTGAGGGCTCTGAGAGGGCTGGACTGGGCTGAGGTGACGGGTGAGGAGCCGGTGAGGGTACTGAGGCGGTGACACTGGACGGGGGGTGGGGCTGAGGTGAGGGGAGAGGGCCCAGAGGCGACGGGACAAGGCGGGCGCTGACGGGCGGGAAACGCCTCAGCAGGCAGCGGGCGCGCGCGCACGCACAGGGGGCGTGGCCACGCTCACGCGCGCGCCCCCTCCTCCCTCTCCCCCCCTCCCCTCCCGCGCGACGTGGAGGAGGGGGAGCGGCGTTCGAAAAATGCCCGCGGCCTCCCATTGGCCGGCGGCTCCCCCCGGCCCCGCCCCCCGGCGGGAGCCGAGGCCCCGCCCCCTGCCCCTTTCCCCTCCGCCGCTTCTGCCGCTGCCGCCATCGCCGGGCGCCGCTTTGTGTCCGCCGGGGCCGCTGGTGAGTGACCCCCGCCCCTCCGCCGGGCCCGGGAGCCGGCACAGCACGGCCTGGCAGGCCTCAAGGCGGGGGGGCTGGCGAGAGGGGCGCGGCGCGGCGCGGTGCCGGCAGCGGCGCTGCGGTGGTGAGGCCTGTGCTGGGCCTGCTCGGGGCCTGTTCCGTGTCTGCACCGGGCCCAGCTCCGACCCCCGCTCGGGGCCCGCTCTGCCCCCCTCTCGGGGTCTGCTCGGGGCTTGCTTCGTGCCCTGTTCAGGCCTGTTCTGACCCCACTCGGGGCTTGCTCTGTCTGTTCAGGGCTTGCTCCGGCTCCCGCTCTGTGCCTGCTCCAGGCCCTGCTCCAGCCCCTCTTCTGTGCCTGCGCCTGGCTCTGCTCCGTGCCCCGCTCTGGGCCCTGCTCCAGGCTTGCTTCTGTTCCTTACCCTGCTCCGTGTCCCGTGCACTGTCCCCCGCTCTGGGCCCACGCTGCCCCTTGGGCTGATCCTTGGGAAGGTGGCCTTGGTCCGTAGGCGTTGCTGGGCCAGGCTGCGGCCCCAGGCCTGCCACGGAGCAGAGCAGGCCCCAGGCCCTCCTCGTCCCGCAGAGCAAAGCAATGGAGGTCAAACCGCACCTCCCCCCCGGCCCCTCCTTGGCCCTCACAGCAGAGCAGCAGGAGTCGAATTGGCCCTCCTGCCCCACTGACAGGCAGTAAACATCCCGGGGACAGGGCCCATTGCTGTGCGACACAGGAAATCATCGCTGTTTATCAACTCTGGAAGCACCCAGCTCCTGCTGAAGCCTCCCTGCGGTTTGGTTGCTAGGTTGTTCCGTTTCCCTCCACGAAGTCACTTCCTCAGAGGCTGGAGAGGCACTGCTGCTCAAGGAAAACTTCTGTCCGAGGCTTCAGTTCGGCTCTGCTTCCAAAAAGAAGCTCCCAGTGCTGCCAGGGCTGGATCCAGGCATTTGGCACATAGGAGTTCGGAATTCCTCCCTGGGACCCCCTGGGTGGTCGCAGCCTGCTTAAAGAACATTAATTCCCCTCCTCTCATGGCACATGCTTCTCCATAGAGCGAGCTATTAAATTCCAAGGTGGAATGGAACTGTTCGAAAGGGGCTTCCATTCCGCTTTTGTTATCCTCATTGCCACTATGGACTGTGATTTTTGGGGTAAAAACTTCCAAAGACTTACAGAGAAAGGAGCAGTGTACCAAAATTTCAGCTGGTGGGAGCTGGGGTACCTTACAGTGCTCTTGGACAGCTCCAGGCTGGGAACACTGTTTGGAACAGATCCTTCCCACTTGTATTCTGTTTTCACAGCCACTGGTGTCTGCAAATCACAGGGAACTGCTCAGCTTGTGCTGTAGGAGCAGGGAAGTTGCATAATGTGGGTTTGTGGGTGTGTTTGCTCCTTTTCAAGTGTAGCAGAGACCAAGAGTTTGCTGGTAACTGTAGCATTTCACAGGTTACTCTTTTCAGGAGTCTTTTTTTGGCTGTTGAATTATTTCTGGGTTAACAAGCGTGTCACTTCTGAGCTCTTATCAGGCCTTTTGAGTAACAGTTGCACTCGGATTTCCAAGCATGTGACTTTATTTTGTTTGGTTTTACCATAAATAGTATTTTTAGCATCCTCAAGAAATAGTTGGCCAACAGTCTTTGGCAAGAAGCTATCTTGTTGAGGCGGGAAAGGTTCAGAAGTGCCTGTATTTATAAACACTGTCACGCTATTAAGGTCCTCCAGGTGAGAAGTGTGTGTGTGGGGTAAGAGAGGATAGGAAGGTATCGCTGGTGAGTGTCTCTTCAGTTAAAGAATAAAGGTGTTCTGACGGGCAGGAGAGCACTTGCCTTCCCTGGGAGGGACTTGGATTAGTGGATAGAGTGGGAAGTCCTTGGAAGTCAGGAATGGGTAGGGGAGAAACCAGACAGAATTTCTGTTGAGAGGAAGAACTGAGTATTTATGCCTTGAAACAAGGCTTTTGCGTCCTTTTCCCCCTTTACCTGCATGTACCTCCTAATGAATTAGCTTTTTGATGTTCATTGCCCCCAGATAGTAGCTGCTTGAATCATTTTTATCTTCAGAATGTTTTTATCTCTCATGTTCTCCCTTTTAACAGAAACTCATGTGTGAGTCTTTTGTCAGTGTTTTGATATCCTGGGTGCTCTGAGGTTTTTAAGTTCCATGAGGGACAATAAGAGAAGCTTTACATTGATGGGTTCTAATGTGAGATGTGAGTAGATTTTGTACAGACTGCAAGGAAATCATCACTTTTATTATGTATAGTTTGTACTATGGGAAAATTGATGGTGGCTGAATAAGGGATAGTTTGGGAGGAGGGTTTGTCAAAATTCATAGTATTGGGACCTGGAATTAAGGTATTTCATCCAAGGCAGTGAAACTTTCAGCAGTGGATTTTCACATTGGAGTAGTTTGTGACCTAAACATGTTATAAACTTGGAGTTGAACCTTGTACACGGTGATATGGGCTGTTTCATTCCTTCACTGCCTCTGTCAGCAGCAGCACACAGAGAATCTGGGTCGCGGACCATACAGGCAGAAGTTGTTCACAAACTGTTGTCCCACAGGCTGTCCCTGTCACAATCCTGAGCATCGATATGGAGAGGGATTGTTTTTAGACAGGTATGCAGACAGACATTCTGCTTCTTATTAGTCCGTTAGCTGAAGTTTTTTGTGAGTTTCTAGGTAGGACGGTGGTGTAATCCAAGTTCTGCACTGCCTGGGTTTGGCTGTGTGTTTGGGGACATGAGTTAAAACTCCTGGGTATCAGAGGAGGAGATAATCCAGGCTGTGGAAATGCTCTGCTGTGTAAGTCAAAGATTCATGGAGAAAGAGTCTGAAACCTGCAGTGTTTTTAATATTGGGCTGATGTTCTTGCTGGTGAAGAACAGTGGGTGTGAGACAGAGGTTGTCGCCTGTATTTTAGTAAACGTCGGCTGAGAGCAGGCTGACTTTGGGCTGCCGGTTGTCATATCCTGGCAGAGCTGGGATGCTGAGCTCTGTGCGGGCGGGGAGGCAGAGTATAAGTCTCACTGGTAACGTGCCTGGGTTTGTATCTCTGTGCGCAGAGGGGCAGTGTTTGATCTTTGCATTGCTCTGTAAAAGCCAACAGGATCAGCAAGGTGTAAGTCAGGCTGCATTCATGGTGCTGGGAGACAAAGGTCCAAATTCAGTGCTACCCTAAAATGAAAAGGTATCTTTAGACATGTAAAAAAGAATCTCCTTTGGGTCTCCACGTGCAGGAATGTGTGGTTTTGGAAACTAGAGGTGTGGAAGCTTTTTGCTCTGCTGAGCCCTAAGGTATTTAGGATTTGTTGTTACCTTCCTTAACTCTGTGTAGGGAAGGCATGGATGGAAATAGAAACTGTAACACTAGTCAAACCAAACAATTTCTTGCCTGGCAAGTGGCGAGCAATTGGATCTTTGTATTGGACCGCTATTCTTCTTGAATCGGAGCCAGATGATTTGTGATGCAGCTCTCTCTGGGAGAGCTGTGAATACAACCCTCATGGCTTAATTGGGAGGCAGGTGGCTGAAAAGTCTCCTTAATCAGGACACCTCCCAGGAAATCCATGCGGCTGGTGGCTGTCAGGATCGGGATGGAGTTAGCACAGAACTTGTTGAATAGCAACAAAAATGATGGGCGTGGCGGTTGTGAAGGAATGCTCAGCCAGATGTGAAATGGGAGTGGATTTCTGAGCAGACTGCCAGTTAAGGATTAGAAGTGGGGACAAACTTGTATTCTGTATTCAGCACGGTATTTTAGTCCTCCACACATTTTTAGGCTGTTTTAAATGACTAAATACTACTGATCTGACTTAATCCAGACAGTGGGCAGAACGGCAAAACCGAAAGGGAGATCGGCAAATGCTGGAACATCTCTGTGAAGCAGGCTGAGAGCTTCTAACAGATACATTTGGTACAACAAATTGTTATCAAAGATGTTACTGGATGATACATTTGGTGGCAATAGAGATACTGAGGGTCTTGGTAAGGTGTCTTCTACCTCAGCTGGATTTTTAAAGAGCTTTGAGGATTTTAGAGCCGGAAGTCTTGAAAAAGTTGCCCAGCTTGTAGCTGCGTTGTAATATTTGAGCACATTTGATTTGGATTTGCAGAAGTATCAACATTTCCTGTGCTTTTTTTCCTGCTGCATCTGAAATGCTCTTCTGCTCAGGACAGCATTGTGTAATAGTAGATCATTGCACAGTAATCAATAGCCTGGGTTTGAAATAAGTTGCTTTGCTTTTTAAGCCTTTGAAATAATAACCAGTCATTCGTGCTTGCATTGCTTGCAAGGTTGGCATCCCATAACACCCTGCCTTCAAATTTGCTAGAACATAAAAACATCTTCCTAGCCCTTTTTGACCTGATTTCTTGATCCGTATACCAAGTCCTGTCTAAGAGCCCATCAGTCACCAGGATACGTGTCATGTAACGGTAAGAGGACACCCTTAGCGACGCAGGGTTGAATATGCTTTCTCATTTTTCCATTGCATATTTGTTTGCAGCTGCCCAGCCTGGGCACCCTACCCTTGGGTCCCTGTGACTTGGTGGTTCTGCCAACCTGACATTTGGCTCATCACGTTCTAGTCCTCATCTTATCCTGAAACGTTTTCCCTCGTGTGGGATTGAAGGTTGAGCAAGGACACCTCCCACTGGATCAGGGAGCTCCAAGCCCCATCCAACCTGGCCTGGAACACCTCCAGGGATGGGGCAGCCACCACTGCTCTGGGCAACCTGGGACAGGGCCTCCCCACCCTCACAGCAAAACATTTCTTCCCAAGATCTCATCTCAATCTCCCCTCTTCCAGCTGAAAACCGTTCCCCCTCGTCCTATCCCTGCACTCCCTCATCAAGAGCCCCTCCCCAGCTTTCCTGGAGGCATCTTTCCTGTTATCTTTTTGAGAAACTTAAATTCAGGCCTGTTTGTAGTTGACATTTCACACACAGTCTGGAAAGCTCCTTTTGATCCCTCTGTGGAAGAAAGAGGCCAGGCCAGCGCGGTCCTTGGGCTGTGACACTTTCCCAAGGGAGTGCTTGTGACTTTGCCCCTTGAGAATATCTTTGCCTTGAAGTCAGTCAGATATTGTCCTCCTGCCCCTTCCCTTGGCCTTCTGAGCAGGAGCTCATCCATGTATGGGGATGCAGAGGGAATCAGCTCTGAATTTCTGCTGAATGGTTGCTTATTTGCATGGATGGTAGGCACTGAAGTTACGAATTGGGCTACATTTCACTCCTGAGAGCGAAAGGATTCGAGCAGTTTATACTGTGAGCTAAACAAAAGGGTTTTTTGAACCTGAGGAATATTAGGTCAGAGTTGGGAGCGCTGTGTTTGCATCATGTAACATGCAGGTCGCACAGTTTAAAAACAAATAAACCCCAGGAGCAGGTCAGCCACAGCACATGCCTGTGTGTGCACGTTAGTAACTCCAGGGAAGGCATCTTTCCCCAAGGGTGGATCTGGAGTTGGTTAGTTTGGGACGCACTTCAAAATGCTGGTGTCTTTTTAAGGCCTTCAGGCTACGCTTGCTAGAAAAAACACCTGATACTGAGCTGAAGCCTGGAAAAAAGTTTCATTTTTCCTCTCACTTTCTGCATTTGAGGGAGGAAAGTCCCTTGAAATAGGCCAAAACAGGAGAAATATGCTGGGCTATCCTTTGTATGATGTAGTTGGCTGTTAGTGGTTTTTTCCCATTCTGAAACTTCACAAGAAAGCTTCATTCATCTCATTGATTCTGGTTTTAGTGTGTAGTGTGATTTGGTGTTCCAAAGCCCTGGCAGCATCAATGCCAACAATGCTCTTTGTTACCTTTGTGGTTTTCTTTTTCCTTTCCTTTTTCTTTTTCAGAACAAAAGGATTTTTGAAAGTGCAGAAAAAATCTCAAATTAAATTGTATTTCACACTTGACATTTTTCCTTCCTTTTTCTGCAGGTTTTCGGATATCTTGGAGATGGCAGACGACATGGCCATAGACATCCCCCATATCTGGTTGTACCTGGCTGAGTTGGTGACCCCCGTGTTAAAAGAAGGAGGAATCTCTATGAGAGAACTTCTACAGTAAGCGATGCTGCTCTTTTCCAGTGTCTGCCTGGCTGTGCTGTTGTGTTTTCACAGCACGGCTCCCGTTGGAGTCTCGGCCTCTCGTAGGAGCTGGTCTGAGGCTGCGGCACTGCTCGGGACTTGCAGCAGGCTGGCAGCCTCGGAGTGTTATAACCCCCCTGGCATTGCCATCAACGGACTGGAAAGTGCTTCCGGTCTGTGTCCTTTATATTTGGGGATTAAATTGGAGCCCATTGACTGTAAGCAGTGTATTAAAAAAAGAGTAAACTCTTCCCCAAAAAGGGTTCTGTTGCCAGAGTGCAGCATCCCACAAAATTGAGGGGATTTAACATTCCTATAAAGCAAAGTCTTGGTAATCGGCCTGGCTGTGGCACGTGCCCTGCATCCCCAAAGTCTCGTTTTTTCAGCATTCCAAATCCAAATTATAAGGGAAAATATTTGGTTTTCTTTCATTCTAGAGAATTTAGCAAACCTTTGCTTCCTGTGGGAAGAGCCGGCGTCTTGCTTGCTGAAATCTTGCACCTTCTATGCAAACAAATGGTGAGTGTCCACGAGTGCCGTTGGAAGACGAGAGCTGGATGCAGAGAGCGCACGTTTATGCATGAAGCCTACACATTTCCCACGTGGAGATATTTAGGGATGGGCCAGGCAGTCCAGATAACTAGGAAACCACCTCTTCACCCCCAGGTTCAAACCGAGCCTCCCGAGGTGCCATAAAGCTGAGTTAACTCTTCTTTTTCTCATCGCTTTTCCCTTTTGCAGGTACCTTTGCGCCTGGCTTCTTGCAGAAGCTAGAGTGCTGACAAACTGCAAGAGGGACATTCTCCAGGTATTTCTGGGCTGACCAGAAGCAGCAAGTGTCGGGAATCTTGCGAGAGAGCTCTTCTTGCAGACTGGAGAGAGCTCTTCTTGCAGACTGGAGAGAGCTCTTCTTGCAGACTGGAGAGAGCTCTTCTTGCAGACTGGAGAGGTTCGGCGGGTTCGGATAAGCTTCAGATGACCTCTGGGACTTCTGGGTGCTTATCCAAACCAAACCTGCCGACTCTTAGGATCCACCTGTCACTAGGGGTAGCGACACCGTCTCACCCTGTAACTCCCAGAGCTCTGTTGCCGGTGCCTTAATGCCCAGGCAGGGGGAAGAGTGAGTCACAAAGTGAATGGCAGAGTTAGGGGAGGAACCTAAGTCACACCACGGTCATGGGAAACCGTGCCCTGTTCCGATGTGTCGGCTGAAGCTGTTACAAACCCCACGTGTCGTGTTTTGCCTTGTTTACTGCCCGTCACCGCGATGTTTGACCACTTGACAAGATGCCTGTTCCCTGCAGCAGGGTTGCATGTACAGTCCCTCTTGCACGGGGTTTCCGGATGTGTTCACTTCATTGCGGGGCATCTGAAACAGTTCCATGTTTCTCCTGACACAGCTGCACCGCTCGGGCTCGCGAAAGCTCCCCTGGTTGTCTGGCAAATCTTTAAAACTGTTTTTGTTTCAGAGCCATAAGAAAGTGGGAGCCTTATGGAGGGAGACTGGCCTCAGTTGGAACGATTTCCTACCCGAAGGGGGGGATGTACATACCTTTCTCGTGGAACATGTGAGTCCAGAGCAAGCATTTGCTCAACAGTTTTGGCACACTGAGTTTTGGCTCCACGTCCTCTTTATTCCTCCTTTTCCACCCTACTCTTCAGTACAGTTGGTGTGGGACAAGGGGTGACACATCCCCCTCACCAAGTTGGGCTTAGATTGTTCCAGCATCTCCCTTCTGAAACGCCGTCAAGGGTGGGCTTGTCCCCTGCAATCCCAGGCACTCTTCTGCCGACAGCCAACTTCCTCGAGGAGTTCTTTCTCCAGCTGGGGAGAACGAGCTCAGGAACAAGCGCTGCAGCAGGGAGAGCCCATCTGCAGTAGGGCAGGGACAAATGACAGCAATTACTCACTCATCCCACCTTGTGTCATGATCGTGGTGGGGGGTTCACAACTAGGAGGAGCCAGGTCTGATGGAGGATACCTTGCAGCTCTTGCTGATGAAAGCTGAGGGTCTCCTTTTGGAGCTCCAGGTGATCCACAGCCCTGTTTTAGCACTCAGGAAGTGCTGCACTGCAGGAAATGAAATGGATTACCAAGGCCTGGGGCTCAGAGAGGGGACTGCAGATCCTCTGTCACGTTTGGCGATGAACTGGAGGGTTCACTGGAGTTTCTTTGAGCGAATGCCAGCTCTGGTGACAGCATTCCGACTCCCCGGCGTTTGAGTTGCAGTTGATTTTATGTGTGCTCGTGTTGTGCCGGGCTGGAGCTGCTCTGGGATGCTGGGTTGTCTTTGTGCGACAATGTCATTCCCACGTGTTTGCAAAATGCTCTGGAACAGAGAAAGTGTCTAAATCGTTGTAATGATAACTTAACAGTTGAAAGATGCCAGGAAGCAGGATGAAGTGTGGCTTGCTGCCTCGACGTGGTGTAATTCCGCACAGGAAAGTATGTTTAACTAATTCTCCTCATCACTTCTGGTCTTGCAGAAGTTGGCCTTCACGGAGTCCGATTGTTCCAGTTCCTCAGAAGCACTTTCAGAGAAAGAACTCTCTGCGGAAGAGCTGAGCAAGCAGCTAGAAAAACTCATTGTTGAGGACAAGGCGAACGATGAACAAATCTTTGACTGGGTAGAGGTACAAAGACTATTTTCACCCTCCCACAGCTCATTAAATGCTTTCATTAATATTTTCTCATCTAAATGAGCATTTCTGCAGGCTCCTCCCTAGGCACGGGTCATGAAAATGATCGGGTCTGTGCGATTCAACGCCACCAAAAAATTAAGATGTGAAATATAAGCAGTCATTTATTTCAAAGTAAGCTTTAGGAAGAAAGAATTTTAGCCGTGTTAACTTACACTGCAGACTGTTTGATTCCAAACGCTCCTTCCGGGCACCTCTTATACTTCAGAGGGAGAACACAGCTTCATTCTTTCTTCCCAAAATAAGAGGTAAAGGCTTCTCATGGCTTTTTGAAACAAAACCTACCAAATTCCACCTGCCACGATGCAAAAACATCCCGCGCAGTCACTGAGGGCACCTGTACCGTTCCCAGTGCATGAGACCAGCAAGTGTGAAAGGAAAGAAAGAAAAAGAACCCACTGACCCTGCCCTCTGTCTGAGTGCTCCCTCTAAACCAGATTGTAAATCCAGTGTCTGAAATGATACCCAACCTGATTCATTTAGATCTGTGCTCAGAGCAGGGTCTTGGTCAGCTCTTATTTCAGTTATTTCTGTTGCTGTTAGAAATGTCATTTTTCTGCTGCTGTTAGAGATGTCGAGAGCGGAATGAAAGCAGCACTGGGGGCACCCACAGGCTCTCTGCAGTCTTGGACAAGTTACATGGCCATTCTCTGAGCTTCTACAAAGCAGACCCATCTCCACCCAAGGAGCAGGCTGTAAAATTTGTTGGAAAAGCCTAAAACTCTTAGAAAAAAGTGTCAGGGCAATGCAGAGCTGGATTCCTCCACAGCAGCTTTTGGTGCACTTGAACTTGCTGCCAAACTCAGCGGTGGAGTTTGGAAAGGGTTGCTCTCATTCATGTTCTAACCAGTCCATTTACTCTTGATTTCAGGCTAATCTAGATGAAAGCCAGATGAGTTCACCTACATTCCTTAGAGCTTTAATGACAGCAGTTTGTAAAGCAGCTATTATAGGTGAGTAACTCAAAAGGAAAACACCCAAAGTGCAAAGGATTCGTTTGTGTCACATTTCCCTTCCCCGAGGCTGTTTTTTGTCGTGCCCTAAGACTCTTGCACTGGGTTGAACCCTAATGCTCAAGTAGGACGTTGGTCCCCTGCACCAGCCGGGTGTTCTGGAGGCCCCGATGTATCCCGGTGCCATCTGGGTTAATCTGAGTAACTCCACATTGTTCATTGATTTTTGTAGTGAAGGTGTCAACACAGTAGACGTTATTCAGACAACGAGGGTTGCCCCACTCCTGTGTCAGCAAGCACACGTGGGCACTCTGCCTGCCGTTGCAGATTGCCACCTGCGAGTTGGAAGCGTGGGTTGCAGAAGAGAAGCCAGCCTGCATCTCTGTCTTGTTCATAGTTTTATGTCCAAAATTAGAATTTTGGGAGGAGTTTATGGGTTTGGGTTATGTGGATTGCTTGAACGCAGAGCAGTGGGCTGGAAGTGGAGGGGAAGGCTCGCAGTCAGCCGTGTGAGCCTCGGACCCGCAGGGGGCCGGAATGAAGAGCTTCAGCCAAAAACATCTGTTCTGCTGACTTTGTTTGCTTTAACTTTATTGGTGGCATCTGGCAAGGCCAAAAATTGTGCTTGTAAAACACCCACTCTGCTCTTAACTGCAAGAGTCACGCTTGGTGAAGAGGGCGGCCAACTTCAAGGGTAAAGCTAGCCCAGCTCCTTTCTCCCTGAGAACAGAGCCCTTCTGATGCCACCTAGTGTTAACGGCAGAACCACTCAGGACACGATTCCAAACGTTTAAAGGATCCCTGCTGTGTTTCAGGGACATCTTGTTCTGTTTTTCTTACCTTGCCTCTAATTGAGGGGGTTTCCCTTTTGTTTTCAAAACACCACTTAATTGTGTTACGTGATCTACTTAAAAGCTGCCAAATAATTTATCCGTGTTGCTGTTGGATTTCTAATGTGTATTTTTACACCTCCCTGATTTCCTGGGCTGTGTGCAGTGCATGATTCTGTGTCTGCCCTCATATTTTTAGGAAAAACAACGTACTTTTAGAAAAGCCTTCTCTATAACTGAAATCTCAGCCCTAGCCATTGTTGGAGACCCAGTTGTCTGTGGAAACACAATGGTCTGTACTGCCAAGTCAGGCTGTAATCCTTTTGCGTGTGCCAGCAGGCTGGGTAGGGCCAGGGGCACTGTGGGTCCTGGTTGAATCTGGGGAACTGGAAGAACCAAAACATCCAGAAAAAGGCATTGATCAGAAATAGTGTTGCTTCTTGTCCTCCTCTCTCCACACAAGCTTGTACCTATGGTTTACAAAGGCTTGTAGTGATGGGACAAGGGGGAACGGCTCTAAACTGGAAGGGGGAAGACTTAGATGGGACATTAGGAAGGAATTCTTCACAATGAGGGTGGGGAGGCCCTGGCCCAGGTTGCCCAGAGCAGCGGTGGCTGCCCCATCCCTGGAGGTGTTCCAGGCCAGGTTGGATGGGGCTTGGAGCCCCCTGATGCAGTGGGAGGTGTCCCTGCCCATGGCAGGGGGTGGCACTGGATGGGCTTGGAGGTCCCGTCCAATCTAAACCATTCCATGATTCTGTGATAGGTTCTTCATCCAGTAAGGACTCCCTTGAATGCCAGAACGTGCCTGGTTGTACTTGGTATAGTTTGCTAATTCAGACTTGAGTGATTTGCAGGCTTCAGGACTGAGTTTGTCCTTTTTGTGCTGTTCCTACGCCGCTCCTTGAGCTGTTTGGCTAAAACAGAGCTTCAGGCTTTATGCTGGATCGCCTGTCTGGATAGCTGAGGGCTTAGAAGTTTCCTTTTTTTAGTACAAACAGGTTTGGGATACCAGCTACAACTTAATGTTATTGTTTAAAAACTTAATTATTCAAAGCTAACGTAGCACAGTTCAAATCAAAGACACCCTGAAATGTGCCTGAGGGCTAATGCAGCGAAACCTGTTCTCTCAGTACCACCTTAAGGACTGAAACAGTTCCCTTTATTCCTTAAACCTGCTCTTGAGTTTTAATGTAAGGGCCACGAAGCTTAAGGATGGACAGGGATTCTTCAGCAAGGCTATGGCTTGTGGTGTGAACAGATCGTAATTCTGTGTACAGAGGGGTATTGCAATGTTTTTAAGTGCATCCTCTCCCATAATCTATAAAGGGAGCCCAAGAGGAGACCCAAGCCATGATGGGGTCATTTATTCATCGAGTGAATCTGACACTGCATGGCCAGAAGGTTGCTGGGGACTGCAGTTGCCCTTGGTAATGACCACACCCAGAGGTGACATCACAGGGGACACAGAGGGAAGGGGCAAGGTGAGAAGGGTGGTGGTGGAGTCGTGTGCCAGCTACAGGGCAGCACATAGTATGGGCTAATTCCTCTTCAAAGGGAAGGCTGTTGCAGGCCAGGTTTTGTGCTGCTGCAATAATGAAGTATTCAAAAAGAAAAAAGGTAAGTTATAACTTCTTGGTTAAAAAAAAAGGTGGAAGAAAGTGCTCTAAACAGTTACTTCTAAATGTCTCATTAGAATGCCTAATCGGCACAACTCCACCGCTCCAGTTTATTGTTACTTTGGGCAAATAACATCAGGGAGAGCATCTGGTGGTGCGAATTGTTACAGCCCATTGAAATCAGTGGAACTATGAAAAATGCACACGGCCGTGGTACAGCTGTAACAGTTTGGGGCCGTCTCGTTGTGTTGCAAACGCTCCAGAGCAGCAGTGGCTTCTGCTGAATGCGTTCCAGCTTGTTTCGTGATGTTTGTCTTACTTTGGAGGATTTATCAGCAATGCCTCCTGTTATGGCTTTCCTTGGATCCAGGTTCGGAGGAGGCTTTTGGGTGGTGGATGGATGGGGGTCAGGCAGCACATGGTTTTGGTGACAGTGCTGCGTCTTTGCTATGTTTTCCGCTGTGGCAGATCGGAATCTTAGAGTGGTGTTGGTCAATGGGTTGTGTCCTTGATGAGAAGGTTTCTCCAGGGTGATCAACTACGTAGTCTTTATTACAGTGCAGGGATGGAGTGAGGGGGAAGGGTTTTCAGCTGAAAGAGGGGAGATTGAGGTGAGATCTTAGGGAAAAATATTTTGCTGTGAGGGTGGGGAGGCCCTGGCCCAGGGTGCCCAGAGCAGTGGTGGCTGCCCCATCCCTGGAGGTGTTCCAGGCCAGGTTGGATGGGGCTCGGAGCCCCCTGATGCAGTGGGAGGCGTCCCTGCCCATGGCAGGGGGTGGCACTGGATGGGCTTGGAGGTCCCTTCCAATCTAAACCATTCCATGATTCTGTGATAGGTCCTTCATCCAGTAAGGACTCCCTTGAATGCCAGAACGTGCCTGGTTGTACTTGGTATAGTTTGCTAATTCAGACTTGAGTGATTTGCAGGCTTCAGGACTGAGTTTGTCCTTTTTGTGCTGTTCCTACGCCGCTCCTTGAGCTGTTTGGCTAAAACAGAGCTTCAGGCTTTATGCTGGATCGCCTGTCTGGATAGCTGAGGGCTTAGAAGTTTCCTTTTTTTAGTACAAACAGGTTTGGGATACCAGCTACAACTTAATGTTATTGTTTAAAAACTTAATTATTCAAAGCTAACGTAGCACAGTTCAAATCAAAGACACCCTGAAATGTGCCTGAGGGCTAATGCAGCGAAACCTGTTCTCTCAGTACCACCTTAAGGACTGAAACAGTTCCCTTTATTCCTTAAACCTGCTCTTGAGTTTTAATGTAAGGGCCACGAAGCTTAAGGATGGACAGTGATTCTTCAGCAAGGCTATGGCTTGTGGTGTGAACAGATCGTAATTCTGTGTACAGAGGGGTATTGCAATGTTTTTAAGTGCATCCTCTCCCATAATCTATAAAGGGAGCCCAAGAGGAGACCCAAGCCATGATGGGGTCATTTATTCATCGAGTGAATCTGACACTGCATGGCCAGAAGGTTGCTGGGGACTGCAGTTGCCCTTGGTAATGACCACACCCAGAGGTGACATCACAGAGGACACAGAGGGAAGGGGCAAGGTGAGAAGGGTGGTGGTGGAGTCGTGTGCCAGCTACAGGGCAGCACATAGTATGGGCTAATTCCTCTTCAAAGGGAAGGCTGTTGCAGGCCAGGTTTTGTGCTGCTGCAATAATGAAGTATTCAAAAAGAAAAAAGGTAAGTTATAACTTCTTGGTTAAAAAAAAAGGTGGAAGAAAGTGCTCTAAACAGTTACTTCTAAATGTCTCATTAGAATGCCTAATCGGCACAACTCCACCGCTCCAGTTTATTGTTACTTTGGGCAAATAACATCAGGGAGAGCATCTGGTGGTGCGAATTGTTACAGCCCATTGAAATCAGTGGAACTATGAAAAATGCACACGGCCGTGGTACAGCTGTAACAGTTTGGGGCCGTCTCGTTGTGTTGCAAACGCTCCAGAGCAGCAGTGGCTTCTGCTGAATGCGTTCCAGCTTGTTTCGTGATGTTTGTCTTATTTTGGAGGATTTATCAGCAATGCCTCCTGTTATGGCTTTCCTTGGATCCAGGTTCGGAGGAGGCTTTTGGGTGGTGGATGGATGGGGGTCAGGCAGCACATGGTTTTGGTGACAGTGCTGCGTCTTTGCTATGTTTTCCGCTGTGGCAGATCGGAATCTTAGAGTGGTGTTGGTCAATGGGTTGTGTCCTTGATGAGAAGGTTTCTCCAGGGTGATCAACTACGTAGTCTTTATTACAGTGCAGGGATGGAATGAGGGGGAAGGGTTTTCAGCTGAAAGAGGGGAGATTGAGGTGAGATCTTAGGGAAAAATATTTTGCTGTGAGGGTGGGGAGGCCCTGGCCCAGGTTGCCCAGAGCAGCGGTGGCTGCCCCATCCCTGGAGGTGTTCCAGGCCAGGTTGGATGGGGCTCGGAGCCCCCTGATGCAGTGGGAGGTGTCCCTGCCCATGGCAGGGGGTGGCACTGGCTGGGCTTGGAGGTCCCTTCCAACCCAACCCATTCCGCGATTCTGTGATGACCAGCAGTCCATCTGATAATGGTTTCAATTCTTGTCTTTGGGGCTGAATCATCTGATAAGCTATTTTTTTATGTACTTTTTGTGTTGCCTGCAGGCTCCGTACCCCTCAGGACAGAATGCAGCTCCAACCACGCTGGTGTACCCTCAAACCCCTCAAACAATGAATACCCAGCCCCAGACCCGCTCACCGGTAAGGCCACCCCTCTTGGCATTTCCTTCTGTGTGTTCTCCTTCGAGTGCGTGTTTCCTTGTGTGTGTGTGTGTGTCCGTAGCACTTGGCCGGCTCTCTGGAAAACTTGTTTTACTGAACTGGAAGCACATTCCAAATGGCAAATCTTGATTGAATTTTTCAGACACCAATAGGGTAGTTTTCCTTTTTAAGTGGCTTATCGGAAAAGAAGTGATGGAGGGATTCTCATCTCCGTTGAAATAACACGATTTATTTTTAGCATAGCTGCTTTCAGGTTCACTTCATTTTACAGTTTAGATTCATTAGCAGAATCTTTCTCTTTTCTTCTTTTTTTTTTTTTTAATTTAAGGAAGTGTTTTGTAGTGTGACAGAACAAAGCTCGGTAAACGAAAGATTCTCAGTCTCCAGTGGCCTCTGGGCATCCAGATTGGTGCCACTGGATCAGTTCTAACCATTTCCTGCCTGGCACCTTGTAGGTGCTCACACATTTGACTTCTGTGTACCCCGATCTTTTTGTGCTGAGCCCCTTTTTCATCCACCTTTAGGTTTGTTTGTCCTCTGTATTTTTTCCTGGTGTGTATTGCAATACTGCTCTGCTATTGTAGGACTTGAGTTCCCCAAACCAGGCTCTTTTTTGGGGAAGGTTTTGGAACAGAGTCCGGTTTACAGGTCCCTGGCTGGAAGAGGCTGGATAAAATACTGCATTGTAAGCAATATAACAAACTGTACTCCTTCTTGCAGGCAATTGTGCCAATGGCACTGGTTTTCTTTCTTTCTCCCTCTCTTTCTCCCTCCCTCTCTTTCTCCCTCCCTCTCTTTCTCCCTCCCTCTCTTTCTCCCTCCCTCTCTTTCTCCCTCCCTCTCTTTCTCCCTCCCTCTCTTTCTCCCTCCCTCTCTTTCTCCCTCCCTCTCTTTCTCCCTCCCTCTCTTTCTCCCTCCCTCTCTTTCTCCCTCCCTCTCTTTCTCCCTCCCTCTCTTTCTCCCTCCCTCTCTTTCTCCCTCCCTCTCTTTCTCCCTCCCTCTCTTTCTCCCTCCCTCTCTTTCTCCCTCCCTCTCTTTCTCCCTCCCTCTCTTTCTCCCTCCCTCTCTTTCTCCCTCCCTCTCTTTCTCCCTCCCTCTCTTTCTCCCTCCCTCTCTTTCTCCCTCCCTCTCTTTCTCCCTCCCTCTCTTTCTCCCTCCCTCTCTTTCTCCCTCCCTCTCTTTCTCCCTCCCTCTCTTTCTCCCTCCCTCTCTTTCTCCCTCCCTCTCTTTCTCCCTCCCTCTCTTTCTCCCTCCCTCTCTTTCTCCCTCCCTCTCTTTCTCCCTCCCTCTCTTTCTCCCTCCCTCTCTTTCTCCCTCCCTCTCTTTCTCCCTCCCTCTCTTTCTCCCTCCCTCTCTTTCTCCCTCCCTCTCTTTCTCCCTCCCTCTCTTTCTCCCTCCCTCTCTTTCTCCCTCCCTCTCTTTCTCCCTCCCTCTCTTTCTCCCTCCCTCTCTTTCTCCCTCCCTCTCTTTCTCCCTCCCTCTCTTTCTCCCTCCCTCTCTTTCTCCCTCCCTCTCTTTCTCCCTCCCTCTCTTTCTCCCTCCCTCTCTTTCTCCCTCCCTCTCTTTCTCCCTCCCTCTCTTTCTCCCTCCCTCTCTTTCTCCCTCCCTCTCTTTCTCCCTCCCTCTCTTTCTCCCTCCCTCTCTTTCTCCCTCCCTCTCTTTCTCCCTCCCTCTCTTTCTCCCTCCCTCTCTTTCTCCCTCTCTCTCTTTCTCCCTCTCTCTCTTTCTCCCTCTCTCTCTTTCTCCCTCTCTCTCTTTCTCCCTCTCTCTCTTTCTCCCTCTCTCTCTTTCTCCCTCTCTCTCTTTCTCCCTCTCTCTCTTTCTCCCTCTCTCTCTTTCTCCCTCTCTCTCTTTCTCCCTCTCTCTCTTTCTCCCTCTCTCTCTTTCTCCCTCTCTCTCTTTCTCCCTCTCTCTCTTTCTCCCTCTCTCTCTTTCTCCCTCTCTCTCTTTCTCCCTCTCTCTCTTTCTCCCTCTCTCTCTTTCTCCCTCTCTCTCTTTCTCCCTCTCTCTCTTTCTCCCTCTCTCTCTTTCTCCCTCTCTCTCTTTCTCCCTCTCTCTCTTTCTCCCTCTCTCTCTTTCTCCCTCTCTCTCTTTCTCCCTCTCTCTCTTTCTCCCTCTCTCTCTTTCTCCCTCTCTCTCTTTCTCCCTCTCTCTCTTTCTCCCTCTCTCTCTTTCTCCCTCTCTCTCTTTCTCCCTCTCTCTCTTTCTTTTTGGTTTTTTACCACCTGGTTTTTTTGTTGGCTGATCTACAGAAATGCTCTGATTTCGCTTCTTTGCTAAAAGCATGAGCTACCCTGGCAGGTCCTGCCAGGTGAAGTGTCGACGCCAGGCCCAAAGTTGGATTGCATTTGGGAGGGTCTGACCCGGTGTAGGACAGAGACCAGGGCGACTGCAGGCTCGACAGGTGACGTGGCCAGAAAATGTGACAAATTATAGGGGTTTGGCCCCGTTTTGAGGAGGAATCTGCAGTTGTCGGCCATTTTTCTATTTTTTAAGCTTTCTGTGTGCAGTTATTGCCATCCACTCTGCTCGTCACCATTCCCACCCCCATTACTAGAAGCCAAACCCATGACATCTCATTCCACCTCCCCATCTCAGAACAAATGCAAGGCTGGCCTGGCCCTGACCTACTCTTGCATTTTGTTCTGG
Organism: Neomorphus geoffroyi; assembly: GCA_033558235.1. Taxonomy (NCBI): domain Eukaryota; kingdom Metazoa; phylum Chordata; class Aves; order Cuculiformes; family Neomorphidae; genus Neomorphus; species Neomorphus geoffroyi. Next base: position 2,308,317 of record JAUMJM010000075.1, on the reverse strand, counting down.
GCTTGATTTACCTTTTCTTTTTATCAGTTATTATTTTTTTTAATTTATTTTTTTAACCGTCTGTTTTTTGGTGGCGAGGGGAGGGTGAAGCGGAGCCGAGGAAGGTGGCGGGATGGCTTTCCCATCCCTAGGCTTCCATAGCGTGCTCACATCCAGCAGCCCGGTGTGGCTGGTGTGGGTAGGTAGGCTGTCGCACTAACGAGGTTGATCCTAACCCCGCTTCCTCGAGCAGCCGGAGCTTCCTCCATCCTGTTTCTGCATCCAGGAGCCATTGGCAATTGCACAGATCGGGCTTTTCTGTTCCTTCCAGGACAGCTGCCTTTGCAATCCAACTGGCTTCATGTTTTCTCCCCGTTAGCATCGTAGCGTCGTTCCGATAAGCGAGAATTTCCAAGCTCCAGCTGGGGGAAGGAAAATGAAAGCAGAGTCATTCAACCCAACTGAAAATTATCGATTAGCTCTTGCCAATGCCAGCCCTGAGCACCAGGTGATTTTAACATAAACCGTCCAATTCTAGGAGAGCTGCCATAAAAAACTTAGTGGGAGAGGGTGTTTGAGCCACCCAGCAGTGGTTGTGTTCAGAGAGGCTTGAGAGGTGCCAGTTCACCATCGGGAGTTGGAGAGGATGCCCCAGGGCCCACGAAGCGGCGAGAGGGGCTGTTAAGAGTGGAGGCGGCAACATTGGACCCAGCTTCCGTAAAAAAGTTTTCCTTTCTATCTCCTGCCTTCCTCGGACAGAGGAAAAGAACTCACAGTGTCGTGTTTTGATCCGAGCCAGGAGTGACTACAGTTTGTTCTGTTGCTTACAGCTAATAGGAGTCAATCCTATCAATCTGAATTAATTAAAAGAAATTAAAGATAAAACAAATCAGTAGCCAGCGGTGACCAGTACAAAACAGATGAGGGTGTTTTTCACTAACTTTGCGGTTTGTTTTATATCATTTTTTTATCTTGTAACACATATTCCTTTTCTCCATGGAATGGACTTCAGTTTCTTAAGGTGGGAGTTTCCAGCTCTTGCCTTAAACACAACGAGAACGAATCTTTTCTGTGGAGCAGTGATAAGAGAGGTTCTCCAGCCCTGAAATTAAACAACACGAGGGTCTTTTGCACCCTATCAGTCTCTTTTTAATTGATTTTTTCCATTCATGTGTAACGAGGAGCCTTTCCCTGCTGGAAAAGCGTGTTACGGGGTAACCATCCTTCCCTTTCCTCACACACAAGACGTGAGTTCGTTTTGAGGAGTTCCTCCTTTAGGAAAAGAAGCACTTGAAGCGCATCCATATCCAGGTGCCCGTTTCTCATCACTGTAGGACCCATCGGCAGAGCCACTGTCCTCTCCACACCCTGAGCGCTGGGAGGATGCTGAGTCTTTGAGCGCCGCTGTCCAGCGGTCGCTGTTAAAGTAGGAAGTTTAGCTCTTCACTCTTACAAGATCGTGCTTTGGCTTTTTTCTTTAATGTAAGGAAAATTTTCAGGGTGGAAAAACTGTGATGAATCTGTGCAGGGTGTTCCTTAGAAGCTCTTCTACTGCAATAGGCTGTCTGGGCGTATTTTCTCATTTCTGAAGGTCTTTTCACTTTCCATCCAACTGTCAGGATGAGGTGAAGGAATAGATAAACAGCGCTGTTAGTAGAGTGGTTCTTGGAAATCTTAAATGTAGGCAATTAAAGTGTTTATAAAAGAGAAAACCAGCTGGACCAGTGAGTATTTATACTCTGCTTCTCATGTTTGATGGCATTAAAACAGCTGGGAGGTAGAGCTGAAAGTGAACTCAGCTGTTTTTTACTGAAAAAATCTCTTATTAAGAAAATTGATAGTTAAAAGCCAGATTTGATGGCTTTTTTCAGACAGAAAGTGACCATACCGAGGCCCCGCGGTCTGAATTAGCAGAGTTGGACTGTACCACGTGCCTTCCGTTCCCAAGCCGTCACAGGTAGCAACAGCTAGCGGCGTGTGGTGGATAGAAAGCCACCATGGGATCTGGTTTCATTTGCTCTGTTTCGTTATGGGACCTGTTATCAACAGATTTTCTTGCTCTCGGCGTGGAGCTCTGCTGATTACACTGAGAATTCAGGGTTCAGAGACCTAACTCGGATGCCCTGTCATCTTTATTTCTATTTTCCCTTTCTTGCATTCATTTTTATTTCGATTTTAACAATCAGTTGTTTATTGGAAAATGCTTTTAATGTTTACTGAGCATGGTAAATCCTGGTTACGTTCCCTCGTGTGTAACCCGAGTGGGTGGGAAGTGATTCAGTAACCCGAGCTGAGGGCTGGGATCCAGGACCTCCTGCGCTCCATCCGCGCTCTCCAGCTGATGCCTTCAGCTCCCATCCTGGGTTAACCTGTCTCCTTCGCTTTCAGATGGGGGTGACAAATCCAACTCGTTAAGGAGGTTTTATTGGAATTTTATGGATAAAGAGATGCTGAAAGCGGCCTTGCCCTGTGTGTGGGTGTAGAGTTGCTGACCTTTCCCTTGCAGGGAGTTGCCCTCGCCGGCAGGACCCTGCCTGTTGCCCGCTTGGCTCCTAGCTGCTCTCCAGCCATCAGTCTCCATCCTCCGCTCCCACCAAATACCTGGAACAGCTCAAAGCCCAGCTGCTTTAACCATTTCCCTCCACCTTCAACAGTTTAAAATCTTCACCGCTGCTTGTTTTAAGTTGGTTTTATGTTTGTTTTCCCAGGCAGGATAGCGAATGCCCGCATTCATTCCCTAGAGTGCCTTTAAAATACCGAGCAGCTCCGGCTGTTCGCTCCCGGCTCTCAAGCAGCGCACTGCCCCCCGTAAGCGATGTTCACTCCTTAGACCTCAGTACCTGTCCGTCACTGTCCTGCAGCGAAGCTTTTGACTGTTTTGTGATGTGTTGTTTTTTTTTTTCCTTTCCTGTGGGTTTATTTTACATAGAGTGTGACATTTTGGTTTCGTTGTGGTGTTTCTGACTCTTTGTGCCTTTCCTTTTGTGTTTGTTTCTCCCGCCTTTCCTCAGTTTGCAGCGGGGCCTCGACCTGCCCATCACCAGGTACAGTACCCTGCCCCTTCATTATCATCCTAAACTAATTACCTGGGGGAGGTGGGTGGTTGGCAGTGATTCCCCACTAACTCCGAAGTAGCCCTGTTAGATATTAACACACGCGTAACCCCGCTAACAACCTGCCTGCGACGCAGAGTAACACTCTTAATTCTTGAGTGGTGTCACTGCTCTCGTTAACCACCGTACTTAACGCCGTTTCCGTAGGAAAGGAGAACCAGTAGAGCTCACTGCCAGGTATTTGTGAGATTTGCTTGCCTTTTCCCATCGCTGGAAACTTTGTTGAGTATCTCCCAAACCAGTCAGTGGGTTAGGTTGCCTGAGCTGAAGGTGTCAGTGACAACCAGGCATTCGCATCCCTGGGAAAATCATAGTATCATGGAATGGTTTGGGTGGGAATGGACCTCCTGTTCCATGGGCAGGGACACCTCCCACTGGATCAGGGGGCTCCAAGCCCCATCCATGGTCTTGAAAAAAATCACACTTTGCAAACTCAGAGCAAGGCAAATGACTTTCCTGTTCCTGTGTTTCTTTTGTGTTACCATTACATCGCTTAATGTTGGTTTTGGTCACCTTATGAAAGGCAATCATTTAGGAATGTTTGTAGTATTCCTGTTGCATGGCTTGGACTTCTAGGAATAGTTCTGGCTGATGAAACTCATGGGCAGCGCTTATTAGGGGGACAGAAATGCCCAGAGGATCTCTTCAGCATTAGGGCAGATCATAGAATCGCTTGGTTGGAAAAGACCTTTGAGATCATCAAGTCCAACCATCCCTGTCCACTACTAAACCCTCTCTGAGCACCTCATCTACCCATCTTTTAAACATCTGCAGGGATGGGGACTCCACCACCTCCCTGGGCTGCTGAGAGCTGCCAGATGCACCGGTCGTTTCTGTCTTGGTCAAGGTGTCTGCAGTTGTCTTTTCTGTCAGCTCCTACGTTCATCCTTGCCAAAACCCTTATCTCCTGGCACTGATTTTGCTGCTTCATGAAGCTTTTGAGGGGGCAGAGGTGGAGCTGACAGGTGGAAAAGAGGAGGAGAGGCCAAACAAGTGCAGGAAAGCTCTGCCAGGCTGTTTCCATGTCACTCTTCGTTGGCTTGGAAGGAACAGGTTGTTTAACAAAGTTAATGGGAGAAAAAAACAATCCCATTAACTCCAGCGATGCTGGGACAGGGGCTCAAGTCCCAGAAGGTTTGTTCCAGGAGAATTATCTTACTTCACTCCTGTTAGCCTGAGCAGTTTAATACAGTAGAGATGGGCACCTTTGGGCAGATGCTGTCTCAGGAGTGAGGTAGGTGAGTTTAGTGGGCAGAGACACCTATAAAAGCCCATAATCGTTGTTCCTTCCGCTTCGGAGAGCAGGGTGGAGCAGAGATCCTTCCAGAATAGGGCAAAAACAGGCTTAAAAGGTAGAATGAGGTGTTTGCACTTGTTTGCTCACAGGCAAATGTCATGTGAGAGAGAGAGCAGTGATTTTTTTGTGGTGAGGAATTGCGCTGACAGGCGGCGGTGGAGGAATGTTTGCAGGATGACTGGGCAGCGCAGGCAGTGACGGAATTAGCATCTTGTTTAAATGCTTTTGTTCTTGACCTTAACTTCAGGTCTGTGTTTATATTATGTGATACCAAAAATGCATCACTCGTTAGTTCTGTCCTAGGTCCTTACTAACGCAAATTCCCTACTCATTGTGAGCCTTTTAATCATGGAATCATGGAATGGTTTGGGTGAGAAGGGACCTCAAAGCCCATTTCCACCCCCTGCCATGGGCAGGGACACCTCCCACTGCATCAGGGGGCTCCAAGCCCCATCCAGCCTGGCCTGGAACACCTCCAGGGATGGGGCAGCCACCACTGCTCTGGGCAACCTGGGCCAGGGCCTCCCCACCCTCACAGCAAAACATTTCTCCCCAAGATCTCATCTCAATCTCCCCTCTTTCAGTTTCAAACCCTTCCCCCTCATCCTGTCCCTGCATTCCCTGATCCAGAGCCCCTCCCCAGCTTTCCTGGAGCCCCTTTCAGTCCTGGGAGACTGCTCCAAGAGCTCCCCAGAGCCTTCTCTTCTCCAGCTGAACAACCCCAACTCTCTCAGCCTGTCCTCGTACGGGTGGTGCTCCAGCCCTTGAATCACCTTCATGACCTCCCTCCAACAGCTCTACATCCTTCCTGGGCTGAGGACTCCAGAACTGAACACAGTAACATTCTCATAAAAACCATGGAGCTCCCTGCGAGCAGGTTTTGGACCTGGAGTCTGGAGGCAGCGCAGCCTTAGAGGAAGAGAGTTCAGTGCTTACTGGTGGGATTCTACCACCAACTTGTCACAGCTCGGTTTAACACTTCCTTTTGGACTGAGTTCTGACCCTGCCTGTAGGTTAAAACTTGTGATTTCCAGGTTTTTTCCTGATCTAATCACCACACGGCGTTGCAGGTAGATTTTTGACTCTGAAATCTGCTTGTAGTTATCTGAGAGAAGCTGTCACCACTAGAAGAACATTTCAGGCTCTGTTCCCAGTGATACCTGTCCTGCGCTGGATCAGGACAGGCACAGAGGAACTGAGGCTATAGATGAGGTGTTTATTTCTTATATCCCAAAGCCCGGTCTCTGCCCATGGTGCAGACTGGGCATGGAGAGCGGGACTTTTGCTACTGCCCCGTGCAGGAGGGTGACGGCTGTTGAAGCAAGTTCAACCCAAACCCAAGAGTTAGAGGATGCTGGAGGCCAACATAAATAATCCTCCTCACATGGGAAACTTTTAACATATTTGAATTGTATGACATAAGCAGGAGGCTTTGAGACTGAGATTTTATAACCTAAGAAGTCTTAAATAAATGAATCTAAAGTAGCAGTGTCAATATTTGTTGCTAGAACGCAACGTGCCTTTCTAGGAAAGCGCAGGAGGATGAGGTTTGCAGTGATTCCTGCAGCGGTCCCAGTGCAATGTCGTTACCACGTGCCTCATTGATTCTCTCTCTTTTTCAGTCAAATAATGGATTATTCTTCAGCATTGTTTCCTGTAATTATTAGATCTTTAAAGTACTCAAATTAGCTTTATAAGCAAGGTTTGGGAATGCCAGTGGTGGTCGATAGTTGGTTGATGCTATGGAAAGTGTGGTCAAACTGTGTGCGAGAGGAAGTGTTAGAATGGGATTTAAGAGGCTGTAGGACTTGTGGCTGAATGTAGGTGAAAACAGCTGATTGTGTGTCAGTAATCCATGATTACAGTAGCACAGCACCTGAAAACTCATTCTCTAGGAGGAAGAAAATGGGCCCTACAAGGAGTTTTGTAGCCGTATTTATAAATTACCATCAACTTAGGTTTTTCTCAAAGTGCCGTAGCAGACTGAGCCCCTGCCCTGCCTGGGCTGGTTGCTCCGTTTCCCACTTTGTGCACAGAGCATCCCTTTTTTTTCCCCCTTTCTAAGTGAGGCTCTTGAGTCACTTTGTTGCTTCTGATCCTCCTGAAGCACAGCTGAAAACAGCAGTTTGCTTCTAATCGGAAGTCCGAAATGTAGAATAACCCTTAATTTAAGCAGTGATCTCAGGAGCTGATGGGTTATTTTCAAATGGGTGCTCAGAAGAGGCCGGTGTGATTAGAAACAGAAATAAGTGTGAACTGAAATGTCATAGTTCCCTTTCTGACTTGTATTTGAGATAGTTCACTGGTTACGCAGACTGATTTCATTTGTGGTTGCTGTTGTGGTTCCAGTTTTAGCTTGGGGTGACTTGAGTTCATTTGAGTTTGGCTTCCACAACAGAGAGCTGGGTTTCACAGAATCATGGAATCATGGAATGGTTTGGGTTGGAAGGGACCTCAAAGCCCAGCCAGTGCCACCCCCTGCCATGGGCAGGGACACCTCCCACTGCATCAGGGGGCTCCAAGCCCCATCCAACCTGGCCTGGAACACCTCCAGGGATGGGGCAGCCACCACTGCTCTGGGCACCCTGGGCCAGGGCCTCCCCACCCTCATTGTGAAGAATTTCTTCCTGATATCTAATCTGAATCTCCCCCTTCCAATTTAAAGCTGTTTCCCATGTGCTGTTGTTAAAAAGCCTTGTGATTAGGAAGAAGCTGGGAATTTACTCCCTGAGCTGACTCAAATCTACCTGTTTTGTAGCTTCTTGGAGTATCCTGAGCCAGAAAGCAATCGGAAAAGGCTACCGTGATCTCTTCTCTGTCCTTATCCTCGGGTGTGGGAAGGAGCTGCCAGTTTTAAATCCCATGATTAACACAAAAAGTGGCTTTTCCTCCCTATTTTATCATTTAGTAAATGGTAAAACCAGGGAAGTCTGAAGTTTGGGGGGACACCAGGTCTCGTGTTGTGCCCAAAGGGCTGCCCTGTGTTTCTGAGGCCGTTCTGCTACTTCTGGCAGCAGATCTTTATGTCTCGAGGCTGCAGCTGCCCGGCTGAGCCCCAGTGCCTGGGCTGAAGTTGGAAAGATTGAGTACAACCAAGTGCCAGGTGTTATCTGCAAGTGGAAGTGGTTCCTGCTGTTCCTGGTTCGTCGTCCAGGTCAGGGTCAGGTTATCCCAGCAGCCTTCTTGGTACGACCACAAAGACTAAAATTAATAACAGGGCTGTCTCAGGGTAGGAAGAGCTTAACTGAAGCAGAGAGCTTTACAATATATTTTAATATATTGCCAACTTGTTGAACTTGCCTTTTGCTTCCTTTCTCTCCACGCTTGTGCAGGGCTTTGTGACCCGGCACATTTGCCAACCTGGAAAAAAATAGATGGGTGTTTATGTACGTTGTGTTTGATGGGCTGAGCTTAGCATGGATTTGTTTGCAGTCCTCTTAGGGCAATTTTATTTTTCAGTGAAGCTTTTAGAGTCAGGAGGGAGCGCGCCGTGGACATTTCACTGGAAGTGATGGCTTGGAAGTGCAGAGTAAATAGAAAATCAATTAAAATGCAGTGGTGGCTTATCAGGAGGAGGTTGGTGCTCTCTTTGGTCATTGATTTTTCTAGATGACAGCCTCTTATCTGGTTGGCCTTCAACAGACTTTTGACATGGGGTCATGTGGGAAGAAAACGAAGCAGGAGAAGATGGTAGTTAATAAAGGGATATCGGAGCACGTGTATATCAAGAGTGGCTGAGAAGTAAATGGCAGGGAGTGCTGAGAAGCGAAGGCAGGAGGCCAGCAGTGGATTTTCTTGATATTAGTGTTAATTACTCTGGCCCAATTAGCAGGTGTGTCTGCAGGAAGCTCAGTGAGTACAAAGCTCAGAGATGTGGTTATCGTGGGGTCGCGGGGTGCTGTGCAAGGAGGACGGGCGTGATGGAAGTAAGGCAGAATCCAGCATCGCAAAGTGCGAGCCCTTAGGCTTCAATGCCCGGGAGAGGTTTTATTGCGTGAAGTGGGAGCTCATCAGCTGAAACAACCTGGGCAATGCAGTCTTCAGGTAAACCACAAAAGTGATTTCCAGTTGAGACAGGGAGTTGATACTGCTGTGCTGGGAGGTACTGGGGAAACTCTGGAGTGTGGGCACGATTCTGCCTTGGTGTTTTCCAGAAAGCCTCCCTCGAGCAGGTAGGGGAAGGGCTGCCCAGCTGGGGAGAGCACGTTAAACAGGCAGGCTGGAAGAGCTGGGCTTGAGGCCATGTCTGAGAGGGTTTGGTCGTGCTCTGTAATTATATGGGGGGAGCGACCCTGGAAGGAAAATGTTAAAAGACCTGATGGCCCAACTCCAAGATGATCCAAGCAATCCCTCCCTAGCAGGGATGGACTGATAAGGGATGGGACAGTAACTTGAGGACCACGGCTTAGGTCCTCACTGGTTGCTGAACAACTGTGCAGCGTGTTTCCCGCTAATTTGACCATCGTTTGGCAGAGCAGAGCTTTGTTTCTGAAGGAAGCAGCCAAGGAAGGGTGGACATGTCACCGGGTTTCTACCAGAAGCCTTCGTATGGCCCAGGACTGGGTCTGAGTGGGTCGTGGGTCCTATACGTGCTCTGCTCCAAATCCTGCACTCATTAGGAGAAAGAGAGATAAAATGCCTCAGATTTTAATCTCCTGGTGTTGTCCCGTGGGGCATCATTAGTGTTACTTGGAGATGCTGTCTGCGCAGATGTCTCTTCGACCTTGCCAGATGAGTTTTTTTAGCAAATCAAATCAAAATATTAAAATATTTCTAAGACTGAAAATTGCCAGCTTAGCTTGGGGGGGACAGGAGCAAGGCGGGAGGAAGGATGGAGTCTGCCAGCCAGGAGATAGTGGTTTTGAACAGTGAAACACACACAAATCATATACACAGGGCTCTGATGGTATCGGCTTTCCATCACATTTACTACAGAAAGTGGAGTGGCTAAAAGTGATTCAGACTTTAACAGAATGGTTTGGGTTGGAAGGGACCTCAAAGCCCATCCAGTGCCACCCCCTGCCATGGGCAGGGACACCTCCCACTGCATCAGGGGGCTCCAAGCCCCATCCAAACCTGGCCTTGGACACCTCCAGGGATGGGGCAGCCACCCCTTTGCCAGAGAGCTTGGCACTTCCAAAAGCTTCTGGTGGTCTTGTTGGTCTTGTTGTTTGGAATAACAGATCTGTTTTTCTTCTTGCTGCATCCATCTTCCAACCAGTAATGAAGTCCTCCTCCTTTTTCCTCACTCTCTGGATCTGAGCTACCTCTGCGATGGTGTGGGCTGTGCAGAGTGGTTTTGAGAGGCTGGGTCTTTTAACCTAGAGGTTCCTCACCGGAGGTCCTCCTGCTGTAGAAGAGCTTAACATGACCGTGGTGGTGTTTAATGCTTGGTGGAGGAGCAGCTGGTGTAACACAGCATCCGTTTTGGTGCATAGAACGTGCTTTCCTTCCTTTTGCCACAGCAGGAAAGAGAGCCAGCTGGTGTTCCATGTCATGGAGTTTGTTAGGCACCAGTTGCCAGCAACAGAAATGGAAAGCTGTCCGTAATCCAGGAGTTTCCACACTGTAAAAATTTTCCCCAGGGATATAATAGCAGGGTACGTGGGTGCAGCAGAAACTTGAGGAGCAGAGGTCACACCTGCGAGTCGCACCAGCAGAGGACTCCATCCTACAGTGAAAGCTCTTCCATGCTGCCCCATGGATGTGGTTCCTGTCAGTAGAGGAGCAGGTCTGGCTTCAGCCTTCCACCTGCGTAAATACAGAATCATAGTGGCTGTTGACCCACACACGCACTCTGGGGATGCATCTGCTGTAACCTGCTAGCAGGTTAGAAATGATCATATCAGCAGTCTGGAGTTAAAGAAGAAAAGGCTATTTTGTCTTTTTGGCTGTTGAAAAATGGTGAACTTGAGTTGTTCTTGCCATAAATTCAGCGTGTGCCCTTGTTTCATGCAACACTCTTGCAGTTCCCTGCATCCAGACAGCCACATAGTTTTTGTTGTCACAGGAGCATCGTGGTGCCTTGCTCTGCTGGTTTCCTTCCTGAACCCTTGCTACCAGCCAGACCTTTCTCCCCAAACAGTTGCCTTCTCCTGACCCGGGTCACGCTGCACAGTGTGCTGGTGGCGATTGTTCATGCAGATCCACAGGGTGGGATGTGAGAGCATTCCACTTGGGGAATCATCCATGGGGGATCATCCATGGCTTCCATGGGCAAATCTATTGGTATGGGAACAGCTCTGGTGTCAAAGTCTTCACCAGAATGACCGGGTTGAGTCCATCATCCTGTCAAGTACAGAAGCATCAACCTTCACCATTCTCCAGACGCCGTGGCAGATAAGCCCAGCTCATCCTTTCATTTCTCAGTGCTTGCCACTCTCTTTTCTTCCCTCTGCTTACCAAGTAGTTACTCACAGACCGTTTGCATCCATGCACTTCATCGCTCAGCAGTCTCGGATGTGATGTACGATCACCTAATTATTATTAGTTTTTTGCTTAACGATTAAACACATGGCACTTCTCATCCGTCTCGTCTTGGTGGAGAAGTGGAGACCAAAGCCATGACTTGAGCAGGAGCTTCTGCTTTATCCGTTATCTCTGTATCACTGAAAGGGACCAAAAAGGGAAAATATTTATTGTTTTAGGGACAGAGTGAGCATGAAGTCTCTCTGTAATATCCATTTTCCTGCAGTTAATTGTGGTTTGGGGGGGTTTCTTTTTGTTTTTAACTTTTTTGCTTCCATATAAAACATCTCCGGATGAGTTTGTGACCCCACCTTGGGATTCTGGTAGAAGAGTCCTTGGGACCAGTTCAGTGCCTGTTTCTTGCTGTTTCTGTACGAGAGTAGTCAAAGCAGGCTAGAAAGGTGGATGGAATTGTGTGCAATTAGGGTGCATGTTATACCCTGTTCCTTCCTATTGATCTGTAAGCTGTTCCATTGGCTTTCTTTCTGTTTCCTGCTGCTTTCTTGCTTCGTTATTGAAGGGAGGATTCAGACCCATACAGGTAATTTTAACTCCTGGTTCTGCATGGCATAAGTGTCTCTCTCACTCCTATCATCACTCCGTTAGTGAATGCGTTAAATGTCTGATGCATATCTTACCGACTGAGTTCCAAGATTGCAAAGACTCCAGAGCGAGGGCTTCCAGTGCCATCAATGCTCCATCTCGTGGATGCTGATGCCTTTCCAAGCGCGTAAGGGCTGAGAACGGAGCGTGTACCGGTGGGCTGCTTGGTTTCCTGGACCTGGTCCATCTGCGTGGGGCATCACTTCATGCGAACGTGGTAGAAGAGTTTGGTGCCACCCTGGAAAAGGTTGCCACCTTTCTGAAAACGGGGAGGACAAGCCAAGTCACCTCGCTTAGCTTGTGTTTAGGGATAGGCATGAGGCACCTTTGGCCTGTGTGAAAATCTGACTTTTGAGCTCTTCCAGAGGGACACTGGAACCTTTTATTTACCTCACATATTGTGAAGGTGGCTTTTTCTTTTCAGCCAACCCACAAATATATTTGACAAAAGTCATTTTTCTAACGCTCGCTCTGAAAGTTGAGCTGGGTGATTCAATAGATACAAGCTAATAATTATCAGAGCTTAAAGTTTCTTGCCTTTTCCTACCTTGTAAAATAAAAAGCTGAATGATGGTGAACAGAAATTGTCCTGCAGCTTTCTGAATGCGTGGCAACCCTTTGGAAGTAGCACTATGATCTTGTAATGATCTTCCAAATTCTTTCCTGGAAAGTCTGACCAGTCTCTTCTTCCTCTCTCCCTTCTCTGCCCTAGTTTTTTCAGAGGCCTCAGATCCAGCCTCCAAGAGCCACAATCCAGAACAGCAACCCTTCCATCCGTCCTGCTGCGCAGACGCCGACTGCGGTCTATCAAAGCAACCAACACATCATGATGGTGAACCACCTGCTGATGCCCTACCCGATGCCGCAGGGCCCGCAGTACTGTATACTACAGGTAGAACACCCTGCCCAGGCACCCAGGGGTCTTCAAAGCCACGTTCGCTCCATCTGGATTTTCTCAAGACCTGCTGGGGAGTTGGAATGGGGTGAAATGAAGCCGGTAGTTGCATATTGAGCCTCTGCCCTTCTTCTCTGTGAAGTATTTGTTCTTCTGAGCATGGAGGCAGGGAGAATAAATTACCTTGCAAGTTTTTGAGGTCCCCCTCAAAATCAGTGGGAGACTGAGCTCTTGGAAAGTCTTTAGTGCCATAAATGTATCTAAATTGACTTAATAGCTCTACAATTACTTATAAAAACACAATACTACTGAAATGAAGAACAACTGGTTTCTGCTCCAGCTCCCATGTCCTCCCTGCCTTGTCTTTAGGGGACAGCTTGCCTCTCTGACAGCGTTTCTCAGTCTGTAATTAATCAGTTTGATAATCAGGTCCTTACTGATGTGGGGGCCTCAATTACAGTTTCTGTATGGAACAACATGAAGTTGCCAGTTCTTTCTAAGCTGATGGTGGTTTTTTTTCCTCCCAGTATCATCACAGTGGGCCTCTGTACGTCGGGCCCCCACAGCAGTATCTCGTTCAGCCGCCGGGACTGGGACCCTTTTATCCAGGCCCAGGTCCTGGAGAATTCCCCAATGCCTACGGTAAGTTCTGCACAGAGATTTCTTAACAAGTATTTCCTGGCTGTGCTTTTCTGTTGTCAAGCTGAAGATTTATAACAGCGAAATGGATTAGCGTTTGTTTGAACCTCAAATAGCTGCTCAATTTGGTTGTGTCGCAGCTCTTATTATTCACTCCTGAAAAATTCACAATAACAGAGTATTGTTTGTGCGAGCGCTTAAGGAAAGGCTGCAACTTGCAGGGCTGCCCATAATCACATGTGAACAAGAATAGGGGCTGTTTGTTACTCCCTGTTCGATCGTTATTATTTATTAAGGTATTGTGAATACATCTGGCAGCCTGGTTTCCATCGAGCTATGTCCTGAGTATGTTCCCAGCAACACAGCAGTTAATATTTCTTATCCCAGCGATCCTTGTTAGGCATTCAGTGAGGGAAAAGAACAAGCCATGTGGTTTGATTCACCGGTCTCGTGCTGCAAAGATCAAGTCAGCCCAGTCAAAGAGCTTGTAACCCATGCCCAGGCTGAAATGAGCCCTTTTTAATGAGCGACTCCTGGTCTTGGCCTTTCCTCAAGCAGCAAGGTTGGGATGGTGCCCAGCGTCGGTGTGTGCTGTGGTTGTTTGGCACGCTGTGATCAGGATATTTGAGTGACTCCTCCTGGTATTGAGCTTCAGAGCTGCACCTAAAAATTGTGAGGCTGCACGTCCAGCTCTGGGCATCCCTCCTGCCTGCCCCTCACTGGTCCTTCCTCCTCCAGGACTCCCCAGCCACATCTTCGGTCCCAGCTGGCAGACCTTACGTCCTTCAGCGTCCCATGACGCCTTCTCTCTTGGCAATCATCTTTTACATAAAAGTAATTAAATCCTTTCTTAATACTTTCCACTGTTGCCGTGTACAGTGTATATCGTACTTACATCACAATCCCCTGTAAGGTTTTCTGTGGGATCTGTGTTTGTTATTTAAACCAGATCAGCTCCTGCAGCCTGTGTTTGGATGAGGTGCAGGATCAGGTACCTCACAGGCAGCTGTATCACTACTTTCTTTTTTATTTACCTTCCCTTGCTCATTTCATAGAATCATGGAATGGGTTGGGCTGGAAGGGACCTCAAAGCCCATCCAGTGCCACCCCCTGCCATGGGCAGGGACACCTCCCACTGCATCAGGGGGCTCCAAGCCCCATCCAACCTGGCCTGGAACACCTCCAGGGATGGGGCAGCCACCACTGCTCTGGGCAACCTGGGACAGGGCCTCCCCACCCTCATCCTGAAGAATTTCTTCCTAATGTCTAACCTAAATCTCCCTCCTTCCAATTTAAAGCTGTTCCCCTTCACCCTGTCACTCCCCAGCCCCTCCCCAGCTTTCCTGGAGCCCCTTCAGGTACTGGAAGGCTGCTATGGGGTACCCCTGAAGCCTTCTCTTCTCCGGACTGAACAACCCCAACTCTCTCAGCTTGTTCTCATAGCAGAGGTGCTCCAGCCCTTGGATCATCTCCATGGCCTCCTATGGATGTGTTCCGACAGTTCCATATCCTTCTTAGGTTGGGGATTCTGGAACTGGACACAGGATTCCAGGCGGGGTCTCTACAAGAGCGGAAGAGAGGGGAAGAATCACCTCCCTTGACCTGCATTTATGGGAACATTTGAAAACCCACGGGATGATTCCCCAATGTGCGCTTTAACAGGTTTTTCACCTCTCGACATCAGATTCAAGGTGCTTTGTTCAGTTTGATTGCTCCCTGTCCACGTGCATTCTGTAATCTGTTGGGGACGGAGATGCTTTCACCTTCCCACGTGGCTTCAGCTGTTGCGATTCTGGAGCGTTAGAAGGGAGCAATTACCTTTCAGGCTGAACAACCCTATCCCGCTGGCAGTCGCACGTTTGCTCTTCACAGATCCACTCTCTTTCATTTGTTTTTTCCTTCTTTCTTTATATTCTTTTATATTTTTGATTTATTTGGTGGATCTAGAGCTGGTAGGACTGTTTGAAAGGTTTCCATGAAGCCTTCCAATCTGGTTATGCAATTCACAAATAAAACGAGAGCGCAGCTATAAGGCAGCTGATTCCTGTTTGCTTATCCTAGGAAAAATAAAGAGATGAAATATTGCAATAATTCCTTAAATCTGATCCGCTATGTGAGGAAATCACCCAGTATTCCTCATTTTTTCTGCTCTTTCAGGTCTCCTTTCTTACTTTCTGTTTGCTTGATGCCATTTGTCTCTCTTCACTTGTGTAATTTGGAAAGGATTCGCTTCTGGTTCCTCTCCACTCCTGCAGGTGCCTGGTTCCTTGCGCAGACGCTTTGTAGTCTTTCAGTCCCAGCTTGTTTTTAGGGTGCTGCATCTGCAGAGCATCAGTGGGCGAAGCTGGAGCCCTGCGTCACGCAGAGCGTTTTCCAAGCAGAGAAGGTTTAGTCGAGGAGGCAGGAATGTGGATTTGCCTGGGCTCATCCACCTTTCCCTCCTGGTGCTCCCTTGCTGTTTATACAGGGACTGGAAATGTTTGGTTTCCAGCCAGGTGCTGCTCATGGTGTTGGGAGACAACTGGATTTCCACTGTGGGCATGGATTCTGCTGCTGGCAGCCTTTCCCTCTGGACTTTGCAGCCAGCGTGGCCACTAGATGTGAAAATCATTGCAGCTTGGCAGAGAAAACACTGCAGAAGAGAGAACTTGTGAAGAGTGAAGATGGAAAGTGCTTTTTTGACTCTCTTGGCTTTGCAATTTATCATTCATTTATGTCAGCGAGTTTCCATGCTACGCTGGGAAAGACCTCGAAATGATGGATGGAAAGGAGGGAGAATAAAACTTAAAATCATAGAATGGTTTCCGTTGAAAAAAACCTTTAAGATCGTGGAGTCCAACCACCGATCCAGCCCTGCTAAGTCCAACACCAGACCGTGTCCCCAAGTATGACATTGACTCCTCTTTTGAACACCTCCAGGGATGGGGACTCCACCACCTCCCTGGGCAGCCGTGCCCAGTGCTTGACTTGGGTGCTGCTGATCCGGAAGGGATCGCAAGGCAGAGTGCAGAGCAAAGAGCGTCACGCTGAAAAATACGCTTGGCTTGTTGCCACAGGAGCTGTATTTCTTCCCAGAAGCTACTCTGGCTTTTAGGGATTTGCTTTTCTTTAAAGTGTTTTTCATAAAGGAAGAGCTGGGCCATCGCTCCCTCCCTGCAGGAGTCCGTTACAGTCAATCTGATTAGATCTGGTTTCTAGGAAACAAGAAATCAAGATCATGAATAGATTGCAGGGCTCCCAGGCTCGCTCCTGTTCTCCTGTGTTCTCCAAACTCCCGTTGTACCTCTGGCCAGTTTGCCCAAAGCATTAGCTGGAAGAGTTTGAGGCTTTAGCACTGGTTTTAAGGAGAGAGGCAGGAGGCTTCTCGCTTCCCAAGCCACGGGGACGCTGATGGAGACGACGGTGCCGAGGCCAGATCTGAAGTTGCGCGGCCTGCTTTGAAGTTCAAATGAAGTTTATTGAGCCACTTAGGCCACCTTGCTTGCAGCATCCAGGAGTGAGGGAACACGGGGGGCTGAACTTTTAACACAGTGCTCTTGCAGCAGACAAGTTCTTGAGCAGGGAGCCCGCTCCGAGCCTTCCCTTTCCTGTTCTTGATTTGAAGAACGCATACTTTGAAGCTGCGAATCGCATTGTGCCGGGCTTTGTTTGCTTTCTTGGATTTCACAGTTAGCTTTCTTGGATGTCACCCTTTGCTTGAGATAGCAGTAACCTCCCAGTTTGGTTACAGGCACACAGTACGGATTTCATTCCCATTTCAAGGTTAGTTCAGTGGAAAAATAAGTCAGATTATTTCAGGTGCAAGCAGGCAGTGTCTAGAATCCATGCTTGGAAGGAAGAAATCCCAGCACCATCTCACAAGTGCACCCCATACCTGATCTGAAGCCAGACAACAGCTCTGCTGTGCCACCTGTATTCATGCCTGGCACGTTTTTAAAGCCCGCAGTCATTTTGAGCCAGTCTTATTCCGTAAAGAAGAACATAACGAAGCTCTATTGGATATTATGAATGGAATCAACAAGGCAGTGTGATTTTGCAATAATAACCATGGCCATGGCTTTTTTTGTATTGCAGCATGAGAAGAACATTGCTTGTAATTAAATTTTCTGGCCACGCTTCAGAATAGGTTGCGGTTGAGCTTGGAAATTCTTTGTTGTGGTTTGACTGGATTTCTCTATAAAGGGGAAAAATACCCGACAGCAAACCCGCCTTCTCTGTCAGAGAAGGCCAAGGATGGGCCACTTTTCTTTTCATGGCTTGGTGGTTTCAACAGCCTCTCAGAAATGGGTTTTTTCTGTTCAAGGAGGTAAAAAAAAATGAAGTAGTGACTGAATCGCTTGCCTTCATGGAGTAGCAGCTTCTGGTTTAGTGGAAGTGGGAAAGAGCAAATCAGACAAGTGGTCAGGTGGGTGTTAGAAGTTCTGGTTTTGGAAGAGAGCAAGGAGTAGGTGGATGGTTTTACCTCTGCTTGGTTTTCTTTTGTGAACAGATGAGCTGAATTTGTCCCATCTTGTTTCTGTCTCCTTGTCCTTTTCCAGGAACACCTTTCTACGCAAGCCAGCCCGTGTATCAGTCAGCACCCATCATAGTGCCTACACAGCAGCAGCAGCCTCCGCCAGCTAAGAGAGAGAAGAAGACGGTAAGTGATCATCATTAACCAATCCCTCCCTCCTGAGAGTTGTCCTGCTCTAAGGCTGAAGGAAATTAGTGCTGATTGAAGCTTCTCAGTGAAGGTAAAGCTCGGTTTTAAGCTCAAGTCTTACCTTTTGCGCTTAAGTGTAATTAAACATTGAACAATTTGGCTTCCATTTCCTTTGGGGTCTCTTGGCCCTGAGTTTGTGCCATCTCAGCCAGTTAAAAAGGAAAATGGTTTTGCCATGTTTGTAACAGACATAAATGAAAGCGACCTCGTCTTCCCAAGCTTGGGATCCTCAGCTCTTGGTGCTGAGCTCTACAAAAGAGCCCCGTGGAAATGAACAAACTCCGATCACTTTGGGAGTCCTGGGAATTGGTTCCAATTGGCAAAAGAGAAACTGTTCCATATTATGCATTTGAAAAGGCAGAAGAACAGTGAATTTTGGACTTGCAAGCAGCTTGAAAGAACCTGAACACACGATATTTTGAAAGTGGGTAGAGGTTTGGAGACCATTTTCTCTCTTCTTGTTTCCCTGGTCAGAACTGGAGAGGGGCAGGTTAATGGAATTCAAACCCGTTTGCGGGTGGATGATGGTAGAGAATAGTGGAGACCTATCAGGTGAACGTATTGCTTAAACACAAAAAGTTAAGAATCTATGAATGCATCATTTATAGTGATTGAAAAGGAAATTGCTCCTCCTCACTGCGTGTATTCGAGTGGTTTGAAAACGTTGAAAAAACTGTTTAGAATAGAATCATGGAATGGGTTGGGTTGGAAGGGACCTCAAAGCCCATCCAGTGCCACCCCCTGCCATGGGCAGGGACACCTCCCACTTGGAGCCCCTGGGGCTCCAAGCCCCATCCAACCTGGCCTGGAACACCTCCAGGGATGGGGCAGCCACCACTGCTCTGGGCACCCTGGGCCAGGGCCTCCCCACCCTCACAGCAAAACATTTCTGCCCAAGGTCTCATCTCAATCTTCCCTCTTTCAGCTGAAAACTGTTCCCCTCATCCTATCCCTGCACTCCCTGATCCAGAGCCCCTCCCCAGCTTTCCTGGAGCCCCTTTCAGCACTGGGAGCTGCTCTAAGGTCTTCCCAGCGCCTTCTCCTCTCCAGGCTGAACAACCCCAACTCTCAGCCTGTCCTCATAGCAGAGGAGCTCCAGCCCTTGGATCTTCTCTGTGGCCTCCTCTGGACCCACTCCAACAGTTCCATCTCCTCCTTACACTGTATGTGTTGCTGATGTGTTTCATGGGACCTTAGTTTGCTCTTCTTGCAGTGTCCCTTTCTTCCACTCAGTATTTTTGTCCGATTCCCTCTGTTTTCTTGGTGTGATTGCCCTCAACGTGGAATGGAAAGCAAAGAGAGCTGGTTTGCTTTCACCTTTTACCAGCGAGGGTCACTGAATTTCATATCAGGGTAAAACATGGCCTCGTTTTTATTCTTGCACTTCCACTAGCTGGCGAGCTTAGCTCTGTAGCTAAACCCTCCGCTGGATTTTCTACATTGCAGAATAGTTATTTTCCAGAAGTGGAGACCGTATTCTGGATTACAGCGTCCTGCACCGGGGTGCACATATTTAGACCTCACTAGTGTGGTTTGATTCAATTAGGTTTCCAGATTAAGGGATGCCAGGCCATGCATTTCAAGTTATCGGAACAAACCGCCTTCCAGCATTCCTGGAGACCATCAGCTCAACCCAGGGCGTCTCCTGCCGAGTGTAATGAATTTGTTCTGTCCATGCTTTCCTCTCCATAAACCCCAAGAAAAGCGTGTAACGGGAAGCCATATTTGAATTATTTCTTTGTTCGATACCGTAGATCCGAATCCGGGATCCAAACCAGGGAGGCAAAGATATAACAGAAGAAATCATGTCCGGAGGAGGCAGCAGGAACCCAACGCCTCCCATCGTGAGACCCACTTCCACACCAACTCCACCTCAGGTAACAAAGCGGCCGCGCCCCCTCCTCCCACGATGTCTGCTTTGCTTTGCTGTTCATTAGAGCCAGTTCTTGTCTCTTCCATCCACACCACCAATCACCTCGGATACACCTGGATGGTCCTGAATTGTCAATGTTCTTTGAGGGTTTTTTGTTTTTCTCCAACTTCGGTCATTTTTACCAGCCCGTAGCTTGTAAAATGTGGAGCTGCAATGCTGCTACCAGTTCCTCATCCCTGTCCTTGTATCAGTTTTTAGAGCTGGTAAGGATTTCTAGTGTTGAAGGAGGAGATAATATATTTTTGAGAAGCATGGGGATTCCATTTTAGTGGCTTCACCTGAGAAGTCCATGTGTAATGTCTGGAAATTAAAGGGATTGGAAATCCAGGTCCATTCTGGTCGGTTTTGACCCAGGGCCAAAAGAACGCGTTCAGACTTGCAGACCAGCGGTCCTGATGTGAACCTAAGTCCACCACGGGGCTGGAAGTGGCTGCGTGATCTCATTAGAAGATGATTTCTCTCCTCTGGCCAGCTCTTCCCCACCTGCAGCGGGAAGCGGTGATGCCTCCTTGATGTCTCCATGGCATCAGGGGTGGAGAGGAGACGTGCGGCAACTGCTGCCCTCTTCCCAGCTCTGCTGTTTGCTTCATACATCACCTTAGCTCTCCCCCTCTTTCAGGAGAGGTGGTGCTCAGCCACAGGCTGCTCAACTTTAAAGGTTTTGAACAACTGGAGAAGAAACTCTGTGGTTTGGCACAAGCCTTGTGAGTGGGCCGTGGTTTATTGAATGTTGTTGTCCACGGCTCAATGGCCTGATAAGAAGACAATAAATATCAGGAAGGTTCTCCAAATGATAGATCAGAGCCTGGCTGAGGCTGGGGTGCAATTTCTCCTTTTAACTTTGTCCCTGTTCAATGTCAGAGATGAGTTTCTGCTAACTTTTAGGTGAAACAGCCTTTCCTGGGCTGCAACCTCGCTTTCCCCTCTGTGTCTGGATAGTTTTTGTGCTGACTGTCCTGTGCTGAGGCAAAAGCACAAGCTCATCTTGAGACACCCATTGCAGTGGAGCAGGGGCTTGAGGTTACAGCTGAGCCAGTAACTGGGGTCACTGGGATTAGGGCCTGACCTGTAAATCTCCTCTCTGCTGAGACCAGCAGGATGGCTACGGCTTTGGCCGTTCCTCTGATTCAACTGAATCCTTTTGTCGCCTGAAGGCATCACCATGTGCTTTGGGCCACCACCTTTCTCCTCCTCGTCTCCATGCTTGAGCAGATCCCATCTAGCCTGGTTTTTCCAACAAGGTCTGCAGTGCTTGGCTGAAAAAAGCTGGTTTTCTGCCAGAGAGGGCTCTGATGATTTGCAGCTACAGCTGGATGGGAGAGATTAAACCTCTTTCCGAGGGTTTTCCATAAGAGAAGCTACTAAAGCCTTGCAGTGCTGGTGAGACCTTTATCCCATTAGGTCACACTGAAGACTTTCCCCGTTAGAAGTGGGGAAGAGTTGAAAACAGCCAGGGTTTCAGGTTGTGTTTATGCATGGTGCCGCTAGTCCAGGCACTTCCCGGATCGTTTCTGCATTCTGAAATCTATTTTAAGATATTACAATTAAGTCAAACAGGACGAAATTAATGTTTTTGAAGAGGAGGTTAATAAGCGTGAATCTTTATCAGCTCTAATTTCTATGCAGAGCACGGCAGCGATGTCCAATCATCTACTCTAAGGTATGCAAATACTTCATTGTTTAATATCCAGGCTTCGTTTTGATTAGGTACTTGGAAGCACTTTGGTTAATCACAGAAGAGCTCTGAAATAGAGCTCACCAGCAAAAGTTCATTAGTGTAGCGTAACTGAAAATTCAAGCCTACTTAAGCCAGGAAATTCAAAATTATTGTCCCAACAGCATCTCTAATTCATGGCTTTGGAGCAAGTGTAGCGTCTTGGATGAATTAGATGATGCCTTAATAACTACACTCGGTGGCTGAAATCCAGTGGTGGTGGATGATATCTAATGTCAGTATACTTGAAATATTCAGCTGTAACTTTGCTTGAAACACGTTGGGGCTTTTTGTATTCTCTTTGCCCAACTGATAAAAGCTGTGACCGGTCAGGGTGAGCCTCGCATGAAAATACCTGCCCGTAGAAATGCTGGCAGTTGAGGGCAGCTGCTGGAATTGGTGCCAGCAGAGCCTGGTTGCTGTTTTCTTGTTCCACCACCCCTTTGAAACAAACCCTGCTCGTTGCGGGCTTTGATGAGGTTTCATCTGGTTGAACACTCAAAGTGCGAACGTGCAGTCTCTGGGCTTGACGAAGCATCGTCTCATCCAAGTGGCTCCCAGTCCAAGGATATTTCAGGCATAGGTGGGATTCTGTTAACACTTCTTCTATATTGACTCTTCTATTCTGACTCTGTCATCTCATCCTTTAAATGACACACACAGAGAGGGAGAAACTTGCTCAAGAAGTGCCTGGAGGCCACTGCTGTGGACGAGTCCTTGTCCCAAAATCTACATTTGAGAAAAAAGCCAGTTTAGAATAAGAATAGGTTTCAAATTTTTAGAATCATAGGGTTGGAAGGGACCTTAAAGCCCATCCACTTCCCATTTCATCCATAATTTTTTTGTAAAATGGCACTAATGAGCCACGGAGGGTGAGAGAAAGGCGTTCTCGAATCCTGCTCGTACATAAAAGCGTGTTTTCTTTGGCTTCCTTCGGATCTGGCTGGCAGTAGGGGTGCAGTTCTTCATCCACAGTCCAGCCAATCTCATCGGGCTCGGTCCTGGAAGAAGAGCAATCCCAGATGGACGTTCAGCCCTTAGCTTGACTCACTGAGCTTTTTATTTTGGTGTTTCCAGAGGTGCTTTTCCCAGCTCTCCTCTGCCTTCCTGTTGCCTGAAATTATGCCAGTTATTGCACTGAAGATAATTCACGCTTTATCCTTCCCTGTCCAGAAAAAAGCTGGAAATGGGAGAGAAGAAGGGTCCCAGGGAGAGGAGCAGATTGCCAGAGAGTTTCTGGTTTTAGGGGAAGGAGTTTTGGATGAGTTTCTGGTAGCCTGTCTGAAAGAAGGAATTGGTCACCCAGGCCTTGGCCGTTGTGCCTTAGTTCGATTGTCTGAAAATCCCTTTTCCTGTCGATCTTCTGAGAAGCCAGCGTGGACGTGCAGCTACAGCCACCCGCAAAACCCTGCCTGCCTTTCCTCTTCAGAGTATTACATTTGAATTTCTCCCCATTTTCTTCCTTGCGTGGTCCCCGCTGCGGCTTTGAGGGGATTTTGCAGGTGTGAATAGTTGACTTGCTCCATCTCCGATCCCTCTAACGCACACAAGTGCCTTACCTGGACATTCGGGTGAGTGTGGTGCGGTGACTTCTCTTACACAAGGCCTTCCTTAAATTCCAACATCAAATATAGGGAATGTTTTCATCTTTATCAAACCTTCATGAACACAAGTGACATGTTCGTCCCATTAATGGTGGGGACATCATCAAAATATGTGAACTCCGCAGCAGACCATGGCTCTTTCCTTCTGGGGACTTTGCTGCTCTTGCAGGTTTGATTTTTATATATAGAAGATCTCAAGCGCACTCTGTGCTGGTTGGGATCCAGCTCCTCCTGCTCTGCTTTAGCTTGATGCACAATTGGATTTATTCCAGGGTTACCCAGCAGGTACCATGGTTGTGGAAGGCAGTGGTTGGTTTGTTTCATACGACCACACAGGTATAAGCAATCTAGATTGTTTTCCCATTGTGTTAACGAGTATTATTGGGGGAGATAGATATCTGTCTCCTTATATATGATATATACAGATATAAATTATAATACATATAGATACATATATACATTATTCATACGTACACACACCCACCCCTTACCTATCTATGAATACAGGTATGAAGAGATAAATATAAAAATATCAAAGGTGTTTGATATAACTGATCCGTTGAGAAAGAATTCAAGTCCAGAAAGCAAACTTTAATTGCCGAGAGGTCCAGGAGCCTCTTTGTGTTTACCTGACTTTTCACAGACTACGCTCCTGCTGCTCTTGGAAGAAGTACCTGGAGAATGAAGTGTGTTAATATCTGTGCTCTGCTGTCTCGTTGTTGTTAACAGTAATCATCTCCTTCTCCCCTTTTCCTGCTGCCTTTTCCCTCGTCCCTTTCCCGTGTACTGTTTGAATTTATCCAACCTGTGTATCTTTTCTCTTTATTTTCCCTGCCCTTTTGTTTTCCTTTTCTATCCCACCCTATTCTCCTCTCCCCACTTGCCTGCTTGTGCTCCAGATTGCTGGTTTTTATGTTCGCACGCTCATTATCACCCTTTTTTGTACTTCAAATCCCAGCAGCTGCCCGGCCAGGTCCCCGAGCACAGCCCTGTGGTTTATGGGACTGTGGAGAACACCCATCTCGCTGCCAGCACCCCTGTCACTTCGACTAGCACCCCGAAGCAAGGTTTGTTGATGGATATTTCCTCCCTGATTATTTTTAGTCTATTTTTTTTCCCCCTCCTTTCTTGTTTTAGTTGGAATATTTTTGGCGTGAAGACAAGCAGTGAGCAGAAATAGGAGGGGAGGGACTCCTTTTCCTCCAGTGGAACATTTTAACAATGTGTTGCTAGGCTTTGAAATTCAGATGTGATTTGGAGGAGCACAGGAATCGCTGCTGTAATATCGTGAAAAGTGGTGTTATTTCACAGAATCGTGGAATGGGTTGGGTTGGAAGGGACCTCAGAGCCCACCCAGTGCCACCCCCTGCCATGGGCAGGGACACCTCCCACTGGATCAGGGGCTCCAAGCCCCATCCAACCTGGCCTGGAACACCTCCAGGGATGGGGCAGCCACCGCTGCTCTGGGCACCCTGGGCCAGGGCCTCCCCACCCTCACAGCAAAACATTTCTGCCCAAGATCTCATCTCCATCTCCCCTCTTGCAGCTCAAAGCCGTTCCCCCTCATCCTGTCCCTGCACCCCCTGATCCAGAGCCGCTCCCCAGCTTTCCTGGAGCCCCTTTCAGTACTGGGAGGCTGCTCTGAAGTCTTCCCGGAGCCTTCCCTTCTCCAGGCTGAGCAGCCCCAACTCTCCCAGCCTGGCCTTACAGGGGCATTCAGATAGGATCTGCAGGAATATAGGAACTGCAGTTGGCTGTCGTTCCTGCGGGTGCCCCAGTGCGCAGGGATCTGCTGGGCTGCGGGAGGCAAAGACAATGCTGGAGAATTCAGGTCAAGCTGATGGCAGAGCATGCAGGAATCTGGCTGGAGGCCAGGCTGGTGCAGGAGCCATAATGAGGTATAATTGTGCATGAAATCAGAGCTGCCCACATTTACTCAGCTTGCACAGGTTCAGTGGGACATTTGGAGTATTACTATTATTATTCTAAACCTCTTTCCAAATCCTATGGTGGACAACATAGAACATGGTTTGTGGAAAATAGATTAATGTCAGATCCTGAAGTCTGGACAACTTTCAGCCCCTCCGCTGACACGATGACTCAGGACCGTGTGCTCCAAGAACTGCCTGCAACGCCAGCAGCGCGCCCGCCTCGCCAGAGTTTGCAGCGGGACAAAAGATGGAAAAATGGCAGCGAGCCCAGCAATTATTTTCAGAGAAACACCACGAAGCAGAAATGAATTGCCGTATCCAGTAAAATCTCCCCCATCCAGTGCTCTGGGCAGGCTTTGTTGCCCAACAACCCGGCTCCCTCTCCTCTCCTTTGCACGGAGGAGGTAGCAAGTGCCTGTCCTGCTGAGTTCGTACGGGTGTTTCTCACAAAGGGGCATCCTGTAAGGTCTGGAGCTTTCACAGACTCCCTGTGGATGGAGCAAGCTTTCCTCCGAAGAGAGGAAAAGCTCTCCAGCCGAGCGCTTCCAGTAAATACTTTCAAATTATAACGTAGAAAGATCTCGGAAGAGGGATCCTATTCAGTTTGGATGAATTGCATTGATTTGTGCTGTTGTTTCACGTGATCCTTCCTGTAAGACCTGGCAGGGATCATGGAATCGTGGAATGGTTTAGGTTGGAAGGGACCTCAAAGCCCATCCAGTTCCACCCCCTGCCATGGGCAGGGACCCCTGCTGAATCAGGGGGCTCCCCTCCAGGGAGAGGACATCCACAGCCTCTCTGAGCATCCTGTGCCAGGGCCTCCCCACCCTTATGGTGAAGAATCTGTTCCTAATGTCTAATTTCAATCTTCCCCTTTCCAGTTTAAAGCCGTTCCCTTCATCCTATCACTACATCCCTTGTAGGATGGGAATGAATGTTCCCGTGCGAGGACTTTGAGATTTGCTCTCTGTGATGGTCAGTCAAGATTTCCTGCTCGTTAGCCAACTCTGCTCGTCGTTCTTCTGAAATCCCCCTCCTCAAATCACTTTTCCCTTTGAATTTTGCACAAGCAGCCTGGTTTGGTGACCGATGTCTTGGCCAAATAAGTGCAGTTTGAGGACACTGTTTAAACCACTGGTTTTGAAATGCAGTTGTGTGGTTTTGCTGTGCTTTTATCTCTCAGAATGCCTTTCTAGACACTTCAAATGCTTTTTTTTTTTTTTTGAGCAATTTCGTTTGGCTCAAGGGAGAGAATATCCAGGCAGTTGTTTATAGAGAGCTGTAAATGTCAAGAATGCTCCATGAGTTCTCTGCAAAGGGGTTTCCAGAAATTGGAGGTGACGCATTTTCTTTTCTACACCAGTTCCTGGGTCCGTTTTCTTTCACGGAGCCTTCAGAATCAAAATCAGCTGTTGGGATGCTTTCTCCCATCTTCTTTCCTCATTTATCATCCTCATCCAAAGCGTCTCCCTGTGTGCCTCATTAAGTTGATGAACTACCGCTTTGGCCATGGTCCTCATCATAACGCTGCCGGGGCTGTCAGTGGCTGGGAGCAAAGTTCTTCATTGCTCCAGCTCTTCCTAAAGGCGAGACTTGATGCTCTGAGCAGTTTTGGATGGGTTCTCCTTCAAAAGCCCTCTCCCTTCAGCCCAACTCTTGCATAAACCCCAAATGGAAAGCCAGCAGAGCTGGGAAAGACCAAGCAAAGCTGCACTTCTCCAAGTCTGCCTGAATTTTGATGATTTTGGGTTAGCTGTGGCCTTCACTTTCCTAATCTGAACAATGAGGTTTGTGCCTCCAGCTTTTCAAGAATTACTTTTTCCTGTCGTAGCAGTTCCCTGTTCCTTCAGCCCTCTGGAAGACCTTGGGGTATTTTGCTTTGGTGGAGCAGAGTAGAGCTTCCTCCCCAAGGACTGATCAAGCTGACTGTCTCATCATGATGACTTGGAACTGGACCAGTGAGTCCCTGCTCTCTGTAGGATTGACTTTGAGTGGAACCCATCTCACCCATCCTGTGGAGATGTAGCACAGAGGCACTTCTCGAAGCAAGATCTTGCAGTTCATGACTTGTCATTGAATCAGAGGTGGGAGAGGTTGCAGCAGAGATCCTGAGAGATCCGGTAGGGCCAGGATCCTAAAAGATCTTGGCTCCTAGTTTGTTCAAAAGCAGAGGGAATAAGTGGGTTAAACAGAGCTGCAGCAGACCTTTGGGAGCTGGGGGATGGTCGTGGCAGGGAAGGTGCCACGAAGACTGTTGCAAATCACAGGATGAGTAGAGGGACTTCTCTGTATGCAGTATCTTGGGGTTTGGTTTGATACATGTGCATATTTTGCTGTACTTTTCTATTCTGCTTGATATCCTTTGCCCACAAACAGGAAGAGGTAAAGGTGCTGTTGTTTGGTGGCAGCTCTGCTTAAATAAATCCCTTTTTGATTTTGCTGTCTTTGGGGAAAAGGCATCTTAGCTGAAATTTAGAACAAAAAAAAGGGGGATCGTGACCTTTAGTCGGGTGGGCGATGGAGTTGAGAAATGCCAAGTGGAAAGATAAACAACAGCATACCACTTTTTGTAATGGTGTGACACACGGTGAGCGTAAAAGAACAGCTCATCATCAGTCGTGGAGTCATTTCCCCATTTTACAAAGAGGGGGAGCAGTGGCAAAAAGCGCCGATGCTCTCCTGGTGTCTCTGCTTGCCTGCGCTTTGGAAGATGAGTTTGCCTGGGTCTTGATGTTACAACCCTGGGCTCCTTTGAGGCAGAGCCAAGCTAAAGCATTTAGCATCAAGCTGAAGCCAATTTTTGTCTGCTCTAATTTCTGTCAAGAAGAACTCTCTTTTCAGCAGCACTTCTGCAGGATCCCACCCCACCCCCACCCCCACCCCCCCCCCCGGGTTGTGTTGTAGCACTTTTCCATAAAGCAGAGCCGTTCGCTGTGCAGCCCACGAGTGGTTGCGTTTCCAGATCTCCCTCCTATGGGTCGCCTGGACTTTTTCTTTAGATGCAAGGTGTCTGTGGCATCTTCCTCAGAGATTCTTGAATAGTGGGCAGAGGACAGGCGAGGGGAACCAAAGTGCCTTAGATGCAGTGAAGAAAAATGGAGTTGACTTGCTGCTTGTAACATTGGCTTTTTTCTTTCTTTCATTCCCAGAGGAGAAGCCAAAACCAGATCCAGTATTAAAACCGCCCTCTCCAGTCCTCAGACCAGAACCTACTGGGGAGAAAAAAGATCAAGCTGGCCAAACAACCGAGGTCACCTCAGTGGAAACCCCACCAGAACTTCCTCTTGCTCCATCACCAACACCAGCTGCTCCCCTCGCAGTTGTTCCTGCTGCTGCTGTTGTCACCGTTTCTAGTAAACCCACACTCACAGCTGACTCAGAGGAGAAATGTGAACTCGCTTCCCCCAAAGAGGAGGCAATGCCTATATGTAATACCGCACCCTGCACGGACACATCGGACCCTTCGCCAGCGGAAGAGGCTGATGCCGAGGTGTGCAAGGAGCCTAATACTGTAGCACCTAGTGATATTCCAGTGACTGCTAGTACTAATCTAATTAATGAAATGAACGGAGTTAGTGAAAAAGTAACTGCTGCCGAGAGCGTAGTAGATGTAGCCCAGACGGAAGTTGCACCATTGACTGTTGAGTTGGAGACACCAGAAGCACCTCCAGCAGAAGTGGAAAGTGTGCCATCTTCCAGTGCTCTTCACACTGCTCCCTCTCCTCCTCCCACCCCACCTCCCACCCCGCCGCCGCCTTCTCCTCCGGTTTCTGATGATGCTGCTGCTGTCACCACTACAACTCCTTCTCCACCTCCTCTTCCATCTCCTAGTGCCCTCCCTGTTGTTCAGGGAGATTTAGAAGGAGAGGAGAGCACAAGAACTACTCTTAATGAAGAGGTAAAGGATGCTGAAAAGAAAGAAGAGACGGAAGCAGATGGGCAACTGGAGGAGAGCACGGAGGCTCAGAGTTTAAACTTGAGCAAGAGTCCTGTCCCAGGTAAGAGAGCAAGGCTGAGCAGAGCTCACCCGTTGGGGGTCCAGGGGAAACTCTACTCTTTCTTCCCACTGGTGTTAGGTCTCCCCCAGGTAAGTGTTTGGCACCATGGTTGTGTGCAGTAAACCAGAGGATGAAGGAAAAGGGTCTTCGAGGTTCTTCCATCAGATGTTTCCATTTCTGTGTGCCAAAACGAAATCTGATTGTGTTGTGTGACCACTGTTGTAATTGTGAAATGCTAATCCTTGTTTGCAGTGACAAAAACCCCTCATAATTGTTCGTGAAAAAGGTAACCAACTTCGGGCGTGCGTCCCAGGGTCAGCTGTGTCCATGTAAGCTGCCAGATTTTTGCTTTCGAAACGATACGAGTGCCGTGAGGGAGGGAGTGCAAAGGACACTGCTCTTGTTCTTTCGGAGGTGACTGCTCTGTTTGAGGACTTGTTGCTCTGGCTTTATCCCCCTGTGCCTGACCCAGATGAACATTCAGGCCTTGGAGCCCTCTGAGCGAACCTCCTGAGCCAGCGCTTTCTGTAAAGCTGTGGCATGGGGTTTGTTCCAACTCCAAACGCGTGTCCTGGTGTTCCCACATGTGGGCAAATGGAACGGACCAGTCTCCTGGAACTCTGAGTGGCGCACACCTCAATCTGCCCAGCCTTAATTAACGACGCATCTGGTTTTCCTCTGCAAAAGGAACGTGTGAGCACAATTCCTCTTCTCGCTTGGCTTGGCTGCTCTCATTTCAAGGGTTCTTGAAATTTAGAGAAGAAGCAGCTTTAGTTTGGGAGGCGTGAGGACTTGTCGCGCGTTACTGAGAACTCAAGAGTCTGTAGCTGCCTTTTAAACTCCAGGCTGTTTCTCCAGGTGTTGTCATCTGCCTTTGGTGTGAGTGCTATCCGAGCGCTGGGTTAGCATCTCATGGATGGATACGGGCTGTCATCTTCTTACTCCCTGTCTTTTTTGTAGAGAACTGCTCTTTTTTCAGGACTTCTTGGGAAGGCAACTGTGGAAAAGAAGTTCAGTCAGTCAGTGACTTGTCTTTAGCTGCTGGGGGAGCTGTAGTGGTGACTGTTACACACACACAGCGGTTTTAAGGCATTTAAATGTATCTCATATTTTACACCCTGTTTTGCAGTCCTTTCGGAGCTGCGAATCTGAGTTTGGTTGTTTCAGTAGGTCCTTTGAATGTGGTGAATTTGGGACAAGAAACAGCTGAAGAAGGAGAAAGCCCAGATCTTTTCACGGCCCAAATCCATGATCTGGAGTTTATTTCTGTGCATTTAAAAGTAAAAGATTATTTTACATGGTGGGTGTTTTCCATAGCGCAGTGTGAGCTGGAGTGGAGTGAAATTCTCTCAAATTAAAAACTTTGGGGTTAATCATGGAATCATGGAACAGTTTGGCTCCTAAGGGACCTTGAAGCCCAGCCAGTGCCACCCCCTGCCATGGGCAGGGACACCTCCCACTGGGTCAGGGGGTTCCAAGCCCCATCCAACCTGGCCTGGAACACCTCCAGGGATGGGGCAGCCACCGCTGCTCTGGGCAACCTGGGCCAGTATCTCACCACCAGTTAACCCATTAAATCAGTCGGCTGTGCCAGTATTTAGGTCATTACTGTGCAGATGTGACCCCCCCTCCTTGAAGATATTCCCCGAAAGCATGGAAGTAGCATCACCAAACAAGAAAGCATCTCGTCATGGCTGTGAGGCCTGATGTCCAACCTTAAACCAGTGAGGTGGCTTTGAAAAGCACTACATTTTCACTGTATTTTAGCTGCTGTTGCGGTGGAGGGAACTGTGGAGCCTTGTTTAGCTCCGTGCTTTGCGAAATCACAGGACTTACCACCTGCATGGATGCCTGGTCCTCACCTGGTCCTCGTTTCCCCCCAAGATGGTGAGAATAACTGGTGTATTTTCGCAAGGGTGCAGTGAAGTCCTGCTGGCAGCGATGGACACTGATCCCCCGTTGCGTAAGGCAAAGCCGTTTTGCAATCCACACCTGCCCGGCTGTTTCTCTCCTCTCATTTGAGCCCCAGGAACTTCAGGGCTCTGCCCTGCACTTAAACCTTAAACCTTCTCCTTCGGGTGCTGGGATGGATGGAGACACGGAGATGGGAAACCAAGGTGATTTTTCCAGCTCCTCCACGAACCATCAATTCTGTGAAGGACCGGATGATGTTTGAATATTGAATTAGATTTCTCTCTTTTTTTTATTAACCTTTGCTTTTGTGCTGTTCAGCGTGAAGATAAAGAGCTTTTGTCAGCACCGATAGCGCCTGTTGTGCTGGGGGTTGGGACTGGCGTGCTGAGCGGAGCAATCTCTGCACCTCGCAGTGTCTCTTCAAGTCCATAGTTGCCCTCCAAAGAGGGAAACGCTGTTAAGGAGCCACTGAGGCTCATCTGTGTCTTTTAAAGCAGTGGGAACGTCGCAAATCCAGTTTTCTCCCTGCCCAGAGGAACCAAGTAGGCTGTTATTAACACTTTTTTTCTTTTAGAAAGTATTTAATTGAGATAAAATAAGTTTATCACATGTTTTTCCACAGTGTCTGCTGGAAACCAAAGGCTAGAGCTGGAAATGTGTTTGCAGTAACCTTCAATCCTGAAATCAGTGCTGTTTAGGCTCGGTGCTAAGTATGTGCATGTGCCTGGTATCGGAATTTAATCTGGTAGTGCTTGCAACGGATTACGAGCGTATTGGATTAATTGTTTTGTCTTCTTTATATATCGTGTGGTTTCTTTTACCCTTGAGGGGGGGAAAAGTGATTAGAGTAAATCACTGCTGATGGTAGAACTCTTACATGGTGTTTTCTTTGAATCAGTTGACCAGGGGAATAAATGAATCATTAACCTTCTTTTAAACTGAAGTATTAACCCAATAGTGCTTCAAGGTTGAAGGTGTTGTCTTTTCGGATGAGGTGTTGGAAATTTTGGCCTATTTATGGTTTTGATTTATGGTTAATATTATAATTCTATTATAATTCTTATAATACTCCTTGAGAAAAATATATTGAGAACAACCATCACTCCTAGGCAAGACCTGACCTTTCAAAAAATTCGGTTTTTGGAGGTTTTATTTTGCCCTATGTGATTCTTGTGTTGGGAATCATAGAGTGGGTTGGGCTGGAAGGGACCTCAAAGCCCATCCAGTGCCACCCCCTGCCATGGGCAGGGACACCTCCCACTGCATCAGGGGGCTCCAAGCCCCATCCAACCTGGCCTGGAACACCTCCAGGGATGGGGCAGCCACCGCTGCTCTGGGCAACCTGGGCCAGGGCCTCCCCACCCTCATTGTGAGAATTTCTTCTTGATGTCCAATCTAAATCTTCTCCCTTCCAATTTAAAGCTGTTCCCCCTTGTCCTGTCACTACGAGCTCTCATAAACAGCCCCTCCCCAGCTTTCAGTCCTGGGAGCTGCTCTAAGGTCTCCCCAGAGCCTTCTCCTCTCCAGGGTGAACAACCCCAGCTCTCCCAGCCTGGCCTCAGAGCAGATCTCCAGCCCTTGGCTCATCTCCATGGCCTCCTCTAGGACTTGCTACAGCAGTTCCATCTTTTTATGCTGGAGATTCTTATGCTGGGAATCATAGAACAGTTTGCATTGAAAGGGATCGTGAAGGTCATCCAGCCCAACCCCCCTGCAGTGAGCAGGGACATCTCCAACCAGGTCAGGTAATAAACTCCTTGCTATCATGAGGACCCTTTCAAGCTTCAGGAGCAACTTGTAACACAATTACTGTGTTTTAGTGTCACGCTAATCACATTGAAACCGAAAGGCTTCTATCGAGCTGAATCCTCTTCAGGGCTGCGACAACTTCATTTCCCTGTGTGTAAAACCAGCGTGTGAGAGGGAAGCACATCACCCACGGCCAAATTTGCTCCATATAATTGAGTGTTGTAATAGATGTACACTTATATTGCAGCCCCAACAGCTGTAACTGCACCAAAGATGTGGAAGAAACCAAAAGACCAGACCCAAGACACTGAGGAAGTGACAGAGGCAGAAACAGAGGTAAGAGGGAACCACGGTCTTGTTTTATCCATATGAATGCTGATATTACTCTCTTTAAGCTGTATTTTAGATGCCTTGCTTCCTAGATGTCTCACAGGGATACAGGACAGAGTTTTGAGGAGGAACTCTGATATTCCCCAGTGTTTTAGTCAGTTCCCTGTTGAAGCTCTTCAGTTTTCTTCCTTCTGGCCTTATTTAAGAACTCCCAGCATTCAAGAACTGCTGTCCCTCCAGTGGAGGATGAGACAAAAGTGGGTTTGAATCCCACGATGGTGACATTTGGCAGGTTCTTCTGCTGCACAGTGATGTCACTGCAGTGTCACAGCTGAAGATTAGGTTTCCTGATGGAGAAACTGTGAAATGAAAATTTTGAAGTCTTCAGGCAAAACCCCCTTGATGGTAATTAGATGAGTAAATAAGATCTCCCTCACTGCCGTTCAGGTGGTGATGTTGCAGGAGGAACCTCTGTTTAATATCCTGGGTAAAATCATAGAATCATGGAATAGTTTGTGGTTGGGAAAGGACCTCAAATCACCTCTGCCATGGGCAGGGACACCTCCCACTGCACCAGGGGGCTCCAAGCCCCATCCAACCTGGCCTGAAACACCTCCAGGGATGGGGCAGCCACCGCTGCTCTGGGCACCCTGGGCCAGGGCCTCCCCACCCTCAACAGCAAAACATTTCTCCCCAAGATCTCATCTCAGTCTCCCCTCTTTCAGATAAAAACCGTTCCCCCTCATCCTGTCCCTGCACTCCCTGATCCAGAGCCCCTCCCCAGCTTTCCTGTAGGCATCAGGGTTAGAGGATGTCACTGAGGCTGCACCATCGAGTTTATACACTATGTTTTCTTTGTCGTTTATTGGAGGAGTTGTGACTCCAGCACCACCCGGCGTTTTTACCGAGGTTAATTTTTCACAATATTCCATTGAAAAATCAGCAAAAAGCATTTTAGGATGTGGTGCCCTCGGGTAGGGAAGCGAAAGGATCAAGAGCATGTTCTGAAGCATGTTCTTATTAGTTGTTCCCTTTGCGGAACGATTAGAAGTGTTGGGATTCCTCCCAGGAGAAGCACAGTCCTAACACTTTCCCAGTTTCAATGCCCATTAAGTCCATCTCCTGGGAGAGCTTTGCAATTAACAGCCAGGGTGTTAAAAGGTGCTGAAAAGTGTTTTTCTGAGATGCTGAAGTGGTGTCTGTGTGTCGCATTGCCTTCTTTATTGGGATCTGCTCCAGGTAGTAGCAAACGTTTAAAGGATCTCCCAAAACGATCACAACGTTCCCTTTAAAGCAGCCGTCAAAGCTGCAGGAGAGGGGAGAAGCCAGGTTGTCTTTTTAGGCTGAGGTTGCTCACGGCTCTTGTGCTACAGGGCTTAACAGTTCCTTCCGTCCCATCCTAGTAGGGATTTCATGGGCAATGCTGAGGCTTTCCAGTTGCACTGTTAATTAGTGGTGGATTATCTGCAGGAACAAGCCGATAAAGGATCCGGTTGTTGTTGCAGGTCTCCATGTCTCTGTTTAAGATGCATTTGTATTCCTGCAGAAACCCTGTATGAATCGATGAAGAGCCCTTCCGTGTGCTTTTGAGTTGTGGCCAGGGGTTTCTAACATAACCTCTGTTTCCATCTCTGCTTCAGCCTAAAGTAGAAGAGGAACCTTCAGGTGACAAAGTACTTGAATCTGAACAGGACACAATGAGCCATGGGTTTCAACTGGAGAAAGAGCCCTCCGAGCTTAAAAAAGTGAAACCTGTGGAAGAAAATGGAGAGCAAGAAGCAGAACCTGTCCGGAACGGTGCCGAGAGCGTTTCAGAGGGGGAAGGAACCGATGCAAACTCAGGCCCTACCGAGAGCTCCAGCGAAGCGCCGGCGTACCAGTATAAACCAGGTAAATCCCATTTCAGACTCTCGTGTGCTCGCTTGGTTTTCCATGTCTCTCCTTCAAGGGCTGCTCACAGCCCATGCGTCCTCCGGGTGGGAGGAGTGATGTTTGCAGTGGGGCTGGAAGGAGTGATCCACAGTGTCCAACTCCACCGAGATCCACTATCCGGCCGGCTCAGAGAGACCTTTCAGAGGACCATGAGGAGAAAACTCTTTTTCTCTTGCTGGTGGTAATGAAAGGAAGGGAAAATCCCCAATTCCTTGGATTTATTGCACGTGTGAATGTCGGCAAATTGGTTCCCTTGTAATCCACAGCTGAGAACAACCCAAGAAATTCCATCTAAGCAGGCGTAACGTCTAAATGAGAGATGTGGAAGTTCCAATTCGGTACAAATTATGAGCGTGTGTGTTGATAGAGATTTAATTTCCTGGCTAAGCAGTAAATCTGCAGGTTTTTGGAAGAATAAGGCAAGGAAAAGACACGGTGTAGGGCTTTCAATCCAGCTCCGCTACTGAACCGTGAGTTCTTCCAGTAAAATAACTCGTGTGGGCTTAAGGGATGCAGTCTTTTCATCGCTGGTAGAACTGGATAGAGCCTGCCTAAGGGGGGGTTGTTATTTATTAAGTTATTTAGTTTGTAGACCCAAGCCTTTATGAATTCACCTCATTAAGACAGACCCTGAGACCGACTTCTCAGTTGCAACCAGTCTTTAAGCCATTTAAAGAGTATAAAACAAAATAAGGAAGGACCTTGAGAGCCTGGTGGACAAGGGGTTGGACAAGGAGCCCCACGTTAGGTGATGGCACTGCAGCTGTGATTTCTGCGCTGCTTTGTTCTGACAAAGACCCGAGTTGCTTTTCTTTTATTAATTTAGTGCTATCGGATCGTTAGGAGAGAGCGTAGAGACCTTGTGATGGTTACCACACACCTGGGTAGCTGCTTACCAGTTCATTAGTTAAGAACATCTTGAAGTTAATCCATAATTCATCGGCTGCCTCTCCAAAACACTCAATGGACTCAGAACAGTGCTGGTTGGATCTGGACGTCCTTTTACTCAGTTGTAGGGGTTGGATTGATCCCTTGCAAAGCAACACACGTTGGATTTGTCTGCTGCGGGGCAGACCTGGCCACTTGGTGCAATAATGCTTTTGCTATGAAAGGGGATTTCTGCCTTTCGGCCAACCATGGGAGGTATTGAGTGTTCCACTCCAGTCTTGGGATAAATAAGAAATAAAACAGCTAAAAATTGTCATTACTTTTGTATATTTTCATTCCCAGTTCTTAAAACCCATCGTTGAAATAGGTTCCTGTTTGGAGATCCTGCAGGGATGAGGATGGTGAGAATCCAGAGATCAAAAAGGGATCAGGGACTGAAATAAATAATAGCAAACCTTATCAATGCACAGCTGGATAAATGCAGAGCAGCCGCTTGGCATCAGTGGATACAAAGGCAGCAGCTTAGACAGATGTTCTTCTTCAGATAAAAACGTGCTGTCCTCGCAGGGACCTGACCAGTTGACCCGGCTGCTGAGCAAGTCCCTGTTTTCTTACCTGACTTCAAACAAACTGTGTGGCTGGCAAAGAAATCCCTGTCTCTGGGCTGCCAGATGCTGATTTGCCTTGCCCTGAAGTCGCTGTAGGTTTTTGGTTTGATTTGCGTCAGACCAAGTCCTCCACAGCGCAGTTCTCCTGCCCAGAAAGCCCTGTGGAAGATGGGTGCAAAGTTGTAGTTTTTAGAGCGTGACCCGTGTGTTCTTTTGGTTCCCACCGTTCTCTCCAGCAGGTGTTGGTGAAGACTTGATGTTCTCATGTTTTCAAAGGATCATTTGTTGTGTGCGGTGCCCTCCTCTCCTCAACTCTACATTTATTGCTCTGTGTTACACAAATCAAGCCGCTTTCACTTCTGCATTTTCCCCCAGAAACTGGGAATCGACCCTGTTTTGTCACATCACATGAGAGAGTGAAAGTTGGATTAAATCCACGATGACGTGGGTAAAAACTGGGATTAGTGATGAGTTCCGTGTGTGGTTGCTGCTGGAGTTGGCTCTGTGCTCCCCGTTGTTTATGTTCCTTTAATGTGATCTGCGTTCCTCTCCTCGCTGCCTTCAAAATTAAAATGAATTAAGATTTCCCAAGTGGCTGTAACGATCTCTTCCCTTTGGATTTACCGGAAACACATCTTGGAGAGCAGAGGGTTTTGTTATCTATGAATCTCAGGCACCTTTTCTCCTTATAGAGCAGCGGAAGCCCCTGGATCCGGAGGGGAAGAGGCAGTACGACCGGGAGTTCTTACTGGATTTCCAGTTCATGCCTGCCTGTATCCAGAAGCCGGAGGGGCTGCCCCCTATAAGCGATGTGGTTCTCGACAAGGTGAGAGGAGAGCCGATAAAACAGGTACGTGCTGTTTTTATAATAAATAAAGATCCCTCACATGTGCATTATTCCTTAACCATCTCAATGCAGACTTTTGTTAGGAAGGGGGAATATTTAGAACCATAGAATTGTTAAGGTTGGAAAAGACCTCTGTGCTCAT
Organism: Neomorphus geoffroyi; assembly: GCA_033558235.1. Classification (NCBI taxonomy): domain Eukaryota; kingdom Metazoa; phylum Chordata; class Aves; order Cuculiformes; family Neomorphidae; genus Neomorphus; species Neomorphus geoffroyi. The sequence goes on along the minus strand of JAUMJM010000075.1, from coordinate 2,271,031 downwards.
CCAGTCCAAACATCAGCCCAGCATTCCTGTACCTACTAAACCCTGTCCCTAAGTGCTGTGTCCACATGGTTTCTGAACCCTCCAGGGATGGAGACCCCACCAGTGCCCTGGGAGCCTCTGCCAGGGCTTCACCACTCTTTCAGTAACGACATTTTTCCTGATATCCATTCTAAAACTCCCCTGGTGCAACTTGAGGTCATTTGACTGATGTCACATCACAAAATTCTTCGAATAGAGGTGCCTCTGCGTGTGCTCAGATTATTTAAAACCTGAAGCATTTTTAGTGGTCTCTCTCTGGATTAAGTTATACTGGGTTGTTATTAAAATTTGAAATCATATAGCGATGAGCAGGTAAGGATACAAGTAAAGCAGGATCCAGTGGGAGGTGTCCCTGCCCGTGGCAGGGGGTGGCACTGGATTGGCTTTGAGGTCCCTTCCAACCCAACCCATTCCATGATTCTGTCTCAGTTAGAGCTGTGTAGGTCCTTAATTCTGATGTGGTCACTGGACTCGCTGTTAAGATTCAAGGTCAGATCAGGAGACGGGTGATCCTCGTGTGCAGAAACATTCCCACTCGGAATTTCATACCCAGGCAGATTGTAAAACACAGCTTTGTTCCCAAAACGATTTCATCCACCCACTGGTTTTCTGTGATTGCTTCTCCCTGCTCTGTCTGGTTTGGAAGCTTCCTTTGCTCATCAGCCATCTGTCTTGATAACACAAGGCACATGTTTGAGGGATCGTGGCTGTTTTGTGATCCTGAACCAAGACTGTCACATCCACTGTGCAGGAGATGGGTCTGTGTTGCTATAATTTTATCATGGAATCATGGAACGGGTTGGGCTGGAAGGGACCTCAAAGCCCATCCAGCTCCACCCCCTGCCATGGGCAGGGACACCTCCCACTGCATCAGGGGGCTCCAAGCCCCATCCAACCTGGCCTGGAACACCTCCAGGGATGGGGCAGCCACCGCTGCTCTGGGCAACCTGGGCCAGGGCCTCCCTGCCCTCATCATGAAGAATTTCTTCCTGAGGTCCAATCTAAGTCTTCCCCCTTCCAATTTAAGGACGTTATCCTCCATAAGTCATGGTCAGCCTTGAAATGTTTCTGAACTCCAAGGTTTCCTCAACACTCTCCTGCAGAAGATGTATTTTAAATGAAATGCTTGTTTTTGATGTAAGTGTGGATGCATAAAACTCAGAGTTTGTTAAAAGCATTGATTTGGATAATAAATATAACTGTTGGGGTGTAGCAGAGGGTGTCTGTAGCCTTGCATGAACTGTGGTGGCTCCAGCTCCCACTGATCAGATGTGTTTGTGCTGCCCGTCGATGCAGGTGAACCAGCCAAAGCTGCCGCTGAGAACGCTGGACCCTCAGATCCTGCCTCGAGGACCAGACTTCACGCCAGCCTCTGCTGATTTTGGGAGGCAAACGTCTGGTGGAAGAAACGTACCTGGAAGTGTGAGTTCACCCCAACTTGCTAATTTAAAAAGTGGACTTAAGACCGATGGTGTCCGTCCTCACTCTTTTTTGTCCACTTCCAATGCTCCGGTGGTTCTAGTTTTGTCAGCATGAATGCAAGGGTGACGTTTTCTTGGCTCTCAAAGTTTAGTCAAACTAAAAAACCGTTGTGGATGGTTTTAACTGGTACGTATTGGTCTTCAATGGATTTGATCTCCTTCCTGATTTCCCGTGCGAGAGGCGCGGAAATGTTTCCACGCTGAGGACCTGGCAGTTGCACATTGCTCGTACACCAACCCGGCGTCAGTGTGCGTTGTCATCGGAGTTCGTTTCTTAAAACATGCCAACAGAACAAATAGATTTTACTAACAACAACAAAAATACACGCAGCACCTCTGTATGTTCTTGCTTTATGCTTCCATATGTTGCTTTTGTCACGTCATTCCTTGTTTTCCTGCCTTTTCCTTTGCTTTTTTTTCACTTTTTCTTCTTTTCCTTGTGTCTGGATTTGTCCAAACTCTGAAATCCATCTCCGAACTCTTCCATCTTACCTTTGCCATCTCTTTTTCTTGCGGCGCAGGTGCCCCAGCATGGTTCCACCTTGTCGACCGTAGCTGGAGGATGGAGGAACCTCCATTAGGCGCAATCATATCTTTCATCTGTTGATTAAGATACATCCAGTGTGTCCATCTAGACAGATGTAATGACATAGCCATCATTTATCTTCCAAAACTGCTGGTTTCGGAAGAGTTCACTCAATAACCTCAATTTCCAAGCGTGCGGATTTCCAGCAGGCGCAGAGTCAAACCTGGCAATTTTGAGTTGATGTAATATTTCTGGTTTGTGAGCGGTCTCCTGGCCGGTGCCTCGGTTCTGGGATGCACATCCGCATCCTGGAGTAGCTTCAGTGCTGCAGCGTCTCTTGGACCACCCAGTCCCGAAACTTTGATGCTGTTTGAGGTCAATGTGGCTTGCCATATTTACAGACAGAATCACAGACTCATTTAGGTTGGAAAAGACCTTTAAGATTATCAAGTTTAACCATAAACCCAGCACTGCCAGTTCCAACACGGAACCATGGCCTTAAGCACCACATCTGCCTGTCTTTTAAATCCCTCCAGGGATGGTGGCTCCGCTGCTGCCTTGGGCAGCCTCTGCCAGGGCTTTAGAACCCTTTTCATGAAGTATTTCCTGATGTCCAATCTGAACCTTCCTGGGTGCAACTTGAGGCAATTTCCTCTCATCCCATCACCTGTTCCCTGGGAGCAGAGCCCAGCACCCACCTCACCACAACCTCCTTGCCAGGAGCTGCAGAGAGCGAGGAGGTCTCCCCTCAGCCTCCTCTTCTCCACACTAAACAGCCCCAGGGCCCTCAGCCGCCCCCACAACCCCTGTTCTCCAGACCCTTCCCCAGCTCCGCTCCCTTCTCCGCACGCGCTCCAGCCCCTCAATGTAGTGAGGGTCCCAAAACTGATCCCAGGTTTTGAGGTGCGGCCTCACCAGTGCCGAGCCCAGGAGGACGATCTGGGACTCGCAGGTTGTACTCTGGCACCTTCTCTCCTGTCGTGCGCTGAATGTCCCGAGCCTCTTGGCGTCTTGGTAACGTCCCTGTCGCTCTTTCTCTTTCTGCAGGCCTGCAAAGTGCAGAGCAACCCTGGATTGCCTTCCCTGGCTCGGTGCGGTTCCCCAGCATGCCCTCTCTTGGTCGCGCCTCACCCACCATTGAGGAACCTGCCGATAGGGGTAAGCCAACTCCCCCCCTCTCTCCCCAAGTCTTTGCACCTTTTTGTAGAGTTGTCTTTTTTCCCCCAACACCCACTGTTGATAAAGAACGACTGGCAGAAAACTTTACAAAAAGGTGCAACAGTGTTTAATAAAACAAAACGAAACCAGACTTGCATTGTACCCCTCCAGCAGTCTTCAGTGGTGGGTGGGACATCACCAGCTGAGGGCATGCTGGGACGTTGGCCTGAGCGGGATCTGCGAGGGGTCTGCACTTTGCAGACCTGTGGAAAGGGGGAGAAAAAGTAAGTCCCGCTTACCCCGTTCATTTGGAGCATTCAGCACATAACATACATCTTACATTTGCGCCTTTACAGAGCAGAACCTTCCTTTGCGTTTTTTTCTCGAGGAGGGTACGAAGGCAACGTTATTTAACGAGCCCTGTGTGACGGTGATGGTTTTGGGCTGAGAACGTCTTCAGCCCCGAGCAAAACCAGGCGATATCTTCTCGTGAAGCATGGCAAAACTCTGCGTGTGCGCTGTCTGTCCACCCAGTCATCCCACCTGTACACAGGCCATGCCCATAAACCATTCAACCCCACTGCCAATTCCTTGCCCCCGGAATAACGCCGAGCAGCTCAGCGCTAACCAGCTTCCGGCTGAGAATCTTTTGTTTTGCTTCCTTGGCTTTTGTCTTGATTTCCTTCTTTTCGCTTAAACGTTTTGTGTGACTGTTTTTAGAACTAACAAAATGTCGCATCGAGTGGCACAAGGGGCGCGATTACACAGGAACCAACCAGAGCTGATAAAGCTTTTTGATAAGAGAGAAGTTAGATGAGTGCAGAGAAATAGGATTGGAGAGGACCGATCCATCCCTGTGTGCCAAGGTGGGATGCATCTGCGTCTGTCCTTCCTGAGAGGCGATGGAAACTCAAGTCACCTTGATTCTTGTGCTGCCACGGAAGGCAGAGCTGCTCCAAGCGTCTGAGCTTGATTCCACCTTCTACATTTGAAGCCTGTGGTAGAAGGAGATGTGGTTCTTCAGTTTCTTGGATGTTTCTTACATTACTCTGGCTGTGCCCTGCGGGCGGAACCAGACCGTGAGGGTGACCACCGGGTCGTGCTGTGTTGCTGTGAGTTTTGGCTCCTCTGCAGGAGGTTTGTCCCTCTTTCTGCTTTCCTTTCTCCTCCTGTTCATCCGGCTCAAGTACTTCACCTTAATGTGGTAACATCTGGTGAGCCCTTCTCCGTGCCTTTGGTGAAAAACATTTCAGTGCAAGCTGTCACCGCAGATCCTCCAGAACCATTGTTACCTACTAGGACTGCGTTACAAGAAGGAGCTTGGGCGCCTCGGTAACTTGCCACTGTGTGAATTTGGAACCAACAAGCCCCAGATTTCTCTGTTAGATGTTTGATCCGTATATTACTTTATTACACATTCAAAGGAGGCTTCCGTTCACTGATCTTAAAACCTAATCCAACAGTTTGAACCAAGTTTATTCAGAGATATTTAAAAAGTACCATCTTAAAGGCTTTAAGTCTTGCTCACTTAAAGGTCTGGGCTCAAAGGCAGCCAGAGTTGAGAAGGCCATGGCGTGTAACATGCTGGTGTCCAGGAGATGTGAGAGTGGTCCTTGTATCCATCAGCTTTGCAAGGGAAAGTGTCACCTCCATCAGGGAGCTGTGTTTTCTCCGAAAACCAACGCAGGGACACCTCCCACTGGGTCAGGGGGCTCCAAGCCCCATCCAACCTGCCCTGGAACACCTCCAGGGATGGGGCAGCCACCACTGCTCTGGGCAACCTGGGCCAGGGTCTCTCTGCCCTCATTGTGAAGAATTGCTTCCTGATGTCCCATCTCAGTCTCCCCTCTTTCAGCTGAAAACCGTTCCCCCTCATCCTATCCCTGCACTCCCTGATCCAGAGCCCCTCCCCAGCTTTCCTGGAGCCCCTTTCAGTCCTGGGAGCTGCTCTAAGGTCTCCCCAGAGCCTTCTCTTCTCCAGGCTGAACAACCCCAGCTCTTTTAGCCTCTGTCTCTGAAGAACATAACATTTTTGGCAGAGCTTCTAGTTTATCATTATCTTGTTGCTTGGGATGGCACATTTGAAACCCATCTGGTTGAATCCTTAAATCTGCCTTTGCTACTGTGTCTCAATTATGCAGTTTCTGTCTTTCAAGAGGCCGTTTTGGTCAGTTGGGCTCAGTTCTGCAGTGCTGAGCGTCCGGAGCATCGCCGATGCGTGTTGGCAGGGGTCATACCCTGTCTGTTTTATGAGAAGTTGCCTGAGAGACATGTGTTTGATGTCTTCGTATTCCTTCCGACCAACGCAGACTGGTGTGTTTTGTCGGAGAAAGTCCTCAGAGTCCTAGGATGAGTTGCTGATTGTTGGTGTTGCTGTCAACGGGTGTTGGCGTGCGCCCTGGAGTGTCTGATCAAGATGTGGGTTTAAAAGGGGATATAAAAAAGAATGTTTTTGTCCTAGTTGTTGAATGTTGGACCGAGGGGATCTCAGCCGGGCCAGAGGAGAGAGCCCAGGAAGATCATCACTGTGTGTATGAAGGAGGATGTCCACCTGAAGAAGGCGGAGAACGCCTGGAAACCCAGCCTGAAGAGAGAAAACCAAACCGAGGACCCAGAAAATGTCAAAACCCAGGTGAGAGCATTAGAATTATAGAATCATGGAATAGTTTGGTTCAGAAAGGACCTTAAAGCCCATCCATTTCCAACCCCTTGCCATGGGCAGGGACACCTCCCACTGGATTAGGTGCTCTATTAGCAGGTGCTCCAAGTACAGTGGTGGAGGAGAAGGCTGGTAATTTGCTTTTGCTGTTGTGTAAGACAGTGAAAAAGGGCAATGAATTCCAGTTGGAATCACAGCTTTCCCCTACCCTGATTATTTTTTTCATGTGTTTATTCTCGACCTGGAGTTTAAACGGCAGAGCTGTGTATGAAGCGAGTCTAAACCGGGAACACCAGACAACCTACTACCTCTCATCCAGGACTGGGCTTCTGTTGCTGTTTCACTAGAATATTTCTGTCTCCATTCTAAAGCAAACAACCTCAGACCTCCAGCACAGAACTTGCTTTTCATCCCCTTTTAGACCACGTTTCTGCCCTGAACCTCAGCAGGACTGAGGTTCCTCTGTCGGTTTGTCCTGCCCAGCCCAACAATGGTGCCTCTGAAGCTCTCTCTGTGTGTGTCTCCCTCTCCTCTCCCTCCGTGGGGCGGCTGCTCTGGGTGGAGGTGTTTGCCTGGTGCTCAAACTTGTAATTTGTAGCAGAAGTTGGGATAGTTTTGAAGGACACTGGAATTCTGTTCTTGGGGCCAGCGTTGTTGACCTAATTATCATTCTGGATAGGAAAAAAAAAAGTGCCTTAAATCAATAGAGAAGTTGATCACCTCTAGTTGAGGGAGAAGGCAGCCACTCCCTGTTAATTTATATCTTGCGGCTAAATGGATATCAGGAAGTGCATTTCAGCTGGGTGACAGCCAGGGCTTTGTGCCTCCATTGCACTTGGACATTTCCAAAAGTCCTGCCCCGCAGCCTTGGTCTTTGGTAGCTGAGCTGGAACTGGAGCTGGACTGTGCCCACAGGAGTCTGTGTGTAACTTGACTTCTTAGATGTCTCAGCAGGCATCTTCTCCATTCACCCTGAAGATGCATCCTAGCTCATTCCTGAAAGCCACCTGCTCGATTTGTGCTTTAACTTAGAGTTTCCTGTCATTTAGGAGCTGTTCCGCAAGGTACGAAGCATCTTGAACAAGCTGACGCCCCAGATGTTCAATCAGCTGATGAAGCGGGTGACAGACCTGACGGTAGATACAGAAGAGAGGCTGAAAGGAGTTATTGACCTGGTCTTCGAGAAGGCTATCGATGAGCCAAGATTCTCAGTGACGTATGCCAACATGTGCAGGTGTCTTGTAACGGTAAGAGCTGCCAAAGTCAAATGGGACAAATGGGAGATTCCTTTGCAGGGGTGGATGTTCTGCCCATTAACCCCATGATTGGCAGGGATATAAACGTGGCAAGAGCAGAGTTAAATGTTAGTTTCTAAACATAAATACAAATCATTGACATGATGGATTTCTTCTGTGTACATTGGCCGTGCCTGCAGGCAGAGGGCTTGGAATGATGGATTGGTTGGGGTGGAGGAGACTTTGCTCTGCTTGGTTGCAAGATCATAGAACTGGGGAACAGTTTGGGTTAGAAGGGACCTCAGAGCCCACCCAGTCCCACCCAGTGGGACACCTCCAGGGATGGGGCAGCCACCACTGCTCTGGGCACCCTGGGCCAGGGCCTCCCCACCCTCACAGCAAAACATTTCTCCCTAAGATCTCATCTCAATCTCCCCTCTTTCAGCTGAAAACCCTTCCCCTCATCCTGTCCCTGCACTCCCTGATCCAGAGCCCCTCCCCAGCTTTCCTGGAGCCCCTTTCATTCCTGGGAGCTGCTCTAAGGTCTCCACAGAGCCTTCTCTTCTCCAGACTGAACAATCCCAACTCTTTCAACCTGTCCTCTTATAGGAGGCTCTCCAGCCCTCAGATCATCTCCGTGGCCTCCTCTAGACCTGCTCCAACAATGGGTCACGTTTGCGAAGTTTGGTTTGTCTCTTATTTCAAAGGGGAGCCCAAGGTTCTGCACCAGGCTCATTTTCAGGTGGTGAATTTGGGGCAAAATAACTCCCCTCTCCCCCCCCCCAGTGCTTCGTGTCATGCAACCGAGGAGCACGGCTCCGTAGTCCTCAACACATAAGGGGATGCTTTTTAAGCCGTGTGTCTTTTTAAGGGATCCTGAGAATGGGAATACAATCTGTCTGCGGGTGGAGGTGGTGTCAGCCAAGTTCTGAGTGCGACTTTACATATGAAATGTAAAACTCTGCTGGAAATCATGACGCGATGCTGAACTGTCACAGCCTCGCGGGCTTGAGCGGCTGAATATGAAGTGCACAATAAAATGTTAACGGATGGGTGACAGGAACCCTCACCCATGTGTCAAGATCGGCCCTATTTTTGCTGATGGTGTTCTTCTTTCTCCTACAGCTCAAAGTGCCCATGGCAGACAAACCTGGGAGCACAGTGAATTTCCGCAAGCTGCTGTTAAATCGCTGCCAGAAGGAATTTGAAAAGGACAAGGCTGACGACGATGTCTTTGAAAAGAAGCAGAAAGAACTTGAAGCTGCTACCACCGTAAGTGGTGTTTTTTCCCCTCTATAAACAATATCTTTGGAAGATGGCACTTGGTGTCAGGGGGATTTTGGAGTTGAGAGCTTCGTTCTGTCACTGTGACTGAGTGTTATAAAAAATATTTGCCTTGCTTTGCGAGTTTATACCAGCCTGTCTTTGTTTTTTAGGAGAAAAAGAGCAACTCTAAACGGGATCTTTTGAAGCATTCTGTGCTCTGAGAACGTGGTTTTTTAGAGCTGTTCTTCTGTTTTACAGCCAGAGGAGAAGACGCGGCTCCATGATGAGCTGGAAGAGGCCAAGGACAAAGCCCGACGGAGATCCATTGGGAATATAAAATTCATTGGCGAGCTTTTCAAACTGAAAATGCTGACCGAGGCCATCATGCATGACTGCGTGGTAAAGCTGCTGAAAAACCACGATGAGGAGTCCCTCGAGTGCCTTTGCCACCTGCTGACAACCATTGGGAAGGACCTGGATTTTGAGAAAGCCAAGGTAGGGCAGGACCGGGAGCGAGCGATGAGGCTTTCTGGGCAGGGCTGGAAAAATGGGTGTGGGCTGGTTTTATATGAGGAGTTACTTTTAATTCAGGAATTTCTGTATGGTGTGAGGAAATCATCCGCTCTTCTGCGGGTGTTTCATCACGACATGGCCTCGCTCCCTCCTCTCTGCCTCTTTCCAATAGATTCCATGTTGTTTTCAATGCTGTTTTCCAGTTGTTTGTTGTTTCCAACTATTTCATCCAAACATACAGTCTAGAAATGCTCGACATTTACTTTTTGCAACCAGAGTGCACCTCCTACCTTGTTGTTTCCAAAACATTGAGGTTCAGAGTCGTTTCTTTGCCACTGAAGGTTGATATTACCTACAAAATGCACCCCTGCATATATTGTTTGGGTTAAATCTAAACCCCCTTCTCGTTAGCTGGTCGAAACCACCACGTGGCCCTCGGTGCATTTATTTTGGGTCATCATCATCTCCAGCTCTGCTGGAGGAAAGCAACTGTTCTGCAACTGCAGAGCTCCAGCATCCTTCTCCCGCTTTTCCAACAATTGCCCCTGCAGCACGGAGTGTTACGCACTCCGTGAGCCTCTCTTGGCACAGACAATCTGCTTCTCCTTCGCAAAAGCCGAGCTCGGGGTGAAAAAGCATTTGAGGGGTTTTGCCAGAAATCAGTCGGACTCGGCTCTGGAGACAAACTGAGCTGATTGTTTCCAGCTGCTCGGGGAAGGGAGTTCCCTTCCAGTGCGCTGAGATCACTGTGGATCAATCCTGATTTTTATGGGGAAACAGCTTTCCATGTGGTTTTGTGGAGGCTTGACCAAGCCAGCCTGGTTCCCACTGATCCTCGAGGCTGAACCCTGCGCCGTTACCGCGAGAGCGTGCACGTTATTGATGCAAGTTTGAACGCGCCGGAAGCAGGGCTGAAATTTCTTCACAGGCTTTGGGAAGAAAACTGACTTTAAGCAGTAGCTGAGGTCATGCTGGATGAGTCCTGGGCGCTGCTTTCATCTTTGCAAGCATGGAAACGCTGTAAAAGCCAACATTTTGGTGCACTGCAGCCGCAAGCCCTGGCACCGCGTTGCTCGGAGCCTGCACGCAGCGGGGAAATGCTTCCAGATGCCGACTTATCCGCTGGGAGAAACTGCCCCTGCCCTGTGCTCGGGATTTGTTATTTCTATCAAGATTGAGGGAGAATCCGTTGTTTATTTTCAAGTAACAGACGAGATGTTTTATTACACGTTTTTATTGAAGCTGAAGCGTTAGTGATCGTTATGATTAAAGCTTCTGGACAAAATCCATTTCAAATATTTTCCCTGTCATTCCTAACTTTGGAAACATTTGCTGAGAGCTGAAACTTTCCAAGGCAAGGCCAGAACCAAATTTTAATAGGGTTCTTCTTGTTTGTTTAAGGCTTTTTGCCAGTTTTTAGTGAAGGGAGTGGGAAACATTTTCTAAAACTGCCCTGAGGCAGGGCAGAACCTGCATTTTTGAGGGAAAAAGTTTTTTAGAGCCTGGCAAATCAAATTCAGACCTAATAGAGGTTTCTCTAACGATACCATCTCATGTCTTGGTGCAAACTGAGCTGAAATGCTGTAATGGAGAACCTGTGGACTCCTCACCCGAGGGGGTGTTCTTCCCAGACACTGATGATGGTGATGTTTCTCTGGTTTAGCCTCGCATGGACCAGTATTTTAATCAGATGGAGAAGATTGTGAAAGAGAGGAAAACATCTTCAAGGATTCGGTTCATGCTCCAGGACGTAATAGACCTGAGGCTGGTAGGTACCAACTCAAGTAAGTGAAAGAGCATTTCCCTTTAGTGTCCGGGCTGGAAGAGCTCTCGTGCAAGAGCCGGGATTTGCAGTATGTGCAGCAGAAGGGATGTTAGGGGAGATCAGCGCCCCTTATCTCAAAAGCGTGGCTGTTTAAAGACAAGGGATCTCTCCAGTTTGCCTGGAGTTGGTAGGGAGATGGGTGAACTGCTTGTGCGTGGTGTTTTGGTGCCACTTCACGTTGGGCGTGTGCTCACGCTGGCTCCTCGCGCCGCTCATCCGGCCCGGCCAGAGCAGGCACGGCTGAGCTCTTTGGTTGGGGTGGGTTTCCCCACAGCATCCCCAGTGCTTCTCTCGGTCAGTCGTGCTGCTTTCCTGCCTTTGTTTCCACACCCTCGGGGTGTAACCGTTCCCTTACTCGTGCTGGTGGGACCAGAGTGCTCCGAGCCGGGTACCCCATGAGTGAAGGGGCCAGTTCGTGTGGCTGTAAGAGCTGTGAGGGCTTCTTCACGGCAGTACGGATTCCATGGAAAGGTGCTCCTGCCTTAGCCTGTATTTCTGGCACGGCCAGGCATCTGCTGCCTGTTTGCATAGAATCATGGAACGGTTTGGGTTGGAAGGGACCTCAAAGCCCATCCATCCAGTTCCAACCCCCAGGCCATGGGCACGGACACCTCCCACTAAACCAGGCTTCTCAGGACCCCATCCAGCCTGGCCTTGCTGTGTAGACAAAAGCAAAGGGGGTCTGCGCGCCATCGGAGCGTGGTGATGGTGCCTCCACACTAAGCTGTGAAAGGTCCAGGTAGGAGATAACATGGTGCAGACAAGCGCACGCATTTTATGGACAGAGTCCTTCCCGTGTTGTCATCAAGCACTGGTTTTGAACATGGCCAAGGAATTTTGTGCTGTGAAGGGCGTCTCTGCCCCAGTGGTTGAAGATGTGACCGCGGGCTGCACAGACCGTCCCAGCACCTGTCCTCTTGCCCGTGTCGGTGCTGGTAGGAGCAGGGCTTTAGCTGCAAGACAGCTCTTGACTGAAGTTCTGAGCAGGTTTATTTGTACCTCAGACAGCTCTTTTGAAGCTGGTTTGGGGTTTTGCAGAAGCCAAAGTCCCCGGTCTGGCTGCAGAGCTAATTACCCTGAAAGCTGTAATGAGGCTGTAGCGAGACGAAGAGGCAGTGTGGTTATCGAGGGATGGATGGATCCATGCAGGCTATGGTTGAACAGACACAGCAAGCAGTGGAAATGTTTTGTGGAGAGACAGCTCCACCTCTCTCTGCAGGATTCCTGTCGCAGCCATCACAATCCCTGGAGTGCTGGAGCACAGTCTCTAGATAAATCCTGTTGCTTCTCACTCCTTTATTTTCAGGGTTTTATTTTTATCTCAAGCCTGGAGGCTCCAATGAGTGGTGTCAGTAAGAAACAGAGTGGCAGCAGCCTCCCTCTGGTCCTTCTCTTTCCTCTAAACTTTGGAAGAGTGGAAATCTGGGAATGTGCAGGGTGCTAGGGGTTAAAATGTCTTGAATTCAGTCACGCCTCTCCAAAGTCAGGTCTTCACTGCAGCCTCTGTTCTCCCTCGAAACAAATACCACGGTCTGTGTGTCGGCGTGTACAGTTGTGACCTCTGGTGCTGGGATGTCCAGGTCCTCGTGGATAAACCAGCTCCAGAAAGGCCTCATTCGCGGTGATCAGGGTACCCCATGTACGATGCTCCCTTGGAAGTCTCGCTGAGCACGTGATTCCTTCTCTCCTAGTGCAACTGGGTATCGCGGAGAGCAGACCAGGGCCCGAAGACCATTGAGCAGATTCATAAAGAAGCCAAGATTGAAGAGCAGGAAGAACAGAGGAAGGTCCAACAACTCATGACCAAAGAGAAGAGGAGACCGGGTAAAGTAAAAGCCAAATTGGCTGCTTGTTTCATTCATTTCACACCCAGTGGCCATAGAGGGAATCCCACAGAAAAGAAAAAACCCTGTTTTTTCCTAAATGTAATGAGCACTGGGAATTGGGGCTGGGTTATGGCTGAGGCTGGAGAAGGAACAGCCTTGCCCTCGATTGGCTGTGTGGATTTTTCAGGGAGTAAAAATAAACGATCACGGGCCAGTAGTGCTGGAGTTTTCTGTTCATGCAAACCATGATTGATCTTGTGATGGGCTGCCAGAAACCTGTTGTAACAAGTTACTATGTAGGAGTGCCATTTGCCATCCACTCCTGCCTACAGCAGCAGCTAATTTCAAGAGTAACCATGTTGTCTTTAGCTGTTAAAGTAGGGAGGTGTTGGCTCGGCAGGAGAAAGTGTCTTGGCAGTAGCTTAAATTGCTCCCAACCCTTGAGGCTGGCACCACCTGAAGGTGGATTCAGAGTAACTGAGCGTGGCAAGGAGAGAGTCACCTTTGGGATTCTTTAATACGGACTGTGAAAACAGGGCATGGAGGAAACACACCTAGACTGTGTTTTAATTATCCGTCACAGGGAGGTGAGGAACCCAGGATGCCTGAGTGGGTCTGTCCAGCCCAGCCCTGAAATCTGTGCCACGAGGGTGGCTTTCAGTTAGTAATGGCACCATTGTCTGCTCCTTCCTTGAGCTTTTCAAGGCACAGGATGTGCAGCCATATCCAGATCACAGGAACACCCACCAGGAAACCTAAGGGGGGAGAATCACCACCAAAACCAGCCCTTGGAAATATCAAGATCTTTTATGTCCAGGCTATTTTACAGCCTGGACAGGCAAAGTGCAGTCCTGACTTTAAAGTCAGGCAAGCTCGTTATGGCATCATAGTCTGAGGAAGCACTCCAAAAGACATGATTTCTGCACAGAATTGTGCCAAGGCTCAGCAGAAATGTGCCATCTTCTTTTCCTCCTCCTGCTGAACTTCGAGATGATGGCCTGCATTCTCCCCTCGCTGGAGCAGCTGGGCTGAGCTAAAAACAGTCGTGTTTGTCGTCCTGCAGGTGTCCAGCGGGTCGACGAAGGCGGTTGGAACACTGTGCAGGGGGCAAAGAACAGCAGAGTGCTGGACCCCACAAAATTCCTTAAAATCACCAAGGTAGGTGCCGGCGCGAGACTCCTTCAGAGCAACAAAAACCAAGGTCTTGTCTTATTGTTTAGAGGAAAGACCATCGCGGTGTTTGCAGGTCAGAACTTGGGGTTTGGGATGTTTTAAATGCCCAGAGTTAGTGCTGTGCGTAAATAAAGCACAAAGGAAGACTGTTGTCTTCTGAATGTTCCTGTTTGCTTGTTCTAAGGGAAAGGAGTGCACGTACCCTTTGTCTCAGGTTCATAATGTCCCTTTAGTGACCCAAGAGTTCTCCAAGTTGGAAAATCCGCGTTTTATGAAAGGACAAAAGAGGAATGTGAGCTGGGTATCGTGTGCGATGGTGCAGCACTTGGTGTGGCTGTTCGGGAAGTGCCTCAGACTCCTGTCTGAGACAAATCCCTCGCTGCCCCAAGTTCTCAAGACCCTTTTGATGCTGCTGCGTAGTAGAATGAGGAGGCCAGATTCGGTTTGAAAAGGAGACATTCCTGATGTAGCACAGAGAGCAGCACTCCAGGCTTGAAAGGTTCAAGCAGTACGAGCAGGGCTGTGTCCACTTTTACAGCGTTCCTGGAATTTGCTCCGGTGCGTCCCTCAATATGTGTTAAACTCCCCTCGCCCATCTTCAAGATTTGTATCTTCCAGTTATTTTACCATTAAAGTGGTGGGTTTGGGCCATTTATTTCAGGCTGCTGCTTAGGCCACCTTGGAGTTTGCTTCTTTTTAATGATCTTCAGAACAGCTTTGGGATTTCTCGCCAAGGAGAGCTCCATCTCTCACATAAATCAGAGAGCTGACATTCCCTTGTCCCAGTTAATGTCACTTTCCGAGCATTGACTCTCAGTGTGTGTCTGCTCGAAGCTCTAAAGCAGACCCTGGACAGACCACAGCCCTTCTGCAGATCAGACTCAGTTTGTCCCTTGTGAAAGTCATAAACACACTCCAAAACTTAATGAACAGGAGGGACTCAGCCTGCGTTGGTCTGGCCTTGCAGCTCACCTGGGAAAAGGCCTTCTACTCCGTTCAGTACAAGCGCAGCACACACAGAGCTGGCTCCTCAGCGGCCGCGTTGTCAAAGAGAGAGGAGCTCACACAGAGAGACCTGCAGGGTCACAGCCTCCCCATGAATAAATTCACCTGCTGAGTGCTGCAAAATCAATGTTCTCCTCATGTCAGACACTCTTTTTCCCTCCAAGTTCTCCCTTCATTGATGTTCTTCGCCCTCTGGATTCTGTTACCGTGCAGCTTCCCTCAAAGCCAGGACTGGTAGGGCAACAGGACATTTTTTCATCACAAACCAACTGAACATCTTCCAAGTACTGATAGACTTTGCTTTTCCCTCTTTACTGCGCTTCGGCATTCCCAGTAAAGAGAAACTCCTGGTCACTGGGAATGTGTTTCATTGATACTTTGGAAGAGGCTCTTCATGATGCGTCCTCGGTGTTTGGCCCTGTCTTCCAAGAATAGGTTAAAGTGCATTTTGTATTCACAGGAGAGATCATTCTCCAAAAATACTCCATGTGTGATTAAGAGCTGTGATTTCCCCTCGTGATGATGTGTCTTGATGTGTTTTACAGCCCACGATAGACGAGAAGATTCAGCTTGTGCCTAAAGCCCAGTTGGGCAGCTGGGGAAAGGGCAGCAGCGGTGGAGCAAAGGCAAGCGAGATGGGTAAGTCAGGACAGGTTCTCGCCCTCCGCATCGATGCCAGCCGTCCTTGCCAAGGGTGGGTTTGGGCAGGAAGGCTCCTCTGGGTGTGTGATTGCCTAGTGAGCAGGGTTTGGGTGGGTCAAGACCAGCCTTTTCCCTTCAGTTCCCTCCCCAACGCTCCAAAAGCAGTTGTGACTGAAATAATTTTGTGACGCCAAGGTGTCAGCAGCTCCTGACCATGGTATCCCTCTTCTCTGTGTTCCCTTTCTGATCTCCCAGACTCCTTACGACCAAGTGCCACTAGTTTGAACAGATTTTCTGCACTGCAGCCTCCAGTCTCATCTGTATCTGCCTCATCCGCATCCTCAGAATTAGACTCTCGCAGGGCCTTAACTAGGTAAGCTCCGCTCCGCCGGCGCTTTGGCTGTACGCCTGCGCTTCTCCCTCGCTGCTTGAGTTCCCAGCACATCGAGGGAAGGGAATCTCATGGATTTTCCAGGAATGGCTGAGTCTTCCCCGCCCCGGCTGTGTGCTTTGAGCTAACTTAACACACATGCATCTTTTATAGTTTCATAGGAGAGGCGAGTGGCGTTAATTTTTAAAGCCATTGCGGTGGGTGTTTTCATTTCCCCCGTTATTTGAAGGATGGATTTGCTTGTGGTTTGTAACAGCCTAAAAACTCTTCAGATAAAATGTTCTAATAAATAGGTGTGCGGGCTGGGTTCAACGGCCCTGCATTCACCAGGTCAGTAGGTTTGTTTACCCAGAAAACCATGCCTGGAACCTTGAGAAATTCAGCAAGGCTTGGCCATGCCCGACCCTCCCCATCCGTGTGACCAACTTGCCCGTCACGCCATGCGTGAGGCTGTTCCGCACACCCTGATTTCCGCAGGGCTACAGCAGCTCCAGCTTTTAGCATGAAACATGTATTAACCCTAAATAATTTATTAACTCCAGACAGGGTTTCTGAAGGTTCAGCTCAGTTAAAATGACATCAGTTCTTCCTTCCAGCAAACACCGATAGCCGAGCTGTTTCCTTGGGTTTGTCCCTCTGATGTTTTCCCTCCTGTTTCACTTAAAACCCCGGCTTATCTGGAGATTGTTGCATTTTGGTATCATAGAATCATGGAATGGTTTGGGTTAGAAGGGACCTCAAAGCCCATCCAGTGCCACCCCCTGCCATGGGCAGGGACACCTCCCACTGGGTCAGGGGGCTCCAAGCCCCATCCAACCTGGCCTGGAACACCTCCAGGGATGGGGCAGCCACCACTGCTCTGGGCAACCTGGGCCAGGGCCTCCCTGCCCTCATCATGAAGAATTTCTTCTTGAGGTCCAATCTAAATGTTCCCCCTTCCAATTTAAAGCCGTTCCCCCTCATCCTGTCACTCCAGGCCCTTCTAAAAAGCCCCTCCTCAGTGGTTGTGGCGCCTCTTTCAATACTGGGAGCTGCTCTAAGATCTCCTCAGAGCCTTCTCCTCTCCAGGCTGAACAACCCCAACTCTCCCAGCCTGCCCTCATAGCAGAGGTGCTCCAGCCCTTGGATCATCTCCATGGCCTCCTATGGACCTGCTCCAACAGTTCCATCTCCTTCTTATGTTGGGGATCCCAGAACTGGAGACAGGGCTCCAGGTGGAGTCTCACGAGAGCAGAGTAGAGGGGGAGATGCCCATCTTGCTCGTTAATACAGTAATTAGTAGGACAGATCCTTACCACCTCTTGCTTGGTAACCTTCACTATTCTGGACTTATTTTTCAACAAATGGCTGAAAAAATACACCACTCGCAGCGTTTTGCAGTAAGGCAGCACATTGCCATTATAGCATTCACAGTTCTATGTATAAAGTTGGTGCGGTAAGGACTTTGTTGCTTTTCTGTGTCGTCTCCAAGAAGCGCTGGCGCTGCCTGTCCACTCTGTGGGTTTTCTGTGTGTGCAGCTCTGAGTCCTGAGTTAATGTTGATTCTCTTCTGTGTAGCCACAACTGTAAAAGTTCAAGACATCAATCCTGGTGGGTCTGCAGTGCTCATAAAGCTCTCCACTGTCTTCTCTGTCATTACCAGCAACGCGAGCAGGGTTACTTGTACCACAAACACTAACGCGTGTGGTTTTGTTCCGCAGTCGCGGGAGCACAGGCAGGGAGAAGAACGACAAACCTCTCCCACCTTCCCTCTCCCGCCCCAACACCTTCCTACGGGGCGGCAGCAGTAAAGAGCTGCTGCTCGACAATCAGGCACAGGAGGAGCAGCGGAGGGAGATGCTGGAGACGGTGAAGCAGTTGACAGGCGGCATGGAGGTGGACAGGAACAGCACGGAGGCAGAGAAGAGCAAAGCCAAGGAATTCGGTAAGCGGCTCTTCCGTCCTTGGGGAATCTCACTGAATGTGTGAAAAGGCATGAGGGAATGATCAATCAGGATTTCTGTGCAGTGAGGGGAATGCTCAGCCCGCAGTGACACGGCGGCGTGCTGGGATAGCTGTGATCTACCTTCCAACGGTTTGTGACACATCCAGTTCACACACACCTTGGCATCACCTCCCCTCACCAGCTCCTCCTTAGGATTCATCCGAGTTGAAAGGCTGGAGATACCAGCAAACACCACTCATCCAAGGATTCATCCAAGTTGGAAGGCTGGAGATACCAGCAAACACCACTAATCCGAGGATCTAGTGGAGTTGAAGGGCTGGAGATGCCAGCAAACACCACTGCACTGTGTTGTCTGGCCTGCTCGCTGTTGCTGCTGGTTTCTGATTTAGGTGTCCCCAAAAGCAGCATCAGTTCTGCAGAAATGCTTCTTTGGTGCCCGGTGAAGCCGTGTCTGCCCGTTTCAAACATTTCCCAGTGATTTGGGTGTGGGACGAACCATACATGGTGCCCTTTCAGCGCTCCATTGTTGCCAGCTGTTGTTCCAAGTAGGTCATGATGCCGTGTGGTGTGAGCACCCACAGGTGCTCGTTGGTGCTGGAGCTCCTCCTTTTTGCTCCTGACAGGTTGAGCTGATTCATTAGCGAGAAAATACTGAGGGCTCTGAGAGTGACTTTCCCTGTGGAGAGAACCTTGGTTCTGTTCCTTCCTTGGGGAACATCTAGGAACTGCTCCAGCATGGAATGCATCTTGATTGCCACCACACGGCATGTGCTCATCCTGAGCTGTGGGGCTTTAGAAAGAAATTCCTGGGGCACAAAGGTTTGGGGATGCGATCAGATCGCTTTGGGTTGCTGCCCCTTGCAGCAAGTTCAGTTATTTAATGTTGGTGGGGCGCTTTGGAGGTGCTGCGTCCTCCGTCACTGCCAACTGAGTTTCTACAAGAAGGATGATTTACAGAAGTATTGGGGGGATGTAGCTAAGAAAGGAGCAACCCGTGCCTGGTGATGAGACAGGGAACACACCCTGCTCTTTCCAGAGTGTCCTCTCTGAAAGTGATGCTGGTTTTCCTTTTCCAAACATGTTTTTGTTCTTATCTTTCCACCAGCCAAGCCAGAAGCTCCCTCAGCTCCAGCACAAGAAAAGCCTTCGCTATCAGAAGAGGAAATAGAGAGGAAATGCAAATCTATCATTGATGAGTTCTTGCATATTAATGATTTTAAGGTAAGCAAGGTGAAAACCTCCCTCGCTCAAGTCTCAGAGACCTTTCTGTGATGTTTTCTCTCCAGGAATGGGGTCTTTGTAAGCACCCAGCTCGCACAGAGGGAACAGGAACATTGGGACCACTCAAAATTCGTGCAGCAGCAGCTGCTCCGCGAGTGTTTTTAGGACAATTGTCCCTCAAAGTTGTTTTCTGCCCTGTTAGTAATAGGAAAACCAGCTCAGCTTGTGTGTTTGGAGTGGCGGGATGGATGCGTATCTGTCATGAATCACTGAGCAGCTCCGTAATAACAGCAATTTTGGAAGCAGAAAAGCTGGTGGGAAAATAAACTGAGGTTTTCGTTCAGTTATCAAAGCATGTGCTGTTCTGATCTGGAGGCAGATAAAGCAATCCTAAATATTGAACAAACCGCTCCGGAGTGTTTTTAATAAACATTGAACATTACGGAGCAGCTGTCATCACTTCCTAGTTGAAGGTTGGCGTTTTGTTTCCCTCGTAAATGGGTTTGTAGATTGTTCAGGGAGTTTGCAGGAAGGGCAGTGTTCTCTGCGGTGCTGATCTTCTGATTTTCTGCTAAAATGAGAGTTAAAAACCTGCCAGGTTTGAAACGGCAGCACTGGGGAGTTCCTGGTTCACAATCCGAAGAGCAGAGTCGCTGCTCGCACCTCACAGGGCTTCCAGTTAAAATCATAAAATCACAGACTCATTTAGGGTGGAAAAGACCTTTAAGATCATTGAGTCCAACCATAAACCAAACACTGCCAACCCCACCTAAGTGCCACTTCCACGTGGCTTTTGAACCCCTCAAGGGATGGAGACTCCCCCACTGTCCTGGGAGCCTCTGCCAGGGCTTCACCGCTCTTTCAGTGAAGACATTTTCCCAATATCCAACCTAAACCTCCCCTGGCACAACCCGAGGCCGTTTCCTCTCATCCCATCACCTGTTCCCTGGGAGCAGAGCCCAGCACCCACCTCACCACAACCTCCTTGCCAGGAGCTGCAGAGAGCGAGGAGGTCTCCCCTCAGCCTCCTCTTCTCCACACGAAACAGCCCCAGGGCCCTCAGCCGTCCCCACAACCCCTGTTCTCCAGCCCCTTCCCCAGCTCCGCTCCCTTCTCCGCACGCGCTCCAGCCCCTCCAGGGCTTTCTGGAATGTCCTTAGGGTTGAGTGCTTTGGGTTCGCATCTGGTTATCAGGAGAAATTCTCAAATCCTGGCTTGGAGGAAAGCTTTGATTCTCAGTGTGCCCCCACGCGCGGGTCTCGGCAGGAGGAGTCAGGGATGGTGCGGCTGCTTCACAAAGGAGCCTCCAGCCCTTTTTTGTTTTCATGATAGACTTCAAAGTCCAACCCTTGGGTTCTGGGACCGAGGGCTGCTTCGTTTTTCTGCGTGCGAATGCAGTGGCGTTTTTATGGCTGGATGGAATTGGAGGTGAATTGTGTTTGACAAACGCACCTCTGGTTAACCAAGTACGTCAGGTTGAGCGGCTCGCTTGTGTTGCTTGACGGTATAAATTCTCAGTGCTCCTCAGGTGCAGCGTGCAGCAACACTTCTGACTAATTCAGCTTGTGCTCACATTAGTGAGGCCACGTTTGAGCGTGTCGACGTGGCCGAGAGCAGAGGAGCAGCCGTTTCTCATGGGTTTAGTCTGCAGTTTTTAACCTGACTGTAAATTAACCTGCTGGGCTTTGTGCCGGCGTCCAGTGACTGCAGGGTCAACCAGCAGCGTGCCCACCTGTGTGTCCTGGAGACTCAGGGATGCGTCAGGCACAGGGGCAGAAGAGCTCTGACCCAAGCAGGCCGTCTGGGGCCACAAGGATGGTAGCCCTGGACAAAAAGCCGTTGGGGCCTGCAGAAATACCCCTGGGATGGCCAGATCTGATACCTGAAGGCATCGTCCAAGGCAAAGAGCAAATGCCGTTAGTCAGGAAGGCTGGGGAGATCCACTGGGCTGGACATGGCGGGTCAGCGGGAAATCATCACTGATGACAGTGACGATTTTTGCAGAGTGACATTGGGCACATTGCTAAAAATCTCTATTTAAGTCTTTTATTGCTTAGGGTACAAAATGCACGTGCCAGAAAGCAGAAGCTTTATGAAGAGGAGATTTTCCTCCCAAATGCCACCAATATTCTGCTGCTTCACATGGGGTGGGTTTGTAACGCAGGCATTTCTCAGGTCAGGTCAGTAATGGATCCAACCTGACGTCCTCTTTCTGACCTGCCTTGCCATTTGATGAAGTAATAGGCGTTCTGATGGCATCCAGAAGGTAATTCCTGTCCCCTTTCGCTGAGCAGCTGAACTGTGCCCTGGAGAGTGAGTGTGTGTTTTAAAAATTCTTGCTCGTGTGGTATAAATTCTCATCTCTCTTATTATTATCACTCGGTTCCCGTCTCAGGGGTGACCCATGATGAGGTTCCACAGCCTCGTTCTACACTTTCACCTAGAGCTCCACTAAATAGTGCTTTTTTACCCCTGTGTTATAGTAGAAAATGCTCTCCTGTCCTGTTTTGCGATGTTTTCGGCTCAGGCGGATGACCCTGTGTGTCGTTCGAACAGGAAGCGATGCAGTGCGTGGAGGAGCTGAGCGCCCAGAACCTGCTGCCTGCGTTCGTGCGCGTGGGGGTGGAGTCGACGCTGGAGAGGAGCCAGATCACCAGGGACCACCTGAGCCAGTTACTGCACCAGCTCATGCAGGCGGGGAAGCTGAACAAGCAGGATTTCTTCAAGGGGTTTGTATTCTCTGCATAGAGACAGGTCCTTCTCTTGAGTGGTCATTGCAGATGAGCAGGGGGTTGGTGAGGACCTTGCTTTGGTCTCCTGTCTCCACGCGCCCGTTTTGAAGGATTATTTTGGCCTGGGTGTATTTATAAGCAATGTAATTATCAGTTTTAAGTATTACAAATGTAAATATTTTTGTATTGATACAAGTGTTCACTCCTAAGCCTATAGGCAGGTGTGTATTTAAATGTGTGTGGTTAGATTTCTGTTCAGTGAGGTGTTGGTCAGCATTCGCCTGTTGGCACCATCACTGAATACGGTTAAAAGAGGAGGAGGCAGTCAAAAATCTTCACTTGATGTTAACACCTGGGAGCTGGGTAGCCCAAAGCCCTTGCGCATCCACAGAGCCACGGCCACTCTCCCACCGGTGAAAAAGGTGATGCCGTTCCTCGGAAGAACTTGACTGGAAGGAGTGGACGTGTCCTGGAGGTGCTGGGAAGGAGAATTGGGTTGGATGGGTCAGACCTTCCTCAGGAGTTTCAGCCATGGGTTCATTCCAGCTCTCTGGGGTTTGTGTTCCCAGCCTGGATTTGAATTGGTGTCCAGTTGTAAAAGGATCTGTGTTGTCAGGGAGGTCCCCGCACCGCTCAGTCCTCGCTGGGGCTTGGTATGGGATGAGTAAAACAGGGAAAAGCATGAAAAGCAGCCAGCAAATGAGCAGATGGAATAATGCTTACGGATTCGGAGTTTCTGGGTAGTCAGCCCTGTCTTGCTGTGTTTATTTGCATCCTGTCTCATCGCGGTGCTGCTGACGGCAAGTTGAACACAAGCCAACAGTGAGCCCTGGCAGCCAAGAGGCCTAACCTTGTCCTGGGGGGCATCCAGCACGGCATCACCCCTGGGCGAGGGAGGGGATTGTCCTGCTCTGCTCGGCACTGGAGAGGCCCCACCTCAAGTATCGGTTTGAGTCTGGGGCACTACAATATAGAAAGTATGTCAAGCTACTGGGGAGTGTCCAGAGGAGGCCACAAAGCTGGGGGAGGGTCTGGAGGGGAAATCATAGGAGAGGTTGAAATCCCTTGGTCTGTTCAGCCTGGAGGAGACTGAGGGGACCTCATCGTGCTCTGCAGCTTCCTCACACGGGGAGGAGGAGGAGCAGGCACTGAGCTCTTCTCGCTGGTGACCAAGGACAGGAGCCCAGGGAATGGCAGGGAGATGCCAGGGGAGGGTGAGGTTGGACATCAGGAGAAGGTTCTTCCCCCAGAGGGTGGTGGAGCCCTGGAACAGCTCCCAGGGAAGCAGTCCCAGCCTGACAATATTCCAGCAGCGTTTGGCCAACGCCCTCAGCCCCACGGGGTGAATGTTGGGGTGTCCTGTGCAGGGACAGGAGCTGGACTTGATGGTCCTTGTGGATCCCTTCCAACTTGGGTCTTTCTGTGATTCTGTGACTGCTCCGATGATGGTCTCCCTGCGCCCATCTCTGCCCGTGAATCTCATCGTGATGCAATCCAGGAAGAGTTCAGGCAGCCTGAGTTCAAAACCGTATGGAACAAAAGTAAGAAATGCACAGCCAGAGCGACCGCGCATGCTGGTGTCCACACAACCACCAGTGGTTGAAACAACTCATTTGAAGTGATACCTTTCCATAATGGATCATGATTAAAGTCGTTCCTGTGATTCCTGGAGCGTGTATAAGTGGTTGCGGTGCCAAAGAAGTAGGATCTTGATGAAATAGTGGGACGTGCGGTCTGCATGTGGCGTAAACACAGTGCAACAGCTCCTGCAGATGATGAAAGGGCAAGGGGTGTTCAGGCAGAACAGGAGAAGGGCACCAAAACCCACTGTGCTTATTCACACAAGACAAATTGCTGAGTAATGAGGGGTTCTGGGATGAGCACTGGTCACCGAGCGAGTCTGGAGAGATTCCCAACAGGAAACCGGCTTCGGGCAGAAACCGTTGGACAAAGCAAGGGTGGACTGGCAGCAGAGGACTTGAAGAACAAACTGAAGGAGGTGGTTGCAGCATCTGAAGCACAAGAGAAAATGAGCATTTATAGACTGAACTGGACCCCACGATTACGGGAGGTCCAGGGAGAAGCGAATCATGATGAAAACCAGCAGGAGAGCCAGAAGAATGATCCAGAAGACTGTCCCAGCCGTGGGAAGCAAAGCCACCTACGAGGCTTCTATCAGAAAGTGGAGTTGTGAGCGACTGCAGAAGCTGCATCCAGTGTTGGGGAGCAATCCTGTAACTCATCCTGCCACGTTCCCTGTTCTGAGTGGAAACCTCCCTCTGCTCTATTGAGCGTTTTTCTTGTGCAGTGCTGCTTACAGGCCTTTTGCTGATTACATTCGGAATTCTGTCAGTATTCATCCCCTTCGGTAAACGTTTGGGGTTTAAAGAAGGCTCCATTTATGAGATGTTTTGTAGTTAATGACAAAAACGCTTTGTTTACTTTTACGGGTTTTATAGTTAGCAAAGTGTTTGTCACCAGGATATAAGAATTATTGTACGTGGAGCATTCCTGGTTTTACAGAAAGCAAGGCCTTTTCCACGTGCTCTCCACGTTACCCCATAGAGAAGCTCTCTTAGCTCACTCCTGGCGGTTCCAAAGCCCTGGCAGCATCAATGCCAACCATGCTCTTTGTTACCTTTGTGGTTTTCTTTTTCCTTTCCTTTTTCAGAACAAAAGGATTTTTGAAAGTGCAGAAAAAATCTCAAATTAAATTGTATTTCACACTTGACATTTTTCCTTCCTTTTTCTGCAGGTTTTCGGATATCTTGGAGATGGCAGACGACATGGCCATAGACATCCCCCATATCTGGTTGTACCTGGCTGAGTTGGTGACCCCCGTGTTAAAAGAAGGAGGAATCTCTATGAGAGAACTTCTACAGTAAGCGATGCTGCTCTTTTCCAGTGTCTGCCTGGCTGTGCTGTTGTGTTTTCACAGCACGGCTCCCGTTGGAGTCTCGGCCTCTCGTAGGAGCTGGTCTGAGGCTGCGGCACTGCTCGGGACTTGCAGCAGGCTGGCAGCCTCGGAGTGTTATAACCCCCCTGGCATTGCCATCAACGGACTGGAAAGTGCTTCCGGTCTGTGTCCTTTATATTTGGGGATTAAATTGGAGCCCATTGACTGTAAGCAGTGTATTAAAAAAAGAGTAAACTCTTCCCCAAAAAGGGTTCTGTTGCCAGAGTGCAGCATCCCACAAAATTGAGGGGATTTAACATTCCTATAAAGCAAAGTCTTGGTAATCGGCCTGGCTGTGGCACGTGCCCTGCATCCCCAAAGTCCCGTTTTTTCAGCATTCCAAATCCAAATTATAAGGGAAAATATTTGGTTTTCTTTCATTCTAGAGAATTTAGCAAACCTTTGCTTCCTGTGGGAAGAGCCGGCGTCTTGCTTGCTGAAATCTTGCACCTTCTATGCAAACAAATGGTGAGTGTCCACGAGTGCCGTTGGAAGACGAGAGCTGGATGCAGAGAGCGCACGTTTATGCATGAAGCCTACACATTTCCCACGTGGAGATATTTAGGGATGGGCCAGGCAGTCCAGATAACTAGGAAACCACCTCTTCACCCCCAGGTTCAAACCGAGCCTCCCGAGGTGCCATAAAGCTGAGTTAACTCTTCTTTTTCTCATCGCTTTTCCCTTTTGCAGGTACCTTTGCGCCTGGCTTCTTGCAGAAGCTAGAGTGCTGACAAACTGCAAGAGGGACATTCTCCAGGTATTTCTGGGCTGACCAGAAGCAGCAAGTGTCGGGAATCTTGCGAGAGAGCTCTTCTTGCAGACTGGAGAGAGCTCTTCTTGCAGGCTGGAGAGGTTCGGCGGGTTCGGATAAGCTTCAGATGACCTCTGGGACTTCTGGGTGCTTATCCAAACCAAACCTGCCGACTCTTAGGATCCACCTGTCGCTAGGGGTAGCGACACCGTCTCACCCTGTAACTCCCAGAGCTCTTACACATCTCACAGCTGTGTGTCCGAGCAGTTTGGTGGTTTCCCTATAACCTTGTCTCCATTTTTTGTCTCTCTCTTTTTTTTTAACCCAGCTCAGTACCACACTTTGGACAGTGTCTGTTTTCAATCCTGCAAAACCCCTCACTTGTTTTTTGTTAAAGCACGCATTCAAATGAGGTTTATTATTCCAGGAGCGTTTCAGTCTGACTTCTCATTTATTTATTTACTCCTTGTTTGGACAGTGACTTCCATTTATTTTTCTCTTGTTTGTGAAAAATAAGCTGCTGTGCTGTAGGGGCTGGAACGCAGGCTTGGGTTTCTGTCTCTCTAATTCAGTCTTGTCCAGGCCAATACCTGGACTCAGGTGTTTCAGTGTAATACCAGTCACCTAATCCAAATCCTGACAAATCGTAACAGGAACTACGCCCAATTAGCTCTTAATGATCGGCATTGTAGCCTTAACATTGTAATCTGCTTTGTAAACTGCTTTTAACAGTGCTTGACTTGGGCTACGCCGTCGTCTCCCTCCTGCAGGCGCGATAGGTTTTGCAAAGCATTTGGGTGAAAAGAGCTGGTTGTTCCCAGCAGTTTTCTTCTTGTCAGAATTGTGTCTTTGCCCCCTCGGGTCAACGTGAGGGTAGGGGCTGCGGAGGGGTGAGCTGTGTGTGCCACAAAGGAGCTTTTCCCAGGGTCTGCCATAAATTCTAGGAGTTGAAGAGTGAACGCGGCGGTATGTACTGGAATGTGAGGCTTGGTCTCTGCGCAGCCCTGTAAATAGTTATTTTCTGAAAGCAGCTGATTTGCCGGTGCCTTAATGCCCAGGCAGGGGGAAGAGTGAGTCACAAAGTGAATGGCAGAGTTAGGGGAGGAACCTAAGTCACACCACGGTCATGGGAAACCGTGCCCTGTTCCGATGTGTCGGCTGAAGCTGTTACAAACCCCACGTGTCGTGTTTTGCCTTGTTTACTGCCCGTCACCGCGATGTTTGACCACTTGACAAGATGCCTGTTCCCTGCAGCAGGGTTGCATATACAATCCCTCTTGCACGGGGTTTCCGGATGCGTTCACTTCATTGTGGGGCATCTGAAACAGTTCCATGTTTCTCCTGACACAGCTGCACCGCTCGGGCTCGCGAAAGCTCCCCTGGTTGTCTGGCAAATCTTTAAAACTGTTTTTGTTTCAGAGCCATAAGAAAGTGGGAGCCTTATGGAGGGAGACTGGCCTCAGTTGGAACGATTTCCTACCCGAAGGCGGGGATGTACATACCTTTCTCGTGGAACATGTGAGTCCAGAGCAAGCATTTGCTCAACAGTTTTGGCACACTGAGTTTTCGCTCCACGTCCTCTTTATTCCTCCTTTTCCACCCTACTCTTCAGTACAGTTGGTGTGGGACAAGGGGTGACACATCCCCCTCACCAAGCTGGGCTTAGATTGTTCCAGCATCTCCCTTCTGAAACGCCGTCAAGGGTGGGCTTGTCCCCTGCAATCCCAGGCACTCTTCTGCCGACAGCCAACTTCCTCGAGAAGTTCTTTCTCCAGCTGGGGAGAACGAGCTCAGGAACAAGCGCTGCAGCAGGGAGAGCCCATCTGCAGTAGGGCAGGGACAAATGACAGCAATTACTCACTCATCCCACCTTGTGTCATGATCGTGGTGGGGGGTTCACAACTAGGAGGAGCCAGGTCTGATGGAGGATACCTTGCAGCTCTTGCTGATGAAAGCTGAGGGTCTCCTTTTGGAGCTCCAGGTGATCCACAGCCCTGTTTTAGCACTCAGGAAGTGCTGCACTGCAGGAAATGAAATGGATTACCAAGGCCTGGGGCTCAGAGAGGGGACTGCAGATCCTCTGTCACGTTTGGCGATGAACTGGAGGGTTCACTGGAGTTTCTTTGAGCGAATGCCAGCTCTGGTGACAGCATTCCGACTCCCCGGCGTTTGAGTTGCAGTTGATTTTATGTGTGCTCGTGTTGTGCCGGGCTGGAGCTGCTCTGGGATGCTGGGTTGTCTTTGTGCGACAATGTCATTCCCACGTGTTTGCAAAATGCTCTGGAACAGAGAAAGTGTCTAAATCGTTGTAATGATAACTTAACAGTTGAAAGATGCCAGGAAGCAGGATGAAGTGTGGCTTGCTGCCTCGACGTGGTGTAATTCCGCACAGGAAAGTATGTTTAACTAATTCTCCTCATCACTTCTGGTCTTGCAGAAGTTGGACTTCATGGAGTCCGACTGTTCCAGTTCCTCAGAAGCACTTTCAGAGAAAGAACTCTCTGCGGAAGAGCTGAGCAAGCAGCTAGAAAAACTCATTGTTGAGGACAAGGCGAACGATGAACAAATCTTTGACTGGGTAGAGGTACAAAGACTATTTTCACCCTCCCACAGCTCATTAAATGCTTTCATTAATATTTTCTCATCTAAATGAGCATTTCTGCAGGCTCCTCCCTAGGCACGGGTCATGAAAATGATCGGGTCTGTGCGATTCAACGCCACCAAAAAATTAAGATGTGAAATATAAGCAGTCATTTATTTCAAAGTAAGCTTTAGGAAGAAAGAATTTTAGCCGTGTTAACTTACACTGCAGACTGTTTGATTCCAAACGCTCCTTCTGGGCACCTCTTATACTTCAGAGGGAGAACACAGCTTCATTCTTTCTTCCCAAAATAAGAGGTAAAGGCTTCTCATGGCTTTTTGAAACAAAACCTACCAAATTCCACCTGCCACAATGCAAAAACATCCCGCGCAGTCACTGAGGGCACCTGTACCGTTCCCAGTGCATGAGACCAGCAAGTGTGAAAGGAAAGGAAGAAAAAGAACCCACTGACCCTGCCCTCTGTCTGAGTGCTCCCTCTAAACCAGATTGTAAATCCAGTGTCTGAAATGATACCCAACCTGATTCATTTAGATCTGTGCTCAGAGCAGGGTCTTGGTCAGCTCTTATTTCAGTTATTTCTGTTGCTGTTAGAAATGTCATTTTTCTGCTGCTGTTAGAGATGTCGAGAGCGGAATGAAAGCAGCACTGGGGGCACCCACAGGCTCTCTGCAGTCTTGGACAAGTTACATGGCCATTCTCTGAGCTTCTACAAAGCAGACCCATCTCCACCCAAGGAGCAGGCTGTAAAATTTGTTGGAAAAGCCTAAAACTCTTAGAAAAAAGTGTCAGGGCAATGCAGAGCTGGATTCCTCCACAGCAGCTTTTGGTGCACTTGAACTTGCTGCCAAACTCAGCGGTGGAGTTTGGAAAGGGTTGCTCTCATTCATGTTCTAACCAGTCCATTTACTCTTGATTTCAGGCTAATCTAGATGAAAGCCAGATGAGTTCACCTACATTCCTTAGAGCTTTAATGACAGCAGTTTGTAAAGCAGCTATTATAGGTGAGTAACTCAAAAGGAAAACACCCAAAGTGCAAAGGATTCTTTTGTGTTTTCCAGGTTTGTGTCACATTTCCCTTCCCCGAGGCTGTTTTTTGTCGTGCCCTAAGACTCTTGCACTGGGTTGAACCCTAATGCTCAAGTAGGACGTTGGTCCCCTGCACCAGCCGGGTGTTCTGGAGGCCCCGATGTATCCCGGTGCCATCTGGGTTAATCTGAGTAACTCCACATTGTTCATTGATTTTTGTAGTGAAGGTGTCAACACAGTAGACGTTATTCAGTCAACGAGGGTTGCCCCACTCCTGTGTCAGCAAGCACACGTGGGCACTCTGCCTGCCGTTGCAGATTGCCACCTGCGAGTTGGAAGCGTGGGTTGCAGAAGAGAAGCCAGCCTGCATCTCTGTCTTGTTCATAGTTTTATGTCCAAAATTAGAATTTTGGGAGGAGTTTATGGGTTTGGGTTATGTGGATTGCTTGAACGCAGAGCAGTGGGCTGGAAGTGGAGGGGAAGGCTCGCAGTCAGCCGTGTGAGCCTCGGACCCGCAGGGGGCCGGAATGAAGAGCTTCAGCCAAAAACATCTGTTCTGCTGACTTTGCTTTAACTTTATTGGTGGCATCTGGCAAGGCCAAAAATTGTGCTTGTAAAACACCCACTCTGCTCTTAACTGCAAGAGTCACGCTTGGTGGAGAAGGGCGGCCAACTTCAAGGGTAAAGCCAGCCCAGCTCCTTTCTCCCTGAGAACAGAGCCCTTCTGATGCCACCTAGTGTTAATGGCAGAACCACTCAGGACACGAGTCCAAACATTTAAAGGATCCCTGCTGTGTTTCAGGGACATCTTGTTCTGTTTTTCTTACCTTGCCTCTAATTGAGGGGGTTTCCCTTTTGTTTTCAAAACACCACTTAATTGTGTTACGTGATCTACTTAAAAGCTGCCAAATAATTTATCCGTGTTGCTGTTGGATTTCTAATGTGTATTTTTACACCTCCCCGATTTCCTGGGCTGTGTGCAGTGCATGATTCTGTGTCTGCCCTCATATTTTTAGGAAAAACAACGTACTTTTAGAAAAGCCTTCTCTATAACTGAAATCTCAGCCCTAGCCATTGTTGGAGACCCAGTTGTCTGTGGAAACACAATGGTCTGTACTGCCAAGTCAGGCTGTAATCCTTTTGCGTGTGCCAGCAGGCTGGGTAGGGCCAGGGGCACTGTGGGTCCTGGTTGAATCTGGGGAACTGGAAGAACCAAAACATCCAGAAAAAGGCGTTGATCAGAAATAGTGTTGCTTCTTGTCCTCTTCTCTCCACACAAGCTTGTACCTATGGTTTACAAAGGCTTGTAGTGATGGGACAAGGGGGAACGGCTCTAAACTGGAAGGGGGAAGATTTAGATGGGACATTAGGAAGGAATTCTTCACAATGAGGGTGGGGAGGCCCTGGCCCAGGTTGCCCAGAGCAGTGGTGGCTGCCCCATCCCTGGAGGTGTCCAAGACCAGGTTGGATGGGGCTTGGAGCCCCCTAATGCAGTGGGAGGTGTCCCTGCCCATGGCAGGGGAGTTGGAAGTAGGTGATATTTAAAGTCCCTTCCAACCCAAACCATGCTACGATTCTATAATTTCTGTTGGAATGAATAAAGGTGGTAAAAGTTCCACCCATGCTGCGATGTGCCCAAGCTGACCCTGTTTTCCTCTCTTTCCCCTCAGCGGACTCTTCCAGCTTCCTTGTGGACACTGCTGTGATCAAACAGAGGGTGCCGATCTTGCTCAAGTACCTGGACTCAGACACGGAGAAGGAACTACAAGCACTTTATGCACTACAAGCATCCATAGTAAAACTTGATCAGCCTCCTAGTAAGTGTCACCTCTCTGCTGAGGCTTAAACCCTGTAAGGAAAGGTTGTTTTCGCGAGGGTAGAGGGCAGTGGTAATAGCTGGAAGCTTTTCCTTACCTTTGTACGTAGCAGATAAGAGAGAACAGCGCACGGTGCTTTCTGCTTGTCCAGACTGCAGGTCTTGGAGCAGGGCAGGCCCCACGTTCTTGGCCAGAGGCCGGCTCTTCTCTTGGTTGCTCCCTCAGGCAGCCGTGCAGAAGGGAGGACAAAGCTCTGCAGATAAAAAGAAAGGAAAAAGAGCAATAAAAAATAATCTGTTGAGTTTACAGCACCTGGGCAGGTGAGAGCGGTGGGGTCACTGCATTGCTGTGGCCTTGGAGGGATAAAATGGATTGGACAGCGATGGGTCTGGTCCCAGAGGAACTGCAGAAAACTTGTTGGAAGAGATTGGAGGAGTTTTCAAAGAAATAGGGGTTCCCAGAGTCTGCAGCACAAAGTCAGAGAGACCTCAGAAACGCCCAACGTGGTCGTCCTTCGGTTTAAGGCGCTGGTGGTTCGTTATCCCTCCCACTGAGCCACCAGGAATCTGGGATTGGAGAGCAGCCAGGCCACCGGGGTGGTCAGTCCAGCAGGAGCAGGATGGGCTGCTGAGGGCTCTGCTTGCCGGCCAATCCCTAGATAATATGGCTGCCTTCGCTTTTCTGCAGAGCAGGTCTTACCCAACGGCATCGGAGGGACCCGGTTTCCCTCTCAGCCGTGCCGGGAAGCAATAGCTCAGTAAAAGATCTTCCTTTTCCTCGTGTCTGCGTCTCATTAAAGGTCCCATTAATCCCCTTATCCGTAACCACATCTTTGTCCGCTGGCTGGAACGGCGCGGTGCTAACAGCTGCTCTCTCCCGTTATTCCATTATCACAGATTTGTTGCGGATGTTTTTCGATTGCCTGTACGACGAGGAGGTAATTTCGGAGGATGCCTTCTACAAGTGGGAAAGCAGCAAGGACCCAGCGGAGCAGAACGGGAAAGGAGTAGCGCTAAAATCTGTCACGGCGTTCTTCACGTGGCTACGAGAGGCCGAAGAGGAGTCGGAGGATAATTAAAACTTAAAATACAGATAAAAACAAAACAAAACAAAACAAAAGAAAAAAAAAAGAAACACTTTAAATATTTTTTTAAGGAGTTTCACGTCTTCGCCAATCACAGTGCAGCAAGGCCAGTTCTCGCGCAGAGCCCCCTTCCCCACGCACGCACGAGTGGGAGAGGTCAAAATAGATAAAGGTGATCATGGAGGCAAAAAAAAAAAAAGGTACTTGAAAAACAAACCAGTAAACTTCAAACCTGAGGGCGGGAGCACTAAACCAAAATACGTGTTATTTATAGAAAATATTTTCTGTTTTAATCTTAAGAAAAAAGATTTTAAGAAAAAAGATTTTTTTTTCCTCTTTTCTTTTTAAACGAGGACTCAAACTTGCAAGAAACACAGCGCGAAACAAATCTGTTTAGCAAAAAAAAACCAAAAGTTGAAAACTTTTAATTTATTATTTTAAGGACTGCAAATGCCAGTGTAATTTTTAAATTTGCAGTTTCTGTAAACAAATTGTATAATAGAACAAAAGCAGAGAAATAAATTTCCCTCCCCTTCATATGCACCTCAGTTTTGTCTCAGAGCATGATAAATAGACAAAATTTTCAAGGGGGTTGGGGTAAGCTAGATGAGGAAAAGATCCTTTTTGGGTTTTTTTTAATTGTCATCAGATTTTTCTGCCTGCCTCTCAGCTTGCTTCCAAAATTTAAAAAGAAAATAATAATCCAAGCTTACATAACCTTGGAACGGAAGGAAACGCATTCGAGAAAAACCGCTGCGGACCAGAGCGCTCCGAAAATAACTCATTGAAAAACAGTGCTACCCTGGGGAAAAAAAAAAAAGTCCTAGTGATACTTTGGAACCTTTAGAGCGACTTTAAGGCTTGTAAATACATAGAACAAATATTTAAAAAAAAAAAAAGACAAAAAAAGACAAAAAAAGAAATTGACTCAATACTATTTCTTTTCACTTTCAAAATATAAAAGAACAAAATAAAGACAAACATTGCAAGTTTAAAAGAAAGTAAAAACGACTTCTCCTTTGACAGCTGCTGAATGTGTGCCCCACCCCCGAGCGGTGCTGGCTTCCTTGCCGGGTGTAGGTCCTCGGTTCCAAATTGTGTACGGATAGCGTGTGTTTGTGTGTGTCTACCAAAAAAAAAGAGGGGTGAGAGCAGTTGTCGTTTAAAAACACCAAGGTTGCTGCTGGGGAGACCTTTTATGCAGAGAGAACTGAATGGCTGGGCAGCTCTACCTGTAGGTGCGGTTGGTTCCCAGCGCTTTGCGGCGAGGCTGGGCGACGTCCTCGGGGCGCGCGGTGCCCGATCCCAGCTTAGTTTAACCAGCCGTGCGGCCACGCTCGCTCTCTCGTGTGACTTGGATTGGTGGCATCGTCCCAGGGATCCTGGAGGCTGCAGAGGCCGCAGCTGCTGGAGCAAAGAACCCACAGCCCTTCATCACGGCTTCTGCACCCACTGCTGCCCAGCCTTCGCCTCTGCCGGGTGCCTTGCTCTGCCTGTGGAGCCCACAGACCCACACAGGGGAAAAGGAAAGCGCCCTACGCGAGTCGAGAGGTGGAACAAGCGCTGCGGTGCTCTTCCCAGTTCTTCTCACCTTGTGACGGTGTCTGGAGTCTGAGCGCAGCCAGGTACAGCGGTGGCTTCGCAGTGCGGTCGGGGCGCGTGTTCTCCATGCCCAAAGGGACCTCACCTGCGCCCGACGCTGCGCAGTCCTCCAAACTGGGCACGTTGAGTCTCTCGTGTGTCTCTCTCCAACAACCAAAGATGACCCGCTGGCTCTCACTGTGAAGAAGCATCTACCATGACACGGTCTGCAAAGTTTGTGAAGCCCCAACACGTGGTTTGTGAACTGTGGTCCCCGGACCGCGAGTGACCTGTGGAGCATTCGCTGGTGGTCTCTGCAGCACTGGCTGCTCACGTGATGCTGTCGTCTTCTTTCCAGCTGCTAAATCACTTCTTTTTTTAAAAAAAAAACAACAGGAAAAACAAGAAAAAAAAGGCTACAACTACATTAAATACTTTCCTAATCTTACTTTTACATGTAAAGAATTACTGTACTTGCATAAGGACATGACTTGATCACCTAGGGGAAGGGAGGAGGGTGCCTGGTTGTGGCTGCAGGGCAGATGTCCATGAGACACCCTGTTAACGCCAGGAGTCGGAGCGAGAGAATCCATGGCCTACAACACTAGAGCATTGTTTGGGGTTTTTTTTTAGTAACAATAAAACACTTTTCTCTGATGTTTTGTTAAAAAAAAAAAAAAAAAAAGAAAGCAAAAAAATATTCTCCCCCTTAATGTATGGATCTTACGTCTCCGCTGTACGGCATCCAGCGCCGCCTCAACCTCAGCCACTTGCCCTCCCGGCCTCGCGGTGCCTTGGCAATGGGCACCGTTGGGATCTCCAAAAGCCGGTCCTCAGGGAACTCCTGCCGAGTGGGTCCCAAGCTGTGTGAGTTAAAGCTCCACAGGGCGTTGGGGGTGCTCTGCTCACAAAAGTTGCTTTTCAGCCAGAACGGGAGCAGGAATGTTATTTGTAGCCGTTTAATTAAATGGATGCGAGTTTGTATGTAAATGAGGCCAAATATTCGCCAAGTCGGTGTGTGTACCTGACGGATTTGCCCTCAGGATGGGCAGTGTTGGATCCCACTGGGAACGTGTGTGACACCGGACCTGCGCCGTGCGAGGACTGTGGTTTATTTATCAGTAACCTTGAATCAGAAAAGAAGAAATTGCTGGAGCTTTTGATCAGCCACGTGGATCAGAGTGTGTCAGGGCAGGGGAATTTGACTGGGGGCCCTGAATCTTTTGGCTGAAAGAGTTGGAAAACCACTGGTTGGAGGGAATGGGAACGGTGAGAATGCGGCTAGAGGAGAGATGAGAAAGTTTCTGCCCTCCTTGTTTGAGTGTCTTAATTTCAGGAAGGGGTGAGGACGTGCCCTGTTTGTGTCCTGCAGGTGCCAGGAAGGGCGTTTGCAGAGGTGCTCGGCTTTTCAGCAGGGATAAAGTTTCTTCCAGAATTACCCAAAAGCTCTGAAAATGTGGGGGTTTGGCACAAGCTCTGCGTGCTGTGAAGCAGAGTCAGTTCAGCTGCACGAAGAACACCGTGAGTGGTTCATGCCTGAGACTTTGAGGTCTCCCGTGTGTTGCCTCGTGGTGCAGCTTCCCCAGGTGGCCCCAAAGGGAGCGAGTGACACCAGTCTTGGACCCAGACTGCTTCCTCTGCTCCCCTTGCGCTGCTCGCCCCGTGCCGCTGCTTCCCTGCCCCCCTACCGAGATCTGGTTGCTTTTCCATTGCCTTCTGGATCGGCGCAGGTTTGGAGACTGTTGTGGCTCCTTGGGATGTGGCCCTTGGGCCCAGAAGACCTTTGCCACACATCTCCTCCTGAAGGGCATTAAAATACAAAAAGCTGTAAGAGATCTATGAAACAGATAAGGGGATCATTAATTACAAGCGGTTCCCATGGGAATGTGATTTATAGGAGCCTCATTTTAGAGGTGAGGAGAGGTGAGCAGTGGTTGCTCCTACCTGGCAGCACAGCAAAGCCTAAGCAATGAGGACAGCCAATTTCCACCAAGATTACTGAAGGTTTTGAGTATTTTGGGGTTTTTTCTCCCAGTCTTGGTCCTGTAAGGCGTTTAAATGCATCTTCTGGGCAGGTTCTTGAGCGTGGCAGGGAGTTAATGCATCTTGGCAGGAGCGCGCTGTGTTAGAAGCCATTCCCGCTGCTGGGAGCCCTTCTTGTGCTGAGCTGCACGCGCTGCCAAAGGCACAGGGGAGGAGGAGCAGATGCATTGCTTACATCCCCGTTTATTGCTGAAAATGTCCCCAGACCTGAAGCAACCAAACAGAAAAGTTCCAGGCCAGGAGTCTGCCTAAGGCTGGTTTCTTTCTAGGAAAGTGATTTCAGAAATGGATCAGCTGTAACCCTGAACGAGGACAGGGAATGTGCCGATACCAGAGGCTGTGCTCTCTCTGCTTTTGTTAACACATTCAGGTTTTGACCTTCTTATCTCAAGAGGCCTCAGGTCCAGGAGCAGATCTTGGTGCGTGGAAATGCCCCTCACCTGGGATCAGCAGTCCCTGCTGCAGGAGCTGGTAAAGCCAAAGCAGCTGTGCAGCAGGAGGGGCTCGGAAGAGGGGATTCCTCTGCAGAGATGGGGTTTGGTGTGCACAAGGTGGGTTAAAGCCATTGGTCATCGCTGCGTTCCTGTGGCCCACAGAGCTTTTTGTTCCAACTCCATAGACTGGTTTTGCTAATAAAGGAAAACCAGGACCTCTAAAACATCCCATTAACTTGCTGGGCATCCAAAACATTTACAACCGATTGCAGATGTCAGCATCTTGCTGCCAAAAAGGTGGCTGTGATGGTTCCTGCCACGGGAGTGGCTTTTACAGACGAAGGGACCTGAAGCTGGTTCACTGCAGAAGCGTTCGCTGCAGAGCGGAGAAGCTGTCACAGCCGTGCCCCTGGCGCTGCTCTCTTGATTTGTTTCACAGGCACAAGAGGGTTCAGCTTTGGGGCGGTGAGTGCTTATCAGACCCCTCAGAACACTCTTATGCCCTTAGATCCAGCCCCTCTGACACTGGACAGCCTTTAGGTGAGTTGGCTGTTGGCCATGGGTCAGTACGGCGTGGTGGCAAGATGTGGAGTTAGGAGTTTGGTCAGGGCTGCCATGCTCTGTGTGGGGATGAAGCCATCAGGAGATGTTCAGGCTGGCAAGTGCTCTGAGCTCTTGCTTTGGCAGGGAGAGCTTGGCCTTTCTGCTCATTGGAAGGTGTTGGCTACTGCTACTTGATCCTAGGCCAACAGAGCAGCATCTCCAGCTGAGCAGCATCAGCAGAAGTGTGAGCTCTTTGCACGCTGCTTTGATAGAATCATGGAATGGTTTGGGTTGGAAGGGACCTTAAAACCCATCCAGTTCCAACCAGCCTGCCATGGGTAGGGACACCTCCCACTAGAACAGGTTTCTCAAGACCCCATTCAACCTGGCCTTAAGAAGGTGCCAACATAGAGGCTTGGACAAGATGCTTTGCGCTGATAGAAACTCCAAGCAACGGTTTGATGTGGCCTGGGGCGTGTGTGCAAGCTTCAAAAACCATAGGATGGAGCCTAGGGATGAGGACCCAGAGGGTCCTGCTTGGCTGCTCGTCTCCCAGCCCATCTCCATGCATAATCCAGACGGAGCCATGGTGAGAGAATGACCATGATGGGCAAGCAAGTGCAGCAAGAAACGCATTAACCCACTCGGCTTCCAGCAGTGTGACTAAATCCCTGCCAATATCCAAGGAAACTTAAAGCTGTTTACCTTTGTCAAAGGGTTCCACTTGGCCCCTTTGGTGATCACCATGGAACTGTGGTCTGC
The DNA here is from genome assembly GCA_033558235.1 of Neomorphus geoffroyi. Taxonomy (NCBI): domain Eukaryota; kingdom Metazoa; phylum Chordata; class Aves; order Cuculiformes; family Neomorphidae; genus Neomorphus; species Neomorphus geoffroyi. The sequence goes on along the minus strand of JAUMJM010000075.1, from coordinate 2,233,795 downwards.
TGGAATAAATCCTGCTTATTTAAATGCTGCTGTAGGGGTGCCTGACTGACCTGTGGAAAGCTTTGGTCATGTAGCGCTGGTTTCTCCTCCTCGTTTCCAGCTGCAAAGTTGGACTGAAACTGCGACAGAAATAAAACCAGCTCCTGCTCCATCAGTACTTCCCGAAGAGGAATTTGTCCAGGGAATTTGCAGGGACAGTTGTGCTGTGGCTGCAAATCAGGAAAGGGAGAGGAGGCCTGGGGAAGACAATTGATGTTTTAAATTAGGAAATCCTTGAGCAAGACGATGGAATGGTAGAGCCTGGCTCTTGCATGCTTGGTTGTCCTGTTGCAGCCCCCTGTGAGGTTTAACAGCAGATATTGTCACGAAGCAGAGCTTTTCTAAGCCCGCAGGGTACAGGGCGCTGACGAGTGTGGAGAATTGTTAAAAGTGTTTTATCGCAGCGCTGCAGGGAACAGCTGGAAGGGAGCTGAAAAGATCATCTCAGCAGGTGCAGCTGGTACCTACGGATCTCGCACGGCTGTGGCTGACACATCCCGAAGAGAAGCCAGTCAACAAAGTTTCCCATGGAGAGAGGAGCAAGCCAGCTTCAAGCAGCAGCCATAACCAAAAATGAAAAACAGCAGTGACTGTCCCCTCACAGCCGGGCATAGCACTGGCTGAACAGGAACACCAAGGCAGGAGAGCAAGGGTCCTGCTCGAGCAATCCCATCAAGCCAAAATAACCCCCTTTGGATACACATTCAGGGACAAAGAGATTAGAGGTAAGAAGCAGCAAACACGTGCTACCCAGTTAAAATTTGATCATAGACTCACAGAATGACCTGAGTTGGAAGGGACCCGCAAGGATCATCGATGATGGCTTCTCAGAGACTTCTCAAAACACGAGAAGCTGAAGAAGCAGCAGCAGAATGTGGAGCTTCAGGAATGAAGGTGATGGGAAGGAGCTCCCCAGCCCACTGGCGACTGGGCATGGGACAAAAGGGAGAAAGGATCAAATTATCCCTGAGCCAGGCAGAGCATGGGCCGAAATGGTATAAAAGGCTTTATACAAACAAATGCAAAAGTTGAGGTAAAAGTGGAAAAAGAAAAAAACTCGCCAAAAACTTGGGGGGACACCAAGGCAAGGCCTAAATATCATCAGAGCTGAAGTGTGGAGCTGCAGGCCAATGATAAAGCAGAACTGGGCAACAAAGATGCTGTGCTCAGCCAGCCAGTGGGACTGAGAATACATCAGCAAAAGCTGATTTCAGCGTATGAGGTGCAAAGCGTGACAAAGGTAATAAAGAAAGGTAATGATAATCTTGTGTGTTGGCAGTGGCAGAGGCAGCGCTTGCTACATAAAAAATGGTCACTTTAAGTAAAAAATGTGGCAAAATGGGGAAAATAAGTGTTGGTGCAGGTTAACAAAGTTAACAGAGTGGTGCCTGGAATGGAGTTTCTGTGACCAGGTGTATTTAAAACAGGAATACAACAGGTTTCTGATGTCCAACAGAAGAACAAGAACACAAGGCATCACGCTGGACGCAGGGTGGAAATGGTAACATCTCCTGACATGCAAAGTTTACATCTCCTCCTTGGGAACAGGAGCCATATGTCTAAACTGAGCTGGTTTAAACTGCAAGCTGTGCTGCACAGCCGAAACCCAAAGCTGTGGGCTGATAGGTCTGGGGCTGCTGGAAGGTGTAATCAAACAGAATGGTTCTAAGGAGAAAAAAAATCCACAAACCAGTTGGAATCCTACTAAGATCCAGGCACCTGGGAAGGTACTGAAAGGGTTTAGTACTTACTAAAAGTGCTTCGTACCTACTAAAAGTAGTTTCTGATGATGATAGTGCTCTGCACAATCACAGTTTGACTCTCAGAGCAGCCCCCTGCTGAAGTAAGACTCCCTGGTGTTGGATTTCTCCAGTGCTGCGGAATTTCCCAAGTTGCTTTCCCCAGGCGTGGTGTTTTTGCAAGGCGTGTGGCTGTTGAGGAGTGCACAGGGCCTGCGGCTCACCCTCTGGAGTGGATTTTGAGGTAAAAAAAAAAAAGGGAAGGGGACAATAAAAGCTTTTCTCCTCCTCTCTTTGTATCTCAGCCTGTGGCTCAACCAACCCAGGTGCTGGGGTTTGCGCAAAGGCAGGTGCTGGGGTTTGCAAGCAAGGGCAGGGCAGCTGGGGGGGATTTCATCTTTTCCTCTTTCGCGTCTCAAAAGGCAGCGGTAAAGGAGCACATTCCCTCTCGTTCCTCTCTCTTCCACCTTCCAATCCCTCCCCTCCTGCCAGAGGCACCACAAGGGGAGAAAGGCCAAAGAATGCATTTTTCTGCATTGTTTCACGCTCAAGCAATACAGGAATGTTCAGCAAAGTGGAGCCATCTGGCTAAGGTGCTCCCAGGGCCGTTTGGTGCAGAAGACAAAGGGCTCTATGAAAGCAAAGCATCACGGAGATAATCTGGAGTGGAGAAGTGGACACGGAGCAGGGCCAGGACTTGGTCACAACAGCTTGGCTTTGGAAGGTGATGCTGTTGGTGTGGTGCACTGTTGCAACAGCCACCTAAGGGGAGAGAAAGCTGATAAAAGCTTAGACAAAAAATAGTCAAGGCACTGCTGAGGAAACAAGATGCTTCTGTGGTGCTTTGAATGGTCTAAATGCTCACAGAGCAGCTTTGTATCCACAGGAGGGTAAAAGGTGCCAAGGACCCCAAATAAATGCATTAGTGCATTTAATTTTTAATACTTCTAGGGCCATGAAAATGATCTGAGGGCTGGAGCACCTCTGCTATGAGGACAGGCTGAGAGAGCTGGGGTTGTTCAGCTGGAGAAGAGAAGGCTCTTGGGGAGACCTTAGAGCAGCTCCCAGTACTGAAAGGGGCTCCAGGAAAGCTGGGGAGGGGCTCTGGATCAGGGAGTGCAGGGACAGGATGAGGGGGAAGGGTTTTCAGCTGCAAGAGTGGAGATTGGGGAAAAATATTTTGCTGTGAGGGTGGGGAGGCCCTGGCCCAGGGTGCCCAGAGCAGTGGTGGCTGCCCCATCCCTGGAGGTGTTCCAGGCCAGGTTGGATGGGGCTTGGAGCCCCCTGATGCAGTGGGAGGCGTCCCTGCCCATGGCAGGGGGTGGCACTGGATGGGCTTTGAGGTCCCTTCCAACCTAAACCATTCCACGATTCTATGGTTCACCACAATGGTGAAAACACCGGTGTGGGCCACCCCTCTGCTCGGCCTGGCAGGGATAACCCTCACCTCAGGAGCTGAGGTATCGGTACAGACAGTGCGAACTGAAGAAAAAGCGATCTTCCTGCAAGCCAGAATGCTGGCGTGTTTTGACAGATTTCCAGCTTGCAGCCAGATCTCTGTGATGGAACTTGTGTAACTGAGGTGGGGCAGCTTACACAGCTAATGAGCAGCAGGGGCAGAGAATCACAGAATGCCCTGAGTTGAAAGGGATTCACAAGGACTATCGAGTCCAACTCCTGCCCCTGCACAGGACACCCCAACATTCACCCCGTGGGGCTGAGGGCGTTGGCCAAAGGCTGCTGGAATATTGTCAGGCTGTGACTGCTTCCCTGGGAGCTGTTCCAGTGCTCCACCACCCTCTGGGGGAAGAACCTTCTCCTGATGTCCAACGTCACCCTCCCCTGGCATCTCCCTGCCATTCCATAGAGAGGCTGAGGCAAAGCAGCTCCTCTTTTAAGGAGGGGTTGTTTAGCCTGGAGAAAACGAGGCTGAGGGGAGACTTTGTCACTGCCTACAACTCCCTGAAAGGAGGTTGTGGTAAGGTGGGTGCTGGGCTCTTCTTCCAAGTGACAGGCAATGGGATGGGAGGAAATGGCCTCAAGTTGCACCAGGGCAGGTTCAGATTGGACATGAGGAAGAATTCCTTCACCAAAAGGGTTCTCAGGCACTGGCACAGCTGCCCAGGGAGGTGGTGGAGTCCCCACCCCTGGAGATGTTTAAAAGCCGGGCAGGTGAGGTGCTCAGGGATGGTTCAGTAGTGGCCAAGTACGGTTGGACTCAATGATCTCAAAGGTCTTTTCCAACCAAAGAATTCTATAATTCTTACCCTCCCTTTGCACATCTTCCTGCCATTCCCTAGAGAGGCTGAAGCAAAGCGAAGGCAGGCTGGCACTGGGGCGAGGGCTGGGAGGCTGCAGGGCTGGGGTGACGGCTCTGAGGTGGTGGGACTGGGGCTGGGGCTGAGGTGAGGGCTCTGAGGGGGCTGGACTGGGCTGAGGTGAGGGTTCTGAGGCGGCGGGGCTGGGGCTGGGGCTGAGGTGAGGGCTCTGAGAGGGCTGGACTGGGCTGAGGTGACGGGTGAGGAGCCGGTGAGGGTACTGAGGCGGTGACACTGGACGGGGGGTGGGGCTGAGGTGAGGGGAGAGGGCCCAGAGGCGACGGGACAAGGCGGGCGCTGACGGGCGGGAAACGCCTCAGCAGGCAGCGGGCGCGCGCGCACGCACAGGGGGCGTGGCCACGCTCACGCGCGCGCCCCCTCCTCCCTCTCCCCCCCCTCCCCTCCCGCGCGACGTGGAGGAGGGGGAGCGGCGTTCGAAAAATGCCCGCGGCCTCCCATTGGCCGGCGGCGCTCCCCGGCCCCGCCCCCCGGCGGGAGCCGAGGCCCCGCCCCCTGCCCCTTTCCCCTCCGCCCCCCTCCGCCGCTTCTGCCGCTGCCGCCATCGCCGGGCGCCGCTTTGTGTCCGCCGGGGCCGCTGGTGAGTGACCCCCGCCCCTCCGCCGGGCCCGGGAGCCGGCACAGCACGGCCTGGCAGGCTTCAAGGCGGGGGGGCTGGCGAGAGGGGCGCGGTGCGGTGCCGGCAGCGGCGCTGCGGCGGTGAGGCCTGTGCTGGGCCTGCTCGGGGCCTGTTCCGTGTCTGCACCGGGCCCAGCTCCGACCCCCGCTCGGGGCCCGCTCTGCCCCCCTCTCGGGGTCTGCTCGGGGCTTGCTTCGTGCCCTGTTCAGGCCTGTTCTGACCCCACTCGGGGCCTGCTCTGTCTGTTCAGGGCTTGCTCCAGCCCCTCTTCTGTGCCTGCGCCTGGCTCGGCTCCGTGCCCCGCTCTGGGCCCTACTCCAGGCTTGCTTCTGTTCCTTACCCTGCTCCGTGTCCCGTGCACTGTCCCCGGCTCTGGGCCCACGCTGCCCCTTGGGCTGATCCTTGGGAAGGTGGCCTTGGTCCGTAGGCGTTGCTGGGCCAGGCTGCGGCCCCAGGCCCTCCTCGTCCCGCAGAGCAAAGCAATGGAGGTCAAACCTCCCCCCCGGCCCCTCCTTGGCCCTCACAGCAGAGCAGCAGGAGTCGAATTGGCCCTCCTGCCCCACTGACAGCCAGTAAACATCCCGGGGACAGGGCCCATTGCAGTGCGACACAGGAAATCATCGCTGTTTATCAACTCTGGAAGCACCCAGCTCCTGCTGAAGCCTCCCTGCGGTTTGGTTGCTAGGTTGTTCCATTTCCCTCCACGAAGTCACTTCCTCAGAGGCTGGAGAGGCACTGCTGCTCAAGGAAAACTTCTGTCCGCGGCTTCAGTTCGGCTCTGCTTCCAAAAAGAAGCTCCCAGTGCTGCCAGGGCTGGATCCAGGCATTTGGCACATAGGAGTTCGGAATTCCTCCCTGGGACCCCCTGGGTGGTTGCAGCCTGCTTAAAGAACATTAATTCCCCTCCTCTCATGGCACATGCTTCTCCATAGAGCGAGCTATTAAATTCCAAGGTGGAATGGAACTGTTCGAAAGGGGCTTCCATTCCGCGTTTGTTATCCTCATCGCCACTATGGACTGTGATTTTTTGGGGTAAAAACTTCCAAAGACTTACAGAGAAAGGAGCAGTGTACCAAAATTTCAGCTGGTGGGAGCTGGGGTACCTTACAGTGCTCCTGGACAGCTCCAGGCTGGGAACACTGTTAGGAACAGATCCTTCCCACTTGTATTCTGTTTTCACAGTCACTGGTGTCTGCAAATCACAGGGAACTGCTCAGCTTGTGCTGTAGGAGCAGGGAAGTTGCATAATGTGGGTTTGTGGGTGTGTTTGCTCCTTTTCAAGTGTAGCAGAGACCAAGAGTTTGCTGGTAACTGTAGCATTTCACAGGTTACTCTTTTCAGGAGTCTTTTTTTGGCTGTTGAATTATTTCTGGATTAACAAGCGTGTCACTTCTGAGCTCTTATCAGGCCTTTTGAGTAACAGTTGCACTCAGATTTCCAAGCATGTGACTTTATTTTGTTTGGTTTTACCATAAATAGTATTTTTAGCATCCTCAAGAAATAGTTGGCCAACAGTCTTTGGCAAGAAGCTATCTTGTTGAGGCGGGAAAGGTTCAGAAGTGCCTGTATTTATAAACACTGTCACGCTATTAAGGTCCTCCAGGTGAGAAGTGTGTGTGTGGGGTAAGAGAGGATAGGAAGGTATCGCTGGTGAGTGTCTCTTCAGTTAAAGAATAAACGTGTTCTGACGGGCAGGAGAGCACTTGCCTTCCCTGGGAGGGACTTGGATTAGTGGATAGAGTGGGAAGTCCTTGGAAGTCAGGAATGGGTAGGGGAGGAACCAGACAGAATTTCTGTTGAGAGGAAGAACTGAGTATTTATGCCTTGAAACAAGGCTTTTGCACCCTTTTCCCCCTTTACCTGCATGTACCTCCTAATGAATTAGCTTCTTGATGTTCATTGCCCCCAGATAGTAGCTGCTTGAATCATTTTTATCTTCAGAATGTTTTTATCTCTCATGTTCTCCCTTTTAACAGAAACTCATGTGTGAGTCTTTTGTCAGTGTTTTGATATCCTGGGTGCTCTGAGGTTTTTAAGTTCCATGAGGGACAATAAGAGAAGCTTTATATTGATGGGTTCTAATGTGAGATGTGAGTAGATTTTGTACAGACTGCAAGGAAATCATCACTTTTATTATGTATAGTTTGTACTATGGGAAAATTGATGATGGCTGAATAAGGGATAGTTTGGGAGGAGGGTTTGTCAAAATTCATAGTATTGGGACCTGGAATTAAGGTATTTCATCCAAGGCAGTGAAACTTTCAGCAGTGGATTTTCACATTGGAGTAGTTTGTGACCTAAACATGTTATAAACTTGGAGTTGAACCTTGTACACGGTGATATGGGCTGTTTCATTCCTTCACTGCCTCTGTCAGCAGCAGCACACAGAGAATCTGGGTCGCAGACCATACAGGCAGAAGTTGTTCACAGACTGTTGTCCCACAGGCTGTCCCTGTCACAATCCTGAGCATCGATATGGAGAGGGGTTGTTTTTAGACAGGTATGCAGACAGACATTCTGCTTCTTATTAGTCCATTAGCTGAAGTTTTTTGTGAGTTTCTAGGTAGGACGGTGGTGTAATCCAAGTTCTGCACTGCCTGGGTTTGGCTGTGTGTTTGGGGACATGAGTTAAAACTCCTGGGTATCAGAGGAGGAGATAATCCAGGCTGTGGAAATGCTCTGCTGTGTAAGTCAAAGATTCATGGAGAAAGAGTCTGAAACCTGCAGTGTTTTTAATATTGGGCTGATGTTCTTGCTGGTGAAGAACAGTGGGTGTGAGACAGAGGTTGTCGCCTGTATTTTAGTAAACGTCGGCTGAGAGCAGGCTGACTTTGGGCTGCCGGTTGTCATATCCTGGCAGAGCTGGGATGCTGAGCTCTGTGCGGGCAGGGAGGCAGAGTATAAGTCTTCACTGGTAATGTGCCTGGGTTTGCATCTCTGTGCGCAGAGGGGCAGTGTTTGATCTTTGCTTTGCTCTGTAAAAGCCAACAGGATCAGCAAGGTGTAAGTCAGGCTGCATTCGTGGTGCTGGGAGACAAAGGTCCAAATTCAGTGCTACCCTAAAATGAAAAGGTATCTTTAGACATGTAAAAAAGAATCTCCTTTGGGTCTCCACGTGCAGGAATGTGTGGTTTTGGAAACTAGAGGTGTGGAAGCTTTTTGCTCTGCTGAGCCCTAAGGTATTTAGGATTTGTTGTTACCTTCCTTAACTCTGTGTAGGGAAGGCATGGATGGAAATAGAAACTGTAACACTAGTCAAACCAAACAATTTCTTGCCTGGCAAGTGGCGAGCAATTGGATCTTTGTATTGGACCGCTATTCTTCTTGAATCGGAGCCAGATGATTTGTGATGCAGCTCTCTCTGGGAGAGCTGTGAATACAACCCTCATGGCTTAATTGGGAGGCAGGTGGCTGAAAAGTCTCCTTAATCAGGACACCTCCCAGGAAATCCATGCGGCTGGTGGCTGTCAGGATCGGGATGGAGTTAGCACAGAACTTGTTGAATAGCAACAAAAATGATGGGCGTGGCGGTTGTGAAGGAATGCTCAGCCAGATGTGAAATGGGAGTGGATTTCTGAGCAGGCTGCCAGATAAGGATTAGAAGTGGGGACAAACTTGTATTCTGTATTCAGCACGGTATTTTAGTCCTCCACACATTTTTAGGCTGTTTTAAATGACTAAATACTACTGATCTGACTTAATCCAGACAGTGGGCAGAACGGCAAAACCGAAAGGGAGATCGGCAAATGCTGGAACATCTCTGTGAAGCAGGCTGAGAGCTTCTAACAGATACATTTGGTACAACAAATTGTTATCAAAGATGTTGCTGGATGATACATTCGGTGGCAATAGAGATACTGAGGGTCTTGGTAAGGTGTCTTCTACCTCAGCTGGATTTTTAAAGAGCTTTGAGGATTTTAGAGCCGGAAGTCTTGAAAAAGTTGCCCAGCTTGTAGCTGCGTTGTAATATTTGAGCACATTTGATTTGGATTTGCAGAAGTATCAACATTTCCTGTGCTTTTTTTCCTGCTGCATCTGAAATGCTCTTCTGCTCAGGACAGCATTGTGTAATAGTAGATCGTTGCACAGTAATCAATAGCCTGGGTTTGAAATAAGTTACTTTGCTTTTTAAGCCTTTGAGATAATAACCAGTCATTCGTGCTTGCATTGCTTGCAAGGTTGGCATCCCATAACACCCTGCCTTCAAATTTGCTAGAACATAAAAACATCTTCCGAGCCCTTTTTGACCTGATTTCTTGATCCGTATACCAAGTCCTGTCTAAGAGCCCATCAGTCACCAGGATACGTGTCGTGTAACGGTAAGAGGACACCCTTAGCGACGCAGGGTTGAATATGCTTTCTCATTTTTCCATTGCATATTTGTTTGCAGCTGCCCAGCCTGGGCACCCTACCCTTGGGTCCCTGTGACTTGGTGGTTCTGCCAACCTGACATTTGGCTCATCACGTTCTAGTCCTCATCTTATCCTGAAACGTTTTCCCTCGTGTGGGATTGAAGGTTGAGCAAGGACACCTCCCACTGGATCAGGGGGCTCCAAGCCCCATCCAACCTGGCCTGGAACACCTCCAGGGATGGGGCAGCCACCACTGCTCTGGGCACCCTGGGCCAGGGCCTCCCCACCCTCACAGCAAAATATTTCTTCCCAAGATCTCATCTCAATCTCCCCTCTTCCAGCTGAAAACCGTTCCCCCTCGTCCTATCCCTGCACTCCCTCATCAAGAGCCCCTCCTCAGCTTTCCTGGAGGCATCTTTCCTGTTATCTTTTTGAGAAACTTAAATTCAGGCCTGTTTGTAGTTGACATTTCACACACAGTCTGGAAAGCTCCTTTTGATCCCTCTGTGGAAGAAAGAGGCCAGGCCAGCGCGGTCCTTGGGCTGTGACACTTTCCCAAGGCAGTGCTTGTGACTTTGCCCCTTGAGAATATCTTTGCCTTGAAGTCAGTCAGATATTGTCCTCCTGCCCCTTCCCTTGGCCTTCTGAGCAGGAGCTCATCCATGTATGGGGATGCAGAGGGAATCAGCTCTGAATTTCTGCTGAATGGTTGCTTATTTGCATGGATGGTAGGCACTGAAGTTACGAATTGGGCTACATTTCACTCCTGAGAGCGAAAGGATTCGAGCAGTTTATACTGTGAGCTAAACAAAAGGGTTTTTTGAACCTGAGGAATATTAGGTCAGAGTTGGGAGCGCTGTGTTTGCATCGTGTGACATGCAGGTCGCACAGTTTAAAAACAAATAAACCCCAGGAGCAGGTCAGCCACAGCACATGCCTGTGTGTGCACGTTAGTAACTCCAGGGAAGGCATCTTTCCCCAAGGGTGGATCTGGAGTTGGTTAGTTTGGGACGCACTTCAAAATGCTGGTGTCTTTTTAAGGCCTTCAGGCTACGCTTGCTAGAAAAAACACCTGATACTGAGCTGAAGCCTGGAAAAAAGTTTCATTTTTCCTCTCACTTTCTGCATTTGAGGGAGGAAAGTCCCTTGAAATAGGCCAAAACAGGAGAAATATGCTGGGCTATCCTTTGTATGATGTAGTTGGCTGTTAGTGTTTTTTTCCCATTCTGAAACTTCACAAGAAAGCTTCATTCATCTCATTGATTCTGGTTTTAGTGTGTAGTGTGATTTGGTGTTTCTATTTTGTCTCTGAAGTACCCATCCAGTGCTGTTCTGCTCCTTTGCCTGTACTGGTGCTGAGGCAGGGCTGGTTCCCTGCCACATTCCGTGCCAAAGGAGAAGCCCTGGGTGTTGCTGAAGCAACTTGATTGCCTGTAGCTGTCGGAAGCGCTGAGTTTTAAGGATGATCAGCGAGAAGAATGCCTTTTAGAGCATCTCCTGTGGAAGAGCTGCCTAGCGATGCGTCTGGTCCTCCTTCTGCAATCAGACTGAAGTGAAAGTCTTGGGTCGGTTGTGCTGTGAGTGCCAGTGCCTGAGCTGATACTGCAGCCATCAGGGATTTAGTTCATTAATTTATCCATTTGTTATTTGGGGAGCAGATCTTGTAGATACGGTGATGTTGCCTCTTGCATCACCAGTCCTTGTGCCCGTGGAATCTCAGCATGCATTCCCCTCTGCTCTTCTTTTCTCCACTGCTGGTTTCTGAATTGAAACTGCCTCCACAGCTTGGAAGGGTAACAAGGATGCTCTGTGCAGGTGAGCTGGGTTGTGGTTGGCCTGGGAAAATAATTGAGGTAGAGAATATCCTTCTGATCTATTAGGAGATGCCACTGCTGGGGGATAAGAGGGCTACTTTTGGGGCAAGAATACAGACTAAGTGTGGTGGTATTGATGTGGTAGGGAGCATCCACCCCTGCAGTGGAGAATGTGGTGCAAAGTGCTGAAACTGTGGTGAAAGTCATCTCGAAAACAGCACCGGGAGTGGTGGTGTGTCCATGTTCAAGTGAGACAGACTTGGGCTGGGGAAATACCTATTAGAAGTGAAACTGTATGCTTAGTGCCTGCTGCCTTGTCTGAGCAAAAGAAAACATCTGGATAGGTAGAAATTGGGAGCATTTGGCCTTTTTGTCTGCGATGAAGGGAAGAAGGCAGTCTGGAGCTCAGTCTTTGGATGGACTGGGGGGAATGGGTCCAGCCCTGGTTTGCTAGAGTTAAGGTTTTGTGTCTGTGGTTTTTGAAGGGGGTGATGAGGAGGTGAGTGAGCAAATAAACACTGTGTTTTGGGACAGAAATAGTGAAGCACCTCTGCTCCGAAGCTGTCGGGTGGCAGGTAAGAAGGGCTGTGGAGTGTAATGGAGTAATGGGTGAGGCGTGGGGAGAGTGCAGCCTGGCATAACCCATTCAGGACCCGTGACTGTGCATGTATTAGAGGAGAGTTTTGTAAAGCTTTGGGATTTTTTTTGTGGAAGGCATGGAGACTGATGGTTTGAGTATGTTCAGGTTCAAGGTGTCGTTTGTCTCTAAATTGCATGGGGTTTAGTTTGGGAGGGCATGGCTTGCGTGTGTATTTTCTGCCTAACAGATTTAACGGTTTCATTCCTTAGGCTGGTAGAAGCTGGGTCAATGCATCAGCTTCTGCTTTTACCCAAAGCGAACGACTTGCTAGTTACCTCGACGCCTTCCAGTGCGATGTCTGCTTTGTGTTAATGATTTCTGTTAATTTAAAGAACCTCTTTATTCTTTCAGATGTATTTTAACGGAGCAGGCTGTGGGTCTGGCTTACACCCTTCCCATTTCTGCCTCATCCATAGCACTGCAGTTTGCATACATGTTTTAGCCTCTGTTGAATGCAAGTGTTGATTGTCAGTTATGTTATAGTCATAAGCTGTAAGCCATTTACCCTTCTTTTCTTTTTAATCTTTAGTTTGTTAGATACATAGACGTAGATTGTTTTTATTTTGTTAATTTTCACACCACATCTTTTCTGCACTTTAGGTTGACTCCTCACTGCACTGTGAAAACCATTAGGAAAAAGTCCTTGGGGTTAAAACCTGGGGCTCCACAGTGTTACCTGCACTTGGGGCTAGAAATTAATTTAAATGGCCACTGATCTGCCTGAAGCTGAACCCGTGCATCATAAGGCGCTTCCACTCTTAGCGGGAGCTCAGCTGATCCACACGGACAAGTTAAGTGAGGTAGGGGCTGGCCCGTTCTCCAAGCTTGCCCTTGGATCAGTCCTTGACTTCCAGTCCTGCTGAAGGTTGCTCGGTACTCTTTCTCCCCTGCTCGTAGGAAACTGGATTGGGAGTCTAATAAATCCTGTAGGCACTCTCCTTCCCTTCCCCCTGCTTTTCCCAAGATGTTGTATTTGTCAAATTCCTCAAATGCTCATCTCATTTAATTTGGAATTAAAGAACTTATTTCTTTTATAACTGTAAAATGTGAAACTATCCTCTCCTAGAATGCTTCAAAGAAACTGGTTTGAGGGTTACTGTCCTTTAAAATTCTGAAAAATCCAAATGTAACCAATAATTCTACGTACACTGCTTTGATTTACTTTAATTCCATTTCAGAAACTTTCTGGTCCTTTCCAGGATCTGTACTGATTTTTGTGTACTTGTTCTAGAAGGCTGAGGACGACACTATGCCGATCCGTCGCACGGTGAATTCTTCTTCCCGGGAAACTCCTCCCAAAAGCAAACCTGCTGAAGGTGAAGAGGTCAAAGCGGGTACGGTAATAGTTCTGTAGTGGAGTGTTAATGTATATCCAAATACAAGCTTTTGTGCTGAAACTCCTGAAAAAAAGCCTTGCTGCTGCAATTAAAATATTTCTAATGCTTAGCTGTTCTTCACAAGCTTCTCCTGAATTATTGGGAAGTTGGGGTTTGCAGCCACTCTTTTCAGTCTGAACCCATTTGTTTTGTCCTTCATATCCCCTGGCAAAACCCTGACACTCCAGACAGGAAAACAGAGCTGATTATAGTCCCCGTTAAGCTTGCACATCCCTTAGAATAAAGGCAGAAATTGGGAAGTTCTGGTAGTAGTGGAAAATGGCTTGAAACCAAAAGGTGGAGTTAAGGAGGGGAAAAACAAAGTAGTTAATATTTTTGTCTTTCTTTTCGTGAACAAAAGGGTTTTACTGCAGTGTGCCATAAAATCTAGTCCCATATTAATGTGCCTGGTCTTAGCAACTTCACTGCAGTTTCTCAGAATGTGTCATTTCAGTGTCATACTGAGTTGGTTTCACCGAATGTCCTCTTTGGTGCCACAAATAAGTAAATTACAAACAAATCTATTAATACACTGCGTATTTTAAATGCACAATGTCTCCATGGGAAAACCGTATGCAGAAACATAGCAGGAGTGCTTAAACTCCTTCTTGGAGTTAGAAAACCTGTCTTACTACACAGAGCAGTCATGGCAGCAGCTCTTTATCCAAACAGTGGGTAATGCAGTTCACATGCAGTCCAGTCTCTACTGCCTGTTCTCAGCTAAATATACTGGGGTTCATTGGCTTGGTAAGTTGACTTCTGACTGGATTTGATCCTGTTGATGGACAAGCGCTTCTGCAAATCCGTGTGCAGTCTAAAGCTTTGCCAGGTCTGGAAAAATGTCATTGAATGGTTAAAATCCTTCAGGTGCTGCAGCGTGTGGTGCAGAAACAGCGGTGTTTGAAGACAAGTTGGTCGAAAACAAAGTTGCTTGTATGTATCTATCTATCCACATTTCTTGTATGGTTTTGCACCCTTCCAAGTTAAAAACACATAAACCTCAACCTAGGGAGAAATCTTAGTGTTTGGTGTTACTGATTTCCTCCTCCCTTCCCTGACAGGTCTCTGGGATGAGGGAGTCAAGAGGTGAAAACTGGGGCAATTGGTTGATTGTGAAAATGCTACGTGGTATTGTTTGAAGTTATTCTGGCATTTGGTGGCTGATTGCACCTCAGTGAAGCTCCTTCAGTAGTTTTGTTCACTTCTTGGGTTACATTCAAACATCTTTTTAAATTAGAGAAAAGAAATTGTCTGGTGGGAAATAATTTTTGTGGTGTTTTCTTAAGCTCTTTTTTACCCCCCCCGCCTTCTTGAGTAACAGAGGCTGGGTTTAGGCTGAAACTCAATGCGTTTTCCCATCTTTTAGATGCAGAAGTCACCTCTGAGGAATCTGCCTCTGTTGGAGAAGAACAAGAAAGTGAAACGCTGCCTGCTGCATCCAGTGAAGCAGAACAGCCAAAGGAACCTGAGAATGAAGGGAAGGGGGAGACAAAGTCCCCGGAAGAAACCAAAAAGGAGTAAGGCTTGCTTAGTGCTGGATTCAGGGATTTGGGTGGGATTTTGAAGAAAGTCAGCCTCTAGAGATAGAAAAGATTGTGGGAGAGGTGGGGAAAATAGGATGGGACCCTTGAAAAGGTGCTTAGGAAGAAGCTACCAATCAAGTGTAGCTGCTGTTTGTGTGAGACTGAACATCAAGACAGGGTCTCTTTTTTTCTGATAGGAACATCAAAATGTTCTTTACATTATTTCCAGTGTCGGATGTTCTGGGCTTGTTTTGGTAATTGCTCTCTTTCTTGGTTTGTTTTACAATGTGTTTTGTATTACTATTGCTTTGTGTTTTTCCTAAGCGAGAAGGATCAGTCTAAGGAAAAGGACAAGAAGGTGAAAAAGACCATTCCTGCGTGGGCTACTCTTTCTGCCAGCCAGCTAGCCAGAGCACAGAAGCAGACTCAGATGGCTGCCACCTCACGTCCCAAGATGGATGCTATTTTAACCGAGGCCATCAGGGTAAGCAGGAGGCAAATGTTTCTTTTGTTCATCTGTCACAAAGCAGCATGATTTGTGCACCTAAAATCCTCAGTTTCAGCTTGCTGATGGTACGGGCGGTAGTGCTGTCTGTTAGCAGGAAACTTGCTGTGTAAGTCATGTATGCTTCTGCCTGGAAGGCCATGGAGCTGAAATGGGAAGCGTGATGATGGTGAGGGGCCCTGCAGCTTATTTCTTTTAGAATTGGTTTTTGTCCCTAATTACATTATTAGAAACAGCTAGGATGACATAACCTGGTTGATTGCTGTCATCATTTAATTTCGTGTGCCTTCTAGCCACAGTTAACTCGATTTACCTTGATTAATCTGTCTATTTGATATATGCATTTTTCAGGGTTAACTTATTCTTACTCAGGACACATGGAGGTGCTGTAAACCACCATTCAGGGTGGTGTTGGTCTTGCTTTACTCTGCCCCTCCTGGTTGTGCTGTTGTAGCTGTGCTGCTGCTCCTCCCCTTGAGGCTTGGTTCACACAAGTGGCCTTTACAGGAGGCCTGGACTCCACCAACTGGAGTTGCAAGATGGCTTGTCCAGCTGCCGTATCTTCAAAACATGAACTTCAGCTTAGGTTTTTTACTACTTTATTAATGTCAATCCTCCATCTGCCTTCATAATTTGCAACTTATTCTGACTTAACACACCTCCTGTACAAGGACAGGATGAAAGGGTAGGGGTTGTTCAGCATGGAGATGAGAAGGCTCTTGGGAAGACCTCAGAGCAACCTCCCAGTTACTGAAAGGGGCTCCAGGAAAGTCAGGGAGGGGCTCTTGATCAGGGATATAGTGAAGGAGAACAGTTTTCAGCTGAAAGAGGGGAGATTGAGATGAGATCTTAGGGAGAAATGTTTTGCTGCGAGGGTGGGGTGGCCCTGGCCCAGGTTGCCCAGAGCAGTGTTGGCTGCCCAGTCACTGGAGGTGCTCAAGGCCAGGATGGGGCTTGGAGCCCCCTGCTCAGGTTTCTCTGCCTGGAGCAGGGGAGTTGGAACTGGCTTTGAGGTCCCTTCCAACTCAAACCATTCCATGATTCTATGAGTGCTTATTCTGTCTGACATGAGTAAAATGAGTTATCAGTTGTGCAGTGTCAATTTGCCAAAGGACAACTGTATTTTGTAGTAGCAAGTGGTGCTTAAGCCATTAGATGTAAGTGCTTCAGAATACAGGAGAGGTTGACATTGCTGTGCTGCTTTTGTGTTGTCTGCCCTTCAGTTACTCTGAAGGGGAAAGTTAAGTATTTTTTCAGTCATGTTTTATCCTCTTGAGTCATTGTGGGGAGGCGGCCAGCCCTGGCCTCCCATGCCCATGTTTTGGCCTCTATCAGTTCAATCTCTGTTCTTCCAGTCCCACAACAAGATCATTTCAGTGCAGGTGGTTTCTGCTGACTTTTTGCTTCTGTTTCAGGCGTGCTTTCAGAAGACTGGAGCATCGGTTGTTGCAATACGTAAATACATCATTCACAAATACCCTTCCCTGGAGCTGGAGAGGAGAGGCTATCTCCTAAAGCAGGCATTGAAAAGGGAGCTGGAGAGAGGAATCATCAGACAGGTGAGAGCTGCTTTGTGGAACAGCACTGGAGGTGGTGGTACTGGATTGGAGTTGGAAGTCTGTGGGGTAACCGTGTTCTCCCTCGTGGAGGTTAATCGGCTTCTGTCTCCGCTTTCTTAGATACTGACAGAATTTTGCCATTGTTCTGCCAATTGTGCAGTTGTCTTGTGCAATTTGTGACCGTTTCTTGGTGTTGTGTCACACGGCGTTGTGGCAGCGTGTGTCTTCAAATGGAGCCCAGCAGCACCACTTCTGCAGCAGTGTAATTTGTGTGATTATGTCTGGAATTTGTGCCTGTGAGATCTGTTAGGGTCTCCTGGTCAGCAGGGCAGAGTATTTTCATGTCTGGCTGTGGTTTCTGATCTTCCTGAAGCTTCAGAGGGTTCAAACTTAGCCTTTTCCAGTAACAGCCCATCGCCAGGGTGACTGCATTCAGGATTTGCTTAATGCTGTCAGTTGGTCTCTTTCAGGTTGTTTTTATTCTGAGTTACTTTGTTAAAGACAAATGGGCTTTCTTTCCAACTAGGTGAAAGGAAAGGGAGCTTCTGGGAGCTTTGTGGTGGTGTCTAATGCAGGAAAAATGGTGCCAAAAGCCAGAGACAGAAAGGTAAGATGGATCATCTTAAACAATACTCTGAAAAATAGTGCACTGAAACGTGTAGCTTTAGAAACGTGGCCTAACCTGAACCCAAACAGCGTTCTCCTCCTTGCTGCACTTCTCCTCCCCAAGGTACAGTAAATAAAACACCCGTTCCACTAAAACCAAAACCAGACAGCTACTAGGAGAGATTAAAACCAAGCAGAATAATCAAAATCTTAGTTTAAAAATGTTTACATTAAACCCTTAGGCTTTGGTTCAGAGGCAGAAAACTGAATATCCATGAAGCTTCTCTTCTGTCTTTACCTGCTAGAGATGCCTCTCAAGTATTGTAAGAGAGCTTGGTGCTGCTGCTGTTTCTGTTGCAGAGAAAACTACAACTTGCTTTTTGTTTTGGTAACTTCAGCTGGCAGTCGAGCAGCTGTCTGGGTGAGCAGCACCCTCACCCATTTGACTTTTGCGAAGCTGCTGTTGAGCATCAAAATCATTACATTTTCTCGTGGTTTTTTTCTGTGTAAAGCATAGACCGTTTTTTGCCCCTGATCATCCGCTCCTCATGGTAACAAAGTGATGGAGGGAAATTCAGGGAGAGTGTTTGCTTCAATCAAGATCACTCCTGTTTAGGTTGTGTTTTGGGAAGATTTGGCCCGTGTAAACAGGTCTTGCCTTTGATGGTTATGTTTCATGTCCGTATCTGTCATTTTCACTCGTCTCAATGAAGAGCAGCAGAGGAAAATGTCTATAAAAAGAGGAAGGAAACCATTAAAAATAAGGATGTTGTTAAATACTCAGCAATTTATCTTTGTAAAACTTCCCTAAGACTCCCATAATAATTCCAGCCAAATTTTAAACAGCTAAACTTTTTAAATTGTTAATTTAAAGGGCTGCCTTACAGAACTTGATTTTCCAGATCTGTGCTTGGTGTCAGGAGCACCTGCGCATTGCTAGTTCAGAAACCCCAGAGTTTTAGGCCCCATTAATACGTAAAAATATGTGTATTTCAGAAAAGCACTTCCACTTCGGCCACAGAGCAACAAGTCAAGCTGGAAGATGTCCTGCCACTGGCTTTCACCCGCCTGTGTGAGCCGAAGGAAGCTTCGTACAGCCTGATCAAGAAATACGTGTCTCAGTATTACCCCAAGCTCAAAGTAGATATAAGGTAGGTGCGGGAGTGTGCTTTTGCAAGCAGAGCTTCAGAGGAGCAGTGAACACAGCCTTTGGCTTTGCCTCGCTGCGTGCTGATTCGGTTCAGTGTTTCAGCAGGCAGGTGGTGCTCTGCCTGCAGAGGAAAAGCTGTGCCTTTCTCTGCATCCCTCCGCACCCAATCTTTGTTCCTGACGTTGAGATCAGCACTGCTCAGCCATCTCCACCTTTAACCAACACCAGATCCCTGTAGCTGCGTGGATGTGAACACCTCTCCTTGGGATCTTGTCCCACTTGGTTGGGGATGCTTTAGTTGGCACACGCTCACAATAATCTTTGTTTGCCCACACAGAGTGGGTCAAGGCTTGAGGAGGAAGCAAATCTAGGAAAACCCTGTGCTTCGCCTCTTCCAGGGGCCTGTACTGAGCCCCTTGTGTGTCTGCAAGCTGACTGACTCATTGCCCCCCTGAGCCAAATGTGCTTTTCAAAATGAGTAAATCCTTCCGAGTGAAGCTTGTCTGTTTCTGGATATGCGGTGACACCAGGAAAGCGCTGTGAATTTCCACTGAGGTACATTGTTCTCCTCATGTAATCAGCCCTGGCTGACAGATCTCCATTTAAAATGTCTGTATGTAGGCAGACACCACTCGTAAGTACGGCTCTGCTCACACTCTGTGCACAGCACTGTTTCTCTGTTTGTGTTTAAGCTGTCAGTGCGTGTCAGTAAAGCTTTACCCTCCTGTGTTTCAGACCCCAGCTGTTGAAGAACGCCCTGCAGAGAGCTGTAGAGAAGGGCCAGTTAGAGCAGATCACAGGGAAGGGAGCGTCTGGGACATTCCAGGTCAGAGCCAGAGTTCATCGTCTTTTGTTGACTGTACTGCCCACGAGCCTGGATATGTTAACGCGCCCTCTCCCACCCAGTTTTGTTGGGTGCCCCTCTCTTCAGCAGCCTGTCATATTCAGGAGTTGTCAAACTCTGAAGCTGTAGGACTCTTATTCTTCTCTTGGTCTACATTTCTGGAGCAGACCCCCCTGCCTTCCTTGCTCAGTGTGCTCCACACGCTGCTTCAGCTCTGACTCACTAGCACAGTAGGGGAGATGGTGGGGTAAGCCTTCCTTTCCATCACTAATTGTAAGTGCAGTAGGTACCCCAGATGTCTGCGATATCTTTCTCGTGTCTATGCTGTAGAAGTACCAAATGGGCACATTTGGTCTGTGGGATGGAGGAAGATCAGATCCATTTCCTTCCCTGAGCAATAGACCTTTAGATTGTCACATCCTTTCAGTGTGTTTGGGGACTGGGACAATGTGTTACCGATAAAAAGCACTCCAGGCCCGTTTAATAGGCCTGTCTTCCCAATTAAAACTGGGAGAGCAGCCTTCCCTGTGCAGTCTTTTAATATAAAACATATCTGTACTAATGCAGGAGCGCCGACCCACCTGGTGCAGAGGAGCTTGTCCTGACCTGGTTTGGGAGAATTTTGTCTTGATGCTTTTCTCTTCCTCCTTGGAAAATAGCTGAAGAAATCAGGGGAGAAGCCCCTGCTGGGTGGGACTCTGATGGAAGACGCCATCCTGTCTGCTATTGCGGCCATGAACGAACCGAAGACCTGCTCCACCACAGCACTGAAGAAGTATATCCTGGAAAACTACCCAGGGACCAATTCCAACTTCCAGGGTAAAGTACCGATCCGTGTAGCACTGCTGTTTTACATGCTGAAGGAGAGTCCTGCAGCTGCAGAGGCGGCTACGCAGCACCTTTAAACTATTCCACTGAGCCTGCTGGGGAACAGCCAGCTGCTCGGCTCTTTGTGCTGCAGAGATGCTCGGGTGTTTTTAATTCGCATCAATTCCTTTCAAGCCTGACAAAGGCCAGTTTCTGAGACATAATGCACGTTTCTCTTGTCTATAGCACGTTCCCAGGAAGGAGGAATAGTATTCAAGCAGTTTATTGTTCTTAAATCACCAAGTTGATTTTGTCTAGCCCTCTCTATTTGGAAAGCCTACAGCTTGGCACAAACATAGTTCCTGGTGGCTTTTTATTTAGAGAAGTCGCGTAGCCTAACTTTTAAAAATCCACAAGCACCCTTCTTGCTGCCTTGTTCAAGGTCCTTTGGCTCTGATTTTAAAAGGTCAGCCTGTTGTATTTGGGAAGGGATTTGGCATGTCTGTGTTCCCAGGAATGAAACTAACATCTGTTTTGACGTTTACATTAGCAGAAGCATGGCTATCAGAGCCTTTAGAGCAGATTTTCTAGAGACTTGTTTGCACTACGTGGTCTGACCCCCAATGCGGTTGTTTAACTGAGGCTGGGGGGCATTTGAAGCAGAGTGAGCTCACAGCGGTCTCTGCTAGAGTCAGACCTCAAATGAGATCGGTTTATTACTGTGGTTTCCCGGTGCTGGTGCAGGACTTGGTGCCAGAGATGAGATTGCTGATCCCGTGCTCCTCACCTGGAGCTGAAGCACAGCATCAGCATGGCTGTTTGAGGCAGGGCTTACCAGCACGGAGGAGCACAGGTTCCATTGCAGCAGATACAACTGCTGCTTGAAGCCTTCTGCCAGTTAGAGACTGGTCTCAAGTATGACTCCTTAATCTTGAGGCAGGGAAGAGTTTCCAGGCTTACTAAACCTTGGTGTGATTTATTTTCAGGACCACTGGGAATTGTCCTGGTCCTTGGAGTCCTGTGCTTAGCCGGCCTCCAGCGCTTGCCAGCCTTGCAAATCAGATAAGGAAATCTCAGCATGCAATCTGTTGTTTTCTTTCTCCTTCCATTACATAAAAGGAATTTTGATGATCTGGGCTCTGTTTTAAGAGCAACCGGAGGAAGATCTGGTGAGCTGTAAAAGCAGGCGGGTACACACTGCAGAGCCAGTGATCTGCACTGCCTGTTTTACACCTCACAGTTACAACTGGACTTGGCTGGAGGCAAATCCTTTACTTGCTGCTATTTAGCTTTGCAACCCGGGGTAAAAACAGCCCTGTGTTTCATGCGTTGCTCCTGCTTATGGAAATGTGGGGATTTTAAAGAGTTCTTGAACTATGAGGTTCCTGATAGTGCCGCACAAGTAATTTATGGCTACAATCAACTCGGTTTGCTGTGCCTTCTATTACAACATTCCAGCAGAGGTGGCCTGCGGGCTGGTGAGGGTATGGCGGTGTCCCAAAGGACTCTCTTGCTGGGAAAGGTCAGTTCTTGATAGAAGTCTGTTTCAGGAATGTTGAATAAGCAGATGGAGTGAATACCTCTGATTAATTGTACAGAAGGGATTCAGATGACAGTTCAGCCAGCGTGTTTCTTTGAGTTTTTCTCTTTCCATTTCTCAAGTGAAAATCTTTGGAACGTGCTTGAGGGCAGACCTTTTTTTCCTCTTGGTTTGGAGGGAGCTGAATATGTAAATGGTCTCTCCAAACCAAGCTGAAAACAGTTTGGAACTGACTAAACCACTGCAGCCAGAGACAAAGATCCCCAGTATTTGAGCAGTTTGGTTATGATTCTTACAGGGTGCACAACGGAAGAGAAGACTGAAATCAAAAGTGCATTTGTCAGTTTTCTAGACCAAATATTTTCCCCTTACAAACAAAACAAACCACAAACAAACAAAGCAACCCAAACCACAGAAAGGGGAAAGCTGCACCACGTGAAACCTAGAACAGGAGGAGGGAAAAAACAGGATAAAGGCTTGTTTTAAAAAACACTGTGGTGCTGAGGCTGGGGTTAAATTTGGACAGCAAATGGTGCTGTTAAATACATCTATAAATACATTTGTAAAGGAGGATCCCTTGATCACAATATGAAAAATCTGCAATGTTCTTGCCTTCTTCCTGTGGAAAATTCATAACCACACTTGCTAAGTGTTCAGGAACACTTGTAGCTTATATCTTCTTCCTGAAAATTAACTGCAAGAGGATTTCCCTTTAAATGAGATGTAAAACTTGTAAATGCAGTGATCTGGCTGGGTTCTACACAGCCGCTGCTTGTTGCTGAGGGCAGAAGGCAGCCTGTGGTGATGTCTTTGCGAGGCAAGGCTCTCCAGAGCTGTTTCACTCCTCTGCAGGTGTCCTGAGCGAAGGAGGTTCCATCCCTTGACTCTCCATCTCCAATTTCAGAGGGCCCTGCAGGGAGCAGTAAGGTGGGACAAGTGGCTCAAGGTAGTAACACAACCTTTCTCTGATTTTTCTTTTCACAGTGCATCTATTGAAGAGAACCCTGCAGAAATGCGAGAAGAACGGCTGGATGGAGCAGATTTCTGGAAAAGGCTTCAGTGGAACCTTTCAGCTCTGCTTCCCCTATTATCCAAGGTAAAGAGCTTGGCTGTAAAATGATGTTCAGGTCGCGTGGATCAGCCAGAGAGCAGAGCTGGAGTCTGCAGGCCAGCCTCCTGTTTTCAGGGAGGTTGTGGAGAGTTTAGTAACTGATGAACACAATGTCAGCTGTACTCTGGATAATGACATTACCTGGATGTCTGACTGTAAGCAGGCATAAAGCTGACTTCCTTAGCCAGGAAAGCTTTTAAGTGCCATAAAAACATCAGGCTCAGTGTTCTCATATGCTCTGTCGTGATGTGGGGTTTGCAACATGAGGGCTATTTAAGTGTTCCCATACTAAAACAACTGCACACGAGAGGGTAGAGTGTGGTGTTCTTAATGCAAGGATGCTCAAGCAGTAGGACCCTGGTATGGAGAAGAGGTAGGGGAGGGAAGATGACCTAGATTGGCTTCTGTGAGACTCAAAACAGCCTTTCTTCTCTTGTTACGAGTGTATATTGTGCTGGGCCACCCGGAGCCCAGGGATGGTGACTTATTGTCCCACAAAGAGCCACGTGGCAATGTAGTCCTTAAAGTCTCTGCTTCCCGCCTTTCTTTTACTCCATACATACAAAGTCCACAGTGCTTCAGCCTACATTCGGGGTCACTGAAGTCTGATCTTGTCCCTTTGTCACGGAAGGAGCAGTGAGGAGAGAACTGGAGAAAAGGCAGCTTAGGGCTGGGGCACTCCTAGTGACTTACAGCCTGTCACACTTGTGTCACACTCTGACAAGAACCCTCTTGTAGCCCAGATGTGCTCTACCCAGAGAAGCAGCAGGATGAGGACTCTGAGGAATCTGAGGAGGAAGAAGAGGAAGAATCTGAGGAGGAAGAAGAGTCTGAAGAGGAAGAGTCTGATGAGGATGAGCCACCACCAAAGAAAAGGTATGGCAGCATGGGAGAGAAATGGGCTCTTTTGGAGGAAATAAAAGTGTGTGTGAGAGCTGCAGAGTGCTCAGGTTTGTCTCTTGCTGTGGGCATTTGTCCACAAGGCTGTTGTCACGATGTGCTGGATGTTGTTCCTTGTTATGGTTGAATTCTTGGGGCATTGTCAGGACTTCTCTGGGATGTGTGTAGTCTGCAGAAGGAGAGCTTTGCTCTGGAGATGTCCCTTATTCCATCACGTGAAGCTGACCTCTTTTTCCTCCTGACAGGAAGAGAGCCTGTGTTTGTTCTTCGCATTGCATTTAGTCCCTTCCAGTTGCCTTTTGTGCTGTACAAAATTCTGATGCTTCACGTGGGACTTTCTGTGTTTATTGAGTGTTTCCTTAGGAAGGCTTTTCCCTACGGCGTTGTTGGCAGGTCTGTAGGCAGACACGAAGAACGTGGATTGAAGTGTTGTTTAAGTAATAAAACTCCATTTAGAGAGCAAAGATGGTGCTTAGGGATCCAGTTGCTCTGACAGTTGACTTTGATGCCTTGTCATTATTTATATGTTTATACGTGTAACGAAGGGGTTCCAAACCTCGCGGTGGAGCGCCGTGGGGATTGAGAAGTGCTTAGCGTGGCAGGATCTGCCGGCGGAACTCTGGCTCTGTGGGATTTAGCTCATGAAATGTATTCCTGCACGAGGGAGCAGCCGTGGTAAAGGACAAGGATGCCAAGATCTGCTTCATTTATTCAAACTGATGACAGCAGCTCGGCTTCGGGTAGGGTTTGCGCCTCCTCTGAGATCTCGTGCTCTCTCTCTTCCTGACAGGATGCAGAAGAGGCCGCCTCCGAAATCACAGAGTAGGGCCCCTCCGATGAAGCGAAGGGAATCCAAGCCCAAGCCAAGGAAAACCCCCGCAGCTCACCGGGGGAAGGCAAAGCCCCCTCCCAAGGTTAAAACCCCTGCTAAGAAAGCCAAACCAGCAGCCCCAGCCATCAAGAAACCCTCTGGTGGCAGCTCTTCCAAGAAACCAGCGGCCAGTGGGAGGAAGGAAGCGAAACCCGCTGCCAAGGGCAAATCTGCCATGAGGAAATCTCTCCGGGCAAAAAAGTAAAGATTTTCTGCTGTCAGGGAATCCCGTGGGCAAATCCACAACCTTGTTTTATAAGTCAATGTGCATTTGTATTTTAGTTCTGATGCTTAAACACTTTAATTTTTATTATTTTTTTTTTTTCTTGAATGATGAGGGGG
Source organism: Neomorphus geoffroyi (assembly GCA_033558235.1). Lineage (NCBI taxonomy): Eukaryota > Metazoa > Chordata > Aves > Cuculiformes > Neomorphidae > Neomorphus > Neomorphus geoffroyi. The sequence continues at coordinate 2,209,122 of JAUMJM010000075.1, read as the reverse complement.
GAAAAAAGCTGAAAACTAAATCAGAATCAAACCGCCCCACGTGTCTGCTAGAGCTCAGTGCTGTCCTCCTGCCTGCCCCTCCCTGGAATGAGGCGTCTGTGGTTTCTGCAATCGCTTTAGGACTTTCCTAGGCCGTGTATAACCTGTACATTTCACAATTTTCCTCTTGGGTTTGGGGGAAAGCGCTGGCTTTTACAAACTCTTCGAAGATCTTTGTGTCTTTAGGCAGCAGGAACAGGATGGCTGGGGGATGTGGTTCTTAAGGAGCAGATCCTACAGCAGATCCCTAATCCCCCCCTGCATGACAAGGTCCCTAACGCTTCTGTGAAGAAGCACTGTACATACAGCACTTGCACTGAGGCCAGGAGGTGCTTTCTGCTCGGCGAGGAGACCCTCGGCCCCTGCAGACCTGCAAGGTTTGTTTGACGGTGAGTCGGATCTTCCGTAAATGGAGGCTGCGGCATCTCCTGGTCGGCCGATGCCAGAGGGGCTCCAAGAGGGGCAGGTCTCCGTGAGGCGGGTGATTTGAATTAGTGTTTCCACACCACATATGTTACCTTAAAACCAAAATATATCAAGTCTTCTTGAATCCAACTTTCAAATGTTTTTAAGAGATGAAGAGCCTGAGTTTTGTCCTCTCTTGTTTACCCTTTTTTTAAAGAAAAGTTGGAGAGCTATACAGTTGCTAATGTAGAGATGTTGATAAGTGAAGAACATGCAGTTTGCTAAAATAAAATGAAACTAGATTCCAGGCCTGCTTTGTGTGTCCTTCCTCGACACAGCTTTCTCCTCCTGGAACTGCAGAGAGGAGGGAGTTACCATCACCGTGCATTGCTGCAGAGACGAATCTTTGTTAAAAGTACAGTGCCAGCGTGGCAGAGGGGCTGTTTCAGCCTGAGCCCCTGCCACACTCTGCTGTTGGACCAACTTGTGACCTTCTTCCCCCTTTTCTATGGAGACAAAGGTGAGCAAGAACAATCATAGAATCATGGAGTGGTTTGTGTTGGAAGGGACCTCCAAGCCCACCCAGCGCCACCCCCTGCCATGGGCAGGGACACCTCCCACTGCATCAGGGGGCTCCAAGCCCCATCCAACCTGGCCTGGAACACCTCCAGGGATGGGGCCACCACCACTGCTCTGGGCACCCTGGGCCAGGGCCTCCCCACCCTCACAGCAAAACATTTCTCCCCAAGATCTGTCTCCCCTCTTTCAGCTTCAAACCCTTCCCCTCATCCCATCCCTGCACTCCCTGATCCAGAGCCCCTCCCCATCTTTCCTGGAGCCCCTTTCAGTCCTGGGAGCTGCTCTAAGGTCTCCCCAGAGCCTTCTCCTCTCCAGGCTGAACAACCCCAACTCTCAGCCTGTCCTCAGAGCAGAGCTGCTCCAGCCCTGGATCATCTCCGTGGCCTCCTCTGGACTCACTCCAACAGCTCCAGGTCCTTCCTGTGCTCAGGACTCCAGAACTGGACCCAGGGCTCCAGGTGGGGTCTCCCCAGAGCGGAGCAGAGGGGCAGAATCCCCTCCCTCCCTGCTGCTCCCCCTGCTCTGGGTGCAGCCCAGGACACGGGGGGTTTCTGGGCTGGGAGCTCACGTTGCCGGCTCACGTGGAGCCTCTCATCCCTCAGCACCCCACATCCTTCTCAGGGCTGCTCCCAACCCATTCTCTGCCCAGCCTGTGTTCATGTTTGAACCTCTTCCCTGCTCCTCTTCTCCATCTGCCCCCAGTTTGTGGCCAGCAGTGCCCTGCTCAGCAAAACCCATCTCAGCTCTCCCTTGGACAGGGCAACATCCGTGACCCGAGTGTGACCTGACAGGCTTTCCTTTTGCTGTGCTTTTGGAAAGAGCTTTGCACCTCCTGTGCAGCAAGGAGTGCAGAACCTCTTGAAATAAAATGCCAGGAGAAAAATAACCTTATTGAATTCTTTTCAGTTGCCCTGTGACAGCTGGGTAAAAAATAGAACTGCCTTGAATTGTTCTCAGCTCTGGGAACCGCAGGTTAATGAAAACCAAAGCCAACAGGACACTGGGAGAGTGAAATCCCCATCGAAGAGTGAATCCACAGCAATGTAAGGCAATTAAAAACATTGCTTTATGGCTCTTCCCTGGGGCTCCCTGTACCCAAACAGCGGGTTTCTCAGCGCTCTCCTCCCTGCGGGCGCTGCAGGAAGTCAAATGGGACAAACAGCCTGGGTATTTGTGGGGATGAGGAGTTCTCTTCCCACTGTGGGCATTTTGCAATCTCCTCCTGCCCAGTTGCACTCCCGCGCCAGCCACCGCGTGGGTTTTTGTCGCGGCACCGTGTGGGGTAACGCTGACTTTTCACACGTGAGCACAGCTTCATTTTGCTGTGAGGCGCCTCGATTCGGAGCGTGGTGCCCAAACCAGCCCTTGGTCATCAACAAACTTAGCTTTAATTGCTCATTAGGTGATTCCTGCATGTGCAGCCAAAGAAGATCCGTAGGTTTGGTTGTATTTAACCCAAAGGGCCAACCCTTGCCTCCCAGGAACAGCGACTGGGATTGAATGGGAAAATCTCCAGCCCTCCCCTCCCTCTTCTCCAGTCTCTGCTTCCTGGCCAGACTGGGCTCCCTTGTTATTTCTTCAGCCCCATCTGTCCTGGTTTTTTCCTTTTCTCCGCTGTTTCCCTGCTATCGACTCTTCCAGCGGGCTCTGCCAGGGCATCTCGAAGCAGTTGGCACTGGTGGCAGCTCAAGGCTTGAACGGACCCTTTTCCTCAACCCCTTGAGAGCACTTGAGCGTGAGACAGGGAATTTTGGATGCACCCCTGAGGAGTTCAACCCCCCACAGGGCTTCTTTCCCTTTCCAGGATCCAAGCGTATCCCTGGGGCAGCTTTCGCTTCGACCCCACCTGGAGAATTTGGGGGACCAGGGGGCTCTGGGTTTGCGTGGAAGCTTTGCAGCCAGGTCAGAGCTGCCTATTTTTTCCCGGCGACAGCAGGTAGCAGTGGGCAAAATTCCTTTGGGAATTCAGCAACTGGGGTGAGAAGGCTCTGAGCAGCGGGGCAGGGGGTGGCGAGCGAGCGGCCACGTGTGTGCGTCAGGGTTGGGAAGCGTTTCTGCGCTGGGCTCGCCGGAGGAGACGAGAGGGGAAAAAAAAAAACAAAACCCTGCAGCTGTGATTTTCCAAAAAAGCCTGAGCGTCTCTGCTTGCCGTCGCTTCCAAGGAACGGAGGAAAGCGGGGAGGTAAATTGCAGTGATTCATCGCGGGCAAATCGGAGGGAGGAAATGAGAGTTCACTGCCTGCCCCGTGCCCGTGGGCTCGCTTGGGCCTGGCTGGTGGCGAGGGCCTGACGCCCACGGGCTGAGCATCCGTGCGCTGCGGAGGAGCCGCCGGAGGAGCCACCTGGGAGGAAGAGGAACCAGCCAAGGCCAAGAGCCAGGGAGCTTTGCACCTGCGTTTCTCCAGAGCCATCCAAGCGCGCAGCCCGTGAGCTGGGGTGGGGGACGCTGGGGTGATGGGGGAGCCCTGGGGGTGCTTGGAGTGTGGGTGTTGCAACCCCTTCCCCCTCTAATTTTGGGGTCAGCATCCCTCCCTTGGGGACCTCCAGGGTGGCCAGTGGGCTGGGGGGCTCCATTGAGAAATGAAGCGTGGGAAAAAGGGGGCGGGGCTTGGGGGCTGCCTGCCTGCGGATTGGCTGGGGGGGGGGGAAGGGGGGAGACCCCCCAAACCGGGCTGGAAAGGAGAGGGGCAACTGTGAGCTTGCAAAGGGGACGGGGGCACCGCAGGGACCCCCCCCCAGCCCATTCGGATGGGCTTGGGGCAGCCGGATCCCCCATTTCCCATGTTTTCGCGGCACTGGGATCACGAGTTGCGTCGGTCTCAGCTGCAGAGTGTAACCCCCCCCCTTGGGTGTCTGGAGAGGGGATGGACGCATCCCCTGCTGGGAGCTTGGGCGGAAAAAGCACCCCCAAACCTGCTGCCCCCTCCATCGCTGCCACCTTGGGGAGCCGGGGAATGTCCACAAAGAACGGCTTTGCCGGGGGGGTCCGGTGCTGCGTGGCTGATGGGGAGCGGGATGGAGCACTGGGAGGGGGGCAGGATGGGGGGACCCCAAAATCTTGTTGAGATTCGGGGTGTGGGGCTGCCTGCACATCGCTCGGGGGCTGCTTTGCACGCTCGGGGCACGGGGAGCTCTCAGATCTTGCTGGGGGCAGGGACACAGGGACACTTGGGTTGCATTTGGGACAGGGATGTAGGGACCACACGCATCACATTTGGGGACCCTCGCATCACTCTTGGGATCAGAACGTGGGGACCTGCATCCTGCTCGGGGCAGGGAGATGGGACCCTCCCGTGGTGCTCCTGGGACTCTTGGGTGGGAGTTGGGACATGAGGACCATCACGTCAGGGTCAGGTTGTGGGGACCCTTGCATTGGGGTCACAGCGGGACCTCTGGGCTCGAGTTGGCATGTGGGGACCCTTGCATGGTGGCTGGGACATGGGCACCCTGACATGATACTGGGATGTGGATGTGGGGACCTTCACGTTGGGTTTGGGGTCGGAATCATAGAACCATGGAATGATTTGGGTTGGAAGGGACCTCAAATTCCATCCAGTGCCACCCCCTGCCATGGGCAGGGACACCTCTCACTGGGTCAGGGGGCTCCAAGCCCCATCCAACCTGGCCTTGAACACCTTGGGGACCCTTTTTGGAGCTGGTATGGAGGGACCCCTGTGTTGGGGCCAGGACGTGGGGACACCTGCATGGGGGTCAAGACTTGGGGACCACTGTACAGGAAGCACAGCACATCCCTGGGCTGGAAAATCGTGGCTGGTGAAGGCAGGTTGTGTCTCTCCTGGCCCTCCTTGCAGGGACAGTGACCAGGGGCCAGCTCCTGCTCCCACTGCTCACTCCCACATCCCCACCCTGGGTGGCTCCGGAGAATTCAGATGCAGCTCCAGAGCTGTTTAACCCCATCCTGATCCAACTTTCACCCTGAAACCCCACTGCCATGAAGAAGAAGTCGGCCAACGGGAGGGGGCCGGATCCTGTGGCCCCCCAGCAGCGAGCGCGGGGCATCGCCAAACCAGCTGAGGTGACAGAATCATGGAGTGGTTTGGGTTGGAAGGGACCTCAAAGCCCACCCAGTGCCACCCCCTGCCATGGGCAGGGACACCTCCCACTGCATCAGGGGGCTCCAAGCCCCATCCAACCTGGCCTTGAACCCCTCCAGGGATGGGGCAGCCACCGCTGCTCTGGGCACCCTGGGCCAGGGCCTCCCCACCCTCACAGCAAAACATTTCTCCCCAAGATCTCACCTCAGTCTCCCCTCTTTCAGCTGAAAACTGTTCCCCTCATCCCATCCCTGCACTCCCTGATCCAGAGCCTCTCCCCAGCTTTCCTGGAGCCCCTTTCAGTCCTGGGAGCTGCTCTAAGGTCTCCCCAGAGCCTTCTCCTCTCCAGGCTGAACAACCCCCAAATTTACCCATGGAGGGGCAGGGAACAACACCTCTACATGAGCTGTGGGTGTGGGTGCATCCCCATGACGCCCCAACCCACCACCTCGGGGTGGTCTGGTTGCCCTGGGGGGGCACCCTGGGGGTGATGTTGCTGACACGGGTGGGTTTTGCCCCCCAGTATGTGGGTTCCTTCGTGGTGGAGGACCTGGACCTGCAGCAGCAAGCAGGGTGGCTGGAGGAGCAGCTGCGGGCGTTGAAGGTTGGGCATCTCCCACCCTCACCAGGAAAAGGGGGGGGGTCCCCAAAGAGTGCAGGGGACCCCAGGTGACACAACATGGACCCCCCCTCTCTACAATGCTGCGTCTCTCCTGGCCAGGATTGTCCCAGGAGGAGGTCGGTGGTGCTGAGGTTCAGCTTGCAGGGGCTGAAGATCTACAGCGCTGACGGGGAGGTAGGGGTGTTGGGGGGGTTCGGGGTGCCGAGGGGGGTCAGGGATGCTGGATTGGGGCGGGGGGGTTGAGGAGGTTGGGAATGCTGGGAAGGGTTCAAGGGTGCTGGATTGATGGGGTTGGAGGTGCTGGGTTGGGTTTGAGGGTGCAGGAGGGGGTTCAGGGGTGCTGGACTGGGGGGTTGAGGAGGTTGGGAGTGCTGGGATGGGTTCAGGGATGCTGGACTGGGGGGGGTGGCTGGAGGTGCTGGGTTGGGTTTGAGGGTGCAGGAAGGGGTTTAGGGGTGCTAGAGTGAAGGATTTCAGGGGTGTTGGTTGGGGTTTGGGGGTGCTGGGGGGCTCAGAGGTGCTGGAGTGGGTGGGGTTGGGGATGCTAAACCCTGTCCCCCAAGTGCCACGGCCACATGGTTTGAACCCCTCCAGGGATGGAGACCCCAACTCTGCCCTGGGAGCCTCTGCCAACGCTCATCCCAAGATCGTGGTGTGGCCCAAGGGGTTGCATCACTGCAGGAACCGGCTTTGTGTTGACAAACAGGGTCACAGCCTGGTGTGCAAATAGGGGGCTCAGGGTCCCCCCCTCTCCTTGTCCCCGCAGACGCTGCTGATGGCACACGCTCTCCGCCGAATCCTGTACAGCACGTGGCGCCACGCCGACCACCAGTTCGCCTTCGTGGCTCGCAACCCTCGCAGCCCCGCCAGCACCCTCTTCTGCCACCTCTTCGTGGGGCCCCCGGGCGAGGTGTGTGACTCAACCCCTCCCCCCTAAGAACCCCACCATTATTGTTAATTTTAATATTAATAAATATTGAAATTGCTTTTATAATTTATTTTAATAGTTTTTATTGAAACACTTTTATTATTATTAGTTTTAATATTCATAAATATTGAAATAGTTTTATTATTTGTTTTAATAGTTTTTATTGAAACACTTTTATTATTATTAGTTTTAATATTCATAAATATTGAAATAGTTTTTATTAGTTCTCATTAGTTTTAATAGTCAAAATTATTTCTATAATTTAATATGTTCATTTAGCAGCTTCCTTTGCCTCCCCCAGGTCCAGACCCTGCACCTCCTGCTCTGCCGCTCCTTCCAGCTCTGCTACCTCCTGGTGCACCCCGAGGAGCAGGGGGGCGAGGGGGAGCCCCCAGGGACGGGGGTGCTGCGGGAGCCCCTCAACCCTGAGGAGGTGTCGCGCAACGTCAACGCCCTCGTCTCGTTCCGACGCCTGCCCGCGCTCGGCTCCCTGGGCGCAGGGGTAGGTGCTGCTCCGAGGGACCACGCGCAGGGTTTGCTTGCACCGTGGTTTCATGGGGGGCGTTTTTCAGTTCTGGAGTCCTGAGCACAGGGAGGACCTGGAGATGTTGGAGCGGGTCCAGAGGAGGCCACGGAGATGATCCCAGGGCTGGAGCTCCTCTGCTGTGAGGCCACACTGAGAGTTGGGGTTGTTCAGCCTGGAGAAGAGGAGGCTCAGGGGAGACCTTATTGCTCTCTACAACTGCCTGAAAGGAGGCTGTAGTCAGGCAGGGGTTGGTCTCTTCTCTCAGGCGACCGGTGACAGAACAAGAGGACACGGTCTCAAGCTTCACCAGGGGAGGTTTAGAATCGATATTAGGAAAAAATTCTTCCCTGAAAGGGTGATTGGCCATTGGAATGCGCTGCCCAGGGAGGTGGTGGAGTCACCGTCCCTGGAGGGGTTTAAAGGGAGATTGGATGAGGCACTCGGTGCCAGGGTTTAGATGATGAGTAGGTGTAGGTGTTGGGTCATACGTTGGACCCGATGATCTCAAAGGTCTTTTCCAGCCTTGTGACACTGTGATACTGCGAAAGAGTGGCGATTGAGATGAGATCTTGGGGAGAAATGTTTTGCTGTGAGGGTGGGGAGGCCCTGGCCCAGGGTGCCCAGAGCAGTGGTGGCTGCCCCATCCCTGGAGGTGTTCCAGGCCAGGTTGGATGGGGCTTGGAGCCCCCTGATCCAGTGGGAGGTGTCCCTGCCCATGGCAGGGGGTGGGGCTGGATGGGCTTTGATGTCCCTTCCAACCCAATCCATCCATGATTCCATGATGGGTTTGCACAGTCGTTCCCAGCGCAGCGTGTTGCACGGTGCGTTATCTCGTGGTGCCTTGCAGGGCTTTCCTTGCCGAGCCGTGCGTGCGGGCACTTTTTGCCCAGCGTTTTGCCCACCAGTGGTCGCACGGTCTTTGCTTTCACAGCATTTGCCCGGCACATTTTTGCAATGCCCAGTCCTGCACAGCCTTTTCTTGCATCGTCTTTTGCATCGGATTTATTTGCACGGACGTTTTTTGCACAAGAGGACATTTTAGAGGAATTTTTTTTTGCGCAGATATTTTTGTATAATATTTTTTGCACAGCATTTCTTTTCTTGGTGTTTTACAGGGCATTTGCTTTACACAGATATTTTGGATAATATGTTTTTGCACGGCATTTTTTGCGCGGTGTTTTGCAGGGCCTTTGTTTCGAATGGCTCTTTTTGTATATTTTGGGTTTGCATGGTGGTATTTTTGCATGGCTTTTTTTTTTTCTGGGTTGCCCAGTTTCGTTGCCCATCAAGCATCCTCCCCCCAACCCTCCCAACCCCTGCATCCCCCAGGAGCGGCGGTCGGACGCCGAGGGCCGAGCCAGCGCCTGGCGCCCCGGGAACCCCTACTGCTCCCCAGTGCTGGTGCGCAAGAAGGCGATTCGCAGCAAGGTGCTGCGCTCAGGCGCGTACCGGGACTGTGGGGGTGAGAGCCAGCTCCACCAGCCGCCCCGCGACGCCGGTGAGTGCCAGAAGGGAACCTGGGGCCCAGGGGGCACAGAACCCCCATTTCATGGGGGTTTTGGGGGGTGAAAAGGGGATTAACGGGGTACCGCAGCCACAGCGGGATGGGAGAGCAAAGGCTTGAGGAGCTTGGCCTTCCTGCCCGAGAACGAGCACGTCCTCGCCGAGAGCGTGTGGGCCTTCGCCGGCATCGCCAGGTGAGTGCGTGGCAGCATCCAGCTCCTTGCTGCACCCCACTCTCCCTGCCCCCACCACCTCCTCATCCCCTCCGCAGGGACAGCGGCGTCGCGCTGCTGCGGCGAGACGTCCCCGGCGCCTTCCTCCTGCGCCCCGAGCCCGGGCTGGCCAAGCGCTGGTGCCTTTGGGTGCGGGCGCCCTGCGGCGTCGTCCCCTACTGCCTCTTCAGGACCAACCAGGGCAGGTTCTGCGTGGAGGTGAGGGTGCAGGTGCATTTGATGCATGAGTGCACAGGTGTGTTTGCTTCCTGGTGGCACCTGGGTGAGCGCGTTTGGTGCATTGCTCTGTAGATGCGCCGCAGCATGCGTTTATTCGATGCTTTGGCACATGGATGCGCTGGGGTGCGAGTGCATTTGATGCATCAGTGCACGGGTGTGCTGGGGGGGGTGAGCGTGATGCTTCGGTGCAAGAATGCACTGGGATGTGGGTGCATTTGCTGCATTAGTGTGCTGGGCTGTGCTTTATGCCGCTGTGCATGGATGCTCTGGTGCGCAGGTGAGTTTGACGCATCGCTGCATGGATGAGCTGCTGTGTGGTTGCGTTGCTGCGTGAATGCACTGGGGTGCAAACTGCATTTGCTGCATTGGTGCAGCAGTGGCTGAGTGCTTTTGGCGCCTCGATGCACACGTGCACTGGGGGATGCGTGTGTTTGATGCATCGGTGCGCGGATGCACTGGGGTGCGAGTGCATTTGATGCGGGGGGTGCCCAAGCACATTCGCTTCATGGCTGCATCTGCACAGATGCACCAGTGCATCAGCACACGGGAACACTGCTGTACCAGTGCCTTGGTTTCCTAAATGCACGGGTGCCCTGGTGCATTTCCTTCGCGGTTGCGCAGGTGCCTCTGTGCATGGGTGTGGGTGCGTGGGCACATCTGATTTGTGGGTGCACAGGTGCAGCTCTGCATGGCACACACATACGACGGGGCGTATCCATGCGTGGGGGGTTCCATGCATTGGTGAGCAGTTGCACTCGATTTGTGAGGGCACGAGAGCGTCCGTGCATGGGTGCATTGGTGTGAGTGTTGGGGTCATGGGTGCATTTGAGTTGCAGGGTGCAGGGGGGTGTGCACGGTGCAGAGGTACATGGGTGCACCAGCACACGCATGCACAGGTGCAATGGGTGCACGGGTGTGTTTGATTCATGTGTGCACTTGCGCGTTGGCGTGTGGGTGCACGGGATTCCGGGGTGCGCAGTGCACACATACGTGGGTGCTTTGTGCATTGATGCAAAGAGTGCACAGGTATTTGGTGCGTGGGTGCATTCAGTTCAGGGTGCATGGGTGCAATGGGTGCATCGGTGCCCTCAGTTCAGGGGTGCACAAGTGCAACGGATGCATAGGTATTTGGTGCATGGGTGCATTCGATTTGGGGGTGCAAGGGTGCAATGGGTACATGGGTGCATTCAGTTCAGGGGTGCATAAGTGCAATGGGTTAATTCATTTTGGGGGTGCCCGTGTGCACAGCTATTTGGTGCACGGGTACATTCACTTTGTGGGTGCATGGGTGCACTGGTGCATGGGTGCGCAGCACATGGGCATCCCAGCAAGACCCGCTGGCCACTGCGGCCTCCGGCTGTGCTGCGGGCTCACTTCCCCCCTCTCTCCCTGCGCCGTTAGCACTCCAACGCCGAGTTTGCCAGCGTGGCCGCCCTCTTGGGTCACTACTCCGGGGCGCTGGGGGGCTGCTTCTGCCGCTTGGCCCCTGGCCGACGCAACCCCGGCTACGAGGAGCGGGACCCCGGCTGCGAGGCCAGCGCCTGGGGGGAGGCAGCCTGGGCCCCTGCTGCGCCTGTCGGGGTGCAGCACGAGCGGGGTTAGGCCTGGCCACCCCTTGCTCGGGCACCACGACCCCCCTAAAATCCCCACTTAGCTTTAAACCGCTGCCAGCTGCCTTATTTATTCGCTCCCGCGGGCTGCGCGCGCTCGGCGGGCTGTACAGCGCATCCGGCAATAAAAAAGGCTCTCGTGCTACCGGAGAGGTGTGCTCGGCGGGCTCTGATTCCCACTCCACCACCACCCGCTTGTGTGCTCACAAGTGTGCCCTCGACACCATGGACTCGCACGCATGCACGTGCAACCCCGCACACTTGCGCCCTCGTGCACTCACACCCCTGCACAACTGCCCCGTGCATTTCTGCTTGCACTCGCCCTCGTGCACTCCCACGCACTCGCAAGCTCAAGCCCTCGTGCTCTCACACGCTCGTGCGGTCGCATACTCACACACCTGATCCTCGTGCACGCTCAGGTGTCGCCCCCGTGCACTGGCACGGCTCTGCACCCATGCGTGGCACAAATACGTCCCCCTGTACCCCCCCACCTCTCTGTGCCCCCCCATACACCGCACACACCCCTCCACCCCTGTGGCCCCCCTGTATCCCCACACCCCCCTGCACCCCTATGGTCCCTCTGAGCCCCCATACCCCCCTGACCCCCTCTGCACCCTGTGCATCCCTTTGCCCTCTTTGCACTCCTACACCCCCTGTACACCCCATGCACACCCTCTGCACCCCTCCCACAACCCCTGCACTCCCTCTACCTCCCTGTACCCCCCTGCGCATCTCCAGGCTCCCCTCAGGCATTCCTGCAGCCCCCGTCTCCCTCAGCCTTTCTCACAACCTCGCAGGCTCCCCTCAGGTTCACCTACACCCCCAGTTCCCCTCAGCCTTCCCCAGTTCCCCTCATCCTTTCCCAGTTCTCCTCATCCTTTCCCAGTTCCCCTCATCCTTTCCCAGTTCCCCTCATCCTTCCCCAGTTCCCCTCATCCTTCCCCAGTTCTCCTCATCCTTTCCCAGTTCTCCTCATCCTTTCCCAGTTCTCCTCATCCTTTCCCAGTTCCCCTCATCCTTTCCCAGTTCCCCTCATCCTTCCCCAGTTCCCCTCATCCTTCCCCAGTTCTCCTCATCCTTTCCCAGTTCTCCTCATCCTTTCCCAGTTCCCTTCATCCTTTCCCAGTTCCCCTCGGCCTTTCCCAGTTCTCCTCATCCTTTCCCAGTTCCCCTCATCCTTTCCCAGTTCCCCTCGGCCTTTCCCAGTTCCCCTCATCCTTCCCCAGTTCCCCTCATTCTTCCCCAGTTCCCCTCATCCTTCCCCAGTTCCCCTCATCCTTTCCCAGTTCCCCTCAGCCTTCCCCAGTTCCCCTCATCCTTCCCCAGTTCCCCTCATCCTTCCCCAGTTCTCCTCATCCTTTCCCAGTTCCCCTCATCCTTTCCCAGTTCCCCTCATCCTTCCCCAGTTCCCCTCATCCTTTCCCAGTTCTCCTCATCCTTTCCCAGTTCTCCTCATCCTTTCCCAGTTCCCTTCATCCTTTCCCAGTTCCCCTCAGCCTTCCCCAGTTCCCCTCATCCTTTCCCAGTTCCCCTCATTCTTCCCCAGTTCCCCTCATCCTTCCCCAGTTCCCCTCATCCTTTCCCAGTTCCCCTCAGGTTCCTCCCACCCCCCTCAGCCTCCCGTCGTTCCCATTCCAAGTCTCCCCATTTCCCTTCCCAACCTCTCCTCCTCCTCCATCTCCCCCTCTCCGTAGCCACTTCCGGCCGCTCCAGCTCTTCCCTCAGGTCGAGGGGGGTCCTTCCCCCAGAGCCCCCAGCAGGCGGTGGGGGCTCCAGCCCAGCGAGGGGTGCAGACCCCCAGGCTGAGCCCTCACCGAGCTCCGAAGCCCCCCAGCCCCACCAAGAAGGGTTGAGTTGGGCCGTACAAAGATGGCCTCGGAGGCGGCCAAGGTGCTCGTGCGCTGCCGTCCCGCGAACGAGCGCGAGAAGGCTCCGGGCTGCAGGGGGGGCGTCAGCGCGGAGAGCTCGGGGGGGACAGAGCTTCCTCCAGAACCTCGCCGGCCAAGCCCCGACACCCACCCCCTTCGACGGGACGTGCTGCCAGGAGCACATCGAGCGGGCTACGACGAGATCGCCTGCCCGCGCGCGGAGGCGAGCGGGGTGGGCACAGCCACGGCGTGGCTCCGAGTGTGACAGCGCGCCGCGGTTCAGCCCTGACCTGGCTGATTTCGGCAGCTAAAACTGTGCAGCTGGGCTCCCAAATATTATGGACAGTTCATTAAAAGTGTAGGTTTAGTTCCCAACCTGCAGGAATTTTTCCTCTCATTTTCCTTTCCCCTTTCCCTGGAAATGGAAAATGAGAGGCAGAAGACTTGCAGGTTGGGAACTAAAACTACAGCTTTAATGAAATAATAATAATAATGATAATATTAATAATAATACAATAACAAGAATAAGAATAAAAAGAATAAGAATAAGAACAAGAATAAAAGACTAAGACTAAGATTAAGAATAAATAAGAACAAGAATAAGAATATAAGACTAAGACTAAGAATAAAAGACCAAGACTAAATAAGACTAAGACTAAGACAGAATAAGAGTAAGAATAAGAATAAGAATAAGAATAAGAATAAGAATAAGAATAAGAATAAGAATAAGAATAAATAAGACTAAGAACAAGACTAAGACTAAGAATAAAAGAATAAGACTAAGACTAAATAAGACTAAGACTAAGAATAAGAACAAGAATAAAAGAATAAGAATAAGACTAAGACTAAATAAGACTAAGACTAAATAAGACTAAGACTAAGAATAAGACTAAGACTAAAAGAATAAATAAGAATAAGAATAAATAAGAATAAGAACAAGAATAAGGACTAAGAATAAAAGAATAAGGCTAAGACTAAATAAGACTAAGACTAAGACAAGACTAAGAATAAATAAGAACAAGAATAAGAATAATGATGATGATGATAAAATAAAAAAGAATAATAAAATCTATACAAATATATGAGATGCCGCACCCACCCCTCGATGACTGTACATCTCCACAACTTTTAAAACACCTTTAACGAGGTGGGGAATGAATCTGGGCAGCGTACTCCCAGTTATGCAACGTGAGGATAACGGCTGGTTTATTTGGTTTTCCTCCTTTCCGTGGTGCCACCGAGGGCTACAACGGCACCGTATTTGCCTACGGCCAGAGTGGCAGCGGGAAGTCATTCCCCACGCAGGGAATTGTGGATCTTTCTAGGCAGAAAGGTGTAATACCCGGGGTGTTCAAAACACATCTTTGAGAGCTTACAGGGTAGGTCTGTAAGGACCTCCCACAGCAGACTCCCGGAGAAGCTGTCAGCCCGTGGCTTGGACGGGACCGCTCTGTGCTGGGTTAGGAGTTGGTTGGCTGGCCGAGCCCAGAGAGTGACAGTGAATGGTGTCACATCCAGTTGGTGGCCGGTCACTCCATTGTGTCCCCCAGGTCCAACGCTGGGTTCTACGCTTTGGACACAACAACCCCATGCAGAGCTCTGGGCTGGGGGCAGAGTGCTGGAGAGCAGTCAGGTGGAAAGGGACTTGGGAGTGCTGGTGGACAGGAAACTCAACATGAGCCAGCAGTGTGCCCGAGGGGCCAAGAAGGCCAATGGTGTCTTGGCCTGCATCAGGAACAGTGTGGCCAGCAGGACTAGAGAGGTCATCATCCCCTTATACTCGGCACTGGTCAGGCCGCACCTCGAGTGCTGTGTCCAGTTCTGGGCCCTCAGGTTAAGAAGGATGTTGAGATGCTGGAGTGCGTCCAGAGGAGAGCGACGAGGATGGGGAAGGGGCTGGAGCACAAGCCCTGTGAGGAGCGACTGAGGGAGCTGGGGTTGTTCAGCCTGAGAAGAGGAGGCTCAGGGGAGACCTTATTGCTCTCTACAACTGCCTAAAGGGGAGGTTGTAGTCAGGCAGGGGTTGGTCTCTTCTCTCAGGTGACCGGTGACAGAACAAGAGGGCATGGTCTCAAGCTTCACCAGGGGGAGGTTTAGGCTTGACATTAGGAAGAAGTTCTTTACTGGGAGGGTTATTGGCCATTGGAATGCGCTGCCCGGGGAGGTGGTGCAGTCACCGTTCCTGGAGGTGTTTAAGGAGAGATTGGATGAGGCACTTAGTGCCGTGGTGTAGTTGACAAGTAGGAGTAGGTGTAGGTGTTGGGTCATAGGTTGGACTCGATGATCTCAAAGGTCTTTTCCAGCCTTGTGATACTGTGATGTGAAAGAGATTGGAAGATGGTGTGATACTGAGAAGATGATTTTGGCGTCACAGCCCAAGAAGTGAGCGCTGATTGTGCTCAACAGCAGGAATGGGAATGGGCTTTTGGGGAGGCAGCACCTCAGCCTAAAGCTGAGGGCTGGGTGTAGTCAAGAGGAACCGCACCCTCATCTCTGCTGACCTTATGGACTTGCACTTGAGATGCTTAAGGATGGGAGTCCCTCTAGGGAGTGGTTACATCTGGGAATGAAACACCAGGAGAGATCTGCCGGGGTGCTGGAGGGAGGCAGGCACCCAGCTGGAGGATCTACATGGGCTGCCTGCTTGTCCTCAGTTTGAAAACCTTACCTGAAAATCCCTCCTCTATTGCCCAGCGTGCTGAAAACATCACGTTCTTGGTGAGAACTTCCTGCCTGGAGATTTACGATGAAGACATACAAGACCTTCCAGGAGCTGATACCAAGCAGAAGCTGGAGGTGAGGCAGGGTTAGTGAGTCTTAATTAGGAAGTGCTTTAACTTGCTCAGGTTCTCACGAATGCCTCGCAGAAGTGCAGTAATAGGCTCCAACAGAAGATGAACAGCAGAATATGAAGATAAAGTGATAAATACGGAAGCCAAGAGGCGGTTTTGAGGAACATTAGTGGAAGTCTAGTGGCAGAAGGAACAGGATCCAGCCCCTTGTGTCCTGCTTCATCACAGCCAGTTGCTTTGCAGAAACTCCGTGAAAATTGTTACTGAACAAGGATGGAATAAGATGTTCCTGAGGCGATTTCTTCCTAATCCTCTTCATCTCACGACTCTCTCTAAAGCAGGTGGATTCTGTGCTTTGTAACCGATCTATCTAAAACAAAAAAGGCTGATACTTTTTTGAGGGGACAGTGCAGGAATTGTTCCCCATGGGAATGCACGGGGAAGGCGAGCAGTTCCCAGGAATGCAAGAATTATAGAACCATGGAATGGGTTGGGTTGGAAGGGACCTCAAAGCCCATTTCCACCCCCTGCCAAGAGCAGGAACACCTCCCACTGCATCAGGGGGCTCCAAGCCCCATCCAACCTGGCCTGGAACACCTCCAGGGATGGGGCAGCCACCGCTGCTCTGGGCACCCTGGGCCAGGGCCTCCCCACCCTCACAGCAAAACATTTCCTCCCAAGATCTCATCTCAGTCTCCCCTCTTTCAGCTCAAAACCGTCCCCCCTCATCCTATCCCTGCACCCCCTGATCCAGAGCCCCTCCCCAGCTTTCCTGTAAGCAAACCGAAGGGTAAACTTTCCTGAAATCCTAACCAGGGATCTGATTTTTATAAAATTTACCCCTTAGTGGCTTTCCAGATCTTTTTGCATGTATTTCTGGGGGGGAGCTGCAAATCTCCTGCCCTGATTTACTCCCAGCTTCCCTGGGGAAGCAGAGGCACCAGCTGAGATGGTGACAGACCCAGACTGCGTTCAAGGCAGAGAGTTTTGAACAGCTCCTGGCTTTAAGGGAGGCGAACCCCTCTCTGCTCTGTGTTCTGAGTCTGCTGCGCCCGTGCATGTGCAGTGGGAGGCTGGGAGAAGGGGACTCACTGTTTTGGAAGGCGCTTGCTGCAGTTTTCCATCTTTTGTTCAGCTTCAGCAGTGACAGCGGTTTCCATGACGACCGCAGTTGGCACTGGGCGGGCAGGAGCTGGGCAGAATGGTTTCCTGGGTAAAACCATCATGCGTGACAGCCGCTGCCTGTTGCTGCCTCGCCGAGTAAGCGCGTTGTGTCCTGTGGAGACTGAAAGCCTGGGCTGACCCACTGCTTTTTGCTTTTTTCCAATTCTCCTTCATAATTCCACTTCTGTTCGTTCCTTTGCTTTCCGACGTCAGTGCCTTTGAGACACTGAAGCCCAGAATCGCCCCCGCGGCGTGAAACCCTGTGAAAAGCAGATTTTACTGTGCTCTGCAGGGAAAATTCTCCCGCCACCCCGTCGTGGAGTTACGCACCAGCCGCATCCTCGGCTGGGTGTTCGTGGAGGACTCTGCAGTAGAGCCAGGACATCCGCAGAGCTCTCCTGTAGCACAGGCAGAAGTCATGGTGTATGAGCAGCCTGACTGTCATTCTGTGACTGGATTCATCCTGGGGGGGGGGGGGTCACAGCTTTTGAACAAGGCGAAAATCCTGCCGAGTTTAGTTTTCAGCCAGTTAAGC
Organism: Neomorphus geoffroyi; assembly: GCA_033558235.1. NCBI lineage: Eukaryota > Metazoa > Chordata > Aves > Cuculiformes > Neomorphidae > Neomorphus > Neomorphus geoffroyi. The sequence continues at coordinate 2,192,044 of JAUMJM010000075.1, read as the reverse complement.
TCTGTCCTGTGCAGATCATTTACAGCAAACACTCATTTACATTGCTACTCGGGACGTTTGCATCGCTAACGAATCTAAGGGTCTTCGGAAGTCGCGCTGCCACACACGGTGCCTATTGCTCCCTGACGCCAAGTCACGACACCGTATCTTGATATCACGATATAGAGTTCTGGCTGTGAACTCAGCAGAAGGGGGATGGAACGTTGCCGTTGAAAAACAATTCAGCTGGTTTAAAATTCCTAGTGTGGGGCTGGTGTAGGCGTGCAAGGATCTCTGATTGTTTTGTATTTTTAATGTAGGTTTGATGGATCATTCAAGATTTTGAACACTTCAATCATTTCTTAGCATGCTGTAGGCTATTATTCAGCGTGATTGATCCGTGCTGAGAAGATGCTGTTAGGTATTTAACACTCTGTCTCTACCCAGGCACCTGAAGAGGATTTTAGAGCACCTTAAAAATGAACTCACCTGGAGAAAAATTGTTCTGGTTTGCCTGTTTGAGATGGGTGTGACTTTGGGAATTTTGCTGGTGAGCTCTAAACCCCTCTCAGAGCAGAAGGGCTCAGCAAAGCACCAGTAACGGCGTCCGTGACCGTCGAATCTGTGCTTTGCTTTTGAAAGAGCTCCCTCTGACTGAAGAGGTGTTGGAGCCTTTGCCGTAATGGTTCTTTTTCAAAATACACAGCTTAAATAATGGGGGAAGTAGAAGGTGGCTCAGCACTGGTTTCTTGTGGCCTGGGAGATGTCTGAGTCCATCAACACTTCTAATTCTTTTTGTCTGCAGAGCCAGAAGGTGGTTCCCTCTTTTTGTGCGGTTTTATTCTTTCTTCAGAAACGCGGAGGCTTTTTTGGTGGCAGCCAGTTACGTTTTTGCTGTAGTGCAGTTGAATTTCTTCACATGCGAAACGCCGCGAGCTTCCGGACAGTGCCTTCCCACAGACTCGGTGCTTCTTGTTCTAAGCTGTGTTGTCTTGTGCCTGTTGGCAGCTGAAGGAGCACCTGGAGAGAGGGGTGTACGTGAAGGGGCTCTCTCTGCACACCGTGCACAGTGTGAGCCAGTGCGAGCGGATCATGGAGACCGGCTGGAGAAACCGGGCAGTGGGCCACAGCCTCATGAATAAGGACTCTTCCCGCTCCCACTCCATCTTTGCTGTCAATATGGAAATTACACCGTCAGTAGGTGGCTGGAGGTCCTGTCTGGGCCTCCCAGGGTGTGGTCTGACTGGTCTCCTCGCAGCAAAACTGAGATCCTAAATCCTTATTAAGGCCACTAGAAATCAGGATTGCGCCCTGACTTGAATGTTCCTCACAGTGTGGAACGGCTGAGTATTTAAAATCTTCTTTCCTTGGTTCCCCCTTGGGAGAGAAATGCCTTACAGTCAACCTGGGATCCTATTTAATTCTCCTTCTTTTTCTTCTCTTCTCTTCTCTTCTCTTCTCTTCTCTTCTCTTCTCTTCTCTTCTCTTCTCTTCTCTTCTCTTCTCTCTCTCTCTCTCTTCTCTTTTCTCTTCTCTTTTCCTCTTCTCTTCTCTTTTTCTTCTCTTCTCTTCTCTTCTCTTCTCTTCTCTTCTCTTCTCTTCTCTTCTCTTCTCTTCTCTTCTCTTCTCTTCTCTTCTCTTCTCTTCTCTTCTCTCCTCTCCTCTCCTCTCCTCTCCTCTCCTCTCCTCTCCTCTCCTTCACTTCCAGAAAGGACACTAAATTTCCCAGCCCTGCAGTGCCTTGGAGTTCAGGCACTGGGCAGCCTGGAGAACCTTAGCTCACTGCTTGTCTTGTCTGACCTCCTTTTTGGGGCAAGTCAGATCATTTCACCCACCGACTCCTCCACTGAGCTGAAGCACAGGCACAGCCGTTAAGGAAACAGCAAATCTGGATTTAAAGATGGAATAAGAGTGTCCCTTAATAATGCTTTAGTGATTAATTTTCCTTTCTGGAGCGTCTCCTTTCCACTGGCATTTTTTTAGCTGATAAAGCTGCCTCGCTGGGTCTGAGCACAGGAGCTGGAAAGGGTTTTTTTCTAGGACTAAGAAAGGAATTGGCCTCCTAAATCCTCTGGAGTCCCTGACCCTGGGAGGGTCTGGACAGCTTGGCTCCATTTTCTTCAGCTGTTTCACCTCAATTGTGGTGCCAGGTGCTGGTGACAGGACCTCACCGTCCAAAATGGTGGTGGTGGTGGGATTTGGGGAATTTCTCAATTACCACAGCTGGTGGGTGCTAATCCTTGCATTATGTGGGTCCTTAAAATCCCAATTTTAATCATAACAAGGAAAAAGAAGTATTTACACTCCTCTTTAGTGCTTCAGATGGGCGCAGGGCTTCTAATCCAGCCTGCAACCACGTGTCTCCTTTCAAAGCTTTGAAAACGTGTTACACAGAACAGGACGGCAAGCGGGGAAACTTGCAGTTTTGGCAGTCAAATGGAAGACAACTGGAATATTTGAGGAGAAAGTTGAGGGTTCTGGTCCAGTCCCTGTAGCTGGGTGGTTTTACTGGGGTAATCCTTAGTTGAAATCGTGAATGAAGTTGGTGTTTATGTTGCCATCTTTAGGCTTCATGAAGAGGTGCATGGGAAAATTCAAATGTATTTTCCAGCTGAGCCTGTAGTAAAATATAATTTTTAAAGGATCTCTTTGCAATTATGTGGACTAAAATTACTTTTTTTAAAAGTAACAGATTTGGGAATTATGTCAAATATCAGGCTCTCCGGCTGCAGGTGTGTGAAACGCACAAGCTGCCATCACTGTTTTTACTGTACTGAGAAGAGCACATGTTTCATTGCTTAACGTTGTGTTTAGGGGTTGCCTGGTGTAGATTTGGGCACTGCTTGTGCCACCCCCACTGGCCAATGGGCTGAACAGGAATTAGACAGGAAAGACTTTCCAGCTGCCTCAGGCATTTCAACAAGAGTCTGGGAACATTGTTGCTGTGTGGAAACTAAACCACTAAGATACGAGATGGACACAAACAGCCTCGGTGGGAGAAAGGACTGACAAACAACTTCTTAATTGGAGGGAAAGGGTTAGAAAACTTATTTTTTGTGACTCTTCACTCACCCCAGCACTCAGAGAAGATCGTGAGAAGGTGCTCTGTTTAAGCTCCATCTGTTTTTTTTCCAGTTCTCCCCTGTCTTGACGCGTCTGAAAGATCTGGAGTGAAATAACGAGTCCAACAATTTATTGCTGTAACTGGGGAAATATCCTGGATCAATTGATTTTAGATTCCTTTGGTGTTTACCTGCGAACCTTTAGCTTGCCCCCACGTGTCAGATCATTCATTGCTTGTGTTTACATACTGTCCTCAGCCACAAATTTTAACTCTGACTGAACTCAAAGGCAGGTTTTTGTACAGGTCTGTCTGGAAAAGGGCTGGTTTGGTTAAAACCTCGGTGCATTCTGTGCTCAGAGGGCTAAAGGAGCTCTTCCCTTGAACTTGGGTTGCAGATAGAAGGAGTGATTGGGATGTGGACGTGCAAGAGCACGGTCCGGCGCTTAAGAGAGCACTCTGTGATTTGGGAAAGTGTGTCCAGTTCTTCACTTGTGAAAACTGTGCCCAAGGCTGGGAAAGTTAAGTAGCCAGCGAAACTGAGGGCTTCCTAAAGCAGCTGGATGCACTCGCTCTCAGTCACGAGACATTTGTGTCATCGCATTAATCCGGCCTTGTTACACAGGTCAGGAAGGTGTGCTTTGAGACAGCCGAGGAGCGAGCTGTTCACGTCAGCTCATGTCTTCTCTTACTTTAAAGCAGTGTGATGGGGACGGCAGCAGCTTGCTGGGTCTGACTCCTCACTCGCTGAGATCCAGCTCCTCATCCAGGTGGTCCAGGCCGAGTGCAGTCCTGATTTTTTGCAGTTCTGTTTCTTGCCTGTGTTCTTTTGTTTTACATTCTCATGGAGAACGTCACGAGTTGAGGAGGAACAGATGCCGCCAAGCGTGCCTGTGTGTGGAGTCACGGCGCAGTTCTGCAGCCATCTGGGCGAGAGGAGAGATCTGCTGGGCTTCTTGAGCATCCGTGCTGCTTCGAGACAGGAAACCAGGTGATGGACCTTGGTGGTATCTGACAGGATGTCCTTTTTCTTTGGAAGCACAGCAAGAAACTTCTTGAATACCACCACTTGAATACCACCACTTGAATACCACCACTTGAATACCATCACTTAAATACCACCACTTGAATACCATCCCTGATTAGGGTAGGTTGGATTCCAGTCTTGAGAAAAGCTGTAGTTTGAGAGTTCATGAAAAAACTGTTTCATGGAAAAACTGTTCATGGAAAATCTGTTTCCTGATGTAGCATCTACTCCAGCCTTCCCACAGCAGTCTGTAGAGGTAACCTTCCTGCCTCTCTCTCCTCCCATCCCGCAGGCGCTCAGGGAGCCTGCTCTTTTCCCTGTGCTTCCCAACTAGCCCTGCTCCCGTTGCCACCCGTTGACTCCTCATTCCATGCTTCCTCCCTTCTTTCTCTCCAATTGTCAGACAATTTTTAACTTACGAAACAATCTGAGAAGGAAAAAAAGTCATATAAACTCATGGTCTGACCTTGTTACTTGCAAAGGGCTTTGTGTGAAGTCCTAAACAGTGTGGAAAAACAGGGAGGCGCTGTGGAAAAACATGGAGGGGCTGTGCGTGTGTTTTCAGAACTTACTGGGAGATTAAGAACAATATGAATTACGACTGTACAGGATCTCGTTCAGGAAAGCACTAGAACGTGTAGTTCTAAGATTAAGAAGGTATTTATTTACTTAAGTTAATCGGGGCCCAAATGCAGACAAAGTACAGGGCTTGAACTGGAACGCAATGCCAAGGAGTCTCGGTTCTTGACAGCTGAGATGCTTCATCTTAAGCAGAGCCTTATTTCCTTGCAGATGAGCATGGGCAGAACCACCTTAGAGCCACCAAACTCAATTTAGTGGATCTGGCAGGCAGTGAGAGACAGTCAAAACCTGGAGCCATGGGGGAGCGGCTCAGATTGGCCACCAAAATCAACCTCTCCCTCTCAGCCCTGGGCAACATCATCTCAGCCCTGGTCGACGGCCGGTATAAGCACGTCACCTACCGAGACTCCCAAGCTGACCAGGCTGCTGCAGGACTCCCTCGGAGGGAATACCAAGCCGCTGATGGTAACGTGCTTATCTCCAGCAGACAACAACTATGATGAAAGCCTCAGTACTTTGCGCCATGCTAATTGAGCAAAAAACATCAAGAACAAGCCCTGCATCAACGAGGACCCCAAGGACGCTTTCCTGAAGGAGTATCAGGAGGAGATCAAGAAGCTGAAAGCCATTCTGGCTGAACAGATGAGCACAAATAACTTGGCAGGTAGGGGAGCCCTTGGCAGCTCCAGAGATGTTTTATCTTTGACATAACAAAAAGGTTTTTACATGTGAAATGCTCACTGGATTTAACCTCAGCCTGTCCCTTACTTCCTGGAAGAAGGGTTCTCCATTCTAGTAAGGGATTTGTCCTTCACTCTTGCCAATTCACCTTATTCCACTAGTAAAGACCACATCAGTTACCCAGCACTTTCAGTAATGAGAAATTCTTTTAGAAAATGCTGTTGTGATTAAAATCCTCAGCCCTTCTTGGCCATTCTGGCTAGAACGGGGTCAGTCACAGAGGAGAGATCTCAGCTGGCAGAATAAAAATGAGCTGAGAAAGAAATACTAATATTTATTAAATATATATATGTGTATGTTTTCAAATTTGGAATCCAGCCTCTATGCTCCTACACTGAACTTTTGACACAACAAGAAAAGGTTTGCCCTGCTGATGGCATTGCTGAGGGAGAGCAGCGTTGTCCTCTTGGAGGATTCAGCCCGGCCTCAGCAGGCTCACTCTGCCATGAAGCAGGAATAGAAAATGTGGGAGCAAATGGGTAAGAGCAGTCTTGAGGGACTGGTCACCTCTTGAGAATTATCCCCTACAGAAGGGCACTTTTCAGCAGCGGAATAAGGCTGCAAGATGCCCCCTATCTCTTTCTGCCACCTCTCAGAGTTGTGAGGAACAAAAGCAATTGCCTTTTGCCTTTCATCTCCTTCCCAATATCTTTTATCTTCTGAATCTGTTAGCACAGCCCTGGAAACAACTGTCCTGTTACTCTGTGACAGAGATCGGATTCATATCCACTTTCACATATCTGAAGCTGAAACCTCTCCCCCTCTGCTCAACACCAACTCCTTCTCTCCCCAAACCAACGCGGCCCCAGGCCAGTGGGTGTGCTGGCAGCGCAGACGCTGGCACACGAGCGCAGTTCGGAGGAGCGCACGGATTGCCGTGTTCTTTGCAGGCAACCAGGTTCTTTGTTCTGTTTCCAGGCGTTCTACAGACAATCCCACCCAGTAACAGCGAGTGGGTTTGATTGCTGCTTTGCCTTGTAGGGCTGCTACCTGCTGAGCCTGCTCCTCTGGCAGCGGAGCCAGCTCTCCTCCTCAAACCCCAGTTAGATGCTGAAGCAGAGGAGCAGCTGATCAGAGGAGTAAGTTAGGGGGGGGTGAGTATCCTGTAGGGTCTTTGACCCAGGCTTGGGTTTTTTTATAATAACCATTACAAGCATGGAGCAGGGCTGAGCGGTTCAGCCTTTTCAGTGCACTTCTCTTCCTGTTTTTTGGTCCTTGAGCTTCTCCTGTGGACAAAACGTATGTTGATGGAGGCGTTATTTACAACGCCACTTTCTCTCTGCATGGTTCCCTCACCCTGGAGATGAATTGGAATGGGTTCCCAAGAAGTACAGATAACAAGAGGAGGAAACCTCATGTGAAATTAAATTCCTCTTGTCAGAGGAGGAAGAAATAGGGGGAGGAAAGCAGTAGTCAGAGATGTTAGAAATGGTATGAGGAGGAGGATAAAGAGAGGCTATGGAGACAGAAGGAAGAATCATGGAATGGTTTGGGTTGGAAGGGACCTCAAAGCCCATCCAGTGCCACCCCCTGCCATGGGCAGGGACACCTCCCACTGGGTCAGGGGGCTCCAAGCCCCATCCAACCTGGCCTGGAACACCTCCAGGGATGGGGCAGCCACCACTGCTCTGGGCAACCTGGGTCAGGGGCTCCCCACCCTCATTGTGAAGAACTTCTTCCTAATGTCTAATCCAAATCTTCCCCTTTCCAATTTAAAGCCATTCCCCCTCGTCCTATCACTACATCCCTTTTAAAAAGTCCCTCCTCGGCTTTCCTGTAGCCCTTTCAGGTACTGGAAGGCTGCTATGAGGTGCCCCCAGAGCCTTCTCCTGTCCAGGTTGAACAACCCCAACTCTCTCAGCCTGTCCTCATAGCAGAGGGGCTCCAGCCTTCTGATCATGTCCGTGGTCTCCTCTGGACCCGCTCCAACGGTTCTGTATCCTTCTTATGTTGGGAATTCCAGAACTGGACACAGGACTCCAGGTGGGGTCTCACAAGAGTGGAATAGAGGGGAAATGAATGAGGAGTTAGCAGTGAGGACAAAGAGAGAAGGTCCAGAGGAAATAAAGCTCTCTTCTTGCTCTTTACAAACCCCCTTCCAGGGCACCACGTCTGCCCAAGGCAGCGGTTTCTAGGGCTGACGAGTCACCTTTCATCAATACTGTGTTCACTTAAATCATAAAGTCAATGAGTACTGGGTAGTAAATTTTACGGGGGTAGACATAAGATGTGACCCAGACTGGACTGAGATGTGCCCTGGTGCACAGTCGGGAGTGGAGCTGTCACATCAGGCTGTCTGCTCTACCTTTCAGGAGTACAAGGAGTGGCTGGCCCAGCTAAAGGCCAGCTCCGAAGCAGAGCAGGCGTCCTGCGCCTACCTCAAGGTGACATCAGTAGCCTGAGGAACCACTACAATCTCAAGCTGTCTGCTCTCAAGGAGAACCTCTGGAAGGAAGCAGGTGTGGGTGAGGCAGGTGGAGGTCCCCGATGCTGGCGTTAGGCATAAGCAGACACAGACTGGTTTGACCAAGTCCCATTTGTCACAGCCACTGCAACCTTTAACGCGGCAGCGACTGCTACTGCAGCAAGTGCTGCCTGGCAGCAGTCCCTGCTCCCAACCCCCCTTATCAACAGCAGCAGTAACTCTGCCTCTCCTGGGCCACTCACAAGGCTCTGTCTTGACTTTGTCCTCTTCCCTATTTCCCTGATTTCTTTTCCCTGTCAAGACAAGCCTGGCCCTACTCTGTAAGCCTTGAGGCGATGAAATGTGATTTTTGCCCACGTAGCTGCGAATTTGCTCTGACTTAGCACAAGGTTTCTCTGGAGGAGAGGTCTGAGCTGCAGAGATGCGTGGTGCGGGCAGGTGCTGCTGTCTGGATCCCACTGGCTTTGCACAACTCACACACCCAAGGCGAGAGCTGCTGCAGCACTCTCTGCCCCTGCATGCAAATGTGATGCAGCCCTTTTTCTCCTGCTGGATTATCAACATCGTCGTTTTGCTGGAGGGTGGATATTCCTCTCACATACCTAAAAATTGTTGCCAGCTATTCATTACTGCTTTTCACTTATACTTCTGCAGTGCCTCAGAGAATGTTTTGCAATGTGCTTGTACAGCACTTATCACCCAGTATTAATTCTTGAACCCATCTTCTTCATTTTTTATGCTATTACTTTCTAAGGTGAGAGTTTATTTTTCCCCCTCTCTGATTACAAATGTGCACACACCGACCCCAGCCTCTGAAACAGATAATTTGTGTGTGAACACAATGACCCAGGCTCTCACAGCCCTGTAAAATCCACATTCCTCACCTGATGTGCCCTCTGGCTCTTTGATGGCTTTTACTGACCAGTACAAGAAGGTGGATAACAGACCTTTTCCTTCCAGACACCGAGTTCGTAGCTTTTGGTGAAGACTTGGTGTGATGTTTGCACAGATTCATATTCTGGTTTTGCAGAGCTCGTTACTTACGCTGTGGGTTTTTTGCTCTCCAGCTGTCAAAAGGACTGAAACTCCTGACCAGACACGTCTGCCTGAAGGCTCTGCTGCCACAGCAAATGAACAACCAGCATCAACCCTCAGGCTGAATAAACCCAAGCAGGTAGCGTCGTGCCTCATCTATCCCAGCACTCACACTGTGTCTTCTCAGAGCGGCCTCCTTTGGTTTCCTCTTGTCCTTAGGACCCAGCAGCACCTTGGACTGTGCAAGAGGTTGGTGGTGTGAGCAGGGGCAGTGCTGGAGCTGAGGTGAGGGGGATTTCAGTGCTTGCAGACCAGCAGCAGCTGCTTGCCAGGTCAGTGGCCACACTGCTCCTTCATGCCTTGCTTACAACACACACAGGCAAGGAGCAACGCTGTCTTGTGTGATATCTCTTCCAGGGTGACCTCAGAGCAACCTTCCAGTGCTGAAAGGGGCTCCAGGAAAGCTGGGGAGGGGCTCTGGATCAGGGAGTGCAGGGATGGGATGAGGGGGAAGGGTTTTCAACTGAAAGAGGGGAGACTGAGATGAGATCTAGGGAGAAATGTTTTGCTGTGAGGGTGGGGAGGCCCTGGCCCAGGTTGCCCAGAGCAGTGGTGGCTGCCCCATCCCTGGAGGTGTTCCAGGCCAGGTTGGATGGGGCTTGGAGCCCCCTGACCCAGTGGGAGGTGTCCCTGCCCATGGCAGGGGGTGGCACTGGATGGGCTTTGAGGTCCCTTCCAATCCAAACCATTCCATGATTCTCATCTCAGTCTCCCCTCTTTTGGCCTAAAACCATTCCCCCTCATCCTATCCCTGCACTCCCACTCCATGTTGTGGGTGACAGTTTGATTTGCAAAGTCTTGTGGTTTTTAACCCCTCTTTCAGCTTCACTGTGAGCTCCTGTGCCAGAGGCTTGCCCTGTTGGGCTGCTCCCAGTGGAAAAAGGAGACTTCAAGGAATGCTGAGTAGCAGCATCTGTCATTTGCAGGGAATTTGATTAACGGAGAGGTCTCCACAGAAACCGCTCATTGTGGCTGTACATCAGATCTTAACAATCCCTATTGCAATGCTCCTTTTTGTGACAAACAAGGCACAATGCTCATCAGATTCCATTGTTAAGATCAAAGTTCCCTGCAAATGAGGCAGAAGGCTTGGGATCTGCAGGGATGGGGATTTTTAAAGCCACCTGCTAAAGGCTTTACACATCAGGATGGCTCTGAGGTCTCTGATACTTGCTCAGCAAAGCTAGGATTCAATCACATATTAAGCACATGAAACTGAAACCCACTTGGCAGGTGCAGTCAAGTAGCAGGTCACCTCTGGCAGAGAGCAGGCTCTGCTTTTGGAGTTGGAGGTAATTAAGGGTGCTTTATCAGCGGAGGTTTAACCAGCAGTGGAATTTCCTCTAATTTGAGCCAGCACTGGCCAACCTGAGCTATCTGCTCCGCTGCAGATCCTGTGCGGACAAAGGGAACGGCTCTGGAGCACGGCTTTATTTCTACTCCAGAGCATACGTGAGCCGAGTTGGATATCAAACGTGGGTCTATGCCAGCACTCGGGCAGCAACGCTGCGGTCACCCAGGTCATCAGCCTTGGCTGATATTCCCCCAGGAAGGAAACTGTGCTGTGGCTTCAGGCCGTACCGCTCCCATATCCACCACTCAGAATGTTTATTTGTGTAATTTTGGCACCTTGCGTGCTTTGCCCTGAGAGTCTTTCAAAATGAGAAATAAGAATTGAAATATAAATTCCACAAAAGAGGGGTTTTGAAAGAATTCTGTGAGTGCAGATGCAGACAGTGGATGTACTCGCTGGCAAAGGTGCTCAGAACAGCGGGTGCATTGTCTTGGGCCCACTGGAGTGGTAAGAAAAGCAGAATTGGCCACAATAACTTGGCAGCAAATCTCGTCAGAAATCCCTGTTTTCTGTACGTTGTTCAGGTAAGGACGTGGATCGCCCACGCTTATGCAGACGTTCTTTGGGCTGCTGAGCTAAGAGAGGTGTTTGCCGTTTCCAGGCTGCAGATGCTGGAGCTGCAAGTGGTCAGCAGGGAGGAGGCCAAAAACAAGGACCTCAAGGAAAAGCCGAGACACCGGAGTGGAGGAGACAGCTGTGGCCGCGCTGCAGCAATCCAACAAGGACGGCAGCGACTGGACTCTGCTCTCCTCAACGTCTACGACTCCATCCAGGAGGAGGTGCGAGCCAAGAGCAAGCTTCTGGAGAAGATGTGGGGAAAGGTGAGCGGCTCCTTTTTATTCCTGCGGAAGATTCAAGACACATCCCTCTCCTCCTCTGCACACCTGGGTTTTTTAGGTCAAGGAGGTGATTTAGGGCAGTGTGGTTTGAGCAGGACTCTTTTTGTGTGAGGTATTTCACATGGGTGCCTGCATTAGCACCTGTGTAGCTTTCCAAGTGTGTTTTTATGGAATATGGGATGCAGCAGTTCTGATAGCGGGGAATTCAGCTGCCGGATCCCAAACGCCACGGTTTTGAAAGGCGTTGGTTATAGGAGAGGACGTGACTCCCTCTGCTGCCCTGCACAACCCATTGCACAGCTTCCTCCAGGTCCCATTGCTCTCTACCATAGCCGCCTGCCCAGGAGGAATTGTGCCATGAACGGTTTTCTGGGAAAAAAATCAATATAAAAGCAATTTAGGAAAGTTTTAGGCACCCTTGAGAATCAGTTTTGCTCCGATGAGATAAGGCAGAGTCAGAAGAGCTTCAAATAAATCTGTGTGAGTGTGCAGTCCCAGATCTGCGGGGTAGGAACTTCCTTTATTTCTGTGCTTAGGGAATCAAAGGAATATCCCAGCTGTTCCAGCAAAATCAGGATTTCCCTGGAGCTCCTTAGCACTGGATGCAACCCCACCAGAAAGGGGAACTTAAAGCCCATTCAAAGACTCAGAACTTTGGAGAAACACAAGAAATCCTTCCTTAAAACAGACATGGAATAATCGCTCTACACAAATCCCACTAGAATTCAGAATTAGGAATCAGAAACCCTATCAAATGCTGAGGCCTCTTTCCCATCCCTCTGCCAAATTCTGTGCTCGCAGTCACCCCGATCTCTCTCCTTTAAATCCCTGGGCTGGTGTCCCAGCTGCGGGCTGCTGAGAACAAGATCAAGGATCTGCAGTCGGAGTTTGAGCTGGAAAAGACTGATTACCTGGGCACCACCCACTGCCTGGAAGGCTCCAAACCCCAGTGTTCTTGCACCAAAATGCCCTCGCTTTACACGGGCACAGGGGGCAAAGGGGGAGGTGTTGCTGCCATGTTCACCCTCACTGCAATAAACCAGCCTGGCACCACCACTTCCAGTTCTTTCACTGGGAATCCGCCTGCTCCTGCTGGGAGTGTGGTGGGAAGTGGGAAGGGGGAAAGGGGGAAAGGGGGAAAGGGGGAAAGAGGAAAAGAGCGAAAGGGGGAAAGGGGGAAAAGGGGAAAAGGGGGGAAGGGGGAAGGGGGAAGGGGAAAGGGGGAAAGGGGGAAAGAGGAAAAGGGCGAAAGGGGGGAAGGGGGAAAGAGGGAAAGGGGAAAAGGGCGAAAGGGGGAAAGGGGAAAGGGGAAAGGGGGGAAGGGGGAAAGGGGAAAAGGGGGGAGGGGGGAGGAGGGAGGAGGGGGGGAGGGGGGAGGGGGGAAGGGAGAGGGGGGAAGGGAGAGGGGGGAAGGGAGAAGGGGGAAGGGGGAAGGGGGAAGGGGGAAGGGGAAAGGGGAAAGGGGAAAGGGGAAAGGGGAAAGGGGAAAGGGGAAAGGGGAAAGGGGAAAGGGGAAAGGGCAGGCGGGACAGATCCGGCCCTCCCCGCAGCGGCGCGGATCCCGGTGCCCCACTCTGATTGGCCGGCGGCGCGGAGCTGTCTGCCGCTGATTGGTGGGTGCTGGAGCGGCGCCGGGCGCTAATTGGCTGCGCGCCCCGCACTGCTTCCGGGTCAGAGGCGGCGGGGAGCGAGATGGCGGCGGGCGCGCGAGTGCTGTTGGCGCTGTGTGCGCTGCTGGCGGGAGCGGCGGGCGCGCCCCGCACCCTCGTGCTGCTGGAGAACGGCAGCCTCCGGGACACGCACTCACTGTTCTTCCGCAGCCTCGCGGGTACGGGGCGGGGGGAGAGGGGGAACGGGGGGCCGAGGGAGGGGGGAGAGGGGGATCGGGGGGAAGGGGGAGGGGGCAGAGGGAGGGAGGGGGGAGGGGAGGAGGGAGGAGAGGGAGTGGGGGGAGGGGGGATAGGGAGTGGGGGGAGGGGGCAGGGAGTGAGGCGGGAGAGTGAGGGGAGGGGGGAGGGAGGAGGGAGAGAGAGAGTGAGGGGAGGGGGAGAGGGAGTGATGGGGAGAGTGAAGGGAAGGGGGAGAGGGAGTGGGGGGAGTGAGGGGGGAGGGGGAGTGGGGAGAGGGGGAGGGGAGGGGGGAGTGAAGGGGGTATGGGGGGAGGGGGTAAAGAGAAGGAGGGGGAGGGGAAAAGGGAGCAGAGAGGAAAAGGGGGAGGCAGAAGAAGGTGGGTGGGAAGGGGAAAATTGTGGAGGAAAGGGAGAGTGATGGGAAGAGTGAAAGAGAAGGGAGAGAAAGGGAGGGAAGGGGGAGTAAGGACAAAAGGGAGGAAAAAGTGGGGAAGAGGGGAGGAAGGGAAAAAGGGGGGGAAAGGGTAATAGGTAGAAGAGGGAAAGGCTGGGGGAAAGGAGTGGAAGGGGGGAGAAACAGGGAGGAAGGGGAAAAAGGGAGGAAATGGGGGGGAAGGGGGAGACGGGGGAAATGGGGCTAAGGGGGGAAAGGGGGAAAAGTGAGAAAGGAGAGGAAGGGGGAGAAAAGGGGAAAATATAGGAAGAAGGAATAAAGGGAAAAAAAAGAAGAACGGCCGGGATCCGTGGCCAGACTGAGAGGGGAAAAAGGAGTGATAAAAGGGGAGAAAGGGGGAAAGGCCAGGGTCCCTGACGGGGTTGAAGAGGACGACTGGTGACCCTGTTGGGCTGAGAGGAGAAAAAGAGAGGGAAGGGAAGGAAAAGAGGAAAGGCTGGGGTCCCTGCTGGGCTGAGAAGAGAGATCAGAGTCCTTAATGGGTTTAGGGGGGGAAGTGGAGGTCCCTAATGGGCTCAGAGGGGCAGCCTGGGTTGTTGCCCCCAGTGTCTGCTTGATGGGCACCAACACAGCATCCTTGCAACAAAGAGGCTTTTCAGGGGCTTAATCCCTCTTTGTTTCCTGTGGGAACACCCCAGGGGCGCTCCCAGAAAGCTCCCAAGCCACTTTTTCCAAAATACCACTCTTTATGGGGGAAATAAAAGCACTCAGGGTCCGGATGCTGCTTTGCTGCGACTTGTGTTGGGTTTGTGAAATGTCCGAGCTGTCATTGTTGTCTCCTGGTGGCAGACAGGGGCTTTGACCTCACCTTCCGGACAGCGGATGATGCGGGCCTGTCCCTGATAAAATACGGAGAGTTTCTTTACGACAACCTGATCATCTTCTCGCCGTCCATAGAAGGTGAGTACCAGAGGGGAGCACTTGGGTGGCAGTTTTGGGAGGGAATTTCCAACTGCTTTGTGAATTTCAGTTAAGCCTTTAGTAGTTAAACCTTAGATGCTGTCTTTTGTGTCTCGGACCCGGTGGCAAACTATGGATGCTTTTCCTGACCTTTCATGGTGGTTCTTTCAGCCGCAATAAAAATGATCTGGTGCTTTGCCCTGGTTTAATTTCACCAGGGTATCATTTCTAAGGGAAGGTATCCCTGTCCATGGTAGGGGGTTGGAACTGGATGGGCTTCAAGGTCCCTTCCAACCCAAACGGTTCTGTGATGCTGTGAAGTAGTGACGGGTTTCTGGCATGTGCTTTCAGATTTTGGTGGAAACATCAATGTGGAAACCATCACAGCTTTCATTGATGGCGGTGGCAGCGTCCTCGTTGCTGCCAGCTCAGACATCGGTGAGTATCAATGCTTGCCAGAGCAAATTAGCCACATTTCATAATGGGCATCTGTACTGCGTACGCTCTGCAGCAACCTGTTTGAGTTTATTCATCATTCTCTGAGATCCTGCAATGAAAACAGTGAGAAAACAGAGTTTCTTGTAAACTTCAAGGGCTGTGCTCTACAAAAATGCGTGATAAACAGCTTTTATTGCATTTGGAGTGGGAATTTAGTTGGGAGAAGTGGTGATGGCCCTTGGAATTTGGGTCATGGAGTGCCAAACATGGGGCTCTTGAGGTGAATTTATCCTTTATGTTGAGTGCTGGGACTTGCTTCGCATCCTGAATGCGTTGCGTAACGGAGAATCTGCCTTGTCCCTCCAGGTGACCCACTGCGGGAGCTGGGCAGCGAGTGCGGGATCGAGTTTGATGAGGAGAGGACGGCTGTCATCGACCATCACAACTACGATATATCTGACCCCGGTCAGGTAAATGGGTTTTAAGAATGAGAATTTAAGTGTAAGGGATGTTGTTCTGGTTTAAGGGTGAAAGTTGCTAAACACAGGAAAGCAAAACACTGTAGGTATCGCTGTTTTTATTGAAAGGTGGTTACCATTCCCTGATGTATCAGTATTTAATTTAATTTGATCGTTGTTAAACAAAAAAAGGCTGGGTTTTGCTTTTTAATTGAATTATCCAACTGCTGCTTGGTGTTAATTGACTGTAAAATCAAAGATAGCTTTCAAATTCCAAGAAGCTGTTGTTGCTAGCGTAGCAAACATCACCCGCGTTCACCCCTCTCTCTTGTCTCTTCCCAGCACACACTGATAGTGGCAGATGCTGAGAACCTGCTGAAGGCCCCCACCATCGTGGGAAAGGCGGCGCTGAACCCCATCCTCTTCCGAGGGGTCGGGTAAGCGCCCTGCAGTGCGGGAAGGGAGGTGAGGGGCTGCAGGTGGGGAAGCGCAGCCAGCAGCCGCGTTACTCAAAGCCTGGTGCCCTTCATGCCGCTCACCACGCCTTTCCCCACAAGGATGGTGGCTGATCCCGACAACCCGCTAGTGCTGGATATCCTGACCGGCTCTTCCACCTCTTACTCCTTCTTCCCTGATAAGCCTATCACCCAGGTACGCTCCCTTACGTCCTCCCCTACCATAAAATCCCTCAACTTAGAATCATGAAATGGTTTGGGTTGGAAGGGACCTCAAAAGTCCAGCCAGTGCCACCCTCTGCCATGGGCAGGGACACCTTCCAACTGGATCAGGGGGCTCCAAGCCCCATCCAACCTGGCCTTGAACACCTCCAGGGATGGGGCAGCCACCACTTCTCTGGATCTAAATCTTCCGCCTTCCAATTTAATGCCGTTCCCCTTTGTCCCATCACTCCAAGCCCTTGTAAAAAGCCCAGCTGTCCTGGAGCCCCTTTCAGAACTGGGAGGCCACTATGAGGTCTCCCCACAGCCTTCTCTCCAGGCTGAACAAACCCACCTCTCAGCTTATATAGCTCAACCCCATAGCAGAGGAGCTCCAGCCCTTGGATCCTCTCTGTGGCCTCCTCTGGACTCGCTCCAACAGACCCATCTCCGTCTTATGCTGTGGATTCCAGAACTGCATCAAGAGCTCCAGGTGGAGTCTCCCCAGAGCAGAGGGGCAGAGTCTCCTCCCTTGCCCTGCTGGTCCCACTGCTCTGGGTGCAGCCCAGGGCACGGGTGGTTTCTGGGCTGTGAGTGCATGTTGCTGGCTCATGTCGAGGTTCTCATCCACCAGCACCCCAAGTCCTTCTCAATCACGTCGTCCCCCATCCTCTATTGATACCAGGGGCTGAAAGATCAAACTTGGGTGAAAAACCCTTGTGTGTTCAGTCCCCCAGTCGGTTCTGAAGGGGTCAGGATCTGACAGTGCCCTGGGAATCGTCCTCTTTGCTTTCCGCTGCTGGGAAGAGGCCTGGCATGAGGGATGCTTTGGAAGAAAAGTCATCCCAGATCAAAGCCTACCTCCTGGTTTCATTCCAGAGGAGAGGGCAGAAGCAAAACACTGGGAATCCCATTGCTGGTTATTCTGAACTTCTTTGCTTCTCCGTAATTGCAGAGTGTGCAAGCTACATTCGGACTGTTCCACCCCACAGCAAACCGGCGATTAACTGCCCTTTAATCACCCCTAAATTGCCCAAATGCTCTTCCCAACATATTCCTTTCCAGTACCCGCACGCTGTTGGGAAGAACACCCTTCTGATTGCGGGACTCCAAGCCCGGAACAACGCTCGCGTTGTTTTCAGTGGCTCCTTGGATTTCTTCAGCGATGCCTTCTTCAGTTCCGCTGTGCAGAAAGCTACTCCTGG
Organism: Neomorphus geoffroyi; assembly: GCA_033558235.1. Classification (NCBI taxonomy): domain Eukaryota; kingdom Metazoa; phylum Chordata; class Aves; order Cuculiformes; family Neomorphidae; genus Neomorphus; species Neomorphus geoffroyi. Next base: position 2,174,980 of record JAUMJM010000075.1, on the reverse strand, counting down.
CTCCAAGAGGTGCGTGGGCTTCCTGGTACCTGGCTGAGGAATATTTGGGGAGCTGCATGGACAAGAAAATATTCACATTGTGGGAAACAGCACAAAGTTGGGATTGAACCAGGGATGATGCATTCCTTCGGCCTCGTGGAATGACAAGCTTTGGGAAGCCCTTCCCTCCTTTATCCGCGCTTGCTTTCTGTTGCTTCTACATCCAGTAATGGTTTGGGGTTTGGCACACAGTGGGTTTTTCCATGTGGCTGCCATCCTTTTTCAGCCTTCCTCCCTCCGTAGGTACGCGCAGACGGGTAATTACGAGCTGGCCGTTGCTTTGTCCCGCTGGGTGTTCAAGGAGGAGGGAGTGCTGCGCGTCGGAGCCGTCTCCCACCACCGCGTGGGGGAACGTGCACCTCCCAATGCCTACACCGTCACCGACCTTGTGGTACAGCACCTGCGGCACGGGCAGAACTTAAGGACTTGGAATGGGTTGAGGGGTCGTTTTCAGGCATCACTCATTAACGTCATGCGTTGTGGGTTTGTTCCAGGAGTACAGCATAGTAATTGAAAAGCTTTCGGATGGCAAGTGGGTCCCCTTCGATGGAGACGATATCCAGCTGGAGTTTGTCCGCATCGATCCCTTCGTGCGGACCTTTCTGAAGAGGAATGGTAGGGTTCCCTCGCCGCTCTGGCCCCACATTCCCTCGCCGCTTCAGCCTCACAGAATCAAAGAGTAGTTTTGGTTGGAAAAGACCTTTTAAAGTCATTGAGTCCAACCCGCGTTCCCTCACCGCTCCGGCCCCACAGAATCACAGAATGGTTTTGGTTGGATGAGACCTTTAAGGTCATCAAGTCCAACCCATGTTCCCTTGCCAGCCCTGCATTTCCTCACCTGCCCCACATTCCCTCGCTGCTCCAGCCCTGCGTTTGGGCGATTTTCCCAACCCCACGGCGTCACCTGAACGTCACCACTGTCTCTCAGGTGGCAAATACAGTGTGCAGTTCAAGCTGCCAGATGTGTATGGAGTGTTCCAGTTCAAGGTGGACTACAACCGCCTGGGCTACACCCACCTCTACTCCTCCACCCAGGTGAGCATGGTGGGATGAATCCCCCAGGGGAATCCCTGCTAGTTCTGCCAGGCTCATGGCGACGCTCTCCCCTCCAGGTGTCCGTGCGTCCCCTCCAGCACACGCAGTACGAACGCTTCATCCCCTCGGCGTATCCCTACTACGCTGGCGCCTTCTCCATGATGGTTGGGCTCTTCATGTTCAGCATCGTCTTCCTGCACATGAAGGAGAAGGAGAAATCCGACTGAGCTCCCTGTGGGAGGAAGAGCCGTTTCCTGGGTGCCAAGCAGGGATGGGCAGCTCAGGATCTTCATTTCCAGTCGTGTGAGGACTGGTGGGTGCTGGGCACGCTGGGAATTTGCCTTTGGTCGTCTGATTTTCACAAGGAGGGGGATTAATAGGAAAGAAAATGGAGTTTTGGAGGGAAATCCGTCACCAAAGTGTCTGCCGACCTGGAGCTGTGACACGCCGGTGTTGTTCCAGGAGAATTTCATGGTGTTTGTCCCGCACCGCCGTTGGGATGGTTGTGTTTCCAGATGAACTCCTGCAAAATAAAATCCCCTTCCTCCCACCCTGCACTGAAGCGAAGTGAATTTGCCACAGGAGGGGGGTGTTGGATGTGTCCCTGGAATTATGGGTTACACAAGGAAGGGTGACGGTGTTCCCGTGGGAGGGAGAACAATGTCAAAAGGGAAAGAGGGGCACCGGGCACCCCAAAAAGCAATATGGACGATTCTGGGGCTGCACCGCAACACTCACCAAGGGGTCTGGGGTGTCCTCGAGGGCACTGGGGACAGAGAGGGGCACCTCCAAAAGCAACACTGAGGCCCAGAAAGCAAAGAGGTGGGTGCAGAGACCCCCCCAAAGGCTCATGAAGGGCTCAGGAGTGCCCCAAAATGCACACCATGGTGTCAGGAGGTGCACTGGGGCTGTTGGGGAGCACAGGGGTTGTTTGGGAGGGGCAAAGGGTCTGTTGGGGGGAGCTGAGGCTCTTTGGGGGTGCTGGGGCTGTTTGGGGGGGGTGGGGTTTGGAGGAACTGGTGTTGTTTGGGGGAAGCTGGTGTTGTTTGGGGGAGCTGGGGCTGTTTGGGGGTGTTGGGACTGTTGGAGGGGGTTGGGGCTGTTTGGGGGGCGCCGGGGCTGCTGGATGGAGGGGCGGGGGGGAGGGGGGGGGCAAAGAGACTGTTTGGGCCCCACCCAACCCGCCCTCAGGCCCCGCCTCCCGTGTTCAGGCCCCGCCCCTGGTTCAGGCCTCGCCCACCGCTTTCAGGCCACGCCTCCGTCTCAGCCCCGCCCGGTTGAGACCCCGCCTACTCAGCCTGGCCCCCTGCTCAGGCCCCGCCCCCAGCGCCGGCCCCGCTCGCTGATTGGCCGCGCCGCGCTGACGGACGGGCCGTCCCGGACCGGGCACTTTGCGACAACGGGGCCGCTTTGCGACAGAGGCGGCGCGCGGCGGCGGCGGCGGCGGGGCCGGTGTCGGGGCGGCCATGCTGCTCACCGTGTTCTGCCTGCGCCGCGACCACAGCGAGCTCACCTTCTCCCTGCAGGTGGACGCCGACTTCGAGCTGCAGAACTTCCGCGCGCTCTGCGAGCTCGAGTCCGGCATCCCGGCTGCCGAGAGCCAGGTCGGGCCCGGGGATGGGCACCCCGTGATACCCGCTACCCCCGACCCGGGGCTGGGATCCCCTCTGTATCCCCACTCCCCCTCGGGACTGCATCCCTGTGACGCCTCCCCGGGGCTGGGTGTCCCCGTGTCCCCGCTGCCGCCCTACCCCGGGGCTGGGTCCTCTTGTCCATTGTGCCCCCTCGGGGCTGGGCCCCCTCGTGTCCTCGCTTCCCCCCCCTCCCCCCCTTGGGGCCGAGTCCCCCCGTGTCCCTGCTGGCCACCCCCGGGACTGGGACTCCCCAGTGTCCCCGCTCCCTTTGGTGTCTCTCTGGGAGTGGCTCCGTTTCCTCTCCCAGTGGAGTTGAAAAGGAGGAATAGAGGGGGTTCTGTTGAGTTTTCAGAGGAATTTGGGGTTTTAACGTGGAAGGATTTGGAGCGAGAGGAGCAAGAACCGGAAAATAGGGAAGGTGGGAGCCTGCAGTCTCCTCGTTCCCCCAGGGTTTGTTTACCCTACCAAATTCCTGCCTGCAGAAAGGGCACATTGAGACTTTTCCTCTTTTTTTCCTGCCAGGTGCGGGGTCGGGCACAGCCGCCTGGTGCCCTCACCCCTTCCAGCTGGAATCCGGGGCTGGCTCCTTGCAGCGTGCACAGGCACACGGCAGGCTGGGGTGTGGGGCAGCTCCTGTCCACCCATCCAGGCTTTACTCACTGGTTTGGGTTCAGTCTTGCTGGTTTTTGCCTTTCCCATCCCTTTGCCAGCCGGGTGATGCGGTGCTGGCCGGGGTGGTGTCAGCTCCGTCCCTCAGGGCGCTTGGCAGAGTTTTGTGGCAACAGCTTTTGCTTCCCAAGCCTTTTCCACATCTCAATTAATGAAGTATTTTTCCAGTCAAGCGTACATTAGTCGGTGATGGAAGAACTGCTGAAGTGGCAGCCCTGGAGGGGGACGCGTTCCCTCACCGAGTGGGTTCTCAACGCTTCGCACGTGGCATCTGCCTTTGCCTCCAGCGAGCCTTTTATTTTGGGATGAGGTTGGGTTGGAGAGGAAAGGGCTCTCCCAAACAGGGGTAGGAGATCAAGTTGGGATGGATTTTCCTTTAGAGGAGAAAAACTCTTGAGTTTTGGTAAGCAGAAAGAGAGAAACCAGTTCCTGTGAGGGATCCCACCTGTGTCGCTGCCACTGGCGGGGCACCTGGTGACAGGGACAGCCCCTGTGTGTGGGACCACAAGCAGGCAGTGGCTTCAGTATGTCCGGGAGCGTAAACTCCTCCTCATCAGCTTTGGCCCTGGTGTCAGGGTAACCACCAGCTCGGGGACAGTGAGGGGTCACAAACTTTTCTGCTTGTATTCTGCCAGCAGTTCCCTTCCTCTGCGATTAAGCTGCTGCTGTGACTTTATCAGCCGCAGGTAGCAGGGATCAGGGCTCTGCTTTTTGTCACCACCTCTGCTTCCCTGCTGCCATTTCCACAACGTTTCGCTGCCTTTTTTAATGTTTCCTAGCCACGTATTTACTGCTCCTTTCTCTCCCATTCCTGCCCAGCGTTTGTGAACGCATTGGGCAGCGTTCCCTTTCCCAGACCAGGTGTTTTACTGCCATTCTCCACTGCTGTTTTTCCATAACCAAGGTGTGTGTTATGTTAAAGGTGTCACATTGGAGGATGGATTTAATAGGGTGGGGTGAACGACTGCTGCCGGTGGAGGAGGGTTAATCCCAGTCGTATTCCCTGCTGGTTTGGGCAGTTGATTCCAGGTGCTGCTGTTAATTCCAGATGCTGCTGTTAATTCCAGAGGCTGTGAGGTTTCCAAGGGCTGGCCACGGCTGCAAGGCGTGCGATAATGGGACAGCTGCTGTGGTGATAAGAGGAGCTGGGCAAGGAGAGGAGAAATAATTCAGCTCGCTGCGGTTTCCTCCACACATCGAGGTGGTGGCTTTTCCAAACAGGGAATAGGGAGGCTCTTGACTGAACTGGCTGTGCTGTTTATTTCCTTCATTCCTCTATCCTTACCTGTCGTGGGTCCGTGCGCAGGAAGGTTTAATGGGTTCTGGGATGGGTTGCTCTGGGGTTGTGGGAGGTATCCAGCTCTGCTGACTGGGGCTCCTGGCATTGTACGAGGTTGTACCCTGTGGCACCATCCCTGCCCAGGGCACCTCCAACAGAGCCAGTGTCCAATACCTGGCCGGCAGGTAACCAAACCGCAGCATTGATTTGTTCTGTCAGTGGAGCAGGATGAGTCAAAAGCACATTGAGCCGCGCTGCTGATGGATGTAGGGTGAGGGCCAGGTGCTTAATTCATTGTCTGAGCCATTCAGGTCGAACGCTCGTAAATCCAATCTCAGCAAGACGACAGAGGTAAAACCTCGCTTAAACTGATTAACTTGTCTCTTCCGGAGTGTCTGCACAGGGAAGCTGCCATTTAGGATTTGCGTGCGCAGCTGGGATTTACAGCAGGCGGGCAGCGGTGTTAGTCAGGTCTGGTAATGTGAGAGAACACACTGAGACTCTTCCCATCACGAGCTAATTGTGCTGGGAATGTCTTGCAAACCATTGGAGTGAGGACTGCACACCTTAACATAGCTTGGAAACAGCCCCGTGTTTGCTTAGGAAGGGATCCAGCCCGGTTCAGCACCACTGAGGCTGTTAATTGTGTCGTTAACGAGGAGGTAGGAGGCTTGTGCTCGGTTCTAATCGTGTGTGTTTCTCTGTTCCCACTTGGAGTGCATGAGTGGGATTCTCTGTAATATTACGGAGTTACTGGAGTAAGGCTGTGAAAGTCTGGAGCGTCTTCCACACCTTAAGATGTGTAATAATGGGGGTTTTTTTGGATCTTCTTTTTGGATCTGCTTGCTGCGACAGCATCGGGCAGAGCCGCAGCCCGTCCAGGCAAGGACTGTGAAAGCTTCTCCCACGCGGCTTTGCCAGTCCCAGCCTGCAGCAAAGCTGTAGTTGCTGATCCAGCCTTTTCCAGTTGTAGAGAGACTCGATCTTGCTAAACGGGGTTGTAAAAGTGAAATTCGATCGTGTGCCCCAAGGGTTTAGGCCGAGTTCTCCAGTCCTTTTTTGCTCTGGAACCCTGCCAGGGGCAGGAGGCTGCTGAACCGATCTGCCTGGGCTTGCTGCGCTCTGAGACAGGCACAGAAACCTTCGTGGCTGGCAGACAAGTGTTTCTGGGAACTTCTGTTCCTGTCGAGCCCTGCTTTATTTATTTTATTTCCTTTGCTTCCCTGTAATTCAGGACATCTGTGGGTATCGCAGATCCAGCGCTAATAGAAATGTTCCCATGGTGATTATTCACTTTCATCTCCGTATGTTTTGATGTTTAATCTACAGACCCCTTGTAAGTCCAATTATCAGAACAGAAAAGGATGTGACTTTGTGTTTTCTAGTCAAAATAAGTGAATTAGAATCATGGAATGGTTTGGGTTGGAAGGGACCTCAAAGCCCACCCAGTGCCACCCCCTGCCATGGGCAGGGACACCTCCCACTGGGTCAGGGGGCTCCAAGCCCCATCCAACCTGGCCTGGAACACCTCCAGGGATGGGGCAGCCACCACTGCTCTGGGCAATTCCCTGCCACAGACCGACTGCTGCCTCGAGAGTGGTGTCTTCGGGTGCAGAACCGTCAACTCTGGATGGAGTTACTTGGCTGAAGTAAACTGGGAATTGCCAAGCGAATCGTTGATGGCCCTGTAAAAGTGGTTATTCTGGGGAGCCACGTTGTGGGATACAGCAGGGATCATCCATGGATCTGGGTACTGCCAGTGTGTGTGCATGGTCAGTAGGTGCTGACCTGGGGGAGATCGCGCCGCAGGGGGCGACCATGACTTGTGTAATCGTAGAGGCTGGATTCTGGAGGTGTGTGGCAAGCAGCCCTGGTGCAAGGCTCACTTTCCTTTAATAATCCTGGTGTCTAATTAAGAGGAAACAGCCCTTCTGCAAGGTGCTGGGGTTCAAGAAACCACTGCTGGGTATCGGTAACGCCAGTCCGTGGCGTTGTCTACCCACTGCCTTGTTGAGGTCTCCCTTTGCCCGAGGCAGAGGTGCTTTGGCAGAGCCCGTGGCGAGGACCGCACACCTTCTCTCTGAGGCTTGGGATGGATCCAAAGGATTGACTGGAACTCTTTCCTCAAAAAATGAAAATTATAAAGAGGGGGATGATGTCAGCTTTGTCGTGCGTGCTGTTTCACTGCATGCTCTCCTCCAACAGATCGTCTATGCAGAGCAGCCTCTCACCGACAACAACCGATCCTTGGCCTCCTATGGCCTGAAGGACGGGGACGTGGTGATTCTGCGGCAGAAAGAGGCCGTCGAGCCACGGCCCTCCATCCGCTTCCCAGGTGAGAAAGGATTTGTGGTAACGTTTTCCCTGAGCATCCAAAGATCCCTGTATTTCTCAAACACCAACTCCATCTCGCATCAGCCTCCTTTAGCAGCTCACTAGGCAAAGCATTTAGAAAGGAGGGTGGCTCGAGATGAGGCAGGGGGCTAAAATTGGCTGAAGGGCTTGTTATTTAATGCCTTTTGAATTCTAAGAAAGTGAATACCATTTTACTCTTCTTTTGGGGAGATACAAAAAAAGTGTGAACTGGTTCAGAGCAGTGTTTTTTGTAAACACATGTGAATTTCCATGCACCCACCAGTTCCCTTCCCGCTCGGTGTAGTGGTGCGATAACACGTGCTCTGTGCAACTCAGCCACGTCGAAGGGCTGTCGCGATGAGCGTCTCAGTCTGTGCTTTGACAAATACCTGGAGGAGCTGCATCTTGGCAAACCCACATGTGCATACATGCAAAAGTCTCCTCAGATAACGTCTGAGCGGGGCCCCGCTCCTCTCTCCTGCCTCCTGCAGCAATTCCTACCTAATCCCTACCATAAAATACAGCTGGAAAAGAAGGTGCCGTGGGCTAAGGAGAACGTAGGAGCATTGTGTGAGGTCTTCATCCTCCTGCCTCAGCTGGAGCATCAGTATCTGCAATGCAGGTCTGCAGGGATGATGCTTCCCACCCCTTCCTGCTTTTTTTAATCCGAGGGGTTCAGGAGTGCCCTAGAGGCACTGGGTTTAGCCTTGCAGTCCCTCCGTGTGGCACTCGTGTGTGAAGCTGGAAATGCCAGTCTGTGATTCAATAAGTGTGTTTCAGGAGATAAAAAATGGGCCAGGTAGAAGGCTGGACCAGTTACAGAAACAGGTGCTCACATTCCTAACCCAGTAACCGGAGTACGCGGCCGTGCTTCCCACACGAGCTGCTGTTTGCAGAATCCACTGTGATGTTGTAGCATTGAGAGCAGCTCGTCCTTCCCGCAGGTTTTTCACTGCATTTTCCAAGCCAAATTGTAAACACGAACCGCTGACTCCTCCACCCTTTTTTCCCCCAAGGTCTGCCGAGGATAGACTTCAGCAGCATCGCGGTTCCAGGGACATCCACACAGCAGCACCAACCAGCGGTGCAGCGTCTTCGCCCTTCGCCTCCCGATGCGCCTTCCTTCCCTCAGGGTTTGGACAATCCGGCTTTGCTCCGGGAGATGCTGCTTGCCAATCCCCATGAGCTGTCCCTGCTGAAGGAGCGCAATCCGCCCTTGGCGGAGGCCTTGCTCAGCGGAGACCTCGGTAAGTTGGGTTTTTATTCTGTGGGAGGTGGTTTTAAATCCATTTGAGCTCAGTTCTGATAAAAGGCAGCTGGGGGTTTTAACTGGCTGGGATGTTGCTGCCAGCTAATTGATGCTGCTGATGAAAGGTGCCAGTTGGGAGGACTCAAGGCAGAGTTCCTCTCCTCCTGTCAAGACTTTCTGGCAAGTTGGGCGTGTTTCTCCTGCTGGGCTTCTTTAATATCCTCTGTCCCCTACTTTGAAGTATCAGCTGCACAGATAAGTCGAGTTTCTGTGAAGACAAGTATGTCAGCTCCTGATTTTTATGCTAATGCTCTCCAAATGCACATTTTTTGTGTGTGTTTGCTGCATTCTAGAGCCCACCAAGACCTCGACGGAACAGTACACAATAAAAAACAACTCTGTCCATAGTGGTTAGTGGCTAGGGACATGGACATCAGAAAGGGAGAGGAAAAGGAACCAGCAAATAGTGGTTTGAGGGAGCTTTTCCAGTAGAAGCAGTCATAAATGCTTAAGTTTCCCTTGATCTTGAAAGCATTTGTGTATTTTGGGCACATTGAAGCCTGTGCTGTGTCCGTCACTTCCTCTGCAGGTGAGCGGCTTGGTGTTGGTCCCTCTGCTGAAAGTGTTGAACTCTGGTGTCCTTTTGGGATGAGAACCGAGTGGTGGTTTGGGCCTCAGGAGTTCTGCTCCTCAACCTCTGCACTACATTTAGTTAGGAAATAAATCCTGCTGAGTTTGGGGGAGGAGCTCCCAACAGGAGTCTTTTTTCCCACCTCCAAGGTTACATCTTAGTGATGTCTCCATCAAAGGAAGCAAGAAGGGAACTCGTGTGGATATTGTCAGCCTGTTTCATTGTTTAATTCTGACTTTAGCTCATACTCAGAGTTAAAACCACGTCCTTCGCGCTTTCAAGCTCTTGCGCCTCTTGTGAGCGCTGCGTCTGTAGTGCAGCAGAGTCGTTCTTCCCATCAGCTTGAGCAGATGCGCTGCTGCTGGCAGAAGAACCAAGAGGTCGAGCCCAAGACACCCAGGACTGGCCCATCTGTCTTGTCTTGTGCACGTTAAGCTTCGATTCAGGTGTGCATTTTCAGTCCCACGTGGCCACAGTGGAAAGAAGTGGGGTTTGATCTGGTTGTGCTCTCATCGTTCCGTGCTGCTGCTCTCGGTGTTTGGGCACAGATCCAGCTCAGCTCTGGCTCCGCTACCCAAATATACACACGGGCACGGGCTGTGTGACTGCGCTCGGCACACCGCGAGCGCTTCAGAGGCACCTGCTATGCAGAAGCCTCATTTAATACCAAAAAAACCAATCAGGAAAACATACCCAAAGCCTTCCTGAATGTGTAACAACCTTTGAACCAGGGAGCTGCTTCAAGGGAGCTGCATTTCTGGAAGCAAACCCACAGCCTTCTGTGTTTACGGAACTTATTTATTGCCAAGTCCCTTTGGGAACGTATGTGATCAGATTCAGGCAGTGAAAATTAGACACAAGGCATCCAAAAAGCAGGGATTTAAAATCTGTGTCCTTAAAACATGCAGCTCGACTTTGGGAAGCAGATGTCGGTGGTAGGCATTGAGCTTTAGGGGTTACAATGACTCTGTCTTTGCCTGTGTTGCTTGGGTTTAAAGTAAGGTTCGTCGTTAGCCTTTTTATGTCTTACAATTTGCGCTTGCTCTTTGCTGGATCTCCAGGCTGTTACTGCACCAGGGACTGCGGAGCACAAAACGCGGCAGAGTCTGCAAGCTGTCCTTGTGGATGGGCCATGCTGAGTGCCATGAAATCTCACCTCAGTCTCTGTCTGAAGCTTTTTCAAACTACAGGCACGCTTGAGCTTCTCGTTTGAATTGTGCGAGTTCTCTAGTCCCAAGTTCTGCTTTAGATCTCATCAGCTGGGGGTTTTTGAGCATTGTGCAGGCAGTTGTTGCTGCCATAGAAGAATGAATTCCTGCTTCAATGGCAGCTTTTTGTTTTAAATATTGTTGTCTTCGTGTGTTTTCTGGTTTTCTTCCCTATAAAAATGTACATGCAAGGAAATTGAGTGTGCACCGTTTGGGCAGCAGGCACAGACAGGAGCTCTGTCCGGTTGCTTTTCATCTCAGTGGGTTCCCAGGTTTGCCAGCGATCCTTTGAGGAGCATCAGTGCTGCCTTCAGACGGAGCCTTTTGTGCCTGTGCTGCCGAGCCTGTCCCTGAGCACATGCTGGCATAACTTGAAGAGTTTGCTGTGCCAGACCTTGATCTTTAAGGGTAATTTCCAGTAAAAAGCATTTCTTGTTACTGCAGAGAAATTCACCAGGGTGTTGCTGGAGCAGCAGCAGGACCGAGCCCGGCGGGAGCAAGAGCGGATCCGACTCTATTCAGCTGACCCTTTTGATCTCGAGGCACAGGCCAAGATAGAAGAAGACATAAGGTAGCAAACTACGGTCGCTTGCAGACTTGGCAGGTCTTCCCAGTGCTTTTTTCTACAGGATGCTTCCATCCATGGTGCTTTTTCCTTGGAGGATGCGAGACATGTTTAGATCCTGTCTTCAGATGCTCCCAGGGTGGTGCTCTGAGCCCTTTGCATGTGGGATGGTTGGGAACTGGGGACGTGTAGGCACACCCCATCCTTTAGGTGTATCCAGCTGAGCACAGATCACGAGGTCCAACACTGCTGTCTGTGTGCGATGTCCAGGGGCTGCCTAAGCTGCTCCGCTCCGAAACGAGTGCTTGTGGAGAGCACTAAACCGAGGTCCTCTGAGAGGTGGCACTCTGGTGCCTCGGGCACGTTTGGAACTGGAGAGCCTGTGCTGCTCTTGGCTGAGCCCTGCACAGCAATGCAATGTCATTTCTTCCAGCTGCTTTCAAGGTTTGGTTTCACGCACTGCTGATTGTCGTTTGTCTCTGGCTGATTTCAGACTCGAAACATCGCTGCTGGCAGAAAAGATGTTCTGTAGAAAATACTTTCTGCTCCTCAGCACTTTCTCCCTCTTGCTGTCTTCCAAATGTAATTGCTTTGGACTGAGGCTTGGTTTCTTAAATTGAGTGATAAATCCTTGACTCAGAACACGACTGGTGGTTTTCAACCCAATAAAGAAATGTCTTTGTGGTACAGGCTCGTAGTTGATCATAACCAAAATTAATCTGTGATAAGGGTCACTCTTGCGTTATGGCTGACAAGACAAGGTGTTGGTGCCAGATAAATCCTTAGCTTAGCAATGCAGAAAAACAGACATTTGTAGACACAGAACATTGCTCGGAGGCACGGGAACATTTCCCTGCTTCCTTAGATGGGGGGGACAGATAAGGTTGATGTGCCCCAGGCTGCGCAGCTGGTAGGGAACAGGTTGGGCATCCAGCAATCTCCAGATTTCATGCCCTGTTCCTCTGAACTTGCTGCATTAGGTGGCTCTGCCCAGGATCTACTGGAAGCTACTGCAAGGATTATATTTTTGAGACCTGTCTTTGTCCTTCAAGTGTATCTTAGGTGGAGAGAGTGTTAGGGGCAGGGACAACAGAATAATGGAGTTGACAAGGAACAAAACCAAAGATTAACAACTGTATATCTGATTTAAGCTTAAATAATAACAGACAGGACAACGTATGGTGCTCTGTTTCGTGGATATGTGAAGTGGGACAGGCTCCAGTAGGGGAGCGTGGTACTTCAGCTCCCAGGCGAGCCAGGTCTCGGATGCCATTAGCTGTTTTCCTTCCCCACCAAGAAACCACATCTACCCATCTTGTCGTGGGAAGGCTGCCACAGTGTGGAAGATGGGTAAGAGAGAAGCTTGGGGTTCTCCCCCTGCTGAGGAGAAAAAATGAAATGGCACCAAAACTGGAAGCCCTTTGCCCTGTTTGGTAGAGAAAGCTATTTCAGCTGCAGTCACTACAGATACTCATCACTTCCAAGATTACCACAGGGGCTTCTTGAAGATCATTGCTTCTGTAGGCTTGAATTTGTGGTTGGTGCCCATGGTGGTGTTCTCGCTGTGGTTGCTCACCTCCCCCCTGCTTCCTGTGCCTGGAAAAGGAAAGATACCAGGGATACGCTGGAGGATTTTAATGTTCGGCTGCTGTGTGGGATTCCAGCGTTGTAGCTACTGGCAACATCTTCACCGTGTGCCCTCAGCGCTGTGTTTTAGAGTGACTAATAGAGACGCAGGTTTTTGCTCACAAGTTCTCCAGGTGACCTCTGTGGTGACAGCTTTCTGTTGCAAACGGAAGGTTGCCTGGTGCTGTAGTGGGAGTTAGGCAAGGAGTTGGAAGGAGCAGTCCTCACAGCTGCTGGGGAGCAGCTTGGTGGCTCTGGATGAAGCCAAGGTCATGACTAACAATCCCCCTGCTCAGAAGGCTGTGTTTAGCTACAAAGTGGTCTTTGTTGTGGTTCAAAGGTACTGTTTCTCAGGTGAGCTGCAGTGGGTGGGGTTACCAGGTCTGTCTGGAGGTTGGAGCGGTGCTTATGAGGGTCAGCTGGTGGAAGGTCTGATTTTTTTCTCTTCTCCATTGAACTCAGGCAACAAAATATTGAAGAAAACATGACGATAGCAATGGAAGAGGCACCTGAGAGTTTTGGCCAGGTGGTGATGCTGTATATTAACTGCAAAGTCAACGGACACCCAGTGAAAGCCTTTGTCGACTCAGGTGAATTGCCCTCATTTTCACCCCTTTCTCTGCACTCTCCTCTCCCTCACTGAGAGAAACAGTAAGTGTTCCAGAAGTTTTGCCCCAAAATTCCATCATAAAGCGCTGCATTACAAGTTAACTAAAACCTGAGAGCAACCTGGGCATTGTTTAATGCACACAGAGCAAATTGTTGAGAGAAGCAGCGCGCGTGAGTGCTCGAACACCTCAGATCAAGGCTCCTTGGAGGATTTCTGGGTCTCTGGTGCTGGAAAGGTCGCTGCCACATGTGTGTCTTGTCTCAATTTACAAATAGGGGAAAGGATTTCACATGCCTTTAATGCTCTGCTTCCCATCCGCAGCCTTAAAGGGAAAGTGCTGGGGTTATTCCAGCTCTGCAGAAGCACGTCCTTCACCGTCAGTGCTGACCTGTTTGTGTCCCCCAGCACCGGGGGACTCACAGGAAGCTTTTGTGCCCTAATGCAGTTCCCTGATGCAGGCGGGTTGGTTTCCCGGCTGCTGAGTGCAGGCTATTAAGCCCTTCTGGGAGATAATTTTAATTTGCAATGAGCTTTCAGGATTTAACACAGGATTCTCTTGCTTTTAGGTGCCCAGATGACCATCATGAGCCAAGCTTGTGCTGAAAGGTGTAACATAATGAGGCTGGTGGATCGGCGATGGGCCGGCATCGCGAAAGGTGTAGGGACACAGAAAATCATTGGCCGAGTGCACTTAGGTAAGTCCTGGCATTCTCTGGGCAGCGTTAGCAGCGGTTCGACTGCATTTCCGAGGAGTGTCTGGTTTGATGCTGTAATCGTTAGAAACTCCCGCAGAGGGAAATAACAGCGCGTCTGCAGTGTGTTTGTGTGACTCGGGTACTCTGATTGCTGTTGCATTTAATGCTTTCCTAGTGGGATCACCCTAATGCTTTTGAGCGATGGAGTCCTCATCTCCTGTGGGTGTGGAAGATTTGTTCACTCCAGGTGCAAAAACCGGGGCGAATGTGGAGTAGCAGGATCTTCCCTGTTTGGAGTGGGACTGCTGGGCAGCACGAGTTGCTCGGGAGGGGTTCCAGAACTGTGGAGTGTTTCGTATTCCTTTGGGAAGAGAATGCTGGCTGTGCTCTTGAGCAGGTTTTTTGGATGAGACGAGATTGTCCTTCTTGTCTGAAAACTCAGTTCTTGTCCCTGTCGGTGCTTTTCAGACATGCTCTAACGAGCCGTTCGCAGCCCCTCTAGGTGGGACAAGCGGTACCTGAGACTCTAGAGCAGGTCAGCTTTTAAGATAATTAACTTCTTGAGACCAAAGTGGGTCTTGTGCAGGGCTAGATTGTCTGTTATCCAACAGAGCTCACTTCAGCTTCGCTTTCCCAGGAGATGGAAGAGCAGAAAGCAGATTTGTTGTGTTGTGGTGTTGTGAGGTGATGACTTCTCTGCCTTGCATTTCAGCTCAGGTCCAGATTGAAGGGGATTTCCTGGCGTGCTCCTTCTCCATCCTTGAAGAGCAGCCCATGGACATGCTTCTCGGACTGGATATGCTGAAGAGACATCAGGTATGTTTTGGAAAAGTTACAGGCTTTTCCAATTAAGTGCTAAGTGTACATAAATGCCATGCTACTGAATTATGAGGATTTTTCTGGGCAGAGCTGATGTCAGATTATCTTCCAGCCAGTTATCAAAGAAGTAACACACAGTATCACAGTATCATAAGGCTGGAAAAGACCTTTGAGATCATTGAGTCCAACCTATGACCCAACACCTACACCTACTCCTACTTGTCAACTATACCACGGCACTAAGTGCCTCATCCAATCTCTCCTTAAACCCCTCCAGGGACGGTGACTCCACCACCTCCCCAGGCAGCGCATTCCAATGGCCAATCACCTTCCCAGTAAAGAACTTCTTCCTAATGTCAAGCCTAAACCTCCCCCGGTGAAGCTTGAGACCGTGTCCTCTCGTTCTGTTGCCGGTCACCTGAGAGAAGAGACCAACCCCTGCCTGACTACAACCTCCCTTTAGGCAGTTGTAGAGAGCAATAAGGTCTCCCCTGAGCCTCCTCTTCTCCAGGCTGAACAACCCCAGCTCCCTCAGTCGCTCCTCACAGGGCTTGTGCTCCAGCCCCTTCACCATCCTCATCGCCTTCCTCTGGAAGCACTCCAGCATCTCAACATCTTTCTTAACCTGAGGGCCCAGAACTGGACACAGCACTCGAGGTGCGGCCTGACCAGTGCTGAGTATAAGGGGATGATGACCTCTCTAGTCCTGCTGGCCACACTGTTCCTGATGCAGGCCAAGATACCATTGGCCTTCTTGGCCCCTCGGGCACACTGCTGGCTCATGTTGAGTTTCCTGTCCACCAGCACTCCCAAGTCCCTTTCCGCCTGACTGCTCTCCAGCCACTCTGACCCCAGCCCAGAGTTCTGCATGGGGTTGTTGTGTCCAAAGCGTAGAACCCGGCACTTGGACTTGTTAAACCTCATGCCAGTACATACACTACATGCATCATGCCTAGCAGTAGGGTGTCTGACTGCTCCTGGAGTTCTTTGCTCTCATCAGAGATGCTCAGAGCCCTTTAACTGAATGATTTATTACAATCAGCCCTCATAGCTGGTGCTTTTGGCCCACTTTGCTTAGCTGCTATGAGCTGTTCCCATTGGAAATGGATTGTTCAAGCTTGTTCCTGCTGCTTCTCCGGGAACTGACTGGGTCTTACTCAGGCCCCTAATGTCTCGATGCTCTTTCACAGTGCTCGATTGATCTCAAGAAGAATGTGCTCGTGATTGGCACGACTGGCTCGCAGACCACGTTCCTCCCAGAGGGCGAGCTCCCAGAGTGTGCCCGGCTGGCGTACGGGGCTGGGCGGGAAGACGTGCGGCCGGAGGAGATTGCAGACCAGGAACTAGCAGAAGCAATACAGAAGTCCGTAGAGGAAGCAGGTACTAAGAGGAGCCCGTTTGAAATATTGATCTGCGTAGTTTTCTTGCTGTGAGCCAGGATGTCAGTCCTCCTCCTCAGCTCCAAGGAGGTACCGGCTAATGCAGCGTCAACGAGTAAATCCTGGAGAGAGAGGGGCTTTATTCTTGCTTGTGGCCCCTAACTGCACTTCTCCATTCCTCTGTCTACAACAAAATCTGTCTGCATGAAGGCATTTGAGGGTGCTCGCTGTTTAATTTGTGCTCTCCTTGCAGCTTCCTGCCTGCTCTGTGCTCTCAGGTTTGAAGGTGGGGAGATAAAGGGTTGTCATCATTCACCCGGCTTGGGTTGTAGTGCCCAGTCGGGGGCACGGCTGTGGGACACCAGCAGCCTCCTGTAAGGACAGCTTTGTGGAGGCTTCCGTAATTCTATTCTTAAAAGCCACAGCGTATAAAAATAGAGGAGCTGCAGCAGTCAGTACAGATCTTTGGGCAAAAGTTCGTGACAATTTTTAGAAATAGCACTATTTCAGCATTTTTTCCGTGGAATGGTGCTTGTGCCCTTGGAAAGCGAACGGCTGCTCTTGCTGATGATTTCTGCTGCTCGGAATTCAAAAGCAGCAGCTGGATTTACATCCTGATGTCTTGTCATCAGCCTTAAACGTGATCTGCAAAGAGAATTTTCACTATCCCAGTGGTTTTGTGCCTCTGGAATCTGAGCTGCAGAATTGCAGAACGGGGAAGGTTTTGGTACCTGCAAAATGTAGTGAAGTGGGGATGCTGAAAGCTGAGCTTTGAGCCAAACTGCCTGAAACTCAGGTTTTTTGTTGAACTCCTTCCATAATGTCAGCAAATGCTTCTGACTAAAGGAAACCTTCAGTATTTTCTTTCCCCACTTTTACAGTGAAGCTGAGAATTCCTCATTAAAGTTCTTTAGGCCTTTTTCAGAGCTTTTTAAGATAACATTTATACATGAGTATTTTAAAGACTTTTGAGTTTTAGTGCTACTTTTTCCCTCTGGAAGCACTCATTAAGATTCTCCTTCCCACACACATGCAGAACTCTTTGCCCAGTCACAATAAAACTGATTTCCTCGATATTTTTACTGCTGATTTTTTTAAGACTATAGCATGTTCCTATTTAAAACCGAAGTGTGATGACCAGATTTAACTCTGTATTTTATATAACCAGCTTTAATGTGCTGCTGTTTCCTTTAACACTTCCCAATCGCTGCGGGGTTGTCCAGAGAGTAAGCAGTGACTTTCTTGCAAATAGCTGAGTTGTTTACGTTAAGGGAAGCACGGGACTGCACTTATTGGTCCCTTTGAGCAATTTTCTTCCATTCTAAGAATGTGAGTTTTCCAGAGATGCAAAAACCTGGCTTTAATGAGTCAGCAAGAAATGTCTTCTAAAGCCAAATTTGAATGGTTATTAACTTCAGTTGCAGCAAGTCAAGAGAAACACAAATGCAGATTTGACCTTGCCCCTGCCAGGTTTTGACATAGCTGAAGGTCAGACTTGGTAGCTTGGGCTCGTGTTTCTTCAGAGAACACGGCAGAGAAAACACGCAGATGTAAATATTGGTTCTGTTCCTGTTTTGAGCCTGATAAAACCTGGGTTGGTTTTTGCAAACTCTCCGTTTCAGATGAGGCTTTGCAAGCATCATTTGGCTTGATTCTGTACTCCAAAAAATAAAAAGCAAACCTCTCTGCCCAAAATACATGAATCTTTACAATGAAAACATTTCAGTCGAGGGCTTTAGAATGAAAAGTACCTAAAATGACTTAAATCCGAGCTGCTTATATACCAGTACGGTTCTAAAGACCCCGTGGCTGTGTGCAGCCTGGTCAGCAGCCTGCTGGTCTCCAACGCTGAGCCCTAGAGGAATGTAAAAGATTTATGAGGACAGGAAATCCATTTTGTGTATTCCCTTAATGCCCTTAGAAACCTGACACGCAAAGCCAAGGTAGGGCTTGTTTAGATCGACCGTGGGCAAGCCTTAGACCCAGGGCAGCCCTCTGGCTCGCAGGTGTTTGTCAGCTGTACCCTGAGATGTCAAGATATTAATGATCACCCTCTTCCTCTCTTCCCAAACTGTCAGTTGCCGCTAGATGGTGCCAGGAAAACCAAGTGAAAGAACGGGAAACTGTAGAGGGAGAGAGAGAGAACAGAATGCAGCACCAAGGAAGCTCAGCTCCCCACAAGGCCTGTGTTCTTCTGTAACAGCTTGAATTTTTGCTGCCCTCTGGTAGATGGTGCCACGGAACCCACTGCGTACACCTGTAGGCTATAAAGTTCTCACTGTGAATGCACCTGGGTTGTTCTTGAGCTTTATTTAACCCCACTTTAGGGAGCCTCCTGGTATTTGGCAGCTGGCTTGCTGTTGTTTCCACTTGTGGAAAGGCAGCTGAGGCGCAGTGGAGTCTTGGAGTGTTTTGCTGTGATCTGGATCCTCCACATCTGCTTCGTTTCTGTCTGTGAGCTTGCTCTTTCCTGCCAGTGTGCAGTGTTTTATCACCACCACCACCAGTAACAATTCTGTGATTACGGAGGATTTACCAGATTGGCAGCAGAACCACAGGTGATGCAGGAGAAGCGTGTTCAGGGAGTTCACCCCACGCGCAGCTTTTCATCCAGATGAGCTCCATGTCCGAATGGTGCTGCCACCACACAGGCAGCTCAGGCTTTTCCTGCTGTAGAGAGGAATTTATCCCTGATGGTGCGCTTTGTGGAGAAGAGTTTGCTCCTGCTGTTAGCTGGATCAATATCCTAGATGGGGCTGGGATCCAGTTCCTGTAGATACCCAAGGAGGAGGATGACGGAGGATCTTGGATGCTGAGGAGTGCTTGGCAGAATCCCAGCTGCTTCTGCTGTCTAAATGACTGCAAATCCCCGAGGTGTTCAATCAGACCCAATGCACTGAGGCAAAAGACAGCTCTGCTTCTTCTCTAAAGGATTGGCTTGGGAGCAGAGAGCATGGAATAGAGAAGGTCTGTCCAGTTTTCAGCTGTATGCTGTGTTGCAAACCGTTATAAAACATGGACAGTTATAAAATCTGCAGAATTCTGGCTTTTTAGTACTCCAGCGTTGCTGGATTGTTGTAGCTGCATTGAGACCAGATGTGCAGCCAGTGGAGGGGATTGCTGTGTGCAATGGCTGCTGTGTTCGGTACCCGAGTATCGATCGGAGGGGTGGTATCACAAGAATCAAAGAAATGAGCAGCTGAGAATCAAAGAAATGAGCAGCTGAGGGGCAAAAGGCAGAGTTCCTTCGTGGAACTGAAAGCAAGTCCTGGCTGTGTGTGTGAACATTGTTATCTGTCCCCAGTGCACCTGAGTATGGGTAAAGGGAGAAAGAGTTCAGGTCAAACAGTGGTTTACGTTTGTGACCGCTGAGTTTGGAGGCTTCTGGGAAGGAAAGGGAACAATGAAACAAGACCCGCAGCGCAGAGTCTGGATATGTGACACTGGAGATGTTTGGGCATTGGTGGAAGAAGAGGCGCTCTTACAGCAAAGGTTATGTTAGTGATTTAATGAGAGCGTGAGAGCTGATGCATCAGCAAGACAAGTTCATTTATTTAATCTCTTCTAATAACCAGTGCCAGTGTTTGGTGCCACTGATAGACATCCGCAATTCATCCGTATGAATGACCTGTAAGAATCCGCAACTCATCCACACTCCGAGTGGAGAAGGAAGCAGTGAGCTGGGCTGGACTTCTGGCTGTCTCTTCCTTTGCTTTGCTCTCTCCAGCCTTGGGCAGTGATTCCTTTGGGGGATTTCTGCCTTTCCCCCAAGAATCTTTACGCTTCCCTTTTGCAGCAGGCTGGTGTGTGCTCACCTTTTCTTGCGCCTGTGATGGCACTGCTGGGAGCACAGCTCCAGAATTCCATTGCCATCCCAATTCTCATTCCCCTGACCGTGCCTCCTGAATATCTTCACCCACGCAGAGAACAGACCAGAATGCTGCTAGACACGTGCCTTGTGCTGTGTAGAATTCATCACCCACGACCGCAGCGTAGATAGTACAGAACAGCCTTTACATTGTTCTCCAGCAGAGTTATTTTTGACTTGACATAACGAATTTCCCAGGCAGAACTCCTGGAACGTGAGGAGCTCCTGCTGCTTACACGCTGCCCAGTCAGGAGGGGAGCTGCGGAGGTCGCAGGACTGTAACCATGCATGTGGGGTGCTCTGAATGCTAACATGAGTATGGTGTGTTTGTTTCCTAATCCGAACAGAACGTCAGAAGCCTTGATGCATGTAGTGTGTGTTTACTGCAGCTGGAGTGGGCCACAGACCAGGTATTTATGGCCATTGGTTTATATGTTTTCACTCCTACAATGGAAACTGGTTCTTGTGTGTCCTAACGGCTTCTTTCTGTCTGTCTTCTGCTAGAGAATAGTGACAAAGAAACTACCTCACTGGAAATGCCCTCATTACCAGCTTCTGATGGGTTTCAAAATCCAGTCCAGTCTTCAGGACTAAATTCCAAGATCTGTAATCCCACAAATCAATTACTTGATCGTACTGTCTCTGCCCCTGCTTCAGTTTGCTCATCGGAATCTAACCTCGCAGAGCCCATTGATCCTAGAGCCGTCAAGACTTTGGAATCTCCAAGTGAATGCCAGATAACCCCAGTTAAAGAACATCCTCTCTTATCACAGCATCTTTCCAATAACGCTTCCTTGGCAGATAACGACCCGTCTCCCCAGACAGGGGAGGTGCCCTCTTGCAATCCAGCTTGCCTTTCACAGAAGACACTCAAAGAAACATTTATTGCTGACAGTCTAAAGGAATGTAACGCTAAAGAACAAGACCACGGTCAGGAACATCCTTTGGAAGTGACAAAAGAAAAGAGTTTGGCTGACACTGCCACCAAGCATGGGCAAAATACAGGTAGACACCTGTCTTCAGGACAGGAGCAGAAGCATGAATTTCTCATAGACCCTCAGATGTGTAAAGAACCAGAGAAGGAACATCTGGAGAAGCAAAGTGAGACAACTGACCCAGAACCTCCTTGCCATGTTGGTGGGGCTGAGAAACCTATTGTGGAAGAAGCCAGCCGGCCAGAAAATCCTCCTAAAGAAATGAGAGGAGATGGACTGGAGAAAGCAGGTCTTTCTTGTGTGAAAGGGAGTGTCCAAATGTCAGCCTCCTGTAGCTTTATGCACACAGAAGCCTTCATGGAAATAGATGTAGTTGAGCAGTCTGTAGCCGAAGCGCACAGCTCGGCGAGCGAGCAGGAGCGGCAGGCTGAGGGCAGAAGTGCATCTGACCTGAACTCAGACACCTTTTCTATGGAGGTGGAGTTGCTGAAGTCTGCATCCTCCTCGAGTGATCTGCTTTCTGCTGGTGATGTCCCACAGGCCAACAGCAGTAGTGAAACTCCTGCAAAGAATAATGAGGTGTCTAATTTGGTAGCTGAAGACAGCTCTTCCCCCTCTAGCATCCATCAGCTGGACACGGATCCAGGAAGGCCTTCAGAAGAGCCATGTTTCTCTCTAGCATCAGCCCTGAAAGAGCTGCACAGACTCTTGGTTATCAGTCGCAAAGAAGAATGTAAAATCCGTACATCAGAAGAAGTCTCTCAGCTGGAAATGGTTCATAAAGAGCCAGCAGCGCAGCCGAAGGGGCTTTCTGACAATGAGCAGAAAGGCTCTGGTCCGGTCAGCCAAGATCAGAGTTGTTCCTTCCAACATGTGAGGTCTGAAGGTGGAAAAGCAGAGAGGAAGGACCTTTGTAATTGCAGCGTAGCAAACATCGGCACTGGGTCTGTCAATCACACGCGGTCAGCTCTTGGAGAGGGCGCTTCGGAGATTCAGGAGTTTCCAGGTAAGAGCGATGTGGAGGTGCTGAGTTCTGCAGCGACGTCCGACCAGCAGCAGAGCTCTGAGCAGGCGGAGGTTGTGGCAGAAGTTTGTCAGAGTCCTCCTAGTCCAGCTTTGGAGCAGAACACATCCATTTCCTCTAAACCTGCTCTGGATGAAGGTGCACCTCAAGATACTCGAAACCTGCTCACAGCAGCACCCAGGAGAAGCAGCGGTTCTGCTCCAGAAGGTCCACGGCCATTGGGTGGCTGTGAGGAACCACTGCCCAGCCCACCAGCTGGCTGTACTGGACCCACCTCAGGTGCTGCTCCACCACCAGCTTTCCCTGCGGCTGATGTTGATCGAATCCTCGGCGCTGGTTTTACCACACAGGAAGCTCTTGAGGCTTTGGAACAAGCGGATGGAAACGCAGATCTTGCTCTTCTCATTTTGCTAGCCAAGAGCATCGTTGTTCCTACGTACCTACAGAAGAGGTAGCTGACTGGGGTGTCTTTGCTTTTAAAGGATGGGTCTAAATTATACCCCATAATGTACGAGCAGAACATTGAGCCAGATTTTTTAATCATTTGCAGCCAAAGTAATTTGTCTCTTCTGTTTCACTCATTAGATTTGGCATTTTAAAAGAAAGAAAACATCCTAGCGTAGTGTGGACAGGATAGCTTTTAATTATGCGTATTGGGTTGAAATTGATGTTTGTATTTAAATGTGCATTTTTAGAATAAGCTCCAATGTTAGGAATGAAAAAGCAGAAGCCATTCAGAGCACCACCCTGTCCAGCCCAAAGCAGGTTGTGAACTGGCCGTGCCCGTGTCTGCCCAGGACAGGAGGCACGCGTTGAGGTCACTGTGCGACGAGCTTCTCCAGGTGGACGTTGTGGATTTGTGTTAGTGGTGCTTTGTAACCCAGTGTCCATCTGTGGTGCTGCTCAAACTGTCACGGCAGGTACGTAGGTGCCCACGGATGTGGGACACTGCCAGAGGAGCGAGGGGTGGAGGGAGGGGGTCAGGTTTGTGCGTACACGGGGAAGGCTGATGGCTATTTTTGCCAAACCCTTTTATGCTCTTGGGCCAGTGTGGTCAAGTTTACAATGTGGGCATAGAAGAAGGGAAGGGATAGAATTTGGTGCTACCAAAACTTAAGAGGATGTACTGGTGTGAACTGGGAGGGGAGGGAAAAAGGAATATTTTACATTTTTCTCCCTTGCCCACATTGTTTCTCCCATACAAACAAACAAACTCAACCACTTCGAGGCAAAACCTTATTGTTTAGCAAATCAACGTGTGTTGTGGTTCTAAATCCCCCTCTGCCCGGGGAGGACTGGGCAGTTGCAGTGGGTACATTCCCTGTGCACCGAGCAGGGAATCAGAAGGAGAATGGGGTTCGTGTGGGTGTCTGGGGCCGAGGGGTTGCTGATTTAATACCTCTTAACGAATGAGGCTCCCCGACAGGGTTTATGAAACAAATGCACTGATGTGGCTTCTGCATTAAAACCATCGTGGCCTTCCGGGAAGTCCCTGGTGAGCAGTGTGCGTGGTGAGGACTCGCCACGGCTGTGCTGTAGGCAGCCCTTTCCAGATGCTTTTTTTGGAGGATGAACTACTTTGTGATGCTCTGCAGAGCCCCAGAACACTGTTGGGGCCAGGGAAAGGGGAAGGAAAATGTGTCTGAAACCTGATACCAAATTTTAAGTAGGGACTTCTACCTGGTCCCTCTCACAAGTCTCAGAAGGGGCTTTGTGTCAAGGGTTCATCTTGACCTTTCTGCTTTGAGCTAAACCTGAAGTGATGGGTGAGCAGTGGCTGGAAACATGGTTTGTTGATGGCTTTCGTTTGTTGTTATCATCGTCCCAGGCCTATGTCCCTGGTGTTTCGTTCTCCCTGTTGCTTAGCAGATTTGCCTACGTGTATGCCAGGCTTTTTTCACACATGGTGGCCTTTAAAAACCAACACAGATCTGGTTTCATCTGTGAACTTGCAGGAGTTTCTGCTGTCGGGGAGTGGTGGTTGTCAGATTTTTCTTACACACTTGGGCAGCCAGGAGATCCTTTATGAAAACAAAGAACTTTAAGGCATTTCTCTGTCGAATGGAGCTTTGGCGTGAGCGGTGAGCGTAACCAGCCAGACACCTTGAGCTCATATCCCACAACTTGGGATGCCAGCCTTGCTGATGTAGGAAGCAATGCTTGGCTTTTTGGGAAGCAGCGAGTAATTCCCTTGAGGCTCAGTTGAAAACAAGTGATTGAGGCAAGACTACAGCTTTGTGATCTTTACCGTGTGGGCAGTAAGAGTTGTCCCTGCTGAAGTTTTAATATTCTTGCAATGAGCCCCTCAAATGAGCAAAGCCCCCTCTGTAACACTTGGACTCTGTTGTCAGATCTCTTGAATCCCTAGGAAATGAGATCTGTTAGACCCATTCCCATCTCCAGCTGGTTCGCTCTCAAAAGCAGCACCTAAAGCAAAGCTGCCGGCTCTCTGATCCAGAGCATCCTCAGTCTAAATGGACCCAATGTACTCCCGATTCACACCCTGGGGCTTGGTGAGGTGGTCCTGGGAGCCAGCTCCCGTCTGGGCTGTGGATACCAGTGGCGAGCTGGCCCTCTTAGATGAGCAAGAGCTGGATTTGTACCCTTAGCCTGCGAGCTCCCTGCAGGGTCAGACATCAGCATTCAACGTTATCCCCTTCTGTATCTACAATCAGTGTTTTAGAAGCAGTTGCTCCTAGCTAGGCAAGTGCTGCTGCTTTGCACCAAGCTGGCTAACGGCTCTAGTTTTATGGCCACGTTTAGACTGCATATACAGAATTTATGCTATAAAAGCTTTAGAGCATCGGCCAATTTGCTTCAATGCTCAGTTTTATTCTTTGTCAAATACAACTTTGGGAGTCTGCCCCTCTGCCAAAGCTGTACTGAAGCATTTATTGACAGTGCTGGAATTTCCTGGGTCACCTCTGAACTGCTGGAAACAAAGCCTGACCCCAGCTGAGAAACTCTTGTAAAACTCTTTGGTCAAGTTGGTCCAAGCCTGGTGATTTAAATCTCTTCATTTCAAAGCCTTGCATGGAGCGAATGGCTACGTGCTGCTAAATTAGAGAGTAATTTATTTAGGAGCGAGATTTATGTTGGAGAAAATCCAGGCAGTGGTGGGTTTTTGAGGTTCGAATAAAATGTAATTGAACGTGTCTTTAGCAAACGCTGTCTAAAAGTCTCCTGTTTTAACGTGCACATGTGTCCTCTCTGCTGTACTCACACATCCTTTGCTCAGCCTTCAGCAGCCCCTTACCCGCTCTCTTACCCGGCCGGGGAAGTGGGAATACTTCTATTTATGTGGGGATGGAAGACTGGTACAGCTTCTTGGCTAGAACCAAGGATAAATTTAGCACCAAAAGCTGTTGAGGTTTCCAAGGAGCAGCATTGCCTGGCCTAAAATAAGGCTCTTTACTGTCCTCTCTTCCCCCTCCTTGTTCATCTGTGCTCTGAGGTAGTAACGTAAGTCAGCTTAGTGTAATTATTTTGGTATGAAAAGTCCATCTGTAGAAAATAAAGCTGCTTCGTTAAGATGCCAGCGCCTTGTGGGTCTGCAGAGCTGGTTTCTGGGTTTCTCCTGAAGCCACTGTGGTCACGTACCTCGCAGTTGGGTTCTGAAATGTCTTCTTTTCCTTAAAGATACTGAAGGAACTTGCCTGGCCTCTTGCTGTTCCTCTTCATGAGGCTCAAGGTGAGTTTAGAGGTGATGTTTGGTGAAATAGTGACATCTGAAAGTCTCTGGGCACAGATAGTTCTCACAGGAGGAGGGGATGGTCCTGGTATGTCCGCCTGCTGCTGCACGGGGCTGCACTGTGTTGTCCTGATGATCTCTGCCTTGTTGCTAAGTGTGTTCAGCTTTCTCCTTGGTCTCCAGGGCTGTGATCCTTGTACCTCCTAGATGTGTTCCCTTCCTTCTGTGTCTGTCTCTCCGTTGTTGGCCAACACCCTCAGCCACACAGTGTGAATGTTGGGGCTGTCCTGTGCAGGGAGAGGCGTTGGACTCAATGATCGTTGTTGGGTCCCTTCCAACTCAGGACATCCTATGATTCTCCCTCTGCCCATCTCCCTTCTTCAAAAGCAGCAATATTTAATGTACTTGCTGAATGCTGAACTCCCAGATAGGTTTTCTTGCCAGTTACGAACAAAAGGAAGGACAGATTCTAGAGGTTTCTTCACCAGACTTGGGCTTCTTGCCAAATGGCTCCCCAGAACTCTTAAGAGGAGAAATCCAGAGGTGATTTTGCCTGCCTCTCAAGCCAGCTTGGGAATTGGGGTCGGTTTCGAGAACATCATTCCCTTCTGAAGCGTTCCAAGAGATTTCTCCCTACGCTGTAGATGTAGCTTAGCCCGGGATCCAAACGCGTCGGGGTTTGGGTTGCCCATTGACTGATGCTTTTTTAGCTGAGGAGTTTTTCAGACTCACTTAAGGAACTTGAGGGAATCAATACTCAGGAATCCTAAAGCTGGTTGCATTTGTGTCATTTACTCTTCTGGGCTGAACATATTGCGGCTGTCCTCGCCGGTGGCTGAAAGGAGCAGTTGTGTCATCAGAGATCGGGATGTGGTTCTACCCAAAGTAATACACACTTGATTCTTTTTTGTTTTTAATTTCTCTTTTTTTTAATATTGGGGGACTGTTTA
Organism: Neomorphus geoffroyi; assembly: GCA_033558235.1. Taxonomy (NCBI): domain Eukaryota; kingdom Metazoa; phylum Chordata; class Aves; order Cuculiformes; family Neomorphidae; genus Neomorphus; species Neomorphus geoffroyi. Next base: position 2,148,719 of record JAUMJM010000075.1, on the reverse strand, counting down.
TCAACAAATTGATGTGTAAAAAAAAATTTGATATTTAAAAAAAAATGAATAAACACTTTATCATAATGTTGCTGGATTGGTCTGTCTGTATTTCTGAGGTTGGCATCCATGCACTCGCATCCTCCGTTTTTTTTCTAAAGCCAACAGTGTTGCCTTAACATAAATGTTGTCATTTTGAACAAAAGGAATAGAAATCTGTGGGTAAATGATTCCAGGTGGCAGGGCTTGATTCTGTTCTTAGAAATTCATGTATTCCCCTTCTGCAGGGATGGGCTGTTGGATCCTTCAGGCAGGATTTGGAAGTGGAAGAGCATGAGAGGACAACATGCAACACAGCACTTGGCCAGAGCCAAGATAAAAGAAGGAGGTGCTCCTTGTGTCTCCTGGGTAAATGTCTCATTTCCAGCCAGATTAGGAGGCAGTTGGGTTTATTTTTTTCTGGAGCTGGAAGCTAATCTCTTGGGACATCAGCAAAATTGTCATTTATGGCTCCTTATTACAATTTTAGCTAGGAACAACTTTTTTACAGTCCCATTCTCTTCATGTCTTCTAACAGAATGGGATTTGGAAAGGGAGAGTAGAGGATCCTCCTCCTCAGCACCAGCATTTGTGTCGTGGAGTGATAATTCCTGTTCCACGTCCTGAGAAACACTTTTTCCTGAGAGAAGCACTGAGGTTTTGGCCATTACCTCTCAAATGCGTGGAAGAAAGTTGGCACCAGGTGAGCAGAGACACTTGAACCATGATGGGTTATGAATCGGCTACTGTGACAAAGCAGGTACCTGACAGGTGTTTCCTCCTCACGTGTCCAGAGCTCTGCATGTGGTGCTGTTGTCACTGTTACAGCTAAGTTACGTCATTGGGGGGGTAATTAGTTAGGAGGTAAAACTAGGGTTTGAATGCTGATCTTGGGATGGAAAGGAGATGGTTTAATGCGTGGGCTGCTACCGGCCCTTCTAAGTTCTTGAGTGGCCAAAACATTGGATGCAGTTTCTTTTGCTGGGAGATGATTTAAGGACAGCTCTTGCTGTTCAGAAATGATTTTGATCTCTTGAACCGTGTCCTTTCTTCAGGGTATTCTTTTGATGTAGAAATGCAAGTTAACACAGCCGGAGCAGTTGGATTCACGTTGAGGATTGTCCCAGTTTGGCCAGACAGGGGCATTAGCTCTGCTAAACCCGCAGCCTGTGGCACAGCTGACAGAGATTCAGACCCAATGTGATAAATGCAAAGCGTACGGCGTCGGCGTGCTTTCCTGCTTATCTGTCGCGGACACTAGGAGCACAACAAGGGGCCCTCCCAGGGGTTTAGAGTTTAAAAATGACAAATTAAGGGGGTTTTGAGTAGCCCCGTGGGTGCAGACGCTGCATCAAGAGGAGCTGGCTGGGGAGAGGTGAGCATTGCATCATCGCGCTTCCTGCACCCCAATAGCTGACAAAGTGGACACTGGAGGAAGCGCGGCTGAGCCATCCCTCATGAAGACGGTGAAGATGGTGAGGGGGCTGGAGCACAAGCCCTGTGAGGAGCAACTGAGGGAGCTGGGGTTGTTCAGCCTGGAGAGGAGGAGGCTCAGGGGAGACCTTATTGCTCTCTACAACTGCCTGAAAGGAGGCTGTAGTCAGGCAGGGGTTGGTCTCTTCTCTCAGGCGACCGGTGACAGAACAAGAGGACACGGTCTCAAGCTTCACCAGGGGAGGTTTAGGCTTGATATTAGTAAAAAAATTCTTCCCTGAAAGAGTGATTGGCCACTGGAATGCGCTGCCCAGGGAGGTGGTGGAGTCACCGTCCCTGGAGGTGTTTAAAGGGAGATTGGATGAGGCACTTAGTGCCGTGGTCTAGATGATGAGTAGGTGTTGGCGTTGGGTCATAGGTTGGACCCGATGATCTCAAAGGTCTTTTCCAGCCTTGTGATACTGTGACACTGTGAATTCCAGTGGGCACTGCTTCGCTCCTCTGCAGTCGTGGGTTCAGCACGTGCCTGGTGTCGCTTTGCCAAGAGAACCTCTCTTTGGGCAGCTTTGGGAAGCCCTGCTGGCCAGCCTGGCTGTGGATTCTCTCCAGCCCTAGGTGTATTATCTGCTCTACTTCTTCTTCCCTGGGGGTTAAACTGGGGCTGAGGGATCCCGTCGGAAGCGTAATCGTGCCACCTAATTGCCTCCAACAGCCAAGCTCGCTAATTACAAGGTGCTGTCATGATTGCCAACAACAGCATTGAGTCACACGGAGGAGGATGTGAGTGGCTGGTGGCTGAAACTCCTCACAACAGCCTCTGCCAAAGGCGTGTCCAGTTCTGAGTCCCTTTGTTAACAAATGAAAATAGGAAGCATTTTAAAATCCAAACACTTGTGCCTGGTTGTGGAAATGAAGGTGGCCCTTCCTTGCTGTCCTTTGGTGTCGCGTTCTTCCTGCTGGCTCCAGGCTGTGAACATGGAACCAAACATCTTGTGTATTGTTATATCCTGCCCCAACGAGTTAAAAATCCCTTGGGAAGAGAGTAGGAAGCAGACTGGCTTGTGGTGCGAGAGAGATGGTCCCTCCTGAGCTTGTCCAGGGAGAACAGGAGCTGTCTTTAAAAGCTGGGAGCAGGGAATTTTCCATGTAGAGCCGTAATTGTGCGGTGGGTGCTTTAAGGGATCACAATGTACCCACTTTGCTTGGAGTAAAACAGAGACTTAGGGCATTCAAAACATCCAGGAAGATGTGGGAGACAAGGAAGTTTGCTGTACCATGGGATCATACAGGTGTGTATTAAAGAGTATAACATATCTATTATATATAATATAAAGGGATATTAATATATATTATTACTAGTAATTATATAGAATATATAATACAATAATACAATACACCTGCATAATATAGACTATAATTATAATATATATAATGTATTATATATTATATATATTACACAGGTGTCTTATACAGTAGAACACTGCATCGAGTGCCTCCGGAGCGATGAGGAAAACAAACAGGCGCACTCACTTGCCGGCTGATGCTGTGCAGCTCCTTTTCTTTACACCCTGAGCATGCTTTAAATCCCAAAACTCACCAGTAAAGACTAAACCGGTGCACTGGATCTGCTGGGCTGCTTTAAAACTGACTTTAACTTGCTGGTGTCTGCACTGGCTTGTTAGGGGTCAGGCTTAAACGTTCCACATTCGGGACTGCTGCTACGTAGTTGTCTGTGTGTTTTAGGGGGAGTTCTTTCCATTTCATCTCCCCCTGTTCAGCAGGAGAGGGTGACCTGCTTCCCCCAGGTGCTCTGATCCTTGTTGGGATCTCACTCAATGCAGCAATTCTGCTTCTCCAAGTACCAGACAAGATCTGATGCTTGCTGGGATTCCACAAAATGCAGCAATTCTGCTTCTCCAGATGCCGGACAAGCTCTGGTCCTTGTTGGATCTCATTGAACGCTTCTGCTTCTCCAGCCGCTGGTGGGAGTTGAGAAAAGGAGTTTTATGCCTTGGCTCATATTGAACCCAAGTGCTGACGAGCTGCACTCTCTTCCCATTCCGGGGAGTTTCTCCCACAGTTTCCAAAGCTGTTAAACTGGCTGGGCTGTTCTGCAACTGCAGGGAAAGAGCAGCCTTGGCTTGGTGTGTTTTCTCCATCCAAGTCCTTGCTCAGCCCTTCCCTGCCAGGAGTTGTTTACAGGGCTGGGAATGGCGCAGGGAACGGAAAAGCTGGCAGGTTGGCCTTTTCTAATTGTTTTGACTTTCATTTCCATTTCCATGTATGAGGGTTGGACATCGCAAGGGTGATGGACGAACCCAGCACCAGGGCTTGCACTGAATCGCAGGAGGAAGGGTTATTATTCATTTTCTCTTCTATTTCCCCCATTAAGCCTTTGCCCCAGCTCCCAGCTCTGTCCTGCGACAGGGAGAGGCCATTGTATCTGGGTTTCCAGGAGCTTTTCCCATCCCTGGTGGTTTGGGTTGAGCAACGCTTCTCTGGCCCATTTTTGGCTCCAAGGTGCCACCAAGCGCGTGAAGCTTAGTGGAGAGAGGGATCCCTCTCCGGGGGCAGTTTTGGGCACCACAGGAAAAAAAAGGACATCAAACTACTGGAGAGTGTCCAGAGGAGGCCACAAAGCTGGGGAAGGGTCTGGAGGGGAATTCCTATGAGGAGAGGCTGAAGTCACTGGGTCTGCTCAGCCTGGAGGAGACTGAGGGGACCTCTTTGTGCTCTGCAGCTTCCTCACACGGGGAGGAGGAGGAGCAGGCGCTGAGCTCCTCTCTCTGAACCCAAGGGAATGGCAGGGAGATGCCAGGGGAGGGGAGGGTTGGACATGAGGAAAATGGATCAGGGGGCTCCAAGCCCCATCCAACCTGGCCTGGAACACCTCCAGGGATGGGGCAGCCACCACTGCTCTGGGCAACCTGGGCCAGGGCCTCCCCACCCTCACAGCAAAACATTTCTCCCCAAGATCTCATCTCAATCTCCCCTCTTGCAGCTCAAAACCTTCTCCCCTTGCCCTGTCCCTGCACTCCCTGATCCAGAGCCCCTCCCCTGCTTTCCTGGAGCCCCTTTCAGTCCTGGGAGCTGCTCTGAGGTCTCCCCAGAGCCTTCTCCTCCCTAGTCTGAACACCCCCAGCTCCCAGCCTGCCCATGAGGTCTCCAGCGCTCGGATCGTCCCCGTGGGCTCCTCTGGTCCCGCTCCAGCTGTCCCAGCCCCATCTCCCGTTTCTGTCCGTGACTCCATCTCCCCTCACTGCTCCATGCACTCCTCCCTCCTCCCCCCTGGCTCCCGGTGCTCCCGGTGCCGGTGCAGGGCGGTGCTGGGGGGGGCAGGGGTGCGTGTCCCGGTGCCAGGGTCAGTCCCGGTGCCTGTGCTGGTGCCGGTACCGGTGCCGGTGCAGGGGGCCGGTCCTGGTGCCGGGGGCGGGGCGGCGCCGGTACCAGGGATGGTATCGGTGTCGGTGCCGGTGCTGGGGGTGGTACTGGTGTGTTCCCTGTGCTGGAGGTGTTCCTGATACCGGTGCTTGGGGCGGTATCGAGGTGTTCCCGGTGACGGTGCTTGGGGCGGTACCGGGGTGTTCCCGGTACCAGGGGTGTCCCTGGTGCCGGGGGCGGTCTCGGAGCTCGGGGGGGCGGTGCCAGTCCCGGTGCCGGTCCCGGGGGCGGTGCTCGTGCCGTGGGTGACCCCGGTATGAGGGCGTTCCCGGGGCCGGCGCAGCGCGGGACCGAGCCGGGGCCGGGGCGGGGCCGGGGCCGGTCCCTCCTCCCCGGTGACCTCAGTTCCTGGCGGAGCCCGGTGCCGGTCACGCGGAGGCTCCGCTCGGCCCCGCCCGCTGCCCGGAGCCCCCGGCTCGCTGCCCCCGGCCCCCCCCCCCCGGGCTCGCGGCCCCGGGCAGGCGGCAGCACGGAGCCGGGCGGGGCGCGGCGGGGCGCGGGGCGGCGGCGGCGGCGGCCGGGCCGGCGCTCGGGCTGCGCGGGGCGGGCGGGCGGCGCCATGGAGCCCCGTGAGGTGAAGGACCGCATCCTCGAGAACATCTCGCTCTCCGTCAAGAAGGTGGGGACAGCGCCGGGCACCCCCCGTGCCAGGGCTGTGGGGCCGCGGAGAGCCCTGGGGTCCCCCCGTGCCAGGGCTGTGGCGCCAGGGAGAGCCCTGGGGTCCTCCTGTGACGGGGGGGGCAGGCCTGGGGATGCGTTCTTGTGGGGCTGGGGACCCTCTGCTATGGGTCTTAGGACAGCCTTGGGTACCCACTCTGTAGGGTTCGGGGCAGCCTCAGGGGGCCCCCCTGTGTGAGGTGGGGGGCAGCCTTGGGCTCCCCCTGTGCCAAGGGGGACAGCCCTGAGGTACCTGTTCTGTGGGGCGGGCGACAGGCTTGGGGACCCCTTTGTGTGGAGCTTGGGGCAGCCCTGGGGACCCCCTGTGTCGAGGGGGGGAGGGCAGCTTTGGGGATTCATTCTGTAGGGCTGGGGACCCCTCTGCTGTGAGGCTGTTGACAGCCCTGGGGAACCCCCTGCTGTGGGGCTGGGGACATCCCTGAGACCCCTCTCTTCAGGGCATGGGGCTGAGGAGAGCCCTGGGGACCCCTTTGTGGGGCTGGGGACAGCCCTAGGGACTCCATGTGCCAGAGCTATGGGGCTGGGGAGAGCCCTGGGACAGCCCCGGGGTCACCCTGTGGCAGGACTGTGGGGCTGGTGACAGCCCTGGGGACCCTCTGCTATGGGACTGTGAAGCTGGAGACAGCCCTGGTGTCCACCTGTGCTTGGGGACAGCCTTTGGGGACCCCCTCTGCCAGGTTGTGGAGCTGGGGACAGCCTTGAGGAACCAAGCTGTGGGGTTGGGGACAGCGCTTGGGGACACCTCTGTGTCAGGTTGTGGGGCTGGGGACAGCCCTGGGGACCCCTCTGCCTTAGGGTGTCCCTGGAACCTGCCTCTCTGAGGGACATTCCTGGGAACACCCAGACACACATCACCACCGGTGATATGGGGTGAGGGCCAGACTCTTGGGACACACACACACCCCCACACACACACACACAACTTAGGGGATGTGGAACACCCCAGAGACACTGGGGAACCCTCTGGGACAGGAATGTGGGGTGGACACCCTGCTGTCCCCTCTGCCAAGGGTTGGGGACACCATTAGGGCTCCCTCTGTGGCTTTGGGGACCATGGCTCGCCCTACCAAAGGAACACAGGCACGTAACCCCCTAGGAGCCTCCATCTGGTTGGGATACACTGGGCTTCCCACTTTCCAGAGGGATTCTTTCTCCGGCACACAGGACCTCGGAGGATCCGGGGGGGATCCCTTTTCCTTGCGCTGAGCAAATGCTGAGGGGACCTGAATGAGTCCAGTGTGAAACCTTCTTTCCAGAAAGGAAAGTGTCTTTCTTGGAGCCTTCAGCATGAGGGCTCTGGAAACACATCCCATCACACGTCATCTCTCGCCTTGTTCTCCTCCTTGTCCCTTCCGTCCCTCCTTGACCCCCAACATCTCCTGCCAGTGAGTGTTTCCCAAAGCCCATCCCTTGGTTTTCATCCCACATTTTGGGGCAAAGGAGGCTTTCTGGACTCGCTGATGTTCCCCCAGTTGTTGGGTTTCCACCGCCTTATGGAACAGGAGTTTTCCTGTGATCTAGGATGTGTCCTGGTACAGATTCATCCATGAAAACTTGTCTTACGGAGACTGTCACGAGTGAATTCCCACCACTGTTAAGGAATGGATGATCTGACATTGTCTTTGGGACGTAGGATGGATGTGCAAACCTCTTCCAAGCTTTCTCTTTTCTTCCACGGGTGACCTGTCCTCTGGTCTCTCACCTTTCCATCCTCTAAAAATTCAGGATAATCTATCTACCTGGAAATCAGTGGATATTCAACCTGCTCCATGCTCTGTTGGAAAGCTCTGCAGTCTCAGTTTCCCTGTGTCTGTAAGGGACACAGGATTCGTTGGACATCATTTATTTGCTTTCAGAAAATCCTTGGAGGATCCCTGCTGGAAATGCTATAAAGCAAACATGATCGTTATTTTAATTGTTACCCTACACCCCTTTGCCTTGACCTGCCTCGATCCCTGCCGGCTCCTGTCTTGGCCCAGCAGCAAAGTAGGATTTTGAGATTTTTCCATCCAGGAAACGCAGGAACTGATGTGAAGCTTCAGGTGGAAGGACTTGTTTCCACCATCCCAGCAAAACCAAGCACATCCATGTGGTCGAAGTCCAGCACTGGCACATCCCTGGGATGCAGTTCTCCCTCCTCGAAGACATCACTCCCCTTCCACTACAGAACCACTAACTTCCCCCAGTGCTTCCCTGCCTGGCTTCAGCCCTCAAGTCCCTGATGTTTCTCTTTTTCTCTGCATTAGTGGGAAGATCAGGGATGCAGAGGAGCAGGTACCTCTTTCCTACACCCTGGCTGTGCTGGGAAATCCTGGGCTCTTCATCCACCTCTCCCTACCTGTGGGTCCGTCTTGAGTAACTCCTCATGGCTGGGATTGTGTCACAGGGTGTGGAGTTTTTCAAGTATCTTGGCTCTGATTTCAAAAGCTTCCCAACTGTGTAAGGCTGCTCGCTCCTGACTTTCACCATCGTGTATCACAGTACCACAAGGTTGGAAAAGACCTTTGAGATCGAGTCCAACCTATGACCCAACACCAACACCTACTCATCATCTAAACCCTGGCACCGAGTGCCTCATCCAATCTCCCTTTAAACACCTCCAGGGACGGTGACTGCACCACCTCCCCGGGCAGCGCATTCCAATGGCCAATCCCCCTCTCAGTAAAGAACTTCTTCCTAATGTCAAGCCTAAACCTCCCCTGACGAAGAGAGGTTGAAGCTGTGGAGTGGAGGGTTTGGACGTGTTGAGGGTGATGTCCACTCCTCTTTTCCCAACTTCACACCTAAAGAAGAAAGTTTGCCCAGAGCAGTGGTGGCTGCCCCATCCCTGGAGGTGTTCCAGGCCAGGTTGGATGGGGCTTGGAGCCCCCTGACCCAGTGGGAGGTGTCCCTGCCCATGGCAGGGGGTGGCACTGGATGGGCTCTGAAGTCCTTTCTCACCCAAACCATTCCATGACTCTCAGCATGGGTTTCGAGCCAAGTGTTATTTTAGAAGACAGCAAGGACTAGACCTCACCTTGAGACTGGATAAACGGGCAGAGACCACGCTGAAGGGTGAGGTACCTGGCTACGATGTCAGGCTCTGAGCAGCAGCAGCAAAAATACCTTATTTTTACCACATGGCCCCAGGAAAACCATCCAGACTCTTGTTGGCTTCCTTCTGCCTCAGCTGGGGAAGGCAGTGAGCCCTGGGCAGTCTCTGTGCCACGGAGACCTGCGGCTGTGGCTTCACCGGTCGCTGACTTCAGTTTCTCTGGGTGCTGCTGGATTTCAGGAGCGGGAGCGTCGGAGCACAAGCAGCGAGTAAATTCTGTGCAAACCAACGGTGAAACAAGGGCTTCGATTCCAAGCGAATCCCTTGGCGAACAGGACTGCTTGTCCTTTATTTCCCTAAGAACGGATGAGGGATGGAGCACAGCTGGAGAAGGCAGGGATGGGAACCTGCTTGGACAGGGTAATTCCCAACGTGTGGGTTTCTCTGGGACACCCGTGTGCCAGATCTGGACTGTTCACATTCTTCACCTCTATCTTGGAGATCGGCCGTGTGAGATCAGGGCTCTGCTGCAGAGAGAGAGGCAGAATGTTTGATGCAAACACCCAGTAAATTGTGCCCTGCAGCTGGAGAGGTGTCCAGAGGCTCCTGCTCGTGGTGGCTGCAGGAAAGGAGCTGGATCCCAGCTTCAATTCCAGTGCAGGTCCAAGGGAGCCGTGAGCACGGTGCTCATGTCCCATCTGCAGCTTCTCCCCTCTCCTCGCAGGGAGAGCTGAGTTAACTCAGAGGGCAGCGCTTTCTGTTCTACTGCTGTGGACACCGTGGTCCTGCAGAGCTCGCTGCTTCCACCTCTTGACTGTTTCTTTCCCCCTTTCCCACCCCGTGCTCCCTCACCCTGCTTTCTGCTGAGAGACTGAGCTCCAGCACAAATTACCGTGCAAATTGATGCCTAACCCTTATTTTTTCCAAAAGAATTAGGGCCTTATTGAGGCAGAAGGGCTGGCGATGTCGTGGCTCGGCATGCGGTCACTGCTTTCTGTGCAGACCCAGGTCCACTCGAGTGCTTTGTGCTTCTAGGAGTCATCACTGTGCGTGGCAGCAGTGGGACGAGAGCTGCCTCCTGGTGCTTCCCCGTTGAACTCTTGCTGCCTTAAGCACAGTAGAAAAGCCAACAGCTTCATATCCATCCTCAACTGAGCATCTCCTGGTAGCTAGAAGCTGTTGCAGATGACCTGGTCCATCCTAGAGCTGGTAGTGTAGCTGTTCCATATTCTCTCGGTGGTTCTCCACGCCCTCCTGGACATCACGGGTTAAAGAGAGACTTATTGCTGCCCTGCTCGTGGTTACGTGACGAAAATGCAAAGTCCTTAAACAATGCTCCTTGTTGGCAATTGCAGGAGCCAAAACTTAAGACCAGGAAAGAGATCGGAATCCAAGATTTTGGGGGCTTCTCTCTGTTTTTCAGGCTTTCCTCCTGGCTTTGAAGGACACACATTCCCATGAACTCCAGAGCAGCTGATCCTTGGTGCTGCCAATCAGGTGGAGCGATGGGTTTTGCCGATGTTGCAGGAGTTCTTGCCAGAGCCTCTGGCTCTGTTTGTGCCTGACTTCGGGAAGGTTTCCACTTCCCCCATGGTGAATTAATACCGTGTCTTTTCTGCTTCTCTCTGGATTGGATTTTCAGTTCTCCAGGCTCCCTGAGCTCTGCCTTGCAGCATCTCTGCTTCTCCTGCATGGCAAGAGAGGGCAGATTTGGGGATGGCTTAGCACCCCCGTGTCCTGGAGAGAAGCGGGTAGTGCTGGAGTAGAGCAGCCCTTTCCAAATCGTGGAGAGAACGCGATCATCTCCAGCTGGGTGGGTTTGTTTAGCCCAGCTGCTGTCACACAGAGGTAGCATTTCTGGAGATGTGAAAATAGCCAAACAGCAACTTGCCTTCTGCTTCCCGTTGAGGGGCACCTCGCTGGCTCTGAGACCACAGGGCTTTTATCTGTGCCAGGGTATTTCCTCTTGCTCCTATTGACTCAAGGCCACATCCTCTGCTGCTGTGGGGAGCGGGCAGCAGGGATCGACATCCGTACGTGCATACCACTCTCCTTGGCACGCCTGGCATGTCCCTTCACCCCATATACCAGGTTTGTCAGATGCCCGCAGCTGGCAGCGATCTCATAGAGTTTGTAAGTTGGCCATGGAGACACAAGATCACTCAGGTGCTTTTAGGAAGTCCACAAATGCTTGCAGTTCCAACACTGCGTATTTTGCTCGACCACTCTTTGCTGAGAGAACAAAGTCATTTGTGGATCCACTGAGAGCACAGTCGCGTGTTTGTTCGAAGAAGTGGTGGCTGCCCCATCCCTGGAGGTGTTCCAGGCCAGGTTGGATGGGGCTTGGAGCCCCCTGATCCAGTGGGAGGTGTCCCTTGCCCATGGCAGGGGGTGGCACTGGCACTGGATGGGCTTTGAGGTCCCTTCCAGCCCAAAGTGCTTTCTGATTCTGTGATTCCGGTTCTTGGGTTACTTGAATATTCCAAAGTTTATCTATTTTGAAATCCCTAATGCGGCCTCCTGCCATGGGGCTGCTGGTGACAGGAGGTTCATCATCTGCAGCTGCAAGGGGACTGGATTCTGTGGGTACCTAAACTGATGTTGTCTTTACCCAGAGGAGGTGTTCTCAAAGCCAGCTCTGGATCTGCTGCTGGACGGGACCATGTTTTCTCTCCTACCACTAACGCACAGCATTTGCTGGGAGAGCAGCTGGTTTAGGAGGTTTAGGCAGTGAGTTTTGTCCAAGGAGCTGAAGCAACCCCTGGAGCCTCTCAGCCTCCGATTGCGCAAGGTCAGCGGCTGCTGAGCGATTTCCCCACTTCTGATATCCTGATCCAAGAGGAGAAACTGAAATAACTGCAGGCCAGAGGGCTTGGCCGACAGGGATTCAGAGTTGGTGTGGATGAGCAGGAGCACCGTTACTGACACTTGCAGGGCACGAGCTGCCCTGTGCCCGCTTGTTTTGGTGTATTTCCCAGCCAGGCTTGTTTTCCCTTCCCATGAAATCTGGTTTTGCTGTTGTGCCGAGCGCATGACCTTTCCCTCTGCCTTCGGTGGGTGCAAGGATCCTGTTTCCCAGCAGGCAGCTCCGTGCCCGGCTCCATGCCCTCTGCTCGCCGTGGCAGGGGAATGAGATGCTCCATGGGACAGGTCACTGCTACAAAAATTCATGTCCTTGGCTGAGCCCCGCGCAGGTCCAGGCAGCTGCAAGGTTTGCTGCTCAGCACTACCAAAGGAATGCCCTGGAAAAGCCTTCGGGGTGTGGGAGCTGATGAGTGTACGCGTCCCAGGAGGTGGCACTTGCAGATGATTCAAGGCTCCAGTCATGAAGCGTATTTGCTGTGGGGTTCAGTGTCACCTCGGTTCAGGCTCCTGTCTCTGCAGGTCACGAACACGCTCTGCTTCTTTCCAGGCTGCTCCAGTGTCTCCTGTGGTGCCTTCACTGTGCTGATGCTCTCAGCCTGCTGATGTATTTCATCAGCAAAACCACCTCAGCGAGGTGTGCCGAGTCCAAGAGGAGACGCTGGGCTCGGAGGCCAGTGCTGGTTTGGAAGCTTCTTGTAAGAAATGTTGAGTCAAATCATGGATGCAGCCTCCAAAATATCCTGTGGGAGCTGAAGTTTCAGGGCTTTGTGTTCTACAAGTGTACAGTGGTGCCCTGGGCCGCACCCCGAGCAGGGGGAGCAGCAGGGAGGGAGGGGATTCTGCCCCTCTGCTCCGCTCTGGGAAGACCCCACCTGGAGCCCTGGGTCCAGTTCTGGAGTCCCCAGCATAAGAAGGAGATGGGGCTGTTGGAACAGACCCAGAGGAGGCCACGGAGATGATCCAAGGTCTGGAGCACCCCTGCTGTGAGGACAGGCTGGGAGAGTTGGGGTTGTTCATCCTGGAGAGGAGAAGGCTCTGGGGAGACCTTAGAGCAGCTCCCAGTACTGAAAGGGGCTCCAGGAAAGCTGGGGAGGGGCTCTGGATCAGGGAGTGCAGGGAAGGGATGAGGGGGAAGAGTTTTGAGCTGAAAGAGGGGAGACTGAGATGCGAACTTGGGGAGAAATGCTTTCCTGTGAGGGTGGGGAGGCCCTGGCCCAGGGTGCCCAGAGCAGTGGTGGCTGCCCCATCCCTGGAGGTGTTCCAGGCCAGGTTGGATGGGGCTTGGAGCCCCCTGATCCAGTGGGAGGTGTCCCTGCCCATGGCAGGGGGTGGCACTGGGTGGGCTTTGAGGTCCCTTCCCACCCAAACCATTCCCTGATTCTATGAAGAAACACCCCTGTCTTTGAGTGGGGTGCAGGACTAGGAGTTTTCCAGGCAACTTGGTCCAGCCTCTTCTTTATCCGTTTGCTGTCACGCGTCTGCACTCCCCTGAGCATGTACGAGAGTGCTGGTTCCTTATCTGTCTTCTCATCTGCTTGTCGTGTCCCTTCCTTGTTGCCTCCTCCCATGGGACTGAGCACCCGTCACCCACCTGGGACGAGGTTGCTCATCTCTCACCATATTTTGGTGCTCCAGGCTTGCTCCTGAAGGTGCTCGGCTCCTGGTGCAGCCCCAGACTCAGCTTAATCAGCATTTTTTAAATGACATTGCTAGACAGCTTTGCGAGCCGCGCTCACGGGAAGCCCCATGGGTTTGATCTTGGTGCAGAGGGTTGTTCTGGGTGTGTCAGGTGGGTAAGATGCCACCATTCTTGTCCAGTCCTGCAGCCTGGTGGAAAAGCATGTGCTGGGAGCAGGCTTGGGAAGGGTTTTGGGTCCAGCAAAGGGTTTGCATCTCCACCTCCCTGCTTGGATGGTTAAAAAAAATGCTGCCCTCAAAGAAAGCCTTGATAACCTGGAGAAGGTGACTTTGCGGCTGCCGGGAAAGTCAGGGACAGGATGGGAATTGAGGCAGAAGAGAGGCTGCTGCAGTTTGTTGTGTTTGGCTCTCTGCTCGCTGCTTTGTGGCACGGCTTTTGTTTGCGTTCCTGCAGCTGGGGAGAGCCCGTGGCGGGCCGTGCGCTGCGGGCGGGAGAGCTCCTCGTTCACAGAACCATGGGATGGGTTGGGTTGGAAGGGACCTCAAAGCCCACCCAGTGCCACCCCCTGCCATGGGCAGGGACACCTCCCACTGGGTCAGGGGGCTCCAAGCCCCATCCAACCTGGCCTGGAACACCTCCAGGGATGGGGCAGCCACCACTGCTCTGGGCACCCTGGGCCAGGGCCTCCCTGACCTCAGCGTGAAGAATTTCTTCCTAATGTCCCATCTAAACGTTCTGCCTTCCAATTTAAAGCCATTCCCCCTCATCCTGTCACTGCATCCCTCCTAAAAAGCCCCTCCCCAGCTTTCCTGGAACCCTTTCAGCCCTGGGAGGCTGCTCCAAGGTCTCCCCAGAGCCTTCTCCTCTCCAGGCTGAACGTCCCCAGCTCTCCCAGCCTGTCCTCACAGCAGAGATGTCTTTCCCATGCGGTGGGTGAGGAGCCAGCAGGGTTCAAGGGATGCCCGATGGGGCTGTTTGCTTTGCTCCCACTGTGTTTGTCCTGCCAGGGAAATACCAAGCAGAACGAGGGAAATGAACTCAGTGTTGGAAAGCTGCAAGTGAAACATCTGCGAGCCAGAGGGGACGCGAAGACTATGTTGTGGTCGGCTGGGAATGGTGCGTCTGGGTCTGAATTGCAGTTGGATTCTGGAGGTATTTCAAGGGATCCCCACAAGAATTGTTAGATTTGGAGAACGAACTTCACAGCGTGCCCTCCCGATTGCTTTTTTTGGGATCTCTTGCAGCACAGGAGCTTTGTAAGTAGACCTGGAGAGCTTTGTGCTCATTGAGAACCAGTGCAATTAGTAGGCAAGGAAAGCCCTTTCTCATGCCAGCGCGGGCTGTATCGTTGCGAAAAAATCAACTTGGAGTTGATAGAAGCCAATTAAATGGAGTCGAGCAGGATGAGGTGCAGTTGTTAGGAGCACAAACCCCGTTCCACCCTGTGCAAACCAACTCTCTGGACAAACACCCTCCTGCTCTGCTTTCTTCTCGAATGTGTTTAATTCGCCAGCCTCGAGTGTTTGGGCTCTGGAGGAGCTCTTGGAACCAGTTCGCTGGGTTTGTCCCACGCTGTTGCGACACCGGTGCTCAGACCCTGTCGGGGCTGCAGAGTGGTCTCGGTGAATGGTGGGGATGCCTTCTGCATGCCGACAGCGCTTATTTTGGCCACAGGAATGTCTATAAATAGCCCTGGGCCAGGGCTTGAGGCGTTTTCTGTGTCCCACACAAGTCTTCTGTCCCAGCCAGCCTTCAACCCTTCCTTTTGGTTTTGGAGGAGAGAAGGGGAAGAGCATCTGTTAGAAACTCAGAGAAGCCCAAAGTTGCGTTCGTTAGTGCTGTTTAACCTGATTGCTTTCCTCCTTCCTCGTGTTCCCCGGCTCGTTGCCCCGGTCTGTGAAGGAGCTGCTTTGTGGATGCTTCATCGAGTTTGGTCTCCACCTCTCAAACAGGTCCTTCTGCCGCACTGGCATCAGGGAGAGGTTGCTTTCCAATTACTCGTGTGTGGTTGATGGCGATGGGCAGGAGAGAAGGAAACACTCCCTGCAGAGGCCGTATTCCAGGGCAGTGCCACGTCGCTCCCGCCTGTGCTCCATGATCAGTGTCCGGAGCTGGACTTGTCCATGTTCTGTGCCTCTGCCCTAACCTAAGGTGCTTGTGGTTGTGATCCCTGGATGGATCTTGGAGCAGGGCAGCCTTTGGGAAATGATGCAGCTGGGTTTTGTTCCTCAACTGGGAAGATATTTCACTGTATCTTTCCTCTGTGTCTTCACCCTCTTCCCACAATGAAAATGCCTCCCCATCAGCTTTTGCAACTCAAGCTTTACCACTCTCGCCGTAGGGATGGCTCCACCCAGGCGATCCTGAGGCTTGTTCTGGCTTGTTTCCTCCCTGGATGTGTGGTAGCTCAGCAGGGATTCACCTGGCCGATCTCTTTTGGGGTCTCCTTGTGCTCCCATGAGCTGTGCAGGTTGCTCAGGGCTGTGCACCGTTGGCCGTGTTTATTCTGGTTTATTCCCCATCCCTGGAGATGTTCAAGGCCAGGTTGGATGGGGCTTGGAGCCCCCTGATCCAGTGGGAGGTGTCCCTGCCCATGGCAGGGGATTGGAACGAGATCTTTCAGGTCTCTTCCAACCCATTCCATGATTCTATGACTCGGAGTGCCCAAACCCAAATCCGAAACTGCTGAGCGTGCTCGTTTCCCACTGACAGGGTCCCACGTGCACAGGGCTGACGTGACCCCATGACTGAGCAAAGCACACTCGTGCCAGCTCATCTCCCTGCTCCTGACATTGCAGAGGAGCCGACTGGAACCTTTTGGGATTGGTTTGCTCTGGACGTCGCTGTGGGGCTGGGTTTTCCAGCAGCCTCTCTGGGAGGAGGCTGTGTGCTCCTTGCAGAGCAGCTAAAAGCAACACCAAGCCTTAATATAACGCAGAACAAGCCCTTCAAAACCTAAATCCCTTCATGGGGGGAAGATTTGGCTTTTTTAGGAAAGAGAAATGTGGATTTTTTTGAAATTCCCTGGTGCTTCTCCGTGTTTGGAGCTGTTGAAGTGAGACACTGTTTGCTGACAGTTTGCAAATGGAGTGGGAGCTGCTGGTGGGAGCAGGACCCTTCACAAGGAATGGAGAGGGTTGGGAGCTCTGAACTGGCTGCAGGAAGGACTGCAACAAAGATCTCAGTTATTTTTGGAGAAGGAAGGAAAGAAAAAAGAGGAAATGCTTCTATTTGTTCATCTCTTTTGCTGCCCAGACTCGGAGTGTCTCTGTCATGGGGAATTCCTCCAGTCGGTGGCACAGACAGGCTCCAAGTTCCCTCCAAGATGACTTCCCCAAGCTGTGTGTTCAGAGCATCTCCCTGTTCTTGGTGGTCAGATAACGGAGAGCCTGATGTGGATTTGTTTGCCTGTATTGTGTCTCCCACAGCTGCGTTTCCTCGTGGCAGCGCAGAGCCTGTGAAAGCCCTGGGACATGAGCCGTCCTCCAAGGGTACCCCAGCTCTCTGCCACACAACAGCCCACCTGGGACAAGCTGGGAATTTCTGCCTTCAAATCCTGGCTCCCATCCCATGTGACAAGGGCTTTGCTTCCTGCCTCAGTTTCCCAACACTGGATTATTTTAGTGAGCTCCAAACAGGTCTTGGAGAGCATCCCTGGTGGCTCCATCAATTGCCTGAGGGATATGGCTCAAAATTCCGACTTGGTTTCTTTCTCTAGTGTCCTGATTGCAGGTGGCTCCTGAAATAGTTCTGGAAGAGTGGGATTTTAGGGCATTCGTTACCCTGCCTATTAAGAACGTAAATCTTCTGGCTTGGTTTCCTCCCAAAACAGCCGGGAGCTGCTGAGCTGAGACACTTCAGGTCTTGTTTGGGTGTCGTGGAGAAGTCTGTGCATCGCTGGAGCACCCGCATGTGGCACCGCAAACAAAATGCCATTGCCTGTTTCCTTTCCCCAGGGGATTCACCTTCTCTCCTCGAGGGGTCAGGACAGGCTGAGCTACACCGTGGGATCCAACGAGGGAATTTGACCACAATCCTTTGGGCTGAGCAGTTCTTTCCCACATAAGGGCTGGGACCAGCTCCGTGCAGGAACACGCCTGGCTCTCCCATCTTACCCAAGAGCTCCAGAGAGGCAAGGTCTTCAAGCCAGGAGGGTGTTGGAACTTGATATATTCATGTTAAGAGGGTTGGGAGCTCTTCCCTGCGGGCCATGAGGTGTTCTCTGTCCCACTGATAACATTTACATCGAGACCAGATGAGTTTCTAAAGGAGCTTCTCTGGCTCCAGTAACAATCAGAGAGGAGAAACCAGTTTCTGGGGTCAGGACAGACTCGACAAGCACAACACCATCACATTTGTGGTTTTAAATCTGCTGTCTCACTGGTGAGGTTTGCTGGAGGCTGTTGGGTCACCGACAGAACAGACGTTCGTGTGTTGTGTTGTGGTGGCTCAGCTGAACCGTGCACACTCGCCACCAGCCAGAGCAAACAGCCGTGGCGTGTGCAGCTGAGATCGCATCCTGGGCGAGTAATGCCCCTGCTGCAACGTGAGGTGTGCGCGACACGGGCGCTGAAATAGCTTCGTAAGCTCCCGGGGCCGGAGGAGGCCACGGGAAAGGCTGCAGGGTTTGGGTGGAAGGGGGTTCCAAGCAGGTTTGCGGAAGCACCAAACCAGTTTATGCCGTGGTCAGCGGAGCGTGGACTTCAGAGCCCGCTGCGAACGCATTCAGTGAGGGTGAGTCAGGCTGTCTTGGCGTTCTAGAGAGCAGCAACTGCATGATGCGCTGCGTCCTGGCGATGTGGCCTCGCCCCAGCAGGGGCAAACGGCTCGAGATGAGTTGAGCTGCCCTTGTCCCTCCGTGTCTGCACCACCTTCTGCACCCTTGGGGTCCCTGCTGCTCTTCAAGTGATCCATCCCAGCCTGGGTTTGAACGTCTGGGGCAGCTCTCGGCTGCCTGGCAGCAATGCCCAGCGTTGTGGCGGTCACTCGAGCTGCCTGTAACAAGAAAACCTCTGTCTCTTTCCGGGAGGCTGAAGCACTTGGAGATTTCACACAGATTTAGCACAAAGCGTGTGTGGTGCAAGAATGAGGCTCCTGGACTTGGAGCATCTCTCGTACCTGGAAGCAACATCTCTCTCCAAGCAGGGTTTCCCATGGCGAGACCCTGAGACCAAGGAGGGGATTCCGCCATGGCAGAGGCAGAAACAGAGCCCAGAGCTTCTTTATTTCTGTTCTGAGGACTTTGTGGTGGCTTTCCCACTGTGGAGGAACTACCAAAGCCGAGCTGTAGCGTTGGCTGCAGAGGATGTGGAGGTTGGGTGTGCAGCCGTGGCTGTGCTGCTGACCTGTCTCCAAAAGTTGGACAGGTCTTTGTGGGCGAGGCTTTCCTGATGAGTTACTGCCTTTAGGGTCTTCTTAAAATCAGTCACTGCGCCCTGTAAGTGACCTTCATCAAGGTTTGTAAGCTGAGAGATGTTAAAAAGCTGCTTAACACGGGCCATGAGTGTGTTGGCCTCTCCATCTGCCTCCTCACCGGGCTGTAGAGGGGGGGGTTCAGCCATCCTGTCTCTTCTTTTTGCAGCTGCAGAGCTATTTTGCTGCCTGTGAAGATGAGACCCCGGCCATCAGAAACCATGACAAGGTCCTGCAGCGGCTCTGTGAGCATCTGGACCACGCTCTGCTCTACGGGTAAGCGTGGAGCTGCATCTGGGCTGCTGGGTTCCCCTTCTTCTCACCAGGGAATCATAGAATCACCTGGCTGGGAAAGACCTTGAAGATCGAGTCCAACCGTACCTGTCCACTACTAAACCAGATCCCAGAGAAACCCATCTACTGGTCTTTTAAACACCTCCAGGGATGGAGACTCCACCGCTGCCCTGCGAGCCTCTGCCAGGGCTTCACCGCTCTCTCAGTAAAGAAATTCTTCCCAATATCCAATCTGAACCTCCCCTGGCACAACCTGAGGCCGTTTCCTCCCATCCCATCACCTGTTCCCTGGGAGCAGAGCCCAGCACCCACCTCACCACAACCTCCTTGCCAGGAGCTGCAGAGAGCGAGGAGGTCTCCCCTCAGCCTCCTCTTCTCCACACTAAACAGCCCCAGGGCCCTCAGCCGCCCCCACAACCCCTGCTCTCCAGCCCCTTCAAACCATGTGGCCGTGTGGCACTTGGGGACAGGGTTTAGCAGGCTCGGTGGGGTTGTGCTGAGGGCTGGACTGGATGAGCTGAGGAGTCTCTTCCAACTTCAGTGATTCCATGATTCTTCCAGCCTGCAAGATCTCTCCTCGGGCTACTGGGTGCTGGTCGTTCACTTCACCCGCCGGGAAGCCATCAAGCAGATAGAAGTGCTTCAACACGTGGCCACCAACCTGGGTCGCAGTGAGTATTCCCAGATGCTGCCCCAGCTCTGAGGGCAAAGCTTGGATTGGGAGTGTCTGTCAGGTTGTGCTAACCGCGTGTGCCAGGGCTGGGGCTGCCAGCAGACCCAGGGACCCCACTGAATCCAGGTCCCTTTGCTCAAACCAAGGAGGTTCAGTCCTGCCAGAACCACACGACGACTCTAGAAATAACTGCACCACGTCTCGGGATCGGGTGTTGGGTGAGAGAAGTAGCCTGGCTTCCACTGCCGTGAAACCAAAGCGGTCGCGGGGCTGTGCTCCGGGAAGGGTTTCTGGGAGATGGGAGACGTCACCTCTCTCACCCCAGAACATCTCGCTGTAGCTGTCTTGCCCCCCGCTCCCTCTCCCTTGCCATGAGGTGGTCCAGGATCATCGAGGCTGCATAAGACACAGGATGGTGCCCTGCCTGGTTACCCCAACACCCTCCATCTCCCAGACCCCGCTGCGGTGAGAGCGGGGCTGAGCTCAGACTCCACTGTCGCCTCTCTCTGCACCAGAATTTGTGTGGTGTCTCCAAACACACCCGCGCTGATCCAGAGCGATTCTCCCTGCATCTCTCCTGGCCCCTGCTGGGAGTGCCAGCAGGTCTCCCTTCTTGCTGGAGAGACACAGTTGTGTGTCTGCTCCTCAACCAGCTCCCACGCGGTCTCTTCCTCCCATTCCCACCCCTTCATCTCCCGCTGGCATCTTTCCCCCCAAGATTTCCCAGACCATCCATTGCTTCCAGGAAATGATACAAATGCAAATGAACAATATCTGATGTATTTTAATGGGTTCCTGATTTCTTCAAGGCTTGATTTCCTTCCCAGCCATTTCTCCATGGATAAATCTCTTTGCTTTCTTTCCAGGCCGGGCATGGCTGTACCTCGCCCTCAATGAAAACTCCTTGGAGAGCTATTTGCGGCTTTTCCAGGAGAACCTCAGCCTGCTGCACAAGTACTACGTGAAGTGAGTGTCCCAGCTCCTTCTGGGCATCACAGAATGCCCTGAGTTGGAAGGGACCCACAAGGATCATCGAGTCCAACTCCTGTCCCTGCACAGGACACCCCAACATTCAC
The DNA here is from genome assembly GCA_033558235.1 of Neomorphus geoffroyi. Taxonomy (NCBI): domain Eukaryota; kingdom Metazoa; phylum Chordata; class Aves; order Cuculiformes; family Neomorphidae; genus Neomorphus; species Neomorphus geoffroyi. The sequence goes on along the minus strand of JAUMJM010000075.1, from coordinate 2,128,155 downwards.
CCCGTGGGGCTGAGGGCCTTGGCCAAACGCTGCTGGAATATTGTCAGGCTGGGACTGCTTCCCTGGGGAAGGCTCACACCTCCAGGGTGGTTTATACAGCAGCTTGGAGACACTCAGAGAGAAAACTGATGGGTGCTCATAGCTTTTTCTTCTCTTTTCCCCATCTTTAAAGCTCTTTTGCTTTATCCACGCTGCAGGAACGCCCTGGTTTGCAGTCACGATCATCTGACCTTGTTCTTAACACTGGTGTCCGGGCTGGAGTTCATCCGCTTTGACTTGGACCTGGTGAGTGTTTTATCTGCTTCCCTTGGCTCTGGGAGAGCAGGAATGTGGAGCAGGAGGCATCCTGGGTGTCACAATCCAGCGTGTGCCTTCTTATTGGCCTGGGGCTGGAAATGCGATGCTGGTGCTTTTGGGAAAGGCTCCAGGCTGGGGTGCTTGGAGATCCACCAGAGGGATTTATTCCTGCTGCTCACAGGATCACAGAATCACGAATTGTCCTGAGTTGGAAGGGACCCACAGGGACCATCGAGTCCAACTCCCGTCCCTGCACAGGACACCCCAACATTCACCCCGTGGGGCTGAGGGCCTTGGCCAAACGCTGCTGGAATATTGTCAGGCTTGGACTGCATCCCTGGGGAGCTGTTCCAGGGCTCCACCACCCTCTGGGGGAAGAACCTTCTCCTGATGTCCAACCTCACCCTCCCCTAGCATCTCCCTGCCATTCCCTGGGCTCCTGTCCTTGGTCACCAGAGCTCAGCGCCTGCTCCTCCTCCTCCCCGTGTGAGGAAGCTGCAGAGCACAAAGAGGTCCCCTCAGTCTCCTCCAGGCTGAGCAGACCCAGTGACTTCAGCCTCTCCTCATACAATTTCTCCTCCAGACCCTTCCCCAGCTCCATGGCCTCCCCTGGACGCTCTCCAGTGGTTTGATGATCAGTTCAGAGCTGTTCAGGAGAGAAGCGAGGCGAGTGTGGGGCAGATTGATGGGGAAAAAGGAGCTGAGCTCCACAAGCGCGGTGGGAAATGCTGGCATCCCTCCAGGTAGACACAAAGCCACTGGGTAACCCTCCGTGAGGCAGCGGAGCCACTGGGGTTCCCTAAAGGTGGCAGAACTGAACAGCCAGAAGATGTTCAAGGACAGTCCCATCGTTTTGCCTGTGTGCGGCAACTCGGAGCCGACTCACGCCACGCTCTCCCCTCTGCAGGACGCTCCCTACCTGGATCTGGCTCCGTACATGCCCGATTACTACAAACCTCAGTACCTGCTGGACTTTGAGGAGCGGCTGCCCAGCTCCGTACACGGCTCGGACAGCCTGTCCCTCAATTCCTTCAACTCGGTCACCTCCACCAACCTAGAATGGGACGACAGCGCCATTGCTCCATCCAGTGAAGGTCAGTGGGTTCTTGGAGACGGGTGAGGTCAGGGCTGTGTTCCCACATCCCCTTCGGCTGCGTGGCTGGACCAGATGAGACACCAAATGAGGGAGAAAATGATGGGCTGGAAGAGACCAAAGCCAGAAACCAAGCAGTCAGGCTGCGAGTGTCGCCTGGCTTGCCTTGGGAGGTGCTGGGATCTAAGCCTTGGGCTGGGAGAGGAGGACTTGCCCTGCCAGTCACCTCCATCTGTGTTTCCATCCAGGGAGAAACCTCCTCATGGAGTGAAAGCTGTGCCCATATCTGAGTGTGGCTTCCAGTTCCGAGCGGGCGTGCAGGCTGCAGGGCACCTCATTCGCAGTCCAGACACCCAAACGTGGTGGAGGTGGTGGGGAACGGTTTCCAAAGCCTTGTCTCCATGTCTGCAGCCTGAGGAAAAGGCCACCAGTGGTCTCAGAGGGGCTGGTTTTCCCTCTTTATGCATCTTAAATTGAGCAGCCTCCTAAGTTGCTCATACTTACTCCCTTCTTCCCATCAGCGAGGGCGCGTGATGTTCCTGATGAAGAGGACTTGTGCCTTGTGCCCCTTAACGTGCTTCAGGCTGGAGCACGGAGCCCTTACCCTGCATGAGATGTGTTTGCATGGAGGAACAGCTCCGCTGCTGCTCTTCACAATGCAAAATACATTGAACCTGTTCCTTTTTTGATGCCAGTTGGAGCAAAGCGAGATCAGGGGATTCTGGATGCCGTTAATTGGATGCGGTGAATTCAGGACTGAGGCCGCATCCGGATGAGTTCCCAGGCTCCAGTTGGTTTTAAGTGCAAGATGGAAACTGCATTAAAGATGCTGAGAAGGAACGGCATCAGGATCGTTTTGGCCAAGGGTTTTGAAGCCCAGCAGTGTTCTGGGCTCACTCATCTTGTAAGCAGGGAAGGGTTTGCTTTTGGGGTCTTCCTCGTGCCAAAGCCCCAGTGTCCAGGTAGGCTGGGTGAGAAGCCCAGCAGTAAAAGTCACAGGAGGAAGCTCCTCTGTCCCCAGAGGTTTGGCATAAGCAGCCCTTCCAGCGCACGCTGCTCCTCGGGGTTTGTATTCCCATTCCTCCCTTGGCACAACCCATCTTGGAGCCATCGCATCATCCTGTCCGTGTTGCCTGGGCAAGCGGTGTCATGGGTCTGGCTGCACTCTCCAGCCTATCTGGTGGATGGCGCTTAATGCTCAAGAGAAGAGGGGTTTGGAGCAGAGATCCAGGAGATTTTGGAGCTAGATCTTGGTTTTAGCATTGTCACAAACCATTCTATATCTGGGCAGCGGTTATGAGCCTGTGTCTCGGTTTCCCCATGCATAGAGGCGTTTGGGTGTGGAAACTCCATCCCCAGTTTGTGGGACCAGGATGGTGGAGATACCGGAGCCTGGGAGGGCAGGCCTTGCCATGGTTCCTCCAGCCTGGAGGAATTTAACTTCAATAACTGTCTCACTGCTCATTGTTTCAGCAGGAGCTTCTCGCTACCCTGGGGGTGTAGGTGGAGCTGGGGATTTTAGGATCAGAGGACAAGATTTTCCCTTTAATCAGCCCCCTGGCTTTGCAAACACTGATGACTCAAACGTCACAGTGTCTTTAGGAGGTAAGTTTGAAGTGGGGAAACTGAGGCACAGAGCAATTAAATCTGTTCACAGAGGGGATCCCTGATTAGATACAGGACACCAACTGGTTTTCTGGCTTCGCTTTCCAGTAGTGGGGCCTTCGCTGGTCTTGTTGTAGCTCCCATCAGCAAACACCCAGCAGGTGCAGCTGATTCCCATTCCCATCCATGTGCCCTTAATATTTTCTCATGCATTTCAGCTACCGGATTGTTTTGTTTCTCTCCTTTCCCAGATCCCCTTCACACTCTCCCCTGTCCCCCTGCCCCTCCCCTCCCCACTCCTTACATTTCTAATCCTGAGTTTTTATCCCTCGTTTTTGTAGATTATGATTTTGGAGATGTCTTTCCAGCAATGCAGACCATGCCCAGCAGAGACTGGGAAGGTGGGACAATCTCATCTGTTACAGCCTTCTGGTTTTCTCTCTGCATTGCTGCCGCTCGCTGCATGCTCCCCGCTTCATTTCTTTAACAAAGCAACCGCCACATCTTGATGGAATTCGGTAGAGGCAGAAAGGAGCGGAAAAGATCTCCCACCCCAAAGGTGCGAGGTTGCGCATCCCATCTGTGAGACCACAAACCGAAAGCGGACGCAGGCGCGCTCGCCTCGCAGCCGGGAGCAGAGGGATGTTCTCCCGCCTCTGTGTCTTCTGCCCCAGCGCTGGGTCCAGCAGACGCGAGGTTGGGGTTGTGTGGCTGCTCCATACGTTACGTGTGATAACGGAGCTTTGAAACCAAGCTGCCAAATTGTCCCCAGCATGAGGCTGGTGGCGGCCGGGATGAGTGGGACCATGCCAGCTGCCCTCACGCTGTTCTGTTTCCTCCGTGGGGTAAAGCGTGCAGGGTGCCGACCAAAAAAACCAATCCACCTTCACTGATTTCCTGGAAAATGGCTGAATTCACTCTGCTTTCTTTAATTTAAAGCCTTTTGCAGGGATTAATTGGGGAGGTTTGGTTTCCCTTGGCCCCTGCTCTCCTGAAGCTGCAACGCCCAGCACGTCGCTGCTTCAATTTGTGTCACTGTACTTTTTTTAAATTCAGTTTTACCGCTTTTAAACCCAACTTGTTGGCTCTGTCTGGTCTTCATGGTGCCCATTTAAGAGGAACTTGCCCTCCTTCCTCCACATGCAGTCTCTGCGCGTGTCCCTCAGAGGAGGGAGCAGGAGACCTCTCTGCTTTATCTTAGAGGAAACGCACCCACGCTGTGTCCTTCACGGCTAAAAGCTGGATGGAGCCTTGGGTCCCACTCACCTTGGCTGGAACCACCTGAGTCCTACCCGAATTCCATGGGAATGGCTCCTGGGTTCTAACACGCTCCCTCTCATCTTCTTTCCTCCCCTCACGCGTAGAGATGCTCACAAAGCTGGTTTGATGCATCCTTAAAGCATGAGTTGACACCCCGAAAGGACAAACCACCTTTCCAAACCCAACGCTCCACGAGCAGCTTAACCATGGGTGTTGGGTGCAGGCTGGGAGGAGCCAGGGGCAAAGCCCACTGGGATTTCAGGGGTGCCCTCAGCTCCTGTGTGCAAGTCCTGCTGTGATCCAGCGATGCTCCGGGCTGGGCTCCTGCACGCTGAGCAAAGCTTTCATTGTAACAAGAGGTTGAGAAAACTGGGGCTCTTCCCTGTTCTCAGCAAGTGCATTTTTGGGGTAAAATTCTGTGGTTTGGACAAAGATTGTTTTGTCTGAACAGAACCAGCAGGGTTTGGGCAGAATCATAGAATCGTTGCCACCTGGAGCCCTGTGTCCAGGTCTGGAATCTCCAATGTAAGAAGGAGATGGAACTGAGCAGGTCCAGAGGAGGTCATGGAGTTGATCCCAGGGCTGGAGCTCCTCTGCTGTGAGGACAGGCTGAGAGTTGGGGTTGTTCGGTCTGGAGAAGAGAAGGCTCTGAGGGGGACCTAACAGTGACCTTCCAGTACTTGAAGGGTCTCCTGGAAAACTGGGGAGGGGCATTTTACAAGGGCCTGGAGTGACAGGATGAGGGGGAACGGCTTTAAACTGGAAGGGGAACGATTTAGGTTGGACATTAGGAAGGAATTCTTCACAGTGAGGGTGGGGAGGCCCTGGCCCAGGTTGCCCAGAGCAGTGGTGGCTGCCCCATCCCTGGAGGTGTTCCAGGCCAGGTTGGATGGGGCTTGGAGCCCCCTGATGCAGTGGGAGGTGTCCCTGTCCATGGCAGGGGGTGGCACTGGATGGGCTTTGATGTCCCTTCCAACCCAAACCATTCCATGATTCTGTGATAAAATGGTTTTGGTTGGAAAAGACCTTTAAGATCATGGAGTCCAACCATCACTCCAGCCCTGCTGAGTCCACCACCAGACCATGTCCCCAGGTACATCTACTCCTCTTTTAAACCCCTCCAGGGATGGGGACTCCACCACCTCCGTGGGCAGCTGTTCAGACCTTTAGAACCCTTTCAGTCACATTTGTTGTGGTGATGCAGGAGAGAAGCTGGGGCTGAAATAACTTTTAAACATTTAATTTTTCCTTTTAATGTTGACATTGAAGATCTGCCCAATTGTGTTCCCTGGGCAGAGTCCGTGGCCTCCACGCTGCGGGGCAGGCGTTTCAGCAGGAACAAAGCAGCATTTTGAACTCAACCATCACAAAGCCACCTTTATTCCATATTTATAAGAGTCTTCATTTTCCCACTCAAAACCTCCACCCCCGAATGAGTCTGATGGGGCTGTGCTTCCCCTTGGAAGGGATCTCCCTGCCCAGCAAGGGGTTCCTGCTGGCTTTGGAAGGGTGAACGGTGCTGGAGGAGAGCAGAGCATTTCTTTGACCGTGACTTTGTGGATGGATGACTCCGAGCATGACTCCTGTAGCCTCTCTCTGCTGCTCCTTTTCCCTCTGAAGACTAACACGGGCCAAACTGGTTGTGCGTCCTCAGTGAATGCTCTGTCCCCCTTCTCCACACCTCCAGCCCCCGTATGTGTCTCGTGCAAGCCGGCTCCGTAACGATCACTGCTGCATGGGCTGACTCTGAAGACCCAGTCACAGAGGAGAAGCAGCAACGCAGCAGCCTTGTTAGCTCGCTGTCATGGAACCATGGAATGGCTTGGGTTGGAAGGGACCTCAAAGCCCACCCAGTCCCACCCCCTGCCATGGGCAGGGACACCTCCCACTGGATCAGGGGCCTCCAAGCCCCATCCAACCTGGCCTTGAACACCTCCTGGAATGGGGCATCTTCCTCAGGAGCACTGTGGCCCCCATGCCTCTCAAGTTCCTTCCCAAGGGTGCCACCACTACATCTGCCGGCTCCTGGGTGACCGAGAGCTGTTATTTCCAGGCATTGTCTAAATTGCAGAGTGATGCCAGGTTGAGCACTGGTCTCTCTGTTCCTCCTCACCAAGATCCTGCTGCCTGCAGCCATCTCTGAAGCAAAGCTGGTCTGACAGTGCTCTGCTGGTGCCTGGGGTAGGGTCACCATGAGCAATGCGGTGACCATGTAGTGCCCCAAGCCCCCTGTGCGCAGCTTTGCTTGACTTGACTCGATCAGGTGCCCAAGCTGATGTTAATCCCGCTCTTCCCTTCTTGTCTTTGCAGATGGAGACCTCACAGACACACTCAGCTGCCCACGCTCCACCGCCTCGGAGGCGAACGGCAGCAAGACCTCCATGAAGAGCCCGACCCAGCGCTACAACCCCTTCAATGAGGAGAAAACTGACATGCTGTCCTCCACTGAGACCACGCCGGTGCACACGGCTTCTCAGGAGAAGGCAGAAGCCACCCCTGAAGGCACAGACCAGTCCGAGAGCTGCACGGAGCTGGAGGTCATCAGGTAGGGACAGAGCTAGAAACATCATTAAATCGTAGAATCATCTGGTTGGAGAAGACCTCTGAGATCATTGAGTCCAACCGTCCCCGGCCACTACTAAAGCATCCTTGAGCACCTCATCTCCCTGTCTTTTAAACCCCTCCAGGGGTGGGGACTCCACCACCTCCCTGGGCAGCTGTTATAGCACCTGAGAACCCTTTCACTGAAGAATTTTTTCCTGATGTCCAATCTGAACTTGCCCTGGTGCAACTTGAGGCCATTTCCTCTCGTCCCATTGCTGTCACTTGTGAGCAGAGCCCAGCACCCACCCCATCACAGCCTCCTTTCAGGCAGCTGTAGACAGTGATGAGGTCTCTTCTCAGCCTCCTTTCCTCCAAGCTAAACAACCCCAGTTCCCTCAGCCGCTCCTTGTAGGACTTGTTCTCCAGCCCCTCACCAGCCTTGTTGCCCTTCTCAACGTGCCCCTGAGCATCCTCTGTCACCAGAAGGTGATGTGTGCCAGCCCTTCGAGCTCAACAGAGCCCTTCATACGATCACGAGAAAGCAGTTTTACACTTCCAGACACCAACAGGTGTTCAGGAGGTGTCAACGGAGCTGGTCCTGGGGCTGTGGAGCTGGAGCTGGCTCAGCGTAAGCGGCTTTGCCCGGCAGTCTGGATCAGAGAGCTCAGGGGATGCCGTGGGCTTTTGTGTCAGGTTTTCTCCAGCTGGTGGCAGCTTTGCAGCAACTTCAGGTCTCGGATCTTGTTTGTCCATGAGCTGTGGTTAAACCTGCTGAGGGAGAAGCCTCCACAAACCAGCTGGCCTGCGCTTGACTCGGAGATCCCCGGGGGTCCCTTGGAGCGCTCATCCCAGACAAAGAGCTCCAGGCTCCATCTGCTCCCACCCTGGGAGCTCAAAACCAGCCTGTGCTTTGCTCTCGCACCCTGTTTTTCCTGGGAGGAGCGGAGGAACCAGGTGACATCACCCCCAGCTCTCCAGCAGACGCGAGGCAAGGGGAGCACCTCGCTCACTTCCCAAACAGGAGGGACCTGACGGTGATTTGGGTGCCATGGGAGGGCCAGAACCCTTGGAGCTGCCATCCCAATGTGCCCTTCAGGGTGACAGGGCTCCTGCCTGCACCTCCCTCTTCTGGCAGGTGGTGACACGGCATTCCCATGTCCTCTTGAAACCTTCTTCCTTCCCAGCCTCTTGCTCCCACAACAGTTTAGTTCCCCATCCATTTGGAAATGGAAAAAGCCAAAGGAAACCCAAGGTGCTGTGTCAATGCGTAGGGCTGACCCTGAGCTGAGTGGGGCAGTGGTCACACCAGAAGGATGGGATGGCATCCAGAAGGACCTGGACAAGCTGGAGAAGTGGCCTGTGTGAACCTTGTGAGGTTCAACAAGGCCAAGTGGAAGGTCCTGCACCTGGGTCGGGGCAATCCGTGGTTTCAACACAGGCTGAGGGACAATGTGGTTGGGAGCAGCCCTGAGGAGAAGGACTTGGCGTCCTGGGGGAGGAGAAGCTCAACGTGAGCCAGCAGGGAGTGCTCCAAGCCCAGAAACCCCCCGTGTCCTGGGCTGCACCCAGAGCAGGGGGAGCAGCAGGGAGGGAGGGGATTCTGCCCCTCTGCTCCGCTCTGTGAGACCCCACCTGGAGCCCTGGGTCCAGTTCTGGAATCCCCAATGTGAGAAGGAGGTGGAACAGTTGGAACGGGTTCAGAGGAGGCCACGGAGATGATCCCAGGGCTGGAGCTCCTCTGCTATGAGGCCAGGCTGAGAGAGTTGGGGTTGTTCAGCCTGGAGAAGGGAAGGCTCTGGGGAGACCTTAGAGCAGCTCCCAATGCTGAAAGGGGCTCCAGGAAAGCTGGGGAGGGGCTCTGAATCAGGGAGTGCAGGGACAGGGCAAGGGGGAGGGGTTTTGAGCTGAAAGAGGGGAGACTGAGATGAGATCTTGGGAAGAAACATTTTGCTGTGAGGGTGGGGAGGCCCTGGCCCAGGTTGCCCAGAGCAGTGGTGGCTGCCCCATCCCTGGAGGTGTTCCAGGCCAGGTTGGATGGGGCTTGGAGCCCCCTGATGCAGTGGGAGGTGTCCCTGCCCATGGCAGGGGTGGCACTGGATGGGCTCTGAGGTCCCTTCCACCCCAAACCATTCCATGATTCCCTGTGGTTTCTCTGCTTCTCCACTGAGGGTGGCACAGGGGGATGTGTGTGGTTGCTCATGGAATGAGGCTCTTGATATGGGGGAAAATTGTGAAGGAAGGTTATTGTGAAGGAAGGTTGTCGGGAAGGAGTTGGACCTCTCTCTGTCTCAGCAGGCAAGACAAGTGAATCTCTGCTGCTTTCTCGCCGTGCAGGTTGGCCAAGAAGAAGAAAACAGGCAAGAAGAAGAAAGCAAAGGCTGAGGAGCGAGACAATGCCCCCGTGCCCGTAGAACCCGAGACCCAGCAGGGCAGCGGCGACAGCGGCGTGAACGGGCTGAGTGACAGAGAAGACCCACAGAGAGACGATGGTGCCACAGCTGCGGAGCCCTGTGCCGGCGCGCAGCAGGAGGGCCGGGAGCGCTCTGCCCTTGGCCAGCTGGCGTTACGCATCCCCGAGATGAAGGACACGTCCATGGAGAGCGTGGGGCAGCCGCTGAGCAAGGTGATGGACAGGCTCAATGGGCAGCTGGACCCCGGCGGCTGGAACGGCCCCCTCGAGCCGCCCGGGCAGTCCTTTCGGACTGGCACGCCAGGGGAGACCCCGGATGGATCGTCCTCTGGCGACTTTAGTGAGGGGATTTCAGCCCCCATGGACTTCTACCGCTTTACCGTCGAGAGTCCAAACGCTACTGCACCAGGTGGTGGCCACCATGACCCTCCAGGGCCTGGCCAACCGCCACATGTTTCTGGTAGCTCAGAGGCTCCTGAAGAAGAAGAAAGCAGAGAGGGAGAAGCAGTTGGGGCAGTAGAGGAGGCTGGAGGAGCGACTGATGAACCTCAAACTGGCCAGATAGAAACCACCAACCCCCAGGCTCTCCACGAGCCGAAGAAGGAGCAGCCCAGCCCTTCCCTGAGCAGCGCCGAGGACTCTGGCGTGGAGGAAGGGCAGGGCAGCCCTTCGGAGCTGAGCCATCCCTCCGAGTTCAGGTGAGACTGGGTTTGCTCAGCAGGGAGAGAGCATCTTCCAGACAACCTTGAGCTCAGGTTGATGCTTCTCCCTTGGTCCTTGGTTTGGGGGGCAAAGCCTGTCCTTTTCCCAGATGAAGATGAGAAGGAGAAGATCTTGGGAGGGCAGTTGGTGCCCAAATCATGGACAGTTTCAACGAGGAAGGGGCTTCTTGCCCTTCCTGGACCCCCCCAGCCCCCTGTGTGTGTCCATTCTCTCCTGTCTGTCTTCACAGGGTGGATAACAACCATCTCCTCCTGCTGATGATCCACGTCTTTCGGGAGAATGAGGAGCAGTTGTTCAGGGTAAGGTGATCGCAGTTGATCTTCCACGAAGGACCAGCTCCGTGCCTGGATTGGCCACGGGCTAAGAGCTCTTTTCTCTTTGCACAGATGATTCGAATGAGCACCGGGCACATGGAGGGGAACCTGCAGCTGATCTACGTCCTGCTGACAGACTGCTACGTGTACCTGATCCGGAAAGGTACCCCATCCCGATAGCCCATGAGACCCCACCTGGAGCCCTGGGTCCAGTTCTGAAATCCCCAACATGAGAAGGAGATGTAACTGTTGGAGTGGGTCCAGAGGAGGCCATGGAGATGATCCCAGGGCTGGAGCAGCTCTGCTATGAGGCCAGGCTGAGAGAGTTGGGGTTGTTCAGCCTGGAGAGGAGAAGGTTCTGGGGAGAGCTTAGAGCAGATCCCAGTACTGAAAGGGGCTCTAGGAAAGCTGGGGAGGGGCTTTTTCCAAGGGCTTGGAGTGACAGAATGAGGGGGAACGGCTTTAAACTGAGAGGGGAAGATTTAGATCAGACATTAGGAAGGAATTCTTCACAGTCAGAGTGAGGAGGCCCTGGCCCAGGTTGCCCCGAGCAGTGGTGGCTGCCCCATCCCTGGAGGTGTTCCAGGCCAGGCTGGATGGGGCTTGCAGTCCCCTGATCCAGTGGGAGGTGTCCCTGCCCATGGCAGGGGGTGGCACTGGGTGGGCTTGGAGGTCCCTTCCAACCCAAACCATTCCATGATTCCATGCCACGTGCCCTGAGGCTCCGTGCTGCCTGGGACATGACTTGGTTTGCCCGGATCCGGGCATCACTGGGCTCCTTTGTCCCCGGGTCACGCAACTCTGTGTCTGCGCAGGGGCAGCGGAGAAGCCATACATGGTGGAGGAGGCCGTCTCCTACAACGAGCTGGACTACGTTTCGGTGAGCGCAGCCCAGCTTGGGTCAGGCCTCGCCCAGGCAGCGGGATGGGAGTTTGGGGGTCGGTTCTCACCTCTCTGGCTGCGAGGGTGTCAGGAGCATCACGGTGGGATGTGTTTTGGGGATGTTCTGTCCACAGGAAGTGTTTTGGCCAGTGAATCTTTGACATGGGGAGAGTTAGACATTGTTCCTCCTCCAGTGCCACCTCTGTGGGTACCCAACTTGCCCATATCTTCATGAGGGGGCAGAGCAACCGCTGACCTTCTCCCCTGGGGCCAGAAGCCAGGTTTAGCCCTGCTTCGCTGCCCTTTGTCCTTCTTCTGGCTTCCCTAACTGGTCATCTATCCATGGCACAGGTTGGGCTGGATCAGCAGACGGTGACCCTGGTGTGCACCAACCGGAGGAAGCAGTTCTTGCTCGACACCGCGGATGTGGCTCTCACTGAGTAAGCAGGGACCGGGTGGCGAACCGTGGCGCTTTGCTCCTGAGGTGGCACCCTGGGCTCCCAGCGTGACTTGGGAATGCAGGAGGCTCCAGTGACAGCCCTTCACAACAAAGTCCTGGACCAGAGAGGGTTTGGTTTGATGCTGAACCCTGCAGACTGCGTGTCCTTGGTGTCACTTGGGATGAGGAGGGACAAGGTCTTGAGTTTCAAGGCACATCCAGGTTGGATGAAAGACCAGGTTGGATGGGACTTGGAGACCCTGATCCAGTGGGAGGTGTCCCTGCTCCTGGCAGGGGGTGGCACTGGATGGGCTTTGAGGTCCCTTCCAACCCAAACAATTCCATGATTCTGTGAGGATCCCCAGGTCTCCCTGCGTGTTGTCACCTGGGGAGGTGACTGCTTTATGGCCTGGATGGTCATACTGCTGTCTCTGTTGGGATGGATGTCCATCTCCCAGTCTTGCCCATCTCCTTCCTGGAGCTCAGACTCTGTAGGTTGCTTTTGAGACCCTCCTGCCCATGTTGAAGGGAAGCCCCTCCAGCCTGAGGGCACTTGGAGGAGATGAGCTGTTCTCCCTGGCCTCATCAGGGATTCCCTGTCGCCCTCTCAGGTTCTTCCTGGTCTCCTTGAAGTCAGCCATGATCAAAGGGTGCCGGGAGCCCCCGTACCCCAGTATCCTCACTGATGCCACCATGGAGAAACTGGCACTCGCAAAGTTTGTGGCGCAGGAGTCCAAGTGTGAGGTGAGTTTGGGTATTGGGACCGTCACTACACACAGCAGAGGCTCACAGGAGACTCCCTTCCGTTGACATCTCCACTTTGTTCTCGCAGGCCTGTGATGTGGTTGTGCGTTTCTACGGCCTCGTTCACTGGGAAGACCCCATGGACGAGGCTCTGGGATCCACCAACAGTAGCTACACCTCCGGTGAGAACGCGGTCACCAAGGACGGCATCCTGCACTACAAGGCCGGGACCTCCTACCTGGGCAAGGAGCAGTGGAAGACCTGCTTTGTGGTGCTCAGGTGGGCACCGGGGTCAGCTGGGGCTTGGAGGAGGAGATGCTGGGACGAGTTTGCTGCCCAGGAGCTGCTTGGGGGATGGAGAGAACCTCACCGCGATGCTGAAGGCACCAGTTGTGGTGCAGGAATGCAACCCCACAGGGCTGCGTGGGTGGAAGGCAGGGCAGGAGGGGCTGTGGCACCGATGGCAGAGGGTGTTTGTGGAGTTGCTGGAGCTGAGTTGACTCCAGTTACCACCTCTCTCCTCTTCCCAAACGGCAGCAACGGGATCTTGTACCAGTACCCCGACCACACGGACGTCACCCCCCTGCTCTCCATCAACATGGGGTAAGCGGCTGGGTGGACGTAGCGCCCAGATTCGGTGGGAATGTGGGGGTCAGGAGCTCCTTGGAGTGCTCAGGGAGCTGTTCTGGGACAGATCAGGATCCAGTCCGTGCCGCAGGACTCCCTGCTCCTGCCTGGAGACAGATGTCCATTTGCTTTGGCTCCGGCGTCTGGAGTTGTGGGCTTATTCCCTCCAGGATTTTGCAAACCAAGCCCAACCTTTGCTGGGGAATTGGCCCCTGGGGGGCTGAGGTGCTGCTCCAAGAGGGGTGGAGGAGAGAAGGCTCTGGGAAGACCTTAGAGCAGCTTCCAGTACCGAAAGGGACTCCAGGAAAGCTGGGGAAGGGCTCTGGATCAGGGAGTGCAGGGACAGGATGAGGGGGAACGGTTTTGAGCTGAAAGAGGGGAGACTGAGATGAGATCTTGGGCAGAAATGTTTTGCTGTGAGGGTGGGGAGGCCCTGGCCCAGGTTGCCCAGAGCAGTGGTGGCTGCCCCATCCCTGGAGGTGTTCCAGGCCAGGTTGGATGGGGCTTGGAGCCCCCTGGTGCAGTGGGAGGTGTCCCTGCCCATGGCAGGGGTGGCACTGGGTGGGCTTTGAGGTCCCTTCCAACCCAACCCATTTCATGATTCAATGAAAAACCACGCTGGGTGAGCTCTGCAAACCCACTGTGCTCAGCGCTGGCTCTGCCACGACGTGGAGAGATGGAGGGCGTCCTCGGAGCAGCTGCCAGGGATGTCCCAGATGGGCAACATGTGCCCTGGGGGGAACGGGGTGAGCGCAGGGAGGGCAGGTGGTCCTGGGACAGCATTGCCCGGTCTCTCCTGCTCACCTCCATCCTCCCCCTCTCTCCCAGCGGCGAGCAGTGCGGGGGATGCCGGCGCTCCAACACCACCGACCGACCCCACTCCTTCCAGGTGATCCTGACAGACCGGCCCTCGCTGGAGCTGAGCGCCGAGAACGAAGAGGACATGGCAGACTGGATGCAGTATTTGTGCCAGGCTGTCTCCAAGGGGGTGAGCCAGGGGCAGAGCCCCAGGCGTGGGCGCAGCGACCCAGCTGGCACCGAGCTGCCCACGGGAGCGGGGATGTCTGGCAGGGGGGAGCAGGCAGGGTTCTTGCTTCCCCACGGGGCATCTGTCCCGGTTTATCCCTGGCCTGGCTGATTCCAGCAGCTAAAACCCTGCAGTTGGGATCGCAAATTCCTCCAGGGGAAGGGGGAAAGGAAAATAAGAGGGAAAAGGCTCGCGGGTTGGAAACTGAAACTACAGCTTTAATGAAATGAGAATGGAGATAAGGGTAGGGGTAGGGGTAGGAGTAGGGATAGGGACAGGGACAGAATAGAAACAGGAATAGGATAGGAATAGGATAGGGGAAGGATAGGAAAAGAATAAGAAAAGGAATAGGAAAAGGAATACGAAAAGGAATATGAAAAGGAATAAAGAATAGGAAAAGAATAAGAAAAGAATAGGAACAGGAATAGGAAAAGAATAAGAATAGGAATGGGCATAGGAATAAGAAGGAATAGGAGAAGGAATATGAATAGGAGAAGAAATAAGAAGGAATAAGAAAGAATGATGATGAAATTAATTAGAAAGTCACAAAATACGTGCCAGTGTCTGAGATCGCGCCCCCACCCCTCGGTGTCCGTCCGTCTCCACAGCCACTGCAGAACAGCCATGAGGGGCCGCGTCCATGGCCAGGAGGGAGCTGAGCTCAGGAACTGGAATTCAGGAAGGCACGGATCCAGGGCCAGGAGCAAGCAGACAGACGAGGGCCGCGCTTGACATTGGCCATCGCAGAAGAAAGCAAGACCCTAGGGATCTCTCAATTTTATGATGTCTATGGGATGGAATCCTGTTGGTCAGTTTGGGATCACCTGTCCTGTCCGCCCTTCCCTGCAGGTGCAGCTCGAGGGTGGCCCTGGTTACGATAGGAATAAGTAGAAGCGTTGGCCTTTCTGCATCCCAGTGCCCGTGTTATCACTTCTAGAGAGAAACTGTCTGAGAAACACACAGTTAGCTCTCAGAAAATGAAGTTTTATCTCTCAGAAAATGAAGTTATTTAAACTAGGCTGAGCCAGAGTCAGGAAACCGACACCAATGTAATTCAAACCCCGTGGAGAAGGGGCTCCTTCATGCCGGATTTCAACCCCTCCTTGTGCAGGTGATCCCTCAGGGTGTTGCCCCTACACCTTGCGTCCCCTGCTGCCTCGTGCTGACGGACGAGAAGGTTTTCACGTGCCACGAGGACTGCCAGACGAGCTTCTTCCGCTCGCTGGGCACCGTTGACCTGACGGATGTCACTGCCGTCTCCACGGAGGCCGGCAAGGAGTACTGTATCCTGGTGAGCGTGGGGCTTCGGGAGCGACCAGGGCTTGGAGAAGGAGCACAGTGGTAACATCTGGACTGTTTCTTGGTGTTTAGGAGTTTGCTCAAGACACCAAGCAGTTCCTGCCCCCCTGGGTCCTCTATTTTAGTTGCACTACAGAGCTGGAAAGGTTCCTCTCGGCACTGAATGCCACGTGGAGGAATATCTACCAGGTGAGCGTGCGAGGCTGTGTTGCACCCTTCCCATCCTTAAGGCGAGGAAGAGCAAATCAGGCTGGCACCCCCAGTGACTTTTTCCCTGCAGGGTGAACCCAGCTTTCCCATAGAGGGCAGGAGAGCCCTGGAGCTCCTCCGTGTCCGTACGACCATGGGATGGCCCTGAGTCCCCTGGCATGCGGGCCATGAGCATCTCGGGCTGGTCAGGGGAGCGGGGAGGAACCTGGATCACCTCCGTCCCCCTTCACGCCCCGTTTACGACACGGGTGACTCCCATCTGGTTTTGAGGTGGTTTTACAACAAGAGGAGGAAGCAGCTGTCGCTGGTTCCCCTCCTGACTGCCCCGCGCCCGTGTTTCAGGTCGACCTCCTGCACAAGGCCATCCTGGACGCCGCCATCAAGAAGAAATGCGAGGACGCCCAGAGCCTCATTGACAGCGCCTGGCAGCGCAGCGACAGCCTCTGCCGCGGGCGAGCGGAGCGGGACCCCTGGTGTTAATGCTGCCCAGGAGGGAAGGACGGCTGATGGGGGTCTGTTCTTGGACAGCAGGGTCTGTGCCAGCTGCCCCACAGCCAAGCGGCACCCCAAACGCTCCTGCCATCGCTTGGTCCCACCAGGAGCGAGCCTGCAGGTGTGGATCCCATTCCCACCACGCTCTCCACCGAGCTGGGGATGGCCAACGTGCTTTGGGGAGCAACCAGACGTTTCACTACACTGGAGGCAAGGCCAAGTGTGGCTGCTTTCCTCCCAGAGTCTGCGCCCTCCTCCTCGTCCAACTGCCACGGGGCAAAATGATTTGCCCATTCATGGAATAATGTCCCACTCGTAGTGAAGGAGAGGGTGGGAGCAGGGTGGGCTGGGGATGAGCATCTCCCTGTCGTGGTGGGGAGTGGGACTGAGTTGTTCATTTTAGAACAGGGTAGAGGCACGGAGGTGGCGAGACGGGACCCCGGCAATGCTACCGTGCATGTTTTCTCCTTGCTAATACAATCACTGAGTACGGCACCGCTTTGCCTCTGCCTTCTCCTGACGTCACTGGAGACCACAAAGCACCCCAGAGCCTGTCGATGAGATCGGAAGGGTAAGAAGGAGAACCAGGGCTAAAAATGTAGCCCGAAACATCCCAGCACAGTTTGAGGAGCTCTTGGAAGCTGCTTTGAGGTTGGACGCTGGGGAGAGAAGAGATGGAGTCTGATGTTCTTCAAGAGTCGTTGTCACACGGCTGCCACCAGATGTGTCCCAATCTTCTCAGCTCGCTGCATGCCAGGCCAGCGAGGTCCTGTCGCCGTGAGCCCTTTGGGGCACAACGCCAGCTTTTAACTAATAATCCTCATCACCCCAAGCCCTTCTCCTGTAAGATACCTTCACAGGGCCTTTCGCGGGGTGGACATGGGACTGAATGTATCTGTACATACATCTGCTTCCCTCCCCTGCCCAATAAACATCCATCGGATAAATTCCCGCATTGGGGCTGCCGTTCCTGCTCCTCCCATGGTGCTGGAGCTGGTGGCTTTGCTTTGGGATGGGGGGAGGGGGAGACTGAGGAGAGCGAAGGGCGAGGAGGACGTGCACCCTGGTTCCTCACTGAACCCCAGTGGCGTTGGCGCTGCAGCAGGACATGGTGAGGGCTTCAAACCTCAATTATCCGTCCTCTTCGTGGATTCAACCCTGAATTATCCATCGTCTTCATGGCTTCAAACCTCAATTATCCATTCCCTTCATGTCTTCAACCCTGATTTATCCATCCTGCTCATGGCTTCAACCCCAAATTATCTGCCCCCTTCACAGCTTCACAACCCTGAATTATCCCTCCCTACGTGCTGGCCCCATTTATCCCTGGATTCAGGAGATATTCCCGGTCTAGACATGGAATCAACAGCCCCAGGGCCAGCCCTCAGCATCCCCCACCTTCCCCATTAACCCTCCCTCGCCTTTTGGGATCAAAGAGGAGGGATTTGAAGGGGATATTGGGGATGGGGCAGCTGGTGGGGGGAGGATTTGGGAATTTGGGGGTGGTTTCCCCCCAGTAATGATCAAAGTGGCTTGGCCAGGGCAACAGGAGGGTCACTGCACAGCCCTAAAAATGGGACGCAAACCGGGGGGGGGACACGAGATGGACAAAGGGAAAGTGGCCCCCTACAGCTTTTTGGCCTGGAAAGCTCTGATTTCAAAACATCTTGATAACCCTGAGAGGGGCTGTCACGGGGGGGAAGAGGGTGACCCCCCCCCAAACTGCAGCCACAAGTGCAACGAGTTTGCCAGTCCTCACCAACCCCCCCCCCGGCTTTGTCCAGCTAGTGGGGGGGGCGGGTGGCTGCGCGTGCCCCCCACATCCCCCCTTCCACCTTGGCTTTTATTCCCATTTCATCGCGTCTTTGTCTTTACAGAAAGGGCCCTTTTTCTCCCCGGTTGCGCCGGGGCACCACGCCGTCACGTGAGAACGGGACGGGCGGCCGGGATTTGGCTGCTGGCTGCGCGTTGTTGCCGGGGGGGGGTTGGGGGAACACGCACCCCCACGCCTGACCTTTGCCCCATCTCCCTTTCCTGCATCACAGGGTGGTTTCAGGTTGGGGTTCGGTTTGCGGGAGGTGCTGCTCGCTCCCCACTTCTTCTTTTCCCTGCAGGAGCTGCATGGCGGCCGGCACCCTCGCAGCCTTCCCTGGCCCCCCCTCCGCCTCCCTGCATGAATTCCCTTATCCTTCCCAAAACAGCCCCCACGTCGCACGGGATTCTCCCACCGGGGGGGTTCCACCGGCTACGGATTTGGTGCTGGGAGCTGCAGCCGGTTGCTTGGCCTGCGTCCTCACCAACCCTTTGGAGGTGGTGAAGACACGGTTGCAGCTGCAGGGTGAGCTACAGCCCCCTGGCACCTACACCCGCCACTACCGGGGGGTCCTGCGGGCGGTGGGCGCCGTGTGTCGCGCTGATGGGCTGCGAGGGCTGCAGAAAGGCCTGGCCGCTGGCCTCCTCTACCAGGGCTTGATGAACGGAGTCCGCTTTTATTGCTATTCCCACGCCGAGGATGCCGGCTGGACCGCGTATCCCGGTGGCACCGTGGCTGCCGGGGCCGTGGCCGGGGCAGTGGGAGCCTTCGTGGGCAGCCCCGCGTACCTGGTGAGTGCTGCTGTGTCCCAGGAGCCCCTGCATTGGGGGGAAGGATTGGGGGGGAATGCATTTTGGGGGTCCCCCATAAAGATTTGGCCACCCTGGAGCTGGCTGCATCCTAGAAATTCCAGCTCGGTTCATCCCTGCTCCACTTCACCCCCAAAACCTGGCACTGCTTTACCCCTACTTTCTCCCCCAAATCAGCCCCGCGTACCGGGTGAGCGCTGCTGTGTCCCTGAAGCCTTCAAATTTGGGGGAGTGGGTGCATTTTGGGGGGCCCTCCAAAATAATTGGCTGCCCTGGAGCTGGCTGCATCCTAGAAATGCCAGCTCAGTGCATCCCTGCTCCACTTCACCCCCAAAACTTGGCACTGCTCTACCCTCACTTTCTGCCCCCAAATCAGCCCCATGTACCCAGTGAGCGCTGCTGTGTCCCAGAAGCCCCCGCATTTGGGGGGGAATATTGGAGAGGGGGAAATGCATTTTGGGGGTGCCCCCGAAAGATCTGGCCACCCTGGATCTGGCTGCATTCTAGAAATGCCAGCTTGGTGCATCCCTGCTCCACAATCCCCCAGAATGTGGGGCTGCTTTGTGCATGCTCTTCCCTTCCTTCCCCCTCCCCTTCCCCAAAGTGCCCCCATCCCAGAAAGCCCTTATAAAGAAATTGGGGTGTTTCCCCTCCCCGTTTTTATGGGTTCTCCCCTGTTTTGGGGGTTGCAGAGCTCAAATTGGGAAGGGGGTTTGCAGGGTCCCTTTGCCCCAGAGTGGGGGAGGGGTGGAAAAAAATGGGGTTCAGAGCCTGGAGGTGCTGCTTGGTGACACATCTGGGCACTCCACATCTGCCAGAGGGGCTTACAACACCCCAAAAAGCCACTCAGAAGAGATGGGGGGGACCCACAGCCAGTCCTAAGGGGGTGTTGGTCACTTGGTGTTGTCCTTTCCCAGGTCAAGACCCACCTGCAAGCCCAGACGCAGGCAGCCGTGGCCGTGGGCCACCAGCACAACCACGAGGTAAGCAGGGAAGGGGTGGCACACGGGATTCGGTGGCACCTTGGCCATGCTGGGCGCCTGTGCGGATGGTGCTATTTTAGCCACTGGGAATTTAAAGCTGCTGTTTGGAGCTCAGCCCCGTATCTGTGCCATAAATAACAGCACAAGGACAGGGACACAGAGCTGGGACACTGGATCGGGACACTCTTTGGGACTGGTGTCACCTGCATAGAGCTGCCAAGTCTTCGTGCCACCAACAAGCAACGGGGTTTTGCACTTCAGGGGGGGAATTTTCATAGAATCATGGAATGGGTTGGGTTGGAAGGGACATCAAAGCCCATCCAGTGCCACCCCCTGCCATGGGCAGGGACACCTCCCACTGCATCAGGGGGCTCCAAGCCCCATCCAACCTGGCCTGGAACACCTCCAGGGATGGGGCAGCCACCACTGCTCTGGGCAACCTGGGCCAGGGCCTCCCCACCCTCAGTGTGAATTTCTTCCTGATGTCCAATCTAAATCTCCCCCTTCCAATTTAAAGCCGTTCCTCCTCTTCCTGTCACTCCAGGCCCTTGGAAAAAGTCCCTCCCAACCCATTCCACGATTCTATGAAAATCCCTTCTCTTCCCAGAGCATCTCCGGCGCTTTCGAGAGCATCTACCGGCAGCACGGGGTGGTGGGGCTGTGGCGGGGTGTGACGGGGGCTGTGCCCCGTGTGGCAGTGGGCTCTGCCGCTCAACTCGCCACCTTCACCTCCGCCAAGGACTGGGTCTGCGAGCACCAGGTGAGGGGGAACGCGCCCTGGATCTGTTTTCTGTTGGCCACCCCGCTCCCCTGTTTTTTGAGGGGGGTGAAGATTTGACGGCCGGTGCTCCCTGCAGTGGTTCGGGGAGGGCAGCTGGGCTGCGGTGCTGGCAGGGGGCATGGTGAGTGGCGTGGCTGTGGCAGTGACGATGACGCCCTTCGACGTGATCAGCACGCGGCTCTACAATCAACCGGTGGAGGCCGACGGCACGGTAAGGCCGCTCGGCAAATCCAAGTGGTGGGAAGGACACGGCTTCTCCCAGGATCGCATCCAGCACGGGTGTGCAGCCGGCTCCTCTCTCCCCAGGGCAAGCTCTACCGGGGTTTTTTAGACTGCATCCTGCAAATCTCCAGCAAAGAGGGGCTGCTGGGCTTGTACAAGGGCATCGGTGCCGTCTACCTCCGCCTCGGCCCCCACACCGTCCTCAGCCTCTTCTTTTGGGACGAGCTCAGGAAGATGGTGCGGCACCAGCAGCCCCCGGGGCCGTAGGATGGGAGCTTGGTCTCACCACTGCCGTTAATAAAAGGGGGTTTTCTATTTCTCAGCGTCATTTTGGGGTCTTTGGGGTGGTGCAAATGGAGGGGGAGGATGTCCGGCAAAGCCAGGACCTGAATGATGTCAAGGTGGGCGGATTAAAGATACTGATTAAAGATACTGGATACGGGGGATTAAAGATCCCCAAGCCCCACCACATGAATCCTATCACTGCATCCCCACCTTAATTTTCCCTTCCGTGGAGCACCTGGAGCCCTGGCCACAGCAGCTGAGCTCCAGCTGCCCCCGCTTGCCCCGGCAATGATTTACCAGCCATGGGGGCCGCTCCCAGCCTCCGCCCCATGGACCTTGGAGCCAGGGCCTGGTTGTGCCGTGGCTCCTCTCCACCAAAAATGTTTTCTCTGGGGTCCTGGTTGCCGCCGATGCCCGGACTGACGTGGGGCTGGGCACTGCTGGATGCGCTCCTGCAAGGTGAGAGCCCCCAGGGTGGCATGGGGACAGCTTGGGGACGTCATGGGGGATGCTGGTGACCTGCTGCTGCCTTCTTCTCGCAGGGTTGGTGGGTGCCTGCGCTGTCTCGGTGCTCTGCAGCCTCCTGAGGGTTTATCTCTACATCCAGTGCTTGAAGTAAGCATCAGCCCTTCTTTGCCCTCCTAGAGACTGGTTTGGGGGAGCCACTTGTAGGATCTGCTTTTGGGATCCACTGTTAGGATTCTCAGCACCCATAGGTGCTGGAAGTAGTCCTGGCAACCAAGAGGGCAACCTGGGGGGCATCCAGCACGGCATCACCAGCCAGGCGAGGGAGGGGATTGTCCCGCTCTGCTCCACACTGGGATAGCCCCACTGTGAGCACTGGGGCCAGCTCTGGGGCCACAGGAAAAAAAAGGGTCTGAAGCTGCTGGAGAGCATCCAGAGGGGGCAGGAAGTTGAGGAAGGGTCTGGAGGAGAAATCGTATGAGGAGACGCTGAAGTCACTGTATCTGCTCAGCCTGGAGGAGACTGAGGGGACCTCATTGTGCTCAGCAGCTTCCTCACACGGGGAGGAGGAGGAGCAGGCGCTGAGCTCTTCTCTCTGGTGACCAAGGACAGGAGCCCAGGGAATGGCAGGGAGATGCCAGGGGAGGGTGAGGTTGGACGTCAGAAGAAGGTTCTTCCCCCAGAGGGTGGTGGTGACAATATTCCAGCAGCATTTGGCCAAGGCCCTCAGCCCCACGGGGTGAATGTTGGGGTGTCCTGTGCAGGGATGGGAGTTGGACTCAATGGTCCTTGTGGGTCCCTCCCAACTCGGGTCATTCTGTGATTCTGCTGGTTTAGAGGTTCAGTAGTGGACAGGTCCAGTTGGACTCAATGATCTCAAAGATGTTTCCCAGTTCTGTGGGACCCTCCTCACTGCAAAGCACACGGGGGTCTCTGGGGCTGTCACCCCAGTCTGGGCTGGTGGAGGAGGAAGGGACATCCTGCCCAGCTCAGTGTCCCCCTCATTGTCTCCAGTGACCCAGAGAGGCAGGTGGAGAAGGAGGCGATCCGGATGCAGCGGCGGGTGCTGGAGCCGCTGCATATGGTGGTGCTGACAGGCGTGCTGGCACTGGTGGGCTCCCGCGTGGCCGCACTGGTGGTGCTGGAGTTCTCCCTGCGTGCCATCTCCACCATCCTCTCCCTCCACAAGGTGAGATGGGGTGGGGGAAACTGAGGCACAGAGCTGGGACATTGGGCATCCTTTGTGACTTTGGAACAGCTTTGGGGGCTGCAGCACGGAGGAGACCTTGGCATCGCTCTGCAACCATGCATCCCCTTGCAGCTTTGCAGTCTCCACGGGGAGAACAGGGGTGGCTGGGATGGATTTTGGTTGGACATGACGAACAGGTTCTTCCCCCAGAGGGTGGTGGAGCACTGGAACAGCTCCCAGGGAAGCAGTCACAGCCTGACAATATTCCAGCAGTGTTTGGCCAAGGCCCTCAGCCCCACGGTGTGAATGTTGGGGTGTCCTGTGCAGGGACGGGAGTTGGACTCGATGGTCCTTGTGGGTCCCTTCCAACTCAGGGCATTCTGTGATTCTATGAAAACTACGCATGAGTCTGCAGCCACGAGTCCCCTTGCTGCCTGCAGTACCCGGCGGAGGACAGGGGAGATGGCTTTGCGACCATGCATGGCTTTGATGAGACTGCAGGGAGGATGAGGGCCATGGCGTGTCCTAAATAATGCATCTCCCTGCTGCTTGCAGCACCCATGGGACATGTGGGAGCTGCATGGAGAGGGCCACGTGTCGCATTCCTGCTCCACAGCCTCTGGATGGTGTTGAGAAAACCCCCCAGTGCTTTGCATGCATGCGTCACTCTGCTGCCGCACACCCTGTGCTGCTCACAACACCCATGGGGTAATGAGAGGCTGCAGCATGGAGAAAACCATTCACTGCAACCATGCATCCTGTGCAGCTTTGCAGCACCTGCAGGGAGGGCGAGGGCTGCAGTGTGTCTGAAACAGCACGTCCGACCTGTAGCAACCATGGGAGACACGGCAGGGAGACCAGGCACCCCCTTCCTGCTCTGCAGCCTCTGTGGGGCGGACGAGGGTGACGCGTGGAGAAAACCATAAAGCACTTTGCAGCCATGCATCCCCTCACAAAGCCCTTGAGGGGCTGGAGCGCGTCCGGAGAAGGGAGCGGAGCTGGGGAAGGGTCTGGAGAACAGGGGTTGTGGGGGCGGCTGAGGGCCCTGGGGCTGTTTAGTGTGGAGAAGAGGAGGCTGAGGGGAGACCTCCTCGCTCTCTGCAGCTCCTGGCAAGGAGGTTGTGGTGAGGTGGGGGCTGGGCTCTGCTCCCAGGGAACAGGTGATGGGATGAGGTTTAGATTGGGAAAACGTCTTTACTGAGAGAGTGGAGAAGTCCTGGAAGAGGCTCCCAGGGCAGTGGGGGAGTCTCCTTGCCTGGAGGGGCTCACAACACGTGTGGCAGTGGCACCTGAGCTTTAGGCTCGGTGGGGTTGGGCTGAGGGTTGGACTGGATGAGCTGAGAGGACTTTTCCAGTCTTAATGATTCCATGATTCTACGATCCCCTTGCTGCTCCGTGGCCTCTGCAGCAGCTGACGGCGCCGTCCTGCTCCCGCAGGGTGCCCACAGCAGCCAGCTCTACCTGCTGTGCCAGTACTCGCTGGGCTGCGGGTTGTCCTGTGGCCTCAGCTTCTTGCTGGAAGGGGCTCCCCACGGGACCTGCAACCTGGTGCTGGCGGCGGGGCTGGGGGGACTGCTGGCCACCTACGCCCAGCGCCTCGCTCGCCACGTCTGCACCCTCTACGAGCTGCACAGCCGAGCGCGATACTGCGGCATCTGCATCCTCCTCCTCGCCAACGGTCACAACATCCCCCAGCTGCTCCGCAATGCTTTGACCATCGCCTTCACCGTGGCCGACCTGGCTGCCGTGGCTCTCATCAACCGGGATTTCCTCTCCACGGCAGAGGCCGTGCGCTTCTGGACGCCGCTCACCATCTGCTACACACTGCTGGTCATCCACATGCAAGGTGAGAAGGGGACCGAACCCCCACATATGGTCTGGGGGGAAGGTGTGGGACATGGGTGACCCAGTATGGAGCATCCTGGAGCTGTATGGGGGCATAGGGGGCATCCTGGGTGCACATCAGGGCTCTATGGAGCATCCTGGGGCTGTATGGAGGTATATGGAGCATCCTGGGCTGTATGGGGGCATAGGGAGCATCCCGGGGGTACAGATAGGTACAGGGGCTGCCTGGCGCTGTTTAGGGGCTGTATGGGGCATCCTGGGGCTGTACAGGGGGTATATGGGGCATCTTGGGGATGTGTGGGGCTGTATGGGGCACCCTGGGGCTCAACAATGGCATCCTGGGGGGTATAGGGAGCATATTGGGGGGTATAAGGGGCTGTCTGGGGTATCCTGAGGCTGTTTGGGTGCACAGGGAACACCCTGGGGACCCACAGGCACCCTGGGGCTATAGGGGGTGCCCTGTATCACCTTGAAATGCTCGGGGCTGGGGAGGGCATGGCCCCCCCATGACGGGCACCCAAACACCATGTCCTCGCAGAGGAGCAACGGCAGAGCACGGGCACACGGTTGGCTCTCCAGACAGTGCTGGTACGCATGGGAGGCCTCTTCATCCTCCTCCTCACCGTCGGCCGTTGGACTGACATCCTCCACATCCTCATCTCGCTGCTGGGAGAGCTCTGGTGCCTGCTCCGTGCCGGAGTCATGCTGAAAGTGTGCCAGCAGCAGGTGAGATGGGGTGCCCACTGCCCCGATGCCACTGTGAGGGGCTGCCACCAGCCCCAAGGCCACTGTGAAGGGTATTGGTGGCTGCCCCATCCCTGGAGGTGTTCAAGGTCAGGTTGGATGGGGCTTGGAGCCCCCTCATTGAGTTGAAGTTGTCCCTGCTCACCACAGGGGGTTGGACTGGGTGACCTTCATGGTTCCTCCCAACCCAAACCATTCTATGCTTCTATGATTCTCCTGTTCCATCTCCTGCAGGATTTCCTCTTTATGTTCCTTCTTAACCCAATCCCTTCTACGATTCTACGGTTCTTCTTCCATCTCCTGTAGGATTTCATCTTCGTGTTCCCTTCTAACCCAAACCCTTCTATGATTCTCCAATTCTATGATCCTATGGAAGATGGAAGAGGAAAATCATAGGATTTCCCCTTTGTGTTCCCTTCCAACCCAACCCATTCCATGATTTCTATGACTCTCCTCTTTCCTCTCCCGTAGGATTCCCCCGAGTGGTCTCGGCTGGAAAGGCAGTTGGTATCAGCATCAGAAGAGATGTCCTGATAAACTGTGGGGTGCAACCAGGCATCAGAAACTCAGGGTGACTTCGCCCGGCTCCCCAAAACATGGGCACCCTCCAAATCCTCCCCATCACAGACTTCCCCATGGGGACGAAGGAAAAAGGGGTCCTGGAAGGTGCTCAACCCCATCCTATGTGGTGGCAGAGGCTCACGTGACCCCTGTTTTTTTTGGGGGGGCACCCCACAAGGCTGCAGTGGTGATGAGGGTTTGGTCCCTCATCCTGCTGGGGGTGCTGGTGGATGTTCCCATCCTCAGTGGCTGCAGGGCCGCTCCGGTGCGGTGTGGGGGCCTGTAAATTTTGGAAAATAAAGGTTTTTGCAGCAAAATCCATGGGCTGAGTGAGCTGGGTTCCTGCTGTGCCAGAGAGGGGCTTGGGGATGGCAGCGGTGCAGCTTTTTTTGCAAAAGGTAGGTGGTGCGGTTCCCCCTCAGGAAGGGAAACTGAGGCACAGAGGGGGTGACCCTTGGGCTGAGAGGTGCCCCCGTGTCTCAGTTTCCCCACCCAGCTGCAGCCATGGGGCACCAGGCCCTACAAAGTTGGGGTATGCGGTTTGGAGACCAAGGGAGGTCCCAGAAGCGGATGCTACCCCAGGCAAGACCCCTCCTGGCCCTTGTGGGGGAGCAGGAGAGGGGCTGGGGGTGCGTGGGGCATCCTGGGAGTGTATGGAACTATATGGGGCATCCTGGGGGCACAGGGGGGCATAGAGGGGCACCTGCAGCTGTACAGGAGCACCTGGGGCATCCCAGGGGTGCATGGGGCAACCTCCAGGCGTAAGAGGGCTACCTGGGGGTGCATGGGGCAACCTCCAGGCATATGGGGCTGTATGGGGCACCCTGAGGGCAGGGGTAACCTGAGGGTGCTTGGGGTAATGCGGGAGAGCCATGGGACAAGCTGGGGGGTCATGGGTCATCCCCATGTCCTATAGGTCACCCCTAGGACCTATGGAGCACCCAAGGGCACATGGGACATCCCTATGTCCTATAGGTCACCCCCTGGGGTGTCCTATAGGTCACCCCCTGGACCCATGGGGCACCCTAATGGGTTGCATGGAGCACCTCATGTCCTGTAGGTCACCCTTAGGACCTATGGGGCACCTTAAGGGTGTGCATGGGACACCCCATGTCCTACAGGTCACCCTATGGACACATGGTGAAATTTAAGGGGGCGCATAGGGCACCTCGAGGACCTATAGGGCACCTCGAGGACCTATGGGGCACCCCATGTCCTGTAGGTGACCCCCAGGGTGCATAGGGCACCCTAATGGAGTGCATGGGGCACCCCATGTCCCATAGGTCACTCTCGGGGTCCATGGGGCACCCTAAAGACATGCGCCCTCCCCTTTCCCCCCGTGCCGTGGGGCAGCAGAAGGGGGGGGCGGGAGGAAGGAGGAGGAGGAGGAGGAGGAGGAGGAGGAGGGAGGAAGGGGCGGTGATGCCGGGCGGTTCTGCCCCCGCCGCGCCGGGCAGGACACGGAGCGCACGGAGGGACCGCACCGGCTGCCAGGTAGGGTACAGGGACAGGGCCACCCTCGGACAGGGGACCTCCAGCCCCCAAGGGAGGATCACCCCAGGAAGGAGACGGGAGACCCCTGGGTGGGGGACACCCCAAGGTGGGACATGGGACCCCTCAGGTAATGGGAGAAGGGACCACAGAGTTGTCCTGGGGCAGGACAAGGGGACCGAGAGCCCCCCCCAGGTAGGGGACTGGGGACACCTCCAGGCAGGGGACAAAGGACCCGCCAGGTAATGGGGGTAAAGACCATAGAGTTGTCCTGGACCAGGACAAGGGGACCAAGAGACCCCCATGGGACTGGGGACACCTCTAGGTATGGGATGCAGGACACCTTCAGGCAGGGGACAAGGGACACACCAAGGTGGGACATGGGACACCCCAGGCAATGGGAGAAGGGCTGTCCTGGGCCAGGACACCAAGATACCCCCTGGGGTCAGGGGTCTCCCAGGCAGGGGGACACACAGTGGGGTCACTGCCACACAGGGGACAGGGCACCCCCAGGCAGGGGACGGGGGATTGCAGGGGGCTGCCAGGCGACCCCCAGGGAAGGGACGAGGGGACACTGAGGGCTGTGTCCTCCCGCCCCATCCCTTCTCCCTTGGGCATCCTCAAAGCGCTCTCCAGGGGGTCCCTAGGGCTGGGGACAGAGTTGGGGACAGTTTTGGGGTGCCTGGAGAGGGGCCCATGAGTGGCCCCGACCCCGTCGGTTCCCACCCAGGCTCCCACCCTGAAGACTTCAGGGCGGTGTCTGTGGGAAATTGGGGGGCCTTTCCCTTTG
Organism: Neomorphus geoffroyi; assembly: GCA_033558235.1. Classification (NCBI taxonomy): domain Eukaryota; kingdom Metazoa; phylum Chordata; class Aves; order Cuculiformes; family Neomorphidae; genus Neomorphus; species Neomorphus geoffroyi. The sequence continues at coordinate 2,100,211 of JAUMJM010000075.1, read as the reverse complement.
GGCCATCCCGAAACGACAGAGATGGGGGGGACACCCCATCAATGCACCCCTCAAGCCAAGACCACCCTGATGTCCCCCAGCTGCGGGGGTGGGACCCAGGGGTGCCACGATAGGGGCTCCATCCTTGGGCTCCGTCCATTGGGCTCCCGGCAGCCCCGGCACAAAGAGGAATGCGATGAGCACATGGTTCCCATTAGCCCTGGAGATGATTTTTTTTCTTTTTTAGGTTGGTTTTTTATGATTATTACTTTTTTCCCCCTTTTTCTCTGCAGCTCCGCCAGGAAGGAGGAAAGCGGCAGCTCCCGCGGGCAAGGATTTGAGCAGCTGGGCGAAGACTGGCAGCACCGGAGCCCGTTTGGGGTTTCGCCGATGGGGAGGGAGGAAGGAGCGAGCGAAGCCGCTCGGGGTTTTTTGACTTTTTAATCCCTTCCCCTGCTTGAGTCAGAGGTTGAAGTCATCAACGTGCCCGTCCTGGAGCTTTTCCCTTACCAGCTGCCCCCGGGAAGGATGCGCCAACACCCGTGAGCAGGATTTTGGGGAGCGGAGCTGCCCACGTTGGGGCATGAGACCGGGCAACTCATCACAAAGGTATTTTTCATCTCAGGGGCAAATCCTGCTGCATCAGCTCAGCGCCCTGGTAAAGCCTCAGGGATCCAAAGTGGGAAGGGGAAGCTTTCCTCCAGCTGCTTTTCCCGTTGGGAAGCTGAATAAACAGCCCTTTTCCTTCCCGAGCAGGGTTTAGCATGGTCAGCGCATCCTGCCCGCGCTGCTCGGGGGCTGTTTTGGTAGTGGGGACACGGCGATTCATGGCATCGTGCTTTGATTTTCCCCAGCTGAAAAAATAAAGGGGGAGTGCCCTGAGCTGGGAGCAATTAATGGGGAAACGGGGAGGCAACGGAGACTTAGAAACACCCTAAAAAAGGCTCTGCAAAAGCAGATCCCATTGCATCCCCGGTTTTAAGAGGAAAGGTGGGGTTTTCCTGCCGCCCACAGGGAGTTTAATCCCAGGTGGGGGCAATAAGAGGATAAAGGGGGCAAAAGGGTGGGGGGTGGCCATAGAGGCAGGAAAATGGGAGATGCTGGATGTTGCTTTGCAGGGACCATTTACCCTCTGCCCTGCCAGGCACGAGACCATTTATTGCCGTGACGTGGGACGGGGACACTCGTTCCTTCTCCCTTTCCAGGAGGACGAAAAGGGAGGCGGGTTGAGGCCGAAGGTCGGTGCGGCTGCAGGAGCTGCCGGTGCACCCACGGTGTTCGCTCTCTTTTCTTTTATTTGCCCCCCAAATCAACCCCAGGTCCAACCCTCCTGCGGCTTCAGCGATGTTGCCGGGGAAAGCAGAGAAGAGGATTGCTTCATCCATCTTCATCACCCTGGTGCCACCATGCAGGGAGGCGGCCACCAAGGAGAAAATCCAAAGGGAGCCCCAGCCGGATGGTGCTGAGCTCTGGGGCACCCATCGTTCCCAGACCCCCCCACCACAGCGTCCCACGTGTCCCAACGGAGGTGAGGGGATCCGTGGTGCTGGGAGGATGGTGATGGTACCAAGGATGCTGCGGAGATGCTTTGCTAAAGGATGCGCGTGCAGGCAGGAGGGGATGTGGGGTTTTGGGGGGAGTTATTCCCCAAGTGCCCGCACGCACCCCGGGATGGATCCGGCTGCTGGGGAAGGGCTGTGTTTGCTCTCCATTGCTGGGCGCTTATCGGTGCTGTTTGTCCCCTCCGGGTGGGACGACGTTTGCTTTTGGGGCAGGTCAGTGAGTGCTACCACGAAGCTGGCAGGGTATTATTGCAGCAGGGTGATAGTAGTCATACATAATTATAATAGATTATTATACGTTACAATAATACATTATTACCCCCCTAAACCCGCCATGTCCGGCTTTCGTCACAGAAACGTGCCCAGCAGCCCCCGTGCCTTCATCCCCGCCAGTCCTCATCCTCTCCAAAGCGCCACAGCCCTTGTCTGCAGAGACCCTGGGTCCAGCGCTGCAGCAACTGGACCTGGCAGCACCCGCCACCCTCCAGGTAAGGAGATGGGGTGCAGTCATAGAGTCATGGAATGGGTTGGGTTGGAAGGGACCTCAAAGCCCATCCAGTGCCACCCCCTGCCATGGGCAGGGACACCTCCCACTGGGTCAGGGGGCTCCAAGCCCCATCCAACCTGGCCTTGAGCACCTCCAGGGATGGGGCAGCCACCACTGCTCTGGGCACCCTGGGCCAGGGCCTCCCCACCCTCATCATGAAGAATTTCTTCCTAATGTCCAATCTGAATGCCCCCTCTTCAAATTTAAAGCCATTCCCTCTTGTCCTGTCGCTCCACGTCCTCCAAGCCTCTCCCCAGCTTTCCTGGAGCCCCTTTCAAGTCTGCTCTAAGGTCTCCCTGGAGCCTTCTCCTCTCCAGGCTGAACAACCCCAACTCTCCCAGCCTGTCCTCACAGCAGAGGAGCTCCAGCCCTTGGGTCATCTTCGTGGCCTCCTCTGCACCCAACAGTTCCAACAGTTACATATCCTTCTTATGTTGGAGATTCCAGAACCGGACACAATTGCTCCAGTGCCTCAGTTTCTCCACTCACAAGAGCATAAATGTAACCTGCATTTGTCTTCCCCACCTCACCAGGCCCCTTCTGCCTTCCCTGCTGAATGGAGGCCGCCCAAGTTTTGCCAGGAGCGAGCAGGCAAGCCGCAGTGGCAGGATGCGAATGGGTACCCGGAGAGGGACATCTCCAGAGGTAAGCAGGGGACTCAGCTGTGCAGTGAGGGCTTATCCCCAGTTGGAGAAACTGAAGCACGCGGCACCCAACCCTTCTCCTTTCTGCCTGCAGATATCTGCGCCTTCTGCCACAAAGCGGTGGGGCCCCGTGAGCCGACAGTGGAGGCGATGCGGAAGCAGTACCACGCCAACTGCTTCACCTGCCGGACCTGCCACCGGCTCCTGGCCGGCCAGAGCTACTACCAAAAAGACGGGCGCCCCACGTGCGACGCCTGCTACCAGGTGCCCGACCTCCCTCGGGGACACCTAGCACCCCCGGGTGGGAGCTGGCATCTCCCAACATGAGATGTGGAAAGATGGGGAGAAAGTTTTTAGCAGAGCTTGCAGCAGTAGGAGAAAGGGTGATGGTTTTAAATGAAAAGAGTTTAGAATAGATTTTAGGAAGAAGTTTTTTTTCTGAGGGTGGGGAGGCCCTGGCCCAGGTTGCCCAGAGAAGTGGTGGCTGCCCCATCCCTGAAAACATTCAAGGTCAGGCTGGATGGGGCTTTGAGCACCCTCATCTGGATGGAGATGTCACTGCCCACTGCAGAGGGGTTGGACTGGATGACCTTCATCATCCCTTCCAATCCAAACCATTCTGTGATTCTGTGTGTTCCCAAAACCCCCAGGCCACGCTGGAGAAATGTGCCAAGTGCGGGGGACTGATCGCAGAACGCATCGTCCATGCCCTGGGCAAGGGCTACCACCCCAACTGCTTCTCCTGCGCTGCCTGCGGCCGGGCCATCGGCACAGAGAGCTTCGCTGTGGATGAGCAGGATGAGGTGTACTGCGTGGCTGACTTCTACAGGTTGGGGAGTGTCTTCACTGAGAGAGGGGTGAAGCCCTGGCAGAGGCTCCCAGGGCAACGGTGGGGTCTCCATCCCTGGAGGGGTTCAAAACTTGTGCAGCTGTGGCACTTGGGGACAGGGTTTAGCAGACTCAGCGGGGTTGGGCTGAGGGTTGGACTGGATGAGCTGAGAGGTCTTTTCAAACCTCAATGATTCCATGATTCTATAGATCCCCTGTGTTGGGGGTGGTGGTTCATCCCCATCACCCCACGAGGCCAATGCCACTCCCGTTTGCTCCCATCAGGAAATACGCCGTGGTCTGCAGTGCCTGCATGCGCCCCATCGTCCCCCACGATGATAAGGACACCTACAAGATCGAGTGCCTGGGACGCAGCTTCCACGAGAGCTGCTACCGCTGCGAGGTAAAGCCAGCCGAAAGCCGAGGGGTCGGCACCGAGCCCGCCCAAAGCTCGCCCAGGGCGCGCAGCACCCGTGGTTATTTTTCAGCCGGCGGTTTAGCTCACAGGTGGCAGGGAGGGGAATAAATAAATGGGGTGAAAGGGACAATGGGTTCGATCGGGAGAGCTTCAGCTTTTCACGCTGTTGATGTAGTTTGTTGCTTTTTCCAAGCACTGGTGGGTTTGGCAGGAAAGATGGGACGCAACGGCACTGTCTCGCGTGCAACAGAGCATGGGGACCCCTAATCCTCTGCAGCTCCTGAAAGGAGGTTGTGGTGAGGTGGGTGCTGGGCTCTTCTGCCATGGGACAAGTGATGGGACAAGAGGAAACGGCCTCAGGTGTGTCAGGGCAGGTTTAGATTGGATATTGGGAAACATGTCTTTACTGAGAGAGTGGTGAAGCCCTGGCAGAGGCTCCCAGGGCTGGGCTGAAGTCTTTTCCAACCTCAGTGATTCTGTGATTCTGTCCTATGAAGCACGACCTTCCTTTCCTCTCTCACCCCTAGAGCTGCAGGATGCCCCTGTCGCCAGAGCCAACGGAGAGCGGGTGCTACCCCCTGGACGACCACCTCCTCTGCAAGTCCTGCCACGTCCGCTGGCGAAACGAGTCGTCCTGCTGAAACCCCACAGCTCAGCCTCCGTCTTCCAGCGCGACACACCAAAAAAGGGGCTTCCCACTGGGATGCACCCCACAGTCAGCCCCAGGTGCCCGTTGCACCCCCAAATAGCTGCAGGACCCGAGTTTTCATGACCAAAACATACCTGGGACTCTGACACGCTGGGCTGGGTGGGTGGAGAAGCACAGATAAAAGTGTCCTGGCACAGCTCTGCGCTCTTTATGAACATAAAAAGCCCTGGCAGAGCAGCAGTGGCGGAGGAGCTGAGGTTTTGTTCACTTATTTCTGTTTTTAAACTCTTTTTCTGAGGCCGGTTTGGTTTCCCTGGGTGTTTTTTCTTTCTTCTTGAGCTTCCTCGGGGTTTCACTTAAATGTTTCTCTCTGTGGTGACACAGAGAACGGGCACTGATTTAATTACTCACAGTTTAATAAAACCCCGCGTTTAAAACCTCTGTTTCTTTCATCCACCCTGCATTCCAAACCCATAAAATGCAAGTTTAGAAATAAGAGAAGAAGCCACTTTTTAGGTTCTACAGGCGTGGCAAGAGTTGGGTTGCAGAGCGTGATAACGCAGCGGATTCTGGGGCGCAGTGGTTTGGCAGAGCTGCTGTCACCCAGCGGAGAGTGGAGGGTTGTATTTTTGGGGCCGGATTTGGGATTTTGTGATGGGCCGTGGTGTTAATGAAGTGTGGGGTGAGGGATTTTCTTGCTGCCAGCCTGCAGTGCCTGGGCTCCATCTCCAGCAAGTCCTGAAGCCAGTAGAGGGCAGGCAGAGCACAAGTTCCTCCATCAAGCAGAACCATTATAGAATCATAGAAACACCGAATGGTTTGGGGTGGAAGGGACCTCAAAGCCCATCCAGTTCCACTCTCTGCCATGGGCAGGGACACCTCCCACTGGATCAGGGGGCTCAAAGCCCCATCCAACCTGGCCTGGAACACCTCCAGGGAGATGGAGCACAACTCCAGCTAAACGCTCTCTCTTATGTCCAGCAGCGCTGGGAAAGATGGACAGCCTCATTTTTGCACATTATCCGAGATAATATCACTCTGTTGTCCCAAGGTTTTTGATCTCCTCTCGGTCCAAGCCCCTAAACCAGCTGAAATTGGACCTTGCATTTCTCTGCATGCCCAACATCTGTGCAACCGATGTCATTGCTGCTCAGTGGTTTCGTTTGTGAGGGCGTCGCAAACCAGCCAGAGAAAGAGGGGTTTTTCTTATGAACTGAAAGTGCTTAAAAAGCCACAAATCGAGAGTAGAAAATAGCAAAAGCATCTGAGGGCGATGTTTAATGCTTTCCTGATGAAAAAAAGGGAGCTGCTAAAAAAAAATAACCACCACCCAAGCAGCAGCCACATACTTCCAGGTCACGTTGTTCCTGCAGTGCGTGCTGTATTTATGAATGAAGGGGTTAATGTATAGTTAATGTATGCACCGGAGTCCGGCGGGTTTGTTGATTAATCACACCAACCCCACAACTATTTCCTGCTGACTCTCCCCATCTCCAAAGCCTATTACTCAGGGTTTGTTAACATGCGCCTACAACCCATCAATCAGGTCGTAACTCGCTAGAGACTTATTTATAAGTAGGATGTTAATGTAAAGTTGTGGTCTGTCCCTGTCACGTAAGTCAGTGGCTTTGGGTCCGGTTGGTTGGCATCCCCGCATCCCACGCTGGGGAAGTCCTGCGCTCAGAGTCACCTCTTGCTTTCCAAAGCCTCTCTGATGATCCAAGGGCTGGAGCACCTCTGCTACGAGGAGTTGGGGTTGTTCAGCCTGGAGAAGGCTCTGGGGGGACCTCGCAGCGGCTTTCCAGTACTGAAAGGGGCTCCAGGAAAGCTGGGGAGGGGATTTTCCAAGTGCCTGGAGTGACAGGATGAAGGGAAACGGCTTTGAACTGGAAGGGGGAAGACTCAGACTGGATATTAGGAAGGAATTCTTCATAATGAGGGTGAAGAGGCCCTGGCCCCGGTTGCCCAGAGAAGTGGTGGCTGCTCCATCCCTGGAGATGCCCAAGAACAGGTTGGATGGGGCTTGGAGCCCCCTGATCCAGTGGGAGGTGTCCCTGCCCATGGCAGGGGTGTGGAATTGAATGGGCTTTGACGTCCCTTCCAGCCCAATAATTCTATGATTCTCTCACCCTGTGGGCAAAACCAGGCACTAAAATGATGCCAGCAAAGTAAAAAGCCATGGGCAGGCTTGGCATTCCCCAAAGGATTGGGGAAGGGAAGCCCCAGAGGCCAAAGGATTGCCTGTTTTTTTGCAATGTGGGTATTTTTCCAAGCAAAGTTCTCATGGAGGATGGTAACACCGATGCTGAGCTGTGTTTTGGATGTGTTAGTGTATCAAACCCTCTGCGCAGCACCTTTGGGTGCTCAGCAAGCTACGTTACCCTTCTGCAGAGCTAATGGTGGGAAGGGGTCAGGCATTTTCCCTGAAGAGCAAGCCAGGATGGGCTGTTCGCATCGTGACTGCGGTGATTTTCAGCAGAGGCAGGCACAGAAGGGTTTTTATCAACATGAAGACTTGGAGAAGATGCTGGTGGGAGAGAAGGGCAAGACACAGCTGGAGAGTTTGGTGGCACAGCAACGGGACGCAGAAGTAGTTGGATTTGGCGTGTTTTCCCAGAAGTGGAGGATGACAAAGGACAGGAAGAGATGGACATGGAGGTAAGATGATAAAAGACTCGTTTAAGCCATTTTCTTCTTGAAAAAGGGGAGAAGCAGTACAAGATGAGGCCTGGGGAGCGTCGCTAATGCAGGAAAGCACAGCCCCATATTTTCCCCCGGGAGGATCTCGAGGAATTTCCAGTGCCAGCCAAGCCACGCGGAGGAGGTTTCGCAGGGGTGAAGCTGCAGGAGCTGAGTGCCATCCCGGTGCTGAGCAAGCCCACATCAGCTGCAACAGCTCAGCCCGTCTCTGGGCTCCTCGCCCCGCTGCAAGCGCTTTTGCAAGAGCACAGGTCTGCGAGCCAAAAAACCCAAATCAATTCATGAAACACAAGCTCCCCAAAGCCTCACAGAGCCCCCTGAAACCACCCAGGTGCAAAACCCACTCAAGGTCTCTTGTTTTATTGCAATGGCCAAAGGGTAAAGAGGATCATCTGCCTCCGAATGGCCGTGGCCGGGCCCTGCCCTTCCCTCAGCTGCTGCAATAAGCCTGTCTTCTCTTGCAATCCCTCTTGGCAGGCCAAGGAGAGCAGGGAGGGACCTGGCTGCCCTCCAAGGAGAAGCAAATGCAAATATTTCTTCACTTCAGGCTGGGTGCGGCCACGGGATAAAATTTCCCTGGGCTTTCCCAGCGAAGGCATCGGATACCGTACCCCGCTGCGAGGTCAGCCTGCTCCCAGGAATACAACCATGTATCCCATCAAAAAAACCCAAAGGTTATCTTTCTTGCAACTTAAAGGACTGTCTGATTTTTAAAAAAAGCTTTTAAATTAGAGGAGGAGCTGACAGGCACGGCCGCGGTGTTTTTAAATCGGTGGTTGAAGTGTTGCAACGTAACCAACAAGGCCTTTTTGCAGGCGGTGTTTGCAAACTGAAGATTCTGAAGCGAGGAAAGCGAGCCTGCAAAGGGCAACGGGCTGAAAAGTGCCTTTTCCCAGCACCCCCCTCCGTGAGAAATGCAAAAAGCAGAGAGAGAGAGATGAGCTGGATTCCTCACATGCCTTCGCTCTGCTATCGCTGCCTCCAAGGTGATGGGAAGGAGCCAGCTGCGCAGAAGGGAACACTTCAGGAGGGGAAACTGAGGCTGGAAAAGGTGCTGGGAGGAGGGATGGGTGCTTGGGGCTGATAATGTTTTGATTTTTTGATGGAGAAAGCTGGAGGAAAACCAGGATTTTCCCTTTCCTCAGCTCCAGTTAATTGGAACCATATCCCAGCCGCCTTGCTGCAGCAGCATCTCTCCCTGCAGAGCGTTCAGACCCATTTTCTACACCTTCTTGTCTTCGACACAACCTAAAAGCCTAACATTTCTTACATGTGTTCTGATCCTGCTGGCTGGGGAAGGGGGAACCAGCAGGGATTACTCTGGGAGCAGCCTAAGCCCTGAAATTCTCCAGCTTTATTCTAAAGCACAGGCAAGATGTATTAAAAAAAAAAACAAACAAACAAATGATGCAATATTCTCCTTCCCGCCCCAAAAAAACCCTAAAATACCCAGCACCACGATTTCTTTTTAAAGCACACTGTGTTTTCAATAACGTGAGGCGACATCGCCGCAGCGCCGGTTACGCAAGCGTGTTACCAGGCTGCGAGCGCTACGCTGGGTTATTTAAAAAAAACAAAAAAGGAAAAAAACAAAACAAAAAAAGAAAAAAAAAAATCCAACCTTTAAACACCACACCACTCATTTCTGAAAATAGATGCACAGCACACGCCTGCAAATGAGGCTTTGATGTTTTATAGCCCAGCTTTCCATTTTATATCCTAGCTTTTTCTCTATTACAACAGCAGGAATTAGAGCATCCTGCAGCCCTGTTCCCTGAAAATTAACAATATGCACCCAGAAAACTGTTCTGCAGTTCCAGCAGCTTAGATATTTATTTTCCTGGAGTCCATAGGTGAGGAGTTTTATTTAAAAAAAAAATGATAAAAAGAGATTTATTTCTCTTAGAGGTTACCCTGTTTATTGCCCTCCATGATCTACGATTGGGAAAAAAGCTGAGGGAGGAAGCGAAGGAGGAGGGAATAGCTCCTAAAAATAAATATATCCCTTAATTCTCTGTGCGGCTGAACTTTCCCTCACAGGGGGAACAGGCCTTAATCTCCTTTATTGGATTGCTTCGCCCACTGAGGCGAGTGGTGTTTTAAGGGCACCCTGCTTTTGTGGGGGGGGGGGGGGGGGGGGAAGAGAAATAAGGATGAAAAGGGAGGGCTTTTGCCTGACAAAAGGGGAGGAGTGATACAAGAAGTCGTTACCACTGCAAAAAGGGGAATATTTTGGTTTAAGCTAAAGTAGAGTTAAGTTTCATTTAATAACTGTGTTTTTTGAAAGTTAAGACACGATGTCCCTCTGGGGTTTTTTTTTATAGCATGTTTTTTTTCAAACAGTGTTTTTTCCAGACACTGTTCTTTGAGAAATGATAGGTAAGGATGAAACGTGCTGAACGGATGTGTCGTCTTCTATAATCACCTCTGTCTGCAGTGTTTCTTTGCCTAAAAGTGCAAAGTCAGGCAGAGAATTGGCTCCAATTAACAGAGATTTGGCTGTTGGGAAGCTCTTCATAACATTAAAATTGGTCCTTGGAAAGTAATCGAATACGCATAAGATTTCTGGGAGAATTTATACAGATAAGTGGGAAATAAATTCTGTTCCCAGCTCGTAGAATCACGGAATGGTTTGGGTTGGAAGGGACCTTAAAGAGCATCCGGTTCCAACCAGACATGACTGAGGGAAATTGTTCCTTCACCAGCGCTGAAATAAAGGATGATGCTTTATGAAACTCCAAAACGAGTCTTAAAAGACTTTATTTCCCGGCATTTTCTGTCTCAGGAGGAGGAGGAGAGGCCGGGGCTGCCCTCACGCCCTGCCCCTCGCGCTGCCCCCTTCTCCCTCCCCCCCCCGCCATGATCGCTTCACAAAATGGCGGCGGGCGGGGCCGCGGCGACAAAATGGCGGCGGGCGGGCAGCGAGGGAGACGGAGCCGGGATGGGGGCCCGGGGCGGCCAGCGTGGGGTTCGGCCTTGCCAGGAGTGCGGCGGAGGGGCTCCTCCTGATGTGTGTGTCCTTTCCAAGCAGGCAGCGAAAGCGCAGTGAGGGGAATCTGACCTCCCCCCCCTCTTCGCAAAAGGATGTGAAAAATGCCCAAAATTTAGTGTTTACACTCGGCCACGGGGGTGGCGGGGGCTTCAGCCTCCCCCGCCGCCTCAGGGACCCCCCCCAAGCACCATCTGCCCCTCAGTCACCGTTGTCCCCTCACGGCATCATCGATCCCTCATAGCATCTTTCCCTCGCTCCCCCATGGCACCGTCGTCCCCTCGTTTCCTTTACTCCCTGTCATCCACTCACACCTCTCATGGCACCATCGTCCCCTTATTGTCCTCATGGCGCCATCGTCTCTTTGCTCCCTTCATGGTGCCATCGTCCCCTCATTCCCTCACTCCCCATTGTCCCATCATTGCCCTTATGCCACCGTGGTCCCCTCACATCCCTCACGGTGCTATTATCCCCTCACCCCCCATGGTCCCTTCATTCCCCTCATGGCACCATCATCTCCTCATTCCCCACCGTCCCCTCACACCCCTCATGGCACCATTGTCCCCTCACTATGCTGTCACCCCCTCACTCCCCATCATCCCCCTCAGAGCACCATTGTCCCTTCATGGTGCCATCATCCTCTCACACCCCACCGTCCCTTCATTCCCCTCATGGCACCATCGTCTCCTTACTCCCCCATCAGCCCCTCACTGCCCATCATCCCCCTCATGGCACCACCATCCTCCTTCACTCCCCATCATCCCTTCAATGCCCATCATCCCCCCTTACTGCCCATCATCCCCTCATGGCACCATCATCTCCTCGCTCCCCATCATACCCTCATTCCCCATTGTCCCCCTCATGGCACCATCATCCCCTCACACCCCCCCTCAGTCTCCTCACTCCCCATCATCCCCTTAATCCCCATTGTCCCCCCACAGTGCAGCTCATCAGCACCAACCCCTGAAATGTTTTTTTTTTCCTCATAGCATGAGATTTTTTGGCCCAGAGTTGCCTTTTCCACACGCTCCCCCCCCCATCATCACCACACACAACCCAAGGTGGGCAGTTTTATACCTAATTCTTTCTTCCCCATTGCTTGTCCCCTTGGCAGGGGCTGAAGCCACCGCCTCTCACTCTCCTCACGGCATGGAAAATACCCAAACGCGCTTAAAAAAACATAATAACCCCCTAAAACACCCAAGGATTGATTTATCTTCAGAGCTGACGTGGTGTGGGGATGAAGCCATCGCTGCTCGCCTGGCTCCCCGTGGTTAATTAACCCACCATTCGGTTAATTAAAAGCACATTCGTGGTGTGATCAGACGTGGTAATACCGTAAAAAAATACCCCGTAACATCCCAATCCTCAGTGTTGGAGGCTGCAGCCAAGGTACCACGTATGCTTTTTTGTTAAATATAATTTTTAATGTCGCCTTACCTTTTTTTTTCCTGCACCACAGTGTTGTTACAGGCTTCGTTATAACTTCGCCCCTTCTTTGTTAAAAACCACATGCTTAAAATAGTGCTGTTTTTTTCCAGGAATTACAAATTTAGGCCCATACAGATGCTCTTTTACTTCTATATATAGAAATATTTCTATATATTTACTGCATATTTCTCTATGTATGTATCTCTTTTTTCCAGGGACTGATTACAGAACATAAAATAAACCCCCACACCTAAAACACTATGATTTAATTATATATAATCACTGTAATTTTGGCTCATATATATGTTTGATTTTATATATATATATTACCTTTGTTTTCCTCCATTGGCTTTCTACTACAATATATCCTAAAAGCAGGAGAAAAAAAATGCCATTAAAAAAAAAAATAGAAGCAGAAAAAGAACAAAAAAGCAACCCATCTCTTTTTTACAATCCATGGTGGAAGTTTGTGCCTGAATATTTTATTTGTTCCACAGAGATGTAGATTTTCCTTGAAAGATGTGGGGAGGATTTTTTTTTTTTAAATCAAAAGGAAAAAAAAAAAAACCAACCACAAACTACCCAGAAAAAAACAATAAAAGAGAACCAAAAAGGAGGAAAAAAAAAATAAAAATTAAAAAGGCACACAAAACCAACTGCGAATGCGCTCACACAGTCCGGATCACAGTTCATTGCAGCAGGAGGACCCATGAGTGAACCCAACTGGCAGCTCTGCTGCGGATCCGGAGGAGGGATCAGCTCCTTTATCCCATCCAGCGCTCCGAACCACCATTATTTTTTTTTTGTGCTTTGTGTTGGGATGTTTTATTTAAAGCGGAGCGAGCAAAACCCCTGCCACAGCCGCTCCTGGGCTTCGGTTTCATATATATATATATATATATATTTTCCTCTGCACGCACGCCAGCCGTGTGCAGTCCTCTCCCATTACGTGCTCTATCGCTCGCGCTCCCTTTTTTCCCCCCCTCTGCGGATATAAAGGTTTCTCTCCTTTCCCCAGCTTGGCTGCTTATTCCAGAAGTTTCCAGGGGGAGGGGAGCACCCACTGCGGAGCCTTTGCCGCAGCGCCGGGGGAGGAGGAGGAGGAGGAGGATGCAGAGGATGCACCACCTCTCCCTGCCTTGGCTGGCAGCCTCTCTCCAAGCCTCTCCCCCTTCCTAGATTCTTCCCTATCCTTGAAAACAGTGCTGGGAGGTGTTTTCAAGGCTTTTTGGAGGTTTAATTTTTTAATTTTTTTTTTTCCCCCTCCCCCTTTTTGCTAAATAAATTAAAAGCAGGGATGTCTCCTGATGGAGATGGATGAGGTTGGGCTCCAGCAATGGGGCTGCAGCCTGGACCTGGCATAGAGCAAGGAGACGGATGGCAGGAGTGACCTTTCCCAGGTGGTGGGAGGGAAGCTTTCCCCCCCACCCCCGACGCTCTCCTGCTTGGAATTAATTTTAAATAGCAAGGTTATTTTTTATTTTCCTTCCCCCCTCCCCTTAAAGAACAGCTTGCGCTTTCAGTGAGGGTTTTTTTTTTTCCTTGGTAGCCTGTGGGTTGGAGCTTCCTCGTGATCGGGGTTTTTTTGTGTGTGTGTTTTGAATTGCGTTTTAGAATTGCCCAGCTGGAGACAAGTCTTGATTAGAGCTGGAACAATAGCTCCATTTTATTAATAATGGGAAGGATTTACAATCCTACAGCACCTTCCTTGGAAGGCTTTCAAAATCATTTGCAAACACGCACAAATTTAAGATTTCACAGCCCTTGGCTGTGAGGTGGGTAAGTATTTTAATGGTGCCACCACCAAAAATCCCCTCGGCAGCAAATCTCCATTTCTGTGCTGAAAATGATGGCAGATTTGGTGGGGTTTAGGGCTGCAAAGCCGGGGTCGGGGGGAGATTGGCGAGCAGGGCTGGCTGAACGCTGTAACCTCAATCTGTTTACTGTTCTCTGTAGATGCAGAGGATTTTGCTGCGTCCTGGGAACCGGGCTGTTATTTCTCCGCCTGCTCCGTGCAGACAAGCACGCAGCTGCAGACTTCCCTGCTTGTCAGTAAACATCTGCTGATAGATTTTATTGTTGGTTTGGGTTTTTTTTAATTCGTTACCTTTCTGTAGTCCCCAAGTGACCTCTGTTAGTGCTGGCTGCGCTGTGGTTTGACCACAGCTTTGCATTAACGCCGGCTGCTCGCGCTAATGTGTCTCCCTGCGAGGCAGAGTGACCTTGCTGGGGGGACTGGGCCCACCAAGCTAATGCAGGTGCTTCGCTGTGATTATAGAACCGTCCTTCTTCCATCACATCACTTCCCTGACCCAGGTAGAGCACGCGAGTGTTGCAATATTGTGGGTGAAAGCTGTCTTATGGCTTATTTTTTGTGTCCAAGGGAAACGCAGGATTGTTTGTGTAACCCCTCTGCGCAGCAGATACCTTCTCAGAAATGACTGTAAACACACAGGGATCCAAGAGCCGCCTGGGCAGTCGGATATGACCCTGCCGAGGCGCATACGGCACGGCGCTCCAGTGTGGAAGTGCGTGTTGTACACGGGCCGTAGGAACCCACAATGTTCCTGTGGTTACTTCTGTCTGGAGAGCGTGGGTAGGTCCCAGGGCTTCCCCTTCCCACCACTGACCGTTTCACAAAAGCAAAGGCTGGTGCTTCTGGAAAAAACTCTGCCTTGTGGCCTTTAAAAAAAAAAAAAAAGAAAGAAAAGCTGCCGTGGATTAGTCATCCTTATTTTGAAAGGAAGCTGTGTTTGCCAGTCCTATCTGTATAACGCATGTGCGTGTGAGATATTAACTATGAGCTTTATTTGCGGAGGCTGGAAATGTGCTCTGGCTGCTGCTCTTTGGAGCGGTGCCACCCAGGCTCGCAGGTGGAAAAACTGAGAGTCTGGCTTTGCATACCCTTCCCTCCATTTTCCCAATTCAGTGCTGGTCTCTCTGCATCGGCAGGTGTGGAAATGTAGAGGCTGTAACGACACTAATCAAGGAGAGATGAGCTGTCTTCTGGGATCACTTCCAGCTCCTGAGAAGAAACCTGGTGATCTGGGGAGAGATATTTCACAAGGACAGGGAGTGATAGGACGAGGGCGAACGGCTTTAAATTGGAAGGAGGAAGAGTTAGATGAGACATTAGGAAGAAATTCTGATAAGAGTGGGGAGGCCCTGTGGCCCAGGTTGCCCAGAGCAGTGGTGGCTGCCCCATCCCTGGAGGTGTTCCAGGCCAGGTTGGATGGGGCTTGGAGCCCCCTGATCCAGTGGGAGGTGTCCCTGCCCATGGCAGGGGGTGGCACTGGATGGGCTTTGAGGTCACTTCCAACACAAACCATTCGATGATTTGTATCTTTTTTGGTGCCTGTGGTAGTTTTTATGCTCCACTCCGCTGTATCTTGTGAGAAGGCGGAGTTGGACCCTTTCGGATGCTAAAACCGGCACCGTTTTTAAACCTCTCTGTTTTTTCCCTTCCCTGCGGTGACACAGAAGAGTGAGCCATGCAATTGGAACGGTGTAGCAAAGGGCAGCGCCCTCCCCCTTTCCCCTTTCCGAAAACCTTCCAGAGTTGTGTGCTCTCGAAGTGCTGCATAGGCAGAAAACACACAATGCGGTTGTCAGCATTGTGCTGATGTGTGGCACATGGAAAAAAAAATACACACAAAAGAGGTGGGGAGAATGGGTGCCTTCAGGGAGTAAAACCATGGGGCCCCCTCTCCTTACGTGCAATAGTCTTATTACTCCAAATTTTCTAAGACGAACATCAGAGGGAGCGTTGCAACGACCTGAATTGTGTCTGTGAAGACCAGGGTCTCCTCGAATTATTTGTTTTGCTGTAAGCTTGACTCCCCAGAGATGCTGGTGGTTTATTACTTGATTCCTCAAAGTCATTCTCGCTCACCAGGAAGAAGGAAAACGCTTCCTTACTGGGTGCAGTTTCTTTTGTTGTGTTGCAAAAGGTGATGAAAAGCAGCCAGTGCCAGTGGTCACAGGGCAAGTTGGATGCAAGAGGAACATGAGCCAACAGTGAGCCTTGGCAGCCAAGAGGGTCAAACAATTCCTGGGGTGCAGGACAGCATCACCAGCTGGGTGAGGGCAGGGATTGTCCCGCTCTGCTCTGCACTGGGGAGGCCCCACCTCGAATATTGTGTGCAGTCTGGGTGCCACAGGATAAAAAGGACATCAAACTGCTGGAGAGTGTCCAGAGGAGGCCACAAAGCTGGGGGAGGGTCTGGAGGGGAAATTGTATGAGGAGAGGCTGAAGTCACTGCATCTGTTCAGCCTGGAAGAGACTGAGGGGACCTCATCACCCTCTACTGTTTTCTCACACGGGGAGGAGGAGGAGCAGGCGCTGAGCTCCTCTCGCTGGTGACCAAGGACAGGACCCCAGGGAATGGCAGGGAGATACCAGGGGAGGGTGAGGTTGGACATCAGGAGAAGGTTCTTCCCCCAGAGGGTGGTGGAGCACTGGAACAGCTCCCAGGGAAGCAGTCCCAGCCTGACAATATTCCAGCAGCATTTGGCCAAGGCCCTCAGCCCCACGGGGTGAATGTTGGGGTGTCCTGTGCAGGGACGGGAGTTGGACTCGATGGTCCTTGTGGGTCCCTTCCAACTCGGGTCATTCTGTAATTCTGTGTTTCCACACATGGCTTCAAGACTCAGAGTCCCTCCAGTTGTTAGTGTGTGAGGAGTGTTAGTTATCAGTGCCTTCTCGTTAGCCTCTCTTAATGAGAATATTGGCATCAGTGTTGTATGAATGCCTCTGGCTGAGCGATGGAGAGACCCTGCCCTGCTAGGCTGGAGCAACACCTCCTGAGAAACGCAGTGACTTGTAGCACAGCGCTGACTTTATGCTCTCCTGGCTATAGTTTAGCAGAGAGCACATATGAGGCGTGCGGGCCAGGTTCCGTACTGTGCTCCGAGAGTAGGGAAGGCTGATGTGCGGCGTACGTACAAATAGCCAGAGCTCCTGCGCCGAAAGCCTCCACTGTACTTGGAATAAACCAGCGTGGAGAGGAATATTAACATTATTCTCTCGTTAGGGATGTGTTGGTTTGGAGATACGCCTCGTGCTCATCAGAGGCCCTCGCTGGTGTGGAGGTGGACCGAGAAGCTGGTTGATCGGGATGTTCCCACATTTTTCAGGTTGGCACACCCTGTGGGACTTGGAATGGCCCTTCCGTGGTGGATTAGGAGAAACGAGTCAGGATTACCTGGTGAGCTGTTACCACCCTCTGCTTTGGACCGAAGAGTTCCTAGAATGACATCCATGAGGTTTCCAAGCTAAACACCACCTGAATACCCTGTGCCAAAAACCAACCTGGTGATGCAAACCTCCGCTCCTCCTCCACGAGGGTGGAAACCACAGTCTTTCAAGCTTTCCCAAAGAGTTAAAAAGCTGCATCATGAGATCTGCAGAGGTAAAATGAAAGCCAAATCTTGCTGAGAAACTGTTCTCCTGCACCCTATTGCTGGCGAGGTTTTTGACTGTGAGAGGCCTCAGTGCACAAGTATTTTTCTTTTGTGCTTTCCTCTGAAGTGAAAGAGCAATAACAGTGCAAGTGCACGTTCAGTCTGCTTCGTTAAAACACCATTGACTTGCTTTGGGATCAGAATGGTGAAACAAAAGCTCTGGTGGTGGCTGGCTCGGTATTTATTTTGTGCCGGGTGCGCCGATCAATCCGATTGGGAATGTGTTAAACCTATGTCCTCCAACATCTGCAGCGTGGTTTTTCCTGGATGTTGCATGTGGGGTTTTTACATGGAGGTCACAAACAACTGGGTATTGAAAATGGCAAAGTACAGGATACGGGGATCTCTGCAGTCTTAGGGGCTTTATATCCTTGGCCATTGTCATCTTCGGTATCAGTTCACGCAGGGATGGCTTTTTGGGGGTTTGTTTTCTTGAATTTTCTCCTAAAATGCAGTATTTTGCAGCCTGGAAGACCAAAGCCCTCTCTGCCTGGGTGATGAAACATCTTGTTAGGGAAAGACCCTTGCAAGGTGAGGAGATACAGCTCTCTGGAACGTGATCACACAGAAGCTGGGGGCCAGGGGAAGCCAGGCAGAAGCCAGCACTGTGATATTTCTATTTTTTCTCAACACCAGGCAAAAAAATAGTTATTGTTAATATCTCTACTACAGCGTAAGCAAGAGTACGCTCTTGCGGTCCTGCAGTGGCGCATGGTGTTTTGGTTGCGTGCCTCAGCAATCGCTGCTGAAGAAACGTCTTGTTTTTGTACGGCAAAGTATTTTGAAAACAGAGTTGTGCTTTATAGATACACAAACGGGTTCAGTGTAAACTAAAATCCCCAGCTCCGGCGCTGTTATCTGTGCCACAGAAGGCAACTGGTGCTGACCCAGCAGCTACAGAAACAGTGTTTTCATAGAACCACAGAATCATGGAATGGTTTGGGTTGGAAGGGACCTCAAAGCCCATCCAGTCCCATCCCCTGCCATGGGCAGGGACACCTCCCACTGCATCAGGGGGCTCCAAGCCCCATCCAACCTGGCCTGGAACACCTCCAGGGATGGGGCAGCCACCACTGCTCTGGGCAACCTGGGCCAGGGCCTCCCCACCCTCACAGCAAAACGTTTCTCCCTAAGATCTCATCTCAATCTCCTCTCTTTCAGCTGAAAACTGTTCCCCCTTATCCTTGACCCTGCACTCCCCTCCCCAGCTTTCCTGTGGGCAGCTCCCATCCCTGGCACTGTGTGGATAAAAACACCATCGAGAAGTCTAGTGGGGAAAAGTGGTTAAAAAGAAATCACTCAAAAATGGGTTTGAAAACCACGAAGGGATCTCTGGACAGAGTCATCTCATTGTGAAGATTGGGAGCACCAGCCCTCAGAGAGGAAAGAACCGAAATCAGTAGCTTTATTAATACAAACACTGTACTTTGTATTGCTCAATGTCCAGAACCAGGCTTTGTCTTCAAAGCATTTTCCGTTTGTAAGCCAATATCCTCTGTCTTGGCAACAGATGAGCCCAAATATCAAACAGCACCGATTCCTGCTTGGAGAAAATTATCCATTGCATAAAATGTAATGGGTAAGCAATAAAATTAGGCCAGTAAATCAGGCTGGCTTAAAAATGAGATAAAAGCCTGGCTGGCAATTTGATATTCAGCTGCCATACTGTCATTTTAATAAATATCATCGATGGGCAAGACAGGCGCATGAATACATTTTAGAACGAGAAGACGGTGGCTGAAGCTTGTGGCTGGAACAAAGAACTGCTCCGAGTGTTCCTGGTGATGGCTGAGGGCTCTTGTCTGGGTGCCCAAACAGTTTTCTGTAAGAGCAGACGAAGGTGGGTGCGTACTGGACGCTGGTGGGGGATGATCACCACGTGCTGCTGCTGTGACCACTCTGCACAAACCGCGGAGCTATCGCTAAACCAGAACCAAGTATAGGAAATAGAGCAAATAGAGCCCTGGGTGCTGTCCTTGCTCGGAGTCTCCTCCTTGCTTGGTTTCTCCTCTTTGCTTTTGAACATGTTGGGCGAGAGTCCCAGTGACACGCAACAGCGAGCTCCTCCGCTTAGGTAAGGCAATGCCTTACAATCAGACCAACTCGTCTTGCCCATCGTTCTCTGCTGGCTTCCATTGACTGATGTTTCCTCCGGCTGTTTGTGTGGACCCCAAGGATGTTTTCTGATTCTCCTGCCCTTTCCTTTCCCCCACTGAACCAGAGAGCCGTTTAGTAGCTCCTTATACAGCAGCCCCATTTTCTCACACCTTTAATGGTTCTTTTCATCCCTCCTGTTCTTGCCTGGCTTTTCTTGATGTGAACGCAGTGTTCAAGCTGCGATGGGTTTATAACCCGCTCCCTCATTAATAAATGACCTGGCATTTTAATCCTCTCTGGGTGCCGTTAAGAAACGTCCAAGTTTAACCACGGGGTTAGCCAAGATGCCCAGAGATAACTGAGCTCCTGGCTACACCCAGTGCACGGGCGTGAGGAATTTGAGTTGCCCCAGCCTCTCTCCTTGCCTGTCCTGAAGGCTAAGGGCCAGCACGTGATGGGGTGCAGCTTGAGTCCCCTCTTCCTTGGCTGTGTCCCCCTCTGGGAAGGGTGGCACACAAGGATTATAGGATTATAGAATCATAGAATGGTTTGGGTCAGAAGGGACCTCAAAGCCCATCCAGTTTCACCCTGCTGCCATAGGCAAGGACACCTCCCACTGGGTCAGGGGGCTCCAAGCCCCATCCAGCCTGGCCTGGAACACCTCCAGGGATGGGGCAGCCACCACTGCTCAGGGCAACCTGTGAGTGCTTCACCACCCTCATCATGAAGAATTTCTTCCTAATGTCTAATCTCAATCTCCCTGCTGTCATTTTAAAACTGTTCCCCTCATCCTGTCCCTGCACTCCCTGATCAAGAGCCCCTCCCCAGCTTTCCTGGAGCCCCTTTCAGTCCTGGGAGCTGCTCTAAGGTCTCCCCAGAGCCTTCTCGTCTCAAGGCTGAAAAACCCCAACTCTCTCAGCCTGGCCTTGTAGCAGAGGTGCTCTGGCCCTTGGATCATCTCCGTGGCCTCCTCTGGACTCACTCCAACAGATCCATGTTGTGGGCTGCGTGTCTGTGTCTCATGCCTGGCTGCTCACCGTGCTGTCACTGGTGGCAGGGGACGCTCGCAGTGCAGGGACGGCATTGGAGAGCAGTCCTTGGTGAGGCCCCTTTGGCCCGCCGGGAGGTCGGCTGGGCTCTCTCCAGCCTGGCTCTGGCTTCTTTAAAATCTTCCAGTGAGTGAGAGGGATCTGGTTACAGCGGCATCGCCCGAGTGCGGTCGCTGGTTGCAATTGGGAACAGCTTCCCCCTAAAGCATATTAAACATGTCGGGATAGTCCAGAACTTTGTTTGCGTCACTGGCTCCTTTTCCAGCTGGTGTTTGTGTCCAGAGCCCTCGAAGCACTCATCCCACCCTCTCTTCTGTCAGCAGTTGGTGGCTTTGTTGGCAATCCATGGATGTCCCTCCTGGCCAGCGTGCCTGCAAGAGGAGAGGGAATTTAGGCTGGAAAAGCTGTTGGATGTGTGGTTTGGGTTTCTTCCTCTCTGCACTGGGTGCCTGCAGAGTCCATTAAAGCTCTGGACACGCAGCGATCACTCCTTGGGCTTCTGAGCCGTTAGAGCCGAGCCCATTTCCATGGAGAAGCATCGCCTGGTGGAAGGGCCGGTGGAGCGTGTTGGCAATGCCTTTTCCTGCATACATGTGGCTCCATCATATTTCAAATGATGGATCGTTTGTGTGCAAAGAGTTGGGGAGGTTAATTAACTGGGATTTCTTGGTTTCGCGGAGTAGGTAACGCCCGTCATCTCTGGGGAAACTGAGGCACGGGGCTGCTGTGGGATGGGCACGGTGTGCGTCAGTGCTGTGGCCTTGGCCGCTTGGTGAGGTAGACGTGGTGGCAAGGCTGAGCACCACTCGCCCTGGTGAACATGGAAAAGCACCGTTTGGGGGCTTCAGCTGAGGGAAATCCTGAACCATCCGTGGTGGAAGCAAAGTGCTAAACGCCCTGGTGCACAGTGTTCAGTTCTATCCCACCCTCCAGCTGCCCACCTTCCTCGTGGTGGGAATCGCTTGGGAATTTCCCACTCTGGGCATGGAAATGGGTGGGTTTTATCCATGTGGAGGCAGGTTTTGGCGTAGAGTTTCTGGGGGTGATGTTTTGGTGGAAAAGGAGGCTCTGGGAGGATATTTTGATGGAAAAGGGAATCCTCAATGGATATTTTGATGGAAAAGGGCCTCCTGGGGGGACTTCTTGGTGGAAAAGGAGATCCTGGGGCTGACGTTTTCCTGGAAAAAGATACTTGCGTGGATGTTTTGATGGAAAAGAGGTCCTGGGGTGGTTGTTATAGTGGAAAAGGAGACCCCGGAGGGATGTTTTGGTGGGAAGGGGGCTCTGGGAGGGACATTTTGGTGGAAAAGGAGACCTCGGGGGGGATGTTTTGGTGGAAAAGGAGACGCTGGGGATGGGAGGCGCGGACCCTCTGCCGCAGAGCGCCCTTGGGGCGGCTCGGGGGGCTCCTGCGAGCGGAGAACCCTCCCCGCCTCTGTTTTGCAGCCCCGGTTGTTGCAGCGCAGCGCCCCCCTCTCCCTCCCCGCCGCGCGAGGCTTCGCGCGCGCCCCGCCCTCTGCGCCTGCGCGGGACGCGCGGGGCGGGAGCGCGGAAAGAGGAGCAGGCGGGAGGGGGGGTGCCGCGAGCGGGCGGGGGCGGCGGCACAGGCAGCGCGCGGAGCAGCGCGCAGGGTTCCCCCCCTGGCGGGGGATGGTGCGGTCCGGCGGCGCGCGGCGGGGCGGGGAGAGAGGAGGAGGCGGCGGAGGAGGGGTGTGAGCGGTGGAGGGGGAGGAGGCGGCGCAGGGAGCGCGCGGGGCAGCGAGGAGCGCCCCCCCCTCGCGGGGGATGGTGCGGTCCGGCGGCGCGCGGCGCTGAGCGCGGCGGAAGGGGCGGGGGCGGCGCGCGGGGAGCGGCGCGCGCGGGGCGGCAGCGCGGGGGCAGCGGCGGCGGCGGCGGCGGCCGAGGGGGGGGCGGGGGGGGGGCGGCTCGGCCCGCGCCGCGCAGCATGGTCCGGGAAACCAGGCACCTCTGGGTGGGCAACTTGCCCGAGAACGTGCGCGAGGAGAAGATCATCGAGCACTTCAAACGGTGAGCGGGGAGCGGGGAGCGGGGCGGGCGGGGGCGGGGGACACAGACCCGCCATGAGCCCCGTGAGGTCCCGTGAACCCCGTGTTCTCCGTGGACACCATTGCCCTCCTGAACCCCCATGAGGCCCGTGAAGCCCTCGTGGTCACCCTGAGCCCCGTGAGCTCGCGTGTTCTCCGGGAGCCCCCCGAGCCCCCGTGAATCCCCATTGCTTCTGTGGTCCCCTTGAATGCCCGCGGTCCTCGTGAACACCATTGCCCCGCGAACCCCTCGTGATCCCCCTGAGCCCCCTGAATCCTCTCGCATCACCGTGATCCCCCCCGAACTCCGGGAGCTCCGGTGATCCTCCCCGAACCCCCTTGGATCCCCGTGATCCCCCTGAACCCTGTGGTCGCTATGAGTCCCCGAATCCCTCTTAAACCCCTAGCGATCCCCGTGAGTCCCCCTGAACCCCCGTGAGCCCCAGCCGTGCCGTCCCCCCGCGCCGCTGCTTTGCTTTCATTACTCAGCGTTCGGAGTTCTACCCTTTTCTGCCCCCTTTCCCCGCGTTCCCCTCCGTGCGGATCCCCCCGGCTCCGGGGGTGCCGCTCCGTACCCTCAGTCGCGATCGTTGAGTCCCGAAAATCCCAGGAATCCAAGGAAAAACAGCTCGGGAAGCGTTCCGGGCTCCTCCGTGCATTGTTTGGGTGTTTTCCTTGCAGGGATCAATCCTGCTCATAAGGAAGTAGGGGCTCTTTGCATGGTTGTGTGGTTTTTTTCCTCTCCGCCTTTTCGTGCGAGGCGGAGGAAGAGGCTGCTCCCCCGCTGCCTCAGCAACACCTTTTTCCTCGGGAAATGCGCTCGCACAAAGTTGGTGTCTGGCATCCCATTCTGGAAGCTGTTTTTTTAGGAGAAAATGAAGCCCAGGGTGGCCACTGAGCTCTCGAGTGTTTAACTCCCTCCAAAAAACCAGGGATTATGAAGCTTCCTTTAATCTTCCTGTGTTGGAAAAATGTCGGAGCGTCCTTAATAATGAGTCACCATGGGAAAAATAGATGTGGTGACACTGGGGGGGGGGGGAGGTCCCCACCGCCTGTGTCCCAGCTCTGCTGCAGAGGAGCTGGGGGGAGCCGGGGGTCTCATCCGTCCCCCGGTCTGAGCTGCAGCAGCAGAACCCGGGCTGGGCTGCACATCGGCACTTGGAAATTGCCCTGGTTTAGTTCACCTGTGCTGTTTTCCCCTCCAGTTTAATTCTCCTTTGCTGCTTCTTTCCTCCCGGTTTAATCCATCGTGGCTGTTTCTTCCTCCCCTGATTTAATTCACCTCTGCTATTTCTGTCGTCCATGGTTTAATTCATTATCCCTGTTTCTTTCCCCCTGGTTTAATTCACCTTTGTGGTTTCTTTTTCCCCCCACTGAGCCCGGAATCGCTGCTCCATCCCTGGCAGGGCTTAGGATGGTGGCTCTGTTTATGGTGGGCTCCTTCTTGTCCCCGTCCCGGTGCTGTGACCCAGCGCCGTGTGAAGGCAGGGTTCAGGGAGAGAAAACCCGTGCGGGGTTGTTTGTGTAATTCCAGGCATAGCTTGCTGAAGAACAGGCACTCAGAAGTGGAAAATTGACATTCCTGGGTCTTATTTTGTCCAGTCCTCCTCCTTTTGTGAGATGTATTAAAGCAGGGAAAAAGTTGCTATGGTGCTGTTGCTTGGAGATGGATGGGAAAAAATGGCAGGCGCGGAATCATTAATGACCTTTTTTTGGTTGTTTTTACCTTTGTGAGTTTCCATCGGAGGTTTGAGAAGGAGATTCAATCTCCGCTTGTGTCTGTAATCGCTCCCTGTGCCTCAAACCTGGTCTTTAACCGGGATTTGCGTGTTTGGGTGAGGCTGATCCCATGCAAGTAAACATGGTTAAAATGTGCTCCGAAACATCTGGCTGTGGGTGCTAATGCGCAGCAGGAATGATCATAGCCCTTTTGGGGTGGAAAACACCAGGATATTTGTGTCAGTGGAGGGATCTCGGCTGGCTTTGGGGCTGGATTGTGTAGGTGCCGTAGGTGGACAATGGAGCAAGGCTTCCTTTGTATGCTGGTGGGAGCCTGGGGGAAGGGACACGTTACACAAGGATTGCATGGCGTGGGGGGCTGTATCCGCAGGGAAGGCGGCTGCCTGAGTGCCGAGCTAGGATGTAGAAGGCTCCCTCCGTGGAAAGGAGAATTTAGTTTGGAGAGAAAGTCTTTTCAGATGGAGCTGAGCTTGGTGAAACCCAGTTCCCACCCATCCCCCAGCCTGGAATAGGGTGAACAGCGTGTGGAGAGGCTGAGCTGCTGGAGCAGAGGAGAAACTGGGGAAATAGCTGTGCAGATCTCAGCTCCAAGGACCGGGAATGGTGTTACCCCTGAATCCTCTGCGCTTCAAGCGTGTGTTTTTCCACTTTGCTTGGGAAACGCTGCCATTTCCACATTAAAGCCAGTGCGCAAGTGGTCCTGGTGGCATGGTCCCTGCTAACGGCAAGTTTGGGAAACACAACCATTTTGTTTCTGAAGGAGCAGAAAAGCCAGGAAGGCTCCCAAACCCTAAAATCTGGCAGCCGAGCTTGATATGAGGGGCTGGCTGCACCCCCCTCCCCCTCTGGTTAACCGGTTACGTGGGAACCTCGCTGGGGATTGCAGCTTCTGTGAAATTCTTCCAAGGGAGGAATTCAGACCAAAGAGGTGTTCTGCAGAAACCGTAGAGTTTTTTTGCTGAAATGCTTGTGATTGGTTTTGTTCAGGGTGAATTAAAATAGCGCTTCGGAGTTCTCTTAAATTAGGGAATGCTAGAGCTGGCTTCTGTGAGCACTGCTGGGTATTTTTTCCTTAAAAGCCCCCCCCCCTTTTTTTTAGTCTATTGTCCTGCTATTAAAGGGTGTTGCAAAAGAATGGGGTTTGTGTGCATTTTCACAAGTTGCAATTGTTCCGGGCTTTCTGCTTTGTATCTAGACCCTCCCTATTTAAAAACTTCTTCCTAGTGTGCTGGATTTTCTTTCAACTCAGCAATTAAGTCATTCCTGAATATGAAAGCAGTCAGTGCCAGGATTGGAGGTCGGCCCTTAAGATCGAATAAGCAGCGAATCCGTGTTAGGCTATGGGAGATGAGAGCTCGGCGCTCAGGGAAGCGGTGGTAGCGATCATTTGGGTTCACCTAATTAATGCTGTCTTGACTAGCAGGGAAAAAGTCATTCCCCATCATCGGAACAGATGCTCGGCAGCTTGCAGAACAAGGCGACTAAATATAGTAACAGTGTCCCCGGCGCAAGGGCTGGCCTTCCATGGGTTTTCTCCTTCTTGTGTTTTCTTCCAGTTATTGGAAAGAACATGGCTTTGTCCCTTTATTGGTGTTTTAAAGGGTAAGGGGATTAAAAGCCTCTTAATTACGAGCTGTGTGGATTGGGTGTGCTGTCTCCTCTTCAGAGGAGAATTCAGACATTTGGAGAGGCAGCCAAGTCTGGGAGAAGCGCTGGTTTCGGGAAGCAAATGTGCTCCTTTGGAATCGTTAGGAATAAGTTGTAGATCAGAGCAGCCTTGGAGAAGACAAACAGGTTTCTGTTGGGAAAATGTGCTTTTTTTGGCTTCAGCATGTTCCAGTTTCTGTGTTGAGGAGATGCGCTGGGTACCTTCAAGAGAAGAGGTTTGCATTTAAACATAACAGCTCTGAGGAGCTGCTCTGCAAAGAACTGGCAATGTTTGTTTTCAGTAACTCATAGAAAACATTTGGTCAGTTCACCAGCAAATGTTTGCCTTGATGGCTGGGGGTGTGAATTCAGCCTAGGAACACAAAATTGCTGTGTGCTGTGCTCTGTGTGGCATGGCTGTGGAGTACCGTGGGGTGGAGGCGTTTGGGTGGGCTCTAGGACAGATGGTGTGCGGGCAGAGTGGTGAGGGTGTGCTGGTTGGAGGTGGGGCGAAGGTGCAGAGGGAAGGAGAACCCTATGTGTGGGTTCAAGGTGATGGCTGATAGGACAGCCACACTCCGGGGCCTTTTTCCACGTCTGGCACTGGCAGGTCTTGCACGGCCTTTCTGTGGGAACAGGCTTGAGTCGGAAGTAGCAGTGCTACAGTTCTTCTAGTAAAGTGTGTTCCCAGGGTTTTATTGCTCATGATCGAGTAATAGTGCTTGGAGATCACGTAGGATGCAAACACGCGGATGCCTGTACTGAATCAGAGAGATCTCTATCCAGGTGTGTTTTTATTTTGAGAAAATACAGACATGAGGTGACAGAATGAACCATTCCTGGTGTCTCCCTCGATTCGTATCACTTCTAAGTGTTGGTATTTTCACGGTTTAGGTCGTGGCCTTCTCAGTTCAGAGCCTTTGAAGGGAGGGGAAAGGTAAAATTCATGACCGTGCTTTCCTGAAGCAAAGTCTGGAATGTTGGGCTGTGTTGGAGTTTTGTGCTGTGTTTTACACATCTCCAGTGAGGTAACCTTAGTTCATAGCTTCGTAGATGGTGGGGAGGACACGTGGTTGTGGGATTAGGGCGAGGGGATTAAATGAACTGCCCAGAATCAGAAGGGAAGGAAAGGTGTAAGATGCAGGACATGTCCTGCTTGAGTCTCAGTCAGCCCTACTGAAAGTTGGCCTTGCAGTGGTGTAGGTTTCTCAGCTGGCTCATTGGGGGAGGTGCTGGTTCTGGAGGTGGCTTGTGTCTTTGTTTTGGCTGGATCTCCTTTAATAACTCTGTTCCTTACGCTGGCTCACCAAGCGCCACAACGCAGCCCAAGCATCGCCTCCACGCTGTGCCCAGGGTGGTACTGGGCAGCATTTGTCTGCAGCTACCTGCTTCACTATGGGGGTGGGGAGGCCCTGGCCCAGGTTGCCCAGAGCAGTGGTGGCTGCCCCATCCCTGGAGGTGTTCAGGGCCAGGTTTGATGGGACTTGGAGCCCCCTGATCCAATGGGAGGTGTCCCTGCCCGTGGTGGGGGAATTGGAACTGGATGGGCTTTGAGGTCCCTTCCAACCCAAACCGTTCCACAGTTCTTCCCCAGAGACTGAGTCACACGGAGGATGGCTCTTCTGCAGTTTAAGACTCATGAATCCTCCAGCTGCTCCGGACTCTGCTCCTTGCATGCAGTTGCGGTGGCAGCTTGTTGACGCCGCGCTGGCCGAGGAAATGCCTGTGTAATTATTTCAAAGAAACTTAATGAAAAGCTGCAAAGAGCGTGCATTTGGACTAAGCTGCTGTGAGGTGTTCTTATACGCTGAGCCGCATTAGAAAGATAAGTTGGTGTCACTGGGTTAAAAAATTCTGTCATCTTTTGAGCCTTTCTGGTGGTGTTTCTTCTCTGAAGTTTCTTTGAAGGTCCTGACTGTGTGTGTTTGTGATTTGATGGGAGCTGAGCTGCTCCAACGTGATGTTGACGTGTGGTATTTCTTGTCCTTGCTCTGAATCTCCTTGGTACAATGGCAAAGTAATCCTAGCGCCCTGTCTTGAGTCAACTGGGAAGCAGGTTTACGTGTTGAGAACCTCCTAGTCCTTGCGAGGTTTGTGGAGGTATTAAATCCATCAGGTTGATGGATTGAATTTCTTTTGATGGCCTTGTTGGCTGCTTTTTTGCCCTTCTTGCTTTTCCTAGGACAGAAAGTCATGCCAAGCTCTCCAGCAAATGACCTTATTGCCATCTTAAGGTGTGTCCAAAATTAGGTCCTTGTTTTTGCTGAGGGCGAGAGGCACTAGCTGGCTTTTCGTAAAAAGGGAAGTAAATACCCAAATGAGGAGAGGGCAGGAGGCAGATGTGGGACAAGTTGTGAGTCAGGATGGACCTGGGCCTCCTTGGGAACCTTGTTTTCAGGAGCTGCTGTCACAACTGCAGTCTGTCTTGCTGGTGTGGTGTTTTCACACTGTTGTCAGCTTGTGAAGAAGAGGAGGAGATGCCTTCTGCACGTGGAGATGTACCTGAGAAATAACAAATATCAAACCAAAGTCTTCTGAAGGTGTTTGGGGAGGGATAGAACCGAGGATCCCCCCCTCTCAGCTGGTTTTAGACTGCCAGAGGTTTTGGGAGAGGTGCTGGCAAGCAGGGTGTCAGCGGGGTGGATACATTCTGGTTTTGGTAGCTACCAAAAATAAGCACTTGTGAGATATTTTGCTTGTGTTTTTTATTAGGTTCAGTGAACTTGCTGAGGTCTGAGAACGCCCTGAAACCAAAGACAGCAAGGGCAAACATTCCTAAACAATGAACTGAGGAATAAACTAGAAAATATGATTACTCTCCATAATAAGATTGTGAGTTTAGCTGCATCTTCGGCATGCCGAGTTAGGAATCTCGTGGGAGGAATAGGAGCCTGAAGATGAAGATTCACGGTGTACAGCCAGCCCTGCGGCCCACCTTAACATGAATCTGTGGTGTTGTGAGGACTGAACAGTTAAGGAAAATCAGACAAAAGCTGCTTTTTTCCACTGCCCAAGCCAACAAGTCAGCAGCGTTTCCCACACAGTGATTGTAGGCGCTGGGGTTTCGCCTTTCTCTCAGCCTGGTGAGTAGTGGCAGCTCTGGTCTCCTCATCTGAGAAACATATCCAGTGCTGTTCTGCAGGAATACATTAGGTTGTGATGAAAGCTTCTAAACGATGACTAAAACGCAGCAACTGCGGTGGTTTCTGCATTTCCATAGTTATTGTTTAACCTGCTAACGCGGCATAATCGTCCCGTGCGATCTGTAGGATCCTGCAGCGTGGAGATAACCTCCTTTAATAACAGAACAAACGTTGTTACAGGCTTCTCGTAAGTATGCTGGGCTGTATTCCAGGGCCTGCTGCAGCCTGATCTGCCGGCAGGGTGGATTGGATATGCAGCCAGTGTCTCCAAATTCGGTGAAGCAACCTCCTTCTCTGGACGGGTTTTTTGGAGGCGTATCCCGTAGCGTGGCCTGTGCCTGGCTCTGTCCTGCTGTTTGTATATTCCTGCCTCGTCTGAGGTCCAACCGTTCATGGTGACTTGGGTGAGAATGCGGCAGAAGTCGGATGTGAAAGAACCATCAATTTTCCGCTCAGACAGACTAATCACGGGCGAAGAGCAGCAGGCTCTTAATGACCGGTTTCTGTTTGAAGACTCAGGTATCTTTTAAGAACAAAAAAAGGAAGCTTTTTTTGCTTCCTTTCTCTTCCCCTTTTTAATTAAGCTCAGCAGCTTAAAATTGAAAGCACTGTTTTTTCCTGAGCACACTTAAATCTGAAATGCGAGCTTCCCAATCTGATGAAATGCCCTGAAAGTGGTCTCAGTCTCAACCTGGAAAAGCCGGAGGGTCCAAACGTCTCTGGAAGGAGTGAGAGTAGATGATCTGCCCTGCTGCCTGGTGGGTGCCCATGTTGTGCTCTGCAGATGGAGACAGTACTAACGTGTGTGTGTGTTTCTCTTGAACATCGCTCTGCACCAACAGGAGAACTTGCTTGTCTTCTGTTCAAACCAAGGTCTTGTCACGAAGGCGATCAAGTACCCATTCAAGTTTGAAATGATCTTTCAGCTCAATTAAAAGCTCTACTACCAGCTTGTAAGTTATTTTTTTTTTTAGCAAGTGGTGAATCACCTTCAGTTCTTTTCCAGGTACCAACCCAAGCTGGTTGTGTTTTCTCTCCATGGGATCAATTGACAGTAACTCAATGTCCCTGTCACAGATTTCCCCAGCTGTGGTGGACATGTCTTCCGTGAACTGCTCACCGCTTCCGTGCGGCACAAAGCATCGAGCGGTGGTCCATCTGCTCGGGCCGCTGGTGTGAATGCCTCCCGTCCTCATGAGCAGCCACTGCTGCCAAAAGCACACAGAGGCTTGTTTCAGCGTTCCCTCTTTCGGTTCCCTGGCAGCTGCGGGTGACCTGTAACGGCTAATAAAGCAAAATAAGAAAAATAAATTGCCAAGTATTTAAAAAATAAATTGCCAGTATTTAAAGCTGTTGTCTTTGGCGGAAAAGAGCCTTCCGGCCTCATTAGCATCCTGACTGTGCAGAGAATAAAGGCTCGGGATGGATAAGTATCTCCCTTGTATATGTAATCAACATCTGATTTGATTTTGGGGATCTGTGCTTTTGAGACTGCTCTGGGAAAGGCAGCTGAACACGCAGCTAGAGCGCTGGCGATCCACACCCTCATTGTCATCACAGTCCAAATGAACCTCTGGGCATTTCCTTCACTCCAGCACAACTTACTGGAAGTATTTGTGGCAGAGAGGCTTTGCTACGTTGAAAAAAATAACCCCTCTTTTGGCGGTGATGTTGTACATGAATGCTGGGTGTGGGCATGGTGAGATACGTGTTTTGGCTGCAGTGGCACTCAGGAGGGCTCTCTGACTCTCTGTCCGTTCAGAGACGGCAGTCCCTCTGTTCTCCTGGTGGCTCACACTCTTTCCTAGCTGCTGGCAGACTGATTCTTGAAAACAAGCATTTAAAAGTGAAGCTGATCACCAAAATGGCATACAATTAGGAAGCAGCCATCCTTATAGTTGGGATGATGTTCGCAGATGCGTGGTGCATGGAAGAGTGTATCTGCTGTCTCCTCACACTGCAGGACAGCCCTGTAGGTCTGGTGGCACCTGTGCACCTCAAGGTCAGGGTCTGCCAAGTGCCTGGGAATGGAGAGGCCTCTGCTAGGTCAGCTGGTAGATCCGTGGTGAGGAACCTCACTGTCATTGCCATGACGTTCATGCTCGCCTCTTTTCAGGTCAGCTTTGCAAAACCCTGATTCTGAGTGGCATCAAAAGAAAAGCCATTAAACTCTAGCTAAGGAGCTCGGCTGTGGGAAGCTCTCTGCTCTTGCCCATGGAGAAGCGCCTGGAGCACAGGCAGTCACTGCAGACAGAACTCCGAGTGCGTGCCTGGCTCTCGACGGGTGCTTGTCGGCGGGGAATGTTGGTTTCCTTGGGCTGAGACCTGGCTCGCGCCGGGTACTGCGCTGCCAGCTGGGTTAGTCACAGGAACAAGCACTTTCTCCAAGGTGATGGCAGCGGTGAGTCAGGAACCAAAGAAACAACATGGGCAGGTCTGTGTTTGGGTGTCTGGCCAACACTGCACTTTGCGAAGGAGCCTGGGTTGGCTGGGAACCGACTTTTTTCCTGCCTGGTTTCAAGATCGCACACTTTGAGGAGCAGGTGAGGTTTTGGGGCTGTGACTTGGATGTGGCCATGAGTCCGTGGATCTGGAATGAATTTCAAGTTGTCCAACCTGTTGACTGAATTGCAGTTGGTCACTCCTTCAAACTGAGTGGTGGCTCCAGGGGAAAAAGCCATCCAGCCAGTTGGGATGGTCGAAGAGATGGATAAATTTACTTTTCCTCTTAAACACCGTTTTTTGGAAACTGTGCAGAACCTTGGAGAAGAGGTTATCAGGTTTGGGTTTGACTGGAAACCGGTGAGCACCAAGACTTGAGAAGGCTGGAGATGACACTTATTTACTGCATTTTGCGGCATGGCGTGGAGGCCATAATGTTATGACTCTGCATGTTCCTTCATCTGCTGCTGAGTACATGGAAAGCAGGGCTTGAGGAAGCAGAACTTGGATGGGGAATTTAAGAGCAAAAAACCTGATTAATCATGAGATTTCCCCACAGTTGTGATGCGGGACGTTGTTACAATCAAATCCAAGCAAATCCTAAAATCACCCCCACAAAAGAATGGGCTTCAGCAGTTCCTCTGCAGAAAGTGTTTCACCACCCGTATTCTTGAAGCAATTCTGTCGATGATGTTTTAGCTGGAATTAAAAATGCCCTGGAGATGGATCCCAGTGGCTCTGTGTCTAGCACGTAGTAATGTGATGCTGCGCATCTGCGTAGGCTGGAGGATAAAGAATCACAGCGCGTCGTGCTTGACATGACACAGCCGAGCAGGCAGCATTTCTACTGATTGTTGTAAGCTTTTGGGGCATCTAAGAGCAGTCGTGTTTGTTCTTGTCTGCTTGCAGACCAAGGCTGGTGTGATTTTGCTGTGCATATGGATTTGCCCTAATAAAATCCGAGCCCGTTAGCCGGTTTCAGCTGTGCTTCCTTGTGACAGGGCACTCGCAGTCTTGGAGACACGACGTTCCTTTGAGTTTTGTGAAAACAAGCAGTTTTAATAGAGGAGAGAGACCTGATTAGCGGCCCCATGGAGAGAAAAGCTGCAGCGGGAGTGCAGCCCTTATTAGACATTAAAGAATCCACATGGGAGAGAGGTGTTCCTGACCGTGGGAAAAGCTGCAGTGGGAACTGGCAGTTATTGGACGCCGGAGAATTCGACCTCGAGACATGCATCCATGAGAAACGAGTCTTCATTATTTCTGCTCACAAAGCTGCTTTGATTTCTTATTTTTTTTAATAATGTATATACCAATAAAGCGCAGCTTCAGATCCTTGCCGGCTTCTCCTTAATTGTGCAGAGGTGGCAGCTGGGAGAAGTTCCTTAACAACACAGCTTCTGCCTCTTTTCTGGCTGGCTGGGGTGGCCGTGTGGATGAGGAGCGCCTTTGAACGGCTCTAATGCAGTAATTTTGCACGAGGCCCGTTGTTCCAGCTGAATCTGGATCTGCCTACGGACAACGTGATGCAGTGCCGGGGCTTGCTGGATGTTGCAGGCAGTGGAACTGCTGACTTGGGTGAGGATGGTAACTGTTGCTGAGGACAAGCTGAGGCTGCTTGTTTAATCAGTGGAGCTCCATGTAATCCCAGTGTCCAGAGCATGGATTTGTGTCCTCTCTGTCGTCTTTGCCAGGCTGAGGTGTTGCTGGGACTCCGTGCTGTTTCATGCTGTGCAGGTGTTGCAGTGGAGCTGACCCATATCTTGAGGAGCGGCTGTATCTGTAGGCAGGTTTTACCTGATGTGTCCGCGCTGGAACAACTTCTCTGTGGCAAAATGTTTTGTCATGGGGGTAGCAGAAAAATCTGGTATATCGACTGCTGGAAGAAATGGCTACAGACAGCAGCAGCCATGAATCAATGGTTTGAAATACTCTGTTTGTTCCCTCTCTGGGGGTGCATAATAATTTCTTCCGTATATTAATGCCTCAGCAGTATCCAAATGGCGACTTTGCAATAGACGTAAATAAAACATCTTAATTAGCAATCACTCTTACTTTGTGTCTTAAAATGGAGCGCTCAGCTGGGCTGGAAAGCAAGAAGTGAGCACTTATTTCAGCATAGAGTTATCTGCTGGACCGTCTGATCTGCCGAGCTGTTAAATAACAGCACTATCGTGAGCATCGGTGAATGTGCCTGTGCTAGCTTTTTAATTTCCTACTTTGTCATCTCGCAGGGAGGGATTACGAGTGTGGACAAAGCCCTGGCTGTTCTCGGTGCATGACAGGAACACGTGCTGTGTCCCATTAACAAAACCCCTGTTTGTGGTTGGGGCTGGGAGATCTCCTGTTGAATGCTGAAGGGAGCTGGTCTGCATTGGACTCACTTGGGCAGTGGGGCCTAAGGGGAGAGTGAGGAGCGTCATGTTGAGGTTTCACCCCACTCATGCCCGTGAATTGTGAGTTTTCCCTGAAGATCCTCATGGCTAGGAGGAAAACTGCAGGGAATGCCCTGAAGAAAGTTGTTTTTCTCACACACCCACCCCCCCCTCCCGCCCCGAGGTTGCAGAGCCAATAAAGATTGCCCTGAACAGGTTTTAAAGCATCTCAAATTGCAATCTGGAAAATTAGGGGAGTGTGTTAATTAGGGCATGTTTCTGAATCACTGCTGTCACAAGGTTTGCTCTCGGCGTGGCTTGAGAACCAGCACTCGGTGTGATAGAGGGGCTTTGGCTTTGCCTGGCTTTGAGAAGGTAAAGGTTTTCCAAGCCAAGCGTGACCTGGATTTACAGCTCACTGATGAGCTCTGCTACTCCTCACCATCCGGAACACTGTCGCGGTCGCTCTTATCGTTGTAGAAACAGCAGTTTTTGTGCCGAGAGAGTTAGAATGAGAGAGGCATTTAATGTGTTTTATTTTTAGCTGTCTTTAACGCTGCGTAGCAGCTGGAGATCAGGAGAGCCAACACCATACATTGAGACTGCTCTGGAGGCTGCTGGACCTGCTTCATACGTTGCTGGCAGCCTTTGTGTCAGTGC
Source organism: Neomorphus geoffroyi (assembly GCA_033558235.1). Taxonomy (NCBI): domain Eukaryota; kingdom Metazoa; phylum Chordata; class Aves; order Cuculiformes; family Neomorphidae; genus Neomorphus; species Neomorphus geoffroyi. The sequence continues at coordinate 2,065,803 of JAUMJM010000075.1, read as the reverse complement.
CCTCGTCCTTGTGGGCTTCGGCACTTAAAGCTGTTTCTTCAACAGTTGGGGTGTTTGGAGGAGTGTTACAAAATGGTGTTACTGGGCTCTTCCAGGGTGTGAGTGTATTAGATAAATATATTATTATATATTAGATAAATATCTGTACTGTGGTGTTTTCCTCATGACCCCAAATTGCCAGTTTTCCATCTCAGGTTATAACTGTAGCGTGTTGTGAGGGATTCCGGGTGTCCTGGTGAGCCAGCTCTGTGCAGCACGGGGTTGGGTGCCCTTGGGAGTGCAGGCTCCTGCCCTCAGCCCCACGCTGTCGCAGTGAGGTGTTTGTTTGCTGCCGCCAGTCACCCTGCGGCACAGCCGCCGGCGAAGTCAGTGGCCCTGCGCACGCAGCCATATTTGTTGTTCAGCATTCGAGATATCGTTTGACCAATTCCCTGTGGAGGAGCGGCAGTCAAGCGGCTGTGCTCCTCGCGCAACAGCTCCTGCATTGGTTATAGTGGATTTTAGGTGTATTTTGCAGAGCTCTGGATTTCGCTTGTTGTTTTGATCAAGATACACTTCAGTACACTTGCAGCGCTTCCCCCCAAGACCTGCACACCTTTCTCTAAGGTTGCTGTTGTACACCAGTTACTGAATTTAAGAGAGCCCAGTAACACCGTCTGTGCATTTCTGAGTACCTTTTGTTTAGATTCCATTGGTTTTGGGTGTCTGTAGGCTCTCAGTCTTCCTTCCCTGCTGGGCACATGATGAGATGGCTAGGTTTTGAGCTGATGCTTTGCATTACTTGAAGCAGAGTGTAATTCCCAGGAGCTCTACTGCTCGACTGTGACAGTGGGGAAAAGCCATCTGGTTTCACTCTTGATATAAAATTCCCCTTCTAAAAAAAATTCAAAACTATGTAAATGGGTTTTGTGGCAAGTAGAGTGGATGTCGCAGATACGAAATGTGGAACACACCTGAAAAGGGGCTCCAGGAAAGCTGGGGAGGGACTTTTACAAGGGATGCAGTGGTAGGATGAGGGGGAATGGCTTTAAATTGTAAGAGGGAAGATTTAGTTTGGACATTAGGAAGAAATACTTAACGATGAAGGTGGAGAGGCCCTGGCCCAGGTTTCCCAGAGAAGCCATGTCTGCCCCATCCCTGGAAGTGTTCAAGGCCAGGCTGGATGGGGCTTTGATCACCCTGATCCAGTGGGAGGTGTCCCTGCCCATGGCAGGGGGTTGGAACTGGATGGGATTTGAGGTCCCTTCCAACCCAAACCACTCCATGATTCTGTGAACACAGTACATGATGTCCTTAGGCCAAGGATGTTACAACTACTGTGTGCTGTGTTTTATTTACGGCTGTGGTGCCATTGTGATTGGTTACAGCCGTATTCCTTCCAAATGCCCATGTAAGGATCCCGGCTCCATTGCATTCCTGGCCTAGGAACTACAGCGGTGACTATTGAACACCGCTTTGGTGGTGAGATGGGAGGGGAACCCTGTTCGTGTTGTGAGCTGGTCCTTCTGGGAGCTGGCGCTTATGTCTGAGCAGGGTTTCTCAAGCACAGCTGTCCTGTTGTCCTGCTGCAGCACTATGGCGTTTGCTGCTCTTCCAACGTGGTGTTCTGTGTGTGACATGGATGGGAAGCAGATGCATATATCCTTTTGTTGTGCCTGTGTCTTGTGTTGTGGAAGGGGTGTCTGGGATAGCAGGAGATGCCAGACCTGATGTTGAGGGAGTTTGGAGTCGGCAACTAGAATAAAACTGCTGTGGAGCTGCGATGGCGGCTGCCTTTTGTGGCAGCTTTGTCTTTGCACATCTGCATTTCCCTGTGTCTGGAGCGGGTCTGCTCTGTGCACGGGGAGGGCAGGGCTGGAGCAGCCCCTGCGCAGGGTGCTGGGCTGATCAGGAGGTATGGGCAGGGAGAAGCGCGGCAGCCAGCTGGAGAAGTATTATTCCAGGTCACATTATTTTGTTATGAAATAACAGCAGAGCCCAAGGAATGCGATTGGCCAGGAAAGCCTCCCGCTGCGCGAGCGTTTTACTGAATAATGCAGGCTGGGGCTCGCCTGGGTTATATAATAATCCACGAGGAAGGAGCCTGAGCGTGGCACGGAAAAATCATCCCTGCTTTTCAATGGCTAAAGATAGCTGGCTTTAGTCAAAGTGAATCTGAACGGATCCAAAATACTCAGATGTCCTGCTGCATCAGGACGTTGTCTCAAATGACGCTCGTAATGAGTGGTGCAGGAACCGATGCCATTATTTTTGACTTCGCAGTGTGCCTGGGCGTTAACTGTATTGGGACTGTAGGGCCGGCATTGGCATAAACACGTGGCTGAGTTCTTGTAGACTGGCGTGCGGCTGATCCGTGGGATTCGGCCCCAGTGAAAATAGTTGGGTGTAAATTGTCTTCCAAGTTCCAGGTCGCTCAGTGTGAGGAACGAGGAGGGAATATGTAAAGTGAGAGTCGGTTTGAACTGAAAAAGCCAATCTTCCTGATTTCAAGCTGCCTTTTCCTGTGGGTATGGATTATCCTGTAAAGATCCCAACCGGTCTATAAGATACACAGCTACGTGGTAGCATTTGCTTACAAAATATTTGCTGGCTGTCTTTGTCTGAGTCCATCCTTTGTTCACAATGTGTTTCCTTGGGAATAGCAGAGACTGTGCAGGAAAAAGAATGTTTGGAGTAAAGACCTGAGATGAAATGGTTAATTAGAGGTGGGAAGGTGAGGGTGCTGCGGGTGCCGATCCCCAGGAGCGTTGATCCCCCTGTGCATTGTAGGGGTGACTCTGGCTGCGTCGGGGGACAGCTTGCCCTGGGGAGGAGGGACCAGCCCGACCTGGTATTGGAGGAGGCTAGGAGGCTGTGTTTCCCAACCCGGCCGCACTGTCTGCCGGGACTGACGGGAGAGCTGGGGAGGAGGACGGGCTGGAGAGCCAGGAAAACATGCCGAGCAGCCATGCCATCAGCCCAGACGTTTCAGCTGCTTGATTAGAGAGGCGCTTTGATCTACAGTGAATGAACTGATAATGCCGAAACTATGAATTCCTGTCCTTTGTCTGAAAAGCTGGATTAGCCTGCCTTTGTTCGAGCAATGCTTACCGAGCAACTTTTTTTGTTCGGAAAGGGCGCTGGATCTGTGTTTCCAGCTGGGGACTGCGATTGGGCTGTGCTGGTGGAGGGGCTCGGTGACAGAACTGCTTGCGCATGTCCTCGCTGGTTCCGGCTGAACTGTACACCCCTCCGAAAATGCGGCCTCGGCTGCCTTTGCTGCGTGTGGAGGCAATGGTTAATCCGCATTGGTCACAGGCGGGAGGAGGCACTAAAAAGCCTTGTTTTCGTGTGAGTCTGTGGCGTTGGCGCTGAGCGAACGAGCCTCTTTGTTTTCTGTCGGGTCTGCCAGCAATTGCGAAACACGGCCTTGTTGGAACAGGCTGACGCACAGGTATAAAGATAGGAGGGAGGGTTGAGAGGAGCCGCTCTGTAGACGCTACCAAAGGTCGCGGCGATGCCTCCCCTTGGCTTTTCTCCCCTCTTCCCAGCCCTCGGGATCCAGACAAAGGTCGCTCCTTGGAGCGCGTTCGCCTCCATCTTGCTTTAAGTTGCGATCCGGGTAACAAAACGTGGCGTAATTGCCACCTCTCCTCCCCCTGGCCCTCCAGAAAGGATCGTTTGTTCTCGTCATGCCTCATTCTGCTGCAGTAAACCCGCCTGGTGATGCAGCACTGCGGAGCTCTCCTCCTATCCCCACGATGCGGTCTTCCTCCTGGCGGCATCTGCCAAGACGGGAGCAGCTCGGAGAGGCGCCAACGGGTGGGGCCGGGTCGGATCTCCAGACAGATTAATCTTCACGGTGGGGGACCAAAGGATGTGTGTAATCACAGGACAGTGGTGGGGCAAGGAGAATGCAACTCTTCCTCTCCCAGCAGCTGTCCTTGAATACTCAGGGCGCTCTCCTCCTCAGTTTGCTTTCATCCCCCCTGCTCCCTTTCTCCTCCCCCTGCCTCCCTTGCTTTCAGCAAAGGCGATTGTCACAGATTATCCGGGGGACGGTGCAGGACACCGGAGTGCGACGTAGATTTATGTATCTGAATAACGGGTGGATTAAAACATGCTGTCTCCCAGTGGGATGATTCAGGGCTGTGGCTGCAGCGGATATAGCAGGAGCCTCCCCCATCCATTCCTTAGAGAAATAAATAAATTTAACAATTTTTTCAATTAATGGCAACCAAAGCACATTTTCCCAATATAAAAATTAAGAGTTACGCGTTTGCTACGTGATTTTGTTGGTACGTGAGGAGCATTTTACATCAATGTTCTGTATCCTCTGCGCCTTCTGGGCAGTGTTAGCTCGAGTGATTGAACATTTTAACACATTCCTGGGTCTTCTGCAGCAAAAGAAAAGTTAATTGACGTCTGTGTGCATGTTATAATCACGTGTGTGTTAGGATTTCAGAATGAGGTAATGAAAGAACCACCAGGCTGGTGAGATCTGGGGGTTTGGAGCAGCGCTAGGACACTGTACCCCCTCCACCCACCAAAGACTGCAGATAGTGTTTGGGCTCGTGTTGCCAGAGACAGCGCTTAAGCAGCGCACCAAACCGACGGCCGTGTTCTGACCAGTCCCTGCTGTGGCTGCGTCCCTCCGAGCCCGGCAGCTATGGGAGTTGGAGCAAGATCCGATTCCATCTCGCCTTTGTTGGCTGTAGAGACCTGGCCCTGAGACGCCCGGGAAAGGGTGGTGCTGACTGGGGTACATGATGGGGTTTCATGTTCTTCATTCATGACGTGAACATTTTTTTCAAAGAGGCTCTTTCCTGTTTTCCTTCCCCCCTTTTCCTCGCCTGTTTCTTCTCTCTTTACACATGCCACATCCAATTAGGACACTTTTTTCCTCACACACATTTTATTAACCGGATCCTCTTCTTTTCTGGTCTTTCTCATCTTGCCTTCAAGGCAAGAGAATCATATCAGGCCTCGGGAGAGTGCAGACTGTGAGAAGCATCTTTCCTGCAGTAGCAGTTGCCATTGTTTGCTTCTTGGAGCTTTTAATTAGAACAAAAAGGAACAAGTGCATTGGTTTGATATCGGAGGAGAGGGAACTCCTGAGAATGAACTTTGTATCCTGAGTACAACAGCAGCAGGCCCTGCTCTGGAGAGCTCAAAGGTCGGAACATGTCCTGTTGGTGACCTTGTCTTTCTAGGCCTCACTTCTGCTGTTCTGGAAGATGCTTGCATATTCCTTTATGGATGGTGTGCCGTGTTTGGGGGAGTAAAACAAGAGGAAAATGAGCTCTAAATATGAATTGTGTATGAGGTAGAGTGGGTGAGGTTGGGATGAGGAGCCAGCAGTCAGCGAAGCAGGTTCTCAAATCATATTTAGGGATTAGTCACCCAGCAGTGACGCGTTGGTACGGTGTGTGGAAAGCATGCATGGAGCAGAGCCAGATGGGTTCTCACAGCGATGCTTCTTGGGCACACAGCTGTACCGGCTTCTTCCTGCGTTCATAGCTGTGAACAGCTTCCCCTGATAAAGGTCTGCTTGCGTCTGTGCACCCTTGTGCTGCCTTCTTAAAGAGAGGATGGCTTTGGCAAGAATTCTTGGGAGAGTTCACAAACATTTCTTGATTTACTTTTTATTTGTGTGTCCCTTTTGTCTCTCTCTGCCATGGGCTAACGGCTGAGTTAAAGCCCTGCCCTGTTCTGCTCAGCCTCTCCTGGCTGAGAGAAACAACCAACCAACAAGTGACCTGCAGCTCTCGCTGTGTCAAAATGCTGCTGTGTTAACACTTCCTGTTTTATCCTTTCTTGCAATGAGTCGATGGAAGTTATTAGAAGGCGTTGTTAGATCAGGTTTTCCGTGTGCACAAACATGTTTGTGTTTATTTTTCACGCAGGCGTTGCTCATCCCCATACCCCTGTGTCGCAATCACTTTACATACATTTAGCAGGGTGGGGGCCCGTTTCCCTTGGCTTTCCTGGCGTGCCGGCTGTGCGGCTTGCTCCGCGGAGGGGCCGGGAAGTCGAGCCCCAGAACCTCCCTGGTCCAGGGTGGGTGGTGGTAGTTGTGCTTCGACAGCGTCCTGTGAGGTTGTTGGAAGGAAATGGGCGTGAGATCAGGAATGGGGATGGCAGTGAAAGCTCTTGTTCTGGCAGAGAATGGATCAAATACAGATGGGAGTGATGGAATTACTGTGTCAAGGTCATTGTTTTCCTAAGAAAACTGTTGGGATCTCTTAATTTTCACTTGCTGTGACACAGTTTTGTTTTAAATCTTTGTTGCTTGTCAGATTAAAGACGAGAAGGGCCGCTCTAATAGCGAATGCCTTCAGCTGCTGCTGCTCTGCTGTTATGGACAGGGCGGCCTCATGGTTGGCTGACCAAGAGAGAGGAGTTCTAAATATCGTGATGGAATGTTTAAATGGCTTTTTCCCCTCTACAAATGACTTTTTGAAAGTGCAGCTTCCAGCCTCTGCCATGCTTTGAGATTGATTTTCCTGCTGTGTGGGAAGGGAGAACTGTTTGAGACTGCTCTTGATTTTGCAGGAGGCAACAGGGTCTGTTCCTGCCAGCACTAATAATATGCTCTGCTCTGCTTGCCTTCCAGATATGGACGTGTTGAAAGCGTCAAAATCCTCCCTAAGAGGGGGTCGGAAGGCGGAGTGGCAGCGTTTGTGGATTTTGTGGACATCAAAAGTGCGCAGAAGGCACACAACTCTGTCAACAAAATGGGAGATAGAGACCTACGGACGGATTATAATGAACCAGGAACCATTCCCAGTGCTGCTCGGGGATTGGATGATACAGTTTCCATAGCATCTCGTAGTAGAGAGGTTTCTGGGTTCAGAGGAGGTGGCGGGGGGCCCACTTACGGCCCTCCCCCATCGCTTCATGCACGGGAAGGACGTTATGAGCGGAGACTCGATGGGTAAGTTCCAAGGTTTCTCTAGGCAGGTATTTTGTATTTGATGTGGTGAGAAACACAAACTCGTATCTAGGGCCCCCAGATGGATTTAAAATTTTGGGAATTATCTATGTTTCCTATTTTGGGTTGGAAACGGAAGTGATTTCTATCCCAGTGGCTGGTACCATATGGATCCATAGAGGATGTTTTCTGCAGCTGGTTGGATATCTACACTTGAAATAAGGTGGTTTTAAGATGGAAGATTTCCTTTGGCCAGCATCGATATTGGAGTTACTCTTTTCTAGACGTAACGATTCCATTTCTTGGATAATATTAAGGCCTTGCTCGGATGTATCCCTGCTGCCAGATGGAGCTATCTTACTCTACAACATGTGGTGAAGTTCTCTATGGAGTATCTTCGGAATACTAGAACCTAAAATTCGGTGACAGCTTGATGCCTAGCTCTCAGTTCTCACTGTACGCAGTTGGTATGTTAATTGGATTGTCACCACAAAATTCCTAGTAGACGTTAACGATGCAGCCCCTTGGATTCTACCGACAACATTTTAGCCATGGAAATAATAACGCTTGGATGGAGAAGACCGAAGGCAGCTTGTGATGTTTCCATTTTGGATCTACATCATTTCCAAGTTATTGGGATTATTCTTTCTGATGGTATTGGCAAAAAGAAATGATGGACATTACTAAATTTTGGAGTTTATAGTGTTCTTTAATTCTGGGATAAGAACTACAGCCTTGAATTGGATGATATACAGCCGAGACGCCAGTAGCCATGGGGAGTGGATTACTATCTAGTCTCGTACACAGCTCTTTGCTGCTGCACGTTAAACACGTTAGCTCTAAGGACGTGGCGCTACCTGCGCTGTGGATACGCCAGTGGGAAGTGACTGGGCTGGATGGTTACAAAGGCGGCCGGAGGAGGCCTGCTGGCCAGCAGCGATGGTGCCCGCGTGCGTCGGGCCCTCTTCTACCAGCTGCTCCTTTCAGACATAGGGCTGGAAGTTAAATAACGGATCTATTTCAGTGCCTACTGTCTCAAGAAAGAAGTCTGGGGGTTTCAGAGTTACGGTTTCAGTCTGGGACTGCTTCCTTCCCGTGGAATTTTTTTTTTGTCTTGTCACTAAGATTTTTTATTTTTTTTTTCTTGTTGGTTCATCTAAAAATCTCATTTGACACCCTTGCCCATTGAGAAGGTGGATTTACCCCTGTAAGAGGGGCCCAAATTGGGGAAGTTATGTTCACAATTCTCTCCCTAGATTTAATTGGGAATATAGGTCGTGTTTCCACACGTGGAAAAGGTTGGTATGTCCTGCCCTGTGTATATTAGCCCCTCTCCTAACCCGAGTCCAACCCTCTCTTTCCACTAACTCCAGTAGTCCTTAGCACTAATAGATAAATCAAAAAGCACTGTAGTCGATAGATTGTCAGCTCTGCTAGCTCCTCTGTCTGTCTTGTGTCCTTTTCACGGAGAAGGACTCTGTTCTTTTACGTCAGCTCTATAGCGGTAACCCTCTAGAAAATACTGCTTTTTCTCTTACCTCGTTAAATCAGCTTTCACTGATTAACCTTTGTAGGATGCTAAATGCAATTGGTTATAAAATTGTTGATCTCGGTCCTTCAAAAGGGGGAAAAAAGAGAGACGTGTCTGTGCCAGACCCTGAAATATCTTTCAATATGCCATTGTTGCGAGCAACAGATAATGAAAATAGAGAGGCAACAGTGGATTTCAGGCGGATATGTTAGATAATGACATTCTGCCACACAGGCAAGGTAGTTTCTTATATGCAATTTGTTAGAAAAAGCACAGGCAAACCATGAGCCAGCTCTGTAGAAAGCTGGAAAATGAGTTATAATTTAACAGCAGAGGATGAATCTATTTAGAGGATTAATAAGAGATTCATTGGAAAAGGAACAGAAGGAACTTCCTGGGATGCTGATGAAAAAGGATGCAAATCCCATTTTCAGTTTATAAAAGACACCTGAAATGTTTCTGCCATTTTAAACAGCAGACAGACCCGGGTGCGGGAGAGGAGGAGGCAGAACTGGGTTATTGGGATGCAGGGGATTGCAGTCACTGGTAATTGGTTCTGAAGAAAGAATCCGAGAGAGAAGGCTGAACAAAAAAAGGTTGAGATGTCCTTCATAAGGCGGATAATTAAATTCTTAAATTAACTTTGGCTACCTGACATACTTAGAATGTTGCAAGTATTTTTTAAATATTCAGTGTAATCGTTTTTGCTCTTTCATTTTGCGGATGTAGCTTGGACGTACTGTCCCAGCCCTTGTCTGAATTAGACCACAAAACTATTTGTAATGCTCTCCTAACTGAACTGCCAGTGTTACCGTCTCTTCATGGGAGAGGTCGCACTGCTGGTCTTAGACTGCTGGTCTGTGTGAAAGACTGAACGAAAACAAGGCCTGAGCTACTGGAAAGTCGCACGCTTGTGCGATAGAAACTCTGTGAACGCAGCGACTATAGCAGTCCCTGCAGTCAGAAACACCCACTGGCAAATTTCATTTATCCTCCTTGCCCAGGGTCCCAGTAGCTTTTGGGGCCCGCACCCCTTAATATTCTTAATTATTCCAATAATTGAGGTGTTTCTTTAGGGTGTGCAGCTTTGACTCGATCCGTTGAGTGTAGCAGTCCGATAAAAGCAAAATTCCCTCTAGGAGGATTGAAATATTTTAGAACAAGCACCCCCCTGATTTTCTGGCCCTTCTCTATGGGTTATGCTACCCCTTTTGAAAGCAGCTTCTTACCTCTGGGTCATGCTTTGCACGGAGGCTTTCATGGCTACAGCCCGACCTGCGATGCCATTTTTGCACGAGACAGAGCCAGAAGAGCTCCAGTAATTGCCAAATTCTAGAAAAATCTCTGAAGCAAAAATGGAGGGGGAGGGGAAATTTGATTATGATGTTCACAAACATGAAATTTTCCTTGTTTACTGAATTTAAAGGAAATAGAAAAAACACAAATGCAACTTAAATGAGGATTCTGCACTGGAAAGCAGTATTTAGTCCTGTGCAGGCAAGATGCTGGTCATGAAAGCCCGATATTGTCATTAAAACAAAATGATTGCTCAGCTTTATTTTATACGCATATAACTTTGGAGTCAAGTAAAATGTTCTTAAATTTGTCAGTGTTTGCTTGATAGGTTATTGCTGTTTAGTGGAGCAGCAGCCGCAAAAATAAGTTGAGCGCTGATGTGAATGTTTGCATGATCTGCTGTTGGTTGTGCTTTCCCTTTCTGACAAAGTGTTTTTCCCCCTTCCTAAACGCAGGGCTTCAGATAACAGGGAGCGTGCTTATGAACATAGTGCCTATGGACACCATGAGCGGGGGACGGGCGGATTTGATCGGACAAGACATTACGATCAGGATTACTATAGAGATCCTCGGGAGCGGACCTTACAACACGGGCTCTATTACACTTCTCGGAGCCGAAGTCCAAACCGTTTTGACGCTCACGACCCCCGTTATGAACCTAGGGCCCGGGAGCAGTTTACATTGCCCAGTGTGGTACACAGGGATATCTACAGGGATGATATTACACGGGAGGTACGAGGCAGAAGGCCGGAGAGGAATTACCAGCACAGCAGGAGTCGGTCGCCGCATTCGTCCCAGTCCAGGACGCAGTCCCCGCAGCGGCTGGCCAGCCAGGCGTCCAGACCCACCCGCTCCCCCAGCGGCAGCGGGTCCCGGAGCAGATCTTCCAGTAGTGACTCCATCAGCAGCAGCAGCAGTACCAGCAGCGACAGGTAAGGCTGGGCACAGTGTAGTCCCACCCGTGGGCTTTGTGGGTTATTCTTCAAGGCACAGAGAGGAGTTGCGAGCCTGGGCTGTGGAAACAGACTGCGTTTCATGGCGAAGTGTTACTCATTGATATTGAAGTAAACTGGTGTGAAATGTAAAAAGATGAAGTTGGCAGGAAACAGATCCAAGGGGAACGCTGTTGCCATTGTTAATTATTTTCCATGGTGGATCTGCGCAGCATCCGTAAGGTGCTTTAGGCACAGCAGGACTGTTTGGGGACCCCTGCTGCAGCTGCGTGCTTGGAGAAAGGGGCAAATATTTGATCTGCTTAAGGGAAGGAGTAAGCAAATGTTAAGGACAACTGCTTTTTACAGGACGTACTTTGGGAAAAGGTGATTAGTATCCTGTTTCTTCCCATTCCCCATCACTACTGATGTTTGAAGGTTGATACCTTGCTGTTCCATTTTTCCCTTGTTGCCTCGCAGCAACAATTGTAGCTTGGAAGGACTAAAAAAAGATAGATCCAAGTATTTCCTAGCGGTATGCACGTGGCCTTGGTTCTGTCGTAGCCGCAGTGGTTCTGAATCCATGTGGCTTTATGAACTTCATACGGGGGGGAAGGAGTACTAGAGCTAATCCTGGATTCCTTTTAATGATGTGAAAATTCATGCTGGAATACCTCTTGGAGGTTTAGGTTTTTAAGAGTAAATTCACCCAAAGAGTGGAAACCAAGAAGCCGTTGCACATGTAAATGTTTTGCTCTGTTTGCTGAAGAGGGTTTCCAGAGTTGGAATGGTTTCCTTTGCATACTAGTTCTTTTCCAAAGCTGAAAATATTTACTAAGTGATTCAGTATAATAAATATTTAGTGTTCAGTGATCCCTATGGATGGAATTCTGCCACTGGTAATTTTAATGGAGGTGATTATTCCCGTAAAACCTTACCTGCTGGAATGCTGGCCTGTCTGGAGTGTTGAGATGGGCTGACAGGGAGAGTGTGTGCAGTGAAGATGAGGGCATTAGGTTCTCCTTTTCTGTTTCCCCACTCCCTGCTGTGTAAGGAACCCTGCAAAGATTTATTTACTGCTTTCCATTGTTTTCTCCGCCTGGATTTAGAAATCCAGGTCCTGTCTTGGCTGGAGAGCAGGTGGAGTGAGAGACACCTCTGGAATATTTGAGAGGGCTTTTAGGCTGCCTCAAAGCCTGGGTTGTTTATTTCTAACACCTCTCTGGTGAGAGCTTAGCACCTCGCTAAAGACAGCTCTTTGTCAAAGATTTTCACACTTATTACAGCTTAAAAAAAATGGGTGAGACTTCCAGAGGTCTCCAAAAACACCTAGAGAGGATGAATTGACGGGAGGCTTGCAGGGAAAAACCCTTTCTTCTTGTGCTCCTCTGCGCGTGGCGGAACGGATGGAAGGGTCCAAGGTACTCATGATAGTTATAAAATGTCATTGTTGGGATGTTGAGGCGGAATGCAATGCTGCTCTGAATCTGAGATCCTATTGGAACACAGGTTTAAGAGTTAATCAGAAGATCAGTGTCTGCTAGGCTCACGTATTGCATTTGCTTGGCAATTCCTTGTGGTAGGAATGGAAAAGTAGATGATGAAATTCAGGGATGAAAGGGAAATAGGCCTTTTTTGTCTTATTAATACAGTAAATCCAAATCCAGTAGAGCAAGGAATGGAATCCGGTGGATAGTGTATTTAAGGATCAGAAAGGAGTTTTACGTGTTTCCAAGCAATGAGTTAGATATTAACCATATTTTATTTAACTGTAACATTCAACCATATCTTTACATTGTAAAGCAAGGCCCCACCTGGCCTTGGAGTCTTTTAAAGCCCAAGTGGACTTTTCTGTTTAATTTTTAACACGTGTTGAATTTAGCGCTGTGAGCCACTCACACCCTGTGGTGAGCGAAAACCCCTTGTTACCCGTAAGGCGCTCCCACCGCTGTGCACTGTGTTCAGGTTTCATATTCCCAGGACAGCATCTCCATACCCTGGGCAATAAACTCTGGTTGTCTCATCCCCAGATTGATTTCCCAGATTCCTGATATATTTTTAATTTCTAGAGCAGGATTTGTCTGGAACAACTCAGGATGGTTATTGTCTGAAGAAGAATTACTTCTTGCAATTTCTGTAGTATTTCTCAGGGGTTTAGTAAGCTGGAGATACTCTTATGGCTTTAGTCCATTGTACATGGCCAATTTTGTGGCGCTGTGAAATTATTAAGGTCTCTGACACTGAATTCTTCTGAACTGGTACATCCTGGAGAGCTCTGTCACTCAGGTCTCATGGTGTCGGCCTCAGCTGGCAGGGTGGAAAAGTGAAACAAGTTGTGTTCAGAGGGGCGGGTCTGCTACCCAGCTCTATGAATGTTTGGGGACAAATGCTGGTAGCTGTGGAAACTTATGGGTGTTGAATGCTTGTGAGTGTTCCTGTGCATGGAACTGGCCCTCAGGTGCTGTGGAAAAAGAAGTTTAAACTCTGTTCCATGTGTACGGAGTGGTGTGAAGTTAATGTGGCTTTCATTTACGGGAGAGGGTTCTTCTGGACCATAACATGAGGAAAGATGCTCTGCAGATCATTCTAAAATAACACTAAAAGCCTTTATTTCTTAAAGGCTTGAAGTCTGTTGCATTGGATCTCTGCTGCGCTTTGCTTTAAATGCATATTTGAGGCCTTTATGGGGGATTTGTAACAGGAGCTGCAAGGCAGTAGCATAGGAGATAAGGCCAAAAAAGACATGGTAAAATAATCCGTGTTCTCGGAAGCAGGGCGTTGTATGGTGGGTTTTGTTGCCCACCAGGCTGAGGTGGGGAAGCTGGTGGAGGTGGATGCTTTCTGTGGGAGCCAGTTTCTCTGACGGCATCACCTGCATGGATTTGTGGGAGTTTGTATTTTGAAGTTGCCTTTATGTGAGGTTTCTTGTTCCCCACACACATTACGGTAGAAGGTCAGTGGGGATTTTTTATCACCTTTAAAGAGTAAAAACCTTGAATTTTCTCCCACCATAAGCCTTAATTTCTCTGTTTTGTTGATCTGACCATGCACCACCAGTGATACATCAGCAGACATTCTCTGTACTGTGTCACAGAAGGAGCCGAATGTGCATGGAAGCTGTGTGATCCCAAGGGAAGCCAAGCAGATTCCATTTGTGCCCTGCCCAGCCTCCTGGAAAAAATAACCTCCTTTTTTTTTGTAGAAAATGATTTTTCCTAGGCTGCCGTGGAGGTGTTCTACCGCGCTACAAAAATGTCTGTGCTCTGTTATTCAAGTTTGTGATGTCCAAGGGTCAGGCACGTTTCTCACTACTCCGTGAGATTAAGGCCAGGATTTCTCAAGTCCTTTTGAACCACGTGGCACTGAGCAATGGGATGCTGTGCTCTTAAAAACTGGGCACAGGGCAGAGCACCTCATTGAGACGGTAATTAGAAAATCTTGGCAGCACTGTTTGGTTTCCTGTAGGTGAAGTCCGGAGTGTGGAAATGAGAACACCGTGTGTACGTGTGTGTAAATTTACAGAGAAGTGACCCAAGGTTTCCTTTTGCTGCCTTCTTTAATTTTGTTTTTGATTGTTCGTTCAGTTGTCTGATGTCGTGGATGCTGGAGGATTTACCAGGTAGATGAATAATTTCCTATAGCTTTGAATGTAAAAAAGGTCTTTCTTTGGAATTAAAAAAGCAACTTCAGCTTAGACACAAAGTGACATGATTTCCACCAGGATTTAGGAGAGCGTGGTCATTCCTGTCACACGGGATTACAGCGATGGAGAAAAGCTGCACATAGAGATATCTGAAAATGGATTTTTCTCGATTATTGCAATAGCCATAATTACAGTTCTAATGACAAACGGGCAAGGTTTTCGTAAAGTAATTAGAGTTTTGTTTTTCATTTTAGATTTTCTCTGTGATGAAATTCTTTCTGGAGCAGTGAGTTACAGTTGGAAAGGCATACGTACGCGTTATTTCATGTGTCTTAATATTGAAATAAACTGATGAAAGACACTGCCAAGAGAATTTTAATCATGGGAAAAACAGGCTCCCGTGGAGGCTGCAAGACATTTTGTTGTGTTGGGGACTTTCTTTGCCTGTTTAAACAACTGAAGTGAAAGTGGCAAAAAGTGAATGTAGTTTCATTACACAATGCAAACCTTTCCCTACCATTGTCTTCATCTCCTCTTTTCCGCTTGGTTTGTCTGCCAGCAAGTGATGAATCACTGACTTAGAATGGGATTCAGGGGTTTTGAGTGGGTTGGGAGATGCCTCTGCCGGGGACAGCCGAAAAATCAGGAAGAATGAGGTTAAATGTAGCTGTTCGGTCTTTATGTAAGAATCTGTGAGATAATTCCCCATAAATTTTGCACTGTGATCACCTGAATGTTTTTAATCTCTTCTGGTAGGATGACAGGGTTGAGCGCGCTCCTGTTTGTCTGGGAAAAAGAATCAGGCAGAGATGGAAAAAATGATATTTAAAAATGGCAGAGTCATTTCAGTCACCACAAAGGCAACAGTAAATCCCGCCAGAGCCAGGTGAAACACGTCATCTTTACCTTTTGTTCACACAAAACCGTGTGCCGCTTTGATGTTGTCTCTGCACAGCGACATGTGAATTAGGGAAAGGAAAATTAAAAAATCCAGCTCAGATATTCTCAGGTTTTTGTTAACCAACTGCCAAGCAATTTCACTTTGTTCTTTCTTGCGTTTCTGTTCGTGTCAGCCTGCGCTGCTTCTCATCTAAATATAACCGAGACCAGCCTCTTAAACTGGTTTTTTATTACCCTTGGGAGCGTATCGGGTTTCTTGAAATCGAGCACAGGCAGAAAATTTTCAGCTATCTTTGAAGAGATATTTTTGTGCTGAGGAGATGAAAATACAGAAAGCAAACCTTTACCCTCCCTTCTTAAACACAGCCCCCAAAAAAAGACTCCCTGCATGGTGTGTTTACATGGAAATTGCTCCTCCCGTGGAAAAAAGGGGCGTTTGGATCCAAGCTCTCCTCACAGCTGGTGACAAACCGTGCCCTGTCCCGCGGGAGGGGACCCTTCTCCGCAGTGTCCCCTCAAGTATCCCCTGTGTCCTCTCAAGTGTCACCCTCAGTGTTCCTGTGTCCGCTCAAGTGTTCCTTTGGTGTTCCCTGTGTCCCCTCGGTGTCCCCACAAGTGTCCCCTCAAGATCCCCTCAAATGTTCCCAAGTTTCCCCTCAGGATCCCCTCAAACGTTCTCAGGTTTCCCCCCCCCCAGTGTCCCAAGTGTCACCTCAGCATCCCCTCAACTGTCCCTCAGCTTTCTCGGGTGTTCCTCTCAGTGTCCCCACAAGTGTCCCCTCGGTGTCCCCTCAGCCGGGGGGGAGGCCGGGCTGCCAACCGAACGGCTGGGAAAGGGCGCGCGTTCCCTGCCCTCGTCTCGGCGCTCGGGAGCGGTTTAACCCTCAGCTCGCCCCGAAGCCCCGGCGCGGGGCTCTGACGGGGTGTGCTCTGAGGCGGGTGGCGTGAGGCGGCGCGGGGCCGCCATGGCGGCGCGCGGGGGCGGCGCTGCAAGGGGGAGGGGGCAGGGCAGCAATGGCGGCCCCGCGCTGTGAGGGGCAGCGCGCGCGCAGCCCCGCGGCCGCCTCAGCCGCTGGGGGCGGGTGTTTGCGCCTCAGAACCGGTCTGAGCCGGCGGGAACCGGCCGGGCCGCGCGCGAGGCGGGGCTGCGGGGGAACAACAGCTCAGCGCTCTGCGAACCCCGGGCGGGGGGAGACGGGTCCGGCCCGCGCAGCGGGAAGGGCTTCATTGCGGGATGGGAAGGGAAGGGAAGGGCTGGGCTCTCCGCACGAGGGAGGAATGTGAGAGTGGGGAGGCGCTTGCCCAGGTTGCCCAGAGCAGCGGTGGCTGCCCCATCCCTGGAGGTGTTCCAGGCCAGGTTGGATGGGGCTTGGAGCCCCCTGATGCAGTGGGAGGTGTCCCTGCCCATGGCACGGGGTGGAACTGGTTGGGCTTTGAGGTCCCTTCCATCCCAGACCGTCCCGTGATACTTTGATTATCGTGAAGCTTAAGTTTTCATAGTTTTCTTTGCATGAACTGCCCCGAAAGAGGGGCATTTTGCTGCAGTCAGTACCCCTCCCCCACAGTATTCCCAATAATGGTAATTGCTGGCTCCAAGTGAGGAAGCATTTAAGCCTCTTCCTAAATTTGCACAAGTTTTTTAGCTAAATCTGGGCTGTTAGGCGTTGTTCCTGTAGCAGGGCCCAGCAGCTCAGCCGCTGCTCCTGCTTTTCAAAGTGTGTTTGATGTCTTTGCCTCTACAGGCAGAGAAAAATTTTTCTTTTTCCAAATTAATTCCAGGCAGGGAGTCTTGAAAGTACGTCCTGTTGGGAATGGATGGAAATGGAAGGGGGTCCTAGAAAAATGCCTCGTTTATTACAGTGATAACAGTTTTAATTGTCTTCAGTGACCTTATTGTTTTGCATTCTGTTAAATAGATTTTTTTTTTTTTTAATGCTGTAAAGGCTTCTTGGAATTAAATCAGAGTCTTCACTAGCAGATAGGAGATTTTCTGACTGCCAAATCCAGACATGCGGTGACCTGGCCTTGCCCTCTGCTGGGGGAGGAGGACCTGCATGTTTAAAAACACCATTTCTGAGTCACCTGTGGGCAGCAAACCTGTGGGAGCTCTGCCTGGTGTAAAGATTGGCAATTCCAGGTCTTTTTTAGGAACAGTGGGAAACCCTGAACTATATGGAAGGCACTGCTCTGGCCAGCATCGGGAGAGACCTTGTTCCCCCGAGTTCTTCACTGGGGTGCCAGTTATGCCCACAGGAGCTGCTGGAAATGGGATTTTCTCCCCACGGGCATGCTGCAGGCTGAAGTCTGGTGCTGTCGGTGGGTTGAGTTTGACTTTGGGGCTGTGCGTGCACGTATTAACAAAATGGTCAGTTCTAATTGCGTTTGTAAGGCTTTGATTTCCTTCCAAGTATTTTGCTTAATCATCTTGAGTAGGCTGAGGGAAGGAAAGAATTAGCTGAGGTCAGGGAAGTTGAAGCTGCCCGTGTTACTTCTCAGAAGCTGGGCTTAGTTGAAGGGATCCCGAAGGCAGGAAGAAATCTGCCTCCTGTTCTCTTCCTGCTGTGCACTGAAAGAGCGAGGGGAAATCAAACTCTGGAAAAGCCAAACAAAACAGGGAAATGGTGTCACGCAGTGGGCTGTGTCGGGTGCCTCCCTCTATGCAAGTGGTCCAGATTCCCCTTCCCACGAGAGGAATACAACTGGGATGTGAGTCATCGCTGGAGTAGATTAGAAGGATCCTGATCTGGAAGTGCCTGCCTGTCTCCAATGATGATGGAGGGAGTCTAGACAGCTCTGATGGAGACACACGTATTACAGGCACCGGAAGGTGGGGAGAGGACTCCCATCATCCAGGCCTTTGGAATAATGGGCAGTTTAATAGTTTCTAATGAATATTCACATGGAGAGATGAATAGCCAAAGAGGAAGGCTGTATTGAACACTTCCTGAAAAAAGACCTGTCATTATGATGATCAAAGGAAAAATCCAGCCACCGCCTGCCTACAGCCTTACGTGTTTCCATGAAAGCATGGGCAGAGTGTCCCCTCATGTCCTAAAGGCCGGGCTTGCAGACACAAGAGTGAGTGATTTCCCAAAGAGGATGGCATGGGCTCTGCAGCATCTTCAGGAGGACTTTCCACTTAAAACCTTGGGCGGGGAGAACTACTTTCTTTAAAGCCGCTTGAGACCTGCGCGTTAACCTTAAAAAGAGCTTCAGGTGCTTCAACGAAGGTCACATGGATGTGAATTAGTGGTAAATAAACTTTATTGGGGAAATAAAAGACTACAGTCCTTCATTTTTTACCCGTTGAATTAACCGTGTGTCTGATGCACTCAGGTTTGCCCTTGACGTCCGGGCATCAAGCATTGTCTGCCTGCCACGTGGCAGTGCCAAAACCACTAATGATGGCATCAAGGTTTTAAGTGTGAAAGCTTCTTAGTGGGTGATTAGATCCCTCTCCAGATCATTACGGTCAGCTCAGAAGAGAGGATGCAGCACGTTTACAAGTGGAAAATCACAGACTCTGAGAGAAGTGAGGGCTCCAAGCTGTGTAGAGAGGAAGCAATTTCTGTGTGCCAGGAAATTGACTTAATTTTTTAAAATCTTTTAAGGGAAGCAAAACCTGAGTTTCCAAAAGGAGGAAGAGGGGGATGTGCGCTGTGTAACTGCCATATTGATATAAACCATGAAACCCGTGGCGTTGTTATTTATGAAGCGCCTAACACAAGACCAGAGAGAGCTCTTCTGGTGCACGTGGTGCTAGGAAACAAGGCTTCTCTAAATCCTTCCTTCTCGCAAGAGTCCTGTAACAAAGGTAGGGGACCTGTTCTTTCATTTCCTGATCGTTTTGGAAGCAAACACCCTGTCTCCTTCCAGCCACAAGTGCTCTCTTCTCTTCGGAGAAGCAAAATTGGAGACTTTCAAATATTTCTCTTTGACAAATGTCTGGGTTTCAGGGTGCAGTTGCATTATTTAGCTCAAAGCGATGATTTTGGCTAGGAGACACTGGAATTTAGGATGGCAGCAAGAAGAGCTGTTGGGGAATCCTTTCAATGAGAGGGAAGTGGTTCAAGGCCGTCTCCTAATTTCCTCCACAGATGTCCAGAAGTCTTCATTATTTTTATACCTCTATATGAAAACCTCATCAAATCCTTTAGAAATCAGGAGAGCAGTTAAGGTGCAGGTCCTGGTGATAGGGGCATTCGTGTATTTTATTCTTCTGCTTGTTAGAGAGCAGAGAGCTTTTCTAGTGCGATAAGGTGTGAAAGAAGGCAGTGTTTTCTTCCTGAAAGAGAATTCCCAGGAATGACCAGCGCTGGGTGCCCCCAGCCAAATGGTGCCGGGCTGTGCTGATGGAGAGATGCAAAGTGCCCTACTTATTCCAGCTACTACAGGTCTGACCTCCTTGTCTCATCTGACACCTCATTGAGTAAGAGGTTGCCGCAAGATCTGAAACCCTCAAATTATGTAAGATTTACAGAGTGACTTTGAAGCTGGTCCCTCCCTTCGGTGTTTGTTTACTGCCCGGCATGTCCTGTTCTGTGGATTGTGAAGGATGAATAGGCAGAGAAAAGGAGCTGTTGGGTTAGTACAACTTCTCTGTTTCTCTTCACATTCTGAACACGCTGTGTTTATCCCTGTTTCTGGATCTGGGAATACGACGGCGACGTCGTCCTGCGCTGGTCGGGGCTTTGCTGAGTGGTAAATGCTGGCTTGTAAGTTTAGTGTGCGCATGTGTGTTTGAGGTGGAGGGAAAGGAGGGATGGCCACTCATAGAGGAGAAACAGAGATGCATCTGACAGTATTTCAGGAGGAGTTTGTGCCGGATTTGCTTTTTAATGTGGAGTTTCCCCCTAACTTTTAGCAATCACACGGGAAAAGGGAAGATGCTTAATTAATGCTGAATGTACAGCTTGCGGACTGTGTCTTGCTGTGTGCCATGGTTTGGGGTGTTAAAATATGCTCTCTGCCAGCACTAAATCCCGTAAAGGCAGCACACGGGTGGGGCATGCAGGCTTTCCATGTGGGAATTCCTCGGAGGACTTTTCTTCTGTCCCATAGTCCCCAGGGTACCAGCTGAACTGCCTGGTGCTGCTCCTCCTTTCCCAGCCCTGGTAACTGCGCTGACACTGCCATGTGCTGCGGAGGCTGGTGATGGCAAGGCGCTCGATCTGCAAGTTGGGAGGACGTAAGGCATTTTACATTTGTGGGGGTTTTTTTCCTATTTTTGCATTTTCTCCACTAGTATCTATTTCCTTATCCTTGCTTTACATCCCTGGTTAGTGTGATGAACTGTTGCAGGCTTTTTGGGGAGCAGGATGGACATTTGAGCACCTCGAATCCTGGGTTCAGTTTGGGTCCTTCATTCCAAGAAAGACCTTGAGAGGCTGGAGCGCGTCCGGAGAAGGGAGACCTCATTGCTCTCTTGAAAGGAGACTGTGGTTAGGTGGGTGCTGGGCTCTTCTCCCAAGGAACAAGTGATGGGACGAGAGGAAATGGCCTCAAGTTGTGCCAGAGGAGGGTTAGATTGGATATTGGGAAAAACGTGTTTACTGAGAGTGGTGAAGCCCTGGCCGAGACTCCCAGGGCAGCGGTGGAGTCTCCATCCCTGGAGGGGTTCAAACCGTGTGGCCGTGGCACTTGGAGACAGGGTTTAGTCAGCGCAGTGGCGCTGGGCTGAAGGGTTGGGCTCAATGAGCTGAGAGCTCTTTTCCAACCTTAATGATGCCATGACTCTCTGACATCTTAATGTCAGATGGCCTGGACTTCCCCCCATGTGGGAGTTTAATCACGAAATCGGCACAAACACTGAATTAAATCACAACAGGATTCTTTTGGAGGGGATGCTGTTAGAGACAAGCATGAGGAGCCCCACCCTCTCTTGTTACTGGCCCTGTGTGTTTGGTTTCCAAAGCTCACGTTACGCTACACAGTTGCTCCGTGAAAGTAAAGATGCATTTTCCCCACCAACGTGACACACTTACGCTAGGCTGCAGCGCTGTACCTGGTTTGTACAGAGATTGTCCTTTGTGTTTTATTTTGGTGACTGAAATGTTTTCTACCCATGTGAAAATTCACAGAAAGTTCTAATTTAAGTTGTATTTTTATTTGCATGTGGGCAGAAAATGAAGTAATTCCCAAATATAGTCCTAGCCAAGAGATCCATCTGTTCTCTGCATTTTTAAATGGCAAATTAATCCTCAGCATACAACTCCTCAAATGTCTCCTCTTTTATAATGGATGAGATCACAGAAGGGATGTTTTTTTTTCCCAGGCCTTCCATTTTAAATAGGCCTTGACAGGAGAATAACAACGACCGTTACGGTTTGACAGAGCATCTTCCAGGGACTGCAGTTGGTCTGAAAAGGGTATTAAAAAAATGCTCTGAAATTATTCTTCACTTCATTCTTTGGTTTTTCTCTAAGAGGCTGTGGAAAGTGCAAGGACACAGAAATTCAGTTTCAACAACTCCCTTAACAAATGTGTTTATCACTGATGGAGAACCAAGCCCATGCTGTCTGTGTTCTGTTGGATTTTGCTGTCCAGACAGTTTTTAGAAGGACTAAACTTCCACAGCGTTATCTGCCAGAAATGGGATTTCTATATTAAGCTCCCCCTGTTCCCAGTGTTACTGAGGAGGCATTGTTTCTCGGCTATGGATCTTGGCAAGTCTCTCACTGCAGCTCCCCTCCCAAGAACAGTTCTGATTGTTGGGAAGAGAGGATGCACCAATTCAGAACTGCTCTGAGCGGGAATTCCCTACTCATGGAATTTTGCGTAGGGCCAAATCGGGGTCTGGAAGGGGGAGGTGAGGGTCTTGCCCGCCTGTTGGCAGGGCAGAGCCCAAGGTTAGGAGCAGGCCAGGAGAGGGGCCGAGGGAGGAGTTGGTGGGGCATGTGAGGGGCCAGATGGCTGAGAAATGAGCTGTCAGAGATGCAGGGGGTACGAACAGTGCCAGGTTGGGGGTTTTTAAGACAAGGTGAAGGCAAAGACAGAATTAATTCTGCAGGTCTGTTTGCCATGATCTGCCAGCCAGTTTAAGTTTAAAAAACATTTATACCTCTGGAAGACTGCAATAACCTGGGGGTGAACCAGAGCTGGTGCTATTTTGTGTCTAGCATATGTATGAAAAAGGCTTTTCTGCTGAAAATGTCCTGCGCTCAACATGGTGTCGGTATCATTAAGGCCAAATGCTTTTAAAATTGTATTAAAAAGTGTTTATTCCTGGGAAGTAATTTGTCAATGCCTTTAGGGCAAAAGAAGATGCTTTTCCTCTTCAAGTAGCCCTGTAGGAATGTACTTGGATGCAGTGGCAGTTGCATTTTACATGGCTTTTCAGTCTCCTGGTGTAAGGACGGTGCTTGGGGTAGGATTGGGATTTTTAAAGATGCTTAGAAGATCCCCTTGTGAAAGCAGTGCAGTTGTTTAGGAACCTGCCTTTAGAAGTTGCTTCCTTGGTATTTTGAGAAGCTTTGGCCTCCCACGAGCTGGGAGGTAAGTTCCTCAGGCTGCTCCTTTGGTGATTCATCGAGTGACCTTGGGCAAAGCCCTTGGCCTCTTCTTCCCTGCAATGCAGAGGTGTTAGGGCATACCTACCTCCCATGAGTCTCAAACTGGAATGGGGTTTTTGGAAAGATTTCATGCGCTCTGAGGTGACAGTTGCACAATATCAATTTAGATCCTCTGCAGATAGTTGGCACAAACCGTTTACTTCAAGAGTATTTTGCGAGTTTTGGCCCAAACATTGAAAGCCATTGTTCTTCCGCACTGAACAAGCCGTTCCTCCGCCTTAGTGGTGAACTCTGCCCCATCATTGCGATCGTAAGGTGATCAATGCTGGCAGCCTTGAACGGGAGCTCTTCTGCAGGCAGGACCTGGTGGGGCTTCAGATAACTTGGCGGAAGCCCAACATGGTCAGAGGAGGTGGGAGTTGGGGTGACTGCAGCAGGACATTTCACGGGGGCTGGTTCCTGACCCAGGGCTTCCCTTGGTGACAGTGGTGTTTAAAAAACAGAGGCTCCTTGGGCTTGCACGTTCTCACACCCACCCTCTCCCTTCCCTCTTTGCATCAGTGAAGTTTAATTGTGGGAAAGCTGCACCAAAGAGCTGGCTTTGTACTTCACCCTCAAGGCCTCGATGATTTTAATCTTTCCCAGCACCAAGCTCCGTCACCGTGGCCGTTTGCTGAGAAAGCATTTCTTCCGACTTCCCAGAGTTTCATTTTTGAGCGTAAGCAGTCCCACCATTCCCTGGGAGCATCTGTGGTTTGAAAAGGCGCTGGCTGGAGAGGCAGGCAGCTGCACCTGCTCTCAAGAACACCACCAACCCATCCTTGGTGGAGTTAACAGGCGGCATGGGGAGCAGAGGGCTTGGGTAGCATTGTCCCAGCAGGAGGAGCATTGTGGTTGCTGAGTCGGCTCTTTGCTGGGTAGATAGGCTGATGGGTTTGAAACCAGGACATGCTTTCTTCCAGGTTAATATTTGTTATTCTTGGCTAGTGAGTTCCAGGGAAGATTTAAAAGGAGCCCCCCTTGAATCTTGAATCTCTGGGAGCGTGCGGCTCCAGGGAGAGGTGTTCTGGGGTGGGGGTGGCCCTCTGTCCTTCAGAACTGTCTTTATATAAATTTTCCAGGATTCATCTCAACTGGCTGCTTCTCATCACAGATCAGGGGCCAGGCATCACAGTAAAATGACCAAAGTAAATGTAGTGATATGGCCTGTCATGGAAATTAAAACGTGGTCGTAATAAGGCAGTCGCTTGCTGGAAGTTAAATATATGGTAAATACTGTCTGGAGGCTGTGTCTTAAAAAATAGCCTGGTCAAAGACAGGGAGCCATCCTGCAGCCAGCCCGTGTTATTTGGCCAACTAAGAGACACCGAGTTATCACGGCTGTGCTGCTTTCCCATGGCCTTTAAACAGCATTTAATTTAATTTCTGTCGATTCAGGATTCCAGCCCAGCAGGAGGTGTCTTGAGGCTCCTTTCTGGGTGTGGTGAGACAGAAGACGTTAAGGAAAGAGGATGTCCCGATTCCCCCGTCTGCAGTGTTTAAGGATCTTTCTTCAGAGCAGCAAATACATTGTTTATTTGTTGTGTGACTGTTTCCCTCTCACATGCAGTAGATCTTTTTTCTCCCCTGTAGGTTGTTTTGTCATAGCTGTGTGTTGTTAAATACTTCAGAGGCTGCACATGTGACACGTACAAACCAAAGTTCTTGGGTGGTGAGTTCTCAGCAGCTTGAACGGGTGCCAGGAATGTCAGGCAGGCACTTCCCGGCGTGCTTTGCGCCACCCGCTCCGAAGGTGCTGGAGGCCGGGGTGCTGGGCACAGGGTAGTTACACCCAGAGACTATTGGGTGTAGCTGTGCTGCGTGGCTTGCTGCCTCCACCCTCTCGGGCCAAGCAGCCAGTCTGTTTATGTACGTATTTAAAGCGCAAAGCTGTGTTATGAAATGGAAAAGCAGGGTTGGAGCTGTTTGTGGTGCGTGCGTGTGGGCTGCGCCCCGTCAGCTGCTTGCCTTCCTCTGCAGAACATGGCAACAACTCGTTCCCTCCTCATTGCCTCACACAAACAAACTGTACGTGTTTGACTGGGTTTTCCAATACCTTCAGGTTCAACTCCTTTTACCTAGGAAAAACCCTGTGTTTATTTCCGCAGACGTGAGAGATGTTTGTTTTCTCATGAATCCACTGGTGTGCACTGGTGTTAAGTGGGACACGTGGTATGTACAGTCGGCTCACCTGCGTGTTCAGTTGGCTCCAATGAAGCAATGCTCACCCCCTGCCTAGCCCGCTTAGCTTTTCATCATGGTTATTCCTGCTTGCCTGTGGATTGCTGGAGTAACCTGGTGTCTGGGTTTTGTGGGAATGGCTTATTTGCCATAACGTGTGATTTGATGTGTGTTTTTCAACTTGCACGTACGTGGAGAGCAGGGGAAACTGATGAAATACCTTTTTAGATTCACGTAGGTTTAGTGGTGGGAGAGAAGCAGCAGGCTGTAACAGACCTCTGTGTGTTTGATCTCAGGATATCGTTTTCATCCAGAAGAGAAGTTAAAGTTTCTCATGGGCAAAGATCCTTTAATCGATAGGTACAATGGCATAGGATGCATTTTTGAAGATTGTTCTTTTTTAAGCAGAAAGTGTTGTATTTTTTCTGAGTCTTGGCAATAACCAGGTCTCATTAATTCATTTTTTTCTAAAACAAATGGTGCTTTCAGGGTCTTTTGACCAATTTTCTGGTGCTGTTTTTCCCAGCTCCAAGAAATCTTAGCTAGCAGTTTGTTTCGGAAGCCTATTGCAGATGTATAAAGTATCCAAGGATTTGTGTCTCCTGGCTAGAGCCGCTCACACAGCGCTGTCCCTGCCCACCTTTCGCAGCTGGGTTTTTATGCACAGAAATCAGCTACGGTGCCGTAACTCAGATCTGGAAAGGGAAGGATGAGAAAAGAAAGGTTTCCTGGTGCTTCTGCTCCGAGATGAGTGTACATTAGCTTTGGATTTCCTGCCCTGACTTGGGAATCTGCTGCTGACATCAACCATGAGAAGAACATCCTTCCAGCGGGGCCTGGTGCTGCGAGGGACTGTCCCGAACAGATTTTCTGGGAGAGAGCCTTTGCTTAGAGATTGTTGTGACAGGTTATTGAATCAGAGCTGGTCTAGGCAGAGTTCCTGATTTCAGTTAATTTTGGCAGGGAAAAAAAAGCATCTCTCTGCATGTTTCTGTGGAAGGAATCCTGGATCCTTTACCAGTCCTGGGTAAAGCAGTTTTTGAAGGCAGCTATTAAAAAAAAATCCATTTTCACGTTTTTCCCTGCTGAAATGTGGCATGTGTTCCCTTGGAAAATGAAAAAGGTTTCAACCATTCTAGGTGGCTTGGTTTTATCTTGCTCCGACAATCAGAGCTTGGGTTGGCTTTGCCTTTTGTTAAACGTGAAGTTTGGCAGTGCACGTTAATGCCTCTTTCTGCTGTGTTTTCCACCCAGGCTGCGGTGTTTTGCTGTCAGGAGGGCGGGCGAAGCGTTACCGCTGACTCACTGCTCAAATCCACTCTCAGAAATTATGGTTGTCCCACATTTTAAATTGTGAGAGGGCAGGGCAGGGTGTGAGATCCCTCGATTCAGCGCTGCTGCCATCGATGGAAAGCAGCAGGTATCCTGTTCCATCAATGGGTTTGGAGCCGCTCTTTCGTCTGCTTTTGCCGGGGAAAAAGGAGAACAGCTCACATTGTGTTCTTTGCTCAAGTGCTTTCATTTTTCATACATAAGTGGAACGTCGCTTCGTAGTTCGTTACTCAAACTGCAACAGGCAATTACTTGAAAATGAGGTGTTTCTGTAGAAATGAGTTACACGGTCTCTGTGTGCCAGGAGCTGAAATGTCATCTTTGCAGTTGTGAGTGAGAAGAGGAGAATTCCGTGGGCTGATGAACTGCAGCGTGCTGAAACCAGGCGCGCTTGGGGCTCGGTTTTGTGATCTGCACCCTATCGCTGGATCCTGACACACAGAGTCTTTGGGACTTTGCCATGTGGGTAAAGCTTAAAGGCTGGGTTATGAGTAGATTTTTATCTTGATTAATAGAAAATACTTATGTAGGTAAATAGTGTGAGTAAGAGCACACGCATCCTGTGTTCTTGTAAAACACTGCAGGGAATTGTTGCAGGCAGATTAGTATTTTAAAAGGGCTCGTAAACTATCCATGCGCGTGGAAGGGAAGGATTTCGTGTCCCCCTCCCTATTAAAGTAGCAAGGATTACCTTTATAGCTCAGGTTTTCTGTCTGATTTCGCCAGCAGTGAAATCAAAAATCTCTATTCCACATCGCTGTGATGCCGTGGTAAAAGCCGGAGTGGAACTATCTGGGCCAGGCAAAAGAGCCTCTGAAATCCTTCCTGATTCAATCTTCACGTTCTTCATACCTGAGCACGCACCAGGAGAAAGTCTGCGAGTGCTGCAGAGGCAGCTGAACCTGGGAGCCCGAGGTGTTTAAAGAGGCGGATTCCCAGCGCAGGCTCCCTCCCGGCACAGTGCGTGTGTTGTGACAGCCCGGGAGATTAGTTTGTCTGCGCGCTGGCATTCTGCTCCGCTGAGCTTACACGGATGTTGAAGAGCAGGTTTTCCTGTGTTGGGAGAAGGCTGTGTGCCAGAGCACACTCTGCTTCTGGAAAAACCATCCCGGCTTCTGTGCTGCTTGCAGGAGCGTTGAGCGAAGACACAAAGCTGTTCCCTGTGCGCCCTTTCTGGCCCTATCGATCACTTGAAACAATTTGGAGAAGGAGGTTATTTTAACCAGTCTGTCACATTCCCTATTTTCCTTTGAATTCACTTGCTAGAGGGATTTTTAATGACTTACTTTCTGCACATTGGCAGAGGGTTGTTGTTTTCAGAATTGCTCACAGGGAAAAGGAAGAGCCATACTCTGACATTCTGGGCATGTATCCCCATGCAGCTTTTGTGCTTTAGGTTTGTATATTTTTAAAGCTGTGCTGAAAAGGAGCTCTGCTTTTCTGGTTGAGCCTGTGTGTAAATCGCTGTCGGAGGCTTTATTTGGATCGTGCCTTGTGCGGTGACCGGCTGATGCAGCTGCTGGAATTAACTCTTCCATCATTCTCCTCCACGTGGAACAGAAAACCTTTGACTTTTGAATTATTATATCCGTGTTTCTGCAATTGGAAAAGTGATGAGACTTTCCCTGAAGAAAGGGGAATTGTTCTTGCACCATTTTTTCCCTTTGTAAAAACAGAGTCAGGAAATAATGTTTTTGGTTTTTTTTTTTTTTTTTCTGTGAAGTCTTGCTTTGCTTTGGAACTCACATCCCTAGAACAGTGGAACTCGCATCCCTAGGAAGTGGAAATCATCAGCGTGGTCCTCTTCCCCAAACTGTGTGGAATTCAAACTCTTGTAATAGAATTTATCACCCCGTTGGATTCATTGTCTGGATGTTTGACAGTGTTACCCAGGGATTATCTGTGTTCCTCACTGGAATGCTGGGATTTTAACAGGATATTCTGTATTTTAAACCTCCTCATAAAAAAAAAGCTAAAGTTAGGTTGTTCTGGTTTTAAAATGCTGCTGAAATAGAAATGCAGCGCTGCCTCTTGCTTAAAGGACACAATCCCAGCAGAGTAGGATGTTTAAAACGCTTTGGGAAGCGCATAGCTGGTCATAACACCGAGCATCAAGATGTGAGAAGGTACAGGAAAAACAGTGTGCGGGGCTGCTTGCTGCAGCCCTCAGATCTTATTTTAGCCTTCCCCCGGGAATGGGAACCACGCGGCCCTGTTGTCAGCCTGGGAATTATTTCCAGACTCTCCCCCCACACTCTCTGTCTGCATTTGTGTTTTAAAAGAGGCTTCTCTGTTCTTTGCCAGTTTATTTCATAGTCATAGAATCATAGAATCGCTTGCTTGGAAAAGACCTTTGAGATCATTGAGTCCAACCGTACTTGGCCACTACTGAACCATCCCTGAGCACCTCACCTGCCCGGCTTTTAAACATCTCCAGGGGTGGGGACTCCACCACCTCCCTGGGCAGCTGTGGCAATGCCTGAGAACCCTTTTGGTGAAGGAATTTTTCCTGATGTCCAATCTGAACCTGCCCTGGTGCAACTTGAGGCCATTTCCTCTTGTCCTGTCACTGTCACTTGGGAGCAGAGCCCAGCACCCACCTCACCACAACCTCCTTTCCAGGAGCTGCAGAGGTCAATGAGGTCTCCCCTCAGCCTCCTTTTCTCCAAGCTAAGCAACGCCAGATCCCTCAGCTGCTCCTCATAAGACTTGTTCTCCAGCCCCTTCACCGACTCCAGATGTGCTTCAGCCCCTCAAGGTCCTTCGTGGAGCGAGGGGACAAACCTGAGCCCAGGATTTGAGGTGCAGCCTCCCCAGTGCTGAGTGCAGGGGGACGATCCCTTCCCTGCTCCTGCTGCCCCCCCAGGGCTGAGCCAAGCCGGGATGCTGGGGGCCTCCTTGGCCACCTGGGCTACTGCTGGCTCCTGTTCAGCCGCTGTTGGTCACCACCCCCAGGGCCTTTTACCTCAGGCAGCTTTCCAGTCACTCTTCCCCAAGCCTGGAGCTGCATGGGGTTGTTGTGTCCCCAGTGCAGGATTCGACACTTGGCCTTGTTGAACCTCATTGCATTGGTCTCAGCCCATCAATCCAGCCTGTCCAGATGGGACTGCTGACGTTACCCCAAGTCTACTGATGGCCTGTTCCTGAGGGTCTGAGTTTGTCCCTGTTGCCCATAGCGCAGTAGAGAAGAGCTTCAATTTAATGAGGGCTTGAGGTGATCCAGCATTGCCAGAGTCAGTAGAAAGGCAGAGGGAATGGGATAAACCAGGGAAAGATGAAGAGTGAATTGCAGCGTGCATCACTTCAAGCAATTAAATAATCTGTTAATGAAGAGATTGTGACAGCAGGTGGCACAGATGCAGGTGATGCAGAAAAAAAAGAGCGTACAAGGTTAGAATAAAAATGAGGCTGTGAACGGGTGCCTTGGTGGTAGGGACTTTGGAGCTGAGGAGCACAAGGAGGTGGGTGGGGGAAGAGTTGTCATGTATGGAAATACTGACAGTGCTGAAGCCCTGGCAGAGGCTCTGAGGGCAGCGGTGGAGTCTCCATCCCCGGAGGGGTTCAAAACATGTGCAGATGTGGCACTTAGGGTCAGGGCTTAGCTGGCACGGTGGGTTTGGGCTGATGGTTTGAGTGGATGAGCTGAGAGGTTTTTTCCAACCTGGTGATCCTATGGAATAACAGGTTGGACAGTGCTGGGCGGCAGCGGACCCTGCCTGGGAGAGGGGAGCGGGAACGAGGACCCTGCTTTTCACTCCCTCCTGGCATGGCTTTATTTTCTCTCCTCTCCCAAAGCACCACTGAGCTTCCTCCTCTGAGGAAGTACAAGTAGGAAGAGAGTGTGTGGGAAAGGCACCAAAGCGTGAAGCAGTGGGATGTCAGCTGGATGGGAGGAATTCCTTGCCTTTATTCTGCATTTTTGGCCATTTTTGTGGGTTTTGTGTCCAGCTTCGACTGTCTGTTGGTGTTTGGGGCCAGAGGCTGCCCTTGTTTCTGTACTTTCAGATGTAACAGGGATGGAATCCAGGGCTGTCAGCATTGTGCCACCGCTCTCATTACACTGAGGTTCACGAGAAACCTGGTTTGGGGAATGTCTTTGGAAAAAACAAATCTGTCGTTCCCACCCTGACGTTCCATAAACTGCAAACTCACAAAAAAGGAGCATGGTGGGAGAGGACACAGCATCAGGAAAATGGTTAAAACCTGAAATGGCTTCTCTGAGAAAAGACTGGAAGGGGTTAAGTGCTTTAAGATACAGAGGGAATATAAGAAGCCTAAGACATGAAGATAAGAAAAAGATAAATTGCTTATCTTTTTTGTGTGTGATGAAAATTAAACGGAAAGCAGCCAATTTCAAACCGCTGGGGTTATTTTTACACGTGGCAGATTCCCCCCCTCCCTCCAGCCTCCGAGTTAGAATTCCAGCAGAATTTTTTAGAAGGCTGCTCGTGTAATGGAGAACGAGAGTCTCCAGGGTTATGTCAGACAACATTATTTTTAGCGATGTTCTAAGCCTGCGTGCCTCGGGGAAGGAACCAGCCACTGAAGGAGATGACGTGTCCCCACCGGGCAGGCTTTAATAACATTATTCTCTGTATTTCTCACTCTCCTGCGAAGCATCCAATGAACTGAGCTGTCAGGAGTCACTGGACTGGATTGACTCCTTGTACCATCCAATATGCAAATCCTGTTCTGCTGTAATTGTTGTTTTTGAAAGGTGTTCTTGGATCTGGATTCTTCATACCCTGAAGTTGGCCATAGAGGCTGTAAATGGCGTCTACTGGTTCATACACTTCTGCCTGGGTAGTTCGGGCAGGTGGCCAAAGAAACCTTACCTTGATGTTCTCACACGAGGCTTTGGTATCAACAGAGGTGTGGCGAGGGTCTCTTGTTCGGGTAGTGTGGGGACAAGTGAGCGGAAAGGGTTTTCAGCTGCAAGAGAGGAGGTTGAGATGAGATCTTGGGGAGAAATGTTTTGCTGTGAGGGTGGGGAGGCCCTGGCCCAGGGTGCCCAGAGCAGTGGTGGCTGCCCCATCCCTGGAGGTGTTCCAGGCCAGGTTGGATGGGGCTTGGAGCCCCCTGATCCAGTGGGAGGTGTCCCTGCTCACGGCAGGGGGTGGCACTGGGTGGGCTTTGAGGTCCCTTCCAACCGGAACCATTCCATGATTCTGTGATTCTTTCTTTAAAGATATCAAGAGGCCACAAGGGGAACTTGAGGTTTGAGTCTTGGGTTTGCAACAGCACCCGGGAGCACGATAATATTTCTTTTTCTGTATGTGAGAGTGCTGAGAGGGGTTTTTGGGCCCCATCAGAGCTTTGTACCCTCTCTGTATTCCTCCAGTCTTCCCACACAGCTCCTAAGCTGATACAACATTGTATTACACTTAATTAAATCTCCGCTATTGTCACAACGCGGTAACAGGATCTGTCTGACATTTTACCCGTATTCCTTTTCCCTCGCTGTCTCCTCGGAGGGCTTTGTGGGAGAATATTTGTAGAGTGACTCTAAATTCCTGTGTGTTACTGGGCTGTGTTACAGAAACTGAGTTTCTGCATTAGGCAAAGGGGAGAGGAAAGGCCGTAGACGAGCAAAAGCTCTGACATTTTATTCTTTTAATTAAAATCCCGATGTCTTGTGTTTGCTTTGTGTCTCCATGCACTCATCTGTCCTTCTCTTTGTGCCGTTTACAGCAGCGACTCCAGCAGCAGCTCCAGCGATGAATCCCCGGCACGGTCCGTTCAGTCAACAGCTGTCCCCGCGCCCGCATCCCAGCTGCTTCCGTCTCTGGAAAAGGATGAACCCCGGAAAAGTTTTGGGATCAAGGTTCAGAATCTTCCAGTGCGCTCGACAGGTAAAGTCACCTGATAGAGTGAAATAGGGAGTAAAGCAGTAGAAGGAGAGTTAAAGACTGATTAAATAACCATTATCGTGTCTTTGGCACGGCAGCCGCACGCTGCCTCCAAGGACAGGATTCTCCCCCTGCTTCTGCCTCGGTTCTTCTGCGGCGGTGGGAAAATTGCTTAATTAGTGCCCATCTGTGAGAAATCCTGCGGGTCCCTTGCTCAAGTCCCTGGGCTTGAGCACTTGCAGCCGTCGGAGCTGGCGCTTTGACTCAGTAACGTGGATTTCCCCGGGGAAAAACCTGGAGCATCTCAGATTTTACACTTAAAACTCGGACCATTTATTCTTGCCCTGCTTCCATTTATTTTTTAATAGAAAAATACTTCAGGGTTTTCTGTTGCAGTGCTGAAGGCTGTGAAGCACCCATGGGCTTACTCATAGTGGCGTTGGGTATTGCATGGTAAATACCGTAAGAAACCGCTCACTGAGGAGAGCAGGTGATCACTCTGTTCCCTGCCCTGATCGCAGGAGAGATCCCACAGCAAAAAGGAGCATGGTATCATTTGGAAAACAATGGGAACGTAATTCATGGATACAAAGGCACTGCCTGAATTTAAATAATACATTTTCTTGGTGGTGCTGATTGATAAGAACCTCGACTGAGCCGCCAACGTGTGCTCGAAACCCAGAAACCCAGCCGTGTCATGGGCTGCATCCAAAGCAGTGGGACCAGAGGGCGAGGAAGGGGATTCTGCCCCTCTGCTCCGCTCTGGTGAGACCCCACCTGGAGCCCTGGGTCCAGTTCTGGAGTCCTCAATGTGAGAAGGAGGTGGAACTGTTGGAACAGATCCAGAGGAGGCCACGGAGATCATCCCAGGGCTGGGGCTTCTCTGCTGTGAGGCCAGGCTGGGAGAGTTGGGGTTGTTCAGCTTGGAGAGGGGAAGGCTCTGGGGAGATCTTAGAGCAGCTCCCAGGACTGAAAGGGGCTCCAGGAAGGCTGGGGAGGGGCTTTTAACAGGGGCATGGAGTGACAGGAAAGGAGGAACGGCTTTAAATTGAAAGAGGGAAGATTTAGATGAGATGTGGGGAAGAAATTCTTCACTATGAAGGCGGGGAGGCCCTGGCCCAGGTTTCCCAGAGCAGTGGTGGCTGCCCCATCCCTGGAGGTGTTCCAGGCCAGGGTGGATGGGCTTTGGAGACCCCTGATGCAGTGGGAGGTGTCCCTGCCCACGGCAGGGGGTGGCACTGGCTGGGCTTTGAAGTCCCTTCCAACCCAAACTGTTCCATGATTCTATGAATTGACTGAACCAAGTGCTGTGTAACTCTCTTCCAAAGAGAAGGATCAGCCAGTGGCTTTTGCATTGACAAAATTCACACCCCAAATTAAAGAGAAGTTAAAAGGAACTCCAGATTTCTTCCTGTCTTTTATGATGCTATTAAATTGGAAAAAATGTGTTTTTGTAGTACTAACATTTATTTGTTGCTTTAGATACAAGCCTTAAAGATGGACTTTTCCATGAATTCAAGAAGTATGGGAAGGTGACATCAGTGCAGATTCATGGGGCTTCTGAGGAACGGTATGGACTGGTGTTCTTCCGACAGCAGGAGGACCAGGAGAAAGCACTGAATGCCTCAAAAGGAAAGCTTTTCTTTGGCATGCAGATTGAAGTCACTGCCTGGATAGGGCCAGGTAAGGGCCAGGCCCTTCTTGCACTCGAACCGGACGCGTAACCGCTCTGAGCATATTCCCAGGCGGGTAGGAAGAGGCAGCACAGGAGTAAGAAATTGTAAAAGTGCTTTTCTGAAGGAACATAATTTAAAGAAACTGGGAAATGAGCCAGAATGGATTCCAGAATGAGGAGAGTGGATGCTTTTAGGTCAAGCAGGGAGAGAGTTCCAGTCTTGTGCCTCAGGGAAGGAAAGCTGCCGTCCTCTCAAACAGTGGGATCTCCTGGTTGCTGGAAGAAACAGCCTCATCTTCCATGTCTCAGCAGAGCAGAACCAGTGGGTGGTGTGAGCGTAGTGCTGAGTCCTCACAGGCTTCTTTCCTGCTTTTAACTAATACAGCTAACGATGCTGCATTTTTGAGGCTCGGGATGCACAGCCCAGGTGAGCGACCAGTGAAAACTGTAGCACTGAACATAGGGTTAAGTTTTGAGCCTGCACTTAAATTGCTTCTTTAAAAATTGATTTGTGCAAACAAACCCCTGCCATGTGCTGTTCCCCAAGGACAGCAAAGCCCCGTTTGAATTCATGGAAGGCGTTAGTATTTGTTAAAAGAAAAGATTTCTAGAGGAGCAGTTGGAGTACGCAGCTCCTTCACGCCTGAGGGCACTTGGATTCTGCAGCGCTCGCCCCGTGGTGCGATCAGAGATGTCGAATTCCATGTAAATAACAGCTCGCAAGTGCGGTGCCGTGTATTTTTGTCATAGACATTGGTTATTCTCGTTCAGATCATATCTGCTGGGCAGGAAGTAGGCAAGCAAACAAATCCACATGAACCGAGCACACATGAAAAACACCTCTGTGTATTACAAATTTCTTGCTCTCTTTTGCTTCTAGAAACAGAAAGCGAGAATGAATTTCGTCCCTTGGATGAAAGGATAGATGAGTTTCACCCAAAAGCCACAAGAACTCTGTTCATTGGCAACCTGGAGAAAACCACCACCTACCATGACCTCCGCAACATCTTCCAGCGCTTCGGTGGGATAGTGGTACGTGAACTGTCTGTGCTGTGAGGGTGTTGTTACCCGTTCTGTCTGTACAGGCCTGTAAAATGCTACGAGCAGTGGTAAATCATGGTGTCAGCGACAGATAGTTCAGGCTTTATGTAATAACCCGAGTCATTGATCTTCCTGGAATACACCTGAAAGCTTTTCTTTGCATTCAGAGTGAAACCGTTGCACACGTGAAGGTAACGTAGCAGTAGGAACAGCTGTAGGAGTACTTTTGCTAGCTCAGAGCGTTCACACAGAAGCCGAACCGGGCAGCTGGGCTGTGACTCTGCCTGGTGTCATTTTCTTGTTAAATCAGAACAAAGCTGTGAAGTCTGAGTTTCCTGTTGATTTCTCAAACAAAGGGTTTGGTTGCTGCGTGTGGAAGTGGCCATCAGAGCTCAGCCTGGGCCCTGACAAGAGAGAGTGGATTAGTGACGGCACGTGTGGGATTGGGGTTTTCATCCAGACGGGCGTCTCTGAATGAGGCAGAGCAGTGGCCACCCCCTCTCCCCGTGCCACGTTCTATCAAGTCATGTCAGTTTTGCATTAAGAAAAGTTTTCCAGACAAGTGAGGGAACCATGTAATGACTGTAATTAGTTGGATTTAGGTTGGCATGGATGGGTTATGCACTCACTGGAGGCTGGGGCTGCTCATGAACCTGCTCTGCCTTATTCATTCTGCTCCAAAACGCTTCTTTACCCACTGAGGTACCAGTCCCACACACCAGGAACCCTGTACGCACTTCTCGAGATGTGGACAAATATGGAATCCTCATTTTACGATGTCCAGCAGCTCTGGCGCATCCGGCCTCTGCTGTGTCCGTGACATCCACACCATTCATGCAGTATCTGTGGCTTAAACCCTTCCTAATGTTTCACCTGCAGAGCTGTTCTGATAACGATGTTTATCAGCAGCGGTGCCCTGTCCTGTAAATCGGCTTTTCTGTGAAACACTGCTGTCCTGTCAATGTTATTAATCGGCCAGAACCTGGCAGCAGTGCTGCCTTGCACAGTTCCATCAAAACTTACAGGCTCAGGTGCAGAAGGGACCGGCTTCCTAACCTTTCCGGTGAGTAGTGAGCAAAGTAAGGGTGTTTTATTTGCCTGTCGAAAAGAATTGCTTGCCCAGAGTGAGTGGTCAGGTATAATTTGCTGTGGTTGCAGTGCTGCTCCTGCAGCCTCTCGGAAATGTAGCCCTCTATTAGCATTCCACTTAAATCATCAGGCCGGGGCTGTGGAAGTCTAATAGTTGTGTAAATCTCCCACTTGACTCCTGTTTTTCCAGACAAAGAGCTCTCGGGTGAGACCGTATCAAACTGCTGCCGCGTCCCTAAATTTATTAACCATGAAATTAGTCTGTCCTGGATCATGGAACGTTTGTTCTTTGCTGGCCTTGGCATGTGGCTCACAAAGGAGACTTGTGCTGTTAAACATACACAACAAGACACTTCCACCCGTTTTCAGATCGGGATGAATCATCAAATCATGAGTTTGTTCTGAGGCATTTGGTGCATTGGCCAGTGCTGAGCTTGCATGCTACCCAAATGTCAGCCTAAAGCTTAAATCGATTAAAGCCAGCCTTTGTTAGGCTTCCAGAGCTTTCTCCTGACTGGACTTCCTTTTGAATGGGCCCGTGGTGGCTTGGGATCAAATACCAGCAGCGAGAGAAGCTGAGGATCTTCTTTGCCTTTGCCATATCAGTGCCAA
Organism: Neomorphus geoffroyi; assembly: GCA_033558235.1. Lineage (NCBI taxonomy): Eukaryota > Metazoa > Chordata > Aves > Cuculiformes > Neomorphidae > Neomorphus > Neomorphus geoffroyi. The sequence goes on along the minus strand of JAUMJM010000075.1, from coordinate 2,029,259 downwards.
GTTAGTTCAGGAGGTGAGGCTGTTTCTAGGAACAGGATGGATCATGTTTGTTTGGAAAAGAAACCCTGCTTGCCTCTGGCTCAGAAATGAGGATCTGAGCTGGTTGTTTTCTCTTGAGCCTTTGTGAGCAAAAATTAATCAGTATTTCTTTGATTCTGAGTTGTCCATTCATGACACAATGTTGACGAACTGAAGGGACTGTTTGTTGATAGGCTCAGGCTTACAATTCGGAATCTGCATTATGAAGAGCTTTCCCTGAGTCTGTAAGGATTTGGTTTTGCCATTGAATGGGGTAGAGCAGAATAGTGAAGTTTTTAACTGTCCACTATCATTTCAAATCCTCTCTGAAGAAGATACTGATTACAGAGTGCTCACAGGGCCACGGGTCTCTCAAAAAATAAGTCCTCTTAGCTGTAAGAGGCACTGTGGAATGTTCTGTTCTGTGTTTTCCCCAGGATATCGACATTAAGAAGGTGAATGGAGTTCCTCAGTACGCGTTCCTTCAGTACTGTGATATTGCCAGCGTGTGTAAAGCAATTAAGAAGATGGATGGGGAATATCTTGGAAATAACCGACTCAAGGTAAAGAAATCCTCCCACAGACTGAATCCTTCTTGTTACTGGCACTGATGGCATCAGAGGATGGCTCACAGCAGCACAGTTTATGGAAGTAAGGTCTTTACATGCATAGGTTAGGTTAGAGCGTCAGTCCCCGTAAGGGGGATTAATCAGCGTTCTCATTGGCTTTCTCAGCAACAAATCGTAGAATCATGGAATGGGTTGGGTTGGAAGGGACCTCAAAGCCCATCCAGTGCCACCCCCTGCCATGGGCAGGGACACCTCCCACTGGATCAGGGGGCTCCAAGCCCCATCCAGCCTGGCCTTGAACACCTCCAGGGATGGGACAGCCACCACTGCTCTGAGAAACCTGGGCCAGGGCCTCCCCACCCTCACAGCAGAACATTTCTCACCTCAGATCTCATCCGAATATCCCCTCTTTCAGCTGAAACCCCTTCCCCCTCATCCTGTCCCTGCACTCCCTGATCCAGAGCCCCTCCCCAGCTTTCTCTAGGCCCCGAAGGAGCCCCAGGATTGAGCAGTCCTGGTGACCAACATTCTCTGACCTTGAAGATCTGCATCTGGCGAGGCCGTGTGGGGATGCAGTGCTGCAGCCGATGACAAACAGAGGCTGTCAGTCCCCAGAGCTGTCAACCTGTCACGTTGCAGAAGCATTCAAATTGTAGAAGAACCCGGTGTTGCCAAACATTGCATTTGTTTAAGCATGCAGAATTATTGTCATTAATTGCCATTTGATTTTGGTCTCGCTTGCACCTGCGCAAGATGCTAATTTAGAAACCCCCTACAAACAACTCTCGCTTTCTCCAGCTCCCTTTAATTACCCGTGCTCTACGCGGTCGGTTTGACGCTTGTGAATGGTACTGACAGAAGTTTTGCCCTTTTGTGTTCAGCTGGGCTTCGGGAAGAGCATGCCCACAAACTGCGTCTGGTTAGACGGACTTTCCACAAACGTTACGGATCAGTATTTAACTCGACATTTCTGCCGATACGGGCCTGTGGTGAAGGTAGGTGGGAGCCTTCAACGTCTGGTTTTAATTGTTACTGTCTTCCTTTCTTCCCATCCTGTCCTTTCAACCCCGACTGTCCAGGGCTTTATTGCTCAGGTAGACAAATTCTCTCTGGGGTGGGATTTGGCTGAGAGGGCTCTGAGCTTTGCATCCTGTCGATCCGATAGCGGAGCAGTTGCTTCTGGGGTTCTGAAAACAAACAAAAGCATTTGGAATGAACGAGCCGAGATAACGAGTATTGGAAACCATTCGTTGCTCTTGTGCAGTGCAGTCTCTCCCCAGCAAAATTTGTTCAGAAGGCAAACATGCAGGAACCACAGTCTAATTACGTAGTTGCATGCATGCATGTTAATTACCTAATTAGACACAGGTATTTTTTTTTGATCAGACCAAAAAATGGCTTTTTCGAACCATTTAGAATAGTCACTGAGAAAAGGATGTGGAAGAAGCAGTCACTGATGGTGCAGCGTACCCGTATCAGAAGTGGGAGCGCTTTACCTGCCCCTGCACCAGAGATCTACGCACGTGCTTAAAATTAAGCATCAGTGAGCTTAAAGTTAAGCAAAGTGTGTAAATCTCCACAGGATCAGGGTCTTGCCTCCTTAACGGATCTTTGTGGGCTTGTGTTGCAGCTTTGATGTTCTTTATTGCTTGAAGAATAAGTCCGTGCTGCTAAAGGAAGGTGATCTTTGGAAACTGGGTGTTCAGCAACTTGGCGAGTGGTACTGCAGACTGGGATACCAAAAACCATTTCCATTTTGGGATTAAATGTTCCCTTTACCTTTTTTCCCCCCTAAAAATACATTGGAAATTTTTCCAAAACCTAAAAGTAAAGAAAGCAAAAACTACAAAACTCAGTCGCCAAAGAAAAAAACTTAAAAGTAAAATACAGAAAAACAAAATAAAGGCATAAAATACCTCAAGCCACAATATCCACAATTCAGACCAGTCCCGTGTCCTTTGATCGTCTCTCCGTTACGATAACGCCTCATCAGAAAAGCCTGGAAATTCACCTTGCTAAAAATGATTTTCCTCCTGGTATCCTCATGACTTAGGATTCTGTTGGGACTGACGTTAAGTCCTGTGGATGAGGCTCTTATTTGGTTTTTGTTTTGTTTTTTTGTTTTTTACAGGTGGTGTTTGACCGCTTAAAAGGCATGGCCCTGGTTCTCTACAATGAGATTGAATATGCACAAGCAGCTGTAAAAGAGACCAAGGGGAGGAAAATCGGTGGGAATAAAATTAAGGTGTGCAAAATGACCTCCAAAACAAACCAAAACAGAGAGAAACAAATTGTATTTAGGCCTCACCCCTTAACCGCTGGCGTTTGCAGGCTGCCAGACCAAAGGAGCCCTTAGTGGGACGCGGGTGTCCCAGGCATCAAAGGCTTAAGCTACCTTTTTATACTCGGCTTATGGAGACTTTAGGGAATCTCGGACCGTTTCTCGTAGAGCCTCTTCCAACATTCTGCCGTTTGTTTCGCTGCACTTGTCTCTCTCCGCTCCTGAGTGTTGTTGTCCGTGTTGCTACCTCAGTGCCCCAATCCAAGGCAAACTTCTGTCCATTTCCATGTTAGAGAAGTAAAACCTGAAGGTGTGAGTGCCTCTGGTATAATGCACTGCTGCATTTCCACGGCTCCGTGCAGATGTCCAGGCTCTTGACTTGGCTGAGATACTTCATGGTTGCTTGTATGCTGTAGTCATGGCGCACAGCAACCCAACCATGCAATCTTCTCTTGTGGTGGCAGCTCCTTCCTTGTAACAGATTTTAAAAGATAATAATTAAAAACAATACTTAGTAAACCATATGGAAGGTTCTTGTCCCTGGACAGGGATGTCTTGGATTTGGGTGACTGTGGTAATTCCTGTTCTGACTGTCCCATCGGTTCCACTGACTGGGGAGGTGAGGTGTCAACCAGCCCTCTGAATTATCTTCCCCCTCCTCCTCCTGTCTCCTGTCCTGAAGAGTGGGTCTCACTCTCCCATCGGGTGTGTTAACCGAGCGGCGTCGCGCCTGCTGGGGCTGGGATTGCATATTCTGCCGTTTCAAAGCGTGGTGGTTGAATATAAATGACCTTTACATCCAGTAAAATGTGGGGTTGTTTTGAAAGTTCCCTGTGTGGTGTTTGTGGGCCTCGCTGCTTAGCGACTTCAGAATAAGCAACGCCCTTGGTGCATGTCTGTGCTGCCCTGCTGGGGTTACACAGACATCTGGCTGACTCGGGGAAAAGGGAGAACTAGAATGTTAAAAATAGTGCATTATGTGGCATACGCGTAGTTAAATCCATTCAAGTCCTTAATTTTTGCATCAGCTACGCCATTAGCTTCTTAATATTGTCACCCTAGGCTAGAGAACATCAACTCTTGGAGCTGCTGGAACAGGGAACTGCAGTTTCAGAGGTTTGGTCCCATCCCTGGCTGTGTTGTCCTGAGCAAATAACACAGAGTCTGAAATGGATGGATAACACCGACCTGCTGCAGCTCTGCGCTGAGGTGGAAGGGACTTCAGAGCTGTGATTGGAATCGTAGCATTAAAAAGATACCATGATAACAGTGTGGGGTTTTCCTGCTGGTTTATTGAGCAGGAACCTCTGGTCTTGCAGCTCCAACACCACAGCCCAGTCAGGAGGGAGTTCTGTCACTCCACACTGAGTGAAGAGGGGAACGTTTTGATTCCCAGGGTGGCCTAGGGCCGATCTGGAGAAGCATTTGGCTTCTTCTGTTAAACATCATCATCCACGCTGTCAGTTCTGCTCCCGACTTCAGACTCTGCAGCAGCGAAATGTCGTCAACATGGGATAATTCTCTCACTAAATGTGATTTATCCTTTATTTTTCAGGTGGACTTCGCAAATCGAGAAAGTCAGCTGGCGTTTTATCATTCCATGGAGAAAACGGGTCAGGATATCAGAGACTTCTATGAGATGCTGGCGGAAAGGAGGCAAGTGTCTCGTTATCGTCATTCCAGTCTGACCCTGTTCCAGCATCATTAAAATGCAATAAAACTCTCTCCAGGCAGTAATTATTAAACAAACACTTCGTTGCATTACTCTCAACTTCACCCTTCTTTATAAAGTTTTATTAACAACTTTTCAGCCTGTTTTTAATATCTTCTAGCTTTTCAGTTTGGCTTTTTTAATCAGGTTCAGGTGGTCAGAGATTCACTGTGCAGATGGAAGCGGGTGGGATACCACACACCTTGGGTGGAGCTGGTGTATGGAATTCCTACTTGGGCCTCTGCATGATCCCTATATTTGGCATCTGTTTGCTGTGGTGGGTCACCGGGACACAGTTGTGAGTCATTCATCACTTCCTAGGAATGCAGAGTAGCTTATCCATAGCGCCTTCGCGTGCCCACAGGAGAAATGGATACGTTATGGTTTGAGAAGCTACTTCTGCTCGTCTGCGGAGCAGAGAGTGAGGTTTGCCCTTCCCCTACCCCTTCTCAACAATTCAGTTTTCTCATTTGATAATATAATGAAGTAAGAGTGAGGCTGCAGTGGGTTTTTTTGCTGTTTGACATGAAAAACATGTTCCATGTCGCTGCCCCTCTGCAGCCTCTGTCGCAGTGGTGCCTCGCCAAAGGCTCATGTTGCCCTGCGCGGCTGCCGGTCCCTGCAGACTCTGCCAGGGAGCAGCCTGGCAGCGCTCCTCGTTTTGTGCGTTTTTTCCCTTCAGTGGCTGAATCTGTGTTTCTGTTCCTGGTGAAAGCTGAAAAGGGAAGCGTTTTCTTTCTGTGTGGGTGCATTTTCATTACCATCAGGGGCTGAGTGAATCATTAAGGTCTGATTTACCTGTGGGTAAGCCCAGCATGGCGCTGCTTGTACCTGTGCAGAGATACAGCTGATGGGTTCTTGCAGCAGAATAGATTGGTCTCACACAAAAAACTACCAGATGTAAAAGCAAGAAGGGTCTAGAAGTTGGCAATTGGGGTTTGCATAATGGGAATAGATGTGTGCATTCCCTAGTTCATGCCAGATATTGTTATGTGCCAGCCAGCAGGCAGGAATAATTCCCTGTGAACCACACCAAATCAGAAACCAGAAGTGCACTATCAGGTGTCTTTCAGTGCAGAGGAGCCAGCTGGGCTTGTCTTTGCTGTAGAGTAATTCTGAGTAGAACACTGACGTCTGAAGCAGTGCTGTGCTTGGGTGCATGTTAGTGTTCTCATTTTCTGTCAGTCGGCTCACGTAGTCATCATGAGATACTTAGGAATAAAGAATCATGGAGTGAGTTGTGCAGCACATTGCAGTTCTGCATCCTCTGGTTCTCTGAGCTCCTCCTGGCAGTTCAGGGTCCCCTGCAGTGGTACTGAGCTCCGCATTCGCCAGGTTCTCCGAGGTTGTAGGTGTAGCTGTTCTAAATAGGACCCGAAGGAGAGAAGCCCACAAAACCCCCATGACTAGTTTTTTTAACTTCACAGCTTTCAAAACTTCCCACTTTGCTTGCAGAATGAGTTTTTTGTCTTTGTGTTTTGTTTCCTTATGTTCTTTTTTGAAATTTGGACATTTCTTAAAACCTGGAATCTGTCAGCTTTTACCATAAACGATCAAATGTGAAACAGACTGTGCAAAACACTCCGTGATGGTGGAGGATTGAAGCAGCAGCTCCGTGCTGCCCCTCTGCCAGAGAGGTGTGTTCAGAGTCACAAATGGCTTTTTTTTGCCATTCAGAGATATTGAGATAACATTAATTGCTTATTTTCCTGAATTCTTCCCATGAATTCACCTGATCTCATAAACAACCTGGGGCTTCCTTGTTGCCTTGGTCTTGCTGTAAACAGGCAACGTCAGCACGTTACAAGCATCAAAAGAGATGATTTTGGAGTTAAATTATTGCTTGCAGGGTTTGGGGGTTTTAAAGAAATCTTATTATCACTTTACTGCTCAGAAATGGAGAGGTTCCAACCTTGAATTCTGATTTGAGTCACATTTTCGGAGGTAGTGTCAGGCCCTTGAGACGGGGTGGCCTTCACCAGGACAGCCTGTGGATGGGTGCACTGGTGCTGTCAGAAAGTGACTGGTTAAGTGCCTTCAGTAATTCATGGCTAACAAAGCATTTAACCCACCGTGCACCATTTGTTGTTGGTAAATGCAGCTGTGTACGGTTGTCTTCAGGTGTGTACAAAGAAATAATCATAGAATCATAGAAGGGACCCACAAGGACCATCGAGTCCAGCTCCTGTCCCTGCACAGGACACCCCAACATTCGCCCTGTGGGGCTGAGGGCCTTGGCCAAACGCTGCTGGAATATTGTCAGGCTGTGACTGCTTCCCTGGGAGCTGTTCCAGTGCTCCACTACCCTCTGAGGGAAGAACCTCTTCCTAATGTCCAACCTCACCCTTCCCTGTCATCTCCCTGCCATTCCCTGGGCTCCTGTCATTGATAACCAGCGAGAGGAGCTCAGCGCCTGCTCCTCCTCCTCCCCGTGTGAGGAAGCAATAAACAGCTATGAGGTCCTCCCAGCCTCTTCTCCAGGCTGAACAGACCCAGTGACTTCAGCCGCTCCTCATACGACTTCTCCTCCAGACCCTTCCCCGGCTTTGTGGCCTCCTCTGGACACTCTCCAGTATCTTTAGATCCTTTTTATCCTGTGGCACCCAAATTGAACACAATATTGGAGGTGGGGCCTTCCCAGTGCAAAGCAGAGCGGGACAATCCCCTCCCTCGATCTGTGTGACAGTCACCCTTCTCATTCTCCATGTAGCAAAGAATGTGGTAACACAGGGCGCTGGTAGAGGAGGAGAACTTATCTATTTATTCTCATATTTAGCAGAGACGAAAGAAGAGGATCTTACGAATACGCCCCTGATCGTACTTACTATGAGACTGTTCGGACTCCCGGGACGTATCCTGAAGATCCTCGGCGCGAATACCCAGCTCGAGGCAGAGAATTTTATGCAGAATGGGATCCCTACCAAGGAGACTACTATGACCCACGCTACTACGATGACCCACGCGAGTACAGGGACTATCGAGGTGATCCGTATGAGCAGGATATCAGGGAATACAGCTACCGTCAACGGGAGAGGGAGCGGGAGAGGGAACGGTTTGAATCTGATCGGGATAGAGACCACGAACGGAGGCCAATTGAACGGAGCCAGAGTCCGACACACTCCCGTCGTCCGCAGAGCCCTGGAGCGTCTCCCTCGCAATCAGAAAGGCTGCAGAGCGATTCAGAGAGGAGGATTTACAGCAGGTCATCGGATCGTAGCGGCAGTTGCAGCTCCCTGTCTCCTCCACGATACGACAAGCTCGACAAAGCTCGTGTGGAACGTTACGCGAAAAATGAAAAACCAGAGAAGGAGCGCGCTTTCGAGCAGGAGAGGGTCGACAAGGAGAAACGCTTGGTGAGGAAGGAAAAGCCCGAAAAATTAGAGAAGGAAAAAACTGATAAGCAAAAGCGAAAAGCAAAAATCCATTCACCCAACTCTCAGTCTTCTGAAACGGATCAAGAGAATGAGAGAGAGCCCAGCCCTGAAAAACTGAAGGGCAACAGCAAACAAAGTAAAGAGCGAGGTGACAAAGAAGGGACAGCTAAAAACCGCTTGGAACTGATGCCCTGTGTTGTGTTGACCCGAGTGAAAGAAAAGGAGGGGAAAGTTATTGACCAGCCTGCTTTGGAGAAACTGAGGGCGAAGCTGGATAACGACACCATGAAATCCCCGCTTCTGGAGCAGAAAACACAGACATCCCAGGCTGAGCAAACCAAGTCGGATCAGTCTAAACTGGAACCTGCCAGAACCAAGGTACAGAAGGAGAAAGCCCTTGCCAGTCATGTGGAAGTGGTGGATAAGGAGGGGAAACTTAAACCTAAAAAACACTTGAAGACAGAGCAAGCTTCTGAAGGGGCCAACGCGGTAGATTTAGACAAGTTGGAGGCTCGTAAGAGACGCTTTGCCGATGCAAATCTGAAACCTGAGAGGCAAAAACTGGAAGTAAAAAGAAGCAGCCAAGATGAGGAAGATGCACGCATGGTTTTGAAAAAGCAGCTTGATGCAACAGCTTCGTCTAGAGAAGCGACAGTGTTAAGGGAAGGAGAACTGGAGAGAAAACCCCTGAGGAAGGAGATGCTTAAAAGGGAATCTAAAAAACTCAAACTGGAAAGACTTATTCCCATTACTAGTCCCAAAGAAATTCAGGAGACTCTTAATGTTGGTGGGATTGGCATGCGTCCCACCCTGGACCTGCAGGCAAGGCTCATGGAGACAGCCGACGAGCCGGCAGAGGTGCAGGAACTCTCTTCTAAGAAACTGAACCCAGTCAAACCCCAGCATAAACAGGTGCAGCTTCTGGAGGACCCAGGAACAGAGAGAGAGGACGCAAGGAAGAATTACTCTGGTCTGCCCGAGGACACGGCTGACCATAAAGTTGGCCCAGAAAAGCCTCCGTCAGCTGATACAGAGGAAAAGATTGGCATTGACATTGACCACACACAAAGCTACAGGAAACAAATGGAGCAAAGTCGCAGGTTAAAACAGCAGCTGGAAATGGAGATCGCGAAGTCTGAGAAGTTTGGCAGCCCCAAGAAAGATGTGGATGAATATGAAAGGCGGAGCTTGGTCCATGAGGTGGGAAAACCTCCGCAAGATGTCACTGATGATTCTCCACCAAGTAAAAGGAAAAAGACTGACCAGTTTGACTTTGAAATCAGCACTAAAAGAGAAAGAAACTACAGGAGTTCTCGTCAGGTGAGCGAGGACTCTGAAAGGACGTCTTGTTCCCCTAGCATCAGACACTTCCCTTTCCACGAAGATGAGGACACGCTCGATTCTCCGAGGCTGATGCCATTAAAGGAAACCAAAGAGTCACCTAAAATAGAAGAAAAAGGTCTTTCATACTCCAGCATGGCTGTGAGGGAAGACTCGCTGAAGTTCAATCCTTACGACTCCAGCAGAAGGGAGCAGATGGCAGAAATGGCCAAACTGAAACTCTCCGTGCTGAGTTCTGAAGACGACTCGAGTAGGTGGGAAACACAAGTGAAGCAGGAGCCTGGTCGAGTGGATATCAGCTTCCCAAGCAGCATCGTCAAAAGAGACAGCATACGCAAGCGGTCGGTGCGAGACCTGGAACCAGGGGAGGTGCCTTCAGATTCGGATGATGACAGTGAAAACAAGCCCCACTCCCCAAAAGCCTCGTCCTTGTTGGAGAGTTCCAGGTTGTCTTTTTTATTAAGGGACAGAGAAGAAAAGTTACGTGAGAGAGAGGAAAGACTGTCAAGTTCCTTAGAGAGAAACAAATTTTACTCTTTTGCGTTAGACAAGACAATCACACCGGACACAAAGGCCTTGCTTGAAAGAGCTAAATCTCTGTCATCGTCCAGAGAAGAAAACTGGTCCTTTCTAGACTGGGACTCAAGATTTGCTAGTTTTAGAAACAATAAAGACAAAGAGAAGGTTGACTCGGCTCCGAGACCTATTCCATCTTGGTATATGAAAAAGAAAAAAATCAGGACCGATTCAGAAGGTGGGAAACTGGATGATAAGAAGGAAGATCATAAAGAGGAGGAGCAAGAGAGACAGGAACTGTTTGCTTCTCGTTTTTTGCATAGTTCAATCTTCGAACAGGACTCCAAGCGCCTCCAGCATTTGGAGAGAAAAGACGATGATCTCGACTTCATTTCGGGTAGGTTGTATGGGAGGCAGTCGTCCTCAGATGGGACAAACAGCACCGCTGACTTGGTGCAAGAACCAGTGGTTCTGTTCCACAGTCGGTTTATTGAGCTAACGCGGATGCAGCAGAAAGAAAAGGAAAAAGATCAGAAACCAAAGGAAGTGGAAAAACAGGAAGATAAAGAAAGCCGGCCAAAAACACCAGAAACGGTTCCCGATAGTAAAGAACCAGAACATAAAACTTCATCGGTGGCCGGTTCCTCCTCAGTCACTGTCGTGCCACAGGAACCAGCACAGGTTGCTTCTGAGAAGGTGACAAATGAGAAGGCAGTGGTGGAAGCAGCTTCTGTAAAAGAAGAAAAACCATCTGAACCTGCTTCTGCAACAGAAGAGCAAAAGCCTTTTCCTGAAGTTGTGGCTCCGGTCAAAATTGAACCACCTGAGCAAACCGAGCCCCCGCCGGTCATAGAAGCTAGTAAAGAAGTTGTTGCTACAACCCTGGCACCGGAGGAAGACACTGTAGTAACTGAGCATCCTTCATACTTGGATACCAAGCCTCCTACTCCTGGAGCTTCCTTTTCCCCAGGAGACACCAGTGGAGATCCAGAACCTGAAGCTGCCCAGTTGATTCCACCTCCCCCCAAGCTGGTTCAGAAGTCCGATGAGGCTGCTGAACCTAAAGAAGAAAATCCTCTCCCTTCTGCCAATGCTGATGCTACCATGAGTCAAAAGATGGAGGCAACTGCCGAGGTCCTGCCTCCTGTTTCTGACAATGATATGGAAGTCGAACCTCCGGTGGTGGTGAAAGACAAGAAGTCCTACAAGAACAAACGCTCCAAGACTCCTGTGCAGTCAGCTGCATCTAATGTCACGGAAAAGCCTGTCACAAGGAAGAGCGAAAGGATTGATCGTGAAAAACTGAAAAGGTCAAGCTCTCCTCGTGGGGAGACACAGAAGCTTTCTGAATTGAAAGTGGAGGCAGAGAAGGTTTCGAGGAATGCTGCTAAATCCCCTAGTTCTGCTGCAGAGCCGGAAAACGTGGAGCCAAGCTTGCCCATAGGCCGGACCAGACGCAGAAACGTGAGGTCAGTCTACGCTACCACAGGGGACAATGAAGGCCCATCTCCGGTGAAGGACTCCGTGGAGGTCACTAGATCTACCAGGAAGAGAGGGGAGAAGGAACCGCAGGAAACAGTGACAACCGTTCCTACAACCCCGAGGAGAGGAAGGCCTCCGAAAACCCGCCGTAAGCCGGAGGAGGACATTTCTCCAATAAAGACAGAACCGGTACAGCAAGAGGCAGAGGAGGCTGAAACTAAAGATGCAGTGGAAGCTCCTAAGCCCGCAGAAGGCTGGAGGTCTCCTAGATCCCAGAAGCTAACACACAGTCACTCATCAGCTGCTGCCAGCCAACAGGGGAAGAAAGGGAAGAATGAACCCAAAGCCGATATCTCGGCTGAATCTGAAGATGCCGCTGAGAGAAGTGGTCAGGAATCGAGCGTCGGTGACAACAGCAATAAAGCAAAAGCCGCTGAGAAAGAACTGGCAGCAAGTGAGCAGAAACGTGATCGGAAAGAACTGGATGTGGAGAAAAACCAGCTGGAAATCCCCACTGTTGAAATCGTCGAGAAGAAACCGGTGCCAGAAAAGGTTACGAAATCCAAAAGGGGAAGGTATAAAAATACCAAAACCGTTGTAGACAAAGCATCCGTGTGTCTCAAAAGCGTTGAAATACGCCTCAATGTGGATGAAGTCAAGGGCGCCCTGCGGCCGACTGATGAGGAGGCCGAGCCGGTAGCGGTGTCGCCGGCCAAAATGAAGAGCCCTCCAAAAGAGGATATTCTGCCACCCCATTTTGTGAAGAATGAGGTGGAAGATCCATTCCCAGAAACGGAAAAAGAGGTGCTGCGGGAGCCGAAGCCGTGCCCCGAGGCTGCCCAGTTAGCAAAACAGATGGAACTCGAGCAGGCAGTGGAGAACATAGCGAAGCTCACAGAAACGCCACCCGCAATTGCTGCCTACAAGGAGCCGGCGGCTGACGTGCCCGAAGTTCGTCAGGAGGAGGAAGGAGATAAACCTGCACATCAGGCAAGTGAAACGGAGCTGGCAGCGGCCATCGGCTCCATCATCAATGATATTTCTGGGGAGTCGGAAAGCTTTCCTGCACCCCCAACGTATCCCGCTGAATCGGAAGCAGAAATCCCCACAGAACCCTTGGCGTTACCATCGCCTCGAGAGGAGATGGAGCCTGAGACCGATCAGGCAGTGAATAATATCCTGGAAACGGAGGCGACCATTGAGCCCGCAGTACAGCCGGTTCCTGGCTCTGCCCCATCGGTGGTGGAGACGGAGAGCAAGGAAGCTGAAATCAGCTTCAGCGAATCTTCCAACTCGGCACAGGAGGCTGAGACCTTGCAGGAGGCTGAGGTTGCTCGGAAGGAAAAGGGCCGTCAGAAAACCACGCGGCAGAGGCGCAAAAGGAGCACAGGCAGAAAGGGCGACATCACTGAAGTCAATGCCTTTGAGCCCGAGAGGGTGCAGAGCAAGTCACCCCCCGCCAGCGAAGTTAAGGCAAAACCAGAAGAAGCCTTGAAGGAGGAAAAGCAAACTAAAACTGCTGCTCAGGCACCTGCAGAGCCAAGCGCTTCTGACGCCAGCAAGTCTGCAGCCGCTGACATTGTCATGGCCGCCACGCACGAAGCTGTTGCTGAGAGCAGCAGCTCTCCAAAAGCATCCGCTCCGGCTCCTCTGGACCTGGCTTCCCCACCGGTTCCCCTCGATGAGGGGAGTCAGAGCGGGTTCAAGATTCGGTCGCCCATAGAGAACGCGCCCCTCACACCGCCAAGTGCCCCAAATGCTGCCCTTCCGGCCATCCCTTCAGCAGTGGCACCGGCCAAGCTGCCCACCCCAGTGCCCACGGCCATTGTCCCCCTTCACTCTGGCACTGCCAAGGTGCCAGAGTGGATGGTGAGGCATGAGGAACCCCGTGCTCGTTCCACACCCCCGCCTGCTCTCCCACCAGACACGAAGGCGTCAGATATCGATACAAACTCCAGCACTTTGAGGAAGATACTCATGGAGCCCAAGTACGTCTCGGCGACGAGCATAACCTCCACACATGTGACGACGACGCACGCTGAGCCAGTGAGTGCGCCTCGCTTGGAGGAGGCACCCCTGCACCCCGCGGTGGAGGCCATAAAGCCGGTTTCGGAAGAGAAGCCAGCAGTTCCCATCACCAACGCCTTGGACCCGCCAGTGGCCGAAGCACCGGTGTTTGGCGAGAAGGAAAAGATCAGTACTGTGATTGCTCCCAAAGCCACGTCTGTGATAAGCAGGATGCCCCACAGCGTGGATCTGGAGGAAGCTCCCAGGATCACCTTGGTGAAGCAGGCTCCCCAAACCCAGACGTGTCTCGTCAACGCCCCCTCGCCAAAATTTAAGCAGAGGTCGAGCACAAACGATAACAGTCGGTTCCATCCCGGATCGATGTCTATTATCGAGGAGAGGCCTGTGGAGACCGGGTCCAGTCCAGGGCTGCGGGTGAACACCTCAGAAGGTGTAGTGCTCCTGAGTTACTCGGGGCAGAAGACAGAAGGCCCTCAGCGGATCAGTGCCAAGATCAGCCAGATTCCCCCAGCCAGCGCCGTTGACATAGAGTTCCAGCAGTCTGTGTCCAAGTCGCAGATCAAGCAGGAACCCGTCACCCCTTCTCAGCCGACGCCGAAAGGCTCCCAGACCTCAGCGGGCTACGGGACTGTTTCCACCCATTCTTCTTTGGTACTAGGAACCCAACCTTACAACACGTCGCCCGTCATCTCCTCCGTTAAACAAGAACGCACTTCGCTGGAGAAGTCCGACGCGTCCCACCTCTCAGTCCAGCCTCCAGCGTCGCAGCCCGGCAAAGTCCTCACACAGACTGTGAACACTCCACCCGTGCTTGTCCACAACCAGATGGTCGTCAACAAAAAACTGTCCGACCCGGCTGCTCTGAAAGTGGAGACCAAGACGCTGCAGCCGTCCTCCAATTTGAGTCCTGGAGTCAGTCCTCACCACCCTTCCCTCTCTGGGAAGATGCATTCGGAAGCGAACCATGTCAGCTCAGGACCCAGCACCCCAACCGACCGGGCTATTTCCCACTTGGGCGTCACCAAGCAGGAGCCGCACTCGCCGCGTACCAGCGGGCACTCACCGTCACCGTTCCCACGGGCGTGTCATCCCGGCAGTACCTCATCTCCAGCGTTATCGAGCAGCACCCCGGTCATGCTGGCACCGGGAATTCCCGTTCCACAGTACATATCCAGCATGCATCCTGAGCAATCTGTTATCATGCCCCCTCACAGCGTCACGCAGACGGTGTCCCTAGGCCATCTGTCCCAAGGCGAGGTGAGGATGAACACCCCTCCTCTCTCCGGCATTCCGTATGGCATCCGCCCGGAAGCGCTTCACTCCCCCAGAGCTTCTCTTCAACCCCAGATGGAGATCAAACCTCAGCGGTCCAGCACGCCCCAGCCAGCTCCAATACGAGACATCGTCATGCCTGCCTTGTCCTCTCAGCATCCCCCGGAGGAGGAGATGCACTACCACCACAGCACGGTGTGCCGAGGGCCGGCCCCGGTCCAGTCTGATGTCCTGGTGATGCAGCCGGATTACCGCATGCATCCCAGCAGCATCAGGCTCGACCAGTACAACGTCCCGCGTGACGTCAGGATGATCATGCACCCACACATGGCAGCCGCCGTGGGCGAGCACCACTCGGAAACACGACAATCCCGAACGCCTGAAGGAGCTGGGAAAACTCCCCCTGTCAGTAAGACCCCGCAGCCCGGAAAAGAGACGCCAAAATCCTCCGAAGGGAAGATGGCGCACTCGCCGCACAGCGAGACTCGCCTGCTCAGCGTCCCCGCCGGCAGCCAGCTGCCTGGACTGCCTCTCTCGCAGCCGGTGGTGGTTCCACACGGGGTTCAGATCATGCACCCCGCGGGGAGCTCCTTCCACGATTACCGCTCTGTGTACGGCGACATGAGGAACTACCACACGGCGGCACAGCTTGGGCACCCTCAGTTCCCAGGGGCGTCGCCCATCGGGTTGCCCTCCCGGAGCATGACCCCATCTCAGGTGAGAAATGAAACTGTTTCTTCTCCTTCTGCCTCAAATCTGGAACACTTGGAGCTAATTCCAGCCCTGGTATGGCTACCCAGGAGCCAAGTTTGGCTCCGTGTCGCCACAGGAGCTGAGTTTAGCGCTCCATTGTCACTCTCCAAGCCCCGCAGAAGTTCATAGCACAAGAGGAGCTGGTTTTGTCTGGGAAATGGGGTTGGAAAGCAGCTCAGCACTCGAGGAAGCTCAAATAACCTGTTCTCTTCACTAATCAAGGACTCAACCCAGAAGGTGTGAAGCTGCCAGCAGTTTTCTAGATGCAGGGGTGTTGGGGGAGGATTGCCAGCGTTGAGGTGGCGCATAGGTCAGACATCCTCGGATGGGTGGTGTGGCTAAGGGTGGGCTTGGGGCAGGATTTCAGGGATGTGGTTTCAGTTCTGATGTTGGAAGACCAGGGGGACACTGGCCCAGGTTGCTGCTGCAGCAGGGCCGAGGCTGTGGCATGGAGACACATTTTTCCACCAGGAATCTGGTGATGTCCTGGCAGCCTTTTCGTTGAATTAAGGAGTTCTGATAAGCTCACAGCCTAAGGTTTGTTGGCCTGGAACACCTCCCCTGTGGAGAAAGGCTGAGGGAGCTGGGGTTGCTCAGCCTGGAGAGGAGAAGGGTTTGAGGTGACCTTATGGCAGCCTTTCAGTATTTAAAGAGAGCTGATAAAAAGATGGGGAAAAACGTTTTAGCAGGGCTTGTAGCAGTGGGACTAGGAGTGGTTTTAAACTAAAACACGAGGACAGTTTTGAGCTGAAAGAGGGGAGATGGAGAAGAAATCTTAGGAAGAAGTGTTTTGCTGTGAGGGTGGGGAGGCCCTGGCCCAGGTTGCCCAGAGCAGTGGTGGCTGCCCCATCCCTGGAGGTGTTCCAGGCCAGGTTGGATGGGACTTGGAGCCCCCTGATGCAGTGGGAGGTGTCCCTGCCCATGGCAGGGGGTGGCACTGGGTGGGCTTGGAGGTTCTTTCCCACCCAGACCATTCCACGATTCTGTTATTCTGAAATCTTTCCTTTTCCCCCCCTGCTTCCCAGGCACTTCCAGAGGGCGAGCACTCGCACGCCAGCCAGCCGGTTCGCAGCAAGACTCCTCAGATCCCCCAGGATGCCAAGGGCCCGCCGGCAGCAGGACCTGAACAGAGCCACCACCCCACTGTAAATAGGCATGCGGCACAGATAGACACTCACGTCCACCTTCAGAGGGCACAAGCGGACACGGGCCAGACCTCCTACCCTTCACCTGTCGCCATTTCGATGAAACAGGAGCTTCCATCACCGCACCAGCCTCAGGCGGTTCCCAAGCAATCCATGTTTATCCCCACGACGTCGGGTGCTGGGGCCCCGCCGGGGCTGCCCCTCAACCGCCCCGAGCCCCAGGCTGCGCTCAAACAAGAGCCGTCTCCTCACCCTGTTGCGCAGAGACCTGTGGATATGGTTCAGCTCCTGACGGTGAGTATCGTTCCGTTGGCTTCTCCCAGCCTCATGCTCCTCATTCGGGGAGAGACAGTCGGGTTCTGCACAGCTGCTCTCACTTGTGGCACCAAAATCTGATCTCTCCTGCATCAAATGCTTCAGATGTGGAGAAGGCAACCGGTCGCTTTCTCGCCCTGGTGAATTTTGGCCACGTTCCTATCTAAGTGGTGTTTACTGGAGCTTCAGGATGAGGCTCTTTTGGTGCAGAGCAGCCGTGTTTCTCTCTTGGCTGATTGAGGCAGCGCTGCTTCCTTTGTACAGGCAGCAGGGCTGTAAAATTCTGTTCATGGAAGGACCTGAGCTGTTGGAGCGAGTCCAGGGGAGGCAGTAGAGGTGGTGCAAGGGCTGAAGCAGCTCCCATCTGAGGCCAGGCTGGGAGAGTTGGGGTTGTTCAGCCTGGAGAGCAGAAGGTTCCAGGGAGACCTTAGAGCAGCTCCCAGGACTGAAAGGGGCTCCAGGAAAGCTGGGGAGGGACTCTGGATCAGGGAGTGCAGGGACAGGACGAGGGGAAGGGTTTTTGGCTGAAAGAGGGGAGATGGAGATGAGACCTTAGGGAGAAATGTTTTGCTGTGAGGGTGGGAAGGCCCTGTCCCAGGTTGCCCAGAGCAGTGGTGACTGCCCCATCCCTGGAGGTGTTCCAGGCCAGGTTGGATGGGGCTTGGAGCCCCCTGATGCAGTGGGAGGTGTCCCTGCCCATGGCAGGGGGTGGCACTGGATGGGCTTTGAGGTCCTTTCCAACCCAAACCACTCCATGGTTCTTTGAAAGAGTGGTGATGCATTTACTTCAAAGCAAAACAACCACGTTCCCAAAGCCTGGAGGCTGAGGGAGAGCGTGGAGGAGGTGAGGAACAACCACCAGTGAGGAGCCCAGAGCTGCGTTCAGCACTGAACATTTCTCCTATAACTTTGGGCAGCTCCTGCTGTTTCTCAGCTCTCCCTTTGGAAAGAGGAAGCAGTGTTTGATACCAGCCCCGCGCTGTGTGGGCGGCTGGAAGCTTGGTGAGGGCTCTGATGTTGAGGATGAAAGGAGTGCCCAGCCATCTCGGCTGGATTAGGGATGGAGCAGGACCTGACCCATGCCCGGAGCGGTGCGTGCGAGGGCTGATAAGATGTTGCATCTGTACCGAGTGCTCACAGCAGAGCGCTGGCGCCGTGATCACCCATGGATCAGAGGCAAATGAGCGGCTCAGCTGGGGTTCAGGATCCCCCTCAGCTTTGTTTTCGTTTCATCTTATTCTTCTCACTCTCTTTCCAGAAATATCCGATCGTCTGGCAGGGCCTTCTGGCTCTCAAGAACGACACGGCTGCCGTTCAGCTCCATTTCGTCTCCGGGAATAATGTCTTGGCGCACCGGTCGCTGCCGGCGCCGGAGGGAGGCCCACCGCTGCGCATTGCCCAGCGCATGCGGCTCGAGGCTTCCCAGCTGGAGGGTGTCGCGCGCAGGATGATGGTGAGCGGTCAGGATGGGGCGTTGGGAAGTGCTGGAAGCTGGGCTGCTCCAAGCAGCCACGTAGCAAAACCCCTCCGATTCTCCCAGAAACTTTGGCTCTCATTTGGGTGATGCTTTTTGAGAATCGCTGTGCGATTCCTTCATCCCAGAGAGTGTGAAATGCACGTGGCAAGTCCTGAGCGGTGGGTGTTGTCCTGCATTCGTAGAACAGGGAATGGCAGAGTTGGAAAAGCTTTGAGGTCGCCCGTCCCTCATCCCCAGGGCAAATCCCTGCGGGCTCTGACGCGGCTGTGTCGGGTGGAGTTGAGGCAGATGTGGAAATCCAGCCCTTGGCAGCAGCCGAGCTCCCAGCACGCCTTGTGTAAATCCAGAGGAGTTCGGAGAGGGGGAGTTTCCTGGCAGATTGTGGATGCCAGTCAGGAGCTCTTCCCAGCACAGGTTTGACTCCATTGCTGCCTTTCTTTTCCAGGTGGAGAGCGATTACTGCCTGCTGCTGGCCTTGCCGTGTGGCCGAGACCAGGAGGACGTGGTGAACCAGACGGAGTCGCTGAAGGCCGCGTTCATCAGCTACCTGCAGGCGAAGCAGGCCGCAGGGATCATCAACGTTCCCAACCCCGGCTCCAATCAGGTACTGGCAGGGAGAGCCCTCAGACGCCGTAGAGAAACTGAATCCATTGATAACAGCACCTGCAGCCCCAGGTCTTTGCCCAAGGTGGTACCTGAGGTGCTCGTTCTTATCGTTTGAATAAACCGCCGTGTTTTCGGCGCTGGTCTGCGCCAGCACCAGTCGGAACACTCCGATAGAACCGATACAAACCAAACAAACCCAACCCCGCTCCTGGTTTGTCCTTCCCAGCCCCACGTCTTTAGCTGAGAACAAACCAAACCTGTTTTCCAGCTGTGGTGGAAGTAGAGCCCTCATTGCTTCTCCATTCCTACCCTGGCTTTTCCAAGAAACCTCTTGTTGCCCTTGGCCACGTTAAATACCAAACCTTTGGGTTAGGGTTGCGGGGCCTTTATTCCAGATATGCTGCTGCGTCGAGTCAAATGGAGTCCATTCCTGGCTGTAAACAGCCTGGAATGAGCGGCCGCCGCTCGGAGCAGCTGCTGAAATGATAATTATTGGGACTTTTTGTGCCTTTCCCAGTAAAGCCAGCCAGCTCTCACATCCCTGGTGTGGGAACGCTCCCCACTTTGGGACCCACGCCTGCATTGCTGGACAGTATCTCCCTTTTTTATACAATTGCGCTGGTTTTCAGCCTTCAGGCACCCAAAACGTCCCGAATATCCCATTTCCCACCGTCCCAGCCCTCACGCCGCTCACTCTCGCTCCGTCTCTCTCCTCCCAGCCCGCCTACGTTCTGCAGATCTTCCCACCCTGCGAGTTCTCGGAAAGCCACCTCTCCCGCCTGGCCCCGGACCTCCTCGCCAGCATCTCCAACATCTCCCCTCACCTGATGATCGTCATCGCCTCCGTATGAGCCGTGTCCGGTACCGACTTCACTTTGGGTTGATTTTCCAAGGCCCTGCAGCAAAAAAATGATCTAAAAAGCCCACAAAAACCACACAAAAAAATCAAATTTAAGATAAAAGGTAAATAAAAAGCGCGAGAGAAAGGAATGAGATGGGAAATGCTGCCAGCCTACGGCCTCCTGCCCTGACCGGCCTGGATCAAACTGTCGCGGGCAGCGCACCCGCTGCCCTGGATGTTTACATGTTGCTTTCGCTCACGGACAACGGATGCACTCGGCGGGCGGACGGCGGGGGGTTTTTGTGCCTCCGTGGGGAAAAGAGAAAGGACAGCTTATTTTTTTTAACAAAAAGGAAAAAAAAATATTAAAAAAGAACCTGAACTGCCTTTGCACTAAACCAGTGACTCGGGAACGGCCCCCGCGCGGACACACGGCCTGCTGGGCACCGCGTGGCCACGCTCTGCAGCTCGGACACACGGCCCGGCGGGCACCGCGCAGCCACGTTCCTGAGCTTGGCTGTGCAGCCGCGCTCCGCAGCTCGGGCACACGGCCCGGCGGGCACCACGTGGCCCCGTGCCACAGCTCGGACACACGGCCGGGTGCAGCGCCACACAGCCACGCTCCGCAGCTTGGACACATCATGTGGCACCGCACTCCGCAGCTCGGACACACGGCCTGGTGGGAAACCACGCAGCCACGTTCCTCAGCTTGGACACACGGCCACGCTCTGCGCCTCGGACACACGGCCCGGTACGGCACCACGCAGCCACGCTCCGCAGCTCGGACGCACGGCCGCGTTCCTCCGCACGGACACACGGCTTCGCGTGGCACCACGCAGCCACGTTCCTCAGCTCGGACACACGGCCACGCTGCCACGCTCTGCAGCTCAGATGCCCGGCCCGGTGGGCACCGCGCAGCCGCGTTCCTCAGCTCGGACACCGGCGCAGGCCCCACGGCTGCTGCCAGGCCGTGTGGGTCAAGGATCATTTCACACGTTGGCTTCGGGGTCCCTCTTAGCGGTTGGGTTTGGGGTTTTTTTGGTTCCTTTGGGGGTTTTTTGGGTTGATTTTTTCGCGGATGTGAACCCTCCTCCTCCTCTGCGCTCGCCCGCGCTGCTGCCGTCTGCTCGCCAGCTGGGATGTACAGTTTACACTGAAAAAGAGAAGATACACAACGGATACAGAACACAAAGGGAGAGCTATTTTCCTTCCCGGTGGGACACGCAGGACTCAGTGGGTGTGTGTATATATAAATATATATATAATATATATAAATATATATAATACTGACTCGAAACAGCAAAAATCAGATCCCCACAACATACATTTTTTTTTAATCTGTGCCAAAAATGTGTTTTCAGAGAAAATCTTATTTTCATACTCAGACTTTGTATCGTCACTCATTTGTAAGTGCGCTTCATTAAAGCCCCCCCCCTCGTCTCCCGCGCCGTGGAAGCGGAATTCCACGCTTGTACAAAGCCCCAGCCCCGCCCCCCCGCCCTCCCCAACACTTTATTAATTTATGGAACTGGTTCTTTTTTGTTTTGTTTTGGTTTTTTTGTTGGTTTTTTTTTTCGCAGCGCAGTTTTTGTTTTGTGTGTCCATTGGATTACAAACTTTATTAAAAAATACAAAACACCTCGGATCTCGTCCCTCGGCCGCGCGGGAACAGGGGTAGCGGAACGGGGTTGGGGGCTGCCCCGGCTCACAGTCCAAAAAAAGAAGAAAACCAGGTAATTTTATCAGAGGAAACGCAAATCCCGGGTTATTTTCCCTCGGGGCTGTAAATGTGTGGTGGAAACCAAAGTTGCCATTTTTTTTCCTGGTTTTGATTCCGATCCACGCCAGCTCCTTGGAAAAATTCCCTGGATTTTGGTACCAGCCTTAAAAAGAGCAGGATTGCACGTTTTTCAGTGCGGGTCGGGCTCTGGCACAGGAGGGGAGCAGCGATGGGAGTCGTTGAACCCTCGGTGACGCCGTCAGCGGGGGGGGGGGGGGCAAATGGGTTAAAATGGAGAAGATTTGGTCAAAAAGGACATTCGGGAGAAAATTTGGGAGTTAAAGATGAGGGGGATGGGGGGAACCTGGGGTTGGGGCTTAGATCCCCTCAGTGCCTTGGGGGGGTGGTGGGATGGGTGGACGGACAGACGGACACACGGATGGAGCACAGACACACGGGCAGGGGTCTCAAATTGCTGTTTTTTAGCGCAAGGCCTTCGGGGCAAAAACTTCCGGTTTTGGGAATTTGTGCTGGTGGGTGGAGGAGGGGACTGTCCGTCTGTCCAACTGTGTGCCTGTCCGTGTGTCCAGCTGTGCCTGCACCATCCCTGAAGCTGGATGGCTGTGACACCACCTGCGCACCTGTTGGACCTGCACCCGGCTGTGTGTCTGTGCAGTGCTGAGACCAGTGGGTGGATACTTGTCCATGTGTCCATCTGGGTGTGCGACTGTCCGTGTGTCTGGCTGTAGGTACAGCTGTGTATTTCCAGCTGAACCTGTCCCTGTCCGTATGGCTGTCCACTTGTCCCCACGCTCATCCCTGTGTCCGTCTGTTCATGCATCTGCCCCATCCTCTTTTCCCAGCCTGGGGTGGGGATCAGCTGTGCTGCAGATACACAGTGGGACACATGGACAGTCAGGTGGCTGGACAGACAGACGCCTGCCCAGCCAACCATTCTGCTCCAGCATAAATTCTCTAAAAATGGAGCTTTTGGTCCCAAAGTTCCTGCTCCAAACTCCAACAATTTCACCGCTCCCACCTTGGACAGGGTTCAACCCTTTACAGCCACCCCATCCCTGTGTCTGTCTGTCTGTGCCTTCGTCCATGTGTCTGGAGCCAGGATTGGGCCCGAACTGTGGCCCCAGCACCCTGGGTTGGGTGACAGACACACGGACAGGGTCGGGGGGTGAAAGAAATAATAGGTGTCTGTCTGTCTAGCTGGAGGTACCATGCACATCCGTGGTCTGTAAGCTGTCCGTAGGTCTGTCCCCATTACCCACCGGGGTGCTGGGGGGGGTTTGTGGCTCTGGGGTCACAGAGCAGCTGGACACACAGACAGGGGTATGTCTGTCTGTCTCTCCTGTGTCCGTCACCCACCCCAGGCAGGTTTGGGTCTGATCCTGACGTCGGGGTCCCCCATTTCCCCCCCCTGGTCCTGGCCCGGATCCAGCCCCTTGCCCGCATGGAGCCCCCCCCGCGCTCCGGCCAGGGATGCCCTGGTGGGAACACGGGATGGGGCCGGAGCCCCCACTGCCCCCTCCAAACCCCAGGTGGGGTAACAGGGATGGGGACGGGCACACGGACACCGGGACCCCCAACTCCCCCTCGCCAGGGCAGCAGGACCTGGGGGCCCATGGGGTGTCCCTGACGGAGCCCCCAGGCGGGTGCCCACCCCCTGTCTTGCCCCTGGGGGCCAGCAGCACCTTTTTGTCCCTTTTTTCACCCCAAACAAGCTCTCCGCTGCCTCCAGCCCCTCTCCCCCTTGGCACCAGGGCCAGGGTCTTCCCAATCTTTAACCCCAAAGTCCCCCCCGACCATTCCCAGGGGGCACAAACCGCACCCCACCTTTTTGACCCCCCGTTATCCCTGTTTCCAATGGATCTGGCCCTTCTTTATGAGTATTTCAGGAACCCCACTGGGCTCCAGCCCTCTCCTTCCCCCCAGAGCATCATCTGGGGGGGGGCTACAAATGCCCCCACCCCCACCCTCTGCAGCAGCCGTTAGAAAATATTCCGATTTATTCCATCTCTCCTTCCTCAAACACACTTTGTCCACCGCTTCCAAGCAGCTGGAATAATAAATCTGTTAAATTAAGGCAAGGGGGAGTCACTCAGGGGGCGATGAAGCCTCCCCGGCCGTGGGCGCAGGGGCCAGGGGGGCAGTGGGGGGCTCGGTGGGGCCGTCGCGAGTTCGGAAGAGCAGTTCTCCGGTGGGAATAACCTGCTCCGCTTGCCAGGCGGCGGTGGTTCCGTACTGCTGGTAAAAGTCCGTGTCGGCCTGGAACATGACGAGAGCCTGCGCCGTGTGGATGCGCACGTGCTGCGCCAGGCTGCTGGCATCCAGGAATTTTTCCCCGCAGGAATCGCAGGCGTAGAGGATCTGCGTGTTGGGATCTGCACAGGAAATGGGAAAGGATGCTGGGGTTGGAATGGTGACGACAAAGATGGACGTTCCCCGCCATCCTCGTTCCCAGCCGTCCCCCCCACTCCAAGCCTTACTCCTGGTTGATTCCCCCCAAATCCCCCTTCCCGGCCGTTCCTCCACCCCTAGTTCTGGTTGTTCTCCCCCCAAATCCCTATTCCCAGCCCTTCCTCCCCCTCCCAGTTCCCAGCCGTTCCCCATTCCCAGCCCTTCTCCTCCTAAATCCCCATTCCTGGTCATTTCCCCCTATCCCAGTTCCCAGCCATCCCCATTCCCAGCCGTTCTCCTCCACGTCCCCATTCCTAGCTGTTTCTCCCACCCCCATTCCCGGCTCTTCTTCCCCATCCCTGTTCTTGGCCATTCCCTCCACTCCCTATTCCTGGTTCTTCTCCGCCATCCCCATTCCCAGCTCTTCTCCTCCATCCGTGTTCCCCCCCATCTCCATTCCTGGCCATTTCCCCCCATCCCTGTTCCCCTACCCCCATTCCTGGCTGTTGCCCCATCCTCATTCCCAGTTCTTCTCTTACAAATCCCTACTCCCAGCCATTCCCCACAGCCCCCATTCCTGGCCGTTCTCCCCCCATCCCCATTTCCCCCATCCCCGTTCCCGGTCGTTCCCCCCCTTCCCGAGCCCGTCCCCACCTGCTTCCTGCACTTGCTTCACAGCTTTGGTGATCTCGGCTTTAAGCGCCTCCGTCTCATCCGCAGTCACGGCAGCCGCCACGGGAACCACTGCAGGGAGAGGAGGGAGCGCTGGGGGGACGTGGATCCCGGCTGCAGCGCTGGATCGGGCCCCGCAGGGGATCAGGAGGGGACTCCAGCCTGGCCGTGATGCTTCCCAGCCTCAGGAAAAGGGCCCTGCGCTCCCTGGATGAAGCTCCAAGCTCCTTTGGGACGGCTTTCAGGACCCCCAAGCTGCTCCCCATGGATAAAACTCACTTTTGGATCCCAGGTCCCAGGCTGCAACTCTTGCATAGGTTTCCCTTTTGGGATGTCTTCCAGATGCTCAAGCTGCTCCCCACGGACAAACCTCACTTTTAGGGAGGGATCCAGGATCCCCAAGCTGCTCCCCATGGACAAACTTCACTTTTGGGATGGCTTCAAGATCCCCAAGCTCCGCCTCATGGATAAACCTGGCTCTTTGGGATCCTCAAGCTGTGACAGGTGGATAAACCTGGCTTTTGGGACCCCTAAGCTGCTTCCCATGGATAAACCTTGCTTTTAGGATGGCTTCAAGATCCCAGGCTGCAACTCATGGATAAGTTTCCCTCGTGGGATGGCTTTTGGGATCCCCAAGCTGCTCCCATGGATAAACTTCCTTTAGGGATGGTTCCCCAGCTCACCCGTCAGCTGTGTGACTGCGGTGGCTGCCAGCGCCTCGGTGGCCAGCGTCACCATGTCATCAGAAGCCACCGTGACAATGTTGACCTCGTCACCTTCCTCCGGCTCCAGGATTTTGATTCCCGCCTTGCCTTGGTGCACCGTCTTCACGTGGGAACGCAGGTTGTCTACCCGGTTGAAACCCCGGCCGCACTTATCACACAGGAACGGCTTCTCCCCTGGGAACGAGAACAAATTAAGCCTGGGTTGAAGACTTGGGATGTCATCCAGGATTTGAGGAAGCCCTCATGGAACCCACCGGTGTGGATGATGATGTGTTTGGAGAGATCACCAACGTTGACGAAGGCTTTGTTGCACACGGTGCATTTGTGGGGTCGGATATTGTCATGGTGACGGATGTGGTTGGCCAGTTGGCTGGATTGCACAAACCTGGAGGGAAAGGATATGGTGTCACCATGATCCATGGACGCTCTGGCACCTCCACCTGCCCTCTCAAAATCCATGGGATGGATCCTCACCTCTTGCCGCAGCGTTCGCAGACGTAGGGTTTCTCCCCCGTGTGTTGGCGCACGTGGGCAATGAGGGAGCTTGCTTGGGTGAAGGCTTTTCCACAGATCAAGCACTGGCACGGCTTCTCTCCTGGAGGGAGGTCAACAAGGTGAGGATGGGAAACACATCATTCCACCCAAAATCCTCTGGGGGAAAGAGCAGAGCCGTGTCCCTACCGGTGTGGATGCGGATGTGGCGCTGCAGCGCGCCGGGGTCAGCGAACTGGCGCTGGCAGTAGACGCAGACGTAGGGTTTCTCCCCGCTGTGGATCCGGAGGTGCCGTTTGAGGTTGCCTGAGAGGAGATGAGGCTCAGCTGGAGGATATGGAGCCAACACCACCTTCCCTTCCCAACTTCCCAGCACCCTCCCTTCCCAACTTCCCAGCACCTTCCCTTCCAGGAGCTCCTTCAGGGTGTGATCCCATGGGGAACACCAACCCAGTCCTTCAGAAGGAGAAATTTAAGCACTCCAACCACAGTTGGAGGTTTAAACCTCCTCTACGCAGGATGAAAGCCTTCCTCCAGCTCTGATTCCCTTCCCTGCCCCTCTCCAGGCTGTCGCTCAGATCCCACCACCTACCAACCCCGTGCTACCTGAAGTGGTGAACTGCTTGCCGCACTCCCGACACTTGAGGGGCCCATCCGCGATGTGGATCTTCAAGTGAGCCTTCAAGTTCCCCACCTGGGCACAGACAGCGGGATGCATCATCCTGCATCCTCCCCATCTCCCTCTGGAGGGACCGGAACCACCCTGGATCCACCATTCCCACCTCTCAACCCACCTGGTTGAACTTCTTGTCGCAGTGGGGACACTTGTGCTCTTTGTTGGTGTCGTGGGTCTCCAGGTGCCGCATTTTTGAGGTGGGATCAGAGAAGGAGCGGCCGCAGTAGTCGCACTGATAGGGTTTCTCACCGCTGTGGACCAGCTGGTGCCGTTTGAGGTTGCCAGAGGTGGTGAAGAGCTTCCCGCAGTCATCGCAGCGGTACTTGGCCTCCCCCATGTGCCGTTTCTTGTGGAGGTTCAGCAGGCTGATGTGGCGGTAGCTCTTCCCGCACTCCTCGCAGCCGTAGGGCTTCAATGGGCTGAGAAAAAGATGACGTGGGAAGAATTGGCCTGCCAAGCTCTCAATGCCCTGATCCGAGCTCCGCCACCCCAGTGAGGTCCATCCGGATCCCAGAGGAGGTCTCATAGCAATGCAAAACCATCGTAGACTCACAGAATGGGTTGGGTTGGAAGGGACCTCAGAGCCCACCCAGTGCCACCCCCTGCCATAGGCAGGGACACCTCCCACTGCATCAGGGGGCTCCAAGCCCCATCCAACCTGGCCTGGAACACCTCCAGGGATGGGGCAGCCACCACTGCTCTGGGCAACCTGGGCCAGGGCCTCCCCACCCTCACAGCAAAACATTTCTCCCCAAGATCTCATCTCCATCTCCCCTCTTGCAGCTCAAAACCCTTCCCCTCATCCTGTCCCTGCACTCCCTGATCCAGAGCCCCTCCCCAGCTTTCCTGGAGCCCCTTTCAGTCCTGGGAGCTGCTCTAAGGTCTCCCCAGAGCCTTCTCCTCTTCAGGCTGAACAACCCCAGCTCCCTCTGCCTGTCCTTGGATGGGATGTGCTCCAGCCCTCACATCATCTCCATGGCCCTAAGGGAAGGACAGGAGCAAAAAGGTAAATCTCCTCCTGGAACACCTCACCACACTGATGGATTTCACAAGGATTTGGTCTTTTGCAGCAAAAGGTCTATTTTTTAGGTTCTGTTGGCACTTTTTCATGGCTCGTGTTGTCCAAATGAGCTGTTGGGAGTCTCCAATCCCACCAGATTGACATGAGACACAGAGCGGCGTTGGCTGCGGAACGCTGATGCCCTCAGCCAGCCCCCCGCACCATCACAAGGCTTCGTCCACCCAGCTCAGCCAGGTGGCACCTCTCGTGCTCTGGATTGGCCGTACCTGTGTGTCTTCTCGTGGACTTTACACGCAGCCGGGTCGGAGAAGGCTTTGTTACACTCCCTGCAGGAGAAGGGTTTCTCACCGGTGTGGATCCGGATGTGCCTCTTGAAATTACCCGTGTGGGTGAACTCCTTCCCACAGTCCTAGGGATGGAGAGAGACAGGCACAGGTGCAGCCGGTGGCACCCGCTGTTCCTGAGGGACTGGAGATGCCACTCGGGGCTGTGTCCGGCCTCACCTCACACTTGTGTGTGACGGAGCCGTAGGCTTTCGACTCGGTCCTGTTGCTGTAGGTGCCCGAACGCAGCAGTCGGGTCTCGCCTGAGTTTTCCTGCCCAGAATCGGTGCTCCCAGATTCGTTATCTTCAGTGTTTTCTCCATTTTCTATGCGGGGCTGCTCTTCCTCAGGGATTTTGGCCCCCTCTTTGTCCTCTGCTGTCACCTCCCCCTCTTCCTCCTTCACCTCCAGCTCCATCTCTGCAGGCATTTAGAAAACAGCGACATTAGGGATCGGGACCAGCATCAGAGATGCCAAACTCATCTGTCATTCCTAACTAAGCCCAGGTTTAAGGTGATAGGGATTAGCCCTGCCCTGCTGTACTCTGGAAATCCTAGTCCTCCACTGCACACAGAGGTACCAAAACCTCTGCCTGGAGTCCGTTTGGATTTGCAGGTTTAGACCTAAAATCCAAAAGCCTGCACGGAGAGAGGAGCGTTTCCCAGCCTCTCCTGGCTCTGCCCCGTGGACGCCCGCTTCCATGGGCTCCGCGACTCGCAGGAGACTGTTTGCCCAGCAAAAGTGGCATGAACAAAATTAATTTCATGGAAAATGAGGATTCATCCCTTGCCCAGCTTTGCTTCAGCCCCGCTGAAAGGAATGGGTGGACAGCGAGGCCCCTGCCACCGCCCTCGCTCACAACACACCTCCCGTTTCTGAGTCTGGAGACACGCTGTCCTTCGCCGCGGGGCTGTCACTGCCGACCACGCTCTCCACCGGCAGCGGCTGGCTGGGAACTTCGGTATTGGGGCCCTCTTGGATGGCAACATCTTCTCCTACAAGCAACAGAGCATCTCAGGCAGGCGCGAGGAGCCACCACGCTCCATGCAGCAGAGCCCGGCAGCAGGACAGGGGGATTTTGGGTGTCATCCCTTGGTGCTCACCTTCTTGGCTACCTGGCTGCTCCATCTGTGCCTCAGGTTGTGCCGCTGTGGCCGTGGGCGTCTCTTCCTTCTCCTCTGGGTCAGGAGAAACAGGTTTGGTTTTGTCAGGATCACTCAGTGCTTCTGTTGCTGAAGACTTGTCCCCAGCGGTTGCCTTGTCGGCCCCTGCGAGGGAAGAGGCAAAGTGCTCCAGCTCTGGCTGCCCATGCAGGGGATCCCAGGAGCTGAGTCCTACACCTGGGACACAACAACCCCAGGCAATGCTCCAGGCTTGGGGAAGAGCACCTGGAAAGCTGCCCTGGGGGTGCTGGTCAACAGCAGCTGAACAGCAGCCAGCAGTGGCCCAGGTGGCCAAGGAGGCCCCCAGCACCCTGGCTTGGCTCAGCCCTGGGGGGGCAGCAGGAGCAGGGAAGGGATCGTCCCCCTGCACTCGGCGCTGGGGAGGCCAAACCTCCAATCCTGGGCTCAGTTTGGGCCCCTCACTCCAAGAAAGCCCTGGAGGGGCTGGAGCGCGTGCGGAGAAGGGAGCGGAGCTGGGGAAGGGTCTGGAGAACAGGGGTTGTGGGGGCGGCTGAGGGCCCTGGGGCTGTTTAGTGTGGAGAAGAGGAGGCTGAGGGGAGACCTCCTCGCTCTCTGCAGCTCCTGGCAAGGAGGTTGTGGTGAGGTGGGTGCTGGGCTCTGCTCCCAGGGAACAGGTGATGGGATGAGAGGAAACGGCCTCAGGTTGCACCAGGGCAGGTTTAGGCTGGATATTGGGAAACATTTCTTTACTGAGAGTGGAGAAGCCCTGGCAGAGGCTCCCAGGGCAGCGGTGGGGTCTCCATCCCTGGAGGGGTTCAAAAAACGTGTAGAGGTGGCACTTGGGGACCGGGTTCAGCAGGCTCGGTGGGGCTGGGCTGAGGGTTGGACTGGATGAGCTGAGAGGTCTTTCCCAACCTCAGTGATTCTATAAGGATTCTCAAATCCCATATGATTCAAGGAAATATCAGTTCTCCAGCCGCTGCTGCCCTACAAGGGGACCAAACCCCATCCAGATGTCCCTGCACACCACATGTCCCCAGGCTGTGGGTTTGTGTGGTGGCCGGAGCATGTGGCTGCTCCATGGGGGAACTTCCAGTGTCCTTGGATCAGGGGAGGCGAGGAGGTTACGTACCGATCTCGGGGGGCTGCTGGCTCCCGGCAGGGCTTTCTGCCAGCACCGCGAGGGACTTGAGAGCATTGCAAGCATTGACAATCTCCTGCATTTGGAGGAACCCTGCCACGGCCAGCACGTCCTCCACGTTGTCAGGGTTCAGGCTTAGCTTTGCCGTGTACATGAACTCCAAAACCTGACCCAGGCCTGCAAGGAGGTGACACAACCAGAAATAAGCTCTCACCTCCGAGTCATTCTGTTTTGAAAAGCCCAGAGACCACGGAATAACAGGTAGAACCTCAAACTCCGGGCACCAACCAGGGGTATATTGGATATACCTGCTGCGTTGCTGATGTCGAGGTGCACCACGTCCTTCTGGTCAACAAAGAGCATCCTGAAATACTCGCTGCAGGCCGCCAGCACGGCTTTGTGGGCCTTGAAGTTGATGCCGTCCACCACGAAGGTGCAGTCACACAGCAAACCCAGCTGCCGCTGCTGGTTCAGCTGCTCCAGAACTTGTTTGCTGTGCTGGGGGAAATCCATGGCTGCGGGGAGAAAACAAACCCCGGGACGGGGAGATGAGGTGGGTGCTGAAACCCCAAGGTCCACGAGATGTCCATGAAACAGGAGAGACCACAAAAAACAGATCAACCACAATCCAGCTGACCCATGGGTTAAAATAATTGGCCCAAGCAGCCCAATTTCAGCTCCTCACTCCAGCTGCCTGCCTCCCCCTGTACATCCAACCCCAAACCTGTCCAAGAGGATCCGCACTGCCAGCGAGGGACTGGGGAGAGAGCTGAGTCAACAGTCATGGTATTTTTTGCCATCACAGAATCACGGAATGGTTTGGGTTGGAAGGGACATCAAAGCCCAGCCAGTGCCACCTCCTGCCATGGGCAGGGACACCTCCCACTGCATCAGGGGGCTCCAAGCCCCATCCAACCTCGCCTTGAACACCTCCAGGGATGGGGCAGCCACCACTGCTCTGGGCAACCTGGGCCAGGGCCTCCCCACCCTCACAGCAAAACATTTCTCCCTGAGATCTCATCTCAGTCTCCCAAAAACCGTTCCCCCTCATCCCATCCCTGCACTCCCAGATCAAGAGCCCCTCCCCAGCTTTCCTGGAGCCCCTTTCAGTACTGGGAGCTGCTCTAAGGTCTCCGCAAGGCCTTCTCCTCTCCAGGCTGAACAACCCCAACTCTCTCAGCCTGGCCTCATACAGGAGGTTCTCCAACTCTCGGATCATCTCCGTGGCCTCCTCTGGACCCCAGGTCCTTCCCGTGCTCAGGACTCCAGAACTGGACCCAGGGCTCCAGGTGGGGTCTCCCCAGAGCGGAGAAGAGGGGCAGAATCCCCTCCCTCCCTGCTGCTCCCCCTGCTCGGGGTGCAGCGCAGGGCACGGGTGGGTTTTGGGCTGGGAGCGCACGTTGCCGGCTCGTGTTGAGGTCCTCCCCCAGCACCCCAAGTCCTTCTCCTCAGGGCTGCTCCCAATGCATTCTCCACCCAGGCTGTGTTTGTGTTTGGCATTGCCCTGACCCAGTTGTAGGACCTTGCACTTGGTGTTCTTGAACCCCATGAGGCTCACACACCCCAATTTTTCCACCTTGTCCAGGTCTTTCTGGATGGCATTCCGTCCCTCAGAGGTGTCAGCCTCTCCACTCATCTTGGTGTCATCTGCAAACTTCTGAGGGTGCACTTGAGCCCATTGTCTACATCGTTGATGAAGATATTAAACACCACCAGTCTACCCTAACAGCATTTAAAAGAAATTTATTGCTCTTCAAACCGGCCCGAGCTACGAGCAGGAACCCTGTTGCCTCTGCAAACACGAGTGCCAAGGGTGCAGTGCAGGAAGCATCCCCATCAAAGTCTTCAGTTCCTGCTTATTTTATGTTCTTGCATCATGATACCGAGGGATTTTTAGCTTTTCATCGTGTGTTTGGAGGGAGTTCTTCCTGCTCAAAGCACAATTTTGGTTGAGGAACGCTGCAAACTCCTGGAAACACTGCAAAAACCTATTTTTCGATGAGGTCCTGGGTGGCAAAGGCTGAGGTGCACCGTGAGCTGGACCTGTTGCCGCGTGGTGCTTTTTCTCCTGGGCAGGGTGAAGGGTAGAGAATGAAGAGTTTTCACTCAGCTCCGTCTTCCAAATGTGATTCCTGCACAGGCTGAAGGGATTGTTTCATCACTTGCTGGACAAACAGTCTCTCTCTGAAGTTTTCCAGCCCACAGCAGTCACTTTTCCACTTTACAGACAGCATGAGGAGTCTCCAGTTGAGAAAAGACAACAGGTTTGGGTTCACAAAACCAGGTCATTTCCAGGCAGCCAGGAGCACATCCCTTCCTCTGGATCTCTTGCAGCAGGCGAGCACCACGGGCAGAGGGAGCCTCCTCCCGTCTGCTGCAGGTGTTAGCAACGTGCTCAGTGAAAGATCTTCCACCCCAGGATCGATTCAGCTTCCAAAATCATTCCCAGCACGGATGAGAAGCCCAGACACCTCCAACGGCATCGAATCACACACGGAGAGAGGAAGTTTCACTCCCAAAAGATGCTGTTTGTCTTTACAAATAACTCACTGCCACGACTTTCCCCCAGCTCTCCAAAACACCGGGTACTCTGTAACCAAACACCCACACTCTGTCCCAAAATACATCCCTTGGGGGCCAGAAACATCAGTGTTTGTGTCAAAATCTCCCGCATACGCACGACCCTGTAGGGTTTGCAAAGGAAGTGCTGGAAAAAGGGGGGAGGATTTTCCCAGCAGGACAAACAACGCTGCTTTCCATGCTTGGAAAGCTCTGCACAGCGGGACCTGAGGAATCACGATGGTCTGATGCTCAAAAAGGCTATTTTTGGTAATTTGTAGGAGGCACTTTGCATCTGAATGAGGACTTTTATTGCTCTCCGATTTGATTTGCCTCAGCTTCGCACCTGAGCTTTGTGAAGGAAGTGAAATCCCAAGAAATTCAACTCTTCATCTTTTCTGTGTCCTCTGTAACGTTACAGCGTCATCAGAGCACGCGAGGGCAGCGGGGAGGATGTTGGGACGAGCTGTGTAAGCCCTCAACCCAAATCCAGTGCCCAGCATCCCCAGGAAGCCAAGATCACCTTTGTACCCTGAAATCTATGATTCCAAACTTTAAAAATCTCAAATATATGGATCGGTGCACCCAAAACGCCACCCTGGTTCCTCACCATCACTTGGGCAGGGCCAGTCCAGGGCTCTGGCGCTGAGATCCAACTCCTTCTCCATCTGAACGGGATGTGCCAAAATGGGAACGGAGGGCAAATGCCAAGTCAGGCATTGCTGGTTCACCCCACCACTAAAAATTACCCCCTATTAGTGCAAACCCACCACTGTTGGCACTGTCTGAGGCCACGTGGCAGAGCTCCTTGCCCAAAAAACAACGATAAGCCAGGACTAGTGTCCAAGCTCACCCCTGCGCTGTGAGGAGCGGAGAGATCCGGAGGGCTGAGGCCGCGGGCGAGACGGTCGCGTCTCTCTTCCAGAGTTTTCCCCCTTCCTGGTGCGAAAGTCAGTCTCTACGCAACCATCCTGAAGAAATGGGATGAAAAACTCCATTTCAAAACCCAAACCTTGTGTATCAAAGGCGCCAAAGTCTGACATCACCCACCCAGAAGTGGGCACCACCGGATTTCACCCTGTCAGAGGATTTCACCCCATCAGAGGCAGGCAAGCGCCCTTTCTCCTCCCAGCCTCTCCCCAGCGTGGCTGTTGAGTCTCTCATTATCCCATTAATCACAGAAAAGCTTCGTTAGGAGAACACCCACGCCTGCTGCACTCACTCACAGAGACAAACACAGCAGCTACGGTCCCAGGGTGTTTCCCACATGAGCTCCGCTAAGCTCTTACGCTTATTAATGATATTAACCTCTCCCCCACAGCTGCTACTCGAGCGTCTACCTAATAAAAAACCCCAAAATCTTGAGAAATTGGAAAACATAAGTGGTTTAAACATCACTGTCACCATCCAGACAGGTACCCAACCGTTCTTATGCTGGGAAGATCAAAAGGAAGAGGGGGTTAACTTTCTGCCTACCGTCATCTCCCTTCTCGTGTGTCAGCTCGGGGAACAAAGCAGCCCTAATCCTTTCGGTGTCTTCGAAGAGAAGTCTGTCCTCATTTCCAGGAACTGATTCTGCAACATTTTCAGTTAAAAAAGATGAAGTTAAGAGCTGAGCAAGGTGGAGGTGTGTTATTAATACAAATTATTGTGCTAAGGGGGTTTTAGTGCCAACCAGCATCCAAGTATCCGAAGGTTAATGTGTGTTTTAGCCTCCTTATTTATCACTGAATGAGGAAAAGCTTAAATTGAGCTGCCTCCTTAGAGAATCCACAGCTTTTTAACAAGTTTCCAGGTTAAAAATAGGGAAAAAAGGATTCCTGGACACAGTGCAGAGAAGTGAATGAAGTGGAAAAAGGCTTTGGAGTTCGTGGTTGGCAGTGGAAGCCGGAAGGCAAGCGAGCTCACATTCAGCTGCAAGGAGGGGAAAAGAGTCATCACGAGCGATGCCAGGCAGGAAAAATAATGTGGTGGAAGGGAACTAAAAGGAGAAAGACAGGAGGAAAGAGGTAAGCAGAGCCACCCTCTCCCCCCCCACAGCGAACAGACACCCCACAGCCCCTCTGTTATTCAGTTTTTGGGCTCACAGATGCGCTTGTGCAGCTCCTGGGACGCGGCCGTGCGGGCAGGGAGCCAGCCAGGCCGCCAAGATGTCCCCAGGCCTCCAAGATGTCCCCAGGCCTCCAGCTCTGCCCAGAAACCCGCCTGGTTTCTGCAGGGCCTGGACCACAAAACCCTCACCTTCTCGCAAAAAAGCTGCCTTCGTGACACCGTCTGATCTCTAGAAGCTTCTGATGCAGAAATAGAATTAAGGAAACACAGCTTGTCCATAAAACCCATCACCCACACCTGAAAATCGATGCTGGAGAGGGCACGAACAGCCCAGCGACACCAAAAAAAAGGGGCCAGGAAATGAGAAAAACCCTTTTCTCCTTGAGTTCCCGCGCGATGCTTGGCAGTCTGAGCTGCTTTTCTGCTGGCGACGTCCTTGACAAGCAGGAAGACAGCTTGAGGGGTGTCAGGGCCTTGAGGGGTGTCAGGAGGGCATCAAGTGGTGCCACGAGAGGCCAAAGAGATTCTCAGGGGAATCAAAGTGTGTTTTGGGGGATCAAGGGGTGTCAAGGGGGCTCAAGCCATGGCCACATCCCCACAGGGATCCCCACAGGATCCCAGCAGGCGTCCTGCTGTGTCCCAAGGGATGGCGGCTGCCCCACGCGTGGGAGGCCAGGGTTTCACTCCTGAATGACCCCACGGCTGAGCAGGGGGGCACAGGGCTAGCAGGACCTTGGCAGACCCCACTTCTCTCATGGCAGAGGCCCGTGGGGGGTGACAGGGAAAGAGGGGGTGACAGAGGGGTGTGACAGGGAGAAGGGGGTGACAGAGAGGAAGGTGATGGGGGAGTGACAAGGGGGTGTGGCGGAGGGGTGCCAGGGAGAGAGGGGAGACAGGGGGTGTCAAGGGGAGAAGGAGTGACAGCAGGGTGACAGAAAAGAGGGTGACAGAGGAGGGAGTGTGATGGAGGGGTGACAGGGAGAGAGTGGGAGGTGGTGGGTGACAGGGAGCAGAAGGGTGACAGCGAGAGGAGAGCGACATAGAGAGAGTGGGGTGACAGGGGAGGGGAGGTTACAGGGGAGGGGAGGTGACACGGAGACGTGGGCTCGACACACAGAAGGGGTGACAGTGAGGGGGCTGACATGGAGGGAGGGGGTGACTCCTCTCCCCCCGGGCGCTCAGGGTCTCCACTGCCGCCTCCCTCACAGACCCGCGGATCGCGCACTCCCAAACCGGCTCCGAGGAGGAAGAGCCCCCGGCAGCGAGCGGAGCCGCTGCTCCAGCCCCTTCCCCTCCAACCCCCGTGCCCCTCCGCGTCCCGTGGGGACCCCGCGCCGCTCACCGTGACGCCGGCCGGACAAAGGGCGCCGCCATCTTGGCACCGGGCGGAAGCGGCGTCGCCCCGGCCCCGCCCTCCAACCGCGCGTGCGCAGAAAGGGCGGGGAGGCGGGGGGAGGCGGTGCATGCGCAAAAAGAGCGGGGAGGCGGGAGGGGCTGCGCGTGCGCGGGGCACAGGAAGAGGGGCTGGGTGCGGGCGCGGGGCGGGGCGGCTGCGCATGCGCAGAGGGGGCGGTGAGGCGGGACACGTGGTGTCGCCGGCATCTTCCCGCCTTGGCGTTGGTACCGAGAGTCCCGGTTAGGGGGGCGGGGGGAGAGATCTCTCAGCTCGTCCAGTGCAACACAGCCCAGCCCCACCGACCCTGCTGAACCCTGTCCCCAAGTGCCACGGCCACACGGTTTGAACCCCTCCAGGGATGGAGACTCCACCGCTGCCCTGGGAGCCTCTGCCAGGGCTTCACCACTCTCTCAGTAAAGAAATGTTTCCCAATGTCCAATCTAAACCTCCCCTGGCACAACCTGAGGCCGTTTCCTCCCATCCCATCACCTGTTCCCTGGCAGCAGAGCCCAGCACCCACCTCACCACAACCTCCTTTCAGGAGCTGCAGAGGATTAGGGGTCCCCATGCTCTGTTGCACGCGAGACACAGTGCCGTTGCGTCCCATCTTTCCTGCCAAACCCACCAGTGCTTGGAAAAAGCAACAAACTACATCAACAGCGTGAAAAGCTGAAGCTCTCCCGATCGAACCCATTGTCCCTTTCACCCCATTTATTTATTCCCCTCCCTGCCACCCGTGAGCTAAACCGCCGGCTGAAAAATAACCACGGGTGCTGCGCGCCCTGGGCGAGCTTTGGGCGGGCTCGGTGCCGACCCCTCGGCTTTCGGCTGGCTTTACCTCGCAGCGGTAGCAGCTCTCGTGGAAGCTGCGTCCCAGGCACTCGATCTTGTAGGTGTCCTTATCATCGTGGGGGACGATGGGGCGCATGCAGGCACTGCAGACCACGGCGTATTTCCTGATGGGAGCAAACGGGAGTGGCATTGGCCTCGTGGGGTGATGGGGATGAACCACCACCCCCAACACAGGGGATCTATAGAATCATGGAATCATTGAGGTTTGAAAAGACCTCTCAGCTCATCCAGTCCAACCCTCAGCCCAACCCCGCTGAGTCTGCTAAACCCTGTCCCCAAGTGCCAGGGCCCCATGGGTTTTGTGTTTAGGTGGCCTAAGGAGCCCCACGTGGCTTTGAAGTTATCGTTTTACTGGTGTGTCTTGCAAGGTACCAGTGAGTTTGGGCAGATGCAGGCAGCAGGCAGCCCCAAAAGCACGATATTCCCATTCCTATCAACCTGCTTCCTCTTAAGGTCAAAATTTCCCAGCTTGCCTGCCCAAAATCATAGAATCATAGAATGGTTTAGGTTAGAAGGGACCTTAAAGATCATCCAATTCCACCCCCTGCCATGGGCAGGGACACCTCCCACTGGGTCAGGGGGCTCCAAGCCCCATCCAACCTGGCCTGGAACACCTCCAGGGATGGGGCAGCCACCACTGCTCTGGGCACCCTGGGCCAGGGCCTCCCCACCCTCATTGGGAAGAATTTCTTCCTAATGTCCCATCTAAATCCTACCCCCTCCCAGTTTGAAGCCCTTAAAATGAGCCCATAGTGGAGCCGTGCTGCTGGAGGTAGGGTGGTTTGCAGCACTCAGGTGGTTCTTCACCTGGTCTGAAACCTTCCCTGCAGAAAACCAACGACTTTGGGAGGGAAAAGGGGTTTTTAATTCCTCCTATGGCTGGAGCTGCGTGAGGCCCCCAGCCTGTCACCACTAGATGGCAATCCGTTACCGCAGCGGGTGGCTCCCTGGGTGCTGGGGTCCTGGGCACCCAGGGATGGCGTTTTTGAGCAGAGGGACACATCCCGTCGCAGAGAACCAACCACCACTGCTCCTCCAGCTTCCAACGTTGTGCTGGGGGCTTTCATCATCGAATCATGGAGTAGGTTGGGTTGGAAGGAACATCAAAGCGCTTCCAGTTCCAACCCCCTACCATGGGCAGGGACACCTCCCACTGCATCAGGAGGCTCCAAGCCCCATCCAACCTGGCCTGGAACACCTCCAGGGATGGGGCAGCCACCACTGCTCTGGGCACCCTGGGCCAGGGCCTCCCCACCCTCACAGCAAAACATTTCTCCCTAAGGTCTCATCTCATTCTCCCAAAAACTCATACCCCTCGCCCTATCCCTCCTCTCCCTGATCAAGAGCCTCTCCCCAGCTTTCCTGGAGCCCCTTTCAGTCCTGGGAGCTGCTCTAAGGTCTCCCCAGAGCCTTCTCCTCTCCAGGCTGAACAACCCCAATTCTCTCAGCCTGTCCTTGTATAGGAGGTGCTCCAGCCCCTGGATCATCTCCGTGGCCTCCTCTGGACTCACTCCAACAACTCCTTGTCCTTCTAGTGCTGAGGACTCCAGAACTGGACCCAGGACTCCAGCTGGGGTCTCCCCAGAGTCATGAAGAGCGTCTTTTAAACAACTTTACCCATTTTTCCCTGCATCACCCAGCAGTGGGGAGTGCCCTGAATGATCAAGCGAGGCCGATAGGGAAACCACCCTGATGGAAAAGCTGCCTGTGTTTGTGTGTGCATCCCCCACGCTGCAGGTGTGTTAATGCAAGTCACGAGTCATCAGGGGACAAGCGAGGACGAGCTGACCTCGGAGCTGGAGGAACAACACGAGCTGGGTGGTGTGTGGTAGCTATAAACAGCCGTTCGCCCCACACGGGTGCCTTGCAGTTGTTTGTACACACAGGGAGATGGAGTTGGGGATCTGGAGGCTTCAACAAGAGCTCTTTGGCCCTCAAAAAGAAGCCCTTGGGTTTGGCAGCAAAGCTGGGACCCTCGTCCTGGTTCATGCCAATGCCTGGGGCTTCCCCAAGGTTGACGGGTGTGGGTGGGCGAGTGGAGGAGAAGGAATTGGTGACCTTCCAGGTGGGCTGGCGGCCGAACGGCTGAGTTAATGGCTCAGAAATAGAGTGGTGAGGAAGGAATGAGTCACCCTGGGCTGGAAATAAACGGACCGTGGGCACCTGAGGGGAGCCAGGGCAGCTCCTCACCCGCGTGTTTGTCAGGAAAGAGGAATTTCTGATGGTACCGCTCACCGAGACAACCCTTGGGGCTGAACTTGCACCCTTTTAGGGGAAAAACGTCAAGAATACATCAAAAAACCAGAGGCGCTGGCAGATGGGTGTTCTCAATAATTTATCACAAGCCGTATATACAGAGACAAGCTCCAGCAGAGGGTTGGGAATTGATCCTCCTTCCTGGCAAGGCTCTTGGAATGCTGGATCTTCCCTATCAACCCTTGGCGGCTGAAAACCACCGGTGCCAGGAGCCGGCACTCCCTTCTGGAGCTTGTCCAGTGGGCAAAGAGATGTGTCTCACCTCACCGGCCCCTCGCACAGGTCTGACCCTGAGGGGGTGCGTTCCCCTCCCCTACCCCATGTCCCACCTCCTTCCCAAATCACCCAAATAATGAACGAGGTCGAGAGGAGGGGAAAGGAACCCCAGTGCCCCCTCAGATCTTGATCTCAGTCCGGAAGGTTTGCTGGACGTGGTCGGTGTGCTTGGCAGGCTGGCGCTGAGCCCGGATGGTCAACGTGCCATCATCCCCCAGCGAGGACGACACCGACGTGGGGTCCACGTCCTCGGGCAGCTGGCATTTGTGGGTGAAGGTGTTCATGACGGTGCCATCCGTGGCCAGCTGGGGCAAAAAAGGGGGTGAAAAGGGGTGATTTTGGGGTGCAAGCAGGACAGGAGCTCATTGTTCCCTGCCCGTGGGTGAGGCTGGCGGCTGCATCGTGTGTGTGGTGTTAATATTTATCTTCCCAAGGGGAAGGGCAGGATGCAGGTGGCAGCTGTGGGGACAAAGGTGTTTTTTCAGTTCCCACCCCCCCCCCCCCAGGAGAGGGGTGGTTGCAGGGCATGAGTTTGTTGGGTCTCATGGGCTTCACTTATGTGAAATACGGGGAGAAAAGATGTGGGAATAGTGAATTAAACCCCACTTGGGTTGAAGTGGGAGTTGGGGTTTGAGGATTTTGGGGTTCCCCCCATTTTGGGGGTACACAGGGCAGGGAGGGGGAACCCACCTTCTCAGCGTGCACCTCGATCTGGTTGTTGGAGGTGGTGACAATGATGTCCTCGGGGGCAAAGTCACTGACATCCACCGTGAACTGATAGGTGTTGCCGAGGGTCTTCACCGTGCCGGTGTTGCTGGGCCGAGCTGCTGGAGAGGGAGGGGGTTATGGCCACGGTTTGGTTGGGGTCCCCCTAAATGCCTTTTGGGGTCATGGCCACGGTTAGGTTGGGGTCCCCCCAAACGCCTCTCGGGGTTATGGCCATGGTCAGGTTGGGGTCCCCCCTGAAACACCTCTAGGGGTCACAGCCATGGTTTGGCTGGGGTCCCCCCCAAGTGCTTTTTGGGGTTGTGGTTTGGTTTGGGGTTTGGGTCCCCCCCCAAGTGACTCATGGTGTCGTGGCCAGGATTTTGTTGGATCCTCTCAAACACCTGTGAGAGTCATGGTCATGGTTTGATTAGGGTTCCCCCAAATGTCTCTCGAGGCCATGGTTTGGTTGGGGTCCCCCCAAACACCTCTTGGGGTCACAGCCACATTCCAGTGGGGATCCCCCCTCAACACCTCTCCCACAGTTCTGACTCTTGCCCAAACCCTCCAGGACAGGGAGGTACCAGCATGGGGTGAGAAGACATCACCAACCCCTGTCCCATCTCCCAGCCCTAAAAATTGGGGTGACCCCCCTCAAACTCACCTTGGAACCCCAAAGTCTCTCCGTGGGGCCGGACGAAGCTCCCAAAAAGCTCCATGGTGCCGGCGGGCGATGCCGACTGGTGAAAACTGCGCTCTGCTCGGAAAGCAGTGGAGGATCTCACATTCATCCACCGCGTCCCCTCCCAACACCTCCGACCCCCAAGTCCCACCGAGAAGGAAGAGTGAAGCTTCTTTTCCTTGTCCTCCCTGCGGCAAAGGCAAAGCGGGACCAGTTATTTCAGGGGGGGGCAGCTTGACGAGCTTTTTAAAGCCTCGTTAGGGCTCCCGGCTGCCTGCCAGACCTCTTGTAAATCGGGCTAAATTTAGGTCTTGCGCTGGAGACGGTGGAAATTTTTCCCCTCTCCGTCCCCCCCCGCCAGAGCGTGGAATGTGATGCCCGCGTTCCTGCCTATTATTAAGGAATAATAATGATAATTAATTAAAATACTTATTAAATACTCCTTGCCCTGGGTTGTATTTAAGATTTGGGAGCTTGGAGGTGGTGGGAGGAGGGGGAAAACCCAGCTCACTCCGGCCCAAGCGGGTCTGTTGGCTTCGTCAAGGTCGTTTTTAATGAGCTCGTTTGCAAACTCAGTCTGGTGGTGGAGGCTGAGGTGGGAGGACTGGTGAGGGGTTGGTGAAAAAACATTCTGGGATGGAGCACCCTGACCCTACGGGGCTGCAGGAGGAGGAGAGGGTGCTGGTGTCGGAGAAGAGCTGGAGACCCTGCCCCAAAGCCCGGAGGAGGCTCCGAGGTGAGATTTCCACCCAAAGCGAGGGCACCTTGGGTGCAGGGAGGTGTTTTTTGGGGGGTCAGCACCCCGTTGTCCTCCCCACAGTGTGCCTGGAGTGGGTGAAGCGGCAGCTTTTCCGTGTTGGGGAGGATTGGTATTTCCTTTTCGTCCTGGGGGTCCTCATGGCCACCATCAGCTTCATGATGGACCTCCTTGTCTTCAGACTCTATGAGGGTAAATGAGGCGTTTGGGGATTCACTAAGGATTTGGGAGGGGTAGTATTTTGGTGGGGGGAGTGCATCTCCCCTCCTGGTGCTGCTTCTCCAGCCCACCGGTGGCTTTACCGTGAGGTCGGTGACATCCTGGTGCTCAAGTACCTCTCGTGGACTATGTATCCCATGGCACTGGCGGTCTTCTCCACCGGCTTCTCCCAAAGCATCACCCCACATTCGGGAGGTGAGCGCACCACACCCCAACCTCCCCAAAACTCCCTTCCTGGTAGCAGGGAACCCCTAAAATATGGACACCCCCACCTCCAGGCTCCGGCATCCCAGAGCTGAAGACCATCCTGACCGGCGTGGTGCTGGAGGACTACCTGGCCATCCAAAACTTTGGAGCCAAGGTGGTGGGATTGACCTGCACCCTGGCGTGCGGCAGCACTGTTTTCCTTGGCAAAGTGGTGAGGGATCCCACCCAGGTTCCTGGCATCACCAGGGGTTTCCGTTGGCACCGGGATGGTGGTGGTGATGCTCAGCGCCGTGTCCCCACCTTGGCACCCAGGGTCCTTTCGTCCACCTCTCCGCCATGGCCGCGGCATATCTGGGGAAGATGCGGACCTCCGTCACGAGGGAGTACGAGGTGGGGGTGCTGCCTCACAAGAAATTAAGGGAAGAGCAGTTCCTTTTCTCAAATTATGAAGGATTTTGCTTTACCCCCCCCCCCCCCCCAAAAAAAATTAGATTATGGCTGAACCCCCTCCCCGCAGAACAAGTTCAAGCAGAACGAGATGTTGGTTGCCGCGCAAGCCGTCGGGGTGGCCTCGGTTTTCGGAGCACCCATCAGCGGTGAGGACTTCCCCTTTGCCACCCTGGGGACCCCAAAATCCTCCTCCTAAAGATCCCCCTCCTTTTTTTCCAGGGGTGCTTTTCAGCATTGAGGTGATGTCCTCCCACTTTGCCGTGCGGGACTACTGGCGGGGCTTCTTCTCCGCCACCTGCGGTGCCTTCATGTTTCGCCTCCTCGCTGTCTTCAACAGTGAACAAGGCAGGGCAGGGTGGGCAGGAGGCTGCCCCTTCTCCATCCCCCTGGGGGTTGTAGCATTTTTGGGGTGCCCACCCCCAACCCCACACACTCATCCTTCTACCCCACCCCTCCTAGAAACCATCACCGCTATTTTTAAGAGCAACTTCAAGATTGATTTCCCCTTCGACCTCCTGGAGACCTTCTTCTTTGCCATTTTGGGGTAAGGAAGGCCCTGCCCGCCCCCCTGCCTGTCCCACTGCCCCGTCCCTATCCCTGCTCCACATCCCTATCCCTGCCCCACATCCCTATCACTGCCCCATACCCCTAGCCCTTCCCCAACGCTTATCCCATCCCCCACCTTTATCCCATTCCCCATCCCGATCCCCATCTCTATCCCCATCCCCATTCCTGTCCCTGTCCTTATCCCCCTACCCCTGTCTGCTCCCCTGTCTGTGCCTCCTGCCCCATCCCTGCCCCTACCCCTACCCCTGCCCATCCCCCTGCCCCTACCCCTATCCACCCCCCTGCCCTTATCTCTGCCCATTCCCCTACGCCTACTCCTGCCCCTGGCCGTGCCCTACCCTTGCCCGTTGCCGTGCCCCTACCCCTGCCAGTCCCCCTGCTCTGCCTTTACCCCTGCCCCTATTCCTGCCCTTACCTCGTACCTGTAGTCCTGCCCCAGCCCCTGTCCCATCCCTGTCCCCCTGCCCATGTGCCATCGCTGTCCCTGTCCCTGCAGGGCCATCTGTGGCCTGGTGGCCTGTGCGTACCTGCTGTGCCAGCGCTGGCTGCTGGCGGCCGTCAAGGACAGCCGGCTCACAGCCAAGCTGTTGGCCACCGAGTTCGTACCCGCTGTGTGCCCTGCGCGGCTGCGTGTCCGTCCTGTGCACCTTGCGTGTCCGTGTGTCCACCCCGTGCACCCTGTGTGTCCATATATCCATCCAATGCACCCTGGACATCCGTGTGCCCAACCCAAATTCCCTGGACATCCATGTGCCCACCCTGCATGTCTGTTTGCCCTGTGAACCCTACACATCCACCCATTCATCCTGGGTGTCCGTGTGTCCAGCCCATTCATCCTGGGTGTCCACTCCACACACCCTGAGCATCCTTGCATCCAACCCACACATGCCAGATGTCCGTATGTCCTCCCATGCACCCACCCCATTCATCCCAAGTGTCTGTTTGTCCTCCCATGCACCCACCCCATTCATCCCAAGTGTCCGTATGTCCTCCCATGCACCCACCCCATTCATCCCAGGTGTCCGTTTGTCCTCCCATGCACACACCCCCATTCATCCCAGGTGTCCACATGTCCCACCAAACACCCTCCCCACCTACCCCATACATCCCATGTGTCTGTATGTCCTCCCACACACCATGCCCACCCACCCCACGCTCCCTGTCCGTCTGTCCATCCCCACACCCCTATCCCTGCTCTCCCTCCTCCAGCAAGCCCATCTACACAGTGCTGGTGGTGCTGCTCCTTGCCTCCATCACCTTCCCGCCTGGTCTGGGGCAGCTCATGGCCTCCAGGGTGAGTGAGGGGCTCCCCAGGGCACCCCGACAAGTCCCCATGGGTGCTCAGGGTGTCCGTCTGTCCGTCCAGCTCACCATGAA
This sequence comes from Neomorphus geoffroyi, assembly GCA_033558235.1. Classification (NCBI taxonomy): domain Eukaryota; kingdom Metazoa; phylum Chordata; class Aves; order Cuculiformes; family Neomorphidae; genus Neomorphus; species Neomorphus geoffroyi. Next base: position 1,984,872 of record JAUMJM010000075.1, on the reverse strand, counting down.
GGAGTACCTCATCTCCCTCTTCGACAACCGCACTTGGGGTGCGCTGGTCCCCAACACCACCTTGGTGGCCGGCCCTGAGGAGCTCTGGCAGGAGTGGTACCACCCCTTGGCCACCATCTTCGGCACCTTGGCCTTCTTCATCGTGATGAAGGTAGCCATGGCCCCCCTCTGTGCCCTTGTCCCCATGGGGGTGACACCCCAACTTCTCACCTGGGCTCTGCCCCCCCCCAGTTCTGGATGCTGATCCTGGCCACCACCCTGCCCTTGCCCGCTGGCTACTTCATGCCCATCTTCATCTACGGTGAGTTGAGGTGGGCAACCAGCCCGGGGGGGGACAGGAGCCCTAGGGGAGACGACATGGGGACAGCCAGCCTTGGGGGGACCAACCAGATCTGGGGGGGGACAAGGGGACAGAAGCTCTGAGCCCTGGGGGGGGTATGGGGGGACAGGAATTCTGGGGGGGACACATGGGGACAGCCAGCCCTTGGTGGGGGGGGCACAGCCAGATATGGGGAGGGGAAGGGGGACAGCCAGTCCTGGGGGAGGGAAACAGGGGGACACCAGCCCTCGGGGGTGGGGACAGGAGCCCTTGGGGGGACAGAGGGACAGGAGCCGTGGTGCTGGGGGACAGGAGTCCTGGGTGGGGGAAGGTTGGAGCCTTGGAGGGACAGGGTGACAGGAGCCGTGGTGGGGGCACAGGAGCCCTGATTGGGGGGCACAGCAAATCCTGGGGGGACAAGGGGACAGGAGCCCTGGGTGGGGGCCAGGGGTGACAGCCTGAGGAGTGGGACAGGAGCCCTGGGAGGAGGACAGTGGGGACGGGACCCATGGGGGGGACAACCAGCTCTGGGCAGGGGGGGGACAGAGGGGACAGCCAGTCCTGGGTAGGACAGGGGGGACAAGAGCCCTGGGGTGGGACAAGGGTGACAACCAGCCCTGGGGTGCATAGGGGGGACAACCAGCCCTGGGGGAGGAGGGGAGCAGAGGGGCAACCAGCCCTGAGGGGGACAAGGAGGCACAGCCAGCCCCGGGGGGGACAGTGGCAACAGGGGGACAGCCAGTCCTGGGGGCACAGGAGGGTGGTCACCTCCAGCCACCCTGTTGTTTTGAGGGGGGGTGCTGGGGTCTCCCCACCTTCCACCCCCCCCCCCCCCCCCCCATTTTAGGAGCCGCCATCGGTCGCTTGGTGGGTGAGACGGTGGCCTTTCTCTTCCCCCACGGTCTCCGCTCGGATGGATCCCTGCGCCCCATCATCCCTGGTGGCTACGCCTTGGCTGGTGAGGACAGGGGACACCCATGGGTGGGGGGCACCCACTCCCCACCCTTTGACTTCTCCCATGGTTCTCCTCAACCAGGCGCTGCCGCCTTTTCGGGCTCGGTCACCCACTCCATCTCCACGGCTTTGCTGGTGTGCGAGGCCACCGGCCACCTGGGCCATGTCCTCCCCGTCATCCTGGCTGTGCTGGTGGCCAACGCCATCACCCAGAAGAATCAACCCTCCTTCTATGATGGCACCATCATCGTCAAGAAGCTGCCCTACCTACCCCCCATCCGCACCCGCCACATGGCGTAAGGACCCTCCCCAATCCCCAAAATCCATATTTTGGGGAGATTTGCTGGAAAATAATGGAAATTTGGGGGGGTTTATGGCTCATCAGCTCCTACCAAGTGGTGGTGGAGGAGTTCATGGAGCGCCAGGTGGTGGTGTTGGCCAAGAGTGGTGGCTTCGAGGAGGTTCTGGCAGCCTTGGATGCCTCTGCTGATGCTGAATACCCCGTGGTGGAGAGCACAGGTGGGATGTGGGGCAGGGTGGGGGGTCACCACATCTGGGGGGGACGTCACTGGCTTGTCCTCGTCCTCCAGGGTCACCCACGCTGGTGGGCACCATCCGCAGAGCCCAGCTGATCTCCTTCCTCCAGAGCCATGAGCATCCCCAGGCACCCCCAGGGCAGAAGGTAAATGTGGAAGGGGGGGAGCACCCTGCCTGACCCAAAGAAGCTGGTTTTCCACCCAAAAATTAACATGTCACCTTCCCCAAGCTGGCCACCGCAGGGACACTTGGGGACAGCTGTGCCATCGAGCCCGTCATGCTCCAGCTCTCACCGTGGACCTCCCTGCACCAGGTTTGGGGTGGGGTGACATGTCCTGATGGGGCTGGGAGCCACCAACACCCCTCAAATTCTGCGTCCTAGTGAGGGGACGTGGTGGGTGTGGCTTTGTCCCAACGTGTCCCTGTTGTCACCTCCCCAAGGCCCATCACCTCTTCGAGCTGCTGAAGCTGCAGCGCATTTTCGTCACCCGTTTCGGGGAGCTGGTGGGAGCCGTCAGCAGGGTGGAGGTGAGGGGGGGGGACAGTGGGCGGGACAATGAGGTGACAAGATGAGGGACAAGACCCCAGCTCACCTCCTCTGTCCCCTTGCAGTTGAGGAGAGCGATCGAGGAGCTCGCCAACCCCAAGTGATGGCTTTTGGGGACCCCTGCCCACGGATGTCACCCATGGAAGGAGGGGGGTCCTTGTCCCCTCTCTGGGGCCCCAGGCTGGTTGGTGGGAAGAGGGGACCATGGGGAGGTGGGACCACATCTCTGGTGGGGTGTGCTCTGCATTAAACACATCAACCCTGCAACGCTCCCTCTTCTTTTCCTTTTCCTCCTCTCCCCACCATGGCTTCATTTGGGGGGTGTCACCTCCCCCCATATCCCACAGCAGCACTCAGCCCCCCCAGATCACCCCAAAACTGTGCCCAGCTCAAGACACGCATCTCAGTGCCCACCCCCACCGCAGGACCCCCCCTCTGTAATTACTGTTGCATAATTATCCTTAATTATCCCAATTAATAAGGGTGATGGGTAATCTGCAACCCCAAGACCCTGGAGGAGATGAGAGGGTGGACTGAGACCCCTCTCCAGATCTTTGGGCCCCCCCAAACTGTTTTTTTGGGGGAGTGGAGGGTGCGGCAGGCGCTAACAAAGATGGGGTGATTAAGCGCGCCGGGGTAATTAAGCATGGCAAGGCAGGTTGGGTGAGGTGGGCATGCCCGGGCTCAGCAGGAGGAGAGGTGACGCGGGGTCAGCGCCAGGGAGACACCCCAAAACCGGGGTGGGTGCAGGGATGGGCGCTAGGGTGGGTGCTGGGCGAGGCCACGGGGAGCAGGATGGGTGGTGGCACCCAGGTGCCCTGTGGAGGGTGCTCGGTGGGGTGAGGGGACCACAGCACCCATGCAAGGTGCTTGGTAGGGCGAGAGAGTAGACCCAGCACCCATGGGGTGGTGCCCAGTGGGGTGAGGAACCATGGGGGGGACACACCACAGCACCCATGAAGAGTCCTCAATGGGGTGAGGAACCACAGGGTGGGGACCACAGCACCTATGGGGGGGGTTGATAGGATGAAGGCACCATGAGGAAGAGGACCATGGCACCCATGGAGGGTACTTGGTGGGGTGAGGGACCGTGGGGATGGGACCACAGCACCCATAGAATGTCCTCAGTGGGGTGAGGGGACCATGGGGAGGAGACCACAGCACCCATGGAGGGTGCTCAGTCGGGTGAGGGACCACAGGGAGACCACAGCACCCATGAACAGTTCTCAGTGGGGTGAGGGACCATAGGGTGGGGACCACAGCACCCATGGAGGGTACTCAGTGGGTTGAGAGACCATGGGCAGGGTGCCACAACACCCACGGAGGATGCTCAATGGGGTGAGGGGTACTTGGTGGGATGAGGGGACCACAGCACCCATGGAGGGTGGTCAGGGGGGTGAGGGGACCACAGCACCCATGGAGGATCCTCAATGGGGTAAGGGGTCCACAGCACCCGTGGAGGGTCTGCAGTGGCGTGAAGGACCATGAGGAGGAGGCCACAGCACCCATGGAAGGTGCTGGGCTGGGTGATGGGACCACAGGACCCACGTTCCTTGTGGAGGACGATGTCCCAATCGCTGGTGTCACCCCATGCCTGCTCCCACGGGGATTAGGACAGGAGTTCCACCCACTCCAACCCTGGTGCCGGGGTGGAGGGAAGGGGCGCCCCAGAGGCCCCGCTTGCCCTGTGCCTCAGTTTCCCCCTTGCCGTTATCCGGCCCCGCCGTGGGCAAACAGAGATAAAAGTGCCACCGCGTGCCCCAACCCGGCGCCATCCCCTCCCTGCGCTGCCGGACTTTGAGCCGGCACTGAGGGTGGCAGCGAGGCCGCGACCAACGAACTTGTGACTCACATGAGACCTCCAGGGGCCTGAACCCCGGAATCATGGGATGGGTTGGGTGGGAAGGGACCTCAAAGCCCAGCCAGTGCCACCCCCTGCCATGGGCAGGGACACCTCCCACTGCATCAGGGGGCTCCAAGCCCCATCCAACCTGGCCTGGAACACCTCCAGGGATGGGGCAGCCACCACTGCTCTGGGCACCCTGGGCCAGGGCCTTCCTGACCTCAGCGTGATGAATTTCTTCCTAATGTCCAATCTAACTCTTCTCCTTCCAATTTAAAGTCGTTTCTTCTTGTCCTGTCACTCCAGACCCTTGGAAAAAGCCCCTCCCCAGCTTTCCTGGAGCCCCTTTCAGTCCTGGGAGCTGCTCTAAGGTCTCCCCAGAGCCTTCTCCTCTCCAGGCTGAACAACCCCAACTCCTTCTGTCTGTCCTCAGGAGCTCCAGCCCTGGGATCATCTCCGTGGCCTCCTCTGGGTCTGTTCCAACAGCTCCATCTCCTTCTTATGTTGGAGATTCCAGAACTGGACCCAGAGTTCCAGGTGGGTTTTGTGAGGGAAAACCCACTCAAACAGCCGCTTGCCAAGCAAGATGTTGTTCCCTCTGACCCCTCCTCCCTGTTTGTTATGGTTTGGGACCAAAAAAAGCCCCCTTTTCCAGCTTTTTTCGTGATTAGGAAGCACGGGGCAGCCGGCCCTGGCGGTGGCTTTGGGGGAGCAGCCGGTGCCCAGTTCCTCATGGGTTTTGCTGAGGAAAAGGGGCCGTGGATGGGAAATGCTCCTGGGGCTGGGGGAACCCCTTAAAAACCCTTCAATTCCTCAAAAGCACCCTTAAATTCATCAAATTCTACAACCCCGCCCTTAAAACCCCTTAAAATACCCTGAAATTCCTTAAAAAAACACTTTTCAACTCCTTAAATTGCATAAAAACACCCTTAAATTCCATAAACCCTCCTTAAAAATATCCTTAAATCTCTTAAATTCCTTAAAGAAACCTTTTAAATTCCTTAAATTCCTTAAAAACACCCTTAAATTAATCAAATTCTTAAAAAAAAAATACCCTCAAAACCCTTAACTTCATTAAAATGACGCTTAAAACTCCTTAAATTCCTCAGAAACACTCTTACTATCCCCTTCAATTCCTAAAAAAACTTTCAAAGCCCCTTAAATTCCATAAAAACTCCTCAAATTCCTTAAAAACACCCTAAAAGTGCCCTAAATTCCTCAAAAATGCTCTTAAACTCCCTTTAAATTTCTCTAAAAAAACCTTAAAACCCCTTAAATTCCTCTAAAAAAACCTTAAAAACCCCTTAAATACTCCTTAATTCCTTAAAATGCCTTTAAAAACTCCTTAATTCTTTAAAAACTCCATAATTCCTTAAAAACATTCTTAAAAACCCCTTAAATTCCTTAAAAGTGTCCTTAAAATCACTTAAACCTCCATAAAACCCAAGGCAAGAGCCCCCATTCCTCTTCCCCCCCCAAATTCCTGCTGAAGGAAACATCAACATTCTAGAAAACAAAAAAAAGCACATTTTTTATTCAACTCCAAACCCACAAAAATTCCCCAAGGCCACAAAAATTCATGAAAAAAAAAAAAAAAAAAGAACTGGGAAAAAAAAAAAGAAGTGGAAAAAAAAAGGAGGAAAAGAAAAAAGAGAAAAAAAAAGAGAAAAAAAAGGGAAAAAAAGAGAAAAAAAGAGAAAAAAAAGGGAAAAAAAGGAGAAAAAAGGAGAAAAAAGGAGAAAAAAGGAGAAAAAAGGAGAAAAAAGGAGAAAAAAGGAGAAAAAAGGAGAAAAAAAGAAAAAAAAAGAGAAAAGAGAAAAAGAGAAAAAAAAGAAGAAAAAAAGAGAAAAAAGTGGAAAAAAAGAGAAAAAAAAAGAGGGGAAAAAAGGAAAAAAAAAAAGAGGGATCCGGGTTTGTTCTTGTTTTTCATTTTCCCCCCTTTTTGCTCTCCCGAATCTGACACGACCTTCACTTCCTCGCAATAAATATACAAAAATAGAATAAATTAGGTTAAAAAATATAAGAAAAAGGTACCCCTGGCAGATCAGCGCTAGAGGGGAAAAAAACCCACCCGAAACCCGGCAGGAAAGGAATAAATAGGGAGAAAAAAAAAGAGCAAAAATTAATCAATTTTTTGAAATGTGGGGAAAAATAAAGAGGAAAAAGCCCCAAAATTCCTCCCCCCCAATTGAAATTTCAATTTTCATCATTTTTTTGGGGGGGGAGGATGGGGGCGGCACCTGTTTCATCCCCAACCCTGGGGATTTTATTAATAATAATACTATAAAAAGCCTTAATATTAACAGAAATAATAAATAAACCCCTCGGGGAGGAGGGGGGGGTCTTCATGTGGTTGGTTTCAAGTGTCTCTATTTTTGGGGGGGGGTCAGAGGGGGCCCCCCCCGGCGCCCGCCGCCTCCTGCAGCCCCAGCACGCTGTACGCGATGCGCTTCTGGTGGCCCGGCAAGCGCACCCCGATCTTCTTGATGTCGCTGGAAAGATAAAAAAAGAGGGACCCCCCCCCCCAAAAAAAAAATCAGGATTGTTGGGGTGGAAAGTGGTGGGAAAGGGTTCTGGGGGGAGCAGGAGCACCGTGGTGGAGCCACCACGTGGGGACATCCCCCACCGCCCTGGTTGTGGGGGATATCGTGGTATCAGCGCGGTGTTCCCAGGGCAGGGGTGGAACTGGATGATCTTTAAGGTCCTTTCCAAGCCAACCCATTCCACGATTCCCGGGGGACAGACAGATGGACATGGCTTGTCCCGACCTCTCCGGCTGGATTCTGGGCACGGAAGGGCTAATTTTATCCCGTTCCTCAAGGCCAGCAACGCCAACGCTGCGGAAGTGGTGTCCTTTCCAAGCACGTTCCCATCCCCACGGGAGATGGGAGGGGGTGGGATGAGGAAACCATGGACACACCATGGGGACACCACAGGGACACGGTAGGAATGGTGTGGGGACACCACAGGGACAGCATGAGGATGGAATGGGGACAGCAAGGGGACACCATGGAGATAGCACAAGGACAGCATGGGGACTCCATGGGGACATCATGGGGATGGAATGGGGACACCACAGGGACACCACGGGGACTCCATGGGGACAGCATGAGGGTGGAATGAGGAAAGCAAGGAGACAGCACAAGGACAGCATGAGGACTCCACTGAGACAGAATGAGGATGGGACAAGGACAGCAAGGGGACTCCATGGGGACAGCACAGGGAGAATATGGGGACACCACAAGGACATCATGGGGATGGAATGAGGACAGCACAGGAACAGCATGGGGACAGTATGGGGACATCATGGGGATGGAATGGGGACACCACGGGGACTCCACGGGGACTCCACGGGGACTCCACGGGGACAGCATGAGGGTGGAATGAGGAAAGCAAGGGGACAGCACAAGGACAGCATGAGGACTCCACTGGGACAGAATGAGGATGGGACAAGGACAGCAAGGGGACACCATGGGGACAGCACAGGGAGAATATGGGGACACCACAAGGACATCATGGGGATGGAATGAGGACAGCACAGGAACAGCATGGGGACATCATGGGGATGGAATGAGGACAGCACAGGAACAGCATGGGGACAGTATGGGGACAGCATAGGGATGGTATGGGGACACCACAGGGACAACACAAGGACAGCACGTGGATGGAATGGGGACAGCATGGAGGACAACACAGGAATAGCAAGAGGACACTATCAGGACAGCAATGGGATGGTATGGGGACACCATAGGGAGAATGTGGGGACAGCAAGGCGACTCCATGGAGATGGAAAGGGGACACCACAGGGACAGTGTGGGGACACCATGGGGACGTGGACTCACTCGCTGGTCATCTGCAGGACCTTCTCGATCGTGCTGTAGCCTGAGGCCATGAAGTGCTCCGTGTACTGGGGCATCCGGATGGACTCGAGCCACTCGGGGACGGAGCGGAAGGGGACGCCCTCGGAGCCGCTGGTGCTGGGCAATCGGATGGAGACCCTGGGGACAAACAGGGGGTGAGAAAGGGGGTGGGGAGGGGGGTGCACAGATGGGGCAGAGATGGGAGAGTGCAAAAAATGATACAAAACCAGAAAGAGGCCAAAAAAAACCCAACGCAAAGACGTGAAAAATAACGGCGAAAGCCCAGCGTGAACCAGAACGCAGGAAACTACGATGGAAATAGAATCATGGAATGATGGAATGGGTTGGGTTGGACCTCAAAGCCCATCCAGTGCCACCCCCTGCCATGGGCAGGGACACCTCCCACTGCATCAGGGGGCTCCAAGCCCCATCCAACCTGGCCTGGAACACCTCCAGGGATGGGGCAGCCACCACTGCTCTGGGCAACCTGGGCCAGGGCCTCCCCACCCTCAGCGTGAAGAATCTCTTCCCAATGTCCAACCTAAATATCCCCTCTTCCAGTTTAAAGCCGTTCCCTCTTGTCCTATCCCTGCCCTCCCTGATCAAAAAACAGTGAAAGGAGACGCAAAACGTGCCCTGATGTGAAAATGAAGCAGAAATGGGAGGGTGCGGAGCGCGAGGCGAAAAGAGGAGATGGAAAAAATGAGGCAAGAATGCAAAAATACAGGAAACCGAAAATGCCAACGGGGAAAGGAAAAATGAAAAAGTAGAGCAGCGAGAGAGGAGAAATGAAAACGGGGATGGAAACCAGCGGAAATGGTTTGAAAATGAAAGATGGAGAGGATGGAAGAGTCCAAAATGGCAAAATTGGCTTCAGTACAAGAAGGACATTGAGGGTTTCAGCTGCTCTTTGTCCACGTTTCTCCTCCAAGATGAGATCGCTGAAGCCCTCTCTGCTACGAGAAGCTCACGGTGCCTCTTCTGTGAGGGCGTCCATAAACACAGCGCTCCAGGCTTGGGGGAGAGCACCTGGAAAGCTGCCCTGGGGGTGCTGGTCAACAGCGGCTGAACAGGAGCCAGCGGTGGTCCAGGTGGCCAAGGAGCCCCCAGCACCCTGGCTTGGCTCAGCCCTGGGGGGCAGCAGGAGCAGGGAAGGGATCGTCCCCCTGCGCTCGGCGCTGGGGAGGCCAAACCTGGAATCCTGGGCTCAGTTTGGGTCCCTCACTCCAAGAAAGCCCTGGAGGGGCTGGAGCGCGTGCGGAGAAGGGAGCGGAGCTGGGGAAGGGTCTGGAGAACAGGGGTTGTGGGGGCGGCTGAGGGCCCTGGGGCTGTTTAGTGTGGAGAAGAGGAGGCTGAGGGGAGACCTCCTCGCTCTCTGCAGCTCCTGGCAAGGAGGTTGTGGTGAGGTGGGTGCTGGGCTCTGCTCCCAGGGAACAGGTGATGGGATGAGAGGAAACGGCCTCAGGTTGTGCCAGGGCAGGTTCAGATTGGATATTGGGAAACATTTCTTTACTGAGAGAGTGGTGAAGCCCTGGCAGAGGCTCCCAGGGCAGCGGTGGAGTCTCCATCCCTGGAGGGGTTCAAAAAATGTGTAGAGGTGGCTCTTGGGGACAGGGTTTAGAAGGCACCGGAGGGTTGGGTTGATGGTTCGACTGGATGAGCTGAGAGGTCTTTTCCAACCCCAGTGATTCCATGATTCTATGACTTAAAAAAGCACAGATGCAATGAATTGCGCGAGAAGACAGAGATGACAAAAGCGATGTGAGCACGTGAAGGCACCAGACTCAGAGATGCAAAGAGCAACGCAGGAAGGCCAAGAAGCCTCCTTGCCCCATCCCAGCCCTGTCCTCCACTCACCGGGGGTCAAAGTCCGCCACCGCCTTGAGGGACTCAGGGGCACGGATGAGTTTTTCAAGGATGCTGACGATGTCGGCAAACTTGGGGCGTCGGCTGCGCTCCTGCAGCCAGCACTGCATCATCAGCTGGTAGATGGCAGAGGGACAATCCAGGGGAGCAGGGAGGCGGAAGCCCTCGTTGATGGCCTTCATCACCTACGAGGAGGAGGATGTTGAGTGGTGCTCCTCAAAAACGGTGTCTGTTTGTAAGGACACCCCCAGAAATGGGTGGTGGAGGCGGGTGAATGCTCACCTCGTGGTTTGAGAGCTCCCAGTATGGTCGCTCGCCGTAGGACATCACCTCCCACATGACGATGCCGTAGCTCCAGACGTCGCTGGCGGAGGTGAACTTGCGGTAGGAGATGGCTTCGGGTGCCGTCCAACGGATGGGGATCTTCCCACCCTACAGCAACATTGGGGTCAACTCTGCGCCCTCCCAAATTACACCCCACCATGGTCAACCACCCCAACCTGGTGGCACTTACGCTGGTGGTGTAGGTGGCTTCAGGGTCATCTTCCAACACCCTTGAGAGCCCAAAATCGGACACCTTGCACACCAGGTTGCTGTTCACCAAGATGTTCCGAGCAGCGAGATCCCGGTGGACGTAATTCATGTTGGCCAAGTACTTCATGCCGGCAGCGATGCCTCTCAACATTCCCACCAGCTGGATGACACCAAATTCCCCCTCTTTTTCCTGGCAAAAGGGGAGAATCCAACCTCGAATCCATCTCTCATCCCACCTCCCATGGTGGCTCTTGGTGGTTCCACCACTGGTAATCCCTGCCTGGGGCAGGACAATGCCACCACGCTTCACCTACCCGCAGGAATTTATCCAGCGCGCCGTTCTCCATGTACTCCGTGATGATCATGAAGGGCTTGTCTGTACAAAACCCAACCCAAAATGGGTAAATCTTCCCCAAATCCCCCAACTCCACTCCCCCAAACCCCCAAAACAACAAGAAAACTCCCCCAAACCCCATCCTCCCTAAATCAAAAAAACCCAAAACTCCCCAATCCTCCCTCAAAATCAACCCCCCTCTCAAAAAAAAAAAAACCCACCTCCCCCAAAATCCCACCTCCTGAAGCCCCTCAAACCACTGCACCCCAAACCCTGAGACCCCCACCAAGACCCCCAACCCCAACGCATCGTTGTTCAAAACACCCTTTTTTGGGGGGTTTTGCAGGGAAATTGGGCTTTTCTTTGGGAGGGGGACACAGAGACACTCACACTTGGAGACGACCCCTTCCAGGCGGATGATGTTTTGGTGGCAGAACTGGCCCATGATGGTGGCTTCGCTCAAGAAGTCCACTCGTTGCTTCTCCGTGTAGCCCACCTTCAAGGTCTTGATGGCCACCGGCACCTCCTTCCTACCACGCTTCAGGGTGCCCTTGTAGACCTCCCCAAATTCACCTGCTCGGAGGAAGGGTGGACCTTTAACCCCCACCCTGGTCCAACTTTGGGGTGTCTTTAGGGTGACGAAGCCACCTGAGGACCTACCGGCGCCGATGACCTTCTGGCGGGTGATGGAGGATGGAGGGATCTCGGTGGTGAACTTCAGCATGGCTTGGTTGGGGTCTTCGTAGGTGTGTGGGTCAACGTAGGTCTTGAGGGGCTTCAGTTGGTCTGTGGGGTGCAGAGGGTGGGCTGTCAGCACCCGTGTGATCCCCACCCATCTCCGTTGACCCTACCATCCCATTGTTCACCTGACTTGGAGAAGTAGACATCCTCAGCAGACTGGCGTGGCCGTGACCTCCTCTTCCTGCAGGAAAGTACCAGTTTGCCCCAAAAAACCACCCCTTGCCCATCTTTGGTGGTGGAAAAAATGGTATCTGGGGTGGGTTTTTGGGGTGGTGTCTCCTTACCGCCGGAGGACGTAGAGGAGGGCGGCCAAGAGGACGACAACAAAGACGACACCAGCGACGGAGCCAGTGATGGCAGCAGCAGATCCCATGGCATCAGCACCTGCAGGACAATCCAGGGTGGGGTTGGGGTGAACCATGCACCCCCTGGACCCTCACCCCAAAATCCTGTCCCCTGCCTTGGTCCTCACCTTCAGGCAGGGTCTCGAACTCGTGCTGGGGGCTGTAGGCACCGTGGCCGTCCTGGGTGAGTGCCTGGACCCGCACCACATAGGCGGTGGCAGGGGACAGCTTGGGGATGGTGACGGAGGTGTCCTCGCAACGCAACACCGAGTAGCTGTTCTCGTCCACCTGGGGACAGGGGAGGGAGTGAGGATGGAGGTGACACGGACGGAGGTGACACAGACAGGGGGGTGGTGTGAGTGGGGGCAAGGATGGAGGTGGGGCAGGAGGATGGGTGGAGCAAGGATGGGGTGACACGGATGGAGAGGTGACAAGGGTGGGAAGATGACAAGGATGGGGGCATGGTGATGTGGATGGAGGTGACCTGGACGGAGGGTTGACACAGATTGGGGCAAGGATGACACCGATGGGGAGGTGACAGATGGGGTCAAGGATGGAGGTAACACGCATGGGGGAGACATGGATGGAGGACTGACAGAGATGGGGAGTCAACACAGATGGGGTTGACATGGATGGAGATGACACGGATGGGGGAAAGGATGGAGGTGATGCTGATGGATGGGGGTTGATCTGGATGGATGGGACATGGATGGGGAGATGATGAGGATGGGGGCAGGGAGATGTGAATGGAGATGACATGGGTGGAGTCAAGGATGAAGGAGATGTGGGTGGATGGGGTGACATGGATAGGGTCAAGGATGGAGATGACATGGATGGGAAGTTGACACAGACGGAGGTTGACAAGGACTGGGACAAGGATGGAAGTAACATGGACGAGGGGAGACATGGATGGGGGGATGGATTTGGGGGTGCTGGACAGAAGCCATGACACGAGATGGACCTTCTTGCTGTAGGTGACCTCGTACTTCCAGACCCGATTCTGCTGCCGCAGTGGCACCGTCCAGGAGAGGATCAAGCTGGTGGCCGTCCGTCCATCCAGGCTCACTGATGTCACGCGGGGCGGCTCTGCCGTGTGGACAGGGATGTCACAGAGCTGTCCCCATGAGGACAGGGACATCCCAGAGGCGTCCCCATGGTAGAGAGAAGGTGTGGGAGATCCTCGTGGCCCCTTACCTGTCTGGTTGACGCTGATGGTGGTGGTGGCCACACTACGCTGGTGGCTGTAGGGTGACACCCCATTCCGGGCTTCGACAGTGAAGGTGTAGTTGACGTGTGGCTCCAGGTCGGTGACGGTGACCCCTGTCCCCGTCAGCCCACGGGGGGGCTGCGAGTAGCGGACGCCCCCATCGCAGGGCCGGCACTCCCCACTCTCGGGCCAGCACTGCTCGCAGGTGATGCTGTAGGTGACGTCCTCACGGCCACCGGGGTCAGCAGGGGGTGACCAGCGCAGCTGCACCGCAGCCCCTAACCCCACGGCTGTGACACCTTGAGGGGGTGAGGGGGGACCTGGGGATGGGATGGGGGGGGGGTCAGAATGTGAAACACTGAGAGGAATTGGCATAAAACACCAAAATCTCGAATTCTATGGGACATCAAGTTTTACCCAACTTCTTAGACCATGAAAGGTGAAAAATGAGCAGTGGTGATGGACAACGAGCTAACGATAATGGCTTGAAGGGAACATCAGAGCATCACTGAGAGGGAACGAATGCGGTAACTAGAGTGACGAAGAACTCCCAACACAAGGAGATGGGACTGTTGGAGCGGGTCCAGAGGAGGCCACGGAGATGATCCCAGGGCTGGAGCCCCTCTGCTCTGAGGCCAGGCTGAGAGTTGGGGTTGTTCAGCCTGGAGAGGAGAAGGCTCTGGGGAGACCTTAGAGCAGCTCCCAGGGCTGAAAGGGGCTCCAGGAAAGCTGGGGAGGGGCTTTTTCCGAGGGCTTGGAGTGATGGAAAGAGGGAAACTGCTTTAAATTGGAAGAGGGGAGATTCAAACTGAATATCAGGAAGAAATTCTCCATGATGAGGGTGGGGAGGCCCTGGCCCAGGTTGCCCAGAGCAGTGGTGGCTGCCCCATCCCTGGAGGTGTTCCAGGCCAGGCTGGATGGGGCTTGGAGCCCCCTGACGCAGTGGGAGGTGTCCCTGCCCATGGCAGGGGGTGGCACTGGGTGGGCTTTGAGGTCCCTTCCAACCCAAACCATCCCATGATTTTATGACTGTGCCTTCCCTCTAGACCCTTCACCAATTTTGTGGCCTCCTCTGGATGCTCTCGAGCACCTTCAGACTCTTTGTGCCCCGTGGTGCCCCAACGTGCACCCAATGAAGGTGCCACAGCCTGGTTCTACTGACACGGTGATGCATTTTCTCACGACCGATGCATTAAGACCAACGCAGCCCGACTCTACGGTAACGGCCAGGTGAGGACTCACAGTTGTGCCTCAGTTTCCCCACCACCCCAAAAAGGTCACTTACGGGTGCAGGGGTCGGCAGGGGGGTCGGCAGGGGCACGGAAGAAACCTTCCTGGCAGGGGCAGGAGGCGGCGGCAGGCGGTGAGGGCAGCGTGTTGGGTGGGCACGGACGGCAGCCGCGCGATGACACTGCAGCCTTGAAGGAGCCGGGGGGGCACGCTGGGGGGGGACAATGACAGTGTTGAGACCACACAGCCCCCTCCTCACCCACAGCACCCTCACCTGGGTGGGGTTGGGAGGGGCAGCATCTCCTCCCCAGCACCCAGAGTGGGGATTGTCAGGTATTTCACCTCATTTTGCAGCGTCTTTATTATTGGGACCTCCCCAACCCACCCCTCTCTTTGCTGAGCTGCCCTGGTGATGTTCAGGGGTGAGGATGAAGATGCCACCTCATTTCTCAGCACCCTGGAGCTCCCAGATTGGAGATTTTAGGTTATTTCACCTCATTTTGCATCCTTGTACCCATGGGGGACAGGACCCCCCCCCAACCCACCTGCCCAAGCCCCGTCACACTCGTTGCGCCTGACGCTCAAGGTTGAGGAACCAGGATGGAGAACCTTGGGGCCAACACCTCGTTTCTCCACCACCTTTCCCAGGTCCTGCCGCGCACCAAGCTGATGTCATCACCCGCCCTTCCAGTGACACCTCCTCACCCCCAAATCCCAATTTCCCCCCCAGATCCCAACTTCCCCCCGCCCCAGGCTCTACCTTGGCAGCTCTCTCCCACTCTCTCGTAGCCGGCACGGCACAGGCACTCGCCGATGGGCACCAACCACTCGCCGTCAGCGTTGCAGTGCAACGCTGGAGCTTGCTCGGCCACCGCGTCCTCCACGCACGTTCCTCGCACCTCGGCCAACGTCTGCGAGTCGACGCCGGCCACTGTCTCGGGGAAGCGAGCCATGCCCCGTAGAACAGCCGGGCAACGCTTGTAGTAAATCCTAACGGAGAGCAACGCCACGCAAGCTCCCAGATCTTGGAAAGCCAAGTAGAAACCTTTGCGATGGAGAGGTCCCACCGATCGCACCTCAACATTGAGTTTGACGTTGTGGGAAGCAAAGTCCTCCTGGATGGTGATTTCATCTGGAGCGATGGTGTCAATCTTCTTGAATTGTCTCTTCTGGAAGTTGGTGCCGTAATCCACGTCGGATTCGGCGTAGTAGAGGTTGAAGGTTTCCTTGCAGGAGCCGCTGCCGGCGGTGGGGAAGCTGTTGCAGTCGCGGACGGTGAATTGGAGTTCGATGAAGATGCGCTGGGCCACCCCACGGTAGATCCAGTTGGTGCGCAGCCAGTTCTCCTGCTCGCCCTCCAGCACGTTGCACACCGAGTAGATGTAGATCAAGGAGTCGTTGAAGACGTACTGCAGCAGGTCCCACTGCCCCGGGAGAGGAACAGGCGTTACGGGGGAAACTGAGGCAGAGTGGGCAGCACCCTTGGTCCTCATGGATGCCCTTGTCTTCATCTCCAGGGGCGCCCCCAGCCCCATGGGTGTCCCCAGCCCCGTGGAGGTGTCCATCTCCATCAGCGTCCCCATCTCCAACTCCACTGAGTTCCTTATGTCCATGGAAGTTCTAGTCCCTGTCTCCATAGAGGTCCCTATCCCCATGGAGGTCCTCATCACTGGAAATCCCCATGGATACCTCTGTCCTCAACCCCACGGATACCTCCATAACCCATCCCCGTGGATGTTTCGATCCCCAAGGCTGCCCCCATTCCCAGGGACATCCCCATCTCCATGGAGGTCTCCATGGAGGTTCCAGTCCCTGTCTTCATGAAGGTCCTTAACTCCATAAAGGTCCCCCATGATGCCTCCTTGAGTGTCTCCTTCCCCACTCCCATGGAGGTT
This sequence comes from Neomorphus geoffroyi, assembly GCA_033558235.1. Taxonomy (NCBI): domain Eukaryota; kingdom Metazoa; phylum Chordata; class Aves; order Cuculiformes; family Neomorphidae; genus Neomorphus; species Neomorphus geoffroyi. The sequence continues at coordinate 1,968,661 of JAUMJM010000075.1, read as the reverse complement.
CCTATGGATGTCCCCATCTCCATGGATGCCTGCGTTCCCATAGAAGTCCCCATCCCTGGTGTGGGCTCTCGCGTGGGGTCCCCAGGTGCTCACCCCTTTGCCGTAGGGATGGGTGAGCCATCCCAGCTCTCCCTGTGCCTTGGCGAAATCCAGCAGGACCACTGTGAGGAGAGGAGAGGGGGCGTTAGGGTGGGCGTGAAGCCTGGGAGATGCCACCAGGACCCACGGATGGCCCCAGGAATACAGATTCCGCCAATATACCCAGGTATCTCTTGGACCTGTGGATGTGCCTGGGACCCACGGATGTCCCTCAGGACCCATGGAAGTTCCCCAGGACCCACAGTTGTCCCTGGGGCCCACAAACGTCCCCAGGATCCACAAATGCCCGCAGGGACCCATAGATGTCCATGGGACCCACAGATATTCCTAGGACCCAGAGATGGCCCTCAGGACCTATGGATGTCCCTAAGATTCACAGATGTTCCCTAGGACTCACAGCTGTTCCTGGTACCCACAGGTGCCCCCAGGCCCCACAGATATTCATGGGACCCAGAGATGTCCCCCAGGACCCCACAGATATTGCCATGACCCATGGATGTCCCCAGGACCCACAGATGTTCCCTAGGACTCGCAGATGTTCCCCAGGACCCATAGTTGTTCCTGGGCCCCGTGGATGTCCTCGACACACAGATACCCTCAGGACCCATGGATGTCCTCAGGACACAGACACCCTCATGACCCACAGATACACCCGGTCCCCACAGACATCCCAATGACCCATGGATGTCCCCAGGACCCACAGACTCCCCCAGGACCCACAGATGCACCAGTTCCCCACAGACGTCCCCAGGACCCATGGATGTCCCTAGAACTCACAGATGTTCCCCAGGAGCCACAGTTGTCCCTGGTCCCCACAGAAGTGCTCAGGACCCACAGATGCCTTCAGTCCCCACGGACTTCCCCATGACCCGTGGATGCCCCCAGTACCCACGGGCACCCCCAGGACCCATAGAGGTCCCCACAACCCACGGATGCCCTCAGACCCCATGAACACCCTGGGACCCCCAGACGCCCCCAGCCCCACCAGCTTCCCCAGGGACCCCCACGAGAAGACCCCGAGGAGCCCCCCAAAGCAGGGGAAGCCAAGCTGTGGCGGCGCGGTGCCCGGGCAGGCCAAGACATGCCGTGGCAAGGGCGGTGGCCGGATCCTGCGCCCGGGAGAGGAAGAGGAGGCCGGGAGGGAAGCTCTGACTTGGTGGCCCCCCCTTGGTGAATCACCCCCCAGGAATGCGCCCAGTTCACGTCCCAGCGGGGTGGGGGAGTTGCAGGGATGGATTCCCCCCCACCTCAAGGTCCCCTGCTGAGAACGGCAGAACTTGTTATGTTCCCCAAGAGGGCAAATCCTGGGGGGAACCCCAGGAACCTGGTTTGGGGGGGACACGTGGCTGAGTTCCCACCACCCTTCCCCAGGGCCAGGGTCAGGAAGGACGCCGGGGCGGATATCCCGGCTTTCCTGCGCCTGGAAATCCCCCCCGCGCCTCCGGAGAGCGGAAAGCCGGCGAGAGGCCGACACGGGAGATGAGTTGGTGGGTTCTCTACAGGGTGTCCTCTCCTTGTCCCCACCCCAGGCCGCGGTGGGGCTGAGTCACGGGAGGAACCCAGGGCTGTGGCCGTTGAGTCAAGGGGTGCAGCACCTCGGGGTGCACCCGCGCCTGGGGCCACCGGCGCTGTTGGCCCCCCTGGTGTTACTGCCATTGGCATCCGCACCACCTCTGCCACTGCTGTCACCGTCATCACCAGCAGCAACGTCTCCACCACCATCATCAACATGGCCACCACCTCCACCATCACCTCCACCATCTCCATCACCACCTTCATCACCATCATGACGGCCACCACCCCCATCGCCATCAACACCTCCACTGCCATCATCGTCATTGCCACCGCCATCATCACCTACAGCCCCCACACCTCCATTACCTTCCACATCTCCACCTCCATCTGCAGCCCCCTCACCACCAGCACCGTCCCTGTCCACCTCTGCATTGCCGTGTCCACCTCCAGCCCCACCACCGTTGGTGTCATTGTCCCCACCTGCATCGGCTCTGCTGTTGCCACCACCATCACCACCGCACTCCACGTCTGTCCCACCCTGGCTGCATCCTCGTCCCTGTCCCAGCCGCATCTTCATCCCCTTCCCAAATCCCATTCCCATCCCAATCCTCAAATGAATCCCAGTCCCCTCCCATCCCCATCTGAATGCGGATACAAATCCTGATCCAAATTCCAGTCCCAATCCCATCCCTATCCTGATCCAAACCCAAATCCCGTTCTGAATCCCAGTCCCAATACTGTCTCCATCCCAATCCAAATCCTAATCCTGACCTGAATCCCAGTCCCAATCCTGTCCTCATCCCAATTAGAAGCCAAATCCCAATCTGAATCCCAGTCCCAATCCCATCCTGACCTGAATCCCAGTCCCAATCCCATTCATCTCAGTCTGAATCCCAATCTCAATCTGAATCCCAGTCCCATTCCTATCCCAATCCAAATCCTGATCTGATTCTCAGTCTCAATCCCATCTCAATCCGATTCCCAGTCCCCAAATGAGTCTAAATCCCCTCTCCATCTCACTCTGAATTCCAATCCCAGCCTGAATCCCAATCCCATTCCTATCCCAATCCAAATCCTGATCCAAATCTCACTCTTAACCCCATCCCAATCCGATTCCCAAACCCCAAACAAATCTAAACCTCCTCTCCCTCTCAGTCCAAACCCCAATCCCAATCTGGTCGGGGCTCCCAACACCCCCCTCCCCCCATCTCACCACATTTCACCCTTTCCCCCCCAATGTGGAGCAAAACCCCTAAACTCCCCCAAATCCCACTGCCCCCCCACCCCCTTTCTCCTTCCTTGTGCTCTTTAACCCCAAATCCCGACACCCCCACGGATTCCTTCGGGAACGCCTCGCATCCCGCAGGTTTTTTAACCCCACTTTGGGTTTTTTTACCCTATTTTTATTTTTTAGGGGGGATTTTTAGTATTTTAATCCCATTTTATTTCTTTAGGGATGTTTTTTTACCCCATTTTTATTTTTAGAGGGAGATTTTCCACCGACCGCCTCCCCCCCCAACCCCCCCCCCAGCCTCTGATTTCTTCCCATTCGGGGCCAGATCCTTCCACCTTTCCCTCAAAAAGCCACGAATCCAACCCTTCCCTTTAGAAACCTCAACTAAAAATATTAAATATATCTATAAAAAAAATCACTTCCCCCTCTTTTTAACCCAAACCCAAATCTGAGCCCAAATTCCACCCCGGGAAGGGCTGCGAAGTGGCGGCCGCCTTGTTTTTTTTCCCAGCACTTTTGGGGTTTTCCTGACATTGTTTTCCAGCTCCCCGGGCCGGATCCTGCCCAGCCCAGCCCCCGCCGTGGGAAACGCTCTATTTTGGGGTGAATTCCCCCTTTTTGGCTTATTTTCTTTATCCTCCCCCCCCCCCCCCCCCATTCCCTGACTGCTCTGGCAGAGATTTCAGGGGGGGCACCCGGCAGGATTTGCTGCCGCTGGAAGCACCACATGGGAAAAGTTGCCCCAAACTCCTGGGTTTCCCCCTATTTTACCTTTTCCCTTCCTATTTTACCTCCCCCCCCCTATTTTAGCCCCCTCATTTTATCCCCCCCCCCTCAGTTTTACCTCCCCCTCTTTACTCCCTCCTTTTTAACTTCCTCCCCGCAAGTTCCCACCTTGCTTTTAGCTTCCTCATTTTAGCTTTTTGCCCCCCCATTTTAGCATTTCCCCCCCATTTTAGCTTTCCCCCCTTTATTACAGCCCCCACTTTTTATCTCCCCCTCTTTTAACTTCGCCCCCCTTTTTAACTTCTCCCCATTTTTAAACTTTCCACCTTGCTTTTTAGCCCTTCCCCCTCTATTTTAAGCTTTCCCCCCTCTATTTTAGCCCCCCTCATTTTATGTCCCCCCCCAGTTTTCTCCCCCCTTCACCCCCTCCCTTTAAACTTTGCCCCTCTTTTAAACTTTCCACCTTGCTTTTAGCCTTCCCCCCTATTTTAGCCCTTTCACCCCCTATTTTAGCTTTTCCCCTCTATTTCAGCCCCCCCTTTTTTTTGCTGCCCCCCAATTTTATCTCCCCCCCACTTTTCACCCCCTCCCTTTTCTTTTCCCCCTCCTTTTTCAACTTTCCCCCCTTTTCAAATTCCCCCCATTTTTTAAATTCTCCCCCCTTTTTCTTAACTCCCCCCCCTTTTTCTTAACCCCTCCTTTCAAATTCCCCCCCTTTTCAACTTCCCCCCCCCTTTTTCAGTCCCCCCCCCTCCTTTTACAACTCTCCCCCCCTTTTTTCGACTTTACCCCTCTTTTTTTTAACTCTCCCCCCTCCTTTTTCAACTTTCCCCAACTCTTTTTAAACTTTAACCCCCTCTTTTTCAACTTCCCCCCCCCCCTTTTTCAATTCCTCCCTCCCTTTTTCAACTTCCCCCCCCCCCCCCCGCCACCCCCTGATTCCCCACCGCACCCATGGGTGCCCCCTTATTTTGGGGGGAGGGCACCCCCAAACCCCACTTATTTTGGGGTGCTCCCCCAGCCCCCCTAACTTCCCACGCCCTTAAATCCCCCAAATTTGCCCCCAAACCACCGAAACCCTTTGGGTGCCCCCCAAAAAGTGGGTGCTGGGGTGCCCCTCCCCCCAACTCACCTTCCTCTGCTGCCAGGCGGGTGAGGGCGGGGAGGAAGAGGAGGGTGAAGGCCAGGGGGGTCCCGGCCATGGCGGGGGTTGGGGGGGTTTGGGGGTGGCCGGGCTGCACCCCACACCCGGCGGCTCCCGGCGCTGTGGGGCGTGTGGGGCTGAGCACCCGCTCCTGTTCATTCATGTCCCGGTGATGTCACCCGGCCCCGCCCGCCCTTAAAGGGACACGGGGCTGCTCCCAGTATGGACCAGTACGGGACTGGGCGGGGGGGAGGGGCTGATCCTGAGGGGGTGGGCTGGGACCCCCCCCATGGGGGAGAACGGGGGGGGCTGGGTTGGACGGGCAGGATTGGTCCCTTTGGTGCTGGGTGCGTGGGTCCGGATCCATCCCGTGGTGCTGGGACTGTGGATTCGGATTGGTCCCTTTTGGTGCTGGGTGCGTGGATCCGGATTAGTCCCTTTGGCGCTGGGACCGCGGATCCGGATCGGTCCCTTTTGGCGCTGGGTGCGTGGATCCGGATTAGTCCCTTTGGCGCTGGGTGCATGGATCCAGATTAGTCCCTTTGGTGCTGGGACCGTGGATCCAGATTAGTCCCTTTGGTGCTGGGACCGTGGATCCGGATCGGTGCCTTTGGTGCTGGGACCGTGGATCCGGATCGGTGCCTTTGGTGCTGGGTTAGAGGGTCCTGGTCCACCCCGCAGCACGTCGGTTCGGATTGGTCCTTTGGCTCTGAGCCCCTGGGTCCGGATCGGGCCCCTGGTGCTGGGTGCGTGATCCGGATCGGTGCCTCCATGCTGGGTGCCTGGGTCCAGATCCGTCCCTCAGCACCGAGCCCATTGATCCGGATCGGTCCCTTGGGGTGTTTGATCCGGATCAGCCCCTTAGTGCTGGGTGTTCGATCCGGATCGGTCCCTTGGTGCTGGGTGCAGGGGTTTGAGTCCATCCTACGGTGCTGGGTCCGGATGGGTCCCTTTGGTGCTGGGTGTTTGATCCGGATCGGTCCCTTGGTGCTGAGCCCCTGGGGCCCTATGGGTGCCTTTGGCCCGGCCCGGCGCCGCAAGGGTTAAGCCCCCCCCCACCCCCGTTCATTCATGCCGGGCCGTGGGAAGGGCCGGGGGCGGTGGCCAATGGGGGGCGGGGGGCGGGGCCACGCGCTACTACAGGCCCCTCCCCCCCACCGGGAACCGATTTCCCCACCCCCAGCACCCCAAACCCCTCGATCCCATTGCACCCCCAAAACCCACCCCCCCAGCACCCCAAAGTCCCCAGCGCCCCAAATCCCCTCGATCCCACTGCACCCCCAATCCCCAGCACCCCAAACCCCCCAGCACCCCAAATCCCCTCGATCGCATTGCACCCCCAATCCCCATCTCCCCAGCACCCCCAATCCCCAGCACCCCAAATCCCCTCGATCACATCACCCCCAAATCCCCAGCGCCCCCCGTATCCCCATCCCTCCCAGCACCCCAAATCCCCTCGATCCCATTGCACCCCCAATCCCCAGCACCCCAAATCCTGCGGCACCCCCAATTCCCATCATCCCAGCCCCCCAGTATCTCCATCCCCAGCACCCCAAGTCCCTATGATTCCCCCTCCCAGCACCCCACATCCCCGTGAGCCCATTGCACCCCAAATCCCCCCAGCACCCCAAATCCCCCCCAGCACCCCAAATAAGGCAAATTTGGCACCCAGGGATCTTTTTGGGGGAGAAACCTAGATTTTGGTCAAAAAGCAGTGGGAGGCCGGAGGCTGCAGCGAGGACCCCCCAAAGCTGCCCTACAAGAGGGGGTTCAGGCTTGGGGGGACCCCTCGGCGACACCGGCCGTGACCTGGTCCCGGCGCCAGAGCCCCTCGACCAGGGCGTCGAGGATTGGGGTGACCCTGGCCAGCCCCCCGCGCTCCCCGCCGGCGCCCGGCCCGCTGCCCACCCGCAGCACCCGCAGCCCCCAGCGCTCCTCCAACGCCGCCACCCGCCGCCTCCGGCACGGCCGCCTGTGCCAACAGGTCAAATCTGGGGTTCGGGGAGGGGCACAGGGTCAAGGAAGACAGCGACACCCCAAAAATCGCCCCCCCAAAAAGAGCGGGAGCGGCCGAGCCATCGGGGGAACCAAGTGTGGGCGTTCTCAGCCTGCCCAGGTATTGGGGGGGGGCAAACCCGCTTGTGGGGGGACAAGCCCGCTTGTGGGGGTGTCACATAGACAGGGGAGACACCAGCACCCCAAAAAATACCCCCCACGGAGGGGGCACCCCCTAAAAATAAGCAGGTGCTGTGAACCCATTGGTGCGACAAAATGTGCCCGTTCTCAGCCTACCGAGATACCAAGGGGGGCGAAATATTGGGGTGCAAACCCACTCGTGGGGGGGTCACATGGTCAGTGGAGATACCAACAACTGAAAAGACACCCGCACCCCAAAAAACACCCTGAGAGGGGAAAATACCCCTTAAAATCAGTGGATGCTGCGAATCCATCAGTGTAACCAAGTGTGCCCGTTCTCAGCCTATCGAGATGCCAAGGGGGGCGAAATATTGGGGTGCAAACCCACTCGTGGGGGGGGTCACATGGTCAATGGAGATACCAACACCCTGAAAAGACACCCGCACCCCAAAAAACACCCTGAGAGGGGAAAATACCCCTTAAAATAAGGGTAAGCGGATGATTTCATCCGTGTGACGAAGTGTGCCCGTTCTCAGCCTACCGAGACGCCAAGGGGGGGGCGAAATATTGGGGTGCAAACTCTCTTGGGGGTCGGAGATGGGGACCCCCCGGAAGGATACTTGGTGCCCACGACCACCCTAACGAGGTTTCCTTCGTCAGGTCCCACCACGCGGCTCACGAGGGCCGGCAGCTCCTCGAAGGACGAGCGGTCGGTGAAGGAGAAGAGGAAGAGGACGGCGTCCGCCTCTTCTTTACAAGCCTGGCGGGGCGGGGGGGGGGGGGGGTGTGTGACCCCCATCAATTGGGGGGGGAGGGTCCAAAGGGTGTGTCCCCCCCCATATTTGGGTGTGTCCCCCCCAAAACTCACGGGCAGGAGATACTCGAATTTTCTCAGCGCTCCGTCCCCGCAATCCCAAAAGTGGAGCTGGAAGATGACGGGGCGGTCGCTCGCCCGCGGCTTGGCCGGCCAGAACACTGGGGTGACTTCTATACCTGGTGGGGACAGACGGACAGACGGACACACAGACACCCCCGGGGGGGGGTGGGGTGGGGATGACTTTGGGACCAGTTGGAGGGATCTGAGACCGGTTTGCAGGATTTAGGGGCCCTTTAATAGGATTTTGGGACCAGTTTGTGCAATTTTGGGACCCGTTAATGGGATTTTGGGGTAGATTTGTGGGATTTGGGGCTGGTTAGTGGGATTTTGGGACCAGTTTGTGGGATTTTGGGACCAGTTACTGAAATTTTTGGGACCCTTCAGTGGAATTTTGAGATCCTTTAGTGGGATTTTGGGACCAGTTAGTGGGATTTTGGGGCAGATTTGTGGGATTTTGGGACCCGTTAGTGGGATTTTGGGGCAGATTTGTGGGATTTTGGGACCCGTTAGTGGGATTTTGGGGCAGATTTGTGGGATTTGGGGCTGGTTAGTGGGATTTTGGGAAAAGTTTGTGCAATTTTGGGACCCTTTAGTGGGATTTTGGGGCCAGTTAGTGCGATTTTTGGGATCCTTCAATGGAATTTTAAGACCTTTAAGTGGGATTTTGGGGCAGATTTGTGGGATTTTGGGCTGGTTAGTGGAGTTTTGGGACCAGTTTGTGGGATTTCGGGACCAGTTACTGGGATTTTGGGACCAGTTAGTGAAATTTTTGGGACCCTTCAGTGGAATTTTGAGATCCTTTAGTGGGACTCTGGGGCAGATCTGTGGCATTTTGGGACCAGTTTGTGCAATTTTGGGACCCTTTAATAGGATTTTGGGACCAGTTTGTGTGATTTTTGGGACCCTTCAGTGGGATTTTGGGGCAGATTTGGGGCATTTTGGGACCACTTAGTGGGGTTTGGGGACCAGTTTGTGGGATTTTGGGGCAGATTTGTGGGATTTGGGGCAGGTTAGCGGACTTTTGGGACAAGTTTGAGGGATTTGGGGACCCTGTGGTGGGATCTGAGGACGAGTTATTGGGATCTTGGGGCCACTTAGTGGGATTTTGGGTCTCTCTAGTGGGATTTTGGGACTGGCCATTGGGATTTTGGATGGACAGATGGACAGGCAGCCACTGCAGGGGACAATGGGGGTGCCGTGTGTCCCCTCGCTCCGTACCCAAAGTCTCGTGGTGGGTGGTGGGCGCGGGGGGTCCCGGCCAGCGTGGTCACCAAGGCCGTTTTGCCGACGCCGCTCTTGCCGGAGACGAAGAGTTTGTAGGTGACGAAGGGGACAGCAAGGGCGGGGGGCAGCGCGGGGCGCTCCAGCAGACCTGGAGAGGGGGGTTAGAAGGTTTTGGGGGGGCTGACACCCTGGTTTTGGAGGGATAGAGGGGGGGTGAGGGTCTCACCGAAGACTCTGCGCTGGTTCTTGTGGAGGATGGAGTCCAGGTAGGGGCGGCCGGGGGGGGACAGGAGCCAGCCCGGCTCCAGCACCGAGTCCCCCGCATCCGCCATGGGGCACCTGGGGGGGCAACGGGACCCCCTGTGCCGTGGGGTCACTGCACCCCGCTGGGGGGGAGGGGCAAGGTGTTCCCTTCTGAACCCCCAAATTGGGGTTCCTGTCCTCCCCACCATGGGGTCCCTGAGCGCTGCCTCATGGGTCCCTTGTGACCCCCTGAATCCTTGCCCCCCCAACATGGGGTCCCTGTGCCCCCCCCTCCCCCTTTGGGTCCCAGCACCCTCCCCTGGGGTCCCTGACCCCTCCAGGAGGTCCCTTCACGCCCCCCCCTTTGGGTCCCAGCACCCTCCCCCGGGGTCCCTGACTTCCCCCCCCCCCCCCCCCCGGGGTCCCCGTGCCCCCCCGTGTGTCCCTTAACCCCTCATGGGGTTCCTGACTCCCCCTTGAGCTCTCCCCTGCCCCCCCCCCCCCCCCCCGCCGGGGCCTTGACCCCCCCAGGGTCCCTTCGCCCCCCCCTCCAAGGGGCGCAACCCCCCCTCACCCGTTGCCGCCTCGGGAGGGGGCGTGGCCTGCGCAGCCCCGCCCCCCGGCGCGTGCGCGGGAGGCGCCGGGGGGGGCAGAGGGACATGGGGGGGGGGCGGGGGGGGGGGTCCCTGTAGGGGATGGAGGAGGATCCTATAGGGAGAGTGGGAGGCTATAGAGTATGGGGGGGCTATGAGGCATGGGGGGGTCCTATAGGGGATCTGGGGTCCTATAGGGCATGGGGGGTCTTGTAGGACATGGGGAGGGGTCATATAGAGAGTGGAGGGGGCTATAGGGGATGGGGGAGTCCTATAGGAGATGGGAGTCCTAAAGGGCATGGGGGGGGTCCCATAGGGGATGGGGGGGACTATAGGGCATGGGGGGGAATATAAGGCATGGAGGGGTCCTATAGGGGATGGGAGGGTCCTATAGGGCATGAGGTGTCCTATAGGGAGTGTGTGTGCATCCTATAAAGTAATGGGGATCCTATAGGGGATGGAGGGGACCTGGGGGGGGGGAGGGGCTATTGGACATGAAGAGAGGTCCTATAGGGCATGGGTGAGCAGCTCTATAAGGCATTGTGGGGGAATTCCTATAGGGCATGGGAGACCCAGACTCTATAAAGCATGGGGGGTGGCCCTATAGGGCATGGAGGGCCTATTGGGCACGGGGGGGGGGCTATAGGGAGTGGAGGATTCCTATAGGGCATGGGAGATTGGGACACTATAGGGTACAGGAAGTGCGGATCTATAGGTCATGGGGTTCAGCCCTATAGGGCATAGGGCAGTACTATAGGGTTGGGGGGGGGGGCAGCCCTATAGGGCATAGGGCAGTACTATGGGGGGGGGGGCAGCCCTATAGGGTATGGGAGACCCAGGCTCTCTGGGGCACGGGGGGGGGGGGGGGCAGCCCTATAGAGCATGGGGGTTCCCAGCCCCTATAGGCAATGGGAACCCCCAACTTATGGGGTGGCTGGGGGGGGGGGGGGGGGGCAGCCCTATAGGCTCTAGGAGCCCCCAGCCCCATAGGGTACAGGGGACGCCCCATTCCTGCCCCTCCCCTTGTGCCCCCCCCAGTACAAACCTCACCCTTTTGTCCCCCTCCAAGACCCCCAAAACCCACAGGGGGTCCCTCCCCCCCCCCAACCCCCCCCCCCCAAGCACCAACCATAAATTTCTTTCATTTTTTATTTGTTAAACTGCTAAAAATTCATCAGGATTTTGGAGGGGGGGGGGGGGGGGAAAACTCATGAACCCCCAAACCCCCCTCCCCCCCCCCCCCCCCCAAAAAAAAAAAAATGTACACAATTTTTTAAATATCACCAAAAAAACCCACTTTTCATTCCTGGGGGGACCTCGCTCACAGCACCAGCGGCTCCTGAAGTTGGGGGGGGGGGGGGGGGGGGGCAAAAATTGGGATGAAATGATGTGTATTTGTGCAGAAAGTGCCCTTCCGGACATTCTGGGTTTGGGTCCGGTTTGTGGGATTTTGGGGTCCGCTTTGTGGGATTTTGGTTAGTGGGATTTTCGGGTCGGTTAGCAGAATTCTGGGGTTCTATAATTGGATTTTTGGGACCCTTTAGTGGGATTTTGGGACCCTTCGGTGGGATTTTTTGCAACCGGTTTGTGGAATTTTGGGGCCAGTTAGTGGGATTTTGGGGACCCTTTAGTGGGATTTTGATTAGTGAGAGTTTTGGGCCGGTTAAGCAGGATTTTGGGGTCTGCTCAGTGGAATTTTGGGACCAGTTGGTGGGATTTTAGGACCAGTTAGTGGGAATTTGACATCAGTTAGGGGGATTCTGGGACACTTTGCTGGGATTTTGGACCAGTTTAGTGGGATTTTAGGACCAGTTAGAGGGACTTTTAAGACCAGTTAGCAAGATTTTGGGACCCTTTAATGGGATTTTGGGACCAGTCAGTGGCATTTTAGGACCCTTTAGTGGGGTTTTGAAACCATTTAGCGAGATTTTAGGACCAGTTAGTTCAATTTTGAGATCAGTTTGGGGGATTTGGGGACCAGATAGCAAGATTTTGGGACCAGACAGGGAGATTTTGGGACCCTTTAGGGAGATTTTGGGCCATTTAGTGGGATTTTGGGACCCATTTAGTGGGATTTTGGGCCATTTAGTGGGATTTTGGGACCCATTAGGGAGATTTTGGGACCCTTTAGGGAGATTTTGGGCCATTTAGTGGGATTTTGGGACCCATTTAGTGGGATTTTGGGCCATTTAGTGGGATTTTGGGACCCATTAGGGAGATTTTGGGACCCTTTAGGGAGATTTTGGGACCCTTTAGTGGGATTTTGGCACTGGTTGAAGCCAGAGATGGGAAAAACGCCCCCTGAGGGATGCTCTGTGGAGGGAGAGGGATGGAACCCCCAATCCCACCCCGATTTTGACTCTTTTTTTTGGGGTGGATGGCAGGAGAACATGCAAAAGGGAAGGGGGAACCCATGCCGAAGCCTCGACCGCTTTCCCTACGGTGAAGCTTCAAGCAGAGAAGAAACATTTCCTGGGTGCTCCTGAGGTTTTGGGGGGGCTAAAATTGCATTTTTGCCTTCTTTTAGGATGTTTGGGGTCAGAGTGAGAGAGGATGGATTTAATCAGGGATTTATTTACAGAGAGGGGAAAAGCCACAGACGAAGCAAACCCCCTCCTCATCCCCACCCGGCTGGGACACGATTTAAGGCTCCGACCGGCAAAAAATAAGCTCAGTGGGGATGGAGAGGGAATAAAAAGAAGAGAAAAAGGGCCACGTCATGGCACTGCCGGTGTGGAGAGGGTTCCAACGCTTCGGGTGCTGGAGGATGTTGACCAAAACCTGGCAGAATCCACCCATTCCCCCCCCCTCCATCATCTCGAGGGGAAAGGGAAGGAGGGAGGGTGTCCCCGAAGGACGCACAGGTTCAGTCCCTTCGGATTTGGACTGGTTTGGATGGCACGTGCAAAAAAGGAGGTGCAGCTACTGCCCTCACACCCTCAAATTTACCAATATCCAGCTTTTTAGCTGGGGAAAAAAAAAAAAAAGGCCCATTGCCAGGCTACGAGGTGTTGGTTCAACCTTGGAAGGGTTTGGGCTCTTGAGAGGAACAAACCCTTCACGTTTAGAAGGGAATTGGCTGCCAAATGTCTCGGCTTTGGGGGAATAATGGGATTTTTAGAGTAAATTGTGTGGTTTTTTGCTGCTTAGGAGGGACCAGGGCTGATCCCGAAGCCCGATCCAGCCCAGGGCAGGGAGGGGAGGAGAACGCCCGGCTCATTCTTAATATTTTTGGCATTTTAATGCAAAAAAAACCCCTGCCTTTTCTTCCTTCTTACGGTCCTGGATGGAGGACAGGAACGCGAAAGGCAGGGTGAGAGGTGAAAACAAGGCATCGTGTTTGTGTGGAGCGAAGGTCTGCAGCGCTGGGACATTCCTGCTGGGGTATTGCTGCCGTTTTCCTTAGGGAATCAAGCACGGAGACGCTCAGTGCGCGCACCCCGACAGCCTCCTCCCTGCTGCCGTTTGCTTTGTTCCCATCAAACCGCTTTCTCCTCCCATCCGGGAGGAGTTTGAGACACGAAGGCTCTTAAATCCCTCAAAAATCAACTACCAGAGGGCAGAATTCCCTACCTGCTCATCCCAAAAAATCCTTGGCATGGATGGCAGCGGGTCCTTCCCCGCCTTGTAAACACGGTTTCGTTCAACTGGGATCTTACTGGGAACCGGCGGGGGCAGCGCTGGAGGTTTTGCTTGGCCTTTTATTGGTTTCTTGCTCCCTAAAATTCACAGTTGGGGCTCCGGTGGGACAGAGCGCGGGGCTGGGCAGGGACAGGGAAGAGCCGCACGGACTGGGGGGGGACGAGGGGACGGCGGCGAAGGCCTCGGGGGCCGCATTATCTTTTCGCTCGCACAAAGTACAAGGCATTTGTTTTGGGATAATATTTGACGTTTTGTTTCTTGTCCATGAGGCCCCCGAAGATGATTAATTCCCCTCGGCCTTGCACCACCGTGTGTAAACTGGTTTCGGGTGGTCCCACCACCGAGCTGCTGTTGAACACTTTCCATTTGACTCGTCCTTCCTCCTTGGTGTCCTTGATGTCCAGCACGTACATCTGCATGGGTTTGCAGTTCATGCTCTGGTATAAAGGCTTCCCAACGTTGAGGGATTGGGGTGGGTGGTGGCCCAGGCGGCGGGCGATGGGAGGTAAGGAATGGCCCTCGCTTTGGGTAGAGCCCGGACGCGCTGCCGAGCCCGTCTCAGCACCCGGAGATCCCGGGGAAGAAGCTAAAGGAGGGCTCAACGCCGCAGAAGCTGAGGTGGCTTTGGAAGAGAGGGCTTTGACAGCTTCCAGGCTCCTGCGGAGCGCGCTGGGTGAGACGGCCCCCGGGAGGGAGCTGGCGACGTGGGGCGGCGTGTGGATGCCGTTGGTTTGCTCAGGGGGGTTCCTCACGCTCGTGCCGACCGTCCTGCCCTCCACGACGTCCAGCTGGCAGATGATGGGAGCCGGTTTCTGGTCCCAGCTCAGGTCGATGGATCCCAAACGCAGGTCTTTCTGCTCTGGCAGCGATCCTCGGCGCGGAGCCAAGGCGAGACCAACTTTCAGGTCGTATCCTTCAGCCGCCGAAGGCGTGCTGGGAGAAACCACCTGCACGGGGCTGTCCAAAGAGGCACCACCGGCCACCGTGGCTCCGGGCGATAAACTCCCACCGTTGAGCACAGGAGAACTGTCCCCTCTGGCCGGGGAGAGGCTGCCCTCGCGGGAGCCTGAGGGGGTTTGCCTCTGCGCTCTGGGTCGCAAGGTGCCCCAGCGGCCGTTGACGCAGGGAGCCTCGTCCGTGTTCCTCACGGGCGACTGTGAGCGGTATTCCCGCGTCTCAGGGACTAGGGCGGGCGGCGTGGCGCTGATGGGAGAGGGGCGAGAGTTCAAGCTGGGGCTCAGCGGGGCTCTCCCGCTGGGAGCTTGGCTGAAGACCACGACGCACTGTCCTACCTGGAAGAGGAGAAGGGGAGATAACAGGTTATGAACCGCAGGATGACCCTCTGCGCTGTTTTGGGGTCAAAATAGAGGGTTATGGAGCATTCTGGGCATGAAATAAAGATTAATGGGTGTCTAGAAGAGAGCAGAGACCCCACTGCATCCCGTACCCGGCAGGCAGGATGGCACCACAGCTCTGGAGCTCCGTGGTCTTCGTTCTCCACCTTGAGCGGCTGCCACGTCCAGGGGTTGGCGTGCATGTGCAGCAACCAGGCGTCTTTGAACAGCTGTGAAGGAAAGAGTGAAAGACTGAGGAGTCTGGCTTGAGATTGAGGAGCTCGGTTTGAGATTAAGGAGCCCGGTTTGAGATTGAGGAGCTTGGTTTGAGATTAAGGAGCCCGATTTGAGATTGAGGAGCTCGGTTTGAGATTAAGGAGCCCGATTTGAGGTTGAGGAGCTCGGTTTGAGATTGAGGACCTCAGTTTGAGATTGAGGAGCTCAGTTTAAAGAGCTTGGTTTGAGACTGAGGACCTCAGTTTGAGATTGAGGAGCTCAGTTTAAGGAGCTTGGTTTGAGATTGGGGAACTTGGTTTGAGAGACCGAACAGCTCAGTTTGTGAGACTGAGGAGTCCAGTTTGAGAGCTCAAGCAGCCCCGTTTGAGATTAAGGAGCGTGCTTTGGTGCCAAGATCATCCTGTCACGGGCAGCAGTGGCACTTTGCTGCTGCAGACAGAGGAAAGGTGACCCAGATCAGGATTTACTGCCCAGATTTACCACACCCTGCTGTGGCCGTGGACAAACCCCTTCATCTCCATCTTCCACTCCAGTATAAAATCAGGGCTAATTCTTCCGAGGCTCAATTAACCTCGGCGAGCTGCTCAGATACTGCCTGGGGTGCTTTTTTCTTAATTAAAGCAGCTCCAGCAAGAGCAAAGCAGCTTCGCTTGAACATCTACTGCGTGGGTGCCCAGATCTGCAGGATAAGATGCCGGCTGGATAATGTGTGGAGTCTCCACTCTCGCAGGTGGAACACTCGGGGCTCAGTTACAGCAAGACACGTGCAGTTCACGCCCAGGGATACTTACGGCGTTGGGACCACCACAGCCACCGAGGATTAAAATGGTTTCGTTGTCGATTACGATCTGGAAGGGACAAAGAACAGCGTTTCAGACCAGGAAGGACACGAAGCCGTCCCCAGTGCTTTCAACAAGGCCTCCAAGTCCAGGCAGAGTGAGGTTACGGCTTCTCAGCCACGCAGACGCTGCCAATTTTTGCCCGCTCTGGCATGAGGAGTGGAGCTGGGATGCAGAGCAGGTTTTGTTGGGCCCGAGGCAAAGTGGGACGCAGGGTTCACCCCACTGCCTGGTCCCAAATGGCTCAAAAAGCAATTACCCTTCCCAGAGCTGAGCCCCTCTGCGCTAAGGGGAGAAGGTAAAAGGACCACGTGGAGGCCACATCGTTGCAGCAATAGCTGAGATGCTGGTGGGTGAGGTAGTATCTTTGTCTCCTTTTCCAGCAGAAGGAGAGGAAGGCACCTTCAAGCACGACCCATCCCATCTCTTCCGGGTGCCCTGCGAGGCTGCATGCTGGGAACCTCTGACCACACTCCCAGAAAGGAGAAGCAGAGATGCCAGGTGCCACGGAGACACCTGCATCGAGGTTGGTGACTGCCACGAGCTCCCTGCCCCAGGGAGGTGATTAAAGAGGTGCTGCCAGAGCCGCGCTTCCCGCGGGTACAATCCAGGGTGGCTGGAACTCAGGATCAGGAGAGCGGAGCAATCAAAAGGGCCCCGAGCCAAACCAACTTGTGATAACATTTGATTGATCTCAAACGCCACGGGGGACGATCGCTGGGTGAAAACAGCAATTTGTTTTCTAGAAATGCTCATTAGAGCTGTGAGTCACACGCGAGGAGCGCTGGGAGATCAGAGGTGCACCCTCAGCCAACAGGTGGCTACAGAAAACAAGGGCCCGCCGGGCAACGGCTCCAAAGATAACTTGGAAATGAGGTGCTACCTTCCAGTTGACCTGTGGAGAGCTGCCTGGAAGCTGGAGATGACCCCATGTCTGGTTTACCTCTGGGGAGCTGAGCTAGCGAAGGAGAGCTCACCTGAGATTGGCCACCACGTGGGTGAGGGCTGGGCCCGGAGATGCTGGGCTTGGACCAAGCCCACTGCTCCAGATCCAGCACCCAGATGTCGTTGCTCCTGCAAGGATGAGACAACAAGCGTTGACAACACCGGTTGGGACAAGCAGAACCTCAGGGCAGTTGAAATGTGGGAAGAGTTGGGTTTTTCATGGGCTGGAAACTCAAAGGGATTGATCATGAGAGGTGAAGGGCATGCAAAGGCAGCAGGCAGACTCCAAAACCCCATGGAGATTCCCTTCTGGAAAGCTATGGGCTCCATCAGGACAACCACACCACACTCCTTGGTTGCAGGAGCGCTTGTCAAACACCCTCACCCCAACCTTACATCTGTCGAGATCCTAGCGAACCCCCAAAGACGATCATCTTGTCTTCGATGACACAGGAGGAGTGTCCTGCCATGGGAGGGGGGCCATGGGTGGTCACGATGCAGTTCCACCTGGGGAAAGAGAAAGACATTCACCATCGGGTTGGGAAGGGAAGAGCCGGATGATCTGGCCTGGATGAGGAATGGGGTGGCAGCAGGAGCAGGGAAGGGATCCTTCTCCTGGTCCAGCGCTGGTGAGGCCGCACCTCAAATCCTGGGGTCAGTTTTGGGCCCCTCACTCCAAGAAAGACCTGGAGGCGCTGGAGCGTGTCTAGAGATGGGACTGGAGCTGGGGAAGGGTCTGGAGAACAGGGGTTGTGGGGGCGGCTGAGGGCCCTGGGGCTGTTTAGTGTGGAGAAGAGGAGGCTGAGGGGAGACCTCCTCGCTCTCTGCAGCTCCTGGCAAGGAGGTTGTGGTGAGGTGGGTGCTGGGCTCTGCTCCCAGGGAACAAGTGACGGGACGAGAGGAAACAGCCTCAAGATGCACCAGGGGAGATTTCACAGAACCACGGAGTCGTTTGTGTTGGAAGGGATCTCAAAGCCCATCCAGCGCCACCCCCTGCCATGGGCAGGGACACCTCCCACTGGGTCAGGGGGCTCCAAGCCCCATCCAACCTGGCCTGGAACACCTCCAGGGATGGGGCAGCCACCACTGCTCTGGGCAACCTGGGCCAGGGCCTCCCCACCCTCATTGAGAAGAATTTAAGTTGGATATGAGGAGGAATTTCTTTACTGAAACAGTCATCAAGCATTGGCAGAGGCTGCCCAGGGAGGTGGTGGAGTCCCCATCCCTTGAGGTGTTGAAAAGAGGAGTAGATGTCGTACTTGGGGACATAGTCTGGTCCTGAACTTAGCAGGGCTGGATCGATGGTTGGACTTGATGATCTTAAAGGTCTTTTCCAACCAAAACCATTCTATGAAAGGCAAAAGGACAAAATCCCAGGGGCCAGGGAAGTCCTCAAGAACCTCCTGGAGAGGAAAACCTCCTAAGATCCAAATAATAATGAAACTAATCAGAAATACTAATATGCTGCACATTTTTTAAGCAGGCCGAGTCGCTAGGCTGGGTTGGAAATATTGCCCCTTTCAATTAAGTTCGCCCTGGATGATTTTGAACGTGGTTTAATTACAGCGTTTAACGTCGCTGCCCTGAAGTGCATCGGGTAATTGATACTTCTGAGGATGAAAAGTTCTCAATGAAAGAGGAGCAGGAACCACCGCCGCCTTGATAGGGCAGTGGCTCCTTTCTCACGCACAGGCAGCAGTGAGGAAACCTGGGTTGAAACCAGCTGAACAGTGCTTGAAGGGGAAAGGAAAATTCCTGCCTCTCCGTGCTCACTGCTGGATGCGTTTGCCCAGGAGCAGTGAAAGCAGAGAGACCTCCAAAATGGGGCAGATTCATGGAATTATGGAATCACTGAGGCTGGAAAAGAGCTCTCAGCTCATGCAGTCCAACCCTCAGCCCCACCGACCCTGCTGAACCCTGTCCCCAAGTGCCACACGGCTTCTGAACCCCTCCAGGGATGGAGACTCCATCGCTGCCCTGGGAGCCTCTGCCAGGGCTTCACCGCTCTCTCAGTAAAGAAATGTTTCCCAATATCCAATCTAAACCTCCCCTGGCACAACCTGAGGCCGTTTCCTCTCATCCCATCACCTGTTCCCTGGGAGCAGAGCCCAGCACCCACCTCACCACAACCTCCTTGCCAGGAGCTGCAGAGAGCGAGGAGGTCTCCCCTCAGCCTCCTCTTCTCCACACTAAACAGCCCCAGGGCCCTCAGCCGCCCCCACAACCCCTGTTCTCCAGACCCTTCCCCAGCTCCGCTCCCTTCTCCGCACGCGCTCCAGCCCCTCCAGGGCTTTCTTGGAGTGAGGGACCCAAACTGAGCCCAGGATTCGAGGTTTGGCCTCCCCAGCGCCGAGCGCAGGGGGACGATCCCTTCCCTGCTCCTGCTGCCCCCCCAGGGCTGAGCCAAGTCAGGGTGCTGGGGGCTCCTTGGCCACCTGGGCCACCGCTGGCTCCTGTTCAGCCGCTGTTGACCAGCACCCCCAGGGCAGCTTTCCAGGTGCTCTTGCCTGAGCCTGGAGCGTTGTCTTGGGTTGTTGTGACCCCAGTGTAGGACCTGGCACTGAGCTTTGTTGACCGCCATCCCGTTGGCCTTGGCCATCGATTCACCCTGCCCAGCTCCCTCTGCAGAGCCTCCCTGCCCCCCAGCAGATCCATGCTCCCACCCAGCTTGGTGTCACCTGCAAACTGACCGAGGGAGCACTTGATCCCTTTATCCAGATCATGGATAAAGATATTAAAAAGCCCTGGCGACACCGCTGTGACCGGCCAGCAGCCGTGTTTATCCTGTCTCCCTTGGCATGAGGAGCAACCACCCAGCCAGGAGGTGCCAGGCAGCAGTGGGCCCAGGCCTCTGCTCTGCTCTTGTGGTTTTGGGTCGATTTGTTTGTTCTCTTTGAGTAAAAGCACTGCAGACGCACCAGGATCAAACACACCTTGGAACTCCAGCTTCCCTACGAGCCTGTCCCAGGTGGGCTCCAAGAGATGCCCTCCGGCATCGCTCCAGCGGCATTACACATTCTTCCAGGATCAAAGCCCAGGCTTCGACTCCAGATGTGCTCTTACCAGTTTTTGGAAGGTGAGTACGTATGGATTTCATCGAAGAACCTCTCCGGCTGGTGCAGAGGGTAAGGGCTTGGCCGCGTCCACCCACCGAAAAGCACAAGCAAGTCCTTGTAGACCACCAGCGTCGCTCCAGCCTTGGGCGAGGGGTAGGAACCTGGGCAGGGACAGAGAAGGAGACGCTTAGGACACCATGCTCCAACGCAGCCGCTGGATTTGGCATCGGTTTTCCTGAAGTGTGACAACACGGATGCTCCAGCTTTTAAAAAAAAGAGCAGGAGAGGAGGTAAAATTGGAGCTGGGAGCCTGGGAAACGAAGTCCTGCCAATTTGTGTCGTCGTAATTAGTAGGAGCCTGAAAGCACATCTCGTGTGTGGCAAAACATCTGTCACTCACTGGCAGGAAACTGCCAGCTTTCCAACACATCCCGGGAAATTATTGCTTTAGCACAAAATAAAAGCAATAATTACCTCCAAATACCTCATAACTTCTCCCTGAGGAAAGGGGGGGGAGAGCAAACACCAACTCCAATGCAGCTGGCGTCGCTCGTGGAGCATCGCTGGGGTACTCGTGCATCGACCCCATGCTTTGTGAAACGGCACAATTATCATAGAATGATAGAATGCCCTGAGTTGGAAGGGACCCACAAGGACCATCGAGTCCAACTCCTGTCCCTGCACAGGACACCCCAACATTCACACCGTGGGGCTGAGGGCCTTGGCCAAACGCTGCTGGAATATTGTCAGGCTGTGACTGCTTCCCTGGGAGCTGTTCCAGGGCTCCACCACCCTCTGGGGGAAGAACCTTCTCCTGATGTCCAACCTCACCCTCCCCTGGCATCTCCCTGCCATTCCCTGGGCTCCTGTCCTTGGTCACCAGCGAGAAGAGCTCAGCGCCTGCTCCTCCTCCTCCCCGTGTGAGGAAGCTGCTGAGCACAAAGAGGTCCCCTCAGTCTCCTCCAGGCTGAGCAGACCCAGTGACTTCAGCCTCTCCTCATACGACTTCTCCTCCAGACCCTTCCCCAGCTTTGTGGCCTCCTCTGGACACTCCCCAGCAGTCTGATGTCCTTTTTATCCTGTGGTGCCCCAAACTGCACACAATATTGGAGGTGGGGCCTCCCCAGTGCGGAGCAGAGCGGGACAATCCCTGCCCTCACCCGGCTAAACCCTGAACATTTTCCTGTGGGAGTTGAAAGCCGCCCCTTGAGCCTGCAAAGCCATGTGCTCCTCTGAAAATCATAGAATCACAGAGAGGTTTAGGGTGGAAGGGACCTCAAAGCCCATCCAGTGCCACCCCCTGCCATGGGCAGGGACACCTCCCACTGCATCAGGGGGCTCCAAGCCCCATCCAACCTGGCCTGGAACACCTCCAGGGATGGGGCAGCCACCACTGCTCTGGGCAACCTGGGCCAGGGCCTCCCCACCCTCATTGAGAAGAATTTCTTCCTGATGTCCAATCTAAATCTTCCCCCTTCCAATTTAAAGCCGTTCTGCTTTGTCCTGTCACTCCAGGCCCCTGTTAAAAGCCCCTCCCCAGCTTTCCTGGAGCCCTTTTCAATACTGGGAGCTTCTCTAAGGTCTCCATAAAAATGATTAACGTGATTTTTTCTTGGTTTGGTTGAGGTTGAAACGGTTCTGCAAGGGCAGGGACCTGCTCAGCAGGACACACCCCTCAAGACAATGCGACCTCTTGTGTTGGCACTGTTGCGATACCCTGCGCTCAGAAAATGCTGCCCATCCCAAAGGTTTTCCTGCAGGACAGCAAAGCT
The DNA here is from genome assembly GCA_033558235.1 of Neomorphus geoffroyi. Taxonomy (NCBI): domain Eukaryota; kingdom Metazoa; phylum Chordata; class Aves; order Cuculiformes; family Neomorphidae; genus Neomorphus; species Neomorphus geoffroyi. The sequence continues at coordinate 1,947,045 of JAUMJM010000075.1, read as the reverse complement.
CCAAGCTCACCCCCAACCTCTTGCGGCTCTGTCACCACCCCACCGCCTGCGAGCGCTGGGTCATGGATGTGGTGGGTGCCAAATTGCTTCTCCAGCCAGGGCTGATGCATCTGAGCATCGTCCTTTCACATCATCACCAACACTGGGCAGATTCCTCTGTCTCTGCAGTCACACTTCCAAAATAACCATAAATACATCAGCCCAAAGCCATGGATGCAGCTCAAGGACAAGGCTGTGCACGTGGACGCAGAAGCACCGTCACCCTCTCCAAAAAGGCTGATGCACCGAACCACCCTCTCTTCCATCGTCCAAACAGGACTCAGAGAATCATTTTTAGCAGGGAATGACTCGCAGAACAGGGACTATTTTTAAAAGAACGCAGAGCAGCTATTTTTAAGATGCTGCAGCTGAGAAAAGCAAGTCCATTGCAATGAATTCCGGGTGGTGGGTGGTGAAAGCCCAAGCCAAAACACAACCAGACCGGGAGGAGGTGGACATGGGGTCCTGAACTTCACCAGAGACAACACGTTTCGATGCTCCTCTTTTTGGGAAAACAGGAATAAAGTGATGCTGGAAGCAGTTGTTGTGCTGGGTCACCTATAGAGCAACAACCAAGGTCTCCTTGAAGACAAACGGGTCACATTTGGTTACTCTTTGTTCCCAAATTCCAGTTTTCTGGGCTCGTTCCGTGGCTGTGGGCAACTCAATCCACACCAGCAGGTTTCCAGCCCAACTATTTCCCTGGCAAAGGATAAAGTTGCTCTCCCAAGCCTGGCATCACCAACCAGACCAGTAGAAACACTTCTACCTGGCTCGCAGAACATAAGCTGGGTGGGTTCTCCATCCGAACACCACGGGGTGAAAGGTGGTGGGTTTCAACTGGGTTATTTTTCAACAAGACGGGTCAGGTCCATCCTAGGATGGAGACACAGATGGGCGCTTGGGTCAGAAAGGTCTAGGATGGTGTGGAGTGAGGCAAGCAACCCTTCTACTGCTGCAACCTGAAGGTCAACCCCAACCTCAGACACCGAGATGGTTCCCAAATGAGTCAACACCACAAATAGCCCAGGGTAGAGGCTCGCCCTGGTTTTTCAAGAAGCTTTCCTGGTTACTGGATGCTGCCCAGGTGTCAACGGGCAGAGTCTCCGTCTGCTGCACAGGAAAAAATGTGGATTTTGCAAGTCAAAGAAGAGCTGGTCTCTCAGAACGTCTTCCAGTCCAACCCGCAGCCCAGCCCCACCGAGCCTGCTAAACCCTGTCCCCAAGTGCCACAACCCCACGGTTTGAACCCCTCCAGGGATGCAGACTCCACCACTGCCCTGGGAGCCAGGGCTTCACCACTCTTTCAGTAAAGAAATGTTTCCCAATGTCCAATCTGAACCTGCCCTGGCACAACCTGAGGCCGTTTCCTCTCATCCCATCACCTGTTCCCTGGGAGCAGAGCCCAGCACCCACCTCACCACAACCTCCTTGCCAGGAGCTGCAGAGAGCGAGGAGGTCTCCCCTCAGCCTCCTCTTCTCCACACTAAACAGCCCCAGGGCCCTCAGCCGCCCCCACAACCCCTGTTCTCCAGACCCTTCCCCAGCTCCGCTCCCTTCTCCGCACGCGCTCCAGCCCCTCCAGGGCTTTCTTGGAGTGAGGGACCCAAACTGAGCCCAGGATTGGAGGTTTGGCCTCCCCAGCGCCGAGCGCAGGGGGACGATCCCTTCCCTGCTCCTGCTGCCCCCCCAGGGCTGAGCCAAGCCAGGGTGCTGGGGGCTCCTTGGCCACCTGGGCCACCGCTGGCTCCTGTTCAGCCGCTGTTGACCAGCACACCCAGGGCAGCTTTCCAGGTGCTCTTCCCCGAGCCTGGAGCGCTGTGTTTATGGACGCCCTCACAGAAGAGGCACCGTGAGCTTCTCGTAGCAGAGAAGGCTTCAGCGATCTCATCTTGGAGGAGAAACACCTGGACAAAGAGTGTCTGAACGCCGGACAATGAACACCACTGATCTGTAAAGCAGGGCAGAGCGGCTGGGGAAGGGCCAGAGCATCCCGGGGGAGGCTGAGCAGCGCCTGCCCTGCCCAGGGGGAAGGCGACCGGCAGTCTCTGTGACTTCAGGTCTCAAGTATGCGGAAGAGCGCAGGGAGGGCAGCAGGGACATCAAACGGACACGGTGCAATTATGTGGGGCCCTTAACGACCTGCTCGGAGTCTGAGCTCTTTGCAGAGTGTGCCAAGCGGCGTTTCAAAGGCTCACAGAACATACTTGACATGGGAGGGCTTCCTCCTCTCCGGAATTAAGCCTGCAAATGAAACGGCTTCTGTTCCTCGCCAGGGACACAAGGGCCTGCAGAAGAGCATCGTTAGCTAATTGAATCATGGAATCATGGAATGGGTTGGGTTGGAAGGGACCTCAAAGCCCAGCCAGTGCCACCCCCTGCCATGGGCAGGGACACCTCCCACTGCATCAGGGGGCTCCAAGCCCCATCCAACCTGGCCTGGAACACCTCCAGGGATGGGGCAGCCACCAGTGCTCTGGGCAACCTGGGCCAGGGCCTCCCCACCCTCATCATGAAGAATTTCTTCCTAATGAAGAAAGGCTCCACGCCTTTATAGCACCTCCCAGCCCAATATCGGATTCTCTTTCCTTGGGCACAACAATCCCAGCAGGAGGAGGGTGCAGCACAACTACTCTAAACACAGCCAGCCCCGTCTCTTCGCAGCTGACGCTGTTGATTCGGTCGGGATGAGGAGCTAAAAGCCGATCCCAGCTATTTTTTTCCAGCTGATGGATTTTCCTGGCTTGCAGAGGAGAGCCGTACTTTACAAAACACAAACAAACAAAGACCTCCGGCTTCCACGGATGTTTGGAAGAGAAATGCCGGCCTCTGATCACTCCTGACACGAGCCCTGGCTGCTGTCTATTTAGGATCTGTCCTTGTCAGCATATTTTAAAGCCCATTTATTCAGCCCTCTAATGGAAGCAGAGCAGCGCACGCAGAGCTCAGCCACCACAAAAGAAAAGCCTGGCTGGAAGGGCACGTGCAGCACGGATTTCCAGACCAGCTTTTTACCTATGACTCCAAAGCCAAATCCCAAGCGGAGCTTAAAGTGGGGAAAAAAGTGGTTGCCTGATTTGATGGGATTACCTGGCTGAAGGGCTCAGTTCATAGAATCATAGAATTGTTTGGTGGGAAAAGACCTTTGAGATCATCAAGTCCAACTGTACCTGTCCACCACTAAACCAGATGAGATATTTGGGGAAGTGGTGTGAGATGAGCTGGAGTAGAGCCCAGGGTTTGCACTGGCTTGGGCGGATGGAGATATCATGGAATCATAGAATCATAAGGTTGGAAAAGACCTCTGAGATTGAGTCCAACTGTACCTGTCTCCCTACTAAACCCTGTCCCTAAGGAACTCATCTGCCCGTTGGTTAAACACTTCCAGGGGTGGGGACTCCACCACCTCCCTGGGCAGCTGTGCCAGTGCCTGAGAACCCTTTCAGTGAAGAAATTTTTCCCGATGTCCAAACTAAACCTGCCCTGGTGCAACCTGAGGCCGTTTCCTCTCATCCCATCACTTGTTCCCTGGGAGCAGAGCCCAGCACCCACCTCACCACAACCTCCTTGCCAGGAGCTGCAGAGAGCGAGGAGGTCTCCCCTCAGCCTCCTCTTCTCCACACTAAACACCCCCAGGTCCCTCAGTCTCTCCTCACAGGACTCGTTCTCCAACCCCTTCCCCAGCTCCGTTCCCTTCTCTGGACGCGCTCCAGCCCCTCAAGGTCCTTCTTGGAGTGAGGGCCCCAAACTGACCCCAGCACTCGAGGTGCGGCCTCACCAGCGCTGGGCACAGGGACACAGTCACCTCCCTGCTCCTGCTGGCCATGCTGGGTCTGACACAGGCCCAGATGCCACTGGCCCTCTTGGCCACCTGGGCCACTGCTGGCTCATGTTCAGCTGCTGCCACCCAACACCCCCAGGTCTTCTCTGCCAGGCAGCTCTCCAGCCACTCTTCCCCAAGCCTGTAACGCCGCACGGGGTTGTTGTGCCCCAGGTGCAGGATTCTGCACTTGGCCTTGTTGAACCTCATCCCATTGGTCTCAGCCCATGGATCCAGCCTGTCCACATCCCTCTGCAGAGCCTTCCTGCCCTCCAGCAGAACAACCCTTCCACTCAGTTTGGTGTCACCCACAAACATGCTGAGGGTGCACTCAATCCTTTCACCCAGATTGTTGATAAAGATGTTGAACAGGACTGGACCCAGCACTGAACCCTGAGGAACACCGCTTGTGACCGGTTTCCAACTGGATTTAACTCCATCTCTCACCACCCTTTGGGCCCGGCCATCCAGCCAGTTTTTCACCCAGCAAACGGAAGGAGGTCTGGGGGTGCATCTAGGGATAAGTTTGGGGGTTTTGTTACAGCAGACCAAGCTTTGTGGAGATGGATGAGTTGAGAGCTCCTGATAACGGCAGGATCTGATGGGATTCCTCAAGCCACCTTAGCTCTAGATGGACAACACAGCACCCAGATGCTGCTGCCCTCCCTGCGACTTCCAGCGAGCTGATCATGGTCACCACTAGGATAAACAAAACCAGCCCCACAGCTGCGTTTCCAGTTTCAAAGGCGAGCAATTAAAGCGAGGTCGGGCCAGCTGATTCCAACGTGCAAAGGAAGCCAAGCTTCCAGGTCAAAAAGCCGCCCGCAATCCACACGTCAAAGCTGTCGGAAATCATCCTGGAGAAGGGCTTGGGGCTACCAGCCACGACAGCAAACCAAGGGGGAAGGTGATAGTCCTGCTCTGCAGGGCTCAAGCTGTGCTGGAAACACACAAAAGCTGGCCTCTCCTTGCCAACAAATTACATTGGTTCAACAAATTGCGCCGCATCACAAGGATGCGCTTCATGTGGAGGAGGTGTTATCAACGGGGGGATTATAATCCCAAAGGAAAAGCCAGAGGGAGATGCTGGACCTGCATAGGCAGGTACAAAAGCAAGGTTTGCTGGTGTTTGCCATGTGGATTGGTACCTGTGTGCAGTCAGAGGGTTTCAGTACATCCCATCGGCAGGAGAGCACAAAGGTTCGCAGGATTTCATGCCGAGGAGGTTGTGTTGCGTAGAGAGAGTCAAAAAGAGGGGGTGAAAAGCAAAATGCTTTTAAGAAGGGAAAAAAATTCATAAAATTGCTTTGGAAAAGACCTTTGAGATCATCAAGTCTGACCGTACCTGGTCACTATTAAACCATCCCTGAGCACCTCACCTGCCCGGCTTTTAAACACCTCCGGGGGTGGGGACTCCACCACTTCCCTGGGCAGCTGTGCCAGTGCCTGAGAACCCTTTTGGTGAAGGAATTGATCATGATGTCAAATGTAAACCTCCCTGGTGCAACTTGAGGACGTTTGCTCTCATCCCATCACTCGTTCCTTGGGAGAAGAGCCCAGCACCCACCTCTCACAACCTCCTTGCAGGCAGCTGTAGACACTGATGAGGTGTCTCTTTTGTTCCAGGCTGCAGGAGCCGCCTGTCCCGTTGCTGTTTTAAGCCCTGACCTCTCCTGGGGAGCTGCCTGTGAAATGCAGAGCTTGTGCTCTCCACGATGGCTTGGCCATGGGTGAAACCTGCTGCCCTGCCTCCACCTGGCCAGCAGACACCGTCCTGAAGCTCCATCCAGATGTATCAGTCCAGCTTTTAGGCTGGCAGAGACTCAAAGATGCCAAATCACAGGTCCTGATGTAGAAACCTCACCCACCCCAGCTGAGGGATCACCTCGTCTTCGCTCCACCGTGTGTAGATTCATCCCAAACTCCCACCTCAGCGCGAAATCCCCAAATCTTTCCTCTTCAATGGGAAGGGAAACCAGAGAAGGAACAAATAATAAATCTCTCTGCTTCCCAGGCCAGCTAGAGTTTTTCCACAGCAGTCTGCACATTTCTCTGGAAGCTTTTCCCTCAGCGGAGGTTTGTGAGGTTTCACAAAGCAACACGACAAACTGAGGAGTAGTGGTCCAGAGGCCAGAACGTGGTGCATCCAGCAGAGCATCCTGACCATCCCTGCATTAGCACTGGAGTTGGGAGACACCAAAGGAGAGTGGGCACCTCCATGGCACGTTGCCAAGCCCCAGCAGCTCGGACCCGCTTGCCTTTGATCCAGCATCTGGAAGTCACCTCTTTCATCCCCGAGATGTTCTAAACAGGGCCCTGGGATTACAAACACAGAATCACAGAACTTCCTAAGTTGGGACCACAAGGACCATTGAGTCCAGCTCCTGTCCCTGCACAGGACACCCCAACATTCACCCCATGGGGCTGAGGGCCTTGGCCAAACGCTGCTGGAATACTGTCAGGCTGTGCCTGCTTCCCTGGGAGCTGTTCCAGTGCTCCACCACCCTCTGGGGGAAGAACCTTCTCCTGATGTCCAATCTCACCCTCCCCTGGCATCTCCCTGCCATTCCCTGGGCTCCTGTCCTTGGTCACCAGAGAGAGGAGCTCAGCGCCTGCTCCTCCTCCTCCCCGTGTGAGGAAGCTGCAGAGCACAAAGAGGTCCCCCCTCAGCCTCCTCTTCTCCAGGCTGAAAATATTTTCCTACCATTTTCAAGGCTGGCTTCGGTCCACTCTCTGCCTGACCCTTAAAGCTTAGAAGAGCCAGGCAAGTATATTTTCCCTTACCAAAGCCACACGCAATTTACTGTTCCCTCAAACTTGGCTTTAAAAAAACTCCTTACTGAGAAATTCAGCTTTGCAGGAGTTTAAGGAAAACTGGACAAGATCTGCTTTGTTCCCCTACCAGGGAGATAAAACTTCTGCAGTTACACGCACCCAAAACTCCTCTTGGGAGTTGGAGAGAGATATTTGTGCCCTATTGTAGGCAGTTTTTTGCAACTTAGGGTGCTCGTAACCCAATCACACTCAGACCTGAGCCGGCAACGTGCACTCCCAGCCCAGAAACCCCCCGTGCCCTGGGCTGCACCCAGAGCAGGGGGAGCAGCAGGGAGGGAGGGGATTCTGCCCCTCTGCTCCGCTCTGGGGAGACCCCACCTGGAGCCCTGGGTCCAGTTCTGGAGTCCTGAGCACAGGAAGGACCTGGAGCTGTTGGAGCGAGTCCAGAGGAGGCCACGGAGATGATCCAAGGGCTGGAGCTCCTCTGCTGTGAGGACAGGCTGGGAGAGTTGGGGTTGTTCAGCCTGGAGAGGAGAAGGCTCTGGGGAGACCTTAGAGCAGCTCCCAGGACTGAAAGGGGCTCCAGGAAAGCTGGGGAGGGGCTTTTTCCGAGGGCCTGGAGTGGCAGGACAAGGGGGAACGGCTTTAAAATGGAAGGGGGAAGGTTTATATTAGACATTTAGAAGAAATTCTTTACGCTGAGGGTGGGGAGGCCCTGGCCCAGGGTGCCCAGAGCAGTGGTGGCTGCCCCATCCCTGGAGGTGTTCCAGGCCAGGTTGGATGGGGCTTGGAGCCCCCTGATGCAGTGGGAGGTGTCCCTGCCCATGGCAGGGGGTGGCACTGGATGGGCTTTGATGTCCCTTCCAACCCAAACCATTCCATGATTCTATGAAAGCGCTTCTACACGCTCTTGGTGTTGAGTTTCCACCCTACAAGGACACAGGCTCCTGGTACCAACCCACATTTGAACCAAAGGGTTGGTGTCTCGCAACCTCTGCAAGGAGGAGGCAGAAATCCCCGCCGGGGAGGATAAGTCACCTCTGAGCTTTTGCAATGTCACAGTCATTATTTTACCTGGGAAAACCTTGCATGCCCCAACTCCGAGCCCGATAAAGTTGTTGAAAAGGAGAGGCAGTGCCCTCTGAACCCCGTGCAACAGGATTACTGAGTCACTCTGGGCTAACACTCGGCAAAATGTCCTTACACAGCAAGTTGAGCAAACAGCAACGAGATAAAAGCGCGAGAACATCCTGGGGCTTTGGCCCCTTCTCTCTGCAAACGAGGATCACTGCAATTCACACACCCTGATGCAGTAGGAGGGGTTTTATAGGGGACCATCCTGAGCATTTCTCACCAGCAGCATCGCTCCAAGGTGCTGAGTCCTCCTCATTGTGAGGTCACCTCGTATTCCAACCTTAAATCCAGGCTGGGTGGAGAAAGGATTTGGGGCAGCCCTGAGGAGAAGGACTTGGGGTGCTGTGGGATGAGAGGCTCCACGTGAGCCGGCAACGTGAGCTCCCAGCCCAGAAACCCCCCGTGTCCTGGGCTGCACCCAGAGCAGGGGGAGCAGCAGGGAGGGAGGGGATTCTGTCCCTCTGCTCCGCTCTGGGGAGACCCCACCTGGAGCCCTGGGTCCAGTTCTGGAGTCCTGAGCACAGGAAGGACCTGGAGCTGTTGGAGCGAGTCCAGAGGAGGTCACAGAGATGATCCCAGGGCTGGAGCCCCTCTGCTGTGAGGACAGGCTGAGAGTTGGGGTTGTTTAGCCTGGACAAGAGAAGGCTCCGGGGAGGACCTCCCAGTATTGAAAGGGGCTCCAGGAAAGCTGGGGAGGGACCTTGTATAAGGGCTTAAAATGACAGGATGAGAGGAAACAGCTTTAAATTGGAAGGGGGAAGGTTTAGATTGGACATTAGGAAGAAATTCCTCCACGTTGAGGGTGGGGAGGCCCTGGCCCAGGGTGCCCAGAGCAGTGGTGGCTGCCCCATCCCTGGAGGTGTTCCAGGCCAGGTTGGATGGGGCTTGGAGCCCCCTGATGCAGTGGGAGGTGTCCCGGCCCATGGCGGGGGGTGGCACTGGATGGACTTTGAGGTTCCTTCCAACCCAAACCATGCCGTAATTCTATGATTCTCCCTTCGCAATCATCTCACCTGCTTTTGGGAAATGCAAATTTTTCCTTGCGGTAAAAGGTGCCGCTGTTGCAAAAGCTGCTTTTCCCTCCAGGTGGGTGGAATCACAACACCAGCCAACAATCCACCTTTCCCTGCTTTAATACTTGAGTCTTCCTCCCTCCTTAAGCGATACTGTGCCCTGCAGACTTTGAGTCCATCGTCCTACACAGAACAGCTCCGATGCCAATTAAAGAGCTCAACGCTCAGGAGAGAAAGGGTTGATGAGATCTGGTGACTTGTTTTCCCTCCAGGAGGCAAATGGAGGGATGGGAATTGCTGGATCAGACTCCACAAAGCCGTAATGAGCGCCTAATTGCAGGGGAGGGAGGGCGGTATGTGCGGCTTAGCGGAGGAGCGTGCCCCGGTTCTGCTGAGCTCAGCACTTTTGGCTCCAGACCTGCTCCCGTCCCGTTTGCCACAGCGTGAGGGAGGCGGCAGAGGCATCGCTGGCATCGGAGAACCCCCAAATTACCGGCATTTCAGGAAATGGCCGCTGTGTCATTTGGTGAGGTTAGAGCTAAAAAAACCTCAAGCATCCTCTGCGGAGCATCCTGTGGGCACGGTGCAGGAGAGACGACGTCAGTAAGGGCCAAAAGCTGAGCGTCGGGAAGAGCGGGGCTGCGCTCGCCTTGATTTGCGGCAAATAAAATGCAGATACTCAATGAAAATCCATAATCTTTGTACTGGAAGCCCCAGCAAAAACCAGGAAGAGATATTCTGGAATTCCCAACATAAGAAGGAGATGGAAATGTTGGAGGGGGACCAGAGGAAACTACAGAGATGAAATGAGGGCTGGAGCCCCTCTGCTCTGAGGCCAGGCTGGGAGAGTTGGGGTTGTTCAGCCTGAAGAGGAGAAGGCTCTGGGGAGACCTTAGAGCAGCTCCCAGGACAGAAAGGGGCTCCAGGAAAGCTGGGGAGGGGCTTTTTCCAAGGGCCTGGAGTGATGGGATGAGGGGAATGGCTTTAAATTGGAAGGGAGAAGATTCAGATTGGACATCAGGCAGAAATGCTTTGCTGTCAGGGTGGGGAGGCCCTGGCCCAGGTTGCCCAGAGCAGTGGTGGCTGCCCCATCCCTGGAGGTGTTCCAGGCCAGGTTGGATGGGGCTTGGAGCCCCCTGATCCAGTGGGAGGTGTCCCTGCCCATGGCAGGGGGTGGCACTGGATGGGCTTGGAGGTCCCTTCCAACCCAAACCGTTCTATGATTCTGTGATTCAGTCGGCTCTTCACATCTCCCTTCTCTCACTTGTCTTCCCCCTTTTTTCCATTTTCATCAGTTCCTGCACCACTCTTTCTTCACGCAGGGACTCTGCTTTTCCCTCCTCATTCTGGTAAATCCAGTGCTTGATGCCAAATGCACTAAATACTTCACATTGGGAATAAATATTCACCTTTTGCACTGCAGACAAGCACGAGGCAGCGCTTCATCATCCCACATGGCAATCAGATTTCAGGAGGTTTTACAGCAAATGCTTTTGTGGAAGACAGAAACCCAGGCTGGGAGCATTTCACAGAATCACAGAATGTCCTGAGTTGGAAGGGACCCACAAGGACCATCGAGTCCAACTCCTGTCCCTGCACAGGACACCCCAACATTCACACCGTGGGGCTGAGGGTGTTGGCCAAACGCTGCTGGAATATTGTCAGGCTGGGACTGCTTCCCCGGGAGCTGTTCCAGGGCTCCACCACCCTCTGGGGGAAGAACCTTCTCCTGATGTCCAACCTCACCCTCCCCTGGCATCTCCCTGCCATTCCCTGGGCTCCTGTCCTTGGTCACCAGAGAGAGGAGCTCAGCGCCTGCTCCTCCTCCTCCCCGTGTGAGGAAGCTGCAGAGCACAATGAGGTCCCCTCAGTCTCCTCCAGGCTGAGCAGACCAAGTGACTTCAGCCGCTCCTCATATGATTTCCCCTCCAGACCCTCCCCCAGCTTTGTGGCCTCCTCTGGACACTCCCCAGCAGTCTGATGTCCTTTTTATTCTGTGGTGCCCAAAACTGCACACAATATTTGAGGTGGGGCCTCCCCAGTGCGGAGCAGAGCGGGACAATCCCTGCCCTCACTCGGTGGTGATGCCGTGCTGGATTGATTTAAAGAGGGTATGGAAGCCCCACACGCCGGTGCACGCTGTAAATTGAATATTGTGTATTCGATCTCGAGTTTTACACAGGCAATCCTGGTGAACACGGTCCTTAAAGCCAAGACACAACCAGCAGCAGCCGCTACAAGAAGGAAAAGCTGGGTCGGGCTGCGTGCCCGCTGGCTGGAAAGCCTCGGAGGAGCTCTTACCGATAGGTGTCAGCACAGCCTGCCCCAACCTCCAAGCGGGACCTTTCCCAAGGCTCCTCAAAGCTTCTCTCCAGCTGGCAAGAGTCCTGCAGCCACGGGATAGCGGGGTTTGCTCTCACTGACCCCAAAGCTGGCCCTGAAGGTGAATGAACCTGCCGAGGAGGGAAGGCTTTGCAACAGAGCTGGGAGGAGGCTTTAAATACTGGGGGCGGGGGGGAGATATAAAATGGAAATAAAATGCCTGCAGGAGCTCATGGTTGAACAAATCCATCACACTTTGCCACCTTCAGCACCTCTTCCCAAAGCTGGTGGCACAGCCTCAGGCAGGAGCCAGTCCAGGCTCGCAGCTTCCTGATGCAACCCATTAATTATATCTGAGCCACCACCAATGTCAACACCCGGAATGCGCGGCCGCGGCGTCCGTTTGCATATTTTTAAGCTTTCTTCCCCGAAAAGGAAATAAAATAGAAGGTTTCACAGATGCCTTGGCTGTTCTCGCAGCCTCCCGACAGCTCACAAATACCTTGGCTCAACTCAGGCAAACTCGGACGAGCCACGAGGAATTAAATTCTCTGCAGGGCAGAAATCAAGCATCAGGAAAAAGTCAGAGCTCAAAAGGAAAAAAACCTTACGGAAAACAAAAAAGGTCTTGCAAAATCAACCCGGACTTCTGGGTTTGTTTCCTTTCAGGGGCTCCAGGAAAGCTGGGGAGGGGCTCTGGATCAGGGACTGCAGGAATAGGAGAAGAGGAAGGGTTTTGAGCTGGAAGAGGGGAGATTGAGATGAGATCTTGGGGAGAAATGTTTTGCTGTGAGGGTGGGGAGGCCCTGGTCCAGGGTGCCCAGAGCAGTGGTGGCTGCCCCATCCCTGGAGGTGTTCCAGGCCAGGTTGGATGGGGCTTGGAGCCCCCTGATGCAGTGGGAGGTGTCCCTGCCCATGGCAGGGGGTGGCATTGGATGGGCTGTGAGGTCCTTTCCAACCCAAAGCATTCCATGAGTCTAAGAACCAGCCTGAACTGTTCCAGGCCTGTGCTCTGAGACCATGAAAAGGAAATCCTTCTCTAAGCGCTGCCTTTCCAAGGTGGAGAAGGAGTACGGCAGAGCAGAGATTTCTACCCATCATTTCAACCCAGATTCCCAACTCTCAGATGGGCAAGACCATCAGAAGCTCCCAAACTCATTGGGAGCCACAGGATGCTCAGGACCATCAGCTCAACACAACTCGTAATTTGTCTCTATAAGGACTCCTAACCCTAATTTTTCAGATCACGGACTTCTTATTTACCAACAGGGCTGCAAAGAGAATCATAGAATCCTGGAATGGTTTGTGTTGGAAAGGAACCTCAGAGCCCACCCAGTGCCACCCCCTGCCATGGGCAGGGACACCTCCCACTGCATCAGGGGGCTCCAAGCCCCATCCAACCTGGCCTGGAACACCTCCAGGGATGGGGCAGCCACCGCTGCTCTGGGCAAGGTGGAATCTCTCTGCATTCCTGGCCCTGGGAGGACTTTGGGAAAACGGGCAGCATTTTCACCCAAAATCCTAGAATGGTTTGCTTGGAAGGGACCTCAAAGCCCACCCAGTTCCAACCCCCTGCCATGGGCAAGGCAACCTCGCACTGGATCAGGTGGATGGGTTGTACAGGTGGATTTAAAATCCATGATAAATCCCTCTCCTCATCCAGGAGACAGGAGTGATCCCAAACTCGTTCTGATCAAGTCGGATGCACAGCCTTGCTGGTTTTACCATGGCAAGGTTGCCAGTTCCCATCTGAGGAAGCCCTCCTAGAAACTTCCTGGCAGCTCTTCTGGATGTCTCCTTCAAACACTGGTGGCAGCCAGCGAGCTGCAAAACGCAACGGGGAAGGGAAAGCTGCCCTGATCGCAGCCTGCACGGAACCCCCAGCCTTCCAGGTCAACGATCTCAATGGACTTAAAACAAACCCAGGGACTCACAGGGTGAGCAGATCTCCTGCCTGACTCACTTTCTGCACCAACACACAGATGTTCAGCTCTTCCCTGGCCTTAAAGGCCCTCAAACCCACACTGAGGCAGCAGGACAACCAGATCACTGCTCAAACCATCCATCTCTCTTCCAGCCTCTTCTCTCCAAGCCTCCTCTGTTGGCTTTTCCCCTCCCTATTCCTCTCCCACGTATTCCTACCACGTCAGGTCAAACTGTGCGGGTGAGGATAAAGGGCAAAGCATCTTTCCTTGCAGAAGCGCCACAGTCACAGATGTGCCTCGCTGACCTGATGAAAGCAGACGGACGAGCCATCACTCCAAGGAGCAAATTTCCCACAGTAGGGACTGGTTTCCACCCCCTCCCATGTTTTGCCTGCAGATAAAAATGTGCTGAACTTCCAACTCTTGCGGCGCACAGAGCAGGGAATGGGAGAGAGAAACCACCCGTTGCTTTGTTTTGGTGATATAAAACCACCGTTACAGACCTCAGCTCATTTCATAGAATCGCCTGGTTGGAAAAGACGTTTGAGATCATTGAGTCCAACCGTCCCTGTCCACTACTGAACCATCCCTGAGCACCTCACCTGCCCAGCTTTGAAACCCCTCCAGAGATGGGGAATCCACCACCTCCCTGGGCAGCTGTGCCAGTGCCTGAGCACACTTCCGGCGAAGAAACTCTTACTGATGGTCAATCTGAACCTGCCCTGGTGCAACTTGTGGCTATTTCCTCTCGTCCCGTCACCATCACTTGGGAGCAGAGCCCAGCACCCACCTCACCACAACCTCCTTGCCAGGAGCTGCAGAGAGCGAGGAGGTCTCCCCTCAGCCTCCTCTTCTCCACACTAAACAGCCCCAGGGCCCTCAGCCGCCCCCACAACCCCTGTTCTCCAGACCCTTCCCCAGCTCCGCTCCCTTCTCCGCACGCGCTCCAGCCCCTCCAGGCCTTTCTTGGAGTGAGGGGCCCAAACTGAGCCCAGGATTCCAGGTTTGGCCTCCCCAGCGCCGAGTGCAGGGGGACGATCCCTTCCCTGCTCCTGCTGCCCCCCCAGGGCTGAGCCAAGCCAGGGTGCTGGGGGCTCCTTGGCCACCTGGGCCACCGCTGGCTCCTGTTCAGCTGCTGTTGACCAGCACCCCCAGGGCCTTCTCTAACAGGTAGATTTCCAGCCACTCCTCCCCAAGCCTGGAGCTGCACGGGGTTGTGGTGACAGGGACGGCCACGGGAGCACACACCAAGCGGCACCGACCCAGCGCAGGGCAGCACATGGAGCTGTTCCACCCAACGCCACGCGGCTCCGGCAGAGCCAACTCATCCAGCACCACAAATGGTCTCAGCCGTGAGACTGTGCCCATTGCAGGGTGAGCTCAGCGCCCCCTCGGGCAGCGGCAGCGCCGGTGATGTCAGCTCTGCCACCGCTGGCCCAGTCCTGGGCCCGTTCCCACCTCCATGTGCGGGCGGGTTGGCTTCTTCAAAGCGATTCCCGCCCGCCTCTGGTGCCGCATTCCTGCGTTACCACGCATGCTGATGCCAGAGAGGCGACGGCAGCACCATCCCGCGGTCCCTGCAGACAGGGTGAGGACCAGTCACTCCTTAATTTAATTGCCAAACTCTGCTCCACACCCTCAAGCTGTAAGAGAGGAACGAAGTCATGGAGAGACTTAACGACCTCTGCTGATGCTGAGAGCACCTGGAAACACAACTGGAATCTGGCTCCGGTGCATCGATGAAAACACCTTACTCAACAGCTCCTGCAGGAGAGGACAAACCACGCAGCGAGGTGGTTTTTCATAGAATTATGGAATGGTTTGGGTTGGAAGGGACCTCAAAGCCCACCCAGTTGTTACAGTAGGACCAGCAAGGCAAGGGAGGGGATTCCACCCCTCTCCTCTGCTCTCGTCAGAACCAACCTGGATCCTCGCATCCAGTTCTGGAGTCCTCAGCACAGGGAAGACATGGAACTGTTGGAACGAAGTCCAGAGGAGGCCACAGAGATGATCCAACGGCTGGAGCTCGTCCTGTATGAGGACAGGCTGGGAGAGTTGGGGTTGTTCAGCCTGGAGAGGAGAAGGCTCTGGGGAGACCTTAGAGGACTGAAAGGGGCTCCAGGAAAGCTGGGGAGGGACTTTTTCCAAGGGCCTGGAGTGACAGGACAAGGGGGAACGGCTTTAAATTGGAAGGGGAAGATTTAGATTGGACATCATGAAGAAATTCTTCACACTGAGGGTGGGGAGGCCCTGGCCCAGGTTGCCCAGAGCAGTGGTGGCTGCCCCATCCCTGGAGGTGTTCCAGGCCAGGTTGGATGGGGCTTGGAGCCCCCTGATGCAGTGGGAGCTGTCCCTGCCCATGGCAGGGGGTGGCATTGGATGGGCTTGGAAGTCCCTTCCAACACAAATGATTCTATGTTTCTATACAGAGTTTAAACTTCATTTCTGCTCTTCCAGAGAGCAAGCCCAGAGCTTGTCTGGCCGGCTCTGAGCTGCGGCTCCGCAGAGCTCAGGTGTCTCTTTGTGCCTTTTGGTCCCTCGCTTGGTCTGGTGAGGCAGACAGGATGTTAATTGGTTTCTTTCTTCGCTTGGGTGGTTTTGAAAAATGTCTCTAATGAGATTTTTGTTATTAAATCTGAAATATTTCAAGGGCAAGGATGGAAGAATCAGCAGGTGAAGGGTTGCTTTCAAAACTGTGGCGCCTCGCTGGGGAAGCACTGCTTGTGCATGGACGACTGGTGTCCAGAAGATGAATCCATCGCAGTTGGAGTTCAATAGGATTGCTCTGCCGTGGTGATGAGTTGGTAGAATCATGGAATGGGTTGGGTTGGAAGAGACCTCAAAGCCCAGCCAGTGCCACCCCCTGCCATGGGCAGGGACACCTCCCACTGGATCAGGGGGCTCCAAGCCCCATCCAATCTGGCCTGGAACACCTCCAGGGATGGGGCAGCCACCACTGCTCTGGGCAACCTGGGCCAGGATCTCCCCAGCCCAGGGAGCAAAACGTTTCCCACCTCAGTCTCCCCTCTTTCAGCTGAAAATTGCTCCCCCAGGCAACTTTTCAGCTGCTCTTCCCCAAGCCTGGAGCTGCCTGGGGGTTGTTGTGATCAACTGCAGGACCCAACACTGAACCTTCTTGAACCCCAGAGCGAAGGCAGAGCTTCCAGTGGGGTCAAGTCACTCTTTGCTCGAGGGCTCAAAGCGCATTGTGATCGTGGTGGGAAAGGCATGGATTTTTGATGATAACATGAGAAGATTTAGGTCACCAAACGCCAAAATACACCCGATCGCTATTGAAAAGGAAGAAACAAACCAGGTCATGGAAAGAGCTGGAGAGAAGAAGTCTTCCTGTCTTCCAGGCTTTGTTCAGTGCTCACTGTACACACTGAGAGGGATTTCCACCTGTGCCATTGACCTGCTCTACTTTGAGGCCTCAGACACTCGCAGCCGGCAGCCACTGTCGTAATTAGAGACGTTACTGCGTGCCAGGGCCCAGCTTTTCACTCCTTTGGGTTGCCAGGAGCTCAGCAGCTCTGAGATGACCCTGGTGAGCTCAAGGTAATCCCACATTTTTAATCAAGTGAGGTGTGACTTCAATTAACAGCGACTGTTGAGCAGCTCGACCAGCCCAGAAAGACATGGACACAAAGCCCAGTTTGCAGCCGTCCCCTCAAGGGCTGAGAGTGGAAACCAGTTGGGCTCAATGGTGAAAGTTTCTTTCAAGAACCTGTTTCTCCTGGTTTCCTTCCTTGCATCCGTGGGAAGGTGTTTGTTTTGCTAAGGAACATCTCACACCGGGCGCCTCGTGGACGGGCAGTGGTCCTCAGGCTGAGAGGCTGCTCTAGAGAGGCCACAGCGAGGTCAGCTCGGGAATTTGACGGGTTTTCAATCCCCCAAGCAAGGCAGAGCCTTGGGTCGCACGCAGTGATACCACGAGGGAAGTTGCTGTGTGATGGGACCAGAACTGCATTTTGGGGTCAGAACAAAACATTTCAGCAACGCCTCCCGGCTGCCCAGTGCTGTTCAGAAGGAAGAATCGCTTGGTTGGAAAAGACCTCTGAGATCATCAAGTCCAACCATCCTTGTCCACTACTAAATCATCCCTGAGCACCTCATCTGCCCAGCTTTTGAACATCTTCAGGGATGGGGACTCCACCACCTCCCTGGGCAGCTGTTCCATCTATGAAGATGCAAAACACAACCAAGGACTGAACAATCTGCACCATCTCAGGAGATTCTTAGACACAGAGTGTTTTAAACCCAAATGTGAGAAGGTTTCCACTACTCTAACGATTGTTTGCTCTCTAGAAACCCCACCGATCCCTTGGACTGCTCTGCAGCCACAAGGCCTGCGAGTCGTGCACACCATGCAGGGAGGTGTCGCATCGATACGCAGCTGCAGACAGCTGAATCATGGAATCATGGAATGGTTTGGGTTGGAAGGGACCTTAAAGGTCACAGAATCATTAAGGTTGGAAAAGACCCCTCAGCTCATCCAGTCCCACCCTCAGCCCAGCCCCACGGAGCCTGCTAAACCCTGTCCCCAAGTGCCACTTCTGAACCCCTCCAGGGATGGAGACTCCACCGCTGCCCTGGGAGCCTCTGCCAGGGCTTCACCGCTCTCTCAGTAAACACATGTTTCCCAATGTCCAAACTCAACCTCCTCTGGCACAACCTGAGGCCGTTTCCTCCCATCCCATCACCTGTTCCCTGGGAGCAGAGCCCAGCACCCACCTCACCACAACCTCCTTGCCAGGAGCTGCAGAGAGCGAGGAGGTCTCCCCTCAGCCTCCTCTTCTCCACACTAAACAGCCCCAGGGCCCTCAGCCGCCCCCACAACCCCTGTTCTCCAGACCCTTCCCCAGCTCCGCTCCCTTCTCCGCACGCGCTCCAGCCCCTCCAGGCCTTTCTTGGAGTGAGGGACCCAAACTGAGCCCAGGATTTGAGGTGCAGCCTCCCCAGCGCCGAGTGCAGGGGGACGATCCCTTCCCTGCTCCTGCTGCCCCCCCAGGGCTGAGCCAAGCCAGGGTGCTGGGGGCTCCTTGGCCACCTGGGCCACTGCTGGCTCCTCTTCAGCTGCTGTCGACCAGCACCCCCAGTCCCACCATGGCAGGGCCACCTCCCACTGGATCAGGCGGCTCCAAGCCCCATCCAGCCTGGCCAGGGATGGAGACTCCACCACTGCCCTGGACACCGGGGTGGCTGCTGGCTCCCAGCTGCGTGACCGTGTCCAGGTCCCTTCCTTGGCAAGCCCAACCCTCACTGTGGCTCGTGTCTCCTTTCAGCTGCACAAAGTTCACACCACTGAGGAGGCCCTGACTGAGGAATCAGGACCAGCATTATGAAACTTCACCAACTGTTTTGAAAACTCAACGTTGTTTTTTAGATGGGGAGGATGAAAACAGTGCTGAGGGGAAGGTTTTCACACGGCTTCGTGAAGGGCAAACCAACAAGTAACAGTTGTTTTCTCCTTCACCCAGAAGAGCCTCCCACCACCCAAGGACCACATCTGATACCACCACCTCAGGCAGGGGACAGCAGAGCCTCTCCTCCCTCCTCTGGGCTGTTTTGTTGACACAACACCATCAAAGGCACCTTCCCCTCGGCTCTCAAGGGGAATCCCAGTCCACAAACTCCGGTGGCTCCCACTCAAAGCACGGAGGGGACCTGGGTGAAGGACAGAGCCAAGAGGAATGGAGGTGGGAGAGGTTTTTTGCACACTGGCTGTGCCCGTTCAGGCGACACAAGAGGTTTTAAGTGCAAACTTTAGGTTTCTCTACTCATTTTCAGGCTAAAACAGTAAGATGTGGCAGGGGGGGTGTAACTGGATGATCCTTAAGGAGCCTTCCAACCCAAACGATTCCATGATTCTATGACACAGGGACCATCGGCTGCTTTGATGTGGCCACGTCTTGACGTTCTGAACATGCACAAAAGGGCATCTAACGAACAAATTTTGCCTCCAAGCCTGTTTTTATCCCTAAATCTTGAGAAAGAGAGAAGAAGCTTTCCCACCTTCCCAGTGAAAGTGAATGCAGCGTCACCACAGGGAGTGAGAACCACCAGGAAACGAGTTCTGGGGAGTTCTACCCCCTCAACAGAAGGGTGGACGTGGGGCTGGCTGCCTTCGTGCCACAGACAGGAGAAGCAGAGCCACACGTCTCCTGAGGTCCTCTGACATCAGAGTGAGATATCACAGCCCGGCACTGGGAAAACACACTGCGCAAAGGAAGGGAACCAAGGTCTTCCCAGCTCTCTTCCCTTCCCAGGTAGTCGTGGAGAAGATGGTGGCAAAGCAGGAGATCATGCTTGGCCGAGGATGATAAAGAAGAAACAAGGAGGGTTGTGCAGACCCCACAGGGCTTCAGCTCACAAACCTCTCCCTGCAGGGACCTGGTCTTTAAATCATGGAATGGTTTGGGCTGGAAGGGACCTCAAAGCCCACCCAGTGCCACCCCCTGCCATGGGCAGGGACACCTCCCATTGGATCAGGGGGCTCCAAGCCCCATCCAACCTGGCCTGGAACACCTCCAGGGATGGGGCAGCCACCACTGCTCTGGGCAACCTGGGCCAGGGCCTCCCCACCCTCACAGGAAAGCATTTCTCCCCAAGATCTCGTCTCAGTCTCCCCTCTTTCAACTGAAAACTGTTCCACTTGTCCTCTCCCTGCACTCCCTGATCAAGAGCCCCTCCCCAGCTTTCCTGGAGCCCCCTTCAGTACCCGAGGCTGCTCTAGGGTCTCCCCACAGTCTTCTCTTCTCCAGGCTGAACATCACCAGCTCTCTCAGGCTTTCAGCTGCACAAGGGCTCCTTTCTGGCCAGCACCAGAGAACTATTGCTGTCCAAGTCATAGAATGGGTTGGGTTGGAAGGGACCTCAAAGCCCATCCGGTACCACCCCCTGCCATGGGCAGGGACACCTCCCACTGGATCAGGGGGCTCCAAGCCCCATCCAGCCTGGCCTGGAACACCTCCAGGCAGTCACCCTGCCTGTGCCCTCCTGGCGTGCTGCAGCTTGAGCTGCAGAGGAGTCGAGACAAACCCTCGCCTCCAGGTGGATAAACAGTCTGCGGCATAAACCACCTGGGTCAGGTTCTCTGTCCTCTGTGCAGAGAAGCTAAAAGGCAAAGAAGTGCCCAGATCAATTATGCCAACAAAGGAACACATGTAGAAAGGAACCCACCTACCAGGGACCACCTACCGTGGGATAACACTGCCTGCTTCCCACACAACGAAGGTCATTAATTATCGCTCAGGACTCCTGTGTGGGAGTGAAGGAGCTGGGAAGCAGCTCCAAAGGGGCCAGAACTGCTTCAGGGAGTAAAAGTTTACAGCATTCCTGTTCACGTTCCTAAAATAGCGATCCTGCTGCTTTCCACCCTCCTTTGTCGGGAGCCCCATCAGGAAAACGCACAACATAAAAGCCATGGGTGAACCCTCTTGTTCTGCTCCAGCCCGTTAAGTAGAAAGCCGGGGCCATTGTTTTAGATCTGAGCGAAAAAATCCTTTCAAACCTCAAAAATTAGGGTTTTTTGAAGTAATTATCTCCAAGACTAAAGAAACGTGGGCCAATTATTTCTTTGAAGGGTAAATATTTACTCCCAGATGAAGCACAGCTGGAGGTGAGGTGTCCAGCTCTCATGTCACTTCACGCCCGCAAGTCAGAAAACCCAAATGAAAACAGGTAAGAACAAACAACACCACTGGGTGTCTTCTCCTGGAAAAGCCCTTCGAAGAGGGGAACGAGATGGAGCTGTTGCAGCTCACCTGAGCTGTGTCTAAGGCATTTAGCACAGCCCTGGCACCTAAAATTTAGGTAGGCCTACCCAGGTCTCATCAGAGAAGATGCCCGTGCTTAATGAGGGCACAAGTAGAGCAGGATCACAGAATCACAGAGTAGTTTGGGTTGAAAGGGACCTCAAAGCCCATCCAACCTGGCCTTGGACACCTCCAGGGACGAGGCAAAACTCTCCAAGCTAGACCTGCCCTTGAGGCATTCGATCCAAGTTGGATGGGGCTTCGAACACCCTGATGCAGTGGGAGGTGTCCCTGCCCATGGCAGGGGGTGGAACTGGGTGGGCTTTGAGGTCCCTTCCAACCCAAACCACTCCGTGATTCTATAATCATAGAAAAGCCACCGCCTTATACAGGAGCAAAACCTACCTATGGATTCTGTAGGGCCAGGTGTGGGAGCTCCTCCTCAGCCTCCACACACAATTACCCTGCACACACACCGAGCGCTAATCAATCAATGTCAGCTCTTCTGTTTAAAAGAAAACCCCTCCTGCATTATTTACGCCCAACTCCCGAGTTTCAAAGCTCTGCTTTTGCCCCCTCCAGTCACTGTTCTTTCCCAGGCAGTGAGTGCCAACCCCTGGGCTGAGGGCACGGAAGAAGAAAGCAGTTATGTGTAAGAAACCACCACCGGCACAAGCGCAGGGTGAGTCATCTCCGAGAAGAAGCGAGGAACAAGAGCGCTCTCTGTTTGCCGAGACTGCCTCGAGTTTCAGTTGCGATCCCATCTCGCTACACGCACTCATGACAGCACGCAGAAATATCTCCTCGGGGGATCTTCCCATGGGACTTAACTCTGACACATATTCCCACAGGACTCATTCTTTTACAAGTGGTATTTGTCAGGGACGGCAGCGAGAAGTTGACTTTGCGAAATACTGAGTGGTTGAGATGTGGAGCTGGGTGCCGGGGACCAGACTCGTTAACGCGCCTGCGAGTTGTGCCCTGCATTCAGTCCAACGGAAGAACTTGTCGGGCTGCAAGAATAGATGTCCTGGGTCAGAGCAGAGGTCTGCATCGCCTGGTATCCTGTTTGTGCTGCCCGCAGCCTCTTCTCCAACCCTGAGAAGAGGGAGAGTGCTGCGGCAGGGAAGGAGGAAGAGCGAGAGCCGGTTTCTACATACCTGTGGTTTGATTTCTTTCCCCATTGTCATAGAATCATAGAATTGTTCGGTTAGAAAAGACCTTTCAGATTGAGTTCAACTGTACCCGTCTACCACTAAACCATCACGGAGCACCTCATCTGCCCGGGTTTTGAACGCCTGCAGGATGGGGACTCAACCACCTCCCGAAGTCCATGACTGCTTACTTCTCATGGTGGATGCACGGACACAAAAATCGCATCAAAGTATTATGAGCTGTGCAGGCCGATACACAGCGAGCGCTCATCATGGCATCACAGAATGGTTTGGGCTGGAAGGGACCTTAAAACTCATCACAGAATCATCACAGAATGACCTGAGTTGGAAGGGACCCACAAGGACCATCGAGTCCAACTCCTGGCCCTGCACAGGACACCCCAACATTCACCCCGTGGGGCTGAGGGTGTTGGCCAAACGCTGCTGGAATATTGTCAGGCTGTGACTGCTTCCCTGGGAGCTGTTCCAGTGCTCCACCACCCTCTGGGGGAAGAACCTTCTCCTGATGTCCAACCTCACCCTCCCCTGGCATCTTCCTGCCATTCCCTGGGCTCCTGTCCTTGGTCATCGAATGATAGGATGATGGTCAGCTCATCCATTTCCAACCCTTTTGCCATGGGCAGGGACTCCATCAAGCACCAAGTCAGGTGTTAACATTCCCAAGTGACACCTGACCCATTCCCAGGTAACACCAGTAATGCAGAAACACCTGGATTTGGGGGGACTTCATAGAAGCATCAGCCAGTAAAACATGACTTCCAATATCAACTGACTAACCCACAACACTTGAGCACACGAAGCGGGGTCAGAGGGAGTCACACAAGTTGGTGAGGAGCACTTGGTGGATGCTGAACTCCTTTTCTCCTTCCCACTCTTTGTGTAAAGCTTTTGCTAAAGTGAAGAGTCTAACACCAACTTCCCCTGTTCCTCCTTTCCATTTTGTTCTTCCCCATCTCCACTCGAAATGTCCAGCCCAACACTGACCGCACCCTCCCCCCAAGAGCTTCTCCTGATTTTTCTGCTCTTCTCCAAGTTCTCTCAGTCAAATTCAGAAATGTAAGGAAAACAAGCGATGTTCTGAGTACAAAAACCAGCGTGGGAAACAATCTGTGGCACTTTCCTGCCCTGCTCGGAACGTGAGGACTGCAGGAATGTACCTGCTTTCCCACGCTCTCCTGGTCGTGGTGGGGAGCCCGCACGGGCACGTCTTCTCCACTCCTCAAAATACCTGAAGTGGCAGCTCCCAAAGTTATTAAAACCAATAAAATCTGAGCTCAGGGACAACAATTCTGATTGATACAAGCTCTCCTGACCACAGGGGAGCGTCACTCATCCTGAACCAGCACCGAGCAGCTGCTGCAGATCAAGAGATACAACATCGTGGTGCCACAAGCACAAGGACCAAAGATACAACCTGAAAAGCAGTCAGATCACAACAAAACACAAGGGCGAACACAGAATCAGAGCAGTTCCTGCGGGGACAGCGCAGGTTTTGGTAAAGCGGGGTTGGAGTTACATCTCTGTCCCCTCCCACCTGATGCCAGGGGCCGGATCCATTCCTTGCTGTTCAGGTCAAGTCTCCAGAGGTCGTTGAAGGCGGCGTTGCAGCTGCTCTGGGTGCAGCCCCCGAACACGTACATCGACTGGTTGGCGTCGTAGTAACATGCACCTAGGGAAAAGCAAACAGGCAGGTTAGCAGCTCTGTGACCTTCACAGCCTTGGGTGAATAAAGATCATTTTCCAACATAAGAAGGAGATGGAACTGTTGGAGCAAGTCCAGAGGAGGCCATGAAGATGATCCCAGGGCTGGAGCAGCTCTGCTATGAGGACAGGCTGAGAGAGTTGGGGTTGTTCAGCCTGGAGAGGAGAAGGCTGTGGGGAGACCTTAGAGCAGCTCCCAGTGCTGAAAGGGGCTCCAGGAAAGCTGGGGAGGGGCTTTTTCCAAGGGCCTGGAGTGATGGGTACAAGGGGGAACGGCTTTAAACTGGAAGAGGGAAGATTTAGACTGGACATCAGGAAGAAATTCATCACGCTGAGGGTGGGGAGGCCCTGGCCCAGGTTGCCCAGAGCAGCGGTGGCTGCCCCATCCCTGGAGATGTCCAAGGCCAGGTTGGATGGGGCTTGGAGCCCCCTGACCCAGTGGGAGGTGTCCCTGCCCATGGCAGGGGGTGGCACTGGATGGGCTTTGAGGTCCCTTCCAGACAAAACCATTCTGTGATTCTATGATTCCTTCTCCCCTGGGTTTCAGCTGGGAGGAAAGCAGGCAGGCTGCCCCAACACCAGTAAACCCACGGGCCAGCTTAGGGGTATCCCTGACTGGTGTAAACCTCCAGCAAGCACCTCCGAGATGATTATCCCCTCAAGCAGAGCTGCTCCTGGAAGGCAGAGAAAGCTGCCTTAGAAGCCTGTGATTAATTAGATCAGCTCTGATTAGCG
This sequence comes from Neomorphus geoffroyi, assembly GCA_033558235.1. Classification (NCBI taxonomy): domain Eukaryota; kingdom Metazoa; phylum Chordata; class Aves; order Cuculiformes; family Neomorphidae; genus Neomorphus; species Neomorphus geoffroyi. Next base: position 1,922,649 of record JAUMJM010000075.1, on the reverse strand, counting down.
CACTGGGAACATCTACCTTCCCTAAGCTCGTGTGGTTCATAGGGTTGCCAAGCTAGACCAAGAAACCAGCCTGTGTACCTAAATCTGGTCCTTATTCTCCTTTTCTAAAGCTGACAGCACTTCACAGAATCATAGAATTGTGTGGTTGGAAAACACCTTTGAGATCATCGAGTTCGACCGTACCTGGCCAGTACTAAACCACTCCTGAGCACCTCACCTGCCCGGCTTTTAAACACCTCCAGGAATGGGGACTCCACCACCTCCCTGGGCAGCTGTGCCAGTGCCTGAGAACCCTTTTGGTGAAGGAATTGTCCCTGATGTCCAATCTGATCCTGCCCTGGTGCAACTTGAGGCCATCTCCTCTCGTCCCATCACTTGTTCCTCGGGAGCAGAGCCCAGCACCCACCTCACCACAACCTCCTTGCCAGGAGCTGCAGAGAGCGAGGAGGTCTCCCCTCAGCCTCCTCTTCTCTGTTCCCACTTCCAGCTCCACTCCTGACCAGTCCAAGCACGGCCCTGGTTTCCATTGCTCCAGCCCCACAGCCCGGACTCTGAGGCTGCAGAGATGTTTCCATCATGAAGGAGCTCTTCCCTGCAGCCCACCCATACCCACGCCAGCGATATTCCTCTCACCGCTCTGAATGAACCAAGGCCGTAAAGCGGCGCATTCAGGCTCCTGTAGACAATGCCGCGGCTCAGCAGGGATGCGGCGATGCACGGTGGACTTTCCGAGGGTCCATCCCACCCCCTGACCTGGCACTTGTCATGCAGATCCCCGACCGAAAGGCCAGCAGCCCTCATGCCCTTGGCTTTCAGGGACGCGTCCAGGGCACTCGGAGGGAACGAGTCCAGCAAACGAGGGAGCTGGAAACACGGGCTGCAGGAGGGCAACGGAGCTCGTAGGGTGAGACCACCCAGCTCTTCCCTGTGTGCATCCACACAACATCCTTATGTGCAGATGAAATGTCTTCTCAACTCTTATCTTGCCAAACTACAACACACACCTGCATGCCATGGGACGTCACTCCGGAACAATGTCTGGGGTAGGGGGTACATAAAGAGTGGGGCCGTGGATTTACCTGGGCTGGGAAGAAATCGTAGAATCATGGAAAAGAATCACAGAATGGTTTCTGTTGGAAAACACCTTTAAGATCGAGTCCAACCATCGATCCAGCCCTGCTAAGTCCACCACCAGAGCACGTCCCAAGTGTGACATCTACTCCTCTTTTAAACACCTCCAGGGATGGGGAATCAACCACCTCCCTGGGCAGCCTCTGCCAAGGCCTGACAACCCTTTCAGTAAAGAAATTCCTGCCAATATCCAACCTAAATCTCCTCTCACGCATTTTGAGGATACATGGTTTGGGTGGGAAGGGACATCAAAGCCCATCCAGTGCCACCCCCTGCCATGGGCAGGGACACCTCCCACTGCATCAGGGGGCTCCAAGCCCCATCCAACCTGGCCTGGAACACCTCCAGGGATGGGGCAGCCACCACTGCTCTGGGCACCCTGGGCCAGGGCCTCCCCACCCTCATTGTGAAGAATTTCTTCCTAATGTCCCATCTAAATCCTCCCCCTTCCAATTTAAAGCTGTTCCCCCTTGACCTGTCACTCCAGGCCCTTGGAAAAAGTCCCTCCTCAGCTTTCCTGGAGCTGCTCTAAGGTCTCCCCAGAGCCTTCTCTTCTCCAGGCTTATCAACCTCAACTCTTTCAGCATGGCCTCACAGCAGAGGTGCTCCAGCCCTTTGATCATCTTCACAGTCTCCTCTGGAGCTGCTCCCTTTATTCCTTAAAACAGTTTTCCGGCTCCTTGCAGCCCCGGAACTCAAGGCAGACAATCGCCAGTGCTGGCCTGAGAGGGTCGGGTGACATGAAGAGCTGTAACTCCAGTAGAAAAGCTGCCCATCCTGTAAAACAACAACATTCCAGCTCTCACCTCTCCCTTGCCTCTCAGGGTAAACCCACGGAATTGCTTTAATGAGTCACCCCGCGGGTGCCAGGCTCCCTGCACTGCACGGAACCAAAAGAATCAGCATTTCAAATGAGTCACCGCTCCATCAAAGGATCGATATTCCTGGCACAGCTCCCCGGCATTCTTGCGCCCCTGTTCCGTTTTCACATTCCTGTGTCTCCTGACACCGCTCTGACTGCAGGCAGTTATTTCACCCCATGAGTCATCGCCTTGCTATGATATTTGTAGGTTCATAAATCAGAGCTAAAAAAGCATTAGATGCCTCCTGCAAACATTACAGCATCATGGAACAGTTTGGGTTGGAAGGGACCTCAAAGCCCAGCCAGTGCCACCCCCTGCCATGGGCAGGGACACCTCCCACTGCATCAGGGGGCTCCAAGCCCCATCCAACCTGGCCTGGAACACCTCCAGGGATGGGGCAGCCACCACTGCTCTGGGCACCCTGGGCCAGGGCCTCCCTGCCCTCAGTGTGAAGAACTGCTTCCTGATGTCCAATCCAACTCTTTCTCCTTCCAATTTAAAGCTGTTCACCCTCATCCTGTCATTCCAAGCCCTTGGAAAAAGCCCCTCCCCAGCTTTCCTGGAGCCCCTTTCAGTACTGGGAGCTGCTCTAAGGTCTCCCCAGAGCCTTCTCCTCTCCAGCTGAACAACACCAACGCTCTCAGCCTGTCCTCACAGCAGAGGGGTTACAGCCCTGCGATCATCTCCGTGGCCTCCTCTGGACCCATTCCAACAGTTCCACATCCTTCTTATGTTGGGGACTCCAGAACTGGACCCAGGGCTCCAGGTGGGGTCTCCCCAGAGCGGAGCAGAGGGGCAGAACCCCCTCCCTCCCTGCTGCTCCCCCTGCTCTGGGTGCAGCCCAGGACACGGGGGGTTTCTGGGCTGGGAGCACACGTTGCCGGCTCATGTGGAGCCTGCCATCAACCAGCACCTCAAGGACTGCTCTCACTCACATCGTTCCCCAGCCTGTATTGAACCCACGGACTGCCCTGACCCAGATGTAGGACCCTGCACTTGGCCTTGTTGCCCCTCCCAAGGTTCTTCATAGCCGGTGTTCAGCCCCAAAACCCGTGCATGAAGGATTCCTTCCTTTAAGCTTATACCTAAAAATAGCATCACTGACACTGTCTGATGTTCCACAGCTTCAAATCCCTTAGAAAACCTGCAGCTCATCCATAAAGTTTCTTATCAGTTGTCGTACGATCAAAGACCTCGCCAAGCGCTGCCTCCCCAGGAGATGACAGTAACTTTCATTAATTATTCCTTATCAAACACGTTTTCTACTCCTACTTTCAGCACCAACAGGAGACACAGTGACCTCTAACTCCTTAAATCCTCCCGCTTGCCCTTTCATGCTCCATGTGAGCCCTTCTGGGATGGTTCCAACATATCCTGGAAGAGAAAGAGCCCCAGCCACTTTTGATGCGGGGTACTGCTGCCCGTTGGCTTCAAACAGCTCGTGCCTGGTCGGTGACGTCTTCCCACCAAAACTCCAAATCACTCACTCCGAAAAAAGGGGGTTGAGTTGTCCCTCACTCCCCTCCCCAAGCTCTTGGTGAAGCCCCACCTCCAATATTGTGTGCAGTTTTGGGTGCCACAGGATAAAAAGGACATCAGACTGCTGGACAGTGTCCAGAGGAGGCCACAAAGCTGGGGAAGGGTCTGGAGGAGAAATCGCATGAGGAGAGGCTGAAGTCACTGGGTCTGCTCAGCCTGGAGGAGACTGAGGGGACCTCATTGTGCTCTGCAGCTTCCTCACACGGGGAGGAGGAGGAGCAGGCGCTGAGCTCTTCTCTCTGGTGACCAAGGACAGGAGCCCAGGGAATGGCAGGGAGATGCCAGGGGAGGGTGAGGTTGGACGTCAGGAGAAGGTTCTTCCCCCAGAGGGTGGTGGAGCACTGGAACAGCTCCCAGGGAAGCAGTCACAGCCTGACAATATTCCAGCAGCGTTTGGCCAAGGCCCTCAGCCCCACGGTGTGAATATTGGGGTGTCCTGTACAGGGACGGGAGTTGGACTTGATGGTCCTTGTGGGTCCCTTCCAAATCAGGACATTCTGTGATTCTGTGATTGCTACACCACATTTTTGTTATTTTAGGTCATAGGTTTCAAGATTCCATTTGAATTCTTGCTTTTAGTGATTTGTAGTTTCAGTCCAACACTGGAATGCACTAATAAACACACAAGGCTTTGCTGCAGGGAAAGCAGATCCTGCAGATCTGGAGAACTGCTTAAAAGAAATCAGTTTAAAGTCAGCAAACGAGTTAATCCAGATTAGCTTTCTGGGCATAAAGTGCATTAATAACGCTTCTGTAGTGACCGAGGGCTGACCAGAGCCAGGACGCCGTCGGACAGCGAGGCTAATCCAGATTACATGCTCCGAGGGCAGCAGCTTTGGTACCACGACTCATTTTGGCTGCAGCGGAGCAGCGGCACGCTCTGAGGAAGCTCCCGGTGGGCACCAGGATGAACTGAAGAGCACGCTGCCATCTTTGGGCCCTTTTCAGGTCAGTTCTAAGCTCATCAGGGTGAAAACATTGAGGGCAAAACACATGTAAATCTGCACTCTAACACAGCTGCTTAAAACTCAGCTGTGAACAGCAATGTCTACTTATTCTTTAGGAGGACAAGGAAACCTTGGAAGAGCACAATGACTTCAGGAGAGCTTCCTGCAGCATCTCCTGGCCTTGTCCTGGCAGGAGGCTGCACTATAAATTACTGCTTGGGAATACGAAGATCATAGAATTGTTGGGTTGGAAGGGACATCAAAGCCCAGCCAGTGCCACCCCCTGCCATGGGCAGGGACACCTCCCACTGGATCAGGGGGCTCCAAGACCCATCCAACCTGGCCTGGAACACCTCCAGGGATGGGGCAGCCACCGCTGCTCTGGGCAACCTGGGCCAGGGCCTCAACAGACTCTCAGTAAACACACTTTTCCGAATATCCAATCTAAACCTCCCCTGGCACAGCCTGAGGCCGTTTCCTCTCATCCCATCACCTGTTCCCTGGGAGCAGAGCCCAGCACCCACCTCACCACAACCTCCTTGCCAGGAGCTGCAGAGAGCGAGGAGGTCTCCCCTCAGCCTCCTCTTCTCCACACTAAACATCCCCAGGGTCCTCAGCCGCCCCTACAACCCCTGTTCTCCAGACCCTTCCCCAGCTCCGCTCCCTTCTCCGCACGCGCTCCAGCCCCTCCAGGACTTTCTTGGAGTGAGGGACCCAAACTGAGCCCAGGATTCCAGGTTTGGCCTCCCCAGCGCCGAGTGCAGGGGGACGATCCCTTCCCTGCTCCTGCTGCCCCCCCAGGGCTGAGCCAAGCCAGGGTGCTGGGGGCTCCTTGGCCACCTGGGCCACCGCTGGCTCCTGTTCAGCCGCTGTCGACCAGCACCCCCAGGGCCTTTTCCCCCAGGCAGCTTTCCAGGTTCTCTTCCCCAATCCTGGAGCATTGTAGCTACGGATGCCCTTGCAAATGAGGTGCACCATGGGCTTCTCGTGACAGAGAGGGCTTCAGCAATCTCATGTTGGAGGAGAAACACGTGGACAAAGAGTGCCTTTTCCCCCAGGCAGCTTACCAGCCGCTCTTCCTCAAGCCTGGAGCATTGCACGGAGTTGTGACCAAGAGCAGGGCCCAGCACCTCCCCAGGGCTGGAGAGCTTTTCCCAGGAGATACTCACTGTGTGAGAAGCGCTGCGTGATGGGGGTGCCGGGGTAGGGGTAAGTGCGACTCTCCCACTGAATGTTCCCTTCTTGTACCGCTTTGATGAAGCCGTGATAGCACTGATGGGCCACACCTAGGGAAAAACGAGATGTCAGCAAAATCTGGGGCAGGTGCCTGCACAGTTGCACAAGCAGCGTGACAGCAGTTATAAAGAACCCCTGGTTTTAGATTAGAAACACGGTAGTGGGAATTCAGAGGATTAAAAAGAATAAAGAATAGGGAGGGGACTCTGAAATGTGGAAAACCGGCAGCGTTCACTGATTTCCTACATTTCTGCACGCTCGAGCTTTATAAAGTGAACCCTTAGAGAAAGGTGAGGTGCCTTTGCGGAGGGGTTTCAGCCTTCCCTGCTGCAACACAAGCCAGTTGTGCCCCCACAACACCCCTGCAATGCAGCAGAACTTCCCTTGGCACGAGAGGACAAATCATGGAATGGTTTGGGATGGAAGGGACCTCAAAGCCCATCCAGTCCCATCCCCTGCCATGGGCAGGGACACCTCCCACTACATCAGGGGGCTCCAAGCCCCATCCAACCTGGCCTGGAACACCTCCAGGGATGGGGGCAGCCACCACTGCTCTGGGCAACCTGGGCCAGGGCCTCCCCACCCTCACAGCAGAACATTTCTCTCCAAGATCTCATCTCAGTCTCCCCTCTTTCAGTTCAAAACCACTCCCCTCATCCTGTCCCTGCACTCCCTGATCCAGAGCCCCTCCCCAGCTTTCCTGGAGCCCCTTTCAGTCCTGGGAGGCTGCTCTAAGGTCTCCCCAGCATCTTCTCTTCTCCAGGCTGAACATCCCCAACTCTCCCAGCCTGTCCTGAGCCCTCACATCATCTTTGTGGTCTCCTTTGGACTTGTTCCAACAGATCCATGTCCTGGAAGGCTGCCCTAAGGTGCAACAATGAAGTTTTAAGAGTGTGCACAGTGCTACTGCACAGGAATCCAAAACAGATCAGAGAATAGACACTGGTGACAGCAGTCAGCGTGTCTTAGGTGAAAATGAGGTTGGTGACACTGGCCCAGGTTGCCCAGAGAAGCGGTGGCTGCCCCATCCCTGGAGGTGTTCCAGGCCAGGTTGGATGGGGCTTGGAGCCCTCTGATGCAGTGGGAGGTGTCCCTGCCCATGGCAGGGGGTGGCACTGGCTGGGCTTTGAGGTCACTTCCAACACAAACCATTCCACGATTCTATTCTACGATTCTAAAATATTCCTCCTTAGCCGTGTGAGGGAGAGGATCCAGGTGCCAACAGCCCCAGGGCTGCAGTTTATTCTGTGTATGGAGCACACGAGTCTGTGCCGAGAGGGGCCAGAACCTGTTCCTCATGGAAAGAAAAGGCTCTGGTGGAGACTCCGACAGTAGCACCTGCAACAGCAGCACTCGCATCGAGGATGCCACCACCTGCCAAGACTCTTTCCCAAGGATTTGCTCACTGAAAGCCCCCGACCAGGAACACCCCCAGCGAGAAATCACACTCTGGGACAGAAAGCAGGAAGCTTTAAAGAAAATGAAGCCTGGGGTCGTCCAGCAGCTGGTGCCCAGAGCCATGCGGGAAACACAGTCCCGGTGGTGGGGTTTCACAGCAGATGTATCCTGACAAACAGGAAAAATTAACCCAAACCAAAGAAATGAAGCTGTTACCTCAAGCAACCTCAGTCTTGTTGCCATGTCGCTCCCCTTTTCTCTCTAATTAGTGCAGAAATGGCAAGGCTGCCCAGCACTGCTCATCCCCCAAGACACGAGTGAGACTTGGACAACTCACTGCAACGCCACGTTGTGCCTTGGGCTGCTCATCCCTCTCCTCCGCTCTGGGGATGTTTCCCACAGTTGCTTTTGGGGTGAATGACCAGGTGTTTGGTCATTCCAGCTGCATCCTCTGCACTTCTCAATGCCGCTCCAGGAACAGGCACGCGTGAGAAAGCACAGCCAGCAGCAACTCAAGGGCTGTGGACACTTGAAAAGCCTCTCAACAGGGACCCAGGCTGCTACTGACCCAGAACGGTGCAAAAAGAGTCATTCTGTGCCTTGCTCGCTTCTAAAGGCGCTGGGTTTTCAGAGAATCATGGAATGGTTTGGGTTGAAAGGGACATCAAAGCCCATCCAGTGCCACCCCCTGCCATGGGCAGGGACACCTCCCACTGCATCAGGGGGCTCCAAGCCCCATCCAACCTGGCCTGGAACACCTCCAGGGATGGGGCAGCCACCACTGCTCTGGGCAACCTGGGCCAGGGCCTCCCCACCCTCAGTGTGAAGAATTTCTTCCTAATGTCCAATCTAAATCTCCCCCCTTCCAATTTAAACATGTTCCCCTCATCCTGTCTCCCCAGGCCCTTGGAAAAAGCCCCTCCCCAGCTTTCCTGGAAGGTATTGGAAGTTTTGCTTGTATCCTGCTCCAAACTTCACCTGCCTGTTGTCCTATCATACATATCCAGCATTAAAATATCCCCAAAAGGCTTCAGAATTAACGCTGCGCGGAAGCAAAGTGAAGGATCTGTGCCTGGGAGCGACTCTTTCAGGAAGTCTGAATATGTAGATCTATATTAATGTAGATTTTATATCCCGCTTATCTTCAGTAGAGCTCTAAGAACCAGACAGGGTTTGCTTCCAGCTGAAAGCATAAGCTTCGGGAACGTTAATAATAGAGCAAGACGCAAATGAAGCCCAATTACAGCAACATTACCATAGAATGACCCAAGCTGTAAGGGACCCACAAGGACCATCGAGTCCAACTCCTGTCCCTGCACAGGACACCCCAACATTCACACCGTGGGGCTGAGGGCCTTGGCCAAACGCTGCTGGAATATTGTCAGGCTGGGACTGCTTCCCTGGGAGCTGTTCCAGGGCTCCAACACCCTCTGGGGGAAGAACCTTCTCCTGATGTCCAACCTCACCCTCCCCTGGCATCTCCCTGCCATTCCCTGGGCTCCTGTCCTTGGTCACCAGAGAGAAGAGCTCAGCGCCTGCTCCTCCTCCTCCCCGTGTGAGGAAGCTGCAGAGCACAATGAGGTCCCCTCAGTCTCCTCCAGGCTGAACAGACCCAGTGACTTCAGCCTCTCCTGGTACGATTTCTCCTCTGGACACTCCCCAGCTTTGTGGCCTCCTCTGGACACTCTCCAGCAGTTTGATGCCTTTTTATCCTGTGGCCCCCAAACCGCACACAATATTGGAGGTGGGGCCTCCCCAGCGCAGAGCAGAGCGGGACAGGACACACGGGGGAGCACTGTGTGGTGGAGAGGGAGCCTGAGCGCAGGGTGAGCAGCGCTGCACCTCAGCATGCACATGGAGCATCCAAAAGCAGCTCAAAAGAGTGGCTCTGCTTTGGGGTTTCACTCTTTTAAAGCACAAAAGAGGCCGAGGGGCTGAATTCTGCACCATTATTCAGCAAAGCAAGTGACCCAATGGTCACAGCCTTTTTGTAGAAGCCCAATTTTTGAGTTAAAAGGGGAAAACAACAAGCGAGGCCGAAGCAAAGCAAAGCAAAGAGCAGCTGGGATACAAATCCGTGCGCCCACAACTAAACACACACCCTCTTTAGAAGCAGTTTGTACCTTTGATGAGTCGATACCACTGTTTGCAGACAAGGGCAGCGGTTTTGTGCTCCTGATACGGCGAGAGGAAGGACAGGATATATTCCAAAACCTCTTCTGGGAGCTCCAACATCGATCTGTTGTGCCTCGTCTCCTCGACCTCCAGCTCAGCGTGTGGCTCGTCGTCTTGCTCCATCGTCCCTTCGACCACAGCGTCTTCTGGATCCACGGCCATGAAACCATCATCTTCACTGTCCGAGGAACTGGCCATGGCATTCCACTTCACAGCTTCACAGGGGGAAAAGAGACAAGAGTAAGGTCAAAGAGAATGGACAGCATCAGAAATGCACGGCCACCAACGGTCCCCAAGCTCTATCCTGCAAACTCCAAGCTGAGGACGTGGTTTCTACAGGTAGAACGTGTTTTAGGAACAAGCACGGGTGCCACGTCCTCTCAAGCCACTTCACCTCAGCCCCATCACTGCAGACAAACGGTACCAGCGGGAGGAGAACAAAACCCACTAGAGGAGTTGCAGCCTCTCCAACCCTTGTTTGCTCGCCGGGCATGAGACAGCATCACGCTGCCACGCTGGGAACCTCTCTACTTGGCACCGCCAGGCTGGGAAAAGGGATCCCCACTGAACTGAGAGCAGCTCGAGGAGAGGCAGGATTGAAGCAAGAGCTTTGCAGCCCTTCTCCTGCAAAACCAGTTTTGCCAGTGAGCCGGTTTTGCCCCAGCAACATCTCAGCAGCACAAGGAAAGAAATCCCTGTGTGTCGTGTCCCCCGTCCCCGTCCCCCGTCCCCCCCCCCCCCCGTTCCTTCTTTTTTTATTAAGCATTCGCACGCAGTCGCTCGCTGACAGTGGGTGAGGAAAGAGAAACTCCCACGGGATTTATGGCTGGTGAAAGGCTGGAATATTAAATATTGCAGCTCCAGCTGTTCGGAACATCTTAAGGACAAGGTAATGAACTGATGACAGAAATATATTGGGGAAATAAATCCATCTTAACGAGCGGCTGTGTCCGATCCAGCATCATCTGCACCAGTTTGGCACTGTCTGCAGTGAAATCTGTGCCTGTTGCTCCAAAACAAATCCCTGGATACTCTTTCTTAGGAAGCAGCCGACCTGTTTTGGGGAGGGCAGTGATAATTTCCCCTTCTGGCACTGCTGGGTGAAGACCAAGCGACACAACTGCTTGGAGACTGCACACGCATTGATAGCTCAGACCAAAATGAGAGCCCACGAGGGTGACACGGGGACTTTCTTCTCCAGAATCCGCAGTCACAAATTCCCTGTTTGCCATTTCCCAGCACAGCAGGGTGTGCTGAAGGACCCGAAACAGAGCAAGCACTCACCTCTTAATGTCACTCAGCACTCTGAACTCCACCAGGGAGAGGCTACCCAGCCATCGACCGTGACAATGGGATACAGATCAACACAGCCTAGGGGACAAGTCCCACCTGCAGCGAGCCCAGAAGCACACCTGCTCCTCAAGGTGCTTTTTTTACCAAACGTACTTAAATACAAGCATCTTGTACGACGTTGGTCATAAAATACAGCATCTTATCGTAGAATTGTGGAATGGTTTGGGTTGGAAGGGACCTCAAAGCCCACCCAGTGCCACCCCCTGCCATGGGCAGGGACACCTCCCACTGGATCCGGGAGCTCCAAGCCCCATCCAACCTGGCCTGGAACACCTCCAGGGATGGGGCAGCCACCACTGCTCTGGGCACCCTGGGCCAGGGCCTCCCCACCCTCACAGCAAAACATTTCTCCCCAAGATCTCATCTCAATCTCCCCCTTTTCTGCTCAAAACCCTTTACCCCTCATCCCATCCCTGCACTCCCTGATCCAGAGCCCCTCCCCATCTTTCCTGGAGCCCCTTTCAGCACTGGGAAGCTGCTCTAAGGTCTCCCCAGAGCCTTCCCTTCTCCAGGCTGAGCCACCCCAATCTTATTTTTACCAAACTCTTAATATTGCAGAAAATATGCCTGAAAGGAATTTAAGTTACCCAGAATCAGGAATAAACCAAGCTGTTACAAGCTTCCAGCAAAGCAGATTCTACTGTCTAGCCCAGCTAAACCCATCCCAGCACAAACCAAGCCAAAGAGCCACGGGAACAGCAGACAGCAGAGACGCAGAGCCGAAAAGCTTGCCATGAGAACTCATTCATACTCAGAAAAATTACATTTGACAGCATTATTCTCTGCTTCTGTCAGGTCCCCTGATGAAGCAGCATTGGAAAATCCTAGGGGCTGTCAATCTTCAGGAGAAACCACGTCAAAACGTGAACTTACAGTTCTCATCCTAACAGACGCTCGGCGCGTTTTCCTGTGTCAGAAATCCCTCTTGGAGTCAATGTTATGACAGGGGAAGGCTGGAACTCAAACGCTTTGACACAAAGCCAGCAAACCGCGTTACGCAGCAGATAACACAAATTCCCAAAGATTAAGGAATGGAAAACTGGAGAGAAAAAAAAAAAAAAGCAGAGCTGCACTAAAAAAATCATTTAAAAAAAGAGAATTGGGGCTTTTCCAAGAAAAAGCCTCTCACGTCGTGAAGCGCATGTGTCGATTCCCACCCTGACACAGCACGGCGCGAAGCCAAAGGCTCTCGGTGCTCCTGCTTTGGGATGCGGTTTCACTCGAGCCGGGGAGGTACAAGAAATGAGGGTTGGTTTCTATCTCAGAGCTTGGGAAACCAGAGCGCAGCTCATCTACCCAGGTCCTTCACACCTTACAAACGTGCCAGGAAACCCAACGGAACACGTTCACATCCCAAGCAGGTCCAACGGGACCCCCCGCGGGGGCCAGCACGAACATATGCCACGGCTCGACAGGCTCACGCACGACATCTGCTACGCTGGCAAGGTCTGGAAGCAAAGGTTGTGTCTTTCTCAACAGCTTTGATTTACCCTTTAAATAACGACTAAAACCTGCTGGAGGAAGCCAGCTGAGAAGGGCAGGAACGTCTGCCTGGTTTGCAAGGGCTTTTTTCAGTTATTAAATCCCATTTTCGATCCTCCAGAACAACAACACAGCAACTTAATCCCAGTGCAAACCAGGTTGGGGGTCAGGAAAGCATCTCTAAAGCCCATGTTTAAAAGGCAGAAGGAGCAGGGAAACCCCCCGATGCCTCCCAGCAGCAGATTTGGGGATGGAGAAGCTGCACCGAGTTTTGTCTGATGTTATAAATATTCAAATGCATCCACTTCGCTGCATCCTCGCTTTCTAAACATTTCAGCAGTTTCCAACTTTTCACGCCCACACTGTTATTTTTCTTAAGGAAAACAAGACTGGCAACCAACTCAACTCCCCAAAGGAAGGTCACCGTCAAAATAAACCCTCAAGCTTGACCTGCTGAGGATGAAGTTCTGCTCTTATGGCACGGGAATAGCAGGATGGGAATAACCACCCCAAGACTGCAAAGCAGCAAAAGCCCCGTCCTATAGCTCTGCTCCAGCATTGAAATAAGAAAAAGGAACCCAAGTAGTTGGAACAAGAGCGCTAACGCATCCCAGCCAGCTCCTGTCACCAATTAGAGAATGGGTTGGGTTGGAAGGGACCTCAAAGCCCAGCCAGTGCCACCCCCTGCCATGGGCAGGGACACCTCCCACTGGATCAGGGGGCTCCAAGCCCCATCCAACCTGGCCTGGAACACCTCCAGGGATGGGGCAGCCACCACTGCTCTGGGCAACCTGGGCCAGAGCCTCCCCATCCTCATCCTGAAGAATTTCTTCCTAATGTCCAATCTAAATCTTCCCCCTTCCAGTTTAAAGCCGTTCCCCCTCTTCCCATCACTCCAGACCCTTGTAAAAAGCCCCTCCCCAGCTTTCCTGGAGCCCCTTTCAGTCCTGGGAGGCTGCTATGAGGTCCCTTTGGATCCTTCTCTTCTCCAGCTGAACAACCCCAACTCTCTCAGCCTTCAGTAGATTCATGAGAGAAAATCCCATGCCAGCATTTTTACTCATTATCTGATGAGCAGAAGGGAGTGTTCCTATCCCATTCACATTTAGGACAGATGCTGTGGGTGCTTTCTCCCTCATCCTGGCTGTCCAGGTAGTTCTGCTTGTGCCAAGCTGGGCTTCAGGTTGGACGTGGGCTAAAATGAATCCCTGAGCCCTCAAAAAGCCGCAGCGATGGGATTTGAGCAGTTGTGTCTCATCCAAAAGGATGTGCAAGTCAATTAATTCACCAGGATGGATGCAGGAGTCTCTTGCTGCTTGGACCCATCACTGGGAACACCAACATTAGTCCCTTTAAGCACCACCTTTTAATTTACACCCTACGTTCTTGTTCTAAACTGCTTTTCTATCCCAGCAGCAGAAACGCTGTGCGGGGTTCAGAAATCCCCCTGCAGCCTCTCCGAGGGGGAATCAGAGCTGGAAAGGAACACGTAAAGACACGCTTGAAGGGCGAGCGAAACACAGCTCTGCCCGCGCTGATCGAATCTGCCTGGCCCTTCCCAAAAGCTGCACCTCTGCCAGCTGGCAAAACATTTTATAACCCCTTTTCTCCTTTCTGAGCACTTCAATTCTCCCTCTTTCCTCTCCTGAAATGATTTCAGAACCTGCTATTCATTTTCCTAACGCAAATGATCCACTGCAGCGAAACAAGCAGATGAAAAATATTAAAAGCACGTTAAAAAAAGCCCAAACCGTGGGGGTTTAAGCCCTTCTGGAAGCTGTGAAACCTGGTAGCCACCTCAGGCAGACCAGTAGCCACCTTGGGCAGCTTGGTAGCCACCTCAGGCAGTCTAATAGCCACATCAGGCAGTCTAGTAGCCACATCGGGCAGCCCCGTAGCCAAATCCCCTCTGGATCCAAGGATTCCCTACCTGCAGGCACCTCTCCTGGTCCCACGGACCCCAGTTTGCAGGAGTGGGTAGCACTGGTGGTTCCCATCCCGAGCTGCCTCCTCCCCGCGCTCGTGCTCGCAGCCGGTTTGAGAAGCGCTTGAACCCGCAGGGGTTTTGACCTGGCTGCTTTTTTTTTTTTTTTTTTTTTTTAAGAGTCAACAGATTTTAAGAGGGGAAAAAAAAAAACCTCTGAGGGAAAATTCCTAAATGAAAATAAGAAGCCGTGTAACAGGACTGAGTCAGAGCACATCAGTCACAAGGGAATGCACATTTTCACATGCCACACACAACTCTCTCTCTCCACACACCATCAGATGAGTTCTCACCTGGGAAAAAAAGAGCAGGAATAAAGGTGTGTGAAAGGGCCCAGCCCTGGCCGGCTGCGGCGGCTGAGGGGGAGAGGGATCCACAGCACACAAGGGTTAATTGCACTTGGCAATCAGGAGTGGCTGCGTTAATTTAGGGGTGGAAGGCAGCAGCTGCCTCAAACCCAGAGCCTTCCTTCTGTTTCCCAGTACCTCAAGGGGCTCCAGGAAAGCTGGGGAGGGGCTTTTTCCAAGGACTTGGAGTGATGGAAAGAGGGGGAATGGCTTTAAACTGGAAAAGGGAAGATTTAGATTGGACATCAGGAAGAAATTCTTCACAATGAGGGTGGGGAGGCCCTGGCCCAGGTTGCCCAGAGCAGTGGTGGCTGCCCCATCCGTGGAGGTGTTCCAGGCCAGGCTGGATGGGGCTTGGAGCCCCCTGACCCAGTGGGAGGTGTCCCTGCCCATGGCAGGGGGTGGCACTGGGTGGGCTTTGAGGTCCCTTCCAACCCAACCCATTCCATGATTCTGTGATTCACCGCTGGCAGCAGTTAGAGCTGACCCACTGGAAAACCAACTGCTGGGCAAGTTCAACAACAAAAAAGGGAGATTTTAGTTAAAAAAAGAGGAAGCAAAGGCCCTGGGAACCGAGCACTGAGCAATATCCTGTCTGTGCCACTGTCAGGAATCGTGCACACGCGAAGAAGCAAGACCTCAGGGACACCTGCACCACAGTTCTCTCCTTATCCTGACAAACCAGGCAGTTATGAGCGCTGGGAAGCAAAGCTTTTCCCTTTCGCTGCCGTCCAACAGGAAATTGGGTTTTTCTTTCATATAAGACGCAGCTTCACCCACAGAAACACAGGTTTCCTAAATTCCACCTGCAAGGAAAATTCAAATACACCGAGCTTCCAGCGCTGCCACCCTGCCATGTGTTTTCCCTGATAAAGCAGCGTTTTTATAGAGACTCCAGAGCCAAACTCAAGCTTTCATGACTTTTTGTAACAGTGCACCACATTGTAACGAAACAGCGTGATTACAACAGAAATTTAATGGCTATTTTTGCAATAAAAAGGTTTGGAGGTACCAGCAATCCCTCCCACCTGGACGATAACGAGCCGACCCTTGGCTGCTCCAGATTTTTTGATTCTAAGCTTTCAGAAATAAATATAAAGTAGTAATAAAACACAACACAGCAAGATTTATCGCACGTTAACCTAAAATTTCAAGAAGCCTTTGGCCAATGCCCTCAGCTCCATGGGGTGAATGTTGGGGTGTCCTGTGCAGGGACAGGAGCTGGGCTCAATGGTCCTTGTGGGTCCCTTCCAACTCAGGACGTACTGTGATTCCATAAAAAATGAATTCTCTCTGATCCATCTTTCTACAGAATTAAAGCACTCAGAATGACAAAGAGATTTTGAGGTTTATTCTGAATTTATTACAGAACACAGAGCCAGGCAGCACGTGTTTTGGGTATTTCTCACGTGTACGGTTCGTGAGAACAAAGGGAAATGGTGGAGTTTAACGACACCACACTTCAGGTGTGCACAGTGAAATCTGCCACTGGAATTTGCTGATGGAATAAACACAGGGAAAACTCAAAATTAACCTAAAGCTTCAGGAAATATTAACAAATCCAGAGCCAGACTAAAAAGCAAAGGCACCGGGTCTGTAATGGTTTTCAGCTGAAACAGAGGAGATTGTGATAGCGGGAAGAAATGTTTTGCTGTGAGGGTGGGGGGGCCCTGGCCCAGGGTGCCCAGAGCAGTGGTGGCTGCCCCATCCCTGGAGGTGTTCCAGGCCAGGTTGGATGGGGCTTGGAGCCCCCTGATCCAGTGGGAGGTGTCCCTGCCCATGGCAGGGGGTGGCACTGGCTGGGCTTTGAGGTCCCTTCCAGCCCAAACTATTCCATGACTCTATGGTTCCGTCTCCATCCACCTCTGCAGAATGCCCAGAAACAAGCTGAGCATTCCAACATCCAACAAAAGGCCCCAATGCATCCATAACAAACAGGATCTGAAGACTTCTGAGCTCCTTTTGCCAGCATTATTACCCTTAAAACAACTCACATTGTTTAACATGGCACAATAGAAGCTATTCTATCACTTATTTAGGTACCCCTTGAGCTCACACACCTGCTGTTGGCCAACACGCCCCTGGTGTGACCACACCGGGTGTTAAATAACATTTATCCTTAGGATAAAAAGCTGATCTGGGAGCCTCAGGCATTTATCCACAGGGCACCGTGCTCCTCAGGGTTCCCTAATAAACACTCAAGCCTCTATGTGCACACCTCCAGCTCTAAAATCTCAGGAATCGCTCAACAACGCTCCATCCCTCCAACCACACTGGAAATCAGACTGGATATGAACCCCAGCTGGGCTTTTCTGGATACAGAAAGGGTCGTTTGAGGGACTTAGACCCAAATTTGTTGTGTCGTGAGAACTGCTTTGTGTGGGTGCAACAATGGGCTGGGTCTGCACCCAGCTTTGCTCTTATGATCCACCCCCTCTCCTGGAATCACCCCGAATTCCACAGGGCTGGAAATCAGCAGGATCCCAGGCTCACACACTCCCTCTACCGGCTCCCGGCAAACCCTTAATTAAAATTATTCTCGCCTAACTTATTCTAGCAAAACAAATCATCATCGTTCATTTCAAACTGGTGGAAAAACTGCCTGCTGGCCAGAAAACAGGAATGATCCCTGAGCGAGCAAATAAGAGGCTTTGAGACTTGTAAATAGAGGGTTTTACAGGAAATGTGGTCTGAGGACACACACTTGGACAGCAGCTGTGTGGATAAGAACATTTGATGTGATTTTCCATACCTACCCAAGCCTGCCTGTGCGATTCATCAGTGAGAACTCCTGCTTGGCAATCATGGAATGGTTTGGATTGGAAGGGACCTCAAAGCCACCCCCTGCCATGGGCAGGGACACCTCCCACTGGATCAGGGGGCTCCAAGCCCCATCCAACCTGGCCTGGAACACCTCCAGGGATGGGGCAGCCACCACTGCTCTGGGCACCCTGGGCCAGGGCCTCCCTGCCCTCACAGCAATAAATCTCTAGTTGGTTTAAGCAGCAGGACAAACGGTCAAGATCCCATTTTCCAGCACCTCTGTTACGAGGCCAGGCTGAGAGAGCTGGGGCTGTTCAACCTGAAAAGAAGCCTCTGAGAAGGGACCTTAGAGCAGCTCCCAGGACTGAAAGCGGCTCCAGAAAAGCTGGGGAGGGTTTTTTTACAAGAGCCTGGAGTGACAGGCAAGGGGGAACAGCTTTAAATTGGAAGGGAGGAAATTTAGATTGGACATTGGGAAGAAATTCTTCACGCTGAGGGTGGGGAGGCCATGGCCCAGGTTGTCCAGAGCAGTGGTGGCTGCCCCATCCCTGGAGGTGTTCAAGGTGGAACTGGATGGGCTTTGAGATCCCTTCCAGCCCAAACGATTCCATGTTTCTATGAAAATTCAGGCTCAATGTTTTGCTGCAGGAACAGGAAAATGAAATCAAGCAGAGGCTTGGTCAGAGTTTACCAGAGGGACAACAGATCATGCAAGCGCTCACCTTCAACCCTCTGGCTCCCCAACATGACTTGGTCTATGGCTCAGCACGCGCTTGTGAAGGAGGAGCACTGGGGGAGAACTGAATGTTTGCAATAGAGCAAAGTTATTTCGCAGTCTGGATCCACAAACCGCAACACTCCTGTACTGGCTGAGAAATCTACAGCGTGAGCAGCCTAGAGACATCTCATCCAAAGCCAAGATGAGCCCGAGGGTGCTGGCTTTCAGGCCAGAAAAATAAGGATGCTCTGGAAAGAGCCACATATTAGCGCAGGCTCGGTAGCCAAGGTTTAATTTAAATCGATCTCCGCAGCTTTCAGCCAGAGTGCTGACTGCGCAGCGGGGCATGAGGCAGTGTTTTCATCTTTGTTAGCAAGCAGGGCACCAAGATATCTTGTACCATCTCGACACGGACGTTATCAGCGTGTGAACAGTGCAGACGATGCTCTCCACTCCATCTACCACTGCGAGGGAGGGGATTGTCCCGCTCTGCTCCGCACTGGGGAGGCCCCACCTCCAATATTGTGTGCAGTTTGGGGCACCACAGAATAAAAAGGACATCAAACTGCTGGAGAGTGTCCAGAGGAGGCCACAAAGCTGGGGGAGGGTCTGGAGGGGAAATCATATGAGGAGCGGCTGAAGTCACTGGTTCTGTTCAGCCTGGAGGAGACTGAGGGGACCTCATCGCTGCTTATTGTTTCCTCACAAGGGAAGGAGGAGAAGCAGGCGCTGAGCTCTTCTCACTGGTTATCAATGACAGGACCCCAACGAATGGCAGGGAGATGACAGGGAAGAGTTAAGTTAGATATTAGGAAGAAGTTCTTCCCCCAGAGGGTGTTGGAGCCCTGGAACAGCTCCCAGGGAAGTAGTCACAGCCTGACAATATTCCAGCAGCGTTTGGCCAAGGCCCTCAGCCCCACGGGGTGAGTGTTGGGGTGTCCTGTGCAGGGACGGGAGTTGGACTCGATGGTCCTTGTGGGTCCCTTCCAACTCAGGGCATTCTGTGATTCTGTGATCTAAACTCCCAGCAGATGAGCTGCTCAGCCGTGACATGCGGTGTGCCTAACAGAACAAAAACCTGTTTCTGCCATGTCCACTCATCTGATCACATCAAATAAATACACATCCCACCTCCAGAGTGGTTCGTGCAATTCCTGGTGTGAAGCCTTTGATGGAAGGTGCCAACCACGGTGTTAACCATCTCGCAGACATTGCCCAGGAGCAGGGCTGGATGGCACCAAAGGGAATTTAAAGGCAGATCTGTTTGCAAAACAGCAATTGAACAACACAGAAAATAGTTTCTCTCTCTTCGTGGCGGAAATAAAAGGAGTTTACACTGACAGGGATCTGCTCGGCCACAAAGTCCTCCAGCCACATTGCAGGTACCTGCCCAGCACAACCTTAAATGCCTTCACACCTTACAACAGGGTAGCATGGGCGGGCATTCCAGCACACCGCAGCGGCAATTAACCCCGTTTTATAGGTGAGGAAACAAAAGCATGGTGGAGCTGAGGTCAAGGCAGCCCTTGACAGTCCTGGGATCACAATGCTGGAGGTTTCTGGCTCCCTGAGCTGTGCTGAAGAAACCAGGCACCACCTCTCCTGGGTGATAGAGATAGTGTCAGGAGTGCTGTGTTGTTTCTGATGGGTGAGGTGGAAACAGATACGCTAAGGGAAACCAAAAGGTGATGGGAAAGAGCAACATTTATGAGAAGGAAGCACAGAGCTGAAGCACTCAACACCCATGAAGGGGCTTAAGCATCAGAACGTGGCTGGATGCCACGGGGGTTTTCATAGCATCATGGAATGGGTTGGGTTGGAAGGGACCTCAAAGCCCATTTCCACCCCCTGCCACGGGCAGGGACACCTCCCACTGGATCAGGGGGCTCCAAGCCCCATCCAACCTGGCCTGGAACACCTCCAGGGATGGGGCAGCCACCACTGCTCTGGGCACCCTGGGCCAGGGCCTCCCCATCCTCAGCATGAAGAATTTCTTCCTAATGTCTCATCTAACTCTTCCCCCTCCCAGTTTAAAGCTGTTCCCCCTTGTCCTGTCACTCCAGGCCCGTGCAAAAAGCCCCTCCCCAGCTTTCCTGGAGTCCCTTTCAGTCCTGGGAGCTGCTCTAAGGTCTCCCTGGAGCCTTCTCTTCTCCAGGCTGAACAAGCCCAATCTCCCAGCCTGGCCTCACAGCAGAGGAGCTCAGCCCTTTTAGCAGAAGACATTAACTCAGGAGGGCAAACACCCACCAGTCCCTGCACTGTGAGGCTCTGTAGCCCCCATCTCGCTGTACAGAGCGGTGCCTGAGGGGCCAGGGGACAAATGCAATCCAAGGGCATCGCTAGAGCCTGGCAGAGGCACACGGCAGCTTCCAGGCAGGAGTGAGTTTGAGGTAGCGCGTTTTCTTGGCGCTCAGAACGCTGTGGTGCTGGCGATAGCCAGTGAAGGCTGTCTAGACAGCATCTCTTATATTCCCTCTCAATGCGGCGCTGGGAAAGCTCTTCTGGCACTGCAGCCTCTGCTGAGCACGTCTCTCCCATAAACCAGCATCCTGGGGTGGAAAATCCCATCCAGCTCGTGAACAGTGGTGTCCTTTAAAGTCAGGAGCAGAGCACTGAGCGGTGAGATACTGGCACAGGTTGCCCTGGGAAGTTGTGGATGCCCCAGCCCTAGAAGTGTTCAAAGGCTACAGGGGCTCCAGGAAAGCTGGGGAGGGACTTTTTCTAAGGGCCTGGAGTGACAGGACGAGGGGGAACGGCTTTAAATTGGAAGGGGAGGATTTAGATTGGACATCAGGAAGAAATTCTTCACAATAAGGGTGGGGAGGCCCTGGCCCAGGTTGCCCAGAGAAGCCGTGGCTGCCCCATCCCTGGAGGTGTTCCAGGCCAGGTTGGATGGGGCTTGGAGCCCCCTGACCCAGTGGGAGGGGTCCCTGCCCATGGCAGGGGGCGGCACTGGATGGGCTTTGAGGTCCCTTCCAACCAAAACCTTTCAATGATTCCTTTAAACCTTTCAGGAGGTGACACAGATGGGAAAGAAAGGAAAAATACTTTCCTCTTTGGTATTACAAGCGCGCAGAACAGCCCACAGGGTGGGGGTGACTACAACCCTGTTACTATAGAACAGGAAGGACCGCTCTGTGTCCCCTCTGACACCGTGGCTTTGGAGGACAAAGAAATAGGGCTGACACCCCAGGGAAAACCCGGGCACCGCAGCATGAAGGGCTGCAAACAGCACCAGCACTGCGCAGGCGGCTGAGTACCTGTGGGAAAACACAACCCATCAGCCAACAATTCCATTTCCAATAGTTTTCACAGGAGCCTGACAGCCTGGATGGGGATTTGCTGCTGTTTCCACACACTTGGAGAGTCTGCCTGCCTTTTTATAGGTGTTTTTATTCCCCAGCTAAGAAGAAAGGCAATGCAGTGAGAACCATGGAATAGTTTGGGTTGCAAGGGACCTCAAAGCCCACCCAGTGCCAGCCCCTGCCATGGGCAGGGACACCTCCCACTGCATCAGGGGGCTCCAAGCCCCATCCAACCTGGCCTGGAACACCTCCAGGGATGGGGCAGCCACCACTGCTCTGGGCAACCTGGGCCAGGGCCTCCCCACCCTCACAGCAAAACATTTCTCCCTAAGATCTCATCTCAGTCTCCCCTCTTTCAGCTCAAAACTGTTCTCCCTCATCCTACCCCTGCACTCCCTGATCCAGAGCCCCACCCCAGCTTTCCTGGAGCTCTGCTCTGCACTCACACCTTTCAGTACTGGGAGGCTGCTCTAAGTTCTCCCCCGAGTCTTCTCTTCTCTAGGTATTCAAGAAGCTCTGGACAACTTCCAGCAGTTCCACCACCCTACCTTAACCCTTCAAAATCTCACGTTATTACATAATCTGCCCAAGCACAGAACAAACCAAGTCAGACAAATGTTGAAACACACGTCTGAAACAGATCAAGAGACACAGCAGGTCTGGGTGGGAAATCTCTGCAGTCTGAACTGGGTTGGAAAAGCACCTTTTAGGTCCCGGCTGTTTCAGTAGGTGTTCAGCTGGCAAGGAGAAACATGCAAGAAATGGAGAAGCAAACACACTCCACAGCATGGTCTGATCCAGAGCTCCAGGAGAACATCTGCAGCTCCTGAAACAGCTGCTCTTGGAGGCAAGACCCACTTTTGCTGCATCTTAGTCAACGCAAGCCGCAGTCTGCGATGCAGATGTGTCACCCTGCTCTCCTTTAATCTGAGACGCAAGTGACTTCCAAAGGGATTTTGACCTGAATTGCTAAAATACATCACAAAGCTGTGTGAGCTGCTAACGGCAGCGCAGCCCAACCACCCGGGTGCAGCTCTCGGGGACAGCGCCAACTGCAGATGGGTCAGAAAAAGCACTCCAAAAAGGAGCTCCTACCTGCAGGAAGAGCCAGATCCCTCTTTTCCAAGCTTTTACCGGGATTTGGACCAAACCTCTGGCTCCAGGTCCTTCCACAAGTGCTTGCAGATATCCCCACATGAAGCTGCACTGCAAAAGCCAAGGGCTGGAAACTCGTGTTCAACCTTAACAAATCTGTTGGCCACAACCGAACACATGGGGAAGAAGAATCATAGAATCATGGAATGATGGTCTCCCCACCTTCAGTGTGAAGAATTTCTTCTCAGTGTCCAACCTAAATCTTCCCCTTTCCAGATTCAAGCTGTTCCCCCTTGCCTGTCACTCCAGGCCCTTGGAAAAAGTCCTTCCCCAGCTTTCCTGGAGTCCCTTTCAGTCCTGGGAGGCCGCTGTGAGGTCCCCCCAGAGCCTTCTCCTCTCCAGGCTGAACAACCCCAACTCTCTCAGCCTGTCCTCAGAGCAGAGCTGCTCCAGCCCTGGGATCATCTCCGTGGCCTCCTCTGGACTCGCTCCAACAGATCCATGTCCTTTTTGTATTGGGGATTCCAGAACTGGACACAGGACTCCAGGTGGGGTCTCACAAAAGCAGACTAGAACTTCCTGAAGAGCAGGAAGCCTCTTCCAGCACATCCTGTGGAAGTGGCTGGAATGGAAGCAGGCTGCGCCCAGACCCAACGCCTCCTCGAAGGCCTGAATGGACCTTTACAAACCAGCAGGGAGCGCAGAGCATCCCCATTCCACGAGCACAGCCCATGTCACTCCTGTTACACATTAAATTTTCTGTGATTAAGGAGCTCATGTCCACTATCCTTGGGAACTCACGGTGCCTCAGGAAGGCACCCACCAACACCAGTGGTCTGAAACCCCGCAGCCAAATGTAACATGTTTGACATCAGCAATAAACCATCCCAGACGTTTATACTAACCACAGCAGGAACATTTGCTCTCCAGGTGACACTTCTTGTCAGTCTTCCCTGACAGCCAAACACAGACAATTTGAGTCCTGGAGACTAAAGCTGCAGCAAACTCCAATTAAGTCTAAAATCCTGCCTTTAAAGTTCACCAGAGTGAACCAGTGCAGTAATCGAACACCTTCCAAACCCAGCGCTTCCTTTGCCACCATGGAAAAAAAGCAGCTTGGGGAGATCTGGTCCTTGGTGAAAACACCTGGAAATGCAGCAGGAAAACCCAAACCTGCCTGGAAACGCAGTGGGGAAACCCAAATCCAATGGGAAACGCAGAGGGAAAACCACCTTCTCTACACACAAACCCTGGGTGGGTGTGGTTCTGCTCTGCCAACAGCACACAGACACAAAATTCCCAGTGAACAAGGATCAAACCCTGGAGAGTCACCACTGTGATTCCTCCTTCTACTACACAGGCATTGCCCTGCCTTGGAAACAGCTGGAATCGTCCTCTCTTTCCCAGTTTTGACACCAGGGAATGACCAAACCCAGCAAACCTGAAGGAAAGCCACCATTCCTCGGCCTTTCTCCAGCACAAGTGTAAGGAAAAGGATAGAGAGATGATGGTGGGAACATGCAGGAAAATAAGGGAACAGCCCCAACATAAGAAGGACATGGAACTATTGGAACAGATCCAGAAGAGGCCATGGAGAGGATCCAAGGGTTGGAGCACCTCCTGTATGAAGACAGGCTGAGAGTTGGGGTTGTTCAGCCTGGGGAGGAGAAGGCTCTGGGGGGACCTTAGAGCAGCTCCCAGGACTGAAAGGGGCTCCAGGAAAGCTGCGGAGGGGCTCTGGATCAGGGAGTGCAGGTATAGGAAAAGTGAGAAAGGTTTTCAGCTGAAAGAGGGGAGATTGAGATGAGATCTTAGGGAGAAACGTTTTGCTGTGAGGGTGGGGAGGTCCTGGCCCAGGGTGCCCAGAGCAGTGCTGGCTGCCCCATCCCTGGAGGTGTTCCAGGCCAGGTTTGGATGGGGCTTGGAGCCCCCTGATGCAGTGGGAGGTGTCCCTGCCCGTGGCAGGGGGTGGCACTGGGTGGGCTTTGAGGTCCCTTCCAACACAAACCATTCCATGATCAGCGAGGCTCTCATCTCCTGAATTAACACCGGCTCGATGTGCCTCCTTTGGGGGGCTGAGCCTGGGCTGTGATCGATCCCAAGCCACTCGTTAGGATGCTGCAGCTTCACCAGGGAGTCGGGGCGGTGCGAGGCAGCGATTGATTCCTGAAGGGCACGGTGGGTAAAGGCATCACCACAACCAGGTTACAAATCCAGGTCAGCGGTGGCGCAAACGCCATCTATTTTAATTCCTGTCCCCTTTAGCATCGGGGAAGGCTTCCAGCTGCCGCCCCGCGGCCCCGCCAGCCTCATCAGTGCTAATTAAAGCCATTTTAATACAAACACCATCCCTGGCCATTAGCTGGGCTGTCTCACAACCAGAACACCGTCCCCACATCGCGCTGCGGTTCCCTGTGCTGCAGAGAGCGGTTCAGCTCCCATGGCTTCTCTTTTGTTCTTCCACCCAGCATTAATTAGAATTTAGGTTATTCAGAGCTGTGCTCCGGCTCTCACGGCTCCGAAGAAATTCTTTGCCCGATGTGAAAGCCCAAGGAGGCTCGAGTCGAGGTTTGGGCAGCACGAGATGATCCTCCCGAGTGACTGGGATTTATGTGGATGCAGGCTCTCTCTTCCCAGACTGACTGGGATTTACAGGGGATGCAGGCTCTCTCTTCCCAGGTTGTCTGGGATTTATGTGGGATGCAGGGTCTCTTTTACCAGTTCTACTGGGATTTACAGGGGATCCACAAGGGTTTTACCAGTCTGACTGGGATTTATAGGGGATGCAGGCTCTCTCTTCCAAGGTTGACTGGGATTTATGTGGGATGTGGGGTCTATTTTACCAGTTCTACTGGGGTTTTCATTGGACACAGCGTCTCTTTACCAGTTTGACTGGGATTTATATGGGATGCAGAGACCGTCTTACTGGGATTCATGGGGACACAGGCTCTGTTTTATCAGTCTGACTGGGATTTACGGAGGATGCACCAGGCTTTTACCAGTTTGACTGGGATTTACGGGGGATGCACAAGGCTTTTACCAGTTTGACTGGGATTTACGGAGGATCCATGCATCAAACAAGAGCCCCTGCGGTGTCTGCTCAGCCCAGCCCCACCATGACCAAACATAACAATAAATAAATCCGTTCTCAACCCCCGACACGGAATTATCAGCGCAGACAATGGGGAGTAACCCCCTTCCCGAGCCCCGCTGGGCTGATAACACCTCGCTTGCCCCGGCTGCCGATTCAATACAGAGCTTTCAGACCCAAAACCAAACGCAGGGATGCAGGCAGCGGCATGCGGGGTGTGAGCTGCGACCAGGATGCGCACGGATATTTGGAGAATAAAGGCAAAGCGAGCCTCACTTTTGTTTTGACTGACGTGGAGGACATAGGAGCTTTGGGGGCAGCACACGCCCCCCACACTGCCCAGTGCTGATGGGGTTGGGGGGCACCTGGGGGGTTGGGGAGCAGTAAAAGGGAATCCTGGGGGTTTGGAGAGGGAACAGGGGAAGCCTGAGGGTTTTGAGAGTGGGGGGAAAAGGGGAATCTTGGGGGTTTGGAGAGGGAGGGGAACAGGGGAATCTTGGGGGTTTGGAGAGGGGGGGAACGGGGAATCTTGGGGGTTTGGAGAGGGGGGGAACGGGGGAATCTTGGGGGTTTGGAGAGGGGGGGAACGGGGGAATCTTGGGGGTTTGGAGAGGGGGGGAACGGGGAATCTTGGGGGTTTGGAGAGGCGGAACAGGGGAATCTTGGGGGTTTGGAGAGGGAGGGGAACAGGGGAATCTTGGGGGGGTTGGGGAGGGAGGGGACCAGGGGGAGCTGGGGGGAGAGGGGAAGGCCAAAACCTGGGGGTTTGTTTGGGGAAGGAAGGAGAGAGAAAACTGGGGATTTAGGGAAGGAGGGGAGAAAAACTTGGGGGTTTGGAGAGGGAAGGGGGAAAGAGAAGCTGGGGGTTGGGGAGAAAGAGGGGGAGGGGAAGCTGTGGGTCTGAGGAGGGGGAGAAGGGAAAGCTGGGGGAGGTTGGGGAGATAGGAAGGAACCCTGGGGGTTTGGGGAGGTAACCAAGAATCTAGGGGGTTTGGGGAGGGTGGGAACCTGGGGGAGTAGAAAGGGAAGAGAAACTCGGAGTTTGAGGCAGTGGAAACTGGGGGTTTGGGGAAGGGGAAATGGAAACTGGGGGTTTAGGGAAGTAAGACCTGGGGGTTGGGGAGGGGGGAAAGCAGCAAGGTGGGGGTTTGGGGAGGCAGGGAAACTGGGGGGCTGGGGAGAGGGGAAGGAGAGAAGCTCGGGGGTTGGGGAGGCAGAGGGGAAAGCCTGGGAGCCTGGGGGAGATGGGAAGGAACCCTGGGCTTTTGGGGAGGGAATGGGGGAATTCCAGGGGTTTGTGGAAGATGAAGAAAGGGGAAACCTGTAGGGTTGGGGAGGAGAAACTGGGGTTTTGGGTGGGGGGGAAAACTGGCTTGGGAAGGCGAGGGTGACGATGTGTGGGTTGGGGAGGCAACGGGGAAAGCCTGGGGGGTTGGAGGGGACCCTGGGAGCACCAAGGCAGCCCCGGGGCTGCCCCCCTCCCCAGCTGCTGCTTCCCTGGGCGGGCAAAAAAAGAGAAGTAGAAAGAAGGGGGAAGGGGGGATAAAGGAGGGGGTAACGGTGGGAGTAAGGGGGGCAAGGGGTGGAAAAGAGGGAGGATAAGGGGGGGACAAAGAGAGGAGAGATAAGGGGGGGCAAAGGGGGGCTCAGCCCCACCCTCACGCCCTCAAAGGCGCCTGTTCCGCTGTCCCGCCGCCCTGCCCCCGGGAACAGCCACCGCCCCCCCGCCCCGCGGTGCCGCTCACCTGCCCGTGGCGGTGCCGGGCGCTCAGGGCCACGGGGCCCGCGGGGCCGCCCGGGGGCCGGCGGGGCCCGGCGCCGCCATCTTCCCTCCCCGCCGCCGCGGCCGCCACACCGCGCACGCGCAGCCCGGCCCCGTCACATGACCGCAGGGGCAGGGATAGCGGGGATCACGTGGCGCGCACGCCATGATGGGAAGGTCAATTCTCCATTGCGCAGAGCGGCCTTTCCGGCCCGCCAAGGCTGCCATGTTGTGAGGGGCCAGGACCAGGGACACGCGCGCCCCCCCCGCCGCCGCCATATTGGGAGGGGCGAGCGGGCGAGGCCGCCATGTTGGGGAGGTCTGCCCTGAGGAGAAGGTAGTAGGGCGGCTCCCGCTCCCTGCCCTCCTCCTCGCCCCTCGCCCCGCCCGGGCTCCCCGCCTCAGGCACTGCCTGGGCAAGCAAAGCTGGGGCACAGCGACCCACCCTCCCTGTCCCCTTGCCACTTGCCACAGTTTCACAGTGTCCCTGCCACTCCCCTGATGGGGACCTGTCCCCGTTCCTGAAGCCTGGCCGCCTCCTGAGGTGGAGGAGAAGGGATCCATCCTCATTCCTAAAGCCTGGCCGCCTCCTGAGGTGGAGGAGAAGGGATCCATCCTCATTCCTAAAGCCTGGCCGCCTCCTGAGGTGGAGGGGAAGGGATCCATCCTCATTCCTAAAGCCTGGCCACCTCCTGAGGTGGAGGAGAAGGGATCCATCCTCATTCCTAAAGCCTGGCCGCCTCCTGAGGTGGAGGAGAAGGGATCCATCCTCATTCCTAAAGCCTGGCCGCCTCCTGTGGTGAAGGGGAAGGGATCCATCCTCATTCCTAAACCCTGGCCGCCTCCTGAGGTGGAGGAGAAGGGATCCATCCTCATTCCTAAAGCCTGGCCGCCTCCTGAGGTGGAGGAGAAGGGATCCATCCTCATTCCTAAACCCTGGCCGCCTCCTGAGGTGGAGGAGAAGGGATCTATTCCCATTCCTGAAGGACAGGTGCCCGTTTCACCATGGTGGTGAGAAAAAGCGAGAGCCCTTCCCTGTGGCAGTAGATACATTCGGGAATGTCAGGTCTGCACGACACGCTACCAACTTGTGGGGTGATGTTATTCCACTTGGAAGAGGCAGAGGCAGACACTGCCATCCTCTTTGCCTTCTACAGACCCTCACCCCCTTGTCCTGTCCCTGCACTCCCTGATCAAGAGCCTCTCCCCAGCTTTCCTGTAGTCCCTAGTACTTGGAAGCATGCAGGAATAACGCTGCTGGGATGTGAAACAGGCTACGGATCGAGCCAACAATGTTGGGCTGCTTGAAAACATGGTTCCTGTTTCCTTCTAGAAAAATCCCAGGGCATGGGTAGGAGCAGCCTGAGGCTGCTGCACCCTTTTCTCCCACTGCTGTGAGCCCTGTGGTTCTCCTGGGGAGGGGAGACTTCGGCACCCACCCCTCTGGGATGCCAAAAAGGTTACAGGCTGGAGAGCTGGAGGTTTGCTAAGCTCATGGAGATCAACAAGGTCAAGTGCGGTCCTTGGTTCGGGGCAATCCCAAGCACAAATCCACAAATGGATTTGGGGCAGCCTTGAGGAGAAGGACTTGTGGAGGTGCAGGTGGATGAGAGGCTCCACATGAGCTGAACGTGCGCTCCCAGCCCAGAAACCCCCCGTGTCCTGGGCTGCACCCAGAGCAGGGGGAGCAGCAGGGAGGGAGGGGATTCTGCCCCTCTGCTCCGCTCCGGGGAGACCCCACCTGGAGCCCTGGGTCCAGTTCTGGAGTCCTGAGCACAGGAAGGACCTGGAGCTGTTGGAGCGAGTCCAGAGGAGGCCACGGAGATGATCCAAGGGCTGGAGCCCCTCTGCTGTGAGGACAGGCTGAGAGTTGGGGTTGTTCAGCCTGGAGAAGAGAAGGCTCTGGGGAGACCTTAGAGCAGCTCCCAGGAGTGAAAGGGGCTCCAGGAAAGCTGGGGAGGGGCTCTGGATCAGGGAGTGCAGGGACAGGACGAGGGGGAACGGCTTTAAATGGGAAGGGGAAGAGTTAGATTGGACATTGGGAAAAAATTCTTCACAGTGAGGGTGGGGAGGCCCTGGCCCAGGGTGCCCAGAGCAGTGGTGGCTGCCCCATCCCTGGAGGTGTTCCAGGCCAGGCTGGATGGGGCTTGGAGCCCCCTGACCCAGTGGGAGGTGTCCCTGCCCATGGCAGGGGGTGGCACTGGGTGGGCTTGGAGGTCCCTTCCAACCCAACCCATTCCTTGATTCTATGATTTACATCCTGGGCTTCCAAGTAAACCTGAAAACTCAAGATATGATCCTGTCTGACCACTTTACACCCCACAAACCCCACTCAAGCAGCTCCACTGTGGACACTCAGCCTCCCAAAGCGCGGCTGCCAGGCTGCCCGGCCGCTCCCCGCCAGGATTTTGAGCTTGGCAGAGGCAGAGGAGACCCAGGGGGGTGTGGAGGGGGCCAGGGCTCCCCCAGGGGTTAGTTTTGAGCTGGAGTATATTTTACCTTTTTAAGTAGCCGGTCGCCATCTGCTGGCAAACTGCGGCTCTGGGACAGTGTATTTGAGGGGGAAAATTCAATATTTAAGAACAGTTCCTTCAACTCCTTGTCCAAATATTGGGGTTTTTTTAGGATGCTGGAAGGGGCATTTAATTTTGCAGTGAGAAAAATTAAATGCAGCCCTCCTCCCAGATGCCTTTGTAACGCTCCAAGGGCAAAGAAATGCATCTGAGTGACTGATATCTCCGGTATGGATTACATAAAGCTAATAAATTGGTTTTATTTTAGGGAAATCTGGGTGTTTTTAAAAGCTGGAGCTGACGTGGTCCCTGCTGCCCCATGGGAGATGGAAGAGGAGCTGAGGGCTTCAATGAAGGACGCACGGACACCTCAATGCCTGCAGTAGGGTGGGATAATGGGTAAAATTTACTAAAATCAGTGGTCAGTAACCCCTAAATTAAGGAAAAATGCCCCCAAATCGCCAAGCTGTGTGAGGGGAATGGTGAGTGCTGCTGAGGCGCTTTGTGCGCTGCTGTGTCTCAATGGGTGCTGTGGGGATGGTGGTGGGTGAGGGTGCGCGTGTGCAAGGGTCACAGACTCGCGTGTGCCCACAGTACCTGCACTGCTGTGTCCAGTTCTGGAGTCCCCAACACAATCCCTCTGGAATCCCTCCAGGGGCTGGAGAACCTCTGCTGTGAGGACATGTTATGAGGAGGTTCTCCAGCCCTCAGATCATCTCCGTGGCCTCCTCTGGACCTGTTCCAACAGATCCATCTGCTTCTTATGTTGGGGATTCCAGAACTGGACCCAGGGCTCCAGGTGGGGTCTCCTGAGAAAGGAGTAGAGGGGGAGAATCACCTCTCTCAACCAGCTGGCCACAAAATTTAGGGTCCTGAATTGCCTCTGGTTTTTGTGTCCCAAGCGAGCTGTGATTAAGGATGGGTGAGCACTGGTCCTGTATGGGGGTCCTGTGATGGAGAAGACCCCATGATGATGAAAGAGGGGAGCCTGAGATGAGATCTTAGGGAGAAATGTTTTGCTGTGAGGGTGGGGAGGCCCTGGCCCAGGGTGCCCAGAGCAGTGGTGGCTGCCCCATCCCTGGAGGTGTTCCAGGCCAGGCTGGATGGGGCTTGGAGCCCCCTGATGCAGTGGGAGGTGTCCCTGCCCATGGCAGAGGGTGGCATTGGCTGGGCTTTGAGGTCTCTTCTAGGAGTGTGATTGCTCCTCCCAACCGCAAGGGGGCGCCAGAGCGCGGTGTTCGCACGTGGCCTCCATGAGCAGCGCGGGAGGGGGGAGAGGGGAGGGGCTCACCCCCCGCCCTTCTTCCCCCTCCCCGCGCCGCGCATGCGCGCTGTGGGTGTCGCGCCCCGGCAAGGGGCGGTGGCGCAGGCGCGCAGGGCCGGGTCACGCATGCGCAGAGCGGGCGGGCGGCGGCGGCGGAGGGGAATTAAAATGGAAGATGAGGAGGTGGCCGAGAGCTGGGAGGAGGCGGCCGACAGCGGGGTGAGAGGCGCGACTGGGGGAGGCTTGGAGAGAGAGGGGAGAGGAGGCGGTGGGGCGCGAGGGAGGGCTCAGGCCTCTTAAAGGGCTAGCGGCGTGTGGGGGTGCATCCCGGCCTTGTGCGGGCAGCCTGTGCCGGGGCCTCCCCACCCTCAGAGGGGAACGTTTCTCCCCAGGGTCTCATCCTAGTCTCCCGTCTTTCAGCTGAAAACCGTTCCACCTCGTCCTATCTCCTATCAAAAGCCCCTCCCCTGCACTCCCTGGGATTTCTTATGGCATGGGCTATAAAATCACAAAATGATTTATGGTGGAAGGGACCTCCAAGCCCATCCAGTGCCACCCCCTGCCATGGGCAGGGACACCTCCCACTGCATCAGGGGGCTCCAAGCCCCATACAACCTGGCCTGGAACCCCTCCAGGGATGGGGCAGCCACCACTGCTCTGGGCAACGTGGGCCAGGGCCTCCCCACCCTCACTGTGAAGGATTTCTCCCTAATGTCTAATTTAACTCTTCCTCCTAACAATTTAAAGCATTCTCACTTTGTCCTAGCTCTCCAAGTCCTTGGAAAAAGTACCTCCTCAGCTTTCTTGGGGCCTCTTTCAGTGCTGGGAGACTGCTCTAAAGCCTCCCCGGAGCCTTCTTTTCTCCAGGCTGAACAACCCTAACTCAGCCAGAAGTGAACGCAGAACTCTATATGGGGTCTCATGAGAGGAGCCTAGAGAGACAAAATCATCTCTCTTAGCCTGTAGGCTACAAAATGTAGAGTTCTGAATTGCTTCTGTTTTCTGTGTCCACCGTGGTTAAGGATAGGTGAGCACCAGTCCTGCCACCACTTCTCTGGTCAACCTGTGCCAAATTGAAACGTTTCTCCCCAAGATCTCATCTCAATCTCCCATATTTCAGTTTCAATCCCTTTCCTCTCATCCTGTCCCTGCACTTCGTAATCAAGAGCCCCTCTTCAGCTTCCCCGTAGCCCCTTTCAGTAGGAAGCATGTAGGAATAACACCACTGGAACGCTGAATAGGCTATAGATCAAGTGTAGAACCCTGGCTTCTGCTCAGTCTCCAAACCCCTTCCCCTTCTCCCCTCTGGCTTGTGGGGCTGTGGACAGGGCAGCAGCGTGGTCATAGGTGAGCCCCAAAGAAAGCTCCCACAGCCAGGGGGCTCGCGGGAGGTGCTGGGGGGTGAATCGCTCACCTCCTCTACTGAGGGGCTATCACAGTGTTCCCCAAGGTGTAGCAGGGGGTGCACAACAGCTCTTCCTTCCCCTCACTGGAGGTGAAAGTGCTGCTTCATTAGGACAAAACACGAAGAGGCTTCATTAGGCCTCGCGCAGCTTCCAGCGTTGTGGCTGAAGATCTTGCTTTTAATCACCGGCTCAGTAGCTGAAGTTTTCATCGTGTGTCTCGTGCTCTCGCTTCTGCATGTTGTGTCTTGTGAAATAACAGCATTATTTTGGCAGCAGTGGCGAAGGGGGGGGGGAGGACACACGACACCCACAGCAGCGTGACGAGAGAGAGGAAACCGTCCCTGCTTAGCAAACCCATGGTTTAATAAGCTCAGCAGGCTCGTTAATGACCAGAGGGCAGAAGGACTTCACAACAATGACTCGGTGAGAAAGCCGAATCTGATTCTGGGCAGGAGATTGGGTTACAGCTTCCAGAAAAGAGGAGCAAAATAGAGCCTGTAACTCAATGCCCTCGCCAAGCGGCGCAGAGATGCCAGCGGTGACAGCCAAGCGCTTGCCCTCTCCTTTTGCCGATGCTGCCAGACTGCGGTCACGGAAAGCCTTGCAGCGGGCGGCAGAGTTAATTCCGGTGCTCATGAAATCGTTCCATGAAGGGACATCGCTGGTGTCCCGGGAGCTGCTGATAGCTGAGGCCTTGAGTAATGGTTTATAATTGTAGGGTTGCTCACAGCCCACCCACTGGCTGTCTTTCCTCTTTGTCCTTTTGTTTTGTACCATTAGGTGCTCTTTTAAAGCCCTTAGAAGGAAAAATCTGTCACCTGTCCTTTTCTAGTCCAAACTGTTGGGAATTTGTGTTCATGAACTCAGTGGTGTGTGTGTTGCTGAGCAGAGAGATTTTGTGAGGAGACGCAGCCATGCTTGCAGCTGCTTTTGCAGTTGTTGGGGCTTTGGATGTCTGCAAAAGCAGTTGGAGCAACACGAAGAGCGAGCAGTGTGTGGCAGGAGCTCTTCTTACGTGAGGGAAGAGACAGGAACTGCCCTCTGGTATCTGTCCTGGCTTAGAAAGGTCATTTCCAGACCCTGCCTGGCAGGAAGGAGACCTGGTGCTGCTGCAGGAAGCGAAAAGCTGAGCGGGATGGAGCGGAGGAAAGCCCAGCCTCCTTCATTCATGGACAGAGTGGATGCTGGCGCAGACAGGGACTGCGGGCTCTCCGTGCTGCTACAGAAATCAAAGCTCCCGGAGGTAGGCAGGTTGAGAAAAGAGGAAGAGAGGGCAGGAAGCAGCTCTGCTGGAGAGCAGGCAGCGTGGTAGACTTTCTCATTGGCAGCTCAAAGAGATTTTGGGTATGTCTGCTGTTCTCCATGCCTGAAACCCCAGTGTGGTTGTCAGGCAGGAGCTTGGGACCTGCCTGAGCTAGGTGGCTCCTCTGGAGGTGTGAGAGGGAAAATGATGTGCAGGTCCTGTATTTGCAGGGGGCTTTGCCTTAAGAGAAGCTGTGGTTGCCCCATCCCTGGAGGTGTCCAAGGCCAGGTTGGATGGGGCTTGGAGCCCCCTGATCCAGTGGGAGGGGTCCCTGCCCATGGCAGCAGGGTGGAACTAAATGGGCTTTGAGGTCCTTTCCAAACCAAACTGTTCCATGGTTCCACCTTTATCTTATTTAGTGTGGCTCTGTATCAGCATGAGGTGGGTCCTGATGGAAAGGTGTGAGGGTCACTTAAGAGGAACAGGCAGTCAAACCTAGGAGACACCAAGGAGCAGCTTTAAACACCTGCTCTGCTCCTGATACTTCACCCAATTGGGAACCGAGTTATTTGTTTCAGACCCCTCAGCCCATCACTGAGGGAACAGCAGAGATGTAGCAGGAGATCCCTGATGGGCTTTGGGCATACGTTGCCTTCTTCCCAGCATTCTGTTTTTCAGTGTTCCACCCAGAGGATGCTCCTCAGGACAGGAACTGTAGCAGGGTTTCAGCGCTGGCCCTTTTTGTGTGTGCAGTGATTGGTGTTGGGCTGCAAGCTGCTTGCTCAGAACCTTAACGAAGGTGGCTTGCAGAAAGAGGCATTTCCAGGCTGAGCAGATGCTGTGGCCCCTTGATTATAACATCACCTCATTTATCTCTTCCAGACCTGCTTTCTGAAACAGGCAGCCCTAAAGTCTCAATAGAAAACCCAACAGAGACTTTTTGCTTTCATTTGGTCGATGAAGGAGCTGTAAAACTGATCCTCAGGCACATTTTTTGGTCTTTAACATGGCTTCTGCTTGTCTTTTAGTTCTCTCTGTCTTCAGAAACACCCAGTGCCTGACAGAAAAAGGAGCAGCTCCCTGCGTGTGTCCACCCCCAGTGACCATGTGCCGAGCAGACTCCCTCTTCTTGGGCAGCTTCACCTCCCCAGGAGTCCTGCTGGCACAGCAGCGTTAGTGCTGGTGTGACAGAGCTCCGTGGGGCCTCTGGAGCAGGGCTATCTAATTGCTGTCTAATTAAACCTTCCAAATGGCTGTGAAACGGGGAGGTTTTGCTTTCCCGTGAGTTACAGATGTGAACAACAAATGAGTTGTCAAAGGTAGGAGTAAGGATTGAAGCGCTGCGCTTCTACGACCCAGGCTGGGTTAGTAAATCATAGAATCACGGAATGGGTTGGGTTGGAAGGGACCTTAAAGCCCATCCAGATCAACCTCCAGCCATGGGCAGGGACACCTCCCACTGGATCAGGTTAGTAAGTGACTAATGTCACAGTAAGTGACTAATGCATGGCTTGTTTTCCCTTTGTGTGGGCTCGGTGGCTTTAGGGAAGAGGGAAATCACAAATGAGACATCTATTTGTGACACCCGAGCCTATTTACCTCGTTAAACTTAATACTTAAAGGTCAGGTGGGAAGCTGGGCTGCTCCAGCTGTGGAGCAGAAGCCCGGTGTCCAGGGTCACAGGGAATCCGCAGCCCTGAATTGCCGCGCTTGGTTGCTTGTTCCTTTGCTAACTAGAATTTGAGTGTCTTCTTAATTAGTAACTTATTGCAAGTTGGAATCTGTGTAGATAAACATTAGTCTGGTGACCCCAAAAAGGCACTTTTTTTCCAAAAAAAGTGATCATATGTGTTTTTTTTCCACTCCAGCCTCCTTGCTGGTGCTTAGGGCTTGCTTTAGGGCTGCCTACGCCAGCAAAAAGAGACACCCCCCCAATCATCTGATACCGAGTGCTTGGGGGGATGTGAGCTGCCCAGCAGGGGTCACTGAGCTTTGTCCCCTGTCTGTCAGGATGGGGATCATTGCTGGCTTGTGTCGTGGTGCTGGGAGAGGACCCTTCGCCTGAGGTCTGCAAAAATTCTTCTGTTCCCACTGTCTCCAAACTGGTCAACATATGAGCAGCCGAGGGGGTTTCACCGGGCATTCCCTGGTTGCAAAGGTTTGGGCTGGTATCGCTTTGAGTTGCTAAACGTGATCAAAGTACAGAGCAGGCAAAGCGTGTAACGCTGCGACCTCCGGCCTGCTGACTGCTCGGGCCTTCACGATGGGGTAATGGAGCTGTGGCACGTGGGAGCCGGGCCCTGGTGGAAATCTGTGTGGATAAGCACTGGGTTTGGTGTCCGAAGAAGGGTTGTGAGGTTGAGCTTTTGCAAAACACTTCCCTTTATATTTGCTTTAGGTGTTTTGTAATTGACCACAAAGAGCCCAAACCTGGGAAGTGGACATGTTTGTTCCTGCTGCTCAGTGTTGTTTGGTGGGGAAGGTGGTGTTTGTAGGTTGGGAATGAGCAAGCACCTTAATATTTGATGATCTTGGAGGTCTTTTCCAACCATAATGATTTATTGATTGTATATATGTAATTCTGTAATCTCTATATGACTGTTTTATACTGCAGAGGGAGAATCAGGTTTGAGGTATCGGAGTGAGTCCTGCCTGGCCCTTCCCACATCCCTGGGGAGCAGACGCTGTTTCTAACCTGCTCTCTTGGATCTTGGTGAGCACCTGGGTGTGCTGAGGGACCTCCTGCAGGGGCCTGCGTGCTGGAGGCAAAGGGATCCTCTGAATTAATGGATCTACTGGTGCCGTGGTGAAATAGCATGGAAATGTGGGCTTTTGCTAGGTTTTAGTCTCTAGGGGTGGAATTACCTTCCTGATCTGGATCTCTGAGGAGCATCTGTGACTTATCCACTGCAGGAGGTAGGGAGGGAGAAGGATCTGCAGCCATCCCAAACACTTTCCCCAGCTCCATAATGTGTCCGTGCTGGGAATACCATGTGGCGCCTGCCAGGCTTGTTCCCAAAAATACTCCCGTGTCTTGTTTCTTGGTATCTGAGCTGCTGAGAAGCGTTAGCTACCGATGGAACATGTGAACGCCGGCGCTGCGTAAAAGCCTCTGCGGCTTTCTGGGGTAACAGTCCTCTGCCAGGATTTAACAGGAGTAGAGTAACTCGGAGAATTAATTAATGGAGCAGTCTGATTCCCAGTAGCCTCGGGAACTGGAACCTTCCAGTAATTAATAGAAGATTAATTTATCAGGTAGCTAACGAGGAGTCAGCTGGGAGGTATCTTAGTGTTATCTCCTCCCGCTCTTGCTGGAAGGTATGTTCGGAAGCAGCTGTGAGCCGTTGGGTGCCCACGGACAGCTCTGGGAAACCCCCGCAGAGGTTAAACCCTGTTTTTCCCCTTAAGAAGATGGCCTTGAAGTTTATCTCCTGCCCTTTATAAAAAGCTGGAGTCCCTGATGGTGCTTTTAATAAGCAGACCAGACTTTGTTTTCAGTGCCGGCGTGGGAGGATGCAGCTCTGGCCTGAATTCCCTCTTTCTGGGTTTGATCTCACATGTTATTTGAGTGAGTGAGGGCAGGAGGTTGTGTTCAGGAGCAATACACAGTAGGTGCGGCACAGAACATGCTCAGGGGTTCTCTAGAGCTGCGGTTTTGAGGCGTTATCGAATTTCCAGGAGAGCACAACTTCCTCTGTGAAGGACAGCCCCATGCTCAGGGTGTCTCATAGAGTCATAGAGTGACCAGGGTTGGAAGGGCCCCACAAGGGCCAGGAGTCGGACTCAATGGTCCTGCACAGGACAGCCCAACATTCACACCGTGGGGCTGAGGGCCTTGGCCAAACGCTGCTGGAATATTGTCAGGCTGTGACTGCTTCCCTGGGAGCTGTTCCAGTGCTCCACCACCCTCTGGGGGAAGAACCTTCTCCTGATGTCCAATCTCACCCTCCCCCGGCATCTCCCTGCCATTCCCTGGGCTCCTGTCCTTGGTCACCAGAGAGAGGAGCTCAGCGCCTGCTCCTCCTCCTCCCCGTGTGAGGAAGCTACAGAGCCTAATGAAGTCCCCTCAGTCTTCTCCAGGCTGAACAGACCCAATGAGTTCAGCCTCTCCTCACAGCTTCCCCACTAAACCCCCAACTTCCTGCCCCCTCTGGATGCTCTCCAGTAGCTTCAGATGCTTTTTATCCTGTGGTGCCCAGGGCTGCCCCAGTGTGGAGCAGAACGGGACAATCCCCTCCCTCGCCTGGCTGGTGATGCCGTGCTGGATGCCCCCCAGGACATGGTTGCCCTCTTGGCTGCCATTGTGCTGCTTGGCTCATGGTCATCTTGCCATCAACCAGAACCCCACATCCCTTTCCTTGATTTCTGCAGAGAGACCTCATTTTTGAGTAGATGAGGAAATCACCCTCCTAGCGCAAGGGATTTGTCGGAAGTTCAGGTCTCTGTCCTCCTTCAAACATTCAGTTGTGGTTGCTCACTAAACTGGAAATGAAAACCAGCCAGCAGTTATCTTGTTATTCCTTCACCCTTATCAGTAGAGCTTGGAGCTGCTGTTGTTTAGTCTATTTGGAGAGGCTTTGCTGGCAGCTGCGGGAAGAAGGATGCTTTGTACGTGTCCAACGCAGTACAGTTATTCCTGCAAAGTTCTTCAGGCAGCAGCACAGACCTCTGTGCTTTGTGATGTGCTGGAGAACCGGGTTTGCTTGGGAATGTGGACCCTATGTGAAATCATGATCTGTAGGGTCATCCCTTCCCAGAGAACATGTTTTTGGTGTGTTGAGGGGGAACATCCATCTCCAGGTTGCATGGAGGAGCTTTTGATCAGGGAATGCAGGAGTAGGATGAGGGGGAACAGTTTTCAGCTGAAAGAGGGGAGATTGAGATGAGATCTTAGAAATATTTTGCTGTGAGGGTGGGGAGGCCCTGGCCCAGGTTGCCCAGAGAAGCGGTGGCTGCCCCATCCCTGGAGGTTTTCAAGGGTGGGGTTTTGAGCCTCCTGATCCAGTGGGAGGTGTCCCTGCCCATGGCAGGGATTGGAACTCGATGATCTTTGAGATCCCTACCAACCCAAACCATTCCATGATTCTATGAAAATTATCGGCTGTGTCAGAGGGTCCTTACCTAGGAGGACACCACAGGGTGCAGTGCAGGGGCTGGTGTCCCATTGTCTGACTGACTGCTTTCCAAGAGCTATTTTATTGATCCTTTAGGCATTCCTGTTTCTCTTGGGGTTAGAGGGCAGGAAGGATGGCTGTGATGGGACTGGAGTACAGTTTCCATTACATCCTCATCTACAAATGCAGCCTAAATGTCAAACAACAGTGTCTTCTTTGCTCTGTTTGTTTGGGTCCTTTTTAGTACCTAGACATAATAGAACTAAAAATAGCTTGCTAAGATTCTTCTATGATCTTTGGGGAGGGTGTTTTGAAAGGGGTGCAAATGAGGTTTGGTTTTCCATTATATAAATAAGTTTGTTTGGGAAATGAAGGCTGGAAGAGCCACCGCAGAAGATTAATGCCTGGTTTTGGTAGGGTGCGACCTGCCCGGCTGCTGAGGACGTGCAGCAATGTCCTCAGATGCCAGGGCAGATTGCTTTTCCTCTGAGCCCCTGCCTTTGGGTGGTTGTAGTGCTGCTGGCACTTGCCTGCTAAGTCAGCTCCTAATTTTATCTCGTATTTTACAGCTCGGTGACAGCGTGACATAGCAGTGGAGAGGGAGTGACGTCAGCAGCCGCACAGAGCTGTGCGGAGTGGCAGCAGGGATGGTTTTTGTTAAGAACAAGCTGTGTCGAGGTGGTTTGCTCCTCAAGCTCTAAATTTGTGCAGTGTGATCCCCATTATGAACTGCTGGTGGTGCGAGGCTGCTAATGCCTTGGCTTGGTTCTGCAGGGTGATTAAGGGCTGCCTGTTTGAATTGGTGATGCTCTCCACGTTCAGGTGCTTCTGTACCTACAATTCCAACCACGGGAATATCAAACATCAGGAATCTGCAGTGCTGTGGCTCTTGCTGAGAACAGGCAGGGTCAGTCCCTGCGTTGGAGAGCAAACACAGCAGCTTCTAACACATCAGATATGTGTGTGAGGTGGGGAGCAGCTTTTGTACCTCAGCCACCCACTCTGAACACAAAGGGAGACTCCTTTCATCCCAGAATTCAATGGGTGTCTGGGGGCAGCCGGAATCCCCTCAGCAGCGCCGGGAATTGTGAGGGTGGCTAAGACTGACAGTTTTTTGGATGGGGTGAGAGCGATACGTGTATGTTTGGGGATGGTTGTTTTTTATGTTACTCTGCCAGGGTTTCTACGTGTGGTGGAAGCCTCATGTTTTGGAAAGTACATAGTGGTCCTAACAGCTGCTGGTGTCACAGAATCATGGCATGGTTTGGGTGGGAAGGGGCTTTAAAGAACATCCAGTTCAGCCCCCTGCTGCCACGGGCAGCGACACCTACCACTGGATCAGGGGGCTTCAAACCCCATCCAGCCTGGCCTGAAATACCTCCAGCGATGGGGCAGCCACCACTGCTCTGGGCAACCTGTGTGAGTGTCTCACCACCCTTATTGTGAGGAACTTCTTCATAATGTCTAATCTAAATCTTCCCCTTTTCAGTTTAAAGTTATTCCTCCTCATCCTATCACTACAAGCCCTTGTGAAAAGCCCCTTCCCAGCTTTCATGGAGCCCCTTCAGGTACTGGAAGTTTATAACTGGAAGGTTATAACCAAGAGGATATTTTAGCTGCCTGTTACTTGGTTTCTTGCCGAGGAGCAACTGTTGAGCCTGTGCACAGTGGCTCATGAACCAGGGCCGCGTGTGTTTGCTCAGTGACTGCTGGCAATCGTGGAGGGATGAGAGGCAAAAATACTGAGTGGCCTGGACAGGATCAGGCAAGGGCAAAAGTGAGACTGAGGAGGGCTGGTCTGGGTGTCAGATGGCAGGGTTTGAAGGCTTCCTTGGAATAAGTTGGCGTGTGTTGAGCAAATTAAAGAACAATTTTCTTCTGGTAGGGGAAGCTGCAGGTTTTGGCATGAGAGGATGCAGCCAGAAGTGCAGTGTGTGTGAGGGCGTGAAGGGCTGTCTGGCAGCGCTCAGCGTCAGGGTGATGGGCGTGTTAATCAGAGTGTTTTCCAGATGCCGAGGTCAAACTGATGGTTTGCAATTACAGGATCGCCCAGTCCGATGTAAGGACTGGACATTAGCCCTGGGACTGACCTGCCAAGCCACCAGGAATGCAGAAAGGTGGCTTTTGTCAAAGCCATCTCTCCTCTGCTGGGAAGGAGAGCAGAGCAGAACCTTCCTCGTGGTTACTGTGTGGCTTGTCACACTGCTGTGCCCCACGGGCCTCACTGTGGGCTGTCAAGCTTATCTGCCCTGGCTGAGTGCTCAGCGCTGGGGTTCTGACCCGCAGGTGTCTCTGTAGTCGCTGTGCCATGGCGAACACTGGGTTAAATGAGTCGAGATGCTCTTGAGTGTGCTTTGCCCCTCTTCCTGTCGTCCCTGTCCCCCGTGCACTGACGTATTTAATAAGGCATATTTGGGGAATCTCCCTTCCAGTCCATCGCTTCCAGGAAGTCCTGGGGAGGCACAATTAACTATTTGTGTTCAAAAAAGTGTTTAAGAGACTCTTCTATAGTCGAATGTGATGTCTTCTGGTGTAGTGCAAGCAGATGAGCTAACTCCTTCCCCTTAATTTGACTTTCATTGTTTGGTGCCAGCCACTCTAAAACCTCTCCATCCTTGCCGGCATATCCTTTTCCATGTTCCTGGCTGGCTGTTCCTGCGTCTTTGTGGGCAGAAGGCAACTGATGCACATTTTCTCCATTCTCCTGAGTGGTGCTGGGATGGGATTTGCCTCCCAGTCCTGCTGAAGAGGAAGGAAACTGAAGGTGTGTTTGCCCTTGACAGGAGGCTCTGACTGTGACCTGGCTTTCAGCTAAATGCCACGTGAATCGTGGATTCATGGAATGGTTTGGGTTGGGAGAGACCTCAAAGTCCATCCAGTTCCAACACCTCCCAGTGGATCAGGGGGCTGAAAACCCCATCCAGCCTGGCCTGGAACAGGAGTGCCCTAGGGATGGGGCAGCCATGACTTCTCGGAGCAACCAGTGCCAGTGTCACCAACCTCACTGTGAAGAATTTCTTCCTAACATCTAATCTGAGTCTTCCCTGTTCCAATTTAAAGCTGTTCCCCCTTGTCCTGTCCCTGCACTCCCTCATCCAGAGCCCCTCCCCAGCTTTCGTGGAGCTCCTTTCAGTACTGGGAGGCTGCTCTAAGGTCTCCGTGAAGCCTTCTCTTCTCCAGGCTGAACAGCCTCATCTTTCTCAGCCTGGCCTTGCATGGGAGGAGTTCCAGGCCTGGGATCATCTCCGTGGCCTCCTCTGGACTTGCTCAAACAGCTCCAGGTCCTTTCTGTGCTGGGGACTCCAGAACTGGACCCAGGGCTCCAGGTGGGGTCACCCCAGAGCAGAGCAGAGGGGCAGAATCCCTTCCCTGGCCCTGCTGGTCCCACTGCTTTGGGTGCAGCCCAGGACACAGTTTGGCTTTCTGGCATGTGAGCACACGTTGCTGGCTCAGGTCAAGCTTCTCGTCCCCCATCCTGTATTGAAACTGTGGATTACCCTGACCCATGTGCAGGCCTTTGCACTTGGCCTTGTTGGACCTCATGAGATTCAACAGTGAAGCCCCTGACTGGTTTTGTTGTTACAAATTACGCATCTCCTCCCAGTATGGAGTTTGGTAGGAAATTCAACCTCCCACCTGCCGTTTATCTTCCCCAAATGGTTCTAGATGGAGGCTGCCGTGCTCTGTTGGCCCGTGTAGTTATGTGACCAAGAGCAAACACTGTGGTTTGGCATCTTGTAGCGACTTGCGTTCATTCCCTGCTCACTGGGGCATCGGGGAATTACTTTGCAAACCAGTTCCTTCACCAGGCTGCACCCGCTGTGGTTTTTGACATCGGGGCAGGCTCTGCTGGCAGCGAGCTTTCAGCATAATTCAGCAAACTGGCCTGAAAGTAGAGCAGCCGTGTCCTGCCAGAAGCTTGGAATTTCCTTCAGGATTGCCAGTTATTGGCTGGTGAAACTAGGACACGCTTGGATAGGGCTTTTTTCCTTCTTCATTGATGATTAAATAAAGACATCGCTGTTCTGGAGGCTCTTTTAATAGCATTGGCTGTCGTGAGGATCTAAAGACATCAGCGAGGCTGGGGCACGTTACCTAAAGGGGCTGGGGCTGAGAACTGGCTTTGTTTTCTATTTAACAAGGTTTTTCTGCATAATTGCTCTGCTTGCAAAACGCAAACACCTTTGCCAAGGTAAGTGCAAGCTTCAGACAGAAGCTGCCGTGCTTCCAGCCACGCTCTCTTGGCACTTGGCAGTGATTAATGGGTTGTGCTGCCGACCGATGACTCGGCAGCTTTGTTGCGAAGGGAAGGAGCAGCGCAGGAAGGCTCCGCTCTGCTCCACCGAGTCCTTGGGTGCACGTTGGGCAGGGCAGGAGCTTTTTTGTGCAGGAGGGTTATTGCAGCAGGAATGCAGCCCTGCCGGCCAGCCCTCCAAATGGCTGCAGGCTCTGGGGCTGAGCTGAAATCAAGTGCGTAGAGTGATGCACATCGCCCCAGCCACCCTCTGCTCCTCTGCCCTCCTCTAGTTTGGTGCTGGTTCCTGTTCGGATCTGGAATTACCTTGCTACACATTCCTGTGGCTCTTTATTCTTCGTAGAGCTTTCTTGCCAGATGAAGTCATTAAAATGACCGATGAACACCTCGCAGCTCCCACGATACGTGCGGCCCGCAGCCGTAGGTGCCGTTGATGGAGGTGGGAGAATGGATGTGGCTTTGCTCTCCTCTGCTGCTCGGTTTGCCCGGCATCTGCAGGTGGAGACGCGCGCTCTCCCTGCCCCCCTTTGAGCATCGCTGTATGAGAGAGTGACACCCAGCCTGTGTGCAGGCAGGCTCAGCCTCCAGGACGAGCCTTCAGGTTTTTATTCTTCTCTCCTTCTTTTGCAGGAAATAGACAGACGGTTGGAAAAGAAGCTGAAAATCACACAGAAGGAAAGGTAACGAAGGGAAAAATTCCGTATTTTCTTGATGTGTTATTGAACATCTAAAGGTCTGGGGAGCAGGAACAGTGGAGGAACAGCTTCAGACTGAGCAGGGAGCCTTGGGTTT
Source organism: Neomorphus geoffroyi (assembly GCA_033558235.1). Lineage (NCBI taxonomy): Eukaryota > Metazoa > Chordata > Aves > Cuculiformes > Neomorphidae > Neomorphus > Neomorphus geoffroyi. The sequence goes on along the minus strand of JAUMJM010000075.1, from coordinate 1,878,873 downwards.
GAGTTCAGAAATAGAGAATCTGTCACCGTGCCACTAGATGGCCCTTTTGATCCACAGCTGAGTAGCAGAAAGCTTCTTGAGAGTGACTTTAGTTCAGAGCTGTCTTCCAGCCAGGCTGTAGCTCCAGCTGTGGGGAAGCCATGTAGGAAAAAGACACTCAAAGGAAGAAATAGGTGAGTCAGGTAATCCCAGCTCACGGCCCTTGTGTCAGTGAGATGACTCTTCCTGCTTCCTTTGGGTTGGGTGTTGGTGCCTGGTGTTGCCTTTTAGCAGGAATGTTCCCGATTGCTTCTGACAAGACATTTGTTGGTGGTTTTTTACCCTTTGATTCTAAGTCAGCCACAAAAAGAGCCATGCAATTACTTCTTTGGGAATTCTGCACCATAAAACAATTCAGGTGGTGAGAAGGCGGCCAAGGCTGGCTCTGAGAAGTGAAGTGGCAGAGTCAGAGCAGAAGGCTGGGTGTCCTGGCGAGAGGAGCCCTGGAAGACCCTGCAGGGAATGAATTTGGGGTGCCCCTAATGATACCCTTGAACTGGAAGAGCTGGAACTTCCCCAGTGTCTGCTTTCTCATTTCTTTGGTTGAGATTAAAGGTGTCAAACGCAGCAGGGACTGGAATTCTGTCCCTGACTGAGCTGATCTGCAAACCCGCCTGCTGCTCTAGTTTAGGGTTACAAATATAACGAGGTCTTTAATTATTACAGGCAGCCTCTTAATCACGGGAATGACATCTGACTGGGAGGAATTGACACGCGGACCAAAAAACATGCTGGCCGTGGAAAACAAGTACCAACTGAATGTGATTTGGTTTTGTTTTTTTTTTTTTCTTTTTAAACAGTAGAAAGTCAAAATCTCCTCCCAAAGTGCCGATAGTGATTCAGGACGACAGCCTTCCCGCAGGTCCGCCCCCGCAGATCCGCATCTTGAAGAGGCCGACGACCAACGGTGTGCTGAGCAATCCCAACTCCACCAGCAGACCGGCCTTCCCGGTGAAATCCTTGGCACAGAGGGAGGCGGAGTACGCAGAAGCCAGGAAACGAATATTGGGCAGCGCGAGCCCCGAAGAAGAGCAGGAGAAACCTATTCTAGATAGGTGAGGGACCTGTTCGAGAGAGGTGGGAGCAACCTTTCGTGCTGCAGCAGCTCTGCCTGCGCTCCTTGCAAGCCTGGAATCATGGAGTGGTTTGGGTTGGGTTGGAAGGGACCTCAAAGCCCATCCAGTGCCACCCCCTGCCATGGGCAGGGACACCTCCCACTGCATCAGGGGGCTCCAAGCCCCATCCAACCTGGCCTGGAACACCTCCAGGGATGGGGCAGCCACCACTGCTCTGGGCACCCTGAGCCAGGGCCTCCCCACCCTCACAGAAAACATTTCTCCCTAAGATCTCCATCTCCCCTCTTTCAGCTGATCAAGAGCCCCTCCCCAGCTTTCCTGCAGCTCCTTTCCTGTAAGCACCTTCCTATCAGGAGGAGGGGGATGAGCTCCTTGAAGAGCAAAGTGAGGCCAGGAGGGAGAAAGGAGGGCTGTGTTAACAGGCAGGGTGTCACAAATCTCAGATACATGGGAGTTAAGGGAGGTGCCAGTGCTTGATGCGGCCGTAAACGTTAGGTCAGGCCCTTGGAAGAGCGTGCTGAGGGTACGGAGAGGAGTGTGGGCAACCAGAGTTATCCTGGTGGGGTGTATCCTTGTCCTCAAGGGTTTGGACTTAAGGAAGCTGGTCTAGTGGGAGATGTCCTTGCCCATGGCAGGGGGATTGGAACCAGGTGGGCTTTAAGGTCCTTTCCAACCCAAACCATTCCATGATTCTATCGAGCTGCCACCTGTGGTGGGTGAGTCGAGCTGAAGCGCTTTTAAACGAGTGCAGGTTGTCAGAACGTACCGCACTCGCCTTTTTGTTTGCAGTGTGGGTCTTGGCTGTGCTTTGGAAAGAAATGAAGCACTGGTTCGGTCTCGTTCCCCAGCCCAGGGTACAAGCTGTGATGGTTGTGTCATGAGTGGCTTCTCACCAAGGCAAGTGGGGAATATCCATGTTGCTTCCACCTCTGATCTCCTCTCTCCTTGCAGGCCGCCGAGGATCTCCCAGCCAGAAGACATCAGACAGCCCAATAATGTGATCAGGCAACCGCTGGGTCCCGATGGCTCACAAGGCTTCAAACAACGCAGATAAATGCGGGCGAGCGATGCTACTGCGGAAGGCAGGGTCCGCCGCCACGGGTCGCGCTGCCGGGGCGGACAAACGGACCTGAGCAAAGGGAACTCCCTGGTTTCTTTGCACTGTGATCCCTTTTGCTCTGCCCACTGTGACCTTCAACCCCACGCACTGTGACCTCCCCTCTCCACCCACTGTGACCGGCAAACTGGGAAGGGCTGTCCCTGAGCCGCTGGGAAAAGGAAAGGGGATGACGAGGGGCGGGGGAAAAGGACTCGGAGGGGTGCGGGGAGGCGTGTGTGCGCGCCGCGGGGGTTGAAGCCAGTGTCAGCAATAACGTTTGTACTCGTAACCCGGGATTTAAGGTTAAAAATGGGACACCTCCCCAGCCGCGCATGTTGTCCTCATCACTTTACGAGCAAGTTCTGTTTCCAGGGATCTCTTGTTATTTTATTTCTGTCTGTTTATTTCCTGTGTATCAGCTCATGGAGTGCATGGGAAGGGTTGGAACTCTTGGTTTTAACAGAGAGAGGTGGCTCAGTGTTGGAAAAGGAGTTTCAATGAACTTCTGCGACTTTAACAGCTCCGCTTCGGCAAGCTCTTGCTTCTTCTCTCTTCTACTGCTGCCAAGCACCTGGAAGCGGATTCCGGATACCTGGTTGCTCCAATTGCCTTGGGAGCCTGACCTAGTTTACATCTTGCACCCGTTCAAGCTTGGATTTTCTGCTGGCTGTGAGGAAAAGCTTAAAACACATCTTTTTATTGTTTTCCTTTTTGCGTTTGGGGAGAAGGGAACGTAGTTGGATCTCGTGAACGTGCCTGCTGTTTACGGCACAAAGGAAGGAGGGCGCCGGGGGAAGGAGGAGAACAGTTGCGCTGCTCTGGTCCCTGAAGTAAGTACGTGAGGAGGGAACCGCACTCCATACGGTGTAACGACATTCTGATGGTCCGAACTGGAATTGGAGCCAAGGTCACGGTACGAGCGGTGTTTGCCTCCTGAAATCGCAGACGTCTGGAACACGCTCAAGTGTTGGATGAAGTCTGGATGACTCCCTCCCCTCTTCCTGCTGACCGCTGGCTCCCTGCAAGGCTCCCGGGAATGAATTTTCCCCCTCTGGCTCCCGGGAAAAGGACAAGGAGGCTGGTGGTCCGTGAGAACACGGATGCTCCCCCCGGATGAAGTTGTCGAGGGATGAGATGAACACTAAACGCTCTCCTTGGAGGGGACGGTACCTGGAAAACCAGTTCTGGTTGTTGGCGGATGGTTCTGTACGGGTGCAGCCTTCAGTAGGTTCAAGGGTTAATGAGCAAATCAGAACCTCTTCCGCGCTTAGGGAAGCGACCGTACAAAAAGACGTGTATGGAAATAACGGCTTAAAAGTTACCGGTAAAAATAAAACTACCTGTGTACAAAAAATAAGCCGCTAGAGCGTTAATTAGCTGATTGAAGCTGATTAAAGCACCGAGGACGGGGGTGAGGTTGGGTGCGAGCATCCCAACCGCTGCGCTCCTATTTATCCCTTCCTCTCCCCGCAGACTGGTGGTCAGGATGAGTCCCGGTGGGATTGGGAGGGGAGCAGGACGTCAGCAATAACCGTAGTCACCGCGCCTTTCCTTAATTACTGCTAAAAATAGCTTTCAATGGCCAAAACCCCTCAAATCCACCCAATTCCTGGCCAGCGTTAACGTCGTCGCCTCCTCCAGCACCGCAGTCTCCCGGCTCCTCCATCCCTGGACCAGGATACGTCCCACCCGCAGGCAGGGCTCGGCGGCGTTCCTGCGGGAAGCCCCTACAACCCGGGAAGGTGGAAGATAAACACGGTACCGCGTGTTTTCACCCCCCCCTAAACCCCCCCCCCCATGCGCCGAAGAGAAAACGTTTTATAAAATGTATTTTAAATAAATGTCTCTAAACTTTTAACGGGTTTTTTGCCTCCTTTATCCCCGTCTCTCGCAGGGGACGCTGCGAGAGGGAGGTTTCGGTGGCAGCGTAAGCCCCCAGCGCGAGTCGATGCTTCCAAATTCATCAAGAAGGTAAAATTTGGGAGTGATTGGCTCGGATTGTGCCGGTATTTACCCAAAAATGGGGTATTTTGCCGTGGTTTTAGGCTCGCTGTGGGCGTGCGCTGCGAGGGGGGGGGAGGTGGCAGCGCTTGGAGGGAGGACGCAGCTTCCCAACCCGGGCGTGAGCTGGGACAGCGCAGCCCTGGGGGAGAAAAGAGAATTTTAGTTTGATTTTTTTTGGTTTATTTGATGTGTTTTATTACTTCTTTTTTAATTTTTTTTTTTTTGTAATTATTTTTCAGGTTTTGGTTTATTTGGTATATTTTACCTTTTAAAAAAAATTGTTGGTTTGATATATTTTATTCCTTTTTTTTAAAAGGCTTTGGTTTGTTTAAATTATTTTATTCCTTTTTTTAAAAAAAAATGGTTTATTTGATGTATTTTGTTCTTTTGTAAAAAAACCTTTGGCTTATTTGATGTATTTTACTCCTTTTTAAAAAAACTTTGGTTTATTCAAATTATTTTAATCCCTTTTTTTTTTTTAAAAAAAAAAGGTTTATTTGATGTGTTTTATTCCTTTCTTAAAAAACCTTTGGTTTATTTGATGTATCTTATTCCTTTTTTTTAACCAAATTTTTTTTAAAAGGAATAAAACGCATCAAATTTAAAAAATTGCTTTATTTGATGTATTTTATTACTTTAAACCAAAATTCTGATTTATGTGACGTACTTAAGTGAAAAATTATTAAAAAATACATCGAATGAACCAAAAATTTGATGCATTTTTAAAATTTTTGATTTCTTTGATGCATTTTATTACTTTAAAATGGTAATTACTCTGAGTATGATTACCTTAAAAAAAAAGTAATGAAATTGCTTTTTAAAAAAGTAATGAAACGCATCGAATAAACCAGGTTTTTTATTTAAATTTTTGGGTTATTGGATGTATTTCCTTCCTATTTTTGCGGTGCCTTGGCCTCCCTGCTCGGGCGCTGCGCCCGCTGCCCGGCGGAGACGCGGAGCAGAGGCTGTCGGGGCGCTGGCAGCTCCCGCAGGCACCGCTTCGCTTTTCAGTCTCCCTTATTTTAACGTGAAATCCCGAAGAAATGGGATTTGGAATGGCCAAGGGCGGGCGGTGCTGCAGAGGTTCCTCCCGACCGCCAGGGGGCGCGGCCGTGGGGGCGGGGCCACGGAGGCGGCGCGGCCGTGGGGGCGGGGCCACGGAGGCGGCGCGGCCGTGGGGGCGGGGCCACGGAGGCGGCGCGGCCGTGGGGGCGGGGCCACGGAGGCGGCGCGGCCGTGGGGGCGGGGCCACGGAGGCGGCGCGGCCGTGGGGGCGGGGCCACGGAGGCGGCGCGGCCGTGGGGGCGGGGCCACGGAGGCGGCGCGGCCGTGGGGGCGGGGCCACGGAGGCGGCGCGGCCGTGGGGGCGGGGCCACGAGGGGCGGGGCCACGAGGGGCGGGGCCACGAGGGGCGGGGCCACGAGGGGCGGGGCCACGAGGGGCGGGGCCACGAGGGGCGGGGCCACGAGGGGCGGGGCCACGAGGGGCGGGGCCACGAGGGGCGGGGCCACGAGGGGCGGGGCCACGAGGGGCGGGGCCACGAGGGGCGGGGCCACGAGGGGCGGGGCCACGAGGGGCGGGGCCACGAGGGGCGGGGCCACGAGGGGCGGGGCCACGGAGGCGGCGGGGCCACGGAGGCGGCGGGGCCACGGAGGCGGCGGGGCCACGAGGGGCGGGGCCACGGAGGCGGCGGGGGCCCGAGGGGCGGGGCCACGGAGGCCGGGGGGCGGGTGCATGCCGGCCTGTTGGGGGGCGGGGGGCGGGGCGATGGCGGCGGGCTCGGTGGCGGCGGCGATGGCGGGGCAGGAGGAGGAGGAGTACGAGGCGGTGCTGTGCGTGAAGCCGGCGGTGCTCGTGTACCGGGTGCCGCCCCGCGCCTCCAACCGCGGGTACAGGTGCGGCACGGGCCCTCCTGGGGTCTGACCCCTCCCCAGGGGCTTTGAGGGGGGGGTTCTCTCCCTGGGGGGTGTCTGCCCCCACGTTAGGGGTGCGGGGCTTTGTGCCCTCCCCGCGGGGGGTGACCCCTCCCCGTGGGGTGTGGGGATCCCCTCCCTGGGGGGTGTATGACCCATCCTTGGGGGTGCAGGGGTTTCTCCCTTCCCCATGGGATTGGGGGGCTTTGCTCCCTCCCCACGGGCTGTTCACCCCGTGCCTGGAGGGGTTGGGGGTCCCCTCCCTGTGGCTTTGTGGGGTTTGCCCCCTCCCTGGGGGTGTTTACCCCCTCCCCGTGGGGTTGGGGGTGTGGGTATTCCTTCCCCAGGGGGTGAAGGGGCTTTACTCCCTCCCCATGGGTCGTTTGCCCCCTGCGTGAGGGGTTTGGGCGTCCCCTCCCTGTGGTTGTGTGGGGTTCACTCCCTCCCCACGGGGTGTTTGCCCCCTCCCAAGGGGGTGTGAGGTCCCTTCCCTGTGAGGGGGGTTCGAGGTTTGCCCCTCCCTGTGGGGTGTGGGGTCCCCTCCCCGTGGGAAGGTTCATGGGGCCCATCCCTTGCTGTGGGGCAGCAGGGCCTGCCCCTCACGGGGGGGTCTCTGCCCCTCACGGGGGGGGTCTCTGCCCCTCACGGGAGGTGTCTCTGTCCCTCACAGGGGGTCTCTGCCCCTCACGGGGGGGTCTCTGCCCCCCGCACTCCCAGTGGTGTCTCCATCCCCCCAGTGTTTTGGGCCCTTGTCGCTCCCCAGTCTGGACTGGAGGCCGAGCCAGGCTGTGGCCCGAGGAGCTGCTTTCGAACTGGAGATCCTGCGAAAGGGGAAACGAAACCTCTGGGTGCCGTTGTCACCCAGGCCCCGCTGGGACCTTGCCGCCTGCTTTTGTGGGGGCCCAGCTGGCTTTGGGTGAAACGAGAGCCTCGTGATGAGCCTCCCTCCTTCCGCAGCGAGCGCGGGCGCGACCAGGTTCTCGCCTGTGTTTCCTTGGTGCCGTCAACGAAGGGAGTGGAGCAGACAAGCTCCCCAACAAATTATGGGGCACTAAAATAGGTCGGTGACGTTGGCTGGGATGTGAGAGGTGGCTCGGGCGTTGGTCATCATTTCCTCTTTCTTCAGAGCCGCAGAGTGGCAGCTGGACCAGCCGGCGTGGAGCGGCCGGCTGCGCATCACGGCCAAGGGCAAGGTTGCCTTCATTAAACTGGAGGACAAGACCTCGGGTGAGGAGGAGGAGGAGGAGGGATGGTGACAGCCCCACGCCTCTTCGTGGGGAGGAAGATGACGCAGAGGCGCTGCGCCCTAGCCTTAACGCTTCTCTTTTTCAGGAGAGCTTTTTGCCCAAGCGCCGGTGGAGCAGTTCCCTGGCATCGCCGTGGAGAGCGTGACGGACTCCAGCAGATATTTCGTCATCCGGATCGAAGATGAGAACGGTGCGTGCTGATACACGGGGACAGGCGGGGGGAGCCACCTCAGGGAGCCGGCAGCACCCTCACTGCTCCGAGTTGTGGTGGATTCCTGCTCTCAGAGGCTAAATACTCCCTGTGTGCACTGGTGAAGGGACAAATTATCTCGCTGTCTTGTGCCAGCCGTGCTCTGTTCCTCACCAGGAATAAAACCAGTTTAATTTTCCTGCTCGGTGTTATCCCTTGGTGTGAAAGATCCTCACCGTGATGCCAACCACAGCTTTGACTTGCTTAGGTTAATTTAAAAGCTGCTTTTACTAAGCCTGTATGTGCAGCCAACGTGCTGAAGGTCTCTCCAGTCCCCAAGCTCCATCTTCCAGGGTTCCATAGCTCCATCTTCCAGGGTTCCATAGCTCCATCTTCTAGGATCCCATCTCCAGGATTCCATAGCTCCATCTCCAGAATCCCAGCTCCATCTGGAGGCAGCAATGGACTCCGGGATGTGTGAGATGAGGTATCTCCTCCCTCCTTCTCCACCACTTTGTGACTCCAGCCCTTACTCTTCCTCTTTCCCCAGGCCGCCGAGCTTTCATTGGAGTTGGCTTTGTCGACCGCGGGGACGCCTTTGACTTCAATGTGGCTCTGCAAGACCATTTCAAGTGAGTTTGTGCCTCTCTCGTTGTCCTCTCAGCTCAACAGTTCCTTGTGGACACCTGACAGAAGGGATGGAGGAGAGGAACCTCTAAGCTCCTGTCATGAGCGCGGTGTAAAGAGGTGGAAGCCTCTTTCCCTGTGCAGTCTTTGTGCAGGCAGCTCTCGCTCTCTCTGATATTTCCCAGCAGGCTCCCAAACTGGGCTTCCCTCTCCAAAACTGGGAAAATTCTCTTAATTCCTTTTCATTTCTTCACAAGCAGCTGGGATGCTGCTCCAGCTGCTGGTGGGTCGTGGGGCTTTGGGGTGGGATGGGATGTGCTTCTGGCTGGAGGGTCTGGAGCCGGCAACGTGCGCTCCCAACCCTGAAAGCTGGGTCCTGGGCTGCACCCAGAGCAGGGGGAGCAGCAGGGAGGGAGGGGATTCTGCCCCTCTGCTCCGCTCTGGGGAGACCCCACCTGGAGCCCTGGGTCCAGTTCTGGAGTCCTGAGCACAGGAAGGACCTGGAGATGTTGGAGCGAGGCCAGAGGAGGCCACGGAGATGATCCCAGGGCTGGAGCCCCTCTGCTGTGAGGCCACACTGAGAGTTGGGGTTGTTCAGCCTGGAGAGGAGAAGGCTCTGGGGAGACCTTAGAGCAGCTCCCAGGACTGCAAGGGGCTCCAGGAAAGCTGGGGAGGGGCTCTGGATCAGGGAGTGCAGGGACAGGATGAGGGGGAACGGTTTTGAGCTGAAAGAGGGGAGATTGAGGTGAGATCTTAGGGAGAAATGTTTTGCTGTGAGGGTGGGGGGGCCCTGGCCCAGGGTGCCCAGAGCAGCGGTGGCTGCCCCATCCCTGGAGGTGTTCCAGGCCAGGTTGGCTGGGGCTTGGAGCCCCCTGACCCAGTGGGAGGTGTCCCTGCCCACGGCAGGGGGTGGCACTGGTTGGGCTTTGAGGTCCCTTCCAATCCAAACTATTCCATGATTCCATGATCTGTGTGGCTCGAGTGCTGGCAGCCGCTGCAGGAATCATCCCCTGGCACTGTCGCCCTGCCCAGTGAGATCTGGGATCACATCCCGTGCTTTTGAAGAGATGCTGCCAAGTGGAGAGGATGTTCTGGGATGGGATTTCCTCAGCCTGGCTGTTGACGTGTCCTTTTCTTATTGAACCCCTGCAGGTGGGTGAGGCAGCAGAGCGAGCTGGCCCGGCAGGCTGAGAGCCCCGATCAGGGACCCAAACTGGATCTGAGCTTCAAGGAGGGCCAAACCATCAAACTCAACATTGCGGTGAGCGGCTTTTCTGGCTAAATCTGATGTTCCCCTTGGGTGGCACAAGAGGAACCAGCAGCTTCTCCCCCAAATCCTGGTGCAGGAGGAAGCCCAGAGCAGAGCCCTTCACCATTTGTGGAGGGGCTGTGTTGCAGAACCAGGTCTGTGGGTTCAGGGTAGGGATTTACAGGGAAAACCCATCCTCATTTTAACTCCTCTTGCTCTTCCACCATTGGGACTTTGTGGCACAGCAGGGTTTTTTTCCCCGGAATGAAGCAATTTGGCTTCCTGTGAGCTGTGCCTGGGTTTAAATCTGATATCTGGGTTTAAATGTGATACCACCCGGGTTTTCCCCTCTTCTTTCAGAACATGAAGAAAAAAGAAGGAGCAACGGGGAACACCAGACCACGTCCTGCAGGTCCTGGGGGTCTGAGCTTGCTCCCACCACCTCCTGGAGGAAAATCTGCTCTGCTTTGTCCTCCTGGAGAGCGGCCGTCATCGCTCTGCGCTCCCACCCAGCTCCCGGGCACCCCCATCACAGGTCCGTGATGGCTGTAAAATTCAGTTTTATCCATCCAAGTTGGGAAAACTGAGTGGGAATCTGGGAATAAGAGTGGGAAATAACCCCTAATGTTTGTTTTCTCTCTTCTTGACACTCCTGGCTGCCAACAGACTCCCTCTTGTCCTGGCCACAGCCTGCTGCTCCCTCTGCCGCTGCCGCCGATGTCTGGGGAGACTTTGCCAAAGCTTCAGGGTGAGGCTGTGCGGGCTTTGGATGTGGTGTGGGTGATGCCCACAGCGTTCAAAACCCCCATCCCAACCCAATCCTGGTTTGGCTGAAAACCCCTGCTGGGGTGGGGGCACCGCTCCATCCAAACGCTTGTTTGGGCTTTAAAAGCCCCTTGCCCAGCGTGTGGCACAAATTCCCTGCGGTCAGTGCAGCTCTGTGGGTGCTGCTGCCTCCTTCCTCCTCTGTGCAGTGGAGAGAGTTTGGAGGTGACCCCAAAGGACCCATTTCTGACTTCCCAGCTCCCTCCCGGTGTCCAACCCCACAGGACCCATTTCTGACTTCCCAGCTCCCTCCCGGTGTCCAAACCCTGTTTTTTCACTCCCTGCAGGTCATCTTCTACCCAGCCTCAGGCGAACGCAGGCTGGGTCCAGTTTTGACCTTGACCCCTCGTCTGCTCTTCCCCACGCGGATGCTGGGATCATCTCAGTGCCTTCAGGACCAAAGCAGGGGCTTCAGGAGACCCTTAAATCCCCTTCCCCACATCAAAGTGCTGAAAAGAAGTGCTGGAGAGCAAAGCAACACGTGCCTTAAAACACTCCACACCAGCGCCCTGCGCACCAGGGGGCTTCTGTTTCCCACCTGGATTGCAGCAAATCTCCAAAGCTTCTCCTTTCTCCATAAAAAAGCCCTCAGCTTCATCACTTCTCGTTAATAACGAGGGTGAGGAGGGCTCTTGCTCGCTGTGCTGCGCTGCTTGAAGCGGTTTTCACTAAAGATTTATGTGATAGAGCCTCCTCGGAGTCTGCTCCGCTTTCTCCTCGTGTGTTTGGGCTGGATAAAGCCTTCCCTCAGCATGGAGCACCTTCCTGGAGACTCCTCGGTGTTGAGAAGCACCATCCCGGAGACTCCTCGGCGTTGGGAAGCACCATCCCGGAGACTCCTCGGCGTTGGGAAGCACCATCCCGGAGACTCCTCGGCGTTGGGGAGCACCATCCCGGAGACTCCTCGGCGTTGGGGAGCACCATCCCGGAGACACCTCAGCATTGGGAGCACCATCCCGGAGACTCCTCAGCATTGGGAGCACCATCCCGGAGACTCCTCGGCGTTGGGAGCACCATCCCGGAGACTCCTCGGCGTTGGGAAGCACCATCCCGGAGACTCCTCGGCGTTGGGGAGCACCTTCCCAGAGATGCCACACAAAATCCAGCTGAGATGCATAAGGAGAGGAACCACCAGATGCTGCAGTTCCTCATGTTTTGCTCCAGGAAGGTGTTTTTCCCCTTTGATTTTGAAGACAGATTTACTTCATTCTGAGGACGTTTTATTAAGCGATTTCTGCAGCGAAGGACAGGATGGAGTCGTTCTCTTTGACAGAGCTGGCCTTGAGATTCTTTAAATAAATATTTTCTTACCTATTTATTAAGGTTTTCGCTGTACGGAGTCCTCGATGCCTTGGCTTTTCATCATTTCCATTTCCAAAGGGCTGCTGGGCGGTTGGGTTTCAGAGCTTGCCTTTACCTGGCAGTGGGTGCACAAGCCCAGGTGAGAGTTTTAACAAGTAATAAAATGATTTTGGTGCCAAGTAGGAATTTTTTACCCCCCAACGCGGGCTTGGAGGGGCCGTGATGAGTGGTTGTGGTTTCCCCCTCCCTTGTGCCGGTGCCGAGGAGACTCTGCCAATGTAAAACACAACACACGGTGTTGCTTAGCAGTGGTTTTACAGTCGCAAAGGACTCCACGAGGGGAAGGTAAGGAAAGAAATGGGGGCAAAAAAATAAGTTTCCTTGCACCCCCAAAGCCTTGGGGGGACCTGGAGGCAGCTCCGGCTCAGCCGGAGGGACCAGAGATACCAACACAATGGCTTGGGGTCACATCTGGGATTTAATTTAGGAGCTGGGATGCTCTCAGCCCCCGGAATGGGGGATTTTGAGCTCAGCTTGGGGATTTACCAGCTGCTTTTCCTAGTGGGGTGGGAGCAAAAGTCCTTAATTACCCCAGGGGACTAAATTTTCCCACTTTAGGGGGTTAAATTTCCCCACTCGGGGGGCTAAATGTTCCCATTCCAGGGATTAAATTTTCCCACCAGGGGTGCTAGATTTTCCCATTTCAGGGGTTAAATTTTCCCATCCAAAGTGTTAAATTTCCCCACTCCAGGGGTTAAATTTCCCCACTCCAGGGGTTAAGTTTTCCCTCCTGGAGGGGCTACATTTCCCCCCCCCCCCCAGGGTGGCTGCAGCGGCACCAACGCAGTGTGTGCTGCATCCCTGGAGACTTTAATTCCCCTTTACCCCGTCGCAACCCTCGCTCGCTCCACCCCGAAAGCTTTTCCTGCCCGGAGCAAACCTCTCCGCTTTAATGAGCTTAACCAGGGCTGGGATTTAACGAAAGGAGCTCCTTTCCCCGGTGGGAGCCAGCACCATCCTGCCCGGGGGGGGGCACAGCAAAGTAAGCACAATTCCCACCGCTTTGGGCACCGGGAAGCGTCCAGCACTGCTATCATTTTATATTTTCCTTTCTTTTTATCGTTCTCCTCTCGCCAAGACGTTGGTTGTGTTTATTTACGAATCCCTGCTGGGCTGTGGGAATTTTAGGGGGGTGCTTTTGGTGGGGGATGGTTTTGGGGGGGGCAATGCTGAAGTTGTCACCGGAGGCCTTGGGACCCCCATGGAGGCCAGGAAGAGGAGGGTCTCCACTCCTGCCGTCACGCCAAGATTTCGGGCTAATCCCAACCACGCATCCGCTTTGCGCTCGCAGGAAACCTCAGCAACGCAGCCCCCCCCGAAGAATCCAAGGAAAAGGGGAATTCGGAGCAAGGAGGGCGTGCGAAGGGCTCAGGGGGGCCCATGCAGGAGCCGGGGCCCACGGCGGAGCCTGGGGTTGAGGTGGGTGCTTCCCCCCCCCCCAGACAACGGGAACTGGTGGCTGCTCTCGCGGGAGCGGCCACGGAGCCAACGAGGGGTGACGGGATGGCGAGGGGCAAAGGGAAAGCGAGGGGCAAAGGGAAAGCGAGGGGCAACGAGAAAGTGAGGGGTAACGAGAAGGCGAGGGGCAACGGGAAAGCGAGGGGAGATGGGATGGCGAGGGGTGGTGGGATGGCGAGGAGCAACAAGAAAGTGAGGGGTAACGAGAAGGCGAGGGGCAAAGGGAAAGCGAGGGGTGATGGGAAGGCGAGGGGCAACGGGAAAGTGAGGGGCAATGGGATAGTGAGGGGCAACGAGAAAGTGAGGGGTAACGAGAAGGCGAGGGGCAATGGGAAAGCGGGGGGCAATGGGAAGGCGAGGGGCAACAGCATCGCTGCAGCAGTGAGAAGCAGCACTTCTGGGGTTGCAGGTTCTAAATCCGATGAAGTTTGGTCGTCGGGAACGCTCACTGCAACAGTTTTGTGATCGCAGCTGTGAAGCTGCAGCGGTTCTGCGATGGCAAACTGGAGTTTGCAGTGGGTTTGTAATCATAACTACAGCTCTGCAGCGGGTTTGTGAGTGCAAACACAAACGTGCAGCAGTTTTGTGGCTGCAGCCGCGAAGCTGCGGTGATTTTGTGAGTGCAAACACGTCTTTTGCAGCGGTTCTGTCATTGCAAATACAAATTTACAGCGGTTTTGTGATCCTGACGACAACTCTGCAGCTGTTTTGTGATTGCAAACGCGAATTTGCTGCAGTTTTGTGGCTGCCAATGCAAATTTGCAGCGGGTTTGTGACTGTAACTACAGCTCTGCAGCAGCTTTGTGGTTACAAACACAAATGTGCAGCAGCTTTGAGACTGCAAACACAAATCTGCAGCGGTTTTGTGATTGCAAACCAATTTGCAGCAGTTTTATGATTGCAATGATAAATCTGCAGGGCTCTTGCAATTGTAGCCGTAAATCTGCAGGGGTTTGTGATTGTAACTACAACTGCAGCAGTTTTGTGCTCACAAACACAAATATGCAGCATTTTTATGACTGCAGCTGCAAATCTGCGGAGGTTTCGTGATTGCAAACAAATCTGGATGAGTTTTATGACTGCGACTACAAATCTGCAGCGCTCTTGCGATCGCAGCTGCAAACCTGCGGTGGTCTTGTGGTTGGAGCTGCAAATCTGCGGTGATTTTGCAGTTGCAATTATAAATCTGTAATGGTTTTGTGATCACAGCCGCAATTTTGCCGTGGTTTTGTGATAGCCAACACGAATTTGCAGCTGTTCTGCGATTGCAACTGTAAGTGTGCAGCACTTTTGTGATTGTAACTCTGAATTTGCAGCAGGTTTGCAATCGCAACTGCAAATCCACAGCGGTTTTGTCATTGCAACTATAAATGTGCAGAGAGCCCTTGTGATCCCAGCTGCAAATCTGTGGTGGTTTTGTGGTGACAGCTGCAATTTTGCAGCAGTTTTGCCATGACAACTGTAAATTCACAATGGGTTTGCGATTGCCGGTATAAACTGCAAAGGTTTTGTGGTTGCAGCTTAAACCTGCACCTCTCTTGCGATCACAGCTGCAAATCCGTAGTGGTTTTATGATGGCAGCTGCAGTTTTGCAGCGGGTTTCGTGATTGCAAATGTAAAGAAGCAGCAGTTTTGTGATGGCAAATGCAAATCTGCAGCGGTTTTGTGGTTGCAACTTAAACCTGCAGCACTCTTGTGATCCCACCTGCGAATCTGCAGTGGTTTTGCAACTCTAATTGCAAATTGGCAGCAGTTTTGTTGTTGCAAACGCAGTGTAACTGCAAATCAGTGGTGGGTTTGTGGTTGCAATTTTGAATCTGCAGAGGATTTGTGATCACAGCCGCAAACCTGCAGTGCTCGAGCACTTGTCCACGCTAATCTGCAGCAGTTTTTGAATGCAAGCTGCATCGCTCAGCGTGCCTGAGCTGTGCAGGGCAGAGCATTTGCAGCGGGGATGCTTTCCTTGGCCTCAGCCGAGTGCGTGGGGAAGACTCAGCCCCTTCCCGGCTGGAGGAACAAAGCAGCTCTTTGGCTGCAAAGGGCATCTTGGCCCCATCCCAGGGCTGGATTCCCACCCCGGGGGTTCTTTTAGGGAGAAATGTTTTGCTGTGAGGGTGGGGAGGCCCTGGCCCAGGGTGCCCAGAGCAGTGGTGGCTGCCCCATCCCTGGAGGTGTTCCAGGCCAGGTTGGATGGGGCTTGGAGCCCCCTGATCCAGTGGGAGGTGTCCCTGCCCATGGCAGAGGGTGGGCCTTGAGGTCCCTTCCAACCCAAACCGTCCTATGAGTCTATGATCCCCATTCCACTGCTTTCCGGAGCCGCCCTGAGCCCCATCCCCATCCCTGTCCCACAGCGGCTGTCGCAGAGGCCATGTCCTCGCTGCTGTCCCTCCAGGAGGAGAACCGCCTCCTGCAGCAGGAGCTGTCGCGCGTCGAGGATTTGCTGGCGCAGAGCCGGGCCGAGCGCGATGAGTTGGCCATCAAGTACAACGCCATCAGCGAGCGGGTAGGTTAACTCAAACCCACCCATTTCAACCCCAAAATCAAGACAATGCAAAGCGCAACCTCACATGGGGAGGAGGAGCAGGCGCTGAGCTCCTCTCGCTGGTGACCAAGGACAGGACCCCAGGGAATGGCAGGGGATGCCAGGGGAGGGTGAGGTTGGACATCAGGAGAAGGTTCTTCCCCAGAGGGTGGTGGAGCCCTGGAACAGCTCCCAGGGAAGCAGTCCCAGCCTGACAATATTCCAGCAGCGTTTGGCCAACACCCTCAGCCCCACGGTGTGAATGTTGGGGTGTCCTGTGCAGGGACAGGAGTTGGACTCGATGGTCCTTGTGGGTCCCTTCCAACTCGGGTCATTCTGTGATTCTATGACAACATTTGCGTTCCCCTGCTCCGAACAGGAGATGCTGTGGCACTCAATGATCTCAAAGGTCTTTTCCAACCAAGCGATTCTACAATCTTGTGACATCGCTGGCACTGGGAATTCCCATCTGACTTGTGCAGACCTGTCCCGCCGTGCTGGGACTTGTCCTGTGGAATGCACAGAGCTGCACAGAGCCCCCCCAGGCTCTATTTTATTTACCCCATTGCTTTTTGGGAAGCAGGGACCCCCTCACTGACATCTCTTGCCTTTGCATCCCTTTGCCATGGCAACGAGGGGAATTACAAAGGGCTTTGGGCAGCGGCTGGATGCTGAATGGGGCTCCCAGGGATACCCGAATCCACCGGCTACCAGGTTTTTTTGGGTGGCAGCGTCTTTTTGTGCCTGGTTATTTACAAAAAAAGGCAAATAGGAAAACATCCCAAGGGGAATCACCAGCACGGAGCCCGATGGCCCAGAGCAACCCAGGATGGAGCTTTGCTGAATGCCCAGATTCCAAGTGGGACTATTTTAAAAATATAATAAATAAAAATATAGTAAATATAATATAATAACCCCCCAATTTTCCTATTGATTTATGCAAAGAGGGGGAGGATGAAGAACTTGTGGGGGTCTTGGCTTTGGCTGCGTGAATGTTTCTGCAGGAGCACAGCATGGTGTTGCTTTGTCCAGGATGTGGTGCTGAAGGATGCTTGGTGGATGCTGGTGGGGGCTTTTAGCACCTTGTTGGGTGGTTGGGGTGTCCTGACATCTCCCCCACCTCATCCCAGCTGGAGCAAACCCTCCGGCTGGAGACGGGTGAGCGGGAAGCGGCGGAGAACCGGAGCCTGGCGCAGCACAACATCGAGTTGCGACGACTGCTGGAGGAGGAACAGGCTGCCTACAAGCGCAAGCTACAGGCGTACCAGGAGGGCCAGCAGCGGCAAGCCCAGCTGGTGCAGAAGCTGCAGGCCAAGGTAAATCCTGCCCAGGGGACATGGGGACATTTGGGGGACCCTCTCTGACATCACCTCCTCCCAACCCTGCTGCCCAGGTCTTGCAGTATAAGAAGAAATGTGGAGAAGTGGAGCAGCAGCTGCTGGAGAAGGCGACGGAGCTGGAGCAGGAGAGGCTGACGGTGAGGTTTGAGGGGGCCTCTTGCTCTGGGGAGACCCCACCTGGAGTCCTGGGTCCAGTTCTGGAGTCCTGAGCACAGGAAGGACCTGGAGCTGTTGGAGCGAGTCCAGAGGAGGCCACGGAGATGATCCAGGGCTGGAGCCCCTCTGCTGTGAGGCCAGGCTGAGAATTGGGGTGGTTCAAGTGGAGAAGAGAAGGCTCCAGGGGGACCTTAGAGCAGCTCCCAGGACTGAAAGGGGCTCCAGGAAAGCTGGGGAGGGGCTCTGGATCAGGGAGTGCAGCGACAGGACAAGGGGAATGGTTTTGAGCTGCAAGAGGGGAGACTGAGATGAGATGTTGGGGAGAAATGTTTTGCTGTGAGGGTGGGGAGGCCCTGGCCCAGGTTGCCCAGAGCAGTGGTGGCTGCCCCATCCCTGGAGGTGTTCCAGGCCAGGCTGGATGGGGCTTGGAGCCCCCTGATGCAGTGGGAGGTGTCCCTGCCCATGGCAGGGGGTGGCATTGGGTGGGCTTTGGGGCCATAGTTCCATGTCCCATGGATGATGCCAAGTGGTTGGGGTCCCTGCAGAGCCAGCTGGATGCGAGCAGCTCGCAGCCGGAGGAGGAGAGCAGCAACGAGCTGGAGAATGCCCTGATCCGGCTGGAAGAGGAGCAGCAGAGGTGAGCAGGGATCTCCTAGGAGCTGTGTGATCCCACCTGGGATGAGGCTCCAGCTGTGTGTGACCCCCCCATGGCAGGAGCAGCAGCCTGGTGCAGGTGAACTCGATGCTGCGGGAGCAGTTGGAACAAGCCAACGTGGCCAACGCAGCGCTGAGCGAGGACATCCGCAAGCTGACAGCCGACTGGGCGCGGGCGCGGGATGAGCTGGAGCAGCGGGAGGCTGAGTGGAGGCGCGAGGAGGAGGTTTGGGGGGGCCCTGGGAATGGGGTGCGACCTGGAGATACAGGGGGATGCAAGGAGAGGGACGCGAGGCAGAGGGATGCGGGGATGTGGTGTGGGAAGTGATGCAGGGTGGGATGTGGGACCACTAGGGAGGGATGTATGACCACCAGGAAGGATGTGGGACCATGGGAGATGTTGCATGGAGAAGAACTGGCAGCTGCTGGGGATGCAGCATGTGATGGGAGGGTGCTGCAAGGCACAGGAAAGCAGGAATGTGGCACAGAAAGGGATGTGAGACCACTGGGGGGCTGTTAAGAGCCACCAGGAGGGCCGTGAGGCTATGGGAGATGTTGGAGAGAAGGATTTGGGGGTGCTGGGGGTGCAGGACGGACACATCCCCCATCCGTCTCTGTGCAGGGTTTGGGCTGGGGGCTGCTGGCTGTGGAGAACCATGGGGTGATGGGTGTGGAGATGATGGGTGGGGACCTGGGGACCAAAGGGAGAGGGATGGAGGAACAGGGGAGGTGGGGGCTTCGAGGCAGAGGTGGCCATGTGGGGAGCAACCCCCATTCCCAGCCAGACGCTGCTCCATCCCATGGACAGTCCTTCAACACCTACTTCAGCACGGAGCACAGCCGGCTCCTCACCCTCTGGAGACAAGTGGTGGCCTTCAGGCGTCACTTTGGCGAGATGAAAGCATCCACCGAGAGGTCAGGAGGGTCCTGAGAGGGGTCTTGGCAGGTTCTGGAGGACCACCGGGTCTACTGGAGGACCACCAGGTCCAATCCTGCATCTCCCACCACAGAGATCTCTCGGAGCTGCGACACGAGGCGTCGCGGGCAGGCAGAGCTGCCCACGCTGCGTGTCTTCACCTGGCTGCCAACATGCGCGTGGCGGAGAGCCAGGCAAGCGCGGCGCGGGAGAAGCAGGCCATGCGGCTGGCACAGCTGGAGGAACAGCTGGCAGCGCGTGACGCCGACCTGGAGAAAACCACCCTGGGAGCCAGGTATGGGGTTGGGGTCTCGGGGTGGCGTGAGCTGCAGACGGTGGGACACGCTGTTGGCCGGTGTCTCGGCGCAGGCTGGAGGAGCTGGCGGTGGCCCTGGAGCGTCTGCGGGCTGAAGGGGGGGAGAAGGAGCGGGCGGTGGAGGCGCTGACCCTGCAGCTGCAAAGCCTGGTGAGTTCTGGGGGGACACGTGCGGAGCCCGGGGTGCAGCGACCCCATCGCTGTCCTGCGAGGAGGCTGTGGGGAGGTGGGTGCTGGGCTCTGCTCCCAGGGAACAGGTGATGGGATGAGAGGAAACGGCCTCAGGTTGTGCCAGGGGAGGTTTAGGTTGGATATTGGGAAATATTCCATCATGGAGAGGGTTGTGAAGCATTGGAAGAGGCTCCCAGGGAGGTGGTGGGGTCTCCATCCCTGGAGGGGCTCAAAAGATGTGGAGATGTGGTGCTCAGCGACGTGGGTTTGGGGTGGAATTGGCACTGCTGGATTTGTGGTTGGACTTCATGATCTTAAAGGTCTTTCCCAGATCTCGGAGCAGCTTCCAGCAGGGAGAGGGGCTCCAGGAAAGCTGGGAAGGGGCTCTTGGTCAGGGAGGGCAGGGACAGGGTGAGGGGGAGGGGGTTTAAATTGGAGGGGGAAGATTTAGATTGGACAATGGGAAGAAATTCTTCACAATAAGGGTGGGGAGGCCCTGTCCCAGGGTGCCCAGAGCAGTGGTGGCTGCCCCATCCCTGGAGGTGTTCCAGGCCAGATTGGATGGGGCTTGGAGCCCCCTGACCCAGTGGGAGGTGTCCCTGCCCACGGCAGGGGGTGGCACTGGCTGGGCTTTGGTGTCCCTTCCAACCCAATCCATGAGATGGTGGACACTGGGCTGTACAGGTGGGCTCACGCGGTGCCCGCCGGCCAGGACTGATGCCGCCATGATGGACTTTGCAGGAGGCCTCGCGCAGCCAGGAGCCGGCCGAGATGGAGGCCTTGCGCTCCGAGGTGGAGCTGCTCCGTCAGACGCTGCAGGAGGTCACCCAGGTGCTGGGGGCTCCTCGCTTCCCCCCCGTCCCTCAGTTCCCCCTGTCCCTCAGTTTCCCCCCCGTCCCTCAGTTTCCCCGTCCCTCAGTTTCCCCCCGTGCTTCAGTTTCCCCCCGTCCCTCAGTTCCCCCCGTCCCTCAGTTTCCCCCCGTCCCTCAGTTCCCCCCGTGCTTCAGTTTCCCCCCGTCCCTCAGTTCCCCCCGTCCCTCAGTTTCCCCCCGTCCCTCAGTTTCCCCCCGTCCCTCAGTTCCCCCCGTCCCTCAGTTTCCCCCCGTCCCTCAGTTTCCCCCGTGCCTCAGTTTCCCCCTCACCCGGGGTCTCCCCCGTCCCCGCAGGCGGTCCTGGCAGATGACCCCGAGCAGCCCCCACCACCCCCACAGTCCCCTCCCGGTCCCCCAGGGTCCCCTCCCCGCGCCGATGCCGTTCACGCCGCCCTGCGCCGCCACCGCCTCCAACTGCAGGTGAGCACGGGGAGTGGGAGGAGGAGTGTGATGAGGGTGAGGAGGGTGGGCATGAGGATGGTGGAGGTGACGATGGAGATGAGGACGGGGATGAGGATGGAGATGAGGATGTAGATTATAATGGGAATGAGGAGGGTGGAGATTATGATGGGGATGAGGAAAATGGTGAGATTGGGGACGATGAGGATGGAGATGAAGAGGGTGGTGAGGAGGATGGAGATAAGGATGGTGATGGAGATGAGGATGGGCATGAGGATGGAGATGATAATGGGAATGAGGAGGATGGAGATGGGGAGGAGGATGGGGATGGTAATGAGGATGGGGATGAGGATGGGGATGGAGACGAGGATGGGCATGAGGATGGAGATGATAATGGGAATGAGGAGAACGGAGATGGTGGGGATGAGGAGGATGGAGATGGTGGGGATGAGGAGGATGGAAACAAGGAGGATGGGGATGGAGATGAGGATGGAGATGAGGATGGGGATGAGTTTGGGGATGGAGATGGAGATGAGGATGGGGATGAGGAGGGTGGAGATGAGGAGGATGGAGATGATGATGGGGATGAGGAAGATGGTGAGATTGGGGATGAGGATCATGGGAATGAGGGAGATGAGGAGGATGGAGATGATGGGGATGATGATGGGGACAAGGAGGATGAGGACCAGGATGGGGATGAGGAGGATGAGGATGGGGAAGATGAGGGTGAGGATGATGATGACGAAGGCTGCCTGCTCTCCCCCTGCCCCCAGGAGGCCCAGGCGCAGGTGGCCGCCAGCCGGGCGGTGGCCGAGGGCCTGCAGCAGGCACTGGCCGCGGGGGAGCAGCAGCTGGAGGAGCTGCGCGCTGAGGCCGGGGGCTGCCGGCGGGCGCAGGAGGACGCCCTGCGCGAGGTGACCCAGCTGCGCGCCGAGGCTGAGGGCCTGCGCAGGTACCGCTCGCTGCCTGTCTGTCTGTCTGTCCAGAGATCCAGCTGTCCCTGTGCTTGCATCCTTGTGTCCATCTGTCCCTGTGCAACTTTGTGTGTCCATCTGTCCCTGTGCACCCTTGTGCATCTGTCTGTCCCTCTGCTTGCCCACCCATGTCTGTGTGATTGTCTGCCTGCCCACCCATGTCTGTCTGTCCATCCACCTGCCTACCTGTGTCCCTCTGTCTGTCCGCCTGCCTGCCTGACCACCCCGTCCATCTGTCTGTCCGTATGCCTACCCGTGTCTGTCTGTCTGCCTGCCCACATATGTCCACCTGCCTGCCCACCCATGTCCCTCTGTCCATCTGCCTCCCCGCCCGTGTCCGTGTGTCCATCCACAGGGAGCGGCAGCGCGTGGAGGAGGCTCTGGCGGGGGAGCAGCAGCGGGCGGCTGCCCTGCAGCAGGAGCGGGCACAGCTGCAGCGCTGGGGTGAGGGGCTGCAGGACGCCCGCGCCGAGGCCGCCCGCGCCGCAGAGGCTGCGCAGCAGCAGCTGGACCGCAGGTGGGGGCAACTCCCCAAATCTGGGTGCTGCCACCTTGCTCCCCCCCCACCCCCCAACTGGGTGCTGCCACCCCCCCAAAGGCGATCCCATGACGCCCCCCCCCAGAGGGGTGCTGCAGCCCCCAGGTTGGGTGCTGCATGGCAATGGGTGCTGCAGCATCTCCTCAAGTGGGTGCTGTGAAATCGCAGTGGGTGCCCCACAACCCCCCCTAAATCTGGGTGCTCACACCCTGCCCCCACCCCTAGTTGGGTGCTGGCCCCCCCTCTCCAACTTGGGTGCTGCATCCCTCTCTCAGCTGGGCGCTGCAGCATCGCCCTCCCCAAGTGGGTGCTGCAAAATCTCAGTGGGTGCTGCCCCCCCTCCACCTCGAGGTGCTCCCCTGAAGCCCCCCAGGGGTGGGTGCTGCAAGGTGCTGCAAGCTCCATGTGGCTTCTGCAAAATTGCAGTGGGTTTCCTGCACACCCCCCCTCCCCCCCCCCGAATCTGGGTGCTGCCCCCTTGCCCCCCCAGGTGGGTGCTGCAACCCCCCCAATGGGTGGGGTGCAAAACTTCAGTGGGTGCTGCCCCCCTGCCAAGTGGATGCTGCAGCTCCTGTCCCAAGTGGGTGCTGCGACACAGCGGATGCTGCGATGCCCCCCGAGCGGGTGCTGCAGCCTCTGTCTCATGGGTGCTGCATGGGTGCTGCAGCCAGCAGCAGGTGGAGGAGCTGGAGGCGCAGCGGGCCCGGGCGCAACGGGAGCTGCTGGAGGCGCGGGAGGCGCTGAGCCGCGCAGCGCTGGAGGCCGAGGTGGCTCGGGGGGAGCGGGAGGCACTGGCTGAGGCGCTGGGCAAGGTGGGTGCCCTGGTGTCCCCCCGTGACCCCCATGCAGCAGGTGCACCCCCATGCAGCATGCGACTGCCATGCAGTAGGCGCAGCCCCAGACAGCGGGTGCAGCCCCTAAGCCCCATGTGCAGCGGGTGCAGCACCCCATGCGTCAGGCTCAACCCCTCTGCAGCAGGAGCAGCCCCTCTGCAGAATGGATGCCCCCCATGCAGCGGGTGCAACCCCTGCATCAGATACCCCACTGTGCACCGGGTATTCCCATGCAGTGGGTGCAACCACATGCACTTGGTGCCCCCATGCAACGAGAGCCTCCCCCTGCAGCAGGTGCCCCCATGCAGCCGGGGACCCCCTATGCAGCCCTGCACCAGGTGCCCCCATGCAATGGGTGCAACCCCAAGCAGTGGGTGCCCCCATACAACAGGTGCCCCCGTGCAGCGGGTGCAACCCTTGCACCAAATACCCTACTGTGCATCAGATACCCCCATGCAATGGGTGCAACCCCTGCAGCAGGTAACCCTGGGGAGCAGCTGCTCCCCATGCACTGGGTGCCCCCATGCAGCAGATGCAACCCCTGGACAAGGTACCCCCATGCAGTGGTGCCCCGCTATGCATGGAGTGGCCCCCATGCAGCGGGTGCAACCTCTGCACCTAGTGCCCCCATGCAGTGGGTGCCACAGTGGGTGCTGCAGCGTTGCAGGTGTTGCACAGACCCTGTCCAACTCCCGTCCTCCCCTGGCAGGCGCAAGGCAGCTGCGGGGAGCTGGCAGCGGCGCAGCGGGCAGCACAGGCTGAGGAGGCCCGGCTGCGGGACGCGCTGGCCAAGACGAGCGAGCTGGCAGCGGCGCTGGCGCAGGAGAAGGCGCAGCTGAGCTGCAGCGTGGCGCAGCTGCAGGAGGAGCGGGAGAGCAGCCGCACTGAGATGCAGGAGCTGGGGCAGCAGCTGGCGGTGCTGCGGGCGCAGCTGGAACGCGGGCAGCGCAGTGGCGCAGCTGAGCGGCAGGGGCTGCAGCGGGCACGCAGGGCGGCTGAGGAGAGCTGCAGCGTGCTGAGGGCTGAGCTGCGGGCGCTCCGTGGGCAGCACCTCCGCCTGCGCCAGCACCTGGGCCAGGTGCGCTGGGGGCAACTGCGAGGGAGGGCAGGGTGACTGGGAGGCTGCATGGGGCAACTGGGAGGATTCCAGGGTAACTGGGAGGGTGCCAGGGCAAGTGGGAGGGGGCAGGGGGCAACTGGGAAGACCCAAGGGGCAACTGGGAGGCTGCATGGGGCAGCTGGGTGAATTCCAGGGCAACTGGAAGGGTGCCAGAGTAACTGGGAGGGATCAGGGGGCAACTGGGAGGGGAGACAGGTGGAAAATGGGAGTGGGCAGGGGGCAATTGGGAGGGGTTGGGGGGAAACTGAGAAGACCCAAGATGCAACTAGGAGAATGCCAGGGTAACTGGGAGGGTGCGTGTGGCAACTGGGAGAAAGCATGGGGCAACAGGGAGGGGGAGGTCTCAACTGGGAGAGTACATGGGGCAACTGGAAGCGTGCCAAGGTAACTGGGAAGGGGCAAGGAGAGGTGGGGAGGGTGCATGGGGCAACTGGGAGGCTGGATGGGTAACTGGGAGGGTGCCAGGGTAACTGGGAGACTGGATGGGACATGGGGCAACGGAAGGGATGCATGGGGGAACTGGGAAGCTGAGTGCGGTGACTGGTGGGATGCAAGGGGTACCTGGCGGTGCTCCCCGCAGGCGGTGCAGGAGCAGGGTGCAGCGGGCGAGGCGCTGGCGCAGGCGCGGGGGGAGCAGCAGCGGTTGCGGGGGGAGCTGCAGCGACTCGCCCGGGCGCGCGAGGCCCTCGCCAAGGACGGGGCCAGCCTGGCCGTCCAGCTCGCTGCCGCCCAGCGTCACGGGCAGGACCAGGCCCAGGAGGTGGCCGCGCTCAGGTGGGTGCTGGGGGGCTTCGAGGGCATCTCCCGCCCCTGGAGCTTCGGTCTCGGCAGCGAGGGCCATGGCGTCTCACAGGGCGGAGAAGGAGGGGCTGGAGAGCAGCATCTTCCAGCTGCAGCAGCAGCTTGGCCAGCTCGACACCCGCAACCAGCAGCTGCAGGCCGAGGGACGGAGCACGCTGCAGGCCAAGGAGACGCTGGAGGGTGAGAGGCCATCCCTGGGCATCATCTCCATCCATATCCATCCATCCATCCATCCATCCATCCACCCGTCCACCCCCATCCCTCCATCCATCCCCATCCATCCATCCATCCATATCCACTCATCCATCCATTCCCATCCCCATTCATCCCCATCCCTCCACCTCCACTTCCACCCCATCCCCATCCCCATCCCCATCCCCATCTCCATCCCCATCTCCATCTCCATCTCCATCTCCATCTCCATCTCCATCTCCATCTCCATCTCCATCTCCATCTCCATCATCTCCACCTCCACCCCATCCCCATCCCCATCCCCATCTCCATCTCCATCTCCATCATCTCCATCTCCATCATCTCCACCTCCACCCCATCCCCATCCCCATACCCATCTCCATCTCCATCTCCATCATCTCCATCTCCATCATCTCCATCTCCATCCCCATCCCCATCTCCATCCCCATCCCCATCCCCATCTCCATCTCCATCTCCATCTCCATCCCCATCCCCATCCCCATCCCCATCCCCATCTCCATCTCCATCTCCATCCCCATCCCCATCCCCATCCCCATCCCCATCCCCATCCCCATCCCCATCCCCATCTCCATCCCCATCCCCATCTCCATCCCCATCTCCATCCCCATCTCCATCCCCCCCATCCCCATCTCCCCCTCCCACCACGTGTCCCCACCATGGGGTGTCCCTGCAGTGGAGGTGGGTGCGTTGCGGCGGGAGCAGGCGCAGGAGCTGCATGCGCGGCAGCAGGCGGTGGCGGCGGCCGAGGCGGCGGCGGTGGCGATGGCCCTGCAGAGCGCCCGCGATGCCCACCGGCACGAGCTCGACCGCCTGCAGCGCGACAAGGTGGGCACGGGGGAACCTGAGGGGCCATCCTGATTTTTGGGGCACGATCCTGATTTTTGGGGTGCGATGCCGATTTCGGGGTGAAACGCTGAGTTTTAGGTGACTCCATTCTCATTTTTGGGGTGAAATACTGAGTTTTGGGGGATGTCATGGTGATTGTTGGGGTGCAATGCTGGTTATTGGTGAAGTATTGGTGATTTTGGGGGTGAAACGCTGATTATTACAGCTGACTTTTGGGGCAAAACGCCGATTTTGGGGGTTGTGATGCTGCTTTTTGGGGTGAGACGCTGATTGTTGGGGTACAATACTGATTTTGGGGGATTTAATGCTGATTTGGGGGTGAATTGCTGGGTTTTGGGGGATGCATGCTGATTTTTGGGGCTGCAGTGCTGATTTTTGGGGAGAGATGTTGATATTTGGGGTGCAATGCTGATTTTTGGGGAGAGATGTTGATTTTTGGGGTGCAATGCTGATTTTTCAGGTGGTGATGTTAATTTTTCGGGGTGAGATGCTGATTGTTGGGGTACAATACTGATTTTTCAGGGATTCAATATGGATTTTTGGGGGCGAAACGCTGGGTTTTGGGGGATGCAATGCTGATTTTTGGGGGTGAGATGGTGATTTTTGGGGGTGCAGTGCTGATTTTGGGGATAAGATGCTGGTTTTGGGGGTGTATAATGTTGATTTTGGGGGTGTGATGTTGATTTTTGAGATGTGATGCTGACTTTTTGCAGTGCATGCTGATTTTTGGGGTGCACCGCTGATTTTTGGGATGCAATGCTGATTATTGGGGTGCAAAGCTGTTTTGGGGGGATGAAAGGCTGATTTGGGGGGTTTGTGATGCTGATTTTTGGGGGGCAGGATACTTTTTTTTGCAGTGCATGCTGATTTTTTGAGGTACAGTGCTGATTTTTGGGGTGCAATTGTAATTTTTGGGGTGCAATGCTCATTTTTGGGGTGCGATGCTGATTTCTGGGGCAGGATGGATGTTTTTGCAGTGCGTGCTGATTTTTGGGGTGCATCACTGATTGTTGGGGTTCAGTGTTTATTTTGGGGGTGTGATGTTGGGTTTTTGGGGTGCAGGACGAGCTGGAGGCCGAGCGGGCCCGGCTGGTGCAAGAGCAGGAGTCGCTGGCGGCCGAGCTGGCAGCGACGCGGCAGCAGCGCGAGAGCGAGAGGCAGCAGGTGGGTGCCCCCAGTGTCCCCCCCCCCGGGCCACCCTGGGGTCCCCCACCCTGAGCCGTGTCCCCCCCAGGCTCTGACGCTGCAGGAGGAGGAGAGGGCAGCGGTGGCCGAGACTGTGGGGGGGCTGCAGCGCAGCCTGGCCGAGGCTGCGGCCGAGCTCGAGCAGCAGCGCCGAGAGGTCATCGGTCACCAGGAGAAGGAGCAGGTGGGTGGGTGGGGGGGCTCATGGGATCCCCCCAGGAATGGCACAGAGTCCCTCGTGTCCCCCATTGCAACCCCCATGTCTGGGCACTCCCCCCCCCCCCCCCAGTGCAACCCCCATGTCTGGGCACCCTCCATGCACCCCCTCCTCCCAGTGCAACCCCATGTCTGGGCACCCCCCCATGCCTGAGAAACCCCCCCAATTCAACCTCATGCTTGGGCACCCCCTTCCCCCTCCAGCTGCAACCCCCATGCCTGGGCACCCCCCCATGCCTGGGCACCTCCCCAGTTCAACCTCATGCCTGGGCACTCTCCCCTGTCATTGCAGCCCCCATGCCTGGGCACACCCCCCCCCCAGTGCAATCCCTATGCCCTGGCACCCCCTCCAATGCAATGCCCATGCCTGGGCACACCCCCATGCCCCCCTCGTTGCAAAGCCACATACCTGGGGCACCACCTTTTGCAGACCCCCGTGCCCCCCCCCCCCCCCCATTGCAAATCCCATGCCCAGGCACTCACTATCCCCCCCACCCCCCACCTTGCAGCCCCCATGACCCCTCCATGCCCCCCGCACCTGGGCACCCCCCATTGCAACCCCCAATGCCTGAGAGTCCCCCCCTCCCTTCACAACCCCTCTCTCTGCCCCCCCTCCGCTTCCAATGCCCTCTAACCCCCTCCCCCCTTCTCCCAGCCCTCCCAACTGCCCCCTCCCAATCTCCCTGACAACACGGATGCTACAATGTGGTACCCAAGCATCCTCATCCCTTCGCCATCCTCACCACAACTCCCCCTCCTTGGGCCCCCCCCCCCCCATGCCAGAGGGGGGCGGTCTCAGTGCTCGGTGCCCCCCCCCCCTGCCCCCCCCTGCAGAGCCTGGCTGCGGAGCTGCGCAGCCTGCGTGTGCGCATGGATGAGGATGCAGCAAACCACGAGCGACAGGTGAAGACCCTGCATGAGCAAGCGAAGGTGGCGGCCAAGCAGCGGGACAGCGCCCTGCGCGAGGTCAGAGCCCCCCCCCAACCCCGAGCCCCCCCCCAAAAAAAAGTGAAAGTGAGGTGTAAGGCGGAAAAAAAGCTATTTTTCAGTATTGAGGAACGAATCAGAGTGATCAAATCAGCACAAAAATGAGTGGTACCTTGGGGACAATGAACAACGGAACCGTGGGACGGGTTGGAAGGGACCTCAAAGCCCACCCAGTGCCACCCCCTGCCATGGGCAGGGACACCTCCCACTGGGTCAGGGGGCTCAGCCTGGCATTGTAGCAGAGGTTCTCCAGCCCAGCAGGACCAGAGGGCAAGGGAGGGGGTTCTGCCCCTCTGCTCCGCTCTGGGGAGACCCCACCTGGAGCCCTGGGTCCAGTTCTGGAGTCCTGAGCACAGGAAGGACCTGGAGCTGTTGGAGCGAGTCCAGAGGAGACCACGGAGATGATCCCAGGGCTGGAGCTCCTCTGCTGGGAGGCCACACTGAGAGCTGGGGTTGTTCAGCCTGGAGAGGAGAAGGCTCTGGGGAGACCTTAGAGCAGCTCCCAGGGCTGAAAGGGGCTCCAGGAAAGCTGGGGAGGGGCTCTGGATCAGGGAGTGCAGGGATGGAATGAGAGAGAACAGTTTTCAGCTGAAAGAGGGGAGATTGAGATGAGATCTTAGGGAGAAATGTTTGCTGTGAGGGTGGGGAGGCCCTGGCCCAGGGTGCCCAGAGCAGCGGTGGCTGCCCCATCCCTGGAGGTGTTCCAGGCCAGGTTGGATGGGGCTTGGAGCCCCCTGATCCAGTGGGAGGTGTCCCTGCCCATGGCAGGGGGTGGGGCTGGATGGGCTCTGAGGTCCCTTCCAACCCAAACCACTCCATGGTTCTATGAAATGTCCCCCCAAACCCCACTGCTCGCTCTGCAGGTGGAGGAGGCGCGGGCACAGCTGCGCTTGGTGGCCGAGGCGCGGGCAGCGGGGCAGCGGGAGCTGCTGGAAGCACAGCGTGAGGCCCGGGAGAGCCGCGAGGGCCGGGAAGCGCAGCGGCGACAGGCGCAGGAGGCTCGGCGGGCGCTGGGGGACGAGGCGAGGGAGAAGGAGGCCCTGCGCCGCTCCAACGAGGAGCTGCGGGCAGCTCTGCGGCGCGCCGAGGGCGAGCGCATCAGGTGATGGTGGTTTGGATGTTCAGGGTCAGGGTTATGGTCAGGACAGGGGGATGTCCAAGGTGGAAGGTGCAGGGGGTGATGTCCTTGGGGTCAGGATGATGGTCAGGACAAGCGGATACTCAAGTTGGGAGATGCAGGGGGTGATGTGTTGCCTTGAAAGGTGATGCTTGGGTTCAAGGTGATGCTCAAGGTAATGGGATGCCCAAGATGGAACACGCAGGGTGATGCAACGCCCTGGTGGGTGATGCTCAGGGTTGAGGTGATGCTTGAGGTTGGGAGATGCAGGGGGTGATGCAGTGTTTTGGATGCTGTAGGCCAGAGTGATGCTTAGGAGAATGGGATGCTCGAGTTGGGAGGTGCAAGGGGTGATGTGATGCCTTGAATGTTGATGCTTGGGTTCAAGGTGATGCTCAGGATAATGGGATGGCCAAGGTGGAACCTACATGGGGTGACACAGCTCCTTGGAGGCGATGCTCAGGGTCAGGGTGGCGCTTGGCGTAAGGAGGTGCTCAAGGTGGACAATGCAGAGGACGGGATGATGCCTTGAAGGGCGATGGCTGGGATCAGGGCAATGCTTGTGGTAGGGGTGATGGTTGGGACAAGAGGATGATCAAGTCAGGAGATGCAGGGGATGGTGCGGTGCCTTGGAGGGCGATGCTCAGGGCTGCAGATGCATGAGGTGGTGCGAGGTTTTGGATGCTCCAGGTCAGACTGAGGGTCAGGAAAAGGGGACGCTCAAGTTTGGAGACGCATGAGGTGGCGCGATGTTTCGGATGCTCAGAGTGGGGTTGATGCTGGGGACAAGAGGATGGAATCTTGGGGATGGGGAGTGCTCAGGGATGGGTGATGTCCTGGAGCAGGGTACTCAGTCCAGAGGGTGCTCGAGGTGAGAGGACCTTGGGAAGGGGCTGTGCCTTGGAGGGGGACAGAGGAGATGTTTGGGGTGGCAGTGCTGAGGGTGGGGACTGCTCTGATGGGGTGGGTCCTGGAAGGGGTTCTCCAAGGTGGTGGGATGCCAGGGATGGAGGGACATCCGGGATGGAGGGACACCTGGGATGGAGGCACACCTGGGATGAGGATGGCTTGGAGAAGGAAGTTCAGGATAGGGGTTTGCTGAGGACAGGGTGATGCTTGTGGTGGTGCTGGGGGTGAGGAGATGCTTGTGGCCAAGGTGATACCCCTGAGGGTGACACCAGCCGCTTGTCCCCCGCTCCCGCAGCCTGAAGCGTGCCAGCGAGGAGAAGGAGCAGCGGCTGGCACTGGTGGAGGACGGGCGGGAGGCTGCGGACCGCGAGGTGATGGAGCTGCGGGCCACCCTGCGGGAGCTGGAGCGCAACCGCCTCGATGCCCGCCGGGAGCTGCAGGAGCTGCGCCGGCAGGTGAGGAGGAGGAGGATGGCAGGAACCTCCAATTCAAGGTGCCACCAAGCCTCCTCCATCTCCTCCTTGGGCAGGTGAAGGACCTGGACGTGGAGAACAGCAAGAGGAGCAAGGAGGTGGGCGAGCTGCAGGCACGCGTGGCCCTGGAGGAGCAGCGGGAGGAGGAGAGCCGCCGTGAGGCCCTCGGCCTCAGGCAGAAGGTGGCTGAGAGTGAGGCCAGTGTGGAGGCTGCCAGGAAAGAGGTGGGGGCTCCCCGAGGGTCCCAAGCACCCAGCTTGGTGCCCCATGTCCCAAAGTATGCCCATCACCCTGTGTACCTGGGTGTCCCTATCACCCCACTGTTCTGTCCCCCATCACCCTGTGCTCCATCCCTTGCATCTCCATCACCCTGTGATCCGTCTCTTGCACATCATCACTCCACCACTGCATCACTCTCATCCCCATCACCCTGGGCTCCATCCTTGCATCCCCATCACCCTGGGCTCCATCCCTCACATCTCCATCACCCTGGGCTCCATCCCTCACATCTCCATCACCCTACGGTCCATCCCTTGCATCTCCATTACCCTGTACCCCATCCCTCACATCTCCATCACCCTGTGCTCCATCCCTTGCATCTCCTCACCCCATTGCTCCACCCCTCACATCTCCATCACCCTGTACCCCATCCCTCACATCTCCATCATCCCTTGCACCCATCAGCCCATTGCTCCATCCCCCTGCATTCCAATCTTCCCATCTCTCCATGCTGTCTCTCCTGCCCATCTCCATCACCCCCTTTCCACCTCCCCCAGCTCCAGCACCTGCAGCGACGACTCTCGGAGACTGAGAGTGAATTTCGGCAGCGGGAGAAGGACCTGGCCCGCAGCTTGGAAGAGGCTCATGGCAACGAGAAGAAGCTGCTGGCCGATGCCCGCAACCTGCAGCTGAAGGTGGAGGCAGCGCGGGACGAAGCGGCCGAGCTGAGTCTGCGGCTGAGCGCGGCTGAGGGTCGGGCACAGGGGCTGGAGGCTGAGCTGGCTCGCGGCGAAGCGCTGCGCCGGGCCGCTGAGACCCGCCTGGGTGGCATCCAGTCCGCCCTGCGCCGCACCATGGGCATTGGCCGGGCACGGGCCAGCTCCCCAGGCAAGGGTGAGAGGTGCTGAGGATCCCCATGTCCTGTCCCTTGCTTAGGGGCAGGGGGTGCATCCCGCTGTGGGGCTCCGTTCCCTGCACCCCTGCGGGGTTGCAGTGTCCCATCGCTCCATGCCTTGCATCCTATTACCCTGTTGCTCCATCTCCTGCATCCCTGTATGGGGTCCTCATCACCCCATTGCTCCATCCCCTGCCTCCTTGGGGTCCCAGATACTCCATTGCTACATCCCTGGGGTCCCCCATACCCCATCACCCCACCCCTGGTGGTTCCCCATAGCCCATTGCTCCATCCTCTGCATCCCTGGGGTCCCCGTACTCCATTGCTCCACTCCTCGGGGTCCCCATTGCGCCATCCCCTGCATCCCCATCACCCTGTGCTCCATCTCTTGCACCCTATCACCCCATTGCTCCATGCCTGGGGTCCCCCATCACCCCATTGCTCCATTCCTGGGGTCCCCCATCACCCCATTGCTCCATCTCTTACATTCCTGGCATCCCCTTTATCCCATGGGTGCCTCCCACAGCCCTCCCTTGGGTGCTGCACCCCGATGTCCCCATGCCACCCAGTTTGTCCCCATACAGGTGGGGGTCCAGAGGGGTCGGCAAGCCCCGTGTCCTCCCTGGACCCCGATGCTGCCGAGCCCGAGGTGGTGCGAGCAGCCCTGCGGGATTTCCTGCGCGAGCTGCAGGACGCGCAGCGGGAACGGGTACCCCTCCCCTCTCCATTATCCCCCGAAAGCCCCATTCAACCCCCCAAAATCCCATTTTTACCCCATTTTCTCGCTCCAGGAGGAACTGCGGGTGCAGGTGGGCAGCTTGGGCCGGCGGCTGGCGGAGGTGGAAGAGGAGCGGGACAAGGCCAGCACCCGGGTGCAGCAGCTCCAGAAGCTGCTGGCTGAGAGTGACGAAGGTGATGGGTTTTTTTTTTAAGGTGTATCCCCCCAAAATGTGGGGTTTGGGGTGTTTTGTCCTGTGCTGGAGCCTCACCAGTGAGAGAGGGCTCTGGGGAAACTGAGGCACGGGGGAGGGTGGCGATGCTGGTGGGGAATGTAGGGTGCTCGGTGGGATTTCCCACATGCATGACCCCAAAATTCTGGGGAAACTGGGAAAACCTCCTGTGCAAACACTGTGAGCCCCAGTAAAACCCCCATGTGTGCCCGGTAAACCAAGTCAAACTGGGAAAGCACTTAGAAAGCCCAGTTAAACTGGTAAAACTCCATGTGCGTCTCCCGTAAACCCCAGTAGAACTGATAAAACCTTCATGCATCCCAGGTAAATTCCAGTAAAACTGGTAAAGAGACCCTGTATCCCCTATAAGTCCCAGTCTAACTGGTAAAAGAGACCCTGTATCACCTGTAAATCCCAGTCAAACTGGTAAAACCCTTGTGCATCCCTTGTAAATCCCACTAAAACCAGTAAAAGAGACCCTGTATCCTCCATAAATCCCAGTCATACTGGGAAAGCACTCATGGATCCCTTAGAAAGCCCAGTTAAACTGGTAAAACTCCATGTGCATCTCCCATAAACCCCAATAAAACTGGTAAAGCCCTTGTGCATCCCAGGTAAATCCCAGTCAAACTGGTAAGACAGACCCTGCGTCTCCCATAAATCCCAGTAAAACTGGTCAAACCATTGTGCCTCCCCTGCAAATCCCAATTAAACTGGTAAAACCCCCTGCCTGTCCCAGTAAGGTGGTGACTGTGGTGTGGCCCCAGCAGGACGTCGCAGTGGGGAGCTGAGCAGTGCGCAGGCCACGCTGCTGTTGCAGGAGGAGACACTGCGGCGAGGCGAGCGGGAGCGGCAGGCGCTGCGGGAGAAGGTGACGGCACTGGAACGCAGCCTGCACGTGGCCGAGGGCGAGCGGCGAGCAGCCCAGGTGGGCATCGCCATGGGGGCCTCGTCCTGCCCCTGTGCTGCGCTGCATCCCTCTGTGGCGCTCCCGTATCCCGTTGCTCCATCACTTGCTACCCCATGAACCCATCGCTCCATCCCTGGGGGTCTCACACCCCCCATTGCTCCATCCCTGGTGTCCTCCATCATCCCATTGCTCCATCCTCTGCATCCTTGGGAGCCTCCACACCCCATTGCTCCACCTCTCGTGTCCCACATCGCCCTGTTGCTCCATCCTTGGGTGTCCCAGATACCCCATTGCCCCATCCCCTGCATCCCTAGGGTCTCCCATCACTCCATTGCTGCATCCCTGGGGTCCCCCATCACCCTACTGCTGTGTTGCCTGCATCCCTGAGGGTCCCCCATCACCCCATTGCTGCATCCCTGGGGTCCCCCATCATGCCATTGCTCCATCCCCTGCATCTCTGGGGATCCACCATCACCCCATTTCTCCATCCTCTGCATCCCTGGGGTCCCTCATGATCCCATGGCTCCATCCCTGGAGTCCTCCATCATCCCATTTCTCCATCCCCTGCATCCCTGGGGGTCTCCCACCAACCCATTGTTCCATTCCCTGGAGGGGCCTCATCCTGCCCCTATGCCCATCCTTGACCACTCCATGCCAACCATGCCCTGCAGGAGAGGGTGAGCGTGGTGCGAGCTGGCAAGGCTGAGCTGGAAGATGCCAAGCGGCGGCTGGAGGTGGCTGAAAGCCGTAGCAGCCGCCTGGAGCTGCAGCAGCGCGTGCTGGAGGGCGAGCTGCAACGGGCACGGCTGGCCCTGGGCGAGCGGCAAGTGGAGGCGCGGGCGATGCAAGACCGCGCTGAGCTGCTGCAGAAGCAGGTAAGAGCCCCGATTCCCCAAATCTCCGCTGCGTGGTTTGGTTTTAAGGGGATGACATCGAGAGGGACCTGGACAAGGTGGAGACGTTGGGGCTGTGGGAACCTCATGATGTTCAGCAAGGCCAGGGGTGAGGTCCTGCTCCTGGGTCGGGGCACTCCCAGCACAAATCCAGGCCGGGGGGAGGGTGGATTTGGAGCAGCCCGAAGGAGAAGGATTTGTGGATGCGCAGGTGGATGAGAGGCTCCACATGAGCTGAACGTGCGCTCCCAGCCCAGAAACCCCCCGGGTCCTGGGCTGCACCCAGAGCAGGGGGAGCAGCAGGGAGGGAGGGGATTCTGCCCCTCTGCTCCGCTCTGGGGAGACCCCACCTGGAGCCCTGGGTCCAGTTCTGGAGTCCCCAGCACAGGAAGGACCTGGAGCTGTTGGAGCGAGGCCAGAGGAGGCCACGGAGATGATCCCAGGGCTGGAGCCCCTCTGCTGTGAGGACAGGCTGGGAGTTGGGGTTGTTCAGCCTGGAGAGGAGAAGGCTCTGGGGAGACCTTAGAGCAGCTCCCAGGGCTGAAAGGGGCTCCAGGAAAGCTGGGGAGGGGCTTTTTCCGAGGGCCTGGAGTGACAGGATGAGGGGAACAGCTTTAAACTGGGAGGGGGAAGATTTAGATGAGACAATGGGAAGAAATTCTTCTCAATGAGGGTGGGGAGGCCCTGGCCCAGGGTTCCCAGAGCAGTGGTGGCTGCCCCATCCCTGGAGGTGTTCCAGGCCAGGTTGGATGGGGCTTGGAGCCCCCTGATGCAGTGGGAGGTGTCCCTGCCCATGGCAGGGGGTGGCACTGGGTGGGCTTTGAGGTCCCTTCCAACCCAACGCATCCCATGATTTAATTTTGCTCTCGTTCCGGGGTGCAGCTCACGGAAAGCGAGCAGCGCGCTGGGGCGTTGCAGCTGGCCATGGACCGGTTGAGCGAGACGTTGGCGGAGAGCAGCTCCAAGGATGATACTCCGAGTGCGACAGCGGTGTCAACCGATGGCACCGTGGTCCATGAGCGGCTGCTGCAGCTCCAGAGTGCCCTGACCGCCGGCGAGCTGGACCGCCGGGCGCTGCAGGTGCGAGGCAGCACCCTAGGGTGCCCCCGGGGTGCTTTTTGTGGGGTGAGCCTGGGTGTCCCCTCGGTGGCAGGAGGGGCTGGAAGTGGCACGGCAGGCGCTGGCGGAGGCGCGGGAGGAGAAGACGGTGCTGCGGGAGCAGCTGCGGGCGCTACGGGATGAGCAGGAGGCCCTTCAGCGCAGCAAGGACGAGCTGCAGGCGCAGGTCCGGCAGCAGCAGGAGGTGAGGGGGGTCCCCCCAAATTCCTTTGCCCTCAGGCAGCACCCTTTCCACCCATACAGGACCCTTTGCCCACCCCATCAGCAAGTTTTGCGCCCCCCCGCAGCCTCCTGCACTCCTTTGTGTTCCCATGCAGCGTCTTTCCCCCGACCCTGACCGTGCCCTGTGGACCCCCAAGTACCCCAGCACCCTATAGCCATCCCCAGCATCCTTTGCCACCCTATAGATCCCCCCCATAGCCCCAGCACCCATTGCCCCCCCCTTGCACTACCCCATGGCCCCCCAAGTCCCAGCACCTCTTGCCCCCCAACATCACCCTATGGACCCTCCGTCGCCCCAGCACCCATTGCCCCCCCCTTGCACCACCCCATGGCCCCCCAAGTCCCAGCACCCTCGTGCCCTAGCACCCTTTGCCCCCACCTTGTCCCACCCCATCGTCCCCAAGCCCCAGCACCCTCTTGCCCCACCCCTGCACCACCCCATGCCCCCCCTCCCCGAGCACCTCTTGCCCCCCAACATCACCCTATGGACCCTCCATAGCTGCAGCACCCATTGCCCTCCTTGCCCCTCCCGTGGTCCCCAAACCCCAGCACCCTTGTGCCCCCCCCTTGCCCCACTCCATACCCCCCAAACCCCAGGACCCTCTTGCCCCCCAACTTTGCATCACCCCATGGTCCCCCCAAGCCCCAGCACCCTCGTGCGCCCCCGTGCACCACCCTTTGCCCCCACCTTGTCCCACCCCATCGTCCCCAAGCCCCAGCCCCCCTTGCCCCCCCCGGGGGTCCCTGCTGCCCCCCCTTGCAGGCGCTGCGGCAGCGGCAGGAGGAGCGTGGGGGGCTGCAGGAGCGCGTGGGCAGCCTGCAGCGCGCCCTGACCCGCACCCAGGCCGAGAAGCGCGAGGCCGAGCGCGTCGCCCTGCGCCTCGAGAAGGACGTCGGAGCCCTGAAGAAGACCCTTGACAAGGTGGGACCGTGGTGGGGGGCACCCATGGGTGCCCCTGGGGCTGGTCCTGTGCAGAGCATCGCACCCAGGGGCACGCGATCCCGCATCCCTGATGCCAGCGCTTGCAGCGCTTGCAGCGCTCCTTGGCCAAACCTGGCCTCAAATCAAACATAAATCCCTAAACCCATCCTTCTTATTATTTTTAAAGCGGAAAATGTACTTTATATCCGTGCTGTGCGCTGCTCTGCTATGCATGGAGTCTGTATGCACTCAAAAATATCTCTATTGTTAATATAAATACATATTTCATCTGTAAAATATGCATATTTTTATCTTTTATATTGTATATTGTATATAAATATATATTTTTATAGATATTTATATATATTTATATACATATATATTTAATATAGATGTTATTTCCTATATTTTATATGTCAAATATGTATTTTACCTGCTGTATTTTATGTTTTATATGCTCTTTTTTCTGTGGGAGCGAGGTGTGCGGTGTTGGGGTGTAAAGCACACCCCCCACCCCCCCCATTTCTGTGTCCCTCTCACCTGGGCAGGTGGAGCGGGAGAAGCTGCAGACGCAGGAGGACTCGATGCGGCTCTCGGTGGAGAAGGGGCGGCTGGATCGCTCGCTGGGCACGGCCGAGCGGGAGCTGGCGGAGGCTCAGCACCGCATCCAGCGGCTGCAGGTGGGCACCGCGCTGGTGCTGCATTGGTGCACCCAGTGCTTGCAGCGGGAGGGTGCTGGGCTCTTTCGGGGGGCTCATTCTGACTTGGAGGGTGCTGGTGCTTGCTCTGGCCTCTTTTGGGGCTCCCCCTAACTTGGGGACCAGTTTTGGGGTGACAGCCACCCCCCGCATCACCCAGCTCCAAGCCCGGTGGGCACTGCAGGCTGGTGATGCTGGGGGGCACCCTAGAGCTGGGGGGCACCCCAGAGCTGGGGGACACTGGGAGCAAGGGGACACCCTGGAGCTTGGGACACCCCAGATTTGGGGAACACCTGAAGCTGGGGACACCCCAGATTTGGGGGACATCCTGGGGGACACCTCAAAGCGGGGAGACACCCTGGAGCAGGGGGGGACAATCCCAGACCTGGAGGACACCTGGAGCTGGGGGACACCCCAGAGTGGGGGGACACCCAGAGCAAGGGGACACCCTGGAGCTTGGGACACCCCAGATTTGGGGGACATCTGACACTGGGGACACCCTGGAGTGGGGGACACCCCAGATTTGGGGGACATCCTGGGGGACACCTCAAAGCGGGGAGACACCCTGGAGCAGGGGGGGACAATCCCAGACCTGGAGGACACCTGGAGCTGGGGGACACCTGGAGCCTGGGGGACACCCCAGAGTGTGGGGACCCCCATGTCCCCTCCCCGCTCCCCCATGTCCCCCCTCCCTCGCAGGTGGCACTGCAGAAGGGGCAGGAGTCCCGCCGCGCCCCCCCCAGCACGTAGGGACCCGGGGGGGGACCC
Source organism: Neomorphus geoffroyi (assembly GCA_033558235.1). Lineage (NCBI taxonomy): Eukaryota > Metazoa > Chordata > Aves > Cuculiformes > Neomorphidae > Neomorphus > Neomorphus geoffroyi. The sequence goes on along the minus strand of JAUMJM010000075.1, from coordinate 1,840,631 downwards.
CCGCGAGACCCCCCCCCCCAAGACCGGCACAACCCAGCTGACGGGCGAGGGGCACCAAGCCCACCCCCAGCCCCAACGCCACCACTTTTTGTCCCCCCCCTTCCCTTTCCTAAAGCAAAAAGCCGCACTTTATCACCGAGACGATGGCGCTCGTGTATTTTTGCTACAAACGGGGGGGCCGATAGATGGGATTTGCCCTTTTTTCTATCTTTTTTTAACCAAAAGTTGGGAAATGCTCCTTTTTTCAGCCCCGGCTCTGCCCCAGCGGAGCCTCCTCATTGATTCCCCTCCCCACGGTGCTCCCCGACCCCCAGGGGTTCCTAATTTTGCCCCTTTTCTAATAAAAACTCTACGTTGATATATTTTTTTTTTTTGGCAAATAATGGGATTTTTATAGCGCTATTTTTGGAATGGGAGGTTTTCACTGGTGCTACTGGGGGAGGGGAGGGGCTGAGTCCAGCTGAGACACCCCCCCCCCCCCCCCCCAGGTGTCGAGGTGGGGGCTTCGAGCACAGCCCCGACCCTTGGCAGCCTCAGCCAGATTAAATGTGAATAAACCCAACCGGCAGCCCTTGAGGTTGAGTTTCTTTTGGAGGGGCGTGTGGCGTTTTGGGGAATGTCTGTGGGGACACCAGGACTGAGTCAGGTCCTTAAATAATGATAATAATAATAATAATAATAAGCAATAAAATAAACAATATTGATCTATAATAAATAAATCTATATTTATATTATTTATATTTATATTTATATTTATATTTATATTTATATTTATATTTATATTTATATTATTTATATTTATATTATTATTATTATTATTATTATTATTATTATTACTACTACTACTACTACTGCCACCTCCACTTTGGAGGAGAGCTGCACCGCATCCATCAAGCGTCATCTTTCCGGGATGCTGCTGCCCTCCCACTCCCTGTTTTAAGGCTTTTGAGGGAGTTCAGCTCCAAGGGCAGATGAATCCCTTGTGTCTCCAAGGACAGGAGTGACGTGGGGATGGGGATGGGGATGGGGATGGGGATGGGGATGGGGATGGGGATGGGGATGGGGATGGAGATGAGGATGGGGATGGGGATGGGGATGGGGATGGGATGGGGATGGGGATGGGGATGGGATGGAGATGGGGCTGGGGCTGGGGCTGGGGCTGGAGATGGAGATGGAGATGGAGATAGATGGAGATGGAGATGGGGATGGGAGGAGATGGGGATGGGATGAGATGGGGATGGGGATGGGGATGGGATGGAGATGGAGATGGGGATGGGAGGAGATGGGGATGGGATGAGATGGGGATGGGGATGGGGATGGGATGGAGATGGAGATGGGGATGGGGATAGGGATGGGGATGGGATGGGATGAGATGGGGATGGGGATGGGGGTGGGGATGGGGATGGAGATGGAGATGGGGATGGGGATGAGATGGGATGGAGATGGGGATGGAATGAGATGGAGATGGAGATGGAATGAGATGGAGATGGGGATGGGGATAGAGATGGAGATGGGGATGGGGATGTCGATGGGGATGGGGATGGGGATGGGGATGGGGATGGAGATGGGGATGGGATGAGATGGGGATGGGGATGGGGGTGGGGATTGGAATGGGATGGGATGGGATGGGTATGGAGATGGGGATGGGATGAGATGGGGATGGGATGAGATGGGGATGGGGATGGGGATGGGATGGGATGGGATGGGATGGGATGGGATGGGATGGGATGGGATGGGATGGGATGGGATGGGATGGGATGGGATGGGATGGGATGGAGGAGGGCGACAGAGAAAACTCAATGCCAGTCACCCCTGGCTTATTTTCTGTAAGAGAAGTGGAAAAGTGAAGAAGTGCAGGCTGCAAGGTCCATGCTGTGTGAGCGAGACCCTGTGGAGCTGTACGAGAGAGCTGCCCCCTGTACAGGAAAAACACAGGACAGATGAGAACCACACGCTGGAGAGCTATGGGCTACGAGAGCTGCACGCTATGAGCTCCATGCTGTCAAAGAGAGCTCCATGCTATAGAAGAGGTTCATGCTATTTAGAAGAAAGGTCTCTGCTCTGTAGGAGAGCTCCATGCGCTATAGAACAGAGGTCCATGCTGCATAGAAGAGAGCTCCATGCTGTATGAGAGGTCCATGCTCTACAGAAGAGAGCTCCATGCTATATGAGAGGTCCATGCTATAGAGAGGAGAGGTCCATACCCTGTAGAAGAGCTCCATGCTCTATAGAGAAGAGCTCCATACTCTATAGAAGAGAGGTCTGTGCTATATGAGAGGTCCATGCTGTACAGAAGAGAGGTCCATACCCTGTAGAAGAGCTCCATGGTCTACAGAACAGAGGTCCATGCTCTGTAGAAGAGAACTCCATGCTATATAAGAGCTCCATGCTCTGTAGAGGAGAGCTCCACACACTATAGAAGTGAGGTCCATGCTATATGAGAGGTCCATGCTATACAGAAGAGAGGTCCATACCCTGTAGACGTTCCATTGGTCTACAGAACAGAGGTCCATGCTCTGTAGAAGAGAGCTCCATGCTATATAAGAGCTCCATGCTCTGTGGAAGAGCTCCTTGCTACAAGGAGAGCTCCACACTCTACAGAAGCGAGGTCCGTGCTATATGAGAGGTCCATGCTGTACAGAAGAGAGGTCCATACCCTGTAGAAGAGCTCCACACTCTATAGAAGAGCTCCGTGCCATATGAGAAGTCCATGCTCTATAGAGGAGAGGTCCACGCTCTATAGAAGAGCTCCACCCTCGCTCCGTGCTGCACACGCTGGACGTGCCAGCAGCCCCTCTGTGGGCTCCCCGCTGTGTGAGGACCCCGTGTGTGTGTGTCCCCCACCCCACATCCATGAGCTGCACCCTGCGTGCAGGAGCTGCGCCGCGCTATTTCCCATCAGAGCCCTGGAGACCCTCCCCAGGACCACACGGTTTCCTGTAAGTGACCCAACCCCAACCCCCAAACACCGTGGGACCCCGGCAGAGACCCCGCCTCACGCTTTTCTACAGTGGAACCAGGCAACACCCCAAAATCATCACCCACAGCCTTTCCCCTCCTGTGCCTGGGGCGGGATGGGTGGGAGCTGCTCAATTCATTGGGATCCTCCCAAAGAAAAAGATCTCTTCCCCCCCCCAAAAAATTGGAAAATCCCCTCCAAAATGGGAATGCCCCCAAAACCTGGGAAAATCACCCCCAAAATGGGAAAATCCCTCCCCAAAATGGGAAAATCCCCCCCAATAGGCAAATCCCCACCCCCAAAATGGGAAAATCGTTCACAAAATGGGAAAATACCTCCACCAAAATGGGAAAATCCTCCCCAAAAGGGGAAAATCTCCTTAAAATTAGGCAAATCCCCTCTCAAATGTCCAAATCTCCCCTAAAATGGTAAAATCCCTCCCTAAAATGATAAAATCTCTCCCAGAACTGTGAAAATTGCCCCCCTAAAAGGGGAAAATGCCCCAGAAAAATGGAAAATCCCCCCCAAACTGGAACACTCTCCCCTCAAATGGGAAAATCCCCTCCAAAATGGGAAAATCTCCCCCAAAACCAGAACAATCCCCCCAAACTGGGAAAATCCCTTCCAAAAAATGGGAAAATCCCCCCAAACCAGAACAATTCCCCCCCAAATGGGGAAATCCCTTCCAAAAATGGGAAAAAAATCACTCCCCAAAATGGCCAAATCCCCCTTAAAATGGAAAAACAATCCGTGAAACCAGAACAATCCCCCCCAAAATGGGAAAATCTCCCCCTAAAATGAGAAAATCTCCCCCCAAAATGGGGAAATCCCCCCCTATAATTAGAAACCACCCCCCAAAAATGAGTCAGGAGCCTCAGAGACCCTTACGTTTTATCTCTTGGACACTCTACGTAGAAAACAGGGCGGTGGGGGCTCGCGCCGCCCCCCCCTTTTACAATAGAATAAGGAAAATAATAAAAAATAATACACCCCCCCCCTTTTTTTTTAATTATTATGTGCACAAAAATGGACTTATTTTATACTCTTTCATGCACGGTTTCTTTAGCACCACGGTGAGGATCCGGAGCGGGACGGGTACGCGGGAGAGGAGGGTGGGAAGGGGTTGGGGATGTTGGGGTGCGGCTGGTGAAGGAGGGTCCCCTGGAGCTCAGCAGCCGCCGCAGCTGCGGGCGCAGGACGCACCCACGGTTTGGCAGAGCCCGCTGGTGGCCATCACGCCGCACTTGGAGAACTTGTCACGGCAGAGATCGGCTGCGGGGACAACGGGAAAGAAAGAATCCACGCATGTTGGGAAAATTAAGGGGGGAAGCATCAATGAAAACGCCCCCAAAATGTTGAGGCTGCAAGGGACGAGCTCAACCTCCCCCCAGAAATGGGATCCCAGTTTGGTCCATGCTGGGGAAAACCAGCAAACTGGTTTATGGTTGGACTTGATGATCTCAAAGGTCTTTTCCAACTGGATGGTTCTATGGTCAACGGGATTTTCCCTCCCTTATGGAAGAAGGGGTGAGCTGGGTGAGGATGACCCCAAGTTGGGGTGCACCCCGTCCCCTACCTCGCAGCAGCTCTTCGTGGGCGCACACGGTGCGGACGCAGATCTCCTTGTTGATCACGTAAACCCGGCGGAGGCTGGGGGGGAGGGATAAAAAAAGATGGTGTGGGGGTCATGCAAAGGCAGAAGGGGACCCCAAAATTGGGGGAAGGTGGGGGGGGGACCTCCCCATCGCTCACCTGTAAAAGCAGATCTCGTTCAGGCACTGCTTGCAGGGCTTGTGCACGGAGTAGAGCCTGGTGCACGGGTATTGCTCCTCCCGGCAGTCTGGGAGGAGAAAAGGGAACTGGTTTCTACTGGGGGGTTGGGAAATCCATGCTGGGGAGACCCAGCGCCTCACTCGATGCCTTCCCTCCACCCTCATTTTAATTCCCCTCCACATCCTCATCCCAGCCAGGCTTAGAGGGAAAACGAAGCCCTTGCCGGGGATGGGATGGGCACTCACCGAGGGGTCCTGGCTCCGTGGGCTCGGTCTCGGGGGCAGAAGCTGCAGGGAGAGAGAATCAGAGTCATGGAATTGTTTGGTTGGAAAAGACTTTGGAATTCACTGGGTCCAGCTGTCCCTGTCCACTACTGAACCATCCCTGAGCACCTCATCTGCCCGGCCTTGAAACCCCTCCAGGGGTGGGGACTCCACATCCTTGGGCAGCTGTGCCAGTGCCCGAGAACCCTTTTGGTGAAGGAATTGTCCCTGATGTCCAATCTGATCCTGCCCTGGTGCAACTTGAGGCCATTTCCTCTCATTCCATCACTTGTTCCCTGGGAGCAGAGCCCAGCACCCACCTCACCACAACCTCCTTTCAGGCAGTTGCAGACAGGGATGAGGTCTCCCCTCAGCCTTCTTTCACAGTATCACAGTATCGTAAGGTTGGAAAAGACCTTTGAGATCATCGAGTCCAACCTATGACCCAACACCTACACCTACTCCTACTCGTCAACTACACCACGGCACTAAGTGCCTCATCCAATCTCTCCTTAAACACCTCCAGGAACGGTGACTGCACCACCTCCCCAGGCAGCGTATTCCAATGGCCAATCACCCTCCCAGTAAAGAACTTCTTCCTAATGTCGAGCCTAAACCTCCCCTGGCGAAACTTGAGACCGTGTTCTCTCGTTCTGTCGCTGGTCACCTGAGAGAAGAGACCAACCCCTGCCTGACTACAACCTCCCTTTAGGCAGTTGTAGAGAGCAATAAGGTCTCCCCTGAGCCTCCTCTTCTCCAGGCTGAACAACCCCAGCTGCCTCAGTTGCTCCTCACAGGGCTTGTGCTCCAGCCCCTTCCCCATCCTCGTCGCTCTCCTCTGGACACACTCCAGCATCTCAACATCCTTCTTAAACTGAGGGCCCAGAACTGGACACAGCACTCGAGGTGCGGCCTGACCAGTGCCGAGTATAAGGGGATGATGACCTCTCTAGTCCTGCTGGCCACACTGTTCCTGATGCAGGCCAGGATACCATTGGCCTTCTTGGCCACTCGGGCACACTGCTGGCTCATGTTGAGTTTCCTGCCCACCAGCACTCCCAAGTCCCTTTCCGCCTGACTGCTCTCCAGCCACTCTGACCCCAGCCCAGAGTTCTGCATGGGGTTGTTGTGTCCAAAGTGAAGGACCCGGCATTTGGACTTGTTAAACCTCATGCTATTGGAGTCAGCCAATCTCTCCAGCCTGTCAAGGTCCCTCTGTAGGGCCCTCCTACCCTCCAGCAGATCGACACTTCCTCCCAGCTTGGTGTCATCTGTGAACTTGCTGATGAAGGACTCAATCCCCTCATCCAGATCATAAATAAAGATATTAAACAGGACCGGGCCCAGCACCGAACGCTGGGGGACCCCACTAGTGACCGGCCGCCAGCTGGATGGGACACCATTCACTGCCACCCTTTGGGCTCGGCCATCCAACCAATTCCTAACCCAGCACAGAACATTCCCGTCCAAGCCACGGGCTGCCAGCTTGTCCAGTAGTCTCCTATGGGAGACAGTGTCAAAGGCCTTGCTGAAGTCCAGGTACACCACATCCACAGCCTTCCTCTCATCCACCAGGCGAGTCACACGGTCGTAAAAAGAAATCAGGTTGGTCAGGCAGGACCTGCCTCTCCTAAAACCGTGCTGGCTGGGCCTGATCTTTCCCTCATTCCTCAGGTGCCGCAGGATCGCACCCAGGATTATCCGTTCCATAATTTTGCCTGGAACCGAGGTCAGGCTTTCCTCCACGTTAAACACCCCCAGGTTCCTCAGCTGTTCCTCGTAGGACTTGTTCTCCAGCCCCTTCCCCAGCTCCGTTGCCGGGGTGAGGGGGGTGTTTAGGGATGGAGCAGAAGCACCCCCACTGCCCTTTCCTTGGGGTTTAGGGCTGGGGCATCCTGATGCTCCCTCGAAAATGCTCTGGGGGAGCAGAGGAGGGATGGGGACCCCCCAGCCCTGGGAGCTGCCACCCACCTGGGGTCGGAGCCGGCACGATTTCCTGCTGGGATTGCTGCTGGGACTGGTACCGAAACTGCTCCTCGGGGGCACGGGGGGTGACATCTGCAAGGAGAGAGAGACACAGTGCGGGCACATCCCAAAGCCCTGCACCCCCCACCCTGGCATCCCGCGGGGAAACCACTTACCGTGGTAGTCATAGTAATCTTGAATTTCTGGGGAATAAAACAAAGAAAACAGAGGCTGAGGATGGGTTTTAGGGAGAAAATTCACCCTGTTGGGTCAGGACTTTGAAACGAGCTCCATAACGTTTGGCTGCTGGTCTGGGCAAGGGGGAAACACCCTCCATCCCCCCTGGAATGACTCTGGGCAACACAGGAAGGACATGGATCTGATGGAATGAGTCCAGAGGAGGCCACGGAGATGATCCAAGGGCTGGAGCAACTCCTGCACCAGGACAGGCTGAGAGTTGGGGTTGTTCAGCCTGGAGAGGAGAAGGCTCTGGGGAGACCTTAGAGCAGCTCCCAGGGCTGAAAGGGGCTCCAGGAAAGCTGGGGAGGGGCTCTGGATCAGGGGGTGCAGGGATGGGACGAGGGGAAGGGTTTTGAGCTGCAAGAGGGGAGATTGAGATGAGATCTTGGGGAGAAATGTTTTGCTGTGAGGGTGGGGAGGCCCTGGCCCAGGTTGCCCAGAGCAGCGGTGGCTGCCCCATCCCTGGAGGTGTTCCAGGCCAGGTTGGATGGGGCTTGGAGCCCCCTGACCCAGTGGGAGGTGTCCCTGCCCATGGCAGGGGGTGGCACTGGATGGGCTTTGAGGTCCCTTCCAACCCAACCCATGCTGTGAACACGCCACGAGGGGTTTTGGAAGATTCATAAAGGTTTAATGAATACTTGGCCAGGTGAGGAAGGGGCAAGGCTTGGCGCGGGTGTGAGGGGGGAGATGGGCACGTGGTTGGAGGAGGCTGGAAATTCAAGGGGCAGGAGAAAAAAGGATTGAGCAAAGAGCATTGAGGTAGAAAGAGGTGTCAACTCGAGGTGTGTTTGGCCAGAGAGAGCAAAAGAAGAAAGGAAAAAGATGGAGGAGGGTGAAGCCTCTCCCAGTTCAGGGTCCTCTAACCTGATTGCTGGTCGTACTGGGAATACTGCACCGGCTCGGGGTAGGTGATGCCTTCAAACCTGCTGTACTGGCCCTGCACCAGGAGCGCTGCTGGGGAGACAGGGCAGGAGGAGAAGCATCACCAGGAGGGGTACGGCCACCACAGTGCTGGGAATGGGGGGTCCCTGCTCTGCATCCACCTCTGCGGCTTCACGTTGACCGCAAAATGTTGACCCATGGCCACCCTCAAGCCGGGGCAGCCAGAGATGATCCCATTTGAGGTGATCCCAATGTTTTGTACACCCGAGCACGAGGAAACAGAGAATGGGCCAGTTGACCCCAGTGATGCTCCCGACACCCCAAGGGACCAGGGTGCCTCCTGCATCCCTTGCAGATGTCCTGGAAGCCAATCCTGCTGTGGATTCCAGGAGAAAAACCGTGTTCAAACTGTGTGAGAAGATGGGATCACACAGACAGGAGGCTTTGTGGGGGGACCAGGTCACCCTTCATCCCCAGGACACGGCAAGGACTCATCCCTGGGACATTGTGGGAGGTGTCCCTGCCCATGGCAAGGGGTTGGAACTGGATGATCTTTAACATCCCTTCCAACCCAAACCATTCCACGTCTCCGTGATTCCATGCTGTGATGCCCCACGGTCCAGCCAGCCCCCGCATCCCTCTGCATCCTCACACCAGGCAGCATCCATGAGCAAAGCCTTGCTGGAAACACTGCTGGCTGGGACAGGACTTATCTCCTCCACCCGCTGCCCCCCGCGCTGTGCCCCCCTTCCCCGGGCTCCCTCGGCCTCGCCTGCTTAATGGTTCCCAGCTGTTGGCTCCCCTTTGTGTCACCGAGCTGGTTTCGCCCAAAGTTTTCCTGGCTCCAGGCTCCAGGGTCCATCAACTCCCTCCTCGTTTCCCGCTCGCCTTTGCCAACCCCTCGGGGGGTCACAAATATGATATTTCTGGCTGTCATCCCAGTCCTGAGGTGCTACTTTTGTGCCAACCCGTGGTGCCACCACGATGTCCCCAAGGCAGGAGGGACACGCTCGGCGCCAGACCCTTTGCACCCCAAGTTGGAGTTGGTTGGAACCTAAAGATGAGCCCATGGAAGGGTTTGGGGTTGATTTTGGGGTGTTGTAGGTGATGGGTGCAGGCGCTCAGACATCACTGGGGTGGTGGTGGTGGTGGCTTCTGAGGTTTAACGTGGTGTCACCTCAACTGGAGAACCTCGGGGAGGGGACACTCACCTGGCAGACACAGCATGAAGAGCCCCACCGCTCTCATCCTGACGGCAGCGATGGGGGAGCAGCGCGGGCTGGGGTGCGGCCGGAGGAGTCTGGATGGAAACCCAGAGAGGGGTTGGTGAGGAAGGGACCCCAAAAACCCCTCTCTGCTCCCCACATCTCTGCCCCCCCCCTCCCTCCCCCCCCGGGCTGGCTAAAAGTAGTAAGAACACCCTTAAAAATTAAGAAACCTCCCCCCAAAAGACAAACTGGGCTTCCCAGGGGAATTGCGAGGGACAAGCGGGCAGGGATGGGAAATGCCGCGATGGCTGAATCACCGCCACGGGAGGGGGACATCTGGACCCCCCCCCGGTGACACCACCCCCATGAGCTGGAGCTTTCAGGGCTCCTCTCTGGGCTTTTCCACCACGTTCCTTGGCAAAGAGGTCATTTTGGGGTCCCCTCCGCTGGGGGACGCTGCGTGAGCGTGGGCATCCCCGAAATCCAAGGGGATGTGGAGATTTGGGGAGGGAAAAAGGGCTTCCAGGAAAAATCCCGCACTGGATTTTGGCAGCTTTGGGCTTTCCAGGAGGTGATTTGCATGTCGAGCGTCTGCTTTTCCCGGCGGGGAGACGGGCCAAGGCTGGCTGTGCCCCCCTTCCCCGGCGCGGGCTGGCACGGACGCTGGCTGCCCTTCCCCCTCAACCCAAACCAGATCCATGGGGAAAAATGGGGGGAAGAGACATTGTCCCCCCAAAAAAGCCCTCCTTGGAGACCAACCCAAGGCATTTGGGTGTTGAGGATAGAGAAGGAGAGCGTTCCCAGCACGCCGAGGTGCTGCAGGGGTGGGGAACCCCTCCTTGGCACCTCCAGTTCTTCTGATGGAGAGGGGAAACTGAGGCACGGGAGGAGAGAAGCTGAACCCGTTGGTCTCTGCCACTGGGGGAGCATCAGCTCCTCCACACCAGGAGGAACCCAAGCCACAGCCAGAGCTGGGTGCAGCACCCTGGGATGGGAAGAAGGCTTCCCGGCACAACGTGGTCCCTGCTGGGTTTAAGGTCGCACAGGGGAAGGTGGTGGCACCAACACCAGAGTGAGGCATCTCCTGGTGACCACGTCCCGCACCATCAATGAAGGACAACACCTTCTAGAGACCACGTCCTGCACCATCCCCAGAGGTCCTTCCTAGGGACCGTGTCCTCAAGATCATCGAAGCATAGCACCTTCTGGCGACCACGTTCTGCAGCGTCACCACAGCCTCGCACCTTCTAGAGACCATGTCCTGCACCATCAGCAAAGTGAAACACCTTCTAAAGACCACGTCCAGCACCACCCCCATAGAGCTGCACCTCCTAGGAACCCTGTCCTCGAGATCACCACAGCCTCACACCTTTGAAAGACCATGATTAAAGCCTAGCACCTTCTAGCCACCACGTCCTCAAGACCACCAAATCACAGCATCTTCTGGGGATCTTGTCTAGACCATCGTCAAAGTTTAGCGCCTTCCAGTGACGACACCCTGCACCATGGCCATAGTGTTGCGTTTTCGAGGGATCACGTTCTCACCATCCCCAAAGCACCTTCCAGCCACCACGTCCTCAAGATCACCGAGGCACAGCACCTTGTAGCAATCGTGCCCTTGTGCCACTGTCACTATGGCATCTTCTGGGCACCACACTCTCCTCCATCCCCAGGTTTGCAGGTACTGGAGATGTTGCCAACTGACTTCCATACCCTTCCCAGCTTTGGGAAAGCCAGAAAGTCGGTCCCTTCCTGAGCTGTGATCAGGTATCCAAGCTCGGCTGATGGTCAGAGTTTGGTGGTCCCAAACCAAGTGCCCATCACCAACCCACAGCTGCACCGCGGTGGGACCCAGGTTCCTGCAAACCCCATCTGCTTCCTACCACAAAGGAAGCCCCAGACTCATGTTTAACCGAGGCTGAACATGTCCTTGGATAAAAGGGATTGCATGGGGATGAGCGAGATCAACGCGCGGCTCTGGGCTTGGCGGGCGCTTGGCGTTCTGGAGGCTTTATGGGGCCTTGGGGTTGCCGGTAGACCCTGGTTTTAGGAGACCTGCTGGGTCTTGGCCAGGAGAGGGCTGCTAAGAGGGACTGGGGGGGTGAGGGTGACCTTGAGGTGGCAGAAAGGGGCTGTAGATGCCCATCCTGATGCCATCACCAGTGTCCTGCAGTCCCAAATCACCATGACCTGGCGCCCGTATCCCACCTGGAACAGCTTGGGGCCAGATGGACATCCACCTCTGGAGGCATCTCGCCCTCCTCCCATGGCTCCACCAATCCCAAAGACGCATCCAGATGCACATCCACCTCTGGAGGCATCTCGCCCTCCTCCCATGGCTCCACAGATCCCAAGGACACGTCCAGATGCACATCCACCTTTGGAGGCATCTCGCCCTCCTCCCATGGCTCCAGGAAGGGAGAACCTGCCCTGCCAGTCCCCCTTTCTGCCCCAAAGCAATCTGCAACCACACAAAGCTTCTCTCCAGGTCTAATTCTCCCTGAATCCTCCCCAAACCCAGCAATCTTGGACCGAGCTCGCAGGGTTTGGCCAGGGAACGGGGACAGACGGGTCACGTCTTCCCCCGATGGCCATGCCAACATCTTCTCCTCCTCATGGAGGACACCAACGCGCTTGCCGCCACCTCCAAACCCAACTGCCAAGGGGCACCACAACATCTCCCTCGGACCCAGGGTCTCCAAAGATGGGACGGGGGCCACCTCCCACCTCCTCCTTCCCCACCTTTAGCTTCTCCTACCACCAACGCAGCTCAGGAGGGACCCAAGATGCTTCTCCCCAGCCTCCTCTCTCCCTCTCCGTGCAGGGGTCCGGCCACTCCAACGGCGCCAGATGTTTTTGCAACTGCACATCTGGGAACAATCAACCCCGAAGCAAGAACACCACAGTCTCTCCCTTTCATTCTGGAAACCCCACCTTCCCCCAGCCTTTTCCCCCTCCCCCAGCTCTTTTTTTTTTTTTCCCTTTTCCCTTTCTTTTCTATTTTTTTAAGCTCTCCAGTTGCCAGAGAGGGGGAGAACAAAGGGAATAGGAAAGGAGTCACTTTTTTTTTTTTTTGGCCTCTGACCAAAGGTAAAAAAAAGAAAACTTCTTCCCCCCCGCCCCCCCAATCCCCATTTTCACACATTGCATTTTCATTTGGGTCCCATCTCCTCCCTGAGAGGGGGGGAAATAAATAGAAATATTCAATTATCCCTTTCCTACAGCCTCTTTCCAGGGTGGAAAATGAAAATCGATGGCTTCTTTCAGCCGTTAAGGGTATTTTTAGACTTTCGGAAGTGGTGAAAAATCAACTGGAATTGGTGCCAGGCTGCAAAAATAGGGCCCCCCCCTGCAGCTGTTGGGTCTTCACCCCCCACTAAAAATAAGGTGGGGTTAAGATTAAAAGTTTGAAAAGAGCTTTTCTGAGCTACGCCTGCCCCAGCCGATGGGGTTTTAAGGTGAAATTGCCAAAGATGGGGATTTTAAAGTGGGGGTTCAGCCATGGGGGGGGGGGTGTCCAGCATCCCTTGATGCAGGAGGCTGGGCTGGGGTGTGTGTGGGGGGGTCTCTCGCCTGGTCCTTACCGCTCTGGGGCTTTGGTGCTGCTCCTGCCCTCGCCCACCGCCTCGGGCTCCTCTCTCTGCTTTGCAAAACTCTGAAATGAGAGTTAAAAAAAAAAATAAATTCCCCAACTCCTACCTCCACCGCGGGGGCTCCGCTGGGTCCTAATGCCACACCTGAGCCGGCCCCCGCCTCCTCCCAAATTCCTGCCTCCTAGGGGGCGGAAATAAGAATTTTATAAAATCAATATTCACACATCGATGCAGTGGTTGGAGGGATTAAGGGTGTTTTGTTGGCTTGAGGGGTTCCCCCCCCCCCCCCCTCAATTTCCCCCCCAATTTTAAATCGATTGGAAAAACAAGAGGAGAAGAGGATTTAAGCGCAGGGCTGAGCGACCCCAGCACAGCTTGGGCTGGGGTTTGGGCTGCTGGAGGGTAGGACGGAAGGATCATAACAAGGGATTGCTCTATGAGCTCAGAAAATAAACCCCAAACTGGGATTGTGGGCTCCCAGTCACCCTTCCTGCCTCCAAGTTTGGCATCAGCGCTCCATTTGGCCCCCAAGAAGCGAGGATGCTCCAACACCGCAGCGGATTTAAAGCTTTATCCCAGGATGGAGAGGGAAAAAGCCCCCAAATTCCCCCTTTTTCCCCCCAAGCTGAGGATGCCGGAGCAGATCGGCAGCCCCTGCGCAGCGGCAGAGCCAGCCTTGCTGACCGTGGGGCCCTCTTTCCCCCGGCTCGCTGGCGGCTTTCCGGATCCCGGGGGATGCTGGCTGCATCCCGGAGAGGCTGGGGATGCTCCCCCAAACCTCTGAGCCTGGCAGAGACACCAAGGGAGGGCTGAAACTGCACCTTTGAGCATGTTCAAACCCAGAAGTGGAGCAAAGAGAGGCTGAGCGAGGGCTGGGATGGAGCGAGAAGCTCTGGCCACGACCAGCAGCGTGCATGGGGATGGAACCATGGAACGGGTTGGGTTGGAAGGGACCTCAAAGCCCACCCAGTGCCACCCCCTGTCATGGGCAGGGACACCTCCCACTGGGTCAGGGGGCTCCAAGCCCCATCCAACCTGGCCTGGAACACCTCCAGGGATGGGGCAGCCACCACTGCTCTGGGCAACCTGGGCCAGGGCCTCCCCACCCTCAGTGTGAAATTTTTTTCCAATCTAAATCTTCCCTCTTACAATTTAAAACCTTTCTCCCTCGTCCCATCCCTGCACTCCCTGATCCAGAGCCCCTCCCCAGCTTTCCTGGAGCCCCTTGCAGTCCTGGGAGCTGCTCTAAGGTCTCCCCAAAGCCTTCTCCTCTCCAGGCTGAACAACCCCAACTCTCCTAGCCTGTCCTCACAGCAGAGGGGCTCCAGCCCTTGGATCATCTCCGTGGCCTCCTCTGGACTCGCTCCAACAGCTCCAGGTCCTTCCTGTGCTCAGGACTCCAGAACTGGACCCAGGGCTCCAGGTGGGGTCTCCCCAGAGCGGAGCAGAGGGGCAGAACCCCCCCTTCACTGCTGCTCCCCCTGCTCTGGGTGCAGCCCAGGACACGGCTGAGATTTTTCACCCTTGGGGCAGGATTGGGCCCCTTGCTCTGAGCCCACCACCAGTTGTGCCGAGGTTCCGCAGCCAGGAGAGGGTTTGACTGCTCTAAAAACAAGGAGCAAACACAGTTGCAGACCAGGAGGAGAAGCAGAGGGGGGCAGTTAAGGTGCTCCCATCTCATACCAAGCCTGGTTTTCCAGCCTGAAGGACGGCTCCAACCATCCAAACAATTCCAAACGCATCCATAAAGCTTCTGCCTACCCTGAAACCCCGCATTGTCCTTGTCCCCAGCCCTGTCAACCTCAGGCTAAGGGCAGGAGCTGCCTGGTAATGATGAATCGGCCTTTGCAACCCCCCCCCCCCCGCCCCGAGGCTGGGAACACTCTGCAAAAACCCAGTCAAGCAAAACCCCGTGGTGGGGGGGGCGGAAAAATGAGCTCCCTCACACCTGGGTCCCTTTTGCTTTTAGAGCTGCAAAAAAAAATCTCCGAGGGTTTTTTTTTTTTGTGTGTGTGTGTGTTTTAAGCTCAGGAAGGCTGGTTTAATAACTCAAGCCTTGGCTAGAGTTTCAGGAAACCTCTTACCTCTGCTTGTGCCTCATTTCCTGATCTAATCCCCAGCTCCCGGAGGGCAGAGGCGCCGCTGGCGCTCGCAGGGGTTTAGACTTTCCAGTGCAAGCGAGTCCCTGCAAGAACCAGCCTTCAGTCCAAGAACCAGGCTTGGAAGTGGCCAAAAACCCCCCTTGGCGATGGCCAAAAAGCCCTCAAAGGACGATGTACAGCGCATCCCCCTCTCCGGGCATCAGCTCTTGCCCTTTTGGGATGCAGCATCTCCATCTACCGGTTTTCCTCCGCTGAAGGAGCAAGGTTTTGCAGGCTTGGCGAGCACACCTGGGTTTTTCCAGCAGTTATTTTTGTTTTCTAGGAAATTCCAGCTGGAAACAGGCTCAGGGGGTTCTTCATCGAGTCACAGACTCATGAAATGGCTTGGGTTGGAGTCATAGAGCCATGGAAGGGTGCAGGTTGGAAGGGACCTCAAAGCCCATCCAGTGCCACCCCCTGCCATGGGCAGGGACACCTCCCACTGGGTCAGGGGGCTCCAAGCCCCATCCAACCTGGCCTGGAGCACCTCCAGGGGCGGGACAGCCATAATTTGCTGATGCTCACCTTGGGCTGCTGAAATCCCAGCAGCGCCATCCCTGGGTTCATTCTCAGCTTTTGGGCATCAAGGAGAGCATCTTCCAGCCCAGATGGAGAATGAGGTGACCCTACAACCTCTTTCACGTCCTCCTCAGCTCTGACACACCCCCCCTGCTCTCCTGCCCCACGCAGAAACAAGTGGTCAAGAAAATAGTGTTAATTTATTAGACCACACTCACGACAGCACCATATGCAAACCGAAAGCCGTACGTCATTCTCCCAACTGCACTTACACCTCGATGCACTGGAGTAGAGTTAAAAAATAAAGAGATTTGGGTGGGGTTTTAATGCTACAAAGGTCCCATCTGAAAGCAGAAGTGCTCTACAGGAGCATCGCAAGTGAAGAGGGTGCCCGCGGCCGGTCCCCGGGCGTTGGGGATTGAGCAGCATCCTTGGCAAGCCGGGCACGGGGAGGTTTGTAAACAGTTCCTACACATCTAGGGTGGCCGTGGGGAGAGGCAGAGGGGGGGTCTTCACAGTGAGCAGAGCCATGAGGCCATGAGGAGATCGGGGACCCTCTTCTTGGTGGCTTTGACCAGCCAGGAGAGGAAAAAGGAGGCGGTGTCCTCCTTGCGAAATGGTAGCGATGGCCAGCGTAGGGAGACGGATCCGAGCCCACCACGGGAGTGGGAGAGGTCCTGGAAGAAGAGCTGAGCTGGACCATTGCTCCTCTTCTTCTTGACCCTCTCTTCCAGTTTGCTTCTCCAGCGTCTCTTCCTCGCAGCTGTGGCTGCGGGTCCAACGTGGATTCACAGTCGCGATGCCGAGGGTCTCCCTGGATGAGCCGCTGCCCGCCCAGGATAAATAAATAAAGAGCAGTACCCGGGGGCTGGCGGGCAGCGCGGGCAGGAGGGAAGCCCACCATGTGCTATCTGACGGTGATGGACATCTTGGGTGTAGCAAAGAGTGGTTCGTTGAGGGGCGGCCAGGCCGGCTCCTGCTGGCTCAGCTCCTTCTCCAGCCTCTTGAAAAGCTTCTTGGATGCTTTCTTCCGGCGCAGCTTGCGGAGGCAGCTGAGCAAGCCGTGGTCCAGGGCGGTCTGGAGCGAAGAGAAGGGCAACGGGGCTGCGGAAGGGGCTGGAGAGCAGGGCCTACGAGGAGCGGCTGAGGGACCTGGGTTGTTTAGCTTAGAAGAGGCTGAGGGGAGACCTCATCCCTGTCTACAACTGCCTGAAAGGAGGGTGTGGCCAGGTGGGTGCTGGGCTCTGCTCACAAGGGACAGCGACAGGACGAGAGGAAATGGCCACAAGTTGTGCCAGGGCAGGGTCAGATTGGACATTGGGAACAATTTTTTCACTGAAAGGGTGCTCAGGGATTGGAACGGCTGCCCAGGGAGGGGGTGGAGTTGCCATCCCTGGAGGGGTTTAAAAAACAGGCAGATGACTTTCTGAGGGGCAGGGTTTAGTAGTGGACAGGTTGGACTCAATGATCTCAAAGGTCTTTTCCAACAAAATGATTCTATGATTCTAAGAAAGACTGGGGGACAACGGGTTTTGGGGAGGCTCTGGACCCTGAGGAGAGGGCAGAGCTGATGGCAAGGTGAGCCCTGCTCTCTCCACACCAAGGGCTCCTCGAAAGGGGGTTGCTCAGACCCAAAAGGTCACACATCCCTCGTGTGCCCAGTGCCCACCACGGGCTGACCTACCTCCAGCACGAAGGCGGCGAAGAAGTTGAGGGTGGCGATCCCCAGCAGCAGCAGCTTGAAGTTCAAGTCGTCGATGCCCTGCAGCTTCAGCAGGGTTTTGGGGAAGCCCAGAGGGTAGAGGGTCAACCATATCATGAGGCTGAAGAGGAGGATGAGGACTATCAAGAAGAGCACTGAGGGCGAGAAGGAAGAGGGTTGAGGAGGAGGATGAAGGTTTGATGTCTCTCTTTGTCCACGTGGCTGGTGTCATCCTCACCGTTGGTGTAGAGGGGCTCCCGAAAAGGGTAACCCTTGGACATGGCGACAGCCAGGATGAGGTACTGGAAGCCCGTGACACAGAAGAGGACCGTGTTCTCGTAGTTGGGCAGGTTCTGGGGAGCCGTCACGGTGCTGTTCAGCGGCACAAACCTGAGTGAGGCAGGGGACAAGGCAGAGGGGCAGATAAAGCACGAGGCAAGGAGAGGGTCTAAATGGCGACCCCTTGCTCCATGAGCCCACGTTTGCTGCAAGGTGGCCGGATTCATCCTTGATCCCAGCTGGCACTGGCCAAAACCACGGGCAAACAGAACCATGGAATGGTTTGGGTTGGAAGGGACCTCAAAGCCCATCCAGTGCCACCCCCTGTCACCCCCACCCTTCTTATGTTGGGGATTCCAGAACTCGACACAGGAGTCCATGTGGTTTCGTTGCAATCCCCACACCCACACGAAGCCGGGTCCCTCACCAGCTCTGTGAGACGGTGATGAAGTAGCTGAGGACTTGCACGGTGATGAGCAGCGCTGTCTGGAGGAGCAGGCTGCCCAGCACGAGGACGCTGATCAACGCCCCTTGGGGACGCTCCACTCCCAGCTCCTGAGCAGGACCGGTGCGACCCATCAGCACCGCCACGGTGGTGGTGATGATGAGGTCAAAGAAAAGGAACTGGAAATCGCTCAGGTTGGTGTTGATCTGCGAAGGAGAAACCACCCGCTCTCAGCTGCGAAGACCCATGGGAGGGTTAAAAGGTCAGGGGTTAAAACCAAGCGGTGACAAGTGACCCAGAGGCACCACGGACAGGACTCACCGTGTAGAGCAGCAGGACAGACACGAACTGCACCAGGCTGTAGAGGGCCATGTACTTAAAGACGCCGAAGGAGGTGACCAGTGAGCACCTGCCCTCCCTGCAGAGCGAAACGGAGACTCACCCACCACCCCTTCCATGAGTTGTCCCAAAGAGGGGACAGAGGTACTCGTGAGCCCCCCTCTTGGTCTCTCTCCCCCGCCACGAGGCTCCCAGCAGCTCACCGGATGATGGTGGGCACGCACTCGATGTTGGCCAAGCGGGAGGTGAAGGGCGAGGCCACCGACGCCTCGGCCTCCGACAGCGAGATGCCCACGTCGGCCGCTTTCAGAGCCCCGCAGTCGTTGGCGCCGTCCCCGCACATCCCCACGCAGTAGCTGCCGCGAGAAGGGATGATCTCAAAGGTCTTTTCCAACCGAGAGATTCTATGATAGGATGGGCAAACCCTTGGATCCTCAGGGTTGCACCCCCATATTTAGGATCTCCCCACGTCTTGGAGAGGGCGGGATGGGATCGTGCAGCCGCCAACTGCTCCAGCACACGAGAGAAGCCTCCAGGCAGAGGAGTAACCACCTTGCCCTCTTCTACCCCCATCCTTGGGCCAGAGGGGCTTCACCTGAGCTCTTGCAGGCTGCACACCAGCTGAGTCTTCTGCTCGGGCGACATGCGGGCGAACACGGTGGCTCTGATGAGGATCTGCAAACAGGGAAAAGCTCCGTGTTCGTACGACAGCAGCGCATCCCTGCGCACCCAGGAGGAATCATGGCATGCTTTGGGTTGGAAGGGACTCCAAAGGCCACCCAGCGCCACCCCCTGCCATGGGCAGGGACACCTCCCACTGCATCAGGGGGCTCCAAGCCCCATCCAACCTGGCCTGGAACACCTCCAGGGATGGGGCAGCCACCACTGCTCTGGGCAACCTGGGCCAGGGCCTCCCCACCCTCAGCGTGAAGAATCTCTTCCCAGTGTTCAATCTAAACCTTCCCCCTTCCAGTTTAAAGCCGTTCCCCTTGTCCTGTCACTCCAGGCCCTTGGAAAAAGCCCCTCCCCAGCTTTCCTGGAGCCCCTTTCAGTCCTGGGAGCTGCTCTAAGGTCTCCCCAGAGCCTTCTCCTCTCCAGGCTGAACAACCCCAGCCCTCCCAGCCTGTCCTCGCAGCAGAGGTGCTCCAGCCCTTGGATCATCTCCGTAGCCTCCTCTGAATCCTTTCCAACTGTTCCACCTCCTTTTCACACTGGGGATTCCAGAACTGGACTCAGGGCTCCAGGTGGGGTCTCCCCAGAGCGGAGCAGAGGGGCAGAACCCCCTCCCTCCCTGCTGCTCCCCCTGCTCTGGGTGCAGCCCAGGACACGGGGGGTTTCTGGGCTGGGAGCGCACATTGCCGGCTTATGTGGAGCTTCTCCTCCCCCAGCACCCCAAGCCCTTCTCCAAGGAGTTTGGTTATTGTGAGCTCTGCCACCTCAGCAGGGCCGAGGGCTTCTTGCACCGGTCAAAAAAAACCCCACAGGGCGTTTTGTTTCGGAGCTGCGAGGCTGCAGCACAAAACCCCGGCGAGACCAACCTTGCTGGAGGACCCCCTGCCACCGCACTCACCTTGGGCAGCAAATCAGGGAAGTGCTCGCACACCACGGCGAAGGATTTGCCGTTCAGCGCGAAGTGGCAGAGCTGTGGCTGGAGGACGCAGCCATCCTGCTGGGGCAGACCCTGCCAAGAAAAACGACTCCTTTTTTGCAGCATCCTCAACCCGCACGGAGCAGGAGGCAAAGCAGCTTCCCTTTAATCTCAATGTTGATGGATAAATGATGGTGTTTTGGGATAAAAAGGTTGCGTGACCGAGCCCTGGGGCAGGACCTGAGGAGCACGATGCTGGCTGCACCCAACGATGGGGTTTGGAGCATCAGCTCCAGCCTGATGTGCTCCCAAGGAGAACCAGGAGTGGGTTGTCTTCTAAAGGAGGCAATTAATAAGGGGCAGAATCCCACCCATAATTACCTCGAAGGGTAACGACGATGGGAAAAGAGGGTTCTGCAAGACAACCGGCAGTTGGGGCTTTACAACCCCACCCCCCCCGAGATGCTGCCTGGGTCTCACCTCTGGCTGCTCTTCACCCTGCGAGTGCTCGGCGAGGATGAATTTCAGCGCGGCGGGTTTGTCGTGGCTGGGCGGGGAGGCGTTGACGAAGATGACCTGCTCTTTGGGCCCCACCATGCGGCAGCTCTTGGCCACGTTCACGGCCGTCAGCATGTTGTCTCCTGGCAGAGAGAAGGGCTGAGTAACCCAGAGCCGGCGCTGGCAAGGTCCCGCGTGGCTGCAAGCCAAGAAGAGCAGCTCAAACCGGCCCCAACCTCTCTCCCAGCTGCCACAACCACCTTGGGGGGACCTTTTGCTTCCTTGAGTTTTGGAGGACAGCTCCAAAAACCTCATTTCTGTCCCACCCCAGAGAAAGGCAGCAGCTTCAAACCCTTGCGGCAAAGTTGACTCCCGCACCCTCACCGTTACCTGTGAAACTCGGGGTGCTCAGAACACACCGACATTTATCTGATGGGCAGGGAGACAGCGAGAAGTTTTGCTCTTCAAGCCACCCACTCCAGGGCCCTCCACGCCCTGCCCGCTGCCAGCCCACCAGCAGGGCAGCGCCAACAAAGAGCAGGGATGCGCAACACCAGGGTCCCAATGTCCTCACTGTGCCTCAGGCCACCAACCGTAGATTCATACCATGTCCTGAGTTGGAAGGGACCCCCAAGGACCATGGAGTCCAACTCCCGTCCCTGCACAGGACACCCCAACATTCACCCCGTGGGGCTGAGGGCCTTGGCCAAACGCTGCTGGAATATTGTCAGGTCGTATCCTCCACCAGCGATTGGTGAGAAACCGTTCACCCCTTGTTCAATATCAAGGGTCGTCCATGTCCCACCTCTTCCCCAAGCCCCCGCTGCCCTCCACAGGGTCACCTGTCACCATGACGGGGCGGATGCTGGCGTTCCTCAGGAGGTGAATCACGGGCGCGGACTCTGGCTTGAGGACATTTTTCATGACGAGGAACCCCAAGAAGGTCAGGCCGCTCTCCGCAGAGTCCCTGGTGGGATACAACGAGCTGTTCCGCACCATCCTCAACGCAAGGCAGAGCGGATCAATTGGCATAAGCACCTAAAAACCCATCGAGGGGGCAACCAGGGGGTGGAGTTTAACCCCTTGCAGGCTGAAGGGCAGGGAAACAATTTCTTCCCTGAAAGGGTGATCAGGGATTGGCACAGCTGCCCAGGGAGGTGGTGGAGTCGCCATCCCTGGAGGTGTTTAAAAGACGGGTGGATGAGTTCCTTAGGGACAGGGTTTAGTAGGGAGACAGGCACGGCTGGACTCGGTGATCTCAGAGGTCTCTTCCAACCTTAGGATTCCATGAAGCATCCCATGCAATGCTTGGAGTGAATGTCTAAATGGTGAGAAGAGTGGTGGCACCAACCTCTGGAGCTGCAGGGCCTCCTCAAAGGTCGTCACCGTGCTCAGGGGTTTGTGAGCCAGAGCCAGGACCCGGAACCCGTCCGTCGTGTAGTGTCGCAGCATCTGGGAGAAATCCACGGGCACTGCGAGCCACGAGGAGAAAAGCAAGGTCAGAGCAGCTCCTGGAGGAACCTGGGCTGTGCAGACCTGGCGAGGGGAGACGGGGCTGGAGCTCCCAAAGGACTGAACCGCTTTGGATGCTCTTCCAGGCTCCTTCCCTGTGTTCTGGCTGCTATTTTCTTCCCCCTCCAAGAGACTGGAGCTAATCCAAACCTTGTGCCTCTGGGATTTGCCCCACAGCATCCCCGAGGACCATCTCCCACAGGACGAGCCGCAGGGGTGCAGAGACAGGTGGTGGAGCTGTGGGGTGCGACAGTGAACCACCTTCGTACCAGTTTCCTTCCTGCAAAGGCTGGCCACCATCTCTGGAGCACCCTTGAGGCAGACGTGGGCTGAGGTCTCGCCGGGCAGCTTCACCAGGACGCTCATCCTCTGCAGGGAGGAGGAGAAGGGGAAACGCCGGAGGACCCCCACAGGCAACTGGTGTTTCTGGGGAGGAGAGGAAGTGAGTGTCTCTGGGAGGTTCAGCCTCTCCAAGGGCTGTGGACAACAACCTTTCACAGAATTGGTTGGTTGGAAAAGACCTTTGAGGTCATCAAGTCCAACCTGTCCACTACTGAACCATCGCTGAGCACCTCATCTGCCCGGCTCTGAAACCCCTCCAGGGGTGGAGACTCCACCATTCCCTGGGTTCCAGTGCCTGAGAACCCTTTCGGTGAAGGACTTTTTCCTGATCAAAGCCCTTTGGGGACGCAGAACCAGCCACGTGGGGAACCCGAGCCGCTCTGGTCCCCAGCACCTACCCTGTCTCGCGGCTGTTCCTCCTCGGGCGGAGGTTTCATCACAGCCAAGACCTTCGTCCCGAAGTGCCGGAGGGCGGGCAGCTCCCCTTCCTCCTCCTCCATCATCTCCAGGCGCTGAAACCAAGGCAGATGCTGAGATGGCAAAGCCGTGCCTTGCAGCCACCCAGGGATGGGTTTAAACCCTGACAGAGCAGGACAGGTGCCACCTCCCTCCCTTCTCCTAAACACTGCTCGTCCTACCCAGCCGGTGGACTCCATCATCTTGAGGTCTACAGGGTCGCCGATGGGCTGTGCCCGCAGCAGCGAGACGGCGTGGCAGGCGGCCAGGGAGTAGAGCAAGGGCCCGGCGGGCAGGCAGCGCGGCTCGTGGACGATGGGCATGAAGTAGTTGTTCTCCAGTGGAACCACCCCCCAGACATCCAGACCTTCCTCCGTCAGCGTCCCCGTCTGCGGGGACAGCACGGCGGGTCCAGACCAGCCCCGAGCTGGAACCCGAGGTCCCCACGGCGCTGGCTGAGCCTCACCTTGTCAAAGCAAACCAGGCGGATCTTCCCGCAGAGGTTGATGCGTGGTGGACTGATGCAGAAGATGCCTTGTTTCTTCAGCCTGTTCTGGGCGTAGATGGTGCCCACCGTCATGGCAGCCGGCAGAGCCGGGGGCACAATGACGGTGACCAGGTCGAGGGCACGGATGATGATCTGCCCCACGGGGACCTGGCAGGTGAGGAGGGAGAGGTGTGAACACCTTGAGAGCCCTCGTCCAACTTCCACCCGCAGGATTCCCCAGCTCGGAGAACCCTACCTGGTTTTTAACCAAGATGAGGACGCTGTAGATCGTGCCGATAAAAGCTGTGCGGGAGGGAGAACAAAGCAAAGCAGGTGAAGGGTGGGTTCAACCCTCTAAGAGGAGTTTGGCTGCTCCTGGCTGTGCCTCCACGCTCAGACGTACCCAGGACGGCGAGGAACAGCACGAACTTCACAGCATCCTTGTAGAACTTGAAGCTCACGGGTTTGGGGTAGAGGATGGAGCTGATGAGGTCCCCTTTGGCCGTGCAAAACCCTGTGGGAGAGGGGCAGGAGATAAGCACGGAGAAACATGGAATCATTAAGGCTGGAGAAGCTCTCCAAGCTCACCCAGTCCAACCCTCAGCCCAACCCCACCGAGCCTGCTAAACCCTGTCCCCAAGTGCCACCTCTTTTTCACAGAATCACAGAATGACCCAAGCTGTAAGGGACCCACAAGGACCATTGAGTCCAACTCCCGTCCCTGCACAGGACACCCCAACGTTCACCCCGTGGGGCTGAAGGTGTTGGCCAAACGCTGCTGGAATATTGTCAGGCTGGGACTGCTTCCCTGGGAGTTGTTCCAGGGCTCCACCACCCTCTGGGGGAAGAACCTTCTCCTGATGTCCAACCTCACCCTCCCCTGGCATCTCCCTGCCATTCCCTGGGCTCCTGTCCTTGGTCACCAGCGAGAGGAGGAAGCCGTAAACTGCAATGAGGTCCCCTCAGTCTCCTCCAGGCTGAACAGACCCAGTGACTTCAGCCTCTCCTTGCATGATTTCCCCTCCAGACCCTCCCCCGGCTTTGTGGTCTCCTCCGGACGCTCTCCAGTAGCTTTAGATCCTTTTTATCCTGTGATGCCCCAAACTCAAACCAATACTTGAGGTGGGGCCTCCCCAGTGCCGAGCAGAGCGGGACAATCCCCTCCCCTGCCCACTGGCGATGCCGTGCCGGATGCCCCCCAGGACACAACGGGCCCTCTTGGCTGCCAGGGCTCACTGCTGGTTCATGTTCGAACCCCTCCAGGGATGGAGACTCCACCGCTGCCCTGGGAGCCTCTGCCAGGGCTTCACCGCTCTCTCAGTAAAGACATTTCCCCAATATCCAACATAACCTCCCCCGGCACAACCTGAGGCCGTTTCCTCTCATCCCATCACTTGTCACTTGGGAGTACAAAGCACCCACAGGGTCAGCGTTCCGACCGACGTGGCTCTATCCTGGTTTTTCGCTCAGTGCCATTACCTGTGCGGGTCACCACGGCCAGAACTTCTCCGCCCACGTAGGACTTGGCTTGGATGACCTGGGTCCCGCAGAACAACGTGTGCCGCCTGTGCTCCTCAGGGGAATAAACAGTGCCAGCCGCTTGGCTGCCGGCCGGGAGCGGGGTTTTCATCACCGGGACGCTCTCCCCTGTGGTGAGGAACATCACGGGGGGAGCTTTATCACCCTGGGGGGGTCAAGATCCAACCAGCCTGGATGGGAAAGGGCTACAGTGGAGCCACTGAGATGTGAGGCTCATGGAGTCCCCAGCCTGGAGGTGGAGGTGAGCAGCTCGCTGGGCTCTCACCCGTCAGCATGCTCTCGTTGACCATGCACTCGCCCGTCAGCAACGCGGCATCGCAAGGGACCAGCATCCCGTCCGCGGAGAGGCTGATGCAGTCACCCGGCACCAGGTCCGCGGAGCTCACCACCATCTCTTCTGGAACAAAGCATGGCCACGCTCAGGTGCGTCATCCCGGCACCATCCCCAAGGGATTCACACCCAGCGGCCTCGCTTCACCACGCTCACCTCCGTTGGGGCGGCGGACTCGGACGCCCACTGACATCTTGGCCATGTTTTGCAGCGTGGCGCTTTGCTGCAAGGGAGGAGCAGTCAGCAGCCACCCAAGGCAAGGAGGAGCACCTCAAAAAGCACATCAAAGCACCCACAAAACCGGTCTTGAAGGCTCAGGACCACGGATGAAGGAGGAGAAAACCCACCCCACCACTGAACACGGGTTGTGCCCACCCAGCCGGGCTCGGAGGGAGCTCAGCATCAGCACAGAGGGCAAACTGCATCAGACAGAGTTGCTTGTCCCAAGTAAGGCCACCACCCACCTTCCTCGT
Organism: Neomorphus geoffroyi; assembly: GCA_033558235.1. Lineage (NCBI taxonomy): Eukaryota > Metazoa > Chordata > Aves > Cuculiformes > Neomorphidae > Neomorphus > Neomorphus geoffroyi. The sequence goes on along the minus strand of JAUMJM010000075.1, from coordinate 1,815,097 downwards.
CTCGTAGAGGGACAGCCCTAAGGAGATGGTGGAGATGAGGAAGATGCAGGCGGCGTAGTAGTAATAGGCATCGCAGACCCACAGCACGATGCTGAACACTTGGAAGATGTAGAAGGGATTCAGCACCTGGAAGAGAATGAGGGGTTTTTTTTGGGGGGGCAGAGCTTCCTCCAGCCCATCGTGAGACCTCCAGGCTCCTTTAGGAACAACTGGTTACGCAGAGGAGAAGCTGGCCCTTCCCTGGGCCTGGACTGAGCTGGCTTCTCACAAACCCTCTGTCCTCCCTGGCTTTGACTCCAGAGGACGCTCAGCCCCTCTCTGGGGATGTTCCTGTCTGAGCTAAGAGGCAGGATTGGACCCCTCCACCAGCTCTGCCTTCTCTGATCTCTGCCCAAGCTGCCTCTCAAAGCCTTCTCCTCCCCACCAGCGAGAAAGGGCTGGCAAAGTCCTTGTGGAGAGGGACACGGAGCAGGGGAAGGATCTGACCTGGGACAACTCGCCCTTTGGAAGCCCAGCCCGTAGACACACACCTCTTCCACCAAGAGCCTCGCGTAGGACTTGACTGGCACCTCGATGAGGTTGGGTCCGTAGATCTTCCTTCTGCAAAGAGGAGAGAAAAGCAAAGGGGATGCAAATCCGTGCTAGGGAAAAGCTGCATTTCCAACCGGAAGGCCCCTCACGCTGCCCAGACCCCGGTGGGAGCTTGGTTATGTGGAGAAGCCAAGGCAGGACAATCCAGCCCACCTGGCTGCTCTCTGATTTGAGGTCTGGGTGCAAGAACAACCCCACGCTCTGGAATCCCCCGGCCCTTCCTGGGTGTCCCTCAAAGCTGTGAGATCCCTACCGAGTGTTGTGGTCTTGCTGGTCGAGCCCAGCCTGGGAGAGGTGGAGATCTGCGCAGGTCCAACCCTCATCCAAGACGCTGGCAAGCCCGAGGGGAAAGAAAAAGGGAGAAGTGGAGTTAAAATCAGCAGGAGCCTGGCCCGGCAGAGCAAACACCACGTCCAAGTCCTCGGTGACAAAAGAACCCCTTTGGGAAAGGGAGAGCATCTTGTTCCTCAGCATCCGCCGCAGCTCGCGGGCGCCAAGGAGCGGGAACAAAAGGGGCACAGTTTGGAGAGCGGCGAGCAGCGGCGGTGGGGACCATCCGAGCTGCCAAACTGCTTCACTCGGTTCCCTCTGCCCCATCAACAACTCAGGGGAGAGGCAGCGCGGTTTTCCTCAACCCAACATCCCAGGGATGTTCTCCAAGGCTTTGCAGCAAGGAGAAACGCTCCAGGGTGGTTACGTGACCCCACCTGGGTCAGGACCGTGTTAGGGGGATGAGAGAGCCAGGATGGTGAGGGATGGAGAAATACCTGACTTTGCAGTACGCCTGCCGTCGCTCGATCCAGACGTAGCGCATGCCCTCGAAGAGAAAGTACCGCAAGGTGTTCTTCTGAGCAGAGCAGGGTGGGAAAAATAAGGTGTAAGAACCACAGAATGGGTTGGGTGGGAAGGGACCTCAAAGCCCACCCAGTGCCACCCCCTGCCATGGGCAGGGACACCTCCCACTGGGTCAGGGGGCTCCAAGCCCCATCCAACCTGGTCTGGAACACCTCCAGGGATGGGGCAGCCACCACTGCTCTGGGCACCCTGGGCCAGGGCCTCCCCACCCTCACAGCAAAACATTTCTGCCTAAGATCTCATCTCCATCTCCCCTCTTGCAGCTCAAAACCCTTCCCCTCATCCAGTCCCATCACTCCCTGATCCAGAGCCCCTCCCCAGCTTTCCTGGAGCCCCTTGCAGTCCTGGGAGCTGCTCTAAGGTCTCCCCAAAGCCTTCTCCTCTCCAGGCTGAACAACCCCAACTCTCAGTGTCGCCTCACAGCAGAGGAGCTCCAGCCCTGGGATCATCTCCGTGGCCTCCTCTGGACTTGCTCCAACAGCTCCAGGTCCTTCCTGTGCTCAGGACTCCAGAACTGGACCCAGGGCTCCAGGTGGGGTCTCCCCAGAGCGGAGCAGAGGGGCAGAATCCCCTCCCTCCCTGCTGCTCCCCCTGCTCTGGGTGCAGCCCAGGACACGGGGGGTTTCTGGGCTGGGAGAGCACATTGCCGGCTCGTGTGGAGCTTCTCCTCCCCAGCACCCCAAGTCCTTCTCCTGCTCTCAATCCATTCCTCACCCAGCCTGGATTTGTGTTTGGGATTGCCCTGACCCAGGTGCAGGACCTCGCGCTTGGCCTTGTTGAACCTGTGTGGGTGGGACACGAGGACAGCACACACCAAGGGAGAGGTGGGAAGGGTCACTAATGTTACCTCTTCCTTCTCATGGAGCCGGATGGTGTCCCGGCTTTCCTCCTCATCTGACACTCCGATAGCGATGCTGGTCCTGCGGTCCTCCAGCCTGGCGCCGGGGTGATGCTCCAGGCTGCTCAGAGTGGAAAACCAAGGGTCAATCCTTCCCCACCCACCAGCGCTGCTGCAGACACTTCCCTTCCTTGAAGCCAAAAGTCCAGGTGAGCCCCTCTCCGCTGCAGGGACGCGAGCCCGGCTCACCTGCCCTCGCCCAGCGCCTCCGTGCGCACGCGGGTGGTGAAACACTGTCCAAATCGGTCCTGTAATAGAGACGTGGGGCTGAGCAGAGGGAAAGCAAAGAATCACAGACTCATGGGATGGGCTGGGACGGAAGGGACCTCTAAGCCCAGCCAGTGCCACCCCCTGCCACGGGCAGGGACACCTCCCACTGGGTCAGGGGGCTCCAAGCCCCATCCAACCTGGCCTGGAACACCTCCAGGGATGGGGCAGCCACCACTGCTCTGGACAACCAGTGGCAGAGCCCAAGCCCAGATCTGGTTCCCTCCAGGACTTACCCTGATGATGACCCAGTCAGCCTGGCCCAGAGCGCAGGGCTTGCACTTCGCCTGCACCTCCAGGCTTGGCTTCCAGTGGAAGAGGATGAGGAGCAGCCCTGCTGTCAGCACGGAGCAAGCGTGACACAGGGCCACCCTCCACGTCTTGGTCTGGTAGCCTGTCACCTCCTGCAAGAGAGAAGGTCACCTAAACGGGGAGGCTTATTCATAAAACAAACTGAAATTACAATTATCAAGCATCTAATTCCTACACTGATAAAACCCCCCAAGCCTACTGGTGTGATTCAACACCAGGCAGGTGACAACCAAGTGCCCTGGGGCTGGAAAACCATTGTCTGGAGCTGCTGTTGTGCATAAGGAGATGGAGCTGTTGGAGCGAGTCCAGAGGAGGCCACGGAGATGATCCCAGGGCTGGAGCCCCTCTGCTGTGAGGCCAGGCTGAGAGTTGGGGTTGTTCAGTCTGGAGAGGAGAAGGCTGTGGGGAGACCTTAGAGCAGCTCCCAGGGCTGAAAGGGGCTCCAGGAAAGCTGGGGAGGGGCTTTTTCCGAGGGCCTGGAGTGACAGGATGAGGGGAACAGCTTTAAATTGGAAGAGGGGAGATTCAAACTGGATATCAGGAAGAAATTCTCCATGATGAGGGTGGGGAGACCCTGGCCCAGGGGGCCCAGAGCAGCGGTGGCTGCCCCATTCCTGGAGGTGTTCCAGGCCAGGTTGGATGGGGCTTGGAGCCCCCTGACCCAGTGGGAGGTGTCCCTGCCCCTGGCAGGGGGTGGCACTGGGTGGGCTTTGAGGTCCCTTCCCACCCAATTCCACAATTCTGTGATAGCAGGCGGGTTTTGTGCCAACCCTTGCTGACGGTGCCGCCCCCCCCGCAGTGCGCCCCTCACACCTACCATGCGGGCTGTCTCGGCGTCTCGCTGCAGCGTCCCGTAGCCCGGGCGCTGCCCCCCCAGCAGCCTGCTGCTGTCTGCAACGGCAAAACAGGGGGCAACAAATAAGGGGAGCTGATGCCAGGGGTTATTTAGGAGATGCCACGGTGATGGGCTCCCGGCTGCAGCAATGACATCCTCGGAGTGCTCCCAGGAGGCGGCTGGACTCGGTGTCCCCTCTGCTGTCCCCGCAGCCCCTGGCAGAGAGCAGGGGATGCTGCGGGCGCAGGGCACCCCAGCGCTGCCCGGTGCCCCTCCCGCAGCACGTGACGGCCAGGGGAACGATGCCAAAAGGAGCTTGAGGAGAAAAGCTGGCACATAAACAGCGGCTTAGCAGCTGGGGGAAGGGAGCGGGGCTGGTGCAGAGCCAGGTCAAGAGCAGCAAGAGCTCCTCCAGCCTCTTTTCACGCTTGTTTGCTCCTTGTGTTCCCCCTGCACAGAGGAGGTGGGCACTAAATCTGCTTTTCTCCAGTTTTAATGATGCTCGGTGGAGCTCAGCACCTCCAGTTCCTCCTGATCTCTGCTGCACCCCGGTGCCCAGCCTGGGAGACGGGGATTGCCTGAGGCATCACCACCGCTGGGGTTCTGAGCCCCCTGACCCAGTGGGAGGTGTCCCTGCCCATGGCAGGGGGTGGCACTGGGTGGGCTTTGAGGTCCCTTCCAACCCAAAGCATCCCATAATTCTATGATTCCATGGTCACCCCAGGTGGGGTTTTAACCATCACCTTCCATCCCATAAAGCTGCACGTGCTCATACCCTAAATCCACGCTGGATTACAATCTGTGATGTCCCAGCTCCAGGATGTGAAAGCAGCTGCAGGGACATAACACGCGGCACAAACACAAGTCCAGGAGCCACTTCCCACCCTCCTGAGCAGGCAGGTGATTTCCTGGCTGGGTTGCCAGGAGGGCACACAGACCGGCTGAACGATTTACTCGCCGGGTGGAAGCCGGTGGAGCCGTGCTCTGCTGGAAAATCCACCCTGGCTGGGTTCCTGTTGCTCCCCAGTGTCACCCCAAAGCTCCTCCTTGGCTGCCAAAACCGGTGAACTAAAACCACTCCCTGGTTTTGTTGACCACCAGGTCTCCATCAACATAAGGGTATGGAGCTGTTGGAGTGAGTCCAGAGGAGGCCACGGAGATGATCCCAGGGCTGGAGCACCTCCCGTAAAAGGCCAGGCTGGGAGAGTTGGGGTTGTTCAGCCTGGAGAGGAGAAGGCTCTGGGGAGACCTTAGAGCAGCTCCCAGGACTGAAAGGGGCTCCAGGAAAGCTGGGGAGGGGCTTTTTCCAAGGGCCTGGAGTGACAGGATGAGGGGAACAGCTTTAAATTGGAAGGGAGAAGATTTAGATTGGACATCAGGAAGAAATTTTTCACAATGAGGGTGGGGAGGCCCTGGCCCAGGTTGCCCAGAGCAGTGGTGGCTGCCCCATCCCTGGAGGTGTTCCAGGCCAGGTTGGATGGGGCTTGGAGCCCCCTGATGCAGTGGGAGGTGTCCCTGCCCATGGCAGGGGGTGGCACTGGGTGGGCTTTGAGGTCCCTTCCAACCCAAAGCATTCCATGGTTCTATGATCTCGCCAAGTGACCCTGGGGACACCCAGGTGCCACAACGCAACTGGTGCCGCTCCAAGGGATAAGTTTTGCACTGAGGAAGGGCAAAATGAGCCCAGGGGATGGTTTAGTGAAACAAAAGCCCTCCCAGGAGCAAAAGGGGTGGCTGTGAGCTCGCCAAGGTCCCGCAAGGAGAGGAGACCTCAGTTCTCCTCGCTGCCAGCCCCAAACCCTGCGAGAAGCGTCGCTGCCAGGTTAAAGGGGGCCGGGAGCGGGCGCAGCAGGGCGAGGCGCAGCGCGTGCCGCCCTTCAGAAGAGCCGAACAAAGGAGAGGGCGAGGGGCTGACTCGCAGGGTTTGCAGAAGGAAAGTATCAAAACAACCTGAAAACAACCCAATTTGCTTTCCGCAGCTCCCGAAAAAGGCTGGGTCACAGGAAGCTCAGCCCACGCCTCCACCTGAGCTCTGCTGCCAGCAGCAACCAAATCAGCAGGGCTTTCTTGAGCCTTTAAGCAGCAGATCTTTTGGAGGAGCACAACCGGCTCCGTCCGCGGAGCTGCAGCTCTTGCACAACGCCATCCGCGTTCCCGCGGGTTTCCTCACCTCCTGCTCCCATCCCGGCTGCTCCCCAAACCACGGCGAGCGAGAGCGAGGAAGGGCTCTCGCCTTGACTCACCGCGCCGTCTCCTGCCGGTTGCACAAGCGAAGCCGTCCCCGGTTGGGATGGGATCGGTACAAGCCGTCATCGCCTGCCGGTTGGAAGGATCCGGCCAAGGGGAGGGCAGAGCGCGCCACGAAGCTGCGTTACCTGTTCGGATGGTGGTGGCCACACCTCGTTGGCAAACACGGCGTGGGGACAACCAGCCATCCCTGCTCCAGCTCTCAGAGTGGGGGTTCTACCTCAGAGCCCACCTGAAAACCCTTGGGAAGGGATTTGCTTCTGTCCCTGCTGCTCAACAGGGTAAAGGAGCGACGGCAAACCCAGAGAGGGCTCCGTGATGCAAAGGGAAGGGGGAGTCACGATTCCCTGCTGGAAGCCCCAGCACCTGCTCCGTGCAGCCGCTTGGCTCCCAGGTGAGTTTGTGCCCTGTCTTGCAGCTTTCACAGAATCACAGAATCATGGGATGGGTTGGGTTGAAAGGGACCTCAAAGCCATCCTCAAAGCCATGGGTAGGGACACCTCCCACTGGATCAGGGGGCTCCAAGCCCCATCCAACCTGGCCTGGAACACCTCCAGGAATGGGGGAAACTGGGGAGAAAGATGCTCCAGGATGCCCCGACACCTCGCCTGTGTCCTAGCAGGGGAGGACGCAGCCTCCAACACCAGAAAGTGGAGCTGGAAGCCTCAAGCCCAAGCATCCCATGGCACTGAATCCCCCTGCACAGAAGCCTCTGCCCCGGATGGAGACCATTTGCCACCACCAGTGCTGGTCCTTGCCCTGAGATTTTGCTCCAAGATGCAGCCTTTCTCTCCAGCAGCACAACCCTCCCCTCGAAAGCGGATGCACGCTGGGCCCAGAGCTCTTCTCCACAAGCTCCCTTTACATCCACGGCCCTTTGATAAGCACCTTTCTTGAGAGACACAAACCCCAACGGGATTTTGAGATCTCCCTCTGCTTTCATAGTCCCCACTGGATGCTCAGGGCTTCCCAAGTCCTCCATCCATTTATCCATTTACCCATTTATCCATCCATCCATCCATCCATCCATCCATCCATCCATCCATCCATCCATCCCCTCCCATCCATTCATCCCCTCCCATCCATCCATTTCCCACTCCATTCTCTCCCATCATCTCTCCATCTCCCACTCCCACTCTCCATCTCTCCATCTCCATCTCCCACTCCATCCATCCATCCATCCATCCATCCATCCATCCATCCATCCATCCATCCCCCACTTGATTCTCTCCCATCATCTCTCATCCATCCATCTCCCATTTATCCATCCATCCATCCATCCATCCATCCATCCATCCATCCATCCATCCATCCATCCATCCATCCATCGCTGCAGGTTAGAGGATGCACAGAAGAAGAAGAAGAAGGTCCACCCAGGGCCTGTGCTGTCTGGTTGACAGGATGGGGTTGGCAAGGTCAATCTGGGACCATGGAGACGGGACAATGGAAAACCAGGATGAGGCAAAATTAAGGAAGGAGGGATGCAGAAAGGAAAACAGTGTTTGGGTCACAGAGGGCAAGATCTCATGAAGATCTTTCAGAGCAGCTTTCAGACTCTGGTTTGGGATGGGAGACGTCACGGGCGGCTACAAGCCCAGACCCAGCGCGGGACTGGGATGAGACGGCATCGACTCTCCTGCCCTTTCCACCAAGCCAAAATAAACTACACTGTGTGAGCCAACTGGAGAGGAACACGCTGTCCTGCCCATACGCAGCCAGAGCAAACGGGTTTTACCACACGGATTCACCACACGGTCTGGTCTTGGCCAGACGTGACACCGTTGGCAGCACCCACCGGGCGAGCGCTGCCGGAAAATGCCCCAAGGCTGGAAGAAACAAAAGGACCAAATGGGCCTGATACAAGGTGGGGATGTGGAACATCATAGAATCATGGAATGGTTTGGGTAGGAAGGGACCTCAAAGCCCATCCAGTGCCACCCCCTGCCATGGGCAGGGACACCTCCCACTGCATCAGGGGGCTCCAAGCCCCACCCAACCTGGCCTGGAACACCTCCAGGAATGGGGCAACCACCGCTGCTCTGGGCACCCTGGGCCAGGGCCTCCCCACCCTCAGCGCGAGGAATTTCTTCCTGATGTCCAATTCCAACCTTCCCCCTTGCAATTTAAAGCCCTTTCCCCTTGTCCCATCACTCCAGGCCCTCGGAAAAAGCCCCTCCCCAGCTTTCCTGGAGCTCCTTTCAGTCCTGGGAGCTGCTCTAAGGTCTCCCCAGAGCCTTCTCCTCTCCAGGCTGAACAACCCCAACTCTCCCAGCCTGTCCTCACAGCAGAGGGGCTCCAGCCCTGGGATCATCTCCATGTCCTCCTCTGGACCTGCTCCAACAGTTCCACATCCTCCTTATGCTGGGGGTTCCAGAACTGGACCCAGGACTCCAGGTGGGGTCTCAGCGAGCTGGGGGTTCGGGCTCTGAATCTCTCTGGTGCATCGAACTGTTGGCACAGGTCAGAAAACAAAGCCCTTGTCGGTGAGGAACCCTCCCACCTCAAACTGGTTTCAGTTTGGATTCCTAGGGAAAGGTCCTCCACGAGCAGGAAGCCCGGTCAGCATTTGCTCCATCACGTGCTGACGACACCGGCTGAGGCAACAGCGGTCAAACCCTTCCGGCAAAGCCGGTTTCTCCCCAACCCCGGCCAGACATCGCCCTGACCTCTCCTGCACCTGGTTTCACAAGCTCTGTCTGCACCAAACCCACCTGCCAAGCCGGTGGGAAGTGCCCAGCAGTGTTGCGAGCATCCTCACTTGGGCAACCAAAAGTCACTCATACCCAAACCCCTCATTTTGCCCCAGTTCTGGTGAAATAAAGAGCTCCCAGCTCCCTTAGGGAGAGAGGGGGCTGTGAGGAGCACAGCCCAGCGTCCTTGTTTTGGTGTTACGTGGGATTGGAGCATCTCCTGCCTCTCAAGCCAACTCATCTCGCGGCAATGAACATCTCCCTGCAGCAGCCCCAGCCCTGGTTGGCAATCGCTTGCCAACACCGGCTCCGTTTGCTCTTTCAGGGTACCTGGGTACCCCTAAATTAAGCATCACAGGGGAAAAAATGGGGTGAAGTTTAACTGCCACGTGCTGCTGTGCTGCAGATCTGGAGGAAACCTCACGTGGTTCAACAAGACCAAGTGGAAGGTCCTGCACCTGGGTCGGGGCAATCCGTGGTTTCAACACAGGCTGAGGGACGATGTGGTTGGGAGCAGCCCTGAGGAGAAGGACTTGGGGTCCTGGGGGAGGAGAAGCTCAACGTGAGCCAGCAGGGAGTGCTCCGAGCCCAGAAACCCCCCGTGTCCTGGGCTGCACCCAGAGCAGGGGGAGCAGCAGGGAGGGAGGGGGTTCTGCCCCTCTGCTCCGCTCTGGGAAGACCCCACCTGGAGCCCTGGGTCCAGTTCCGGTGGTGGCTGCCCCATCCCTGGAGGTGTTCCAGGCCAGGTTGGATGGGGCTTGGAGCCCCCTGATGCAGTGGGAGGTGTCCCTGCCCATGGCAGGGGGTGGCACTGGATGGGCTTTGAGGTCCCTTCCAACCCAACTCATTCCATTTTTCTATGAAAAGACGGGCACAGGGGGTCTGCGGGACCACGGCAGCAGGGACCACAGCTGTGGCACCGAGTCCAGCACCCAACAGCCTCTGCCGGGTGTTCAGCCACCGCACAGCCACAACTCCTCTCGTGCCGCAAAGCTCTTCCTCTCTCGCTTCGAGAGGCTCCTCCGTGCAGTGGCGCAAATTCAAAAGGCAGTGGGCAAAGGTTGCAGGGGCTGTGCTGCTCCCGTGCGCCCTGGAATGAGACGCTGCCAACGCGAGGACGCCTGGACGCTTTCTCCAGCGCGATGTGGTGTTTCCCAGCCCCTTCTCAACACCTGGATGCATGGATGCCTTTTTCACCCTGCCAGCCTTGACCCTGCGAAACCCTTCAGGCTTTGAGGCCATGCTGTGGTTCACGGCGATGCCAGCCCAAGGCTCCCTTTGCCAACCCCGCGCTACGTCCCCTGCCAGACCGAGAAAACCCCGGGGTGGCTCCACTCATGGGGTCAGAAAGGAAACGTCAACCTTAAATCCCATCTCCACCTCAACGATGTTGACTAAAGACACGGCAGATGATGCTCGGCTCTCGCTGCACACCCCAAAGAGCTTGGAGCATCCCCGAACTCTGAGGTGGAGCATCCCACCTGCTGGGGGGGAAAAAGGGGGGGGCAAATAAAAGAGGGGTATAAAAGGGGGGGAAAAGGGAGGGGAAAAAAAGGGGGGGGGGAGAAAGTACGGGGGGAAGGGGGAGAAAGGGGAGAGAGAAAGGTGGGGGAAAAGGAGGGGGAAAAGGGGGGGGAAGGGGGGGAAAAGGGGGGAAAGGGGGGGAAAAGGGGGGGAAAAGGGGGAGAAAGGGGGGGAAAAGGGGGGGAGAAAGAAGGGGGAGAAAGAGGGGGGAGAAAGAGGGGGGGAGAAAGAGGGGGGAGAAAGGGGGAGAGAAAGAGGGGGGAGAAAGAGGGGAAAAAGGGAGGGGGAAAGGGGGGATAAAAGAGAGGAATAAAATGGGGGGGGAAAGGGTGGGATAAAAGGGGGGGGTAAAAGGGAGGGGATAAAAAGGGGAGGATAAAAAATGGGGAATAAAAAAGGGGGGATAAAAAGGGGGAGGATAAACGGGGGAATAAAAGGGGGGGATAAAAGGGGGGATAAAATGGAGGAATAAAGGGGGGGTAAAGGGGGAGATAAAAGGGGGGAATAAAAGGGCAAAGACAAAGGAGAGGGGAAAAAGTTCGGGGGGACAAAGTGCGGGGTCACAAAGGGGGGTGCCCTCCCCTCTGCACCCTGCGTGCAACACCCCCTTCCTGCACAACCCACGGCACAGGCACAGCGGGGAGGGGATCAGTGCGACCCCTGTGCTCCCCGCGGGATGCAGCCCCCATGGGCCCCCCAGAACGCAACCGCGGGGCCCCGCAAAATGCAGCCCCCGTGGGGCTGTGCGTGAGGCCACACGCGATGCAACTGCGGGGCTGTGCAAAACGCAACCCCCGTGGGCTGCGCCGGATGCCACCGCGGGACCCCACGCAACGCAACCCCCGCGGGGGCCACGCACGATGCAACCGTGGGGCTGCAGAAAACGCAACCCCCGTGGGCCAGGGTGCAGCATGCAACCACGGGGCCACGCGCGATGCAGCTCAGGGCTCTGCAAAACGCATCCCCCGTGGGGTGTGCACGACGCAACTGCGGCTCCACGCACGATGCAACCGTGGGGCTGCAGAAAACGCAACCCCCGTGGGCCGGGCTGCAGGATGGCAACCACGCTGAGGCCATGCACGATGCAATCCCCGAGCGCCCCGCTAGCAGCTCCCCCGCATCCCGCACCCTCTCACCTCCCACCGCCCCCACCCCCCACTCCCCGTGGCCCCTGACCTGAGCTCATGGCGATGGCCCACGCGGGGGGGGCGCAGCCCCGGGGCTGCAGCCGCGCTCCCCGCCCCGCGGAAGGAGAAGAGGGGGCTGCTGGGAGATGTAGTCCTGTCCGTTCCCCCCGCAAGAGACCCTGAGGGCTGCACCCCCGCATCTTGCAAAGAAACGCACCCGCAAAAAAGGGCTCTGCACCCCCCAAAAAGGCTTTTGCACCTGCAGATTTGGTAAGGAAATGCACCCCCAAAAAGGGCTTTGCAACCCCACATCTTGCACGGAAATTCATCCCTTAAAAGGGCTTCCTATCCGCCCCAAAAGAGCTTTGCATCACCCCAAAAAGGGCTTTGCATCACCCCAAAAAGGGCTTTGCAGCCCCATATCTTGCAAGGAAAGGCACCCCCAAAAAGGGCTTTGTATGGCCCCCAAAAGAGCTCTGCACCCCCACAGCTTGCATGGAAATGCATCCCCTAAAAAGGCTTTCTATCCCCCCAAAAAGGGTTTTGCACCCACAATGCTTGCAAGGAAATGCATCCCCAAAAACGCTTCGAACCCCTCAAAAAGGGCTCAGCACCCCCACATCCTGCAAGGAAAGGCACCCCTCAAAAAGAGCTTTGCCCCCCTCACATCTTGCATGGAAATGCATCCCCTAAAAAGGCTTTCTATCCCCCCAAAAAGGGTTTTGCACCCACAAGCCTTGCAAGAAAATGCACCCCAAAAAGGCTTCGAATGCCTCAAAAAGGGCTCATCAACCCCACATCCTGCAAGGAAAGGTACCCCCAAAAGGGCTTTGGAATCCTCCCAAAAAGGGCTCCACATTTCCACATCTTGCAAGAAAAGATACCTCTCCAAAAGGGCTTTGCATCCCTAAAAATATGCTTTGCCACCCCCACATCTTGCATGGAAATGCAACCCCTGAAAAAGCTTTCTATCCCCCCAAAAAGGGCTTTGCACCCACAAACCTTTTCCCCTTGGGTTGCCCCCCCTGCGGAGTCACTCAGGGACAGGGAGCGTGCACAGGTCCCACAGCACAAGGTCCCCTCCTGGAAAGCTGCAGCAGGGAAGGATTTTGGAGTCAAATACGAGGTGCAGACCCAAATAACACCCCTGGAGAAGAGCCCTCCAGCCAGAGCTTGGCTTTTGGGGCTTCAACTGCTGCCAGAAACACCCAGAAGAGAAGGAACCACCATCACGCTCGTCCTTACACGAGGGAGTTTGGTTTCTTTCACAGGGCTGGAGATAAAGCAGATGTTTTCTTTGGATGTGCCCGTGGTTCCTCCTGAAGCCAAAGGTGAAGCAGATTAATTGGAATAAAAAATCCTCTGCCACCACAGCAAGGGGCTGCCCTGTTTCGCTCCCCACCCTGCTGCGTCTCCAGCCCCCTTCTCAGCTTTTAAATAAAACAAAGGAAAACCCAGCTTGTGGTCAAAACCCATCTTCACTAAAAAGAAAAGCAGAGTGGGAAGATAGGAGGGGGATCACAAAGCTTTTTATTCACACTGTTCACGGGAAGGTCCTGGATTTCAGCAGGAGATGAGATTTCAAAGCACAGGGATGCGGCAGATACAGAAATTTCATGGTGGGACGACATCACGTTCTGCTACCCAACATTATAGAATGGTTTGGGTGGGAAGGGACCTCAAAGCCCATCCAGTGCCACCCCCTGCCATGGGCAGGGACACCTCCCACTGCATCAGGGGGCTCCAAGCCCCATCCAACCTGGCCTGGAACACCTCCAGGGATGGGGCAGCCAGCACTGCTCTGGGCACCCTGGGCCAGGGCCTCCCCACCCTCACAGCAAAACATTTCACCCTAAGATCCCATCTCAATCTCCCCTCTTTCAGTTCAAGGGATCAGCAGTGGTGTCTTCTCCACCACAGGACCCCCCACTCAGCACTGGCGCTCGCCCATCCTTAACCGCAGCTCTTTGGATACACAGAAAACAGGCAATTCCAACAGAGGTGGATTTTAGCTGTAAAATCTCTGACCTATGGAAGTCTCTCTCACATCACAGACTCATACAGTGGTTTGGGTCTGGATATCAACTCTTGGGAATGAAGACATCAGCTCCAGGGAAAGAAATAAGCATTTCTGCAAATGAAAATTAAGACAGCAGCATCAGCTTGGCTTCTCGGCACAGCACAAGGTCCTGCAGGATAGATCAGTGCATGGAAAAAACAGGGTACAGAGCTGTACAGAACTTTCCATCCCACCTCAGTCCTAGTTCCCACACATCTCAGAAGGAGCACCACAACATTTCTATGAGTTTCTACTACATCTAGTCAAAGATTATCTATTAAAGAGCAAAACAGAGAGCCCTTCCTTTCCCTTCACCCCTCTGACTGCAAAGAGCTGCTCCAGCAACCGCCCACCATGAAGAGAACAGGTTTGGGCAATCTGGAGCTAAACCCCACTTGTACAGGAGCACAGAGAAAGATTCAACCCTCTTTGAATAAATCTCATCTACTTTAGGACTTGGAATAAAAATAAGCATCCCAGAAGGGCAGTGGCAAGTGCCTCATTCCTAGTGGGTGTTTTGTCCCATGTCTGCACCCTGCGAGCTCCAGGTCCTCCCTTTGCTCCTCACCAGAACCTCAGGGGACTTCAGAGGAGGACCAGATTTTTCCAACATTCCCCTTTCCCAGCTGCTTCCATCGTGTTTTTCTTGCTGATTGCCACAGGGCTCGTGACTCGCAGGTCTCTTCCCACACATCCATTTGGGATCAAGGTCACTATAGAAATTCTATCTCCATTCATCCCTGCTGCGGGGCCACTTCCCAACCCTCATCCCACAGCAGAGCCTCAGAGGTGACCCCAGCTGCTCAAACCCTCAAACTGGAGAGGTCTGGGATTCTACCAGCAAGGCAGAGGCAACAGTTTAATACTGTCAATAAAGTAACAACCCTTATTTGTTCTTTACAATATTTATTGTATATGCAATCCTATGGGAACACCACCAGACTCCCTGCTGGAACCTTCTCTTCCCACATCAGGTATAAATTACTTTCAGGTGAAGCAGGTTTGAGAGTCAACACTTCCAGTTAGGGGACAGCATTACGCAGCGGTCGCCTTCTCTTTGTAGGTTGCCATCATCTTCTTGATCTCAGCAATTGCTTTGCCAGGGTTCAAACCCTAAAAACGAAAAGTTTCAATTAAGCTCTCCTGGAAATGAGGATGTTGGAGGAACCTCCCCCTCCTTTGCCTTGATTTGAAGTCACAAATATGCTGCTACTCATAAAAACAGCTGGTGGAGGAGGTGCTCCGCACCCCTTTTATCCTAAAAGCTGGAATCCAGCTTCAAGTAGTGCTTTCCTTCAATCCCTGGGAAGTTACAGACACTGAGACAGCTCTGAACACGCTGCTCCAGGCACCCTGGAATGCAGAGCCCCCTGGTTAAGGTGTGCTGATCCAGGTTTCCTGCACTCCAGCCTCAATTTACAAGGGAAGAGCAAGCCAGCCTGGAGCAGAGATGCAGTGCTGGGAGCAAACCTCCTCCACCCGGAGGCTGAGCCGGCAGCGCTTCATGGTGCTGGATGAAATACTCTCATTTGACTTTGGAGGACAGGCTTTAATCAGACACGCGAGGATCAAAGAGAAGAACGAGTGGCTGAGTGATAGGAACTTCTAATGAATCCCAAGCAGGACTGAATTCAATCCTTCCTCAGGACTGATGATGACTTCTGCAGGCAGGGAGCTGCCTTGTAAAAGCCTAACAGTGACAGTACAAGACATGTGGCTTCTTTTCTTGTCTGTATTGGAGGGAACTGAGCAAGGACACCAACTCACAAGACGAAAACACTCCTCGCACAAAAGCCAGCTGACCTTTCTGAAGGGTTTTCTACCCTACAAGCCCACGACATGTTGCAAAGACCCTTAATCTCACGGCGATGCCAACCCCAAACCAACCAAATCTAATCTCAAAGTGGGAGAAGGATCACAACTGCCCTGCTGTATCGTTGTGATCACAGCCGTGGGACAGAGAACGAACAGGAACTCGCCTGGGTGCAGAGCTGACCACAACAGTCTTTCAGGGCTGATGAAAACAACAGCCGGGACGAGAGCACAAGTGGCAATTTGTATTAAGCATGAATGTCTCAAACTTAGAATCATGGAATGGTTTGGGTTGGAAGGAACCTCAAAGCCCAGCCAGGGCCACCCCCTGCCATGGGCAGGGACACCTCCCACTGCATCAGGGGGCTCCAAGCCCCATCCAACCTGGCCTGGAACACCTCCAGGGATGGGGCAGCCACCACTGCTCTGGGCAACCTGGGCCAGGGCCTCCCCGTCCTAACAGCAAAACATTTCTCCCTAAGATCTCGTCTCAATTTCCCCTCTTCCAGCTCAAAACTGTTTCCCTTGTCCTGTCGCTGCACTCCCTGATCCAGAGCCCCTCCCCAGCTTTCCTGGAGCCCCTTTCAGTCCTGGGAGCTGCTCTAAGGTCTCCTCGGAGCCTTCTCCTCTCCAGGCTGAACAACCCCAACTCTCTCAGCCTGTCCTCATAGCAGAGGTGCTCCAGCACTTGGATCATCTTCGTAGCCCTCGAGACACCAAGCCTCGGTGTGCTACCTCCCTGCACCACACACATTCCTATACACTGTCAGATTCCCAGGCTAAACCTTCACCTTTAGCTGAACTATGGTTGCCATCGGATCACAAGCTTGCTATACAAAGGGGGAATTATCTGTAGTCAGTGAATCACTTCAGAAAAACACACACGACCCTCAGCATTCAGTGCTCCTAACTGAAACCTTTCAAGCCAGATCTCCAGGATCCTCCTTTTCCCCACATTTATGATCCACTCAACCGTCTGCCTTTAAATTATTTCACAACTCAAGAATTACTCCACCACCAAGCAAAGGCTGGCTAGAAAACAGCACAGCTGGCAGGGAAGTAAAACTTGCTTATCTGCCCAACAACAGGCGCAAGGTCAGTGCAGGATGAGGAAAGGCATGCTCTGATCTGGGAAAGCTTGCTCGGCTCTCAAAAGAAATAGCAGAGAACAACCCATCCGGGAAATGCCCGGATGCCAGGACACCGTCCCCCTCCCCAAAAGTGCTGAAACAACCACAGGCTTCTCCCAACGCAAGGAGCAGAATTTATCAGGGACAGGCGCTACTGCTGGAGTTTAAAACACTGTGTGGGGGTTAAGTAGAATAATCTGGTTGGAAAAGACCTCCGAGATCATCGAGTTCAACCGTACCTGTCCACTACTAAACCCTGTCCCTCACCTACTCGTATGTTAATCAGCTCCAGGGGTGGGGACTCCACCACCTCCCTGGGCAGCTGTTGTAGCACCTGAGAACTCTTTCAGTGAAGAAATTTTTCCTGATGTCCAATCTGAACTTGCCCTGGTGCAACTTGAGGCCATTTCCTCTCGTCCCATTGCTGTCACTTGGGAGCAGAGCCCAGCACCCACTCCGTCACGATCTCCTTTCAGGCAGCTGTAGACAGTCTGAGGTTGAGGTCTCCCCTCAGTCTCCTCTTCTCCAGACTAAACAACCCCAGCTTCCTCAGCAGCTCCTTGTAGGACTTGTTCTCCAGCCCCTTCCCCAGCCTCGTTGCCCTTCTCTGGACGTGCTCCAGCACGACTGCGTCACTCAAGGCTCACACTGCTCATTGGACTAGGCAGGACAAGCGTCCCTCACACCCTACAGTCCTAAACCCTGGAAACAGGTTCTCAAAATCACAGCTTTGCTCATGGGGAGGAGATGTTCCTGTGAAGCGTGACACAAACTTTGCCACATCCTCTTGCACCGTCACTGTGAAAAGCACGACTGCTGGTAACTTGCTGGGTTTCAGAAGGTTGGACAAGTCAAGACAAGCTCGAGGAAAATAAAAGCCTAAGTGGGTATTTTCCTACCGGTTTCTAACAGGGTGCTTGGACACACGGACACACACGTACCTTAGGGCAAGTCCTGGTGCAGTTCATGATAGTGTGACAACGGTAGAGGGAAAATGGGTCTTGAAGCTGTGCCAGGCGTTCCTCTGTGTAGTCATCTCTGGAGTCAATCATCCAGCGATAGGCCTGAAAGGCAGCGGTGTGTGACACCAAATGCTCCTTCAAGGCAGTGTAATCAGTGTGAGATTTTAAAAGCAACACCTATCTCAGGCATTCTGGTCCAGCATCCGGATTACGTAACACTCCCCTGCCTGTGCTCACAAAGATCTGCAGGGCTTTTGGAGGGGCAGCCCCTCAGCAGCTCCCCGCGACAAACGGGATCTGTCCTTACCTGCATCAGTACCGCAGGGCCCAAGTACTTGTCCCCGTTCCACCAGTAACTGGGGCAGCTGGTGCTGCAGCAGGCACACAGGATGCACTCGTAGAGTCCGTCCTGCACGGGGGTGGGAGACCACAGTCAAACCACTCCAGAAACCCACAATGAAGGCTTTTTTTTAAAAGAGGGGATTTATATGAGCACATACTTCCCTCACCACTTCTAGTGATTGGCTGCAAGACAGCAGCTCCAAAAACCTTACGGTGAAGCAGCACTGCTGGAAGGAAGCAATTCCTACATGCAGGTCCTCCAAAACACGATGCATGCAATCCTCCCAACTCAACCCATCTAATAAACCTGGAGTTTATGCTTTCCATCCCCTGACTGGTGTCACAAACTGAAGAAAAATGGGAGAATTGCTTGATCTTCCTGCATTTCTTCCTTCTCACCTGTCCCAATACGTGGCTGAGGAAAGGAACAGATCCGTAAACAATTAACAATTCAAGGCCGTGTTACAGAAGAGAAGAAAGAGCAAAGTCTGCCCAACAGGCAAAGGGAGAAGAGCTCAGTTTAGTGTGTGCTTTGTGGGGATCCCCAAGCACTTACAGAACAGGAATGGTGCAATTCTTCACACATTTCACCATTTTTATAGAGATGGAGACCTTTTTATTTCAGGCACTGAAGGGAAGAAAGGCAGACCTACATGGAAGTGACACTGGGTGGGCTGTGACTGAGCAGCAGAGGCTCTCTCAAGTCTCCTGGTAGCTCAACCAAGCCCCCAGGCTAAGAGACAAGTCCAAACTGGCTTAATTGATGTATCTGAAAGCTGTTTTGGGACAAAGATCTCCTTAAATTTAGTTTAGAAAGATACCAGATGCCAGAACTCCTGGGAGCTCGTACCAAGTCTACTGCATTAGTCTTTTGGAAAGACTCGCCAAAGCTAGGTAAGTCAGTTACCTCTTCACCCTAAATTTGTCTTATTTCTAAGCTGCGACACCATACCCAGGTTTCTCCTGCACACAGGCTGTTCTCCAAGCCACAGAAACTTTAGCAATGAGGTAAAATGCAGGGTTACTCGTTGTGAAAGATTCAGGCAGCTCGGGCTGTAGCTTTTAGATTTGCTTATTTCTATGTGGATGAGAAAGAGATTTCAAAGATGCAGCTTTCCGAAAACCATGTGAAGGGAAAGTCCCCCTAGTCCTCACACTTGGATCAGATAACGTTCCAGAACGGTGCAGGAGAACCAACCGTTGCCCTTCTGTCAGACTGTAAAATCTTGTGATTTTTCAGTTGTCACTGTTGCACGGTGCTGGCCAATACCTCTGGCTCACGAGTGCTCTATTCATCACACGTCAAACCCACAGCAAACACACATAATGGGAAACTTCCAAAGGTCACTGCAGATAATTGGGCCACAGCTCCTCACTGTTCCCATTCACCTCACCACCTGCCAAGATCTAGACCACCTGCCCACCCTGTGCCTGCTCAGCGACTGCAACAAACACCACAGAGCACCGAGGGGCTGAGCTTTGAGCTCCAAAGCGATGGATCCACCACGACAGCTCAGAGGCAGAAGAGAAATGGCTGATTTAATGACATTTACTGTGGCAGCCAAGGAAATCCAGACAAGATCATACCTGCACTATAAACTTTTAAAATCTATAATCTCCCAGCTCCTCCAACGGTTCCTCAGGCACCTTTGAGCTTTATGCAGAAGCTACGCTTCCAGAAACCCCCTCAAAATAACACCCAAAGATGTGCACTAACACATCGCGCTCGTGTCTCCACATCCAGAAGGGTTTAACTTTTGCCATTAGTTTTTAGGGCCGTAAGACACAGCAAGCAGCAACACGAGGCACTGCTTGGAGTGCTGCAGCCAGATAAGACAATCAGCACCGAGCCTGCCAGCCTACGTGCCGGCACAACGTGCAGTGCTTTATCTCTCCTGGAACATTACAAGCCTGCAGCCTTCACAGTGTTTTTACAGACACACAGGGTTTCGCAGCGCAGACAGTGGAAATGAGATCAGAGTCCCCATCAGAACCACGACTGTGTTTCATTAGCAAACGTTACCCCTAGCAATGTAGGTGTGCCATGACACTGCATTTCAGCGAGCAGATTCCACCCACGGAGGGTTTTGTACCAGACAGCTTTGTCATTAAAGGACCTAGAAGCTACTGCTTGTTAACGTTTAACCCCGGTCTTATCTGGAAGGGTAGGAAAGGAGCAATAACCAGTTTCTGACGGTCTTCTATGGACTGCAGGTACTGCTCCTTGCCCTGTTTGGACTCATCCTTCTTCTTCAGGTAAGGCTCGATGGATTTGTATTGGGCGTAGAAGTTACTCAAGTCCTAGGAGTCAAAAGGCAAAGAGGTCACATTTAGTGAGCTCAGCTGACTGCAACAGATTGAACATCTACCACTACAACAGAAGGTGGCATTTTGTACTTCAACTGGCCACGTTCCTGCAAATGAAAGCAGATTTAGTCACTGCTGTGAAGCTCAGACCCACCCAAGCCAGAAAAGGGCAGCAGGAGTAACATGAATTAAGACCTGATCTTGTTGGCACCTCCCAGCGTTTATCCTTTCCAACCCAATGTGAATCCCACGCCGCTTGGAACGGTGTCAGCATTGGTCCCAAGCAGACACTCACCGGAACAAGGTCCTTCACCACGTACATATGGGGGAGAGGGTAGATTTTGGTGACCTTATTGAGATCGGGGTCGATTCTTTTGATGCAGGCCAGCGTGTTCCCACCTGCAATGTTCATAGCGCACGAGCCGCAGATGCCTAAGTGGGAGAAAAAGAACAAAGCATCAGGTATTTACCCTCTTATCCTACTTGAGGAAGATCTTGGCCCCAAACGTGCCCCAGGGTTGTCTCCAAGAAACTCTGTACGTGACAAGGAAAACGCCAGAATTTGCCATTGGGCCAAACACGTCGCTATTTAAATAAAGAACAAACATGGGAGTCACTTCATTAAAGCCTGAACACATTCTCAAGTGTTTAACTTTCTTCCACAGCAGAAAACAAGTGGCTTGGACACTTCACCCCTTTCGCATCATTCATTAGTTTCACACGCTGCTGAGGGTGGGGAAACCATCCAGGTTCATTCACATATTTGAAGCGCGAGCTTGTCTTGAGGTGAAGCAGCTAACGCTAAGATTTATAGAATCACAGAATGACCTGAGTTGG
This sequence comes from Neomorphus geoffroyi, assembly GCA_033558235.1. Lineage (NCBI taxonomy): Eukaryota > Metazoa > Chordata > Aves > Cuculiformes > Neomorphidae > Neomorphus > Neomorphus geoffroyi. The sequence continues at coordinate 1,794,302 of JAUMJM010000075.1, read as the reverse complement.
AAGGGACCCACGAGGACCATCGAGTCCAACTCCTGTCCCTGCACGGGACACCCCAACATTCACCCCGTGGGGCTGAGGGCCTTGGCCAAACGCTGCTGGAATATTGTCAGGCTGTGACTGCTTCCCTGGGAGTTGTTCCAGGGCTCCACCACCCTCTGGGGGAAGAACCTTCTCCTGATGTCCAACCTCCCCCTCTCCTGGCATCTCCCTGCCATTCCCTGGGCTCCTGTCCTTGGTCACCAGAAAGAGGAGGAAACAGTAAACAGCGATGAGGTCCCCTCAGTCTCCTCCAGGCTGAACAGATGAAGTGACTTCAGCCTCTCCTTGCAGGATTTCCCCTCCAGACCCTTCCCCAGCTTTGTGGCCTCCTCTGGACACTCCCCAGCAGTTTGATGTCCTTTTTATCCTGTGGCACCCAAACCCACACACAATATTTGAGGTGAGGCCACCCCAGTGCGGAGCAGAGCGGGACAATCCCCTCCCTGGCCCGGCTGGCGATGCTGTGCTTGATGCCCCCCAGGACATGGTTGCTCTCTTGGCTGCCAGGGCTCACTGTTGGCTTGTGTTCAACTTGCCGCTGACCAGAACCCCCAGGTCCCTTTCTGCAGGGCTGCTCTCCAGCCTCTTGCTCCCAGGCTGTAAGACGGGAAGCAGTCACACCCCCCACACCCTTACAGTTACGGTCAAAGGAACATAAAACAAAGTCCCCAAGACAGAAGCTGCTCTCCGTGCCTTCCGCAGCCGGGCTGAGCGGTGCCACAAACTGCCTTCATCAACTCCCAAAGGTGAGAGGGCAGACGCTCCTCAGGACAAAGAGCATATAAATAGCTTAACAAAGGGATTAAATGACACCACTAATGATCTCCCAGTAATAGAAGGATCAGATGAAGCCCAGGAAAGGCCAAGGTTTATAAGAAAAACCACCACAGAACTGTTACAGATACTGCTCAGGTCAGGAGCTCGGGTATCCAATTCAGACCCAAGCCTAAACCATCACATTAGAGAGAAGATGAATGTTGAAAGGGCAAAACTCTCATTTCAGAGGATTTGACACCTATCAATTGATACGAGCCAGGGAAATGCCACTGCTCCTCAAACTGCCCAGCCTGTCCACTGGCAATCCTTTCCCTTGCCACAGATAGACGCTGGCGCTTGAACAAGGTTATTCCTCCCACTCCAGGAATGGTTACGAGTATTTTCCAGTCAACTGGGAACCAGGACAGCAGACATGGATGCACAAGTACGCGACAGGAACGCGTGGTTGGGTTTTTGCTTGCATGGTAGAAATGGGGGCGAGATTGAACCAGCCCAGCCTGAAAACCTGTCTTCAGGTCCTCAAAGAAAAGAATCCAGGGCAATTAATTCAGCTGCTGGGGAGCCGTGTTGGTTATCTAAATAACAGACACAGAACAACCACATTGGATGGAATTCTTCCACCTGTTATGCAGATTCCATGGGAAGCAGCCACGTTACAGCGTGCTTTTAATTTAGAGCCAAGTCAAAACACCTTCAGGCATCAATTGCACCTTTCTCATACTTGCAAAGCCATAAAGGCTTCCTCCGTTCTTGCATTTAAAATCAGAGAATCCTGGAATGGTTTGGGTGGGAAGGGACCTCAAAGCCCATCCAGTGCCACCCCCTGCCATGGGCAGGGACACCTCCCACTGGGTCAGGGGGCTCCAAGCCCCATCCAACCTGGCCTGGAACACCTCCAGGGATGGGGCAAGCACCACTGCTCTGGGCAACCTGGGCCAGGGCCTCCCCACTCTCAGTGTGAAAAATTTCTTCCTGATGTCCAATCTAAATCTTCCCCTTCCAGTTTAAAGCCGTTCCCCCTCTTCCTGTCACTCCAGGCCATTGGAAAAAGCCCCTCCCCAGCTTTCCTGGAGCCCCTTTTAGACTTGGGAGGCTGCTCTAAGGTCTCCCCAGAGCCTTCTCCTCTCCAGACTGAACAACCTCAACTCTCCCAGCCTGGCCTCAGAGCAGAGCTGCTCCAGCCCTCGGATCATCTCCGTGGCCTCCTCTAGACTTGCTCCAACTGTTTCACCTCCTTCTCACATTGGGGATTCCAGAACTGGACCCAGGGCTCCAGGTGGGGTCTCCCCAGAGCGGAGCAGAGGGGCAGAATCCCCTCCCTCCCTGCTGCTCCCCCTGCTCTGGGTGCAGCCCAGGTCACGGGGGGTTTCTGGGCTGGGAGCACACGTTGCCGGCTCATGTGGAGCCTCTCCTTCCCCAGCACCACAGGTCCTTCTCCTCAGGGCTGCTCCCAACCACATTGTCCCCCAGCCTGTATTGATACAGCGAGTTGCCCCAGTCAGGTGCAGGACCTTGCACTCGGCCTTGTTAAACCTCATGAGGTTCACCCAGGCCCACTTCTCCAGCTCTCATTTTCCACAACTGTCATTTTAAGCTCAGCATCCCAACATCTCCCATGAATCAGGAATTTTTAACGGGGAAAGTCACCTGGATAGGGAAGCTTTAGCAAAGTTAAACAGCCAACTCGTACCTGCGTGAGAACCAGCCGCTCGCCCTGCAGTGTAAAACCACCAGATGGCCTTTTCCTCAATCAATCACTCAGCTTAGTCAAAGGGCCAAAAAAAGATTCCTGGAGCTATTCCTAGAAGTCATAAGTACTCTTCCAGTTACACCCTTTCTTATTTCCACATAAAGCACCCCCTACAACTCATCTGCCACGTCTGCCCCCTCAATTTTGCTGCTGTAATCTCTCTTGCCGGGTTTCCTCGCGCAGCTCCTCACCGGAGGGCTCGAGATGAACAAGACAGGGCAGAAACAGGAACGCTGGGGCTGTTTCAGCACGTTTCTCATGGCTCAGCGTTGTACAATTACACTCTGTGAATATGAGCTTTCACTTTGCTGCTTGATTCACTGCGGTGTTTCATACGCAGCAGCTGGAAGAGGAGAGTGGTGCCACCTCCCTGGAGTTTTCTAGGGTTACACTGACATCGTCAGCAACAAACAGCCTTCAAGGATGCTCTTCAGGCTGGGAAATCCTTACCTTCCCTACACGACCTGCGGAAGGTCAGAGTGGAGTCCAACTCATTTTTGATCTTGATGAGAGCATCGAGCACCATGGGCCCACACCTAGAACGGAAAACAAAGTCAGTGAACCTGCAGAAACCCCTCCAACCTCAGCGCTTGCGTTCTGGCACCCTGACTTGGCAGCACCTCAAAGGACTTTGATCAACTGCAATTAAGAACACACTGTTTTTGTCAATCCCAAGCAACAGGACCGAGATATTGCGATCAGCAAGACCCGTTCGCCTCAGCACAAGCAGGGAGAGGCCCTTTCTTTTGCTGAAGCCCAGAAGCTCTCATTCAGCTGGAGTGGGCTCAGCACAAGCGAAAACAGAGTACCCTGCTACTGGTTCTTTCCTTTTGGGTCAGGTTTTGACAAGTCTGGCCGTCCTCATTAATCACAGGAGGCAGCGCCGCACACGCAAAGCCAAAGCCAATTTATATAATCTATGGCAGACACGGCAACACCCAGAAATTATTAAATGGAGCAAGGCACACAGAAATGAGGGTTCTGTCGTGTGCTGAAAGGGAGCTATGCGGCTTCGTATCCAAAGCTTTCAGAAAGCGCTCAAGGTGAATTCCTCCGGCAAGAGAAACTGGAGCTCAAGGAAATCAAGGCACCACAGGGAAGGCTGCACCCTTTTCATAATCAAGGAGAGGTAAAAGGTCTCGGTGACAGCCACCCCAAAGCATGCAGGGGGTCACTATGAGTTTACCAGGACCTGTCAAGCAGAGGTAACTGAGTTCTAGAACCATGGGAAGATTCAATAGAGCTTCCACCTGATCTCCCAGATCTGGGACAAGACACACGTAAACCAGTTTCCTTTTGGAGCGTGGACTAAAATTTGCCTCCCCACCCTCAGCGTGAAGAATTTCTTCCTAATGTCCAATCTAAATCTTCCCCTTCCAATTTAAAGTCTTTACAAGGGCCTGGAGCAATAGGAGAAGGAGGGAAAAGTCCCTCCCCAACTTTCCTGGAGCCCCTTTCAGTACTGGGAGGCTGCTCTGGCCTGCCAGGGACTCCCCACCCTCAGAGGAAAACATTTCTCCCCTAAGATCTCATCGCAATCTCCCCTCTTTCAGCCCAAACCCATTCCTCTTGTCTTATCCCTGCACTCCCTGAACAAGAGCCCCTCCCCAGCTTTCTGACACGTGACGGAGGGGAAATAATCCCACATGATCACAGAAAGTTTTTTCTTGATCAGGAAACAGACATTAGAAAGAAATTCTTCACAATAAGGGCAGGGAGGCCCTGGCCCAGGGTGCCCAGAGCAGTGGTGGCTGCCCCATCCCTGGAGGTGTTCCAGGCCAGGTTGGATGGGGCTTGGAGCCCCCTGATGCAGTGGGAGGTGTCCCTGCCCGTGGCAGGGGGTGGCACTGGATGGGCTTTCAGGTCCCTTCTGATCCAAACCATTCCACGATTCTATGATTTATGACTGAAATAACGCTGATCTTGCCTGTGCTGAGGACACCGGGCTCTGTCAACACAACCGAGGCACCACTTTTCTGGCTGCTCCAACATTGTTTTAATGATCCCTGAGGCTAAAGGAGATTGATGACACCTTTAGCTGCCAGATCAGGTCCTCCCCAGTCACCCTCTGTTATCGCCTGTCAGGTAACCCGTGGGCTCATTCAGCCCTGCCTGGCAGCAAACCCTCTCCCTCGCAGTGCGTACTCACTTATTCAAATCCACTTCATACGTCTGCATATGGGGTTTGTCCCCGGGCTTATCGGGATCCCATCTGTAGATGGCAAACTTCTTGATCCGCGGCGCGGCCGCAGCTGCCGTCTGCGCTCCCCGGCACATCTGTGTGCAAAGGAGAGCGGAACAGCCCTCAGGGCCTGTCGGGGGGCTCCTAGGGGGGAGAGCAGCCCCTGCAGAAAGAGACCTGGGGGATCTGGTTGATGGCAAGCTGAACACGAGCCAACAGTGCCCTGGTAGCCCAGAGAGCAACTATGTCTTGGGGGGATCCAGCACAGCATCACCAGCCAGGGGAGGGAGGGCATTGTCCTGCTCTGCACTGGGGTGGCCTCACCTCAAATATTGTGTGTGGTTTTGGGACATCAAACTGCTGGAGAGTGTCCAGAGGAGGCCACGAAGCTGGGGAAGGGTCTGGAGGAGAAATTGTATGAGGAGAGGATGAAGTCACTGGGTCTGTTCAGCCTGGAGGAGACTGAGGGGACCTCACAGCAGTTTACAGCTTCCTCTTCTCACTGGTGACCAAGGACAGGAGCCCAGGGAATGGCAGGGAGATGCCAGGGGAGGGTGAGATTGGACATCAGGAGAAGGTTCTTCCCCCAGAGGGTGGTGGAGCACTGGAACAGCTCCCAGGGAAGCAGTCACAGCCTGACAATATTCCAGCAGCATTTGGCCAAGGCCCTCAGCCCCATGGGGTGAATGTTGGGGTGTCCTGTGCAGGGACGGGAGTTGGACTCGATGGTCCTTGTGCGTCCCTCAGGACATCCTGTGATTCTATGAAAAAATGACTCGAGGCCGCGTGCCTCAGGGTGAGAGCTGCAGGGTCCATCACTGGCTTCATCTTTGGGCGCTTGCACAGATTTTGGGAAACCTTCTCAAGGATTTGGGCAGCAGCTCAGCTGGGCCCAGGCAGCCCCCTCTGTCCTGGGGCTCTTTCTTCCTCCATTAGACAGAGAGAATCCTAAAACTAATGGGCAGCCCCTGTGTGCTGCTGTGATGCCTGCAGACGTTCTTTCTTCCGCAGCCCTGAAGACTGTTCCTGATTCAACACCACCCTCAGAAGCTCCGGGTCACGGCTCTACGGACAAACCTCCACCTCCCCATTCCAGGCCACCCACCCCTCCTCACCTCTCTTCAAATTACCCCACAGCCCTATTCCTCCTATTCCCACATCTCTTCCCGACCCCCTTCCAGATCTCCTCTGGTCTCCTGTTGATTTTTTCTTCCACCAAACCCCTTTCCAGATCCCTTCCTGCTCCTTTTCACTCCCAAAGGCTTCCCAGCTCCTCCCTCTTTTCCTACCTACTCTGAGCACTCTTCCTATCCTGAATCGCCTCCTGGACCCTCTCCTACCTCACAGATCCTTCCGCACCCCCCAACTCTCCCCCAGGCCCCTCTGCATCCCATTCTGTCTCCCCAGCTCCCTCCCAGACCCCTCTGCACCCGATTTTGGCTCCTAGTTTCCTCCCAGACTGCTCTACAACCCCTCCTGGCCCCCAGCTCCTTCGCAGCCCTCTCTACACCCCCTCCTGCCCCTCAGCTCCCTCCCAGGCTCCTCTGTACCCCTCAGCTCCCTCCCAGGCTCCTCTGTACCCCTCAGCTCCCTCCCAGGCTCCTCTGTACCCCTCAGCTCCCTCCCAGGCTCCTCTGTACCCCTCAGCTCCCTCCCAGGTCTTTTCTGCAACCCCTTCACCCTCCCAGCTCCCTCTGCACCTTCCCCACCTCCCTCCCAGGTCCATCTGCATTCTCCAACTCGCTCTTCACCCCCGCTTAGGTCCCCTCTACACCCCCCATCTCCCTCCTAGCCCTGTCTGCACCTTCTTCTGCCCATCTGCACCCCCCAGGTTCCTCCCAGCCCCCTCTGCACCCCCTCCTGGCCCTCACCTTCCTCCTCCCTTGGCTACACCACGTCCCCCCCCAGCCCCTACTGCCCACACCCCTCCTCACCCGCCAACCCCCTTCCCATCCCATCTCACCCCATCCCTTCCCCTCGCCACCAGCCTCCCCCAGCCCCCCGCGCGGCTCCCGTGGGCGCGGGGTCCCTCACCGGCCGCAGGAGCCGCGCGGGGACACCGCGCCTCAAGGAGACTCCCACCACGGCCGCCGCCATCTTGGCGCTGCGCAGTTCCGACCCCACTTCCGGACCGGAAGAGGAAGTAGCGCCGGCACCGCCCCCAAGTGCGGCTCTAAGCGGAATTAGGGGTGGGCAGCTGCCCGCCGCCATCTTGGGTGTGGCAGGAACGGCTGGTTTTAGTGAGGCCAAAACCAATGGGAGAAACTTCAACAAGGCTCAGCGCCAGGTCCGGCGCTTGGGCCACAACAACCCCAGGCAACGCTCCAGTACTGGGGAAGAGCACCTGCCCGGTGGAAAAGGCCCTGAGGGCGCTGGTTGACAGCGGCTGAACAGGAGCCAGCGGTGGCCCAGGTGGCCAAGGAGCCCCCAGCACCCTGGCTTGGCTCAGCCCTGGGGGGGCAGCAGGAGCAGGGAAGGGATCGTCCCCCTGCGCTCGGCGCTGGGGAGGCCAAACCTGGAATCCTGGTCTCAGTTTGGGTCCCTCACTCCAAGAAAGCCCTGGAGGGGCTGGAGCGCGTGCGGAGAAGGGAGCGGAGCTGGGGAAGGGCCTGGAGAACAGGGGTTGTGGGGACGGCTGAGGGCCCTGGGGCTGTTTAGTGTGGAGAAGAGGAGGCTGAGGGGAGACCTCCTCGCTCTCTGCAGCTCCTGGCAAGGAGGTTGTGGTGAGGTGGGTGCTGGGCTCTGCTCCCAGGGAACAGGTGATGGGATGAGAGGAAACGGCCTCAGGTTGTGCCAGGGGAGGTTTAGATTGGATATTGGGAAAAATTCCTTCACTGAAAGGGTTCTCAGGCACTGTCAGAGACTCCCAGGGAGGTGGAGTCCTCACCCCTGGAGGGGTTTCAAAGCCAGGCGGATGAGGTGCTCAGGGATGGTTCAGTAGTGGCCAGGGATGGTTGAACTCGATGATCTCTTTTCCAGCCAAACGGTTCTATGATATGTTCCCCCTGTCACCCCGAGGGCTTCCCTCCCTTTCTCTCCCGATTATCCCCCACTATTATTTAATTTCCCACCTCTTTCCTCACAGCAAATTTGTTTATTAACTGAATCACAAGCAACACACACAGAAGAAGCCACCGGGGACAGTGGCGGAGGGTGAAGGAGGCCCCGCTATGGTGTCATGTGCCACCATTTGAAGGCGAAGGGTTGTCGCTGGACGTTGGTGCCGCAGCGAACCTCCCCAAGGCTGCCGTGGTAGGAGGCCACCTCCTCAAGGAAGCGACAGCACAGGCCCAGTGGCTCCAGGAGGGAGCGGGTCCATTGCTCCAGGCAGCATTCACCCCCAATCACGGGGCCAAAGGGTTTGGGAATGCCCAGGTCCTTGGCCAGGATGATCATGGTGACCTGTGGGGTGACACAAGGTGAGCCCAGCAGCCTTGGGATCAATGAAGCCAAAGGAAAGCCACTGTCCTCCACCAGCCTTGCCCCAGAATCGTAGAATCAGAGAAATGTCCTGAGTTGGAAGGGACCCACAAGGATCATTGAGTCCAACTCCTGTCCCTGCACAGGACACCCCAACATTCACCCCGTGGGGCTGAGGGCCTTGGCCAAACGCTGCTGGAATATTGTCAGGCTGGGACTGCTTCCCTGGGAGCTTTCCAGTGCTCCCATCACCCTCTGGGGGAAGAACCTTCACCTGATGTCCAACCTCACCCTCCCCTGCGGCATCAACACCACTTTTTTGCAGTCACCCTCCCTGAGGCCTCCGAATCCAGCACAGTTTTCTCCTTTTTTATCATTAAAATGCAGCCCACCTTGCAACTTCCCTGCTTTGAAAGGTTTTTGCCTCGAAACTACTTAGTTCAACCCAACCGAAATCAACACAAAGTGACAAAGGTGTGGTAGAACCAGGCTTATCCTTAAACCAAGCATGCAGACGTGGCACTTAGGGCCATGGTTAGTTAGGCTTGGTGGTGTTGGTCGGATTGTTGGTGATCTTGGAGGTCTTTTCCAACCTTAATGATTCCATGATTCTCTTTCTGGGTGGTTGCAAATATTATGCCCTTTTGGAACAACTTTGGGGACTCATCTTGGCTGAATAAGCTGGGTTTTGGTGAGGACCCAAGGAGCAGGGACCCCTCTCACCATGTTGGGGAAGTACGATACAGCTTTGCCCTGCTTGTCAAGCTTGAAGAGGGCTGGCAGGTCGATGATGTCCTCCTCCAACAAACCCAGCTCCTTCTTGAGGATGTCCCTGTTCCAGTCAATGCAGCGCTGGAGGGGATCGAGAAGAGCAGGTTGAGGTGGGGGACAGAGGTGGGCATGATCCCCAAAACCATCTCATGCAGGAGGAGAGCCAAAATTCAACACCTCCCTTAGAGGTTTGCACCCTGGGGCAATTATTGCCAGAAATATCAATTATTACCAGAAATATCAATATTTTACCTGGACATAGTGGTTCTGCTGCACCAGGATGTCACTGGAAAGGACCTTGTTGATGGTGACCCGTTTTGTGTCTGTCCCTGAGTACCCTGAAAATGTAACCCCCCATCAAAATGGAGCAAGGTTGGTAGGACCCTGGCTTAAAACAGGACACAAAGATAGAAAAAAACCCCTCAAAATCCCTATTCTCTGAGCTTGGGGTTAAGGCTGTTGGGAGTCTCAGTTCTTAATTTATTGGGAAACTGGGTAGCAGAAAAACCTCTTCCCGCTGGAAAGAGCATTGGAAAGGTCCTATCATCCATCCTCCTGCCCATAGGAGTCATTAGCTGCCACCTCCACCCCTTATTGGGACGCATCCTGGGCAGGTGGCAGTGACCCTGGGAGACCCATGGAGTCATGGAGATCTTCCCCTGACCCCATCATGGGTGGATGATGCACAAAACCACAACTAAAGGATGCCCAAACCCGCAACCAGAATGTCATTGCCGAAGGGAGGGAAGGGCAAGAAAATGATGCTAATTTGGGGTGACGTTACAGCCCTCGGTTGTCCCACTCCGTGCTGGAAATCTTGTGGCATTTACAGAGATGCTCTGTCCCACCAAGCAAGCATCCCCTCCATGCAGAGGGCTTTATCCCTCCCGTCCCACTCGCTTTCCCAAAATAGGGCTTGAGGAGGCTGGGTATGGTGGGCAGGCATCCCGCCTGCCAGCCGTGAAGGGCAACCGGGTGGGAAATGTTCCCCGCGTTGCCCCGATACCCACACGTCGGTCAGGCGCTGCCGCCCTCACGCCGGCTGCTCTGGCCTCAACCGACATCAAAGCTCGTCCAAAGCCACCCGCTGTCCCCTTGCCTTTGAACATGGTGGCTTCACCCTGGCCCTCCTTCTGCTTCTCCCGGAAGAGCTTGTAGCACGCTGCGGGGCTGGCCATCAGCATCCGAAATCGCTGGGGCAAGACAGGAGGGAGAGCAGTCACCAAAAGTGCTTCATCAAAAGCTTTGAGGGGACCTCAGTGGCTTAGTTTTGCGAGGAACCTGAGCTTAAACTCTTAAAATCAGGTGTCTTTGCTGTTATTTTAAAGCGATGCCGAGATCTGCATCAAAATGAGATGCGGTGATTTATGCTGTTGGCAGATATCCACCTAACGGCTCCCGAGGGGTTAAAGTGCTGCTGGGACAGGGAGCTGGATCCAGTCCTGCCCACCCCCAGTGGGGTACAGAAACCCCTGGGAGGGTGTTTGTGTGAGCTGAGGTGGTGAGTGAGGAGTGTGGTCCTTGCCTAGGTTGGTGTTTTCTGTTCCCATTTCTGAGCTGGCATTGCAACGCAGGGGGAGGTTGGAACAAGTGAATGGTCGGGCTGTGGCTTCCTCAGAAGACGCCAAAAATTGCTCTTATGGAACCATGGAATGGGTTGGGTTGGAAGGGACCTCAAACCCATCCAGTCCTACCCCCTGCCACGGGCAGGAACATCTCCCACTGGATCGGGGGGCTCCAAGTCCCATCCAACCTGGCCTGGAACGCCAAATCTAATCTCAAAGTGAGAGAGGGATCACAACTGCCCTGCTGTATCATTGTGATCACAGCCGTGGGACAGAGAACGAACAGGAACTCACCCGGGTGCAGAGCTGACCACAACAGTCTTTAAGGGCTGATGGAAACAACAGCCGGGACGAGAGCACAAGTGGCAATTTGTATTAAGCATGAATGTCTCAAACTTAGAATCATGGAATGGTTTGGGTTGGAAGGGACCTCAAAGCCCAGCCAGTGCCACCCCCTGCCATGGGCAGGGACACCTCCCACTGCATCAGGGGGCTCCAAGCCCCATCCAGCCTGGCCTGGAACACCTCCAGGGATGGGGCAGCCACCACTGCTCTGGGCACCCTGGGCCAGAGCCTCCCCACCCTCACAGCAAAACATTTCTCCCCAAGATCTCATCTCAGTCTCCCCTCTTGCAGCTTAAAACTCTCCCCTCATCCCATCCCTGCGCTCCCTGATCCAGAGCCCCTCCCCAGCTTTCCTGAAGTCCCTTATCAGTCCAATCCCACATCAACTGTGAATTTGCAGAGTCTGAGCCCCATGTCCTGGTTTGCTTCCCACCAGCAGACACGATCTCCTGGGGGGAGTGCAGGAGGCTGATGGCAGCTCCTACAGGGGCAAAACCACCACACGGAGCGTTTGTGTGTGTGTGTGCACCAAGACTCCTTCACTGAACCATCCAAGTCAGGGCATCATTTCATTAGGGAGGAAAAATTATTGTGTCAGAAGCATTAAACCCTCAACAGAGGTAAGGGTTACCTTCTGAAAACCTCTGGGAGATGCTGAGCAGCTGTGAGCCTTGGCCAGTCTATGTGAATATCAAAGTTTAGATTTCTTGCACCACCTTTTTTCTTCTCTGCGTTGATTATTCACTTAGCAAGTCCCTGTTTTTGTCCTTGGAGCCCTCATTTTGGGGCCAGGGCTGAGAACCCAAGCTCAAAACTGGCTGAGACTCAAAGAAAAGAGCTTTGGGGTTTTCCCTAGAGGTGCCCTAATGGCATCAACTGCTTGGAGGAGAAACCACACAGCAGCACGAGGTTTTGGGGTACCTTTGCATCGGAGGTGGGCACGAAAGTGATGAATTCGCTGACGTGACCTACAGCCAGCCAGTCGGAGTAGAGCTCCACGGGAGCCTGCACTTGCTGGGCGTAGAGGAAATCCCGCACCACTCTGGTCATTCTTCTCCCTGCAGAACTGGGGGAGAAATAGAATCATAGAATTGTGGAATGGTTGGGTTGGAAGGGACCTCAAAGCCCATCCAGGGCCACCCCCTGCCATGGGCAGGGACACCTCCCACTGCATCAGGGGGCTACAAGCCCCATCCAGCCTGGCCTGGAACACCTCCAGGAATGGGGCATCCGGAACCTGTGCTCGTGCCTCCTCATCCTCACAGGACAACATTTCTCCCTAAGATCTCATCTCAATCTCCCCTCTTTCAGCTCAAAACCCCTCCCCCTCATCCTGTCCCTGCACTCCCTGATCCAGAGCCCCTCCCCAGCTTTCCTGGAGCCCCTTTCAGCGCTGAGAGGTTGCTCTAAGATCTCCCCAGAGCCTTCTTCTCTCCAGGCTGAACAACCCTAACCCTCTAGAGGGGGAATAAGGGGAATAAATATTTATGCATCAGTATGTGCATGCCCATAAATTGCTACCAAAGTGAAGAAAAGAGGAGAGAGCCAAGTTGAAGGCAGAGACCACCCCACAAGATACCAGAGTTGCAGCTGGTCGAGGAATGGCTAATTAAGGCCCTTAATGTGATTTTTTTTGATGATATTTAGGGGCAATCAGGGTTCCTTTGCTCCCAAACGCATGGTTTTCCCATCTCTTACGTGGGGAAGCTGCTACCAATGAGGATCCTTCCCAAGGGATATTCCTTCCCTGCCACAGTCACGGGTGGGCTGACCTCCAGGTTGCCGAAGGAGTCCAGACTGGTGATGGCTTCGAAGAGGGGCTCTTTGCGCACGTAGCCAAAGTCGGGGCCCTGGGGAAAAAGAAATCGCTGTGGGCTTTGCCTGGAGTCCCCCTGCCTTTGCTTTTATCCCTCCTGATGGGCTTAGACCAGAGGGAAGCCTGTCCATAGATGGGGAGAGGCTAAAGGAAAGACAAGAGGATAAAGGTCTCTGGATCACCTGAGCTTGGTAATAAGTGGTAAATGGCAGGGGCAGAGCTGGGATGTTGAGCTGGGGAGACATCTCCTCTGCTGTCCCGGAGCCAATGTTTAAGTGCCCGCATTAAGCTAATTAGGTGCTGGTGTAGCCCCAAAGCTGAGTTTCTGGATGGCTCTTGTCAAGTGAGATGAACTTCAGCCCCAGAGGGTACATCCACCCCAGGCATAAAAGCCACCTGAAGGTCTGTACTTCACTTAAATCCCATTAAGCTCTGACTTTCAGGACTCAATATATTCTGGGATTTAAAGTGTTGTGCGTGCAGGGGTAATTAGTGATGTGCCAGGGGCCAAATGCCCATGGGAGGTGTTGCAATGTTAAAAACAGGGCAAAAATGGGAGGGATGGGACAAAAATCCCACTGTTATTGCTCTCCACTTCCAGTCAATGTGGGCTTGGAGCTCACGGCACCTCCAGGGACAAGGTCAGGGATCTGTTGGGCTTGCATTAAATCCCAATTACTTCTTAGTGTTGGGTTTCTGTAGGGGTAAACCAAGTGTACAGGTCGGTAAAAATGAGCAGGGAGACCTGAAGGTGTGTGGTTATCATCTAGAAGTTGCTTTTAGGTCTGAAATTAAGGGTGCTTGGAGAAATTAGGAGCCGCTACTGCCTTTTCCTGAGGTTTCCCATGCGGTTTTGGGGTGCGTCGCCGAGGGTCGGCTCCTTCTCTTTGGGTGCTGCGGGAGAGACCGAGCACGAAGCACCTGCTCTTGGCTTATTTCAGTTTAATAAACCACGGAGCCGCCACGGTTTCAACTGTCAAGGCACTGGTTCATCCCAGGTTTGCGCGTCACATCCAAGTCCTATCAGTTCCAGATTGATTTTGAGGGGCTAATTCCTTCCCGTCTCCTTTTTCCCTGGCGCGGGGTCCTAGGGGCTTAGGGCTTGGCTGGGGCAAGAGGAGGACCCGCTCGTGTTGTTTTTGGCTAAATATTCCTAGCTGGAAAATGAGATTGGAAAGATAGGAGATGGGGATTAGGGGAGGCTTCAAAGCAGAAATTGGAGTCTACAATGTGTTAGCGGCTCCGAAGGCTGAAATTGCTTCGCTAAATATGAAGCAAAACAATTCCTAAAGAGGGGAGGTAGGAGCGGTCGCCGGGCTTATTTGCGACGGAGAAGATCAGGGTGCTATTCCGTCCTGCTTGATGAACTCAGGACTGCATGTACTCATCTCAGGCACGAGAAACGATGGGTTTCAATGCTTTTCAAAGCACTTAACCTTGCCTGAAGTGACGTGCAGGGAAAAAAGTGAGCTCTTCTCCCATTAGAGAGAAGAACAGGGCTGAAACAGAGGTTGTCCAGGGAAGCTGTGGCTGCCCCATCCCTGGAGGTGTTCCAGGCCAGGTTGGATGGGGCTTGGAGCCCCCTGACCCAGTGGGAGGTGTCCCTGCCCATGGCAGGGGATGGCACTGGATGGGCTTTGAGGTCCCTTCCAACCCAACCCATTCCATGATTCTATGAAGCTGCTTCCTGGGTGTGTGGAGCTGAGAATTGGGGATCTCCTGCCCTTTCTGCATGGTGGTATCTCAAAGGGATCATCCAAACCAACTTTTTCCCATGCTGGGCTTTGCTGGGGTCCCCCAGAACGCCCTGACCAGGGTCACAGCTCTCCCAGACGGCTCTCTTTGCATGCCCTGCCCAGGGCTGGCCCTCTGCCTTGGCAAAGAAGCCCCGCAGGGATGTTTTTGGCAGCTGACTGCGTCTCATTCTCTTCTGAGGAAGTAAATTGACCCCCTCTCATGCTTTCCTTTCCTCCCCTGCTGCTGTGTATTCACAGGCGTGGAGGAGAAAAGCAAAAACCAGCCCGTTGTTTGCATATTCAGGGAGAAGAAATCCACTCCTGCCCCAGAGCTTGGCAGGAATCTCTTGTTCCCAGAGACACGAGCTTCTCCTTGCCCCTCTTCTCCAGCGCCTTCTGGATAAAGGGTTTTCCACATGGCTGGGGTGTGGATTGGGCTCTGATCCTTGGTTTGGGGCAGGGACTGAGGCTGTTGGTGGCCTCTCAGCTGGACAGGGATGGGGTGGGATCTCCATGCAGTTGCATGCAGAGGAGGTGTTGAACTCTCATTTTTGAGGCAATTCATTGCAGGGTCTCCAAGGAGCCAAGGAATTTAGGAAAGGTTAAACAGGTTAAACAGGTTAAGTGTGAAAACCTGGAGTTTGCTCCTCAAGCAATTCAAGTGACTGTCTTGCTCTTACCAGCAACTCCTTGACGGGGAATTGCTCCAGCCCTCCATCTCGAGGGGAGTCCAGCACCACTGGGAAGCTTTTGTGGGGAGCATGGGTGTAGCCAAACTCAATCTCATCCTAAAGAAGGGAGGGGAAACCCACGTGGGGTAAGGAGCAAGGAGGGAAAGCTTCACCCCCTTCTCCAGTGCCCACCTACTTGCATCCAGCGGTCCCCACGGTGGATGTAGCCAAAGCAAGCCTTCAGCTCGCAGCCAGCCTTGTTCACCAGGTTTTTTATCTCCTTAATGAAGAGGTAGTTGTCCTTCATGCTGGGAAAGTGAACGGCAGGAGGGAAGGGGATTAAGGGCTGCTGGAGGATGGATTTCCCCTGCAGGCAGCTGCCATTCCCTCTGCCCAGCATCTCCCTGGCCTGTCTTGGTGACCTCCAGGGAGTCTGTGGGACATCAACCCTTGGCCTTTACCTGCAGACAAAGACGTTCACCGGTGCCAGAGTGTTGGGGGTCATGATCCATGGTGCTACCCTGAACACTACTGTGTCGGTGAAGATTGGTGTAGAGGGGATACCCTGAGGGAGACAAGCAGAAAAGGGGTTCTTCCACTATTCCCCCCAAATACCCCAAGGTTCCCCAGCTTGTTGGGATCTGCTCTTCATCCAGTCCCCATCCTCTTCTCCCTCACGCTGTTGCAGCCTCCCATCTGCACTCTTTCCCCAGAGCCCCCAGACCTCACTCAGGGTCTCCAGGAGGCTGACGTGGATGGAGACCAGCCCAGGGAAGGTGTCGTCGGGAAAGCAAAGCCCCTCGACGAAGAAGTCGAGCTCGGCAACCCCACCAGTGTATTGCACGGTGTGGTACAGCTTCCTCCGGCCCAGCACGTGGATGTAGCGCTGCCCAAAGAAGGGGTCTGCAAGAAGAGAAAGGGGAAGGTGGACGATTTTCAAAGCTTCAGTACTGGTTTCAAGCCTATTTTGCTTGTGTGCAAGGAGGTATCACAGTCCCTCTGTGCTGGAGCTTCTCCTCTTCTGTGGGTGCATACGACTTCGTCTGGTGGAAGTACCTTAAAACAGGAGTTAAGGAGCTTGCAATTTTGCAGTCGTGCACAAGAAGGGTGAGGAAAAATGTCATAGAATGGTTTGGGTTGGAAGGGACCTCAAAGCCCACCCAGTGCCACCCCCTTCCATGGGCAGGGACACCTCCCTCTGCATCAGGGGGCTCCAAGCCCCATCCAACCTGGCCTTGAACACCTCCAGGGATGGGGCAGCCACCACTTCTCTTGTCTTGGCATTTCCTTGGATGGAGCGGCCATTGGGAAGGTGTTTTCATGGGGTTTCTGCCCTTGCAGCCCCTTCTGACCTGCCATGGGATGGCAATGACACGACCCCTCCACCGACAGATTGGGGGACAAGGCAAGACCAGGCTGCTACCAGGGGTGTTTCTGGGCTGAATGGTGGCTTTCGGTCTCAGGGAATAAATAACTGTGCCCACAAGAGGGAACGAGGAGGGGAAATGCATTGTAGATCGTGTTGCCGTCATGGATAAAGCATCTGACTGTCAGGACAGATGGCTTTTTATTGCTACTCCTTTGCTGGATGACTTTGAATAAATGGTTTTATGGCCCTGTGCCTCTGCTTGTTAATCTCCAAAGTTTTCCAAGTGGTTTAAAAGAGAGAATATTGGAAACATTTGGAGAAAGGATGCTGAGGGCATTGGACATCGAGATGCTGGAGCGAGTCCAGAGAAGGGCAACAAAGCTGGTGAAGGGTTTAGAGCACAAGCCTTACCAGGAGCGGCTGAGGGAGCTGGGGTGGTTTAGTCTGGAGAAAAGGAGACCTCATTGCTTTCTACAACTGCCTGAAAGGAGGTTGTGGTGAGGTGGGGGTTGTCTCTTCTCCCTGGTAGCCAGTGACAGGACAAGGGGAAATGATCTCAAGATGCACCAGGGGAGGTTTAGGTTGGATATTGGGAGGAATTTCTTAAGGGGTTGTCAAGTGTTGGAAGAGGTGGTTGAGTCCCCATCCCTGGAGGGATTTAAAAGACGAGTAGATGTTGTACTTGGGGATGTGGTTTAGTGGTGACCTTAGCAGGGCTGCATCGAGGGTTGGACTCGATGATCTTAAAGATCTTTTCTAACCAAAACCATTCTATGAGGGCACGATTCACTTTGGAATCCCTGTTTGAAGAACATGGAGAGGACAAGGTCAGGGATGGAAAGAAAAGAGCTTGCAGGGGTCGCAAAAGCACCACAACTGAGGAGGAAGGGGCAGAGGAGCAGGTGAGGAAGGACTTACTCTGCGCATAAAAGACCCCAACTTTGTCAGCGTCAGAGACAGGAACATAGAGAACGATTTCATAGCCCCGGGGCAGGCGCTGTGGCCCTTCTGTCCTCAAGACCATCCGCGACATGTCCAGCAAATCTGGGGTGCAAACACAAAAAGCCCTGATGATGGGTGATTGCAGATCGCAGCTCTGGCTGCCTTGTGTTCTGCCTGCTGGGATTTACATCTCCCACGCCAAGAGATCTCCTCTTCCCTTCCCACCAGCCTTTACAAGCTGGAAAAACGACCTGCAGCCCTGCAAGCAAAGCTTGTGGCTTGGGCTCTGAAACAAATGCCCTTTTTTGCTTTTCCAACAGCCCTGGCACAGCCCGTCCCTGCCCTTAAGAAGCCAATGGGCACCAGCTTCGAGTGGTTTTAGTTTTCCAGGAATAGGCGGGTGTATTCCTGGCTGCCAACCGCATTCCTTGCCCCGAGCTCCTTTCACCTGACCAAAGCATTCCTGGGCCAAGCTCTGCCATTGGTGGCACCTCCGCTGGTTTTCTGGCTGTGCTTCGTGTCCCTGCTTGACCGCAATTACTTTGCATGGCATTAAAACAGAAAAATTCCCATGTTGGAAGCTTACTCAACAGCTTGGGGGAGAGCAGGTCCTGGGCAGTTGGTTCCCAAGCAAAATGTCATCTCCAAAAAGGTCAAAGAGAGGGAATAACAGAGCATTTTTTGCTTTCTATGATTTTTGGAAGCTTTTTTACCTTCTTTGTTGAATACCCTTTCTTTGTCGCAGTCTGATGCTGGAGTGAAGGGGCTCTCCTTGTCACAGCCAACGAGCAGGATGGCTCCGTGTCCTTCAGGACCCCAGGTCCAGCTTGCCTAAAAGACCCCACTGGGGCTTAGAGAGCTCAGGCTCTTCCAAGCCCGTGGACTTTCTGTGCAGTGGAAGAGGCTGGATTACCTTGTTGGGGTTGTTCTTTTCCACCACGCCGTCCCGATCTGCGTCGACATCCAGAGAGATCCCTGGAGGGACAGAACCCAAGGTTTGCCAAAGTGCAAAAGCCCCCCCAGACCCAGCAAACTTAGGTCCATCTACCCCTACATCATAGTACCCAACTCCAAGGGATGGAGGGGGCGAAGACAGATTTCTGCATCGCAGAAGCCTTCGTACTCACCGATGCCGGTGAGGAAGACCCCAGCTTGGTTGATGTGCTGCCCTCCCTCTGCGTAAAAGCTGACAGTTACCTGCAACCCCCCAAATCCCTTGTTGAAGAAGGATGCTCTCCCTCCGAGGAGGTCCCACACCCCAACACTCCACTTCTTACCTTGTTATCATTGACCTCGGTGCTGGCCCGGCTCATGCTGAACCTCAGGACCGTCCCCTCGTCCAGCGGCCACCGCATCCCACTGCTGGAGGATGACCCATCCTCCACTTGGCCCGGGCACACCACCTCTATGCTCACCCCCTCTGTGTGCTTCACGCCGAAGGAGACCGCCCCGGCCGGGGCCGCGCTGTCAAAAACACTCGCTCTTTTTAGAGATTTACAGTGAAAACACCCCGTTCTCACTGCAATTAATTTCACTGCCCAAAGCACAGCCGAGACTGGGCATGCTGGCGTCTCCACGCTCACCACTGGCACCTTTCTGCCCTTTCCTCCCTGCCTTGGAATGCTTTCAGTGTCATCTTTTTAGGGCAGAACAAGGTATTTTAGCAAAATAGGTCTATTTTGTAGCCATTTGTGTAGATTAGGATCTATAATAATCACCACCCAAACACTCAGCGCTGCTGGAACTGAGCTCAGGTTTGCACTTCAATGGAGAAATCCATGTTTCTATTCCAACTGGGGCCAACCCAGTATTTAACAGCTCATCATGATGGTGTGGTGACCCAGCTGAGAGACTTCACCATGGGAAACTCTAATTTCCAGGGTGATTTTATCCAACTCTGAAGCAGCTGGTGCTGCACCACTCCCAGTCCAATTCGCCCTTACTCTTCCCCAGCCGCTCTGCGCATCCCTTTCCCCTCTCTTGTCTCCTTGTCCCTAATTTCCCCGTCTTTCCAGGGTTATTATTTTTGGGTGACTTGCAGCGCCCGACGTGCAGGCTCCCATCGAGAATGTGGGCTCCTGACACCTGAGAGCTTGCGCCGTATCGCTGTTACAGCATCATTTATTGGGTTTCTGGATGGTGACAGCACCAAACCCGCAGCGCTGGGGAAAGGAAATCTGAGTGTTCTTTTGCTGCTGCCTGGGTGTTGCTTGAATTCTTAAATTACATTTAATTATGCATGGTGAAACTGGTTTGGTTTCCTTATTTCTAGGGTTTGGGAATCCCACCGGGAGGAGATTTGACCCGGAGAGATGCCAGCTGAGTTGTAACTGCGCTGCTTGTCTTAAATATCGAGAGTGAGATTTGCAAAAGCAGCAAAGACCAGAATTAACCATGAAATGAGCTTTTAAAGTTTTCCCTTGGGGGGAATAATTATCTTGGAGTGCAGCGCTAGGTTTGGTTTAGGGGTGCATGTCTTGTGTTATAGGGACTTGCATGCTTTCCCAGGACACTGCTTGGTCATCAGATCTTGTTTTCCTCCCTTCTCCCAGCTGCATCCCAGCTTTGCAGCCCATCCCCGTGGTTCCTGCTCATCCCTTGGCTCATCCCTTGGCTCTCCAGCAGCTTTCTGAGATGACACTGGATCTGTTGACCCCAAATGGATCAAACCCATCGCAGACCCTGGGGTAAATACCATACCGCGCAAACCCAGCTGCTCGAAGCTTTCCCACCACTTGTGCAGATTTGCAAAGCCTAGGGAGGATTTTGCCCATAAATTGCATTAAATCAAAGTGTCAGGGCTGTGGGTTTTGGGGGAGCTGAAGGAAAAATGAGGAGGGGGGATTGGCAGAAGGATAAACAGGGGGTAAAGCTGAGAAGAAAGGTGGAGATGCAGAACTGGAGGAGGAAAGGGAGCGTTAGGGTGTCCCACTCACCCGTAGATGTCGGCTGAGATGTGGGTGCCCAGCACGCACAGGGCCTCGATGCGGTTCCCGTGCTGCAGCCGGAGCGTGCGATCGCGCGACATCTCCCCACGCAGCAGCCCGGACGCCCCAATGATGGGCACGCACACCCTTCCCCACCTGCTGCGGGTGGCACTGTGTCCCCTGACAGCACCCACCCTCTTCTCCTCCCTCCCTGGCCTGTCTCCTTCCTCCTCCTTGACTGGCCCTGCAGCAAATCAATCACCTTTTGGAGCCTGCAGAGTTTGGGATGACAAATTTTGCAGGCTGAAGGGAGGGGGCAGTTGGATTGGACCCTCTAAAGCCCCAGGAAAGTGATCCCTGAGGGAGGGCAGGGATGGGGAGGGAGGGCAGTTGGCCCAAAGCCCAGCCAGTTCCCAGCCCTATGCAAGGAGCTCCCCCAGCCGTCCCAGCTTCCCATCCCTCCAGCATCTCCTCAACCCCAACCACGGCTGAGCAGCCCAACGCGGAGATGATTTTGCAATGCATTGGCTTTCAGCTGGTGAGGTATCTGCTCTTTTTTGCTCTCTAGGGAAAAGCTCTGACTCCTCTTGGGAGGAAGAAATACAATTTTCCAGCCCTGGGGCAAGAGCAGGACTCTCCTTTTTTTTTTTCCCTGCTTATTTTCAAAGGGAAGGGGAAATCAGAGGTGGTTTTGCACGGCGAACCTGCTGCTCGTCACCCTGCAGGGGAGCACGTCGGGAGCAATTGCTGCCCACGCAGATGTTTGCGTTATTTATTAGCATCGAGCTAAATATTCATTTTAAACCCCAAAATTCTGACCCAGTTTTTGGAAGCCACAAGCAATTAGTAAGGAGGAGAAATGCTCAGGTTGATCTTCCCTATTTATATCCCTTTTGGGCTTTTATTTTTTAGCGCTCGCTTCCCTCTGTGGCCAGGGTGTATGAAGCAAGGGAAAATCCAGTTTTCCATCTGAAGCAGATCTGGTTTTATTGTGCTGTGACCTGAGAAAATGTGAGAAAAGGCTGTGCATTGCTGAGCAGACTTCTGGGAAGGAGCAAAAAGGCAGTGTAGCTGCTTTTCTGCACATGCAAAAATGAAGTTTGTGGCAAGGGGGGAGATTTTGTGAAAGGATGTAGATGTTCTCCCCTGAGAATATAAACCGAGGGCTGGGGCACCTCCCATCCAAGGACAGGCAGAGGGACTTGGGGTTCTTCAGCCTGGAGAGGAGAAGGCTCTGGGGAGACCTTAGAGCAGCTCCCAGGACTGAAAGGGGCTCCAGGAAAGCTGGGGAGGGGCTCTGGATCAGGGAGTGCAGGGATGGGACGAGGGGGAAGGGTTTTCAGCTGAAAGAGGGGAGGCTGAAATGAGATCTTAGGGAGAAATGTTTTGCTGTGAGGGTGGGGAGGCCCTGGCCCAGGGTGCCCAGAGCAGTGGTGGCTGCCCCATCCCCGGAGGTGTTCCAGGCCAGGTTGGATGGGGCTTGGAGCCCCCTGATGCAGTGGGAGGTGTCCCTGCCTGTGGCAGGGGGTGGCACTGGGTGGGCTTTGAGGTCCCTTCCAACCCAAACCTTTCTGTGGTTCTATGAATAAAAGATAAGATAAGCCACTTTATTTCCAGGCTGTGCTTTTTGTAGAACATCACGGCCTGGGCAGCATCACTGCTGTGTAAAATATGATGAGGTCTTGGGTTGAATGACCCCTGGTTTGGACACTCTGACCTGGGAGTGGACTTGCCAGCAGGTGGAAAGTGTTCCTTCTGTGGAGAATCATGGGATGGTTTGGGTTGGAAGGGACCTCAAAGCCCACCCAGTGCCACCCCCTGCCATGGGCAGGGACACCTCCCACTGCATCAGGGGGCTCCAAGCCCCATCCAACCTGGCCTTGAGCACCTCCAGGGTATTCAGTCATGACTTACCTATTTAACTCCTCTCTATTTAAGTGACCTGTAGTAACAAATACTGGTGAAAGAGGAACCAGAAAGAGAAATAGTTCAAAAAGAAGGAAAAAAGATACAACACTGCATTGTGTTTACACAAGCGGGCTCTGTTCACTGACTTTTTACACTATATGAGACTTATTTCCCCTCTTTTTACCCCAAAGCAGAGCCAGCAGCCAGCATTGCATGGGTCTGGAGCAGCTCTGGTGGGGTCTTGAGCGCCCTGACCCAGTGGGAGGTGTCCCTGCCCATGGCAGGGGGTGGCACTGGATGGGCTTTGAGGTCTCTTCCAACCCAAACTGTTCCATGATTCTATGATTGCACGGGATGAAGTGGCTTCACCTCATTCTTGGGACCAGTTGACTGGGGAAACAGGTATAAACCAACCAGTTTGAAAGAAAGCAGGCAAAAAGCAGCTTCTCTTTTACCATTTTCAATTCCCAGTTCCTGCACTTGAGGCTGTGATGTTGCAGTTGTCGGCAAGGAAGACTCATGCTACATAAATCTTCTTTCTCTGCATAAAAACTCCAACACCAAACCCTCCTGGATTGCCCAGAGCAGCAGTGGCTGCCCCATGCCTGGAGGTGTTCCAGGCCAGGTTGGATGGGGCTTGGAGCCCCCTGATGCAGTGGGAGGTGTCCCTGCCCATGGCAGGGGGTGGCACTGGCTGGGCTTTGATGTCCCTTCCGACCCAACCCATTCTGTGAGTCTGTGAGTCCCTGAGCTGCCGGTCCCCATCGCATGGGGCGCGGTGAGAGCCTGGCTGAGTCCCCCACCAGCTGCGAAATAAACCTCGGTTTATGGTGTGAGGATGGGATTTTTCACGAGGCAAAAGGGCTGTTCTTGATGCAGGCTCTGCTCTGCGCTATCAGGTGGGAGATCAGAGATGGTAAACCATCACGGCACATGTACAGATACAGCCGTATATATATATATATATATATATTTAGACACATGTGGATGTCTGGAGGTTTGTGATTTCATAGCTGTAGTCAATCTGGTCAGAGGAGTTCTCTGCTTGTTTTAAAAATCAGATCTGTCAGCTTAGGGGCTGCTCTGCATAGACTTTCCCACCGCTGATGGATCCTTGTCTGCGCTAATTTCGAGGACCTGGGAACAGATCCCAGTGCTGGAGCTCCCAAACCACCCCGCCAAGCTGCTTCCTGAGGTGCGCCTTGCCCAGCATCTCCACCCCGGTGAGGACCGAGGGGTGAGGGTAAGGGAGTTTTAACCTCTCTGCGTGCCGGGTGAAGGGTTTTTGGGGTCGTTTCGTGGCTCCCTTCGTGCAGACACGTGCCTTATTGCGAAGAGTAGGAGGGAAATGTTCCCTTCGTGGCATCCTTTCAAGCTGACCTTTTGTGTTTAGGAGGTGCAAACAGGTGTCCATTTGAGCCATGAGGCTCTGCCCATTCCTGCCCATTCCTGCCTGTGCTGCCTTTATTTTGGAAGAGGCAAGCAGCTTCGAGGAGGCGAAACCAACCCACTGGCGAGGGGGAAGAAGCTTGGGTGAAGCCGAGCCTACCGGCGGCTTTATTGCTCTCTGTGGAGGAGGCATCCAGCACGCCCCAACGAGGGAGATATTTATAGGGCAGCAAATTGAATGCAAAGCTGGGGGAGAGCGTGGGCAGGGTGAGCGCAGGGGCACGTGAGTGGCTTCAGCCCTGGGGAAAAAGCAGTTTTACGGGGTGCTTTGCTTTTACGGGGTGCTTTGCTTTTACAGGGTGCTTTGCTCTTGGGTCGGCAGGGACGGAGTCTCCCAGCAGGCAGACGTCTTTTAAGGGGGGAGAAGAAAGGATGGAGGGGGAAGTGTTGAAGGCCAGGTTGGATGGCTCCTTGAGCAGCCTGGTCTGGTGGGAGGTGTCCCTGCCCATGGCAAGGCGGGGTGGAACTGGATGGGCTTTGAAGTCCCTTCCAACCCAAATGATTCTATGATTTTTGATGGTTTCTTACCCAGGAGAAAGTGGTTGCAGAACCAGGAGGTTTTACCAGGGCCAGCAACAACCTCTGTTGGGTTTTACCAGGCTGCTCCAAAACAGCGTCCTACTCTTATTCCCTGGCTTCCAACTGGGATGGGGAAGGGAGATCCTCAAGAAAGGGCTCAGTGCCTGCCTGGGATGCTCTTGCCCTGCTGTTACAGCTACACGCCTAAAGAAAATAAACCCTCATGGAAACCTGAGCGGGACCTGATAACTGGTTTGATGCCTTCCCCTATTGCAAGTAATTAGGCTGACACGGCTCTTAAAAGTTCTTGCCTGCAATTACACATGCAGAGGAATAAATAAGGTGTAATTATCAGCTTAAGGAGGTTAACAAACTTTCCTGGACAGAGTGGCAGTGCAGGATGGGGGAGAAGAAACATCCCAAGTGGGTCTGGGTTATTAGTGGGGTTTCTAGGGGAGCACAATGCGGTGAAAACTTGCTCCATCATGGCTAGAAATAGGCTGAGGTTGGGAAAAAGATGAAGTGAGCCCCAAAAACCAAGGCTGACCATGCTCTCTCAATCTGATGGAGAGGCGGGATCCCATCCACCGTGTACCGGGGATCTTAAAAGCAGCTTCTCAGGACAGGGTGTTATTAGGAAGAAACACTCAGCTCTGGATGGGCCAGATGATTGAAAACCGTCATTCTGCCTGTGCACGGGCTTGTCCGTGTTAATAGCAGGTGGAGGAGGAAGAAGAGGTGAGTGTAGGTAGCACCCAACAAAGATGGGTGTTTTAGGCTTGAGCGAGCATCTGTGGTGGCACAAAACGTGCTGTGACTAAACTGGCCGGAAAAAAATGCCCAACCTCAAAACAAAGATGAGGTTTTGGCACTGTGTCGCCATCCTTTCTGGATGAGTGGGTTTGGAGAAGCCTACGCTCCCAGACCCTCTGCTGAAAACCTCGTGCTCGCTGGGAGCCCCAAACCACCTTCCTCCACCTCCCTCCCGATTACAGACCGTACCAGCCTGACCCCTTGGGGATTAAGGTGTGTTCCCTGCCCAGCACAGGGCTCAAACCAGCTGAGCAGGATCCGATGCTAAAATCACAGCAGGCAGCAAGCTCAGCACCAGGCCCAGTCCAAACCAGTGTGACCAGCAGTCACAAGTGGAAAATTTGCCTTGCAGCTCTTTTGGTAGAGATGATGCTGTGGCCAAACTCTTCCCTGGAGGATGCCGTGAGCTCCTCGCCCACCATGCCAGCTCTGCTTTGCCCCAGCTGGAAGGGTTTTAGGAGCATGTGAAGACCCCAGGAGGGCTCAAAGCCCAGCTAAGCTCACGAGTCTCGGACCATCAGGAGTTTGGCTCACGCTGGGTTTTGGCAATCAGGGTTGGATCTAAAATCTCAAGCCAGACAAGGTCCTGGAGAGCCTGGAAATGCTGCTAGCACTCCCCACTCCACCATCCTGGCTGTGCCAGCATGCTTCCATGGTCTTGTTAGAGCTGTGGTCACCTACAGGACACAGTGCTCTTGTTTGTTTTGTGCTGCACTTAAAGTCAGAAGGAGCCCTTTAATAGAGACTGGCTGGGAGAAGTTTAAAGCAGCCGGTTTGATCTTGCAGGGGAAGATGTGCACAGTTCCCGGCTCCTCCGGCAGTGTAGTGGTGGGGACTGGTCCTTCTTGCTCTGCTGAGCTCGCTTTGACATTTTTGCCCCCTCCCTGGAAGTTCTCCCACCCCTGGAGGTGTTCCAGGCCAGGTTGGATGGGGCTTGGAGCCCCCTGATGCAGTGGAAGGTGTCCCTGCCCACGGCAGGGGGTGGCACTGGATGGGCTTTGAGGTCCCTTCCAACCCAAACCGCTCTCCCATTGTGTGACTTTCAGCTTGTAAAGGGTCCTGCTGCTCATTTCTCCTGGCTCCCACTCATGGCATCACTAAGGCCCCTTGAGAATGGGATCACATTGCCCTGTGTCCCACAGATGAACCTTGCGACAGCAGGGCTATTGGTGCCCTCTCCATCCCCCTGCTGCCTTTTTCCTTCATCTCAGCTGCCCCCTCCATCCCTGAGCTCAGCAAAGACCTCCTGGCCAGCTTCAGCACCATTAATCTCACCTGGTTTCCTTCTCCGCAGGCAAAAGAAACCTCCTGGGATGACCCAGAGAGAGATAACCGCCTCCAGCAGACGACATCTCCCAGCGATGGGAATGTTTCCCGTGGGAGTTTTGCTGTGTGCTTGAAAAAAAACTCCCCCGAAACGCAAGGTCCAAGCGAAACACCGAGTTGTTTTGTTGTTTGTTTGTTTGTTTTCCCCTTCCCTGCCTGCCAAATAACCAGTTTTCCCTGAACTTGTTTCTCCTCGGAGGTTGTTATGATGGGAAGGACCGACCTGAACAAACGTTTACTTTTGTAGGGTTTATTCGGGCATTGCCCTGCTGGAGTAGCTGGGGCCGTGATTCACCTGTGTGGAGTCTAGGTGGAAAATTTGGGTTGTTTTAAGGAAAATGCTTTTTTTTTAATGATGCTGTGTAGTGTAATAACCCTAAACAACCACGTTGTGCCACAGGAGGAGTCCAAATGTTTAATGCATTAAGCTTTGGAGTCCTAATATGGAGCTCTAAGAGAATAAAAAGGTGAGAATGAACCCTGAAAGAGCTCACTGCTGAGCATCCCGGGGCAGGGCTGGGTGTCACCCACCCGGTCCTGCCCCCTGTCCCCTCCCCAGAGCTGCCTGTGCCCTCCACCCACCCCAGAGCGCCGCTTTATCACCTCCATCTCCCTGAAGAGGCAGCAGCTTGCTGGGTGATGGAGGTGGAGACGGCAGGGTCCCCTGCCTGAACCCCGTCATCGAGGGAAGGAGGAGTTAAATTCCCTTGCCTTTTAAGCCAGTCGTGCTGGTTTACCTGCAAAGCCTGCAGCGGTTTCCTTCACATGCAGTCTCCATCCCTGGCACATCATGCCCCAACATCACGTCGTGCAGATGTCCACCAGCCAAGCCACCTACGCCGTCTGCGTGTTGGGTACTGAAGTCTTCCTCGATACACGCCGGTAAGGCTTGGAATTGGGCTATCCCCATCGTTTTCCGTAGGGCTGATGGGTTTTAGAGGAGCCCAGTGGTGGGTTTGCTCTCTGGGGGAGAAATGGTTGCTAAGGGGAAAAAATCTGAGTTCATTTTGAGCCACATCATGAGTTCACGCAAGGATTTGGCAAGCTTGTTGAGTGCACGGGGAACACATCCCACTGGGTCTGTTTTAGGGTCCAGACGAGGGCTCTGAATGTGATCCAAGGGCTGGAGCCCCTCTGTTATGAGGCCAGGCTGAGAGAGTTGGGGTGGTTCAGCCTGGAGAGGAGAAGGCTCTGGGGAGACCTTAGAGCAGCTCCCAGGACTGAAAGGGGCTCCAGGAAAGCTGGGAGGGACTTTTTCCAAGGGCCTGGAGTGACAGGACGAGGGCGAAAGCTTTAAAAGGGGAATACAGGGATTGGACATCAGGAAGAGATTCTTCACACTGAGGGTGGGGAGGCCCTGGCCCAGGTTGCCCAGAGCAGCGGTGGCTGCCCCATCCCTGGAGGTGTTCCAGGCCAGGTTGGATGGGGCTTGGAGCCCCCTGATGCAGTGGGAGGTGTCCCTGCCCATGGCAGGGGGTGGCACTGAATGGGCTTTGAGGTCCCTTCCAACCCAAACCACTTCATGATTCCATGATTCTATGATGTCCCATGGGGAGCTGCGCCCAAAGGAGGGACGTTGACTCCAGTAAACGCGAGGTGTCAAAGCGTAGCCAGTCCGTGACGATTTGCAGGCAAACCCATGCACGCCCCGGCTAAGCGGGATCTATTTCTGGCTGTGAAAATATTAAGCAAGAGAAATTCAAGCTGAGCAACTTGGCCAAAGCTAAAAATGGGGAAAAGAACAAAATGTGGCTCAGGCAGAAAAAATCCACCATCAGGTTTGCAAGGGCAATTTCATAAAAAGGGATTTTTTACAGCATTAAATATGGGGGTTGTTTTATTGGCCAGATACAAGGCTGTATTTATCCTGCTGCTACGTTGTCATTATTTAATAAATCACATTTATAATGACAGAGACTACAGGACAAGCCAGTCAGCATCGCATCCGGGACAATTATTGGGGTTGTGTGTTGGAGTCAGGCCAGGATGTCATGTTGTCCCCCCAAAAAGGCTTCAGCTTGGGCTTTAGCTGCCCTAAAAAAGACTTCTTTTTCCTCTCAGTCAGATGAGAATGTATAAAATCTATTATTTGCATTTTTTCTTACTGGATTTGGGTGCAAAGCAAGTTCAGTTCCATATAAAAATGGAGACCAAGCTCCTACATGGACTGGTTTGGCTTCTCGGTACCAAATATTGAGCTTTGGCCCAAAAAAGCCACCAGCAGATGCTCTTTCAATTGGAAATATGGGATAATTTTGTTCCTGGAGAGCACTGGCCAAGGGGGGCACTTGGTGATTGATGAGCCAAGCTTTGACTGTGGTTTGGGCTGGTTTGGGTCAAAAAATGGATCACGGTGGGAATCTAGTGGTGATGCTGATGTGGGAAGGCTGTAAAATCAACGTAAATAGACCCAAAGTTGAGAAGTCTCAACGTGCAACAGCGCACAGGTGGATTTAGAACATCACACGATGTTAAATATGAGGGGTAACAAGCGAGATGATGCCTTAATCTCCCCTTACAAGCCGCTGCAGGCACCAGGGGTGCCACGCCAAGAGCAGCACTGGGAATAAATCCCTTCTGTGTGGGTATTTCTGTTGTTCTCGCTGTTAATATTCCCCTTTCTGCGTGTGGCCGGGGAGGCTGGCTCCTGATGGCAGACAGGTCGGAGCACTCGTGCTCCTGGGACGGAGGTGCTGGGGCTGTAATGAGCAGGTAGGTAGCACTTCAAAGGTGAGGGATGTCACGCAGGTGGGGTGTGGGTTCTCCATGCTGGGATTCAGGCTCCCATCCAGTTTGGGCATCTTTTGGGTCGGGGTATGGTCTCGCGATAACCATCTCCGTGGATGGTTGATATCAAAAGTTGTCCTGGCTCTTTGTTGGGGTTTTGTCTTCGGATGCTGAAATTTAGGGTGGGTTTCTTGCTGTGGTGGAGAGAGGTTGGATGCTCAGAGTTCAGTGATTCGCAATCTGGGCTTAACCACGGACGGACGTGCCAGAGCTCCAGTGGGAGCTCTGCTTGCTCAACACTGCCACAAAGATAATCCATATAAAATTCAGACAACGCATTTCATCACCCAGAGATGGTTTCTGAGTCCTTTCCACCCAGTTAAGGCTGGATTTTAATTCCACATCCAAGTATTTGTCTCCACAGAGGAGAACAGGAGGGACAACTTGGTCTATAACCCAGTGCTGCTCTCTGTTTCAGATCTACCCCCAAAGGTGCCACATCATTTGATGTCCATGCGACCTCGGCGGTTACAGTCCATGTCATTCACAACCCTGTGACAAAACCTATGATTAACTCCAGATGGCCCCTGGATCCCGATATAGAGGTGGTAGTGACCATGGATGTCACCAGCAGGACCGTCAATGACCATAAGGTCAGTGGGTTTTTATGCACCAAAACTGGACAAATAAGTTGAATTTTCCAGGAAAAAAGGGAGGATTATGGGCAGGCTCAAGTATTTCCAGGTAGCGCTGACTTTGGGCTCCTTTCCATGGAAAAAACTCAAGTTTCAAACAAATTGTGTAACTACCGGGTACGAAAAATGAAACTAAGAAGGAGAAGGAAATCACATAAAAGATGAGATGGTGGTGGTTGCAAAAGCTGGTGCCAGGCAGCAAAAATAACCCAACGTTGGCTTTTTCCTCGCTTGCTTTTGCACTGAAGCAGGCAGAAACATTTCGGCTGAAATATGATTAATGGAGAATGGCTGGGATGAGCCCTCCAAGAGCTTGTTGTATAGTGGTGGTTGGTCAACCCAATGATTAGGAAGACCTACTTATCATGGTGGGACATAGGATTTGGGTCATGATCTGCTGGTCTCTTCACAGGTTAAGATATCGTACTATGGAAGGGAAGACGATGAGCTTTCGGTGGCTTGGTTGTATCTCACCTGCGTAGGTAGGTATTACAGCAACGCTTGTTCAAACCCGGCCAACCCTTTCTGACGCCAAGATCTAGTTGGGTTCATGGGATGGGAGTTAAGAGGGGAGCGCGGGCTGCCCATCTGTGATGCGCAAGGAAGGTTTGGGTGGTGACTGATGCTGACAAGCAAGAGGGAAATAATTAAAAAGTTATTATGCTGCCTTATATGGTGCAAAAAAGACACAGGCTGGGCCGTGTCCCCACCCAATGCAAACATCGAGCATCCTCCTTTGCTTGCCAAGACCATTGCGTTGGCAGAAGAGGATCCAGAGGAGATCATCTCGCCCAGCTTCGGTCGGCGTCCCCCTCCTTGATCTCCGTTGGAGCTACTGGAGAAGAACAGGCACCGAAGTGTAGTTGTCTGACCTATTTTAGGAGTTTGCGATGAGATGAATCATTCCCTTGAATGCCTGTTTTCCTCTGCTGACTACAAAGGGAGTCTAGACAACCAGTCTGGATGCAGAGCCTTCCACTTGGATGGATTAATTACACTAAATTTGGGATTTTCTAAAGTGTTCACATGACAGTCAGACCTGCGTCCTTAACTCATGCATATGCCTCCCAAAATTGCTCCTGAAGAGGCTGATGGTTTCCCATGACTGATGGGCTCTGCTGGAGCCACCACTGTCCACAGGGCTTTTGCCTTAAAATGCTCTTTGCATGCTGAGATTTAGAGCTTCGTTTTCCAGCTTCTCCACATCCTCCTATCCGCATCAAGAAGGACATTCTTTGTCTCCTAGAATCATTAAGGTTGGAAAAGACCTCTAAGATCATCCAGCGCAACCACCAGCCCAATCCCACTGTGCTGACTGAACCATGTCCCAAAGTGCCGTGTCTACAAGTTTTTTGAACCCCTTCGGAGAAGGAGACTCCACCACCGCAGCCTGGTTGGACATTTGGAAGAGGCTGGGTTTGGATGGGGTCACTGGGAAACCTCTGCTTTATGGCAGCGAAGGCAGAGATCTGGGCCAAGAAGAGCTGTACAGAAAAGTCCTTCTCAACCATTACATCAAGTCTAGTAATTATTTAGGTGTCCATTCACCCGTGGTGAAAGCACTTTGGTGCCTCCACACCGTGTTTCAGCTTCATGAAAAACCCTACAGGAAATGGATGAAAACACAAAATGTGCCATGAAGTGGGTACGTCCCTGCTGGAGGAACCAAGGTGCGAGAAGACAGCTGGAAACCAAAGTGGAAAGGCCATGAAAAAGACATTGGGTTGGCTTTTCTATCAGCATTTTGTTGGAGATGTGGGGTCTGGAGGGGCTTTGGGGCGTGAAGGTGGGTTTGGTGTTGGATGAGTCATGGCTGGGCTCAAGGATCAACCCAAAATGCCACCACGAGCTCGTTCCCCCGCCAGTGGCTTCCTTCTGTCTTGGTGTTTCAGATGTATCCTTGGATGTGGACTTGAGCCGTAGTGGGAGAGTGAAGAGCAAAGGGAAGGACAAGGTGAGGAGAAGCTTTGCTGCAGGCAACGTGTGGAGGCTCCACGCAGGGCGCAGCCGCTTGCAGCCTTCTCCCAGAAAATCTCCAGGATGGAGAGGACCTTGGGTGGGGTCGCTGGTGTCAGAATTAGAGAAAATAACGCGGCAAATTATCAACCTACTAATTGAGGCGGAAAAGGCATGATTTTCTTATCCTGTGCCAAAATCTCCTGCCTCTCCAGTCCAGCCGCAAGGATCACAGAGGAGAAAAAACTCGTTCTTTTTTCTCGTTCTTTTTTTTCTTCCTTTTTTTCTCTTTTCTTTTTTCTTTTTTCCTTGTTTCTTTTCCTTTTTAACTTTTTAACTTTTTTCTTTTTTCTCTTTTATTTTTTCTTTTTCCTCCTTTTTATTCTCCTTCCTTTTCTTTTTTCCTTCTTTTTCTTTCTTCTTCTTTTTCTCCTTTTTTCTCCCTTTCTCTTTTTCCTTCTTTTTTCCTCATTTTTTTCCTTTTCTCCTTCTTTTTTCTCATTTTCCCCTTCTTTTTCTCCTTCTTTTCTCCTTCCTTTTCTCATTTCCCCCTTCTTTTTCTCCTTCCTTTTTTCCTTCTTTTCCTTTTTTCTTCTTTTTCTTTTTTCTCCTTATTTTTTCTTTTTTTTCCCTTCCTTTTTCCTTCCTTTTCCTCCTTTTTTTCCTCTTCTTTTTTCTCCCTATTTCCCCCCTTCTTTTTCTCCTTTTTCTTTCTCTCCTTTTTTCCTTCTTTTTCTTCTTCTTTTCTTTCTGTTTTCCTTTTTGCACTTCAAACATGCCCCTGAATGAGTCAACTGCAAGTTTTGGGAACAGCAAGAGATTTACCCCTTTGGCAACCAATGTGCATAAACCCAAGCCTTTACACCCACGTAATTATCTGCAGCCCGATCAGCAGCACAAATTGTATGTCCAGATGAGATGTACTTCTAGAAACGCGTTGTTCAGATGGGGCCTGGCAGATCCTTTCTGGCTTGTTAGAAGGTAAGATCTATTCAAAATAGTCTTTGCTGACTCTACCAGAAGATGACTTTAGGGAATTTAGTGGTTTGAAGGCATCGCTGCGCTCTTCCCACCAGCCTTGTCTGCACATCGTGAATTGTCCTCCAAGC
Organism: Neomorphus geoffroyi; assembly: GCA_033558235.1. Taxonomy (NCBI): domain Eukaryota; kingdom Metazoa; phylum Chordata; class Aves; order Cuculiformes; family Neomorphidae; genus Neomorphus; species Neomorphus geoffroyi. Next base: position 1,761,490 of record JAUMJM010000075.1, on the reverse strand, counting down.
ATGGCCATGGCTGTGGGATTTTCCTGGTCTGGGAGAGGCTGTGATGTGGGAAATCTTGCTCTCATCCCCTTTGGGTGCTTTTCCTTCAGGACAAGTGGACGTGGGGTCCAAATGGGCAAGGTGCTGTGCTGCTGGTCAACTGCGACCGGGACAGCCCTGGCAAAGGGGGACCGGACAGCGGTCAGGCGGACATAAGGACCACTGCAGGTAAGGTGTCATCTACAGCATGAAGAGATCCTAAAAGTCTCACTGAGATGTTTCCCTCTTGCAACACCTCCATCTCCCCTTTCCATGTCTACTCTCTCCTGTAGACCTTCAGGACATGTCCGTCATGCTGCTGCGGACACAAGGTCCCAGCACTATCTTTGCTGACTGCCAGGTGGTCCTGCACATCCCTGAATCGGACGCAGATAAAGTGCGTGTTTTCCACGCTATCCGTGAGTATTTCTTCCGTCCTTCCTTCCCCGATATCCGTGCACGACGCTGACATGGATGAACCTTACATTTTTTATTCACTTTTGGCACCCCCAATTGCTGGAAACACTTGTTGATCCCCAAAGCTCCTCTGCTGTTGCAGAAGATGGGATTATATGGAAAAAAAATCAAGGGAAGAAAGGTTAAAAAAAGGCTTTTTCTCAATGAGGTTGCTGAAATGTTGACATTCCCACAGGGTGGGTAACCCCCACGTGCCTCCCAGCACCTTTTTGGCGCAGACGATGACCCAGTCGCCAAAGCAGCCTGTCTTGTTTTGCTTTTGAACACCCTGGCAGCTGGATCTCCAGCAGGTCCCCACCAAAAATCAGGTCAGGGAAGCCAAGTGTGTCATTAGATGCTTAACTGGAGCCACACACCTTGAAAGGGTTGGACCTGAGGGTACAGAGTCCTCTTTGTACGAGGAAGATGAAGTGTGTTCCCCAGAGAAGAGGAGGCACACCTGCTCCTCTCAAACCATGCTGGCATCAGCTACATCCTTGCTGGTGCCACCTTCCAGCCCAGTAGGTGGGTTGGTCACCCTGTCTCCAGTTGGGTATTCCGATGTTTCTCCAGGGAATGACTCATATCCCCACTACAAACCCGTGTTGGGGCCAGACAAGCTCTCCTATGTGCTGGACCGTCTTGGCAATGGAGAAAACACCTTCTATGTTGAAGGGTTGACTTTCCCTGACATGGGCTTCTCTGGGTTGGTTTCCATCAGTGCCACCTTGCTGGAAGTGTCCCATAAGGTATGTGGGGGTTTCCCTATCCCCTGCAACCCCCTTCCAAGTGTGGGGTTTCCAACCATCACTCCCTGGTGTTTCACCCCTTGCAGAATGCACCAGGAACCCCGATTTTCACAGATACGGTGGTTTTCCGCATGGCACCCTGGATAATGACACCCAACACCCAGCAACCTATGGAGGTTTTTGTCTGCAGGTACGAGGGACGTCAACCCATCGCTCTCCTGCCTTGGAAGACTCTCCAAGGATGAGCTTTCAACCTTTCCTTGCTACATAGCAGCTATAGGGTGAGCCAGGCTTTATGCCTGCTATACCAGAGCCTCATACGTGGGCAGGGAGCCTGGTGGCACTGCTGCACTCATTGCAACTCCAAGGAGAAAGGCTGGAGGACCCTCTTGAGGAGATAAAATCATGCAGGACTATCACCCAGTGCATTTAGGAATGAGGAATGGGCTGCATGGTCAGGGTTGGTGGGGCTTCTTGTGATTCCACCCATGCACCGTTCATGCCTTCCTGTCTCTCCAGCATCCAGCAGGGCTCGGAGTCCAACCAAGCCTTTCTGGAAGGGCTCCGGGTGCTGCTGAAGAAAGCCAACTGCAAGCTGACCGTCTGCTCGGAGATGGAAACCCGCAGTGACCGCTGGATTCAGGTCATCAATTGGTGCTTGTAACACGTGGCTCTACTGGTTCCCTGCAGGCTCCTGGGTTGTGTAGGGTGTCGCTTCCATTGCTGGCATCCTTGGGAGGCGGGGTGGTGGTGACTACCAGAGAGAAGGATGTTGTCCATGGAGCCATGGGCATTGCGAGAGGGACCTCATTGCAAGAGAGACCCCATGGGACATCGCAGGAGGGACCCCATTACCAGAGGGACCTAATGGAAGCATTGCAAGAGGGACCTTGTGGGGCATTATAAGAGGGACCCCATTGCAAGAAGGACCCCATGGGTCTTTACAAGAGGGTCTGTACCGCAAGAGGGACCCTATGGACATTACAAGAGGGATCCCATTACAAGAGGCACCCCATTGCAAGAGGGTCCTCATTGCAGGAGAGACCCCATGGAGCATTGCAAGAGGGACCCTACAGTGCATTGCCAGGGGGACACAGTGCCACGTGCTCCTCACATTGTGCCCAAGCCCTGGTGTCCCTGTCCCACTTCTTTGCCTGTTGTGGTCACATGTTGCATTCCCAGGGCTGGCCTTTGCCAGGCGCCGTGGTGCCGGGTGGGGTGTCACCCCCAGGAGATCAAGGCCTCCACTGGGGTTAAGGCCAAAAGCCAGGCTTTGCCAGGTGTCCCCGTTTCCTACTCCACCCTCACCACTTGCCTCCCCGAGATGGCTATCAGCGCACCAGGAGCTTTCCTCCTCCTTTCCCACAACAGGATGAGCTGGAGTTTGGCTATGTAGAAGCACCACACAAGACCTTCCCTGTTGTTTTCGACTCGCCCAGGAACAGAGGCTTGAAGGATTTCGCTTTTAAGAAGATCCTGGTGCGTCGTTGCATTCCAACCCCCTTTTCTTCCTCCCAGATCCCTTGCCTGGTGCATCCCCATCACCCTTCTCTCTTCCCCAGGGCCCTGATTTTGGCTACGTGACCCGTGAGCCCCCCAGGAAAGGCATCACCAGCCTGGACTCCTTTGGCAACCTGGATGTCAGCCCACCAGTGACGGTCCGAGGGAAGGAGTATCCCCTGGGCCGCATCCTGATCGGCAGCTCCCTGCCTTGGTGAGGTGCAGGGAGGCTCGGCCCCTCTCTCCAGGATGCAAGGAAGCACCAAAAATCTTGATGTGAGAAAGAATTGCACTCTTCAGAGGAGAAGTTTGGGGCCAAGTCCCACCAAAATGGGAATTCAGGGCCAATTGGCATCAAATCCCAGATTTCATGAGCATTGTTATTCCTTCATCCCTTACCAAATCCTGCTGGTGTGGATTGATGAAAGGCTCAACATGACCAGCAACGTGTGCTCCCAGCCCAGAAACCCCCCGTGTCCTGGGCTGCACCCAGAGCAGGGGGAGCAGCAGGGAGGGAGGGGATTCTGTCCCTCTGCTCCGCTCTGGGGAGACCCCACCTGGAGCCCTGGGTCCAGTTCTGGAGTCCCCAACATAAGAAGGAGATGGGGCTGTTGGAACAGACCCAGAGGAGGCCACGGAGATGATCCAAGGTCTGGAGCTCCTCTGCTATGAGGACAGGCTGAGAGAGTTGGAGTTGTTGAGCCTGGAGAGGAGAAGGCTCTGGGGAGACCTTAGAGCAGCTCCCAGGACTGAAAGGGGCTCCAGGAAAGCTGGGGAGGGGCTTTTTCTAAAGGCCTGGAGTGACAGGATGAGGAAGAACGGCTTTAAATTGGAGGGGGAAGATTTAGATTGGACATTAGGAAGAAATTCTTCACACTGAGGGTGGGGAGGCCCTGTCCCAGGTTGCCCAGAGCAGTGGTGGCTGCCCCATCCCTGGAGGTGTTCCAGGCCAGGTTGGATGGGGCTTGGAGCCCCCTGATGCAGTGGGAGGTGTCCCTGCCCATGGCAGGGGGTGGCACTGGATGGGATTTGAGGTCCCTTCTGACCCAAAAAATCCTGTCCCGGCTCCGATTTCCCCCCTCCCAAGCAGTCGATGCTTTCACCCCAATCCTTCAGCGCAGAGAGCATCCAGGCTGATTTCTTTCCCCGCTATTAAAAGGAAAAGCAGGGGAATCCAGGAAAGGGTAAAATCCTGAATAACTGGAACTTGTTTTGCTCTGGGCAGGCAGTGCTTGGCAGTCTGGTGGGAACAACAGCGCCCTGCAAAATCCTCCACAAAGGAGCTCATTTTCCCGGAAAAATAACAGCGAGGATGAATCCAGATGAGGTTTGATCTGGGATAACAAACGGGATGCTCTGACCCCAGCCCTGCTGCAAACGGCAGAGTTTGCTTTGCTTCTGCTGGTGGGTGAATGGCATTTTCCCAGCCTTGTCGGGGCTGTGATTATCCCTTATTAGCAGAAGTTTAATTAATGTTTTCTCAACCTGCTGCTGGCTGTTCAGGAAAAGTTCACCCCGGTGCAAAGAGCTGCGCGAGGAACAAGTTGGGATTCACAGGGATGGGGGAAAATTAAGTACAAAGGTGCCTAAGCAGAACAGGGGATGTAGCACACGATCGCCTGTAGATATAGAAGGCCTAGACAAATATTAATAATTAATAAGTTTATATATATAAAGTTTATAGAAAATACATAGTCAACCATAACAATTTTATACATAGGTTTTATATAAACCTTCTATATTAATACTTATTAATTATTAATATTTGTCTAGGCTGTTATATTAATACATAACACAGGTACTTAATATAGATGTATTAATATGGAATGGTTTGGGTAGGAAGGGACCTCAAAATTCAGCCAGTGCCACCCCCTGCCATGGGCAGGGACACCTCCCACTGCATCAGGGGGCTCCAAGCCCCATCCAGCCTGGCCTGGAACACCTCCAGGGATGGGGCAGCCACCACTGCTCTGGGCAACCTGGGCCAGGGCCTCCACACTCTCATTGTCAAGAATTTCTTATTAATGTCCAATCTAACTCTTCCCCTTTCCAGATTCAAGCTGTTCCCTCTCATCCTGTCACTCCAGGCCCTTAGAAAAAGCCCCTCCCCAGCTTTCCTGGAGCCCCTTTCAGTCCTGGGAGCTGCTCTAAGGTCTCCCAGAGCCTTCTCTTCTCTAGACTTGAACGACCCCAACTGTCTCAGCCTGGCCTCACAGCAGAGGGACTCCAGCTCTCACATCATTTTTGTAGTCCTCCTCTGGTCCTGTTCCATCAGCTCTGTCTCCTCCTTATGTTGGGGACTCCAGAACTGGACCCAGGGCTCCAGGTGGGGTCTCCCCAGAGCGGAGCAGAGGGGCAGAATCCCCTCCCTCCCTGCTGCTCCCCCTGCTCTGGGTGCAGCCCAGGACACGGGGGGTTTCTGGGCTTGGAGCACTCCCTGCCGGCTCACGTTGAGCTTCTCCTCCCCCAGGACCCCAAGTCCTTCTCCTCAGGGCTGCTCCCAACCACATCGTCCCTCAGCCTGTGTTGAAACCACGAATTGCCCCGACCCAGGTGCAGGACCTTCCACTTGGCCTTGTTGAACCTCACGAGGTTCACACAGGCCACTTCTCCAGCTCCTCCACATCCCTCTGGATGCCACCACATCCTTCTGGTGTGGCACCAACCCCACTCAGCTTGGTGTCATCTGCAAACTTGATGTATTCATATCAAAATACATTGTCTATTTGTATCTATAAACATATATAATCCAGATTCAGACTATTTCCAGCTTCTTCCCAGTGTTTCCCAAGACAACGGGGTGTGCAGATGCATCTTCCCTGGGCATGATGTTCAGGGGAAGGATGGGGCCAAATCACCACCCGCTTTCTCCTCCTCCCTCTTCTCCCCAGGGCCTCTGGCCGGCGGATGTCCAAGGCTGTCAGGGATTTTCTTTACGCCCAGAAAGTGCAGGCGCCGGTGGAGATTTATTCGGAGTGGTTAGTGGTGGGCCACGTGGATGAATTCCTCACCTTCGTCCCCACTTACGATAAGAAGGTACCGATTCCTGGAGCTGCCCCCGCTCCAGGGCATCTTCTGAAAAGGCAAAAAAAAGGGTGATGCACTTTCTTTTGGGGTGGCTTCCTGGAAAATAGAGTCCCTGTGGCGGCTTCCTGTGCGCCCTGTGACACAGCATCCCACTCATCCTGTGGTAGTGGCATCCCATACACATTGCGATGCAGCATCCTGCGCACCCTGGGATGTCATCATGCCTTGCACCCTGCGATGCAGCATCCCGTGCACCCTGCAACCCCTGGGGCTGAGTTTGGGGTCAGCGTGGCATCACTCAGTGGGACAGTTGGATAAAATGTCCCATGGGCAGCAAAGCCTGAGCCCTGGGTTCTCTTCCGCAGGGTTTCCGGCTCCTCTTGGCCAGCCCCAACGCCTGCTACAAACTCTTCCAGGAGAAGCAGAGGCAGGGCCACGGTGAAGCCACGCAGCTCATTGGTAACGGAGTGGGTGAGGGTGTCCTTGTCGCATGGTGGGGACCATCAGCATCCCTTACCAGTGTCCCTTACTGCTCTGCTCCCGTCCCCACACAGGGATCAAGGGCACTGAGAGGAGAAGCATCGATGAGATCCTGGCGGACGAGTCGCTGAAGAACGACAACAGGCACGTGCAGGTGGGTCTTCGCAGCTATGGATTCAGGTGGATTCGCATTCCTTGCTTCAGCGTTGCTGCCAGGTGATTTCCGGGAACATTTTTAGAGATCCTGAGGAAAAGCAAGAAACTGTGACGTGGGTTGCACAGTGCAGTGAGAAAGCGAGGGGTGAAGAAGAGCACCCGTGAAGGAGCCAGACACCCTCGGGTGCTAGGTCACCCAGCACATTGTCCACTGTGAGATGAGTGAAGAGGTGTCAAAACCGAAGTTTGCTTAGGTTAGGGATGGGTTCAGGAGGTTGTTCAGAAGGGTGGGATGGGATGGGATGGGATGGGCTGCAACACAACAGAGTGAGTGAGGATCTGGATGCAATGCAATGGAGCAGGTGAGGATCCAGGTAGGATGCAATGGGGCACACAGGGGGCCATGCATGAGATTTGGGGGGTTGGAATGGTCAGGGCTGGCAATTCCAGTTCCTCCTCTCTGCAGCGCTGCATTGACTGGAACCGCAACCTCCTGAAGTACGAGCTGGGCCTGAATGAGCAGGACATCATCGACATCCCCCAGCTCTTCTTCCTGAAGGGTTCTCGTGCGGAAGCCCTCTTCCCAGACATGGTGAGACCCCCAGCAGCTCCCCCTCTCCCTCTTTTCCCATCCACACTTGATGCAAACACACCTTTTGGGTGGAAACGCTGATTTTTGGTCCATCTACAGGTGAACATGCTGGTACTGGGCAGGCACCTGGGCATCCCCAAGCCCTTTGGACCCCTGGTGGGTGGGCAGTGCTGCCTGGAGGAGCAAGTGCGGGAGCTGCTGGAGCCCCTGGGTCTCACCTGCACCTTCATCGATGACTACTTCTCCTACCACGTCCTCTCCGGTGACGTCCACTGCGGCACCAATGTCCGACGCAAGCCCTTCACCTTCAAATGGTGGCACATGGTGCCCTGAAGCAAGCAGGGCTGGGCCTGTGTCTCTCAACCTGAGGATGAAGGTGCATCAGAAGATGAATCAGAATAAAGGGATTCACCAATAAAGCTGCATTAACACTGAGGGCACAGCTCTTCCCCATCTCCTGTCCTTTCTTCCATGGTTATTGGGTTGAAAATGTTGTTTGATACCTTGGGTTTGTTATGGGATCGATGGTTCTATGGGATGGGGACAACCACTGTAGGTGGAGGAGAGCATCTTTGGTCCATGCAATTCAGCCCGCAAGGAGGCTGCTTTAGGGGCTTGAAGGGGAGCTGCTAGAGGGTCTTAAACCTCCTTATCCCAGGTTTGTAGCTAATAATCTCGCCCTAAAAATTCCCTTTATCAGCCTAAAAACTCCCCTCCCTTGGGGGCACCGGCTCCTCACCCTGGCTCGGTGTGGAGGCAGAGCCCTATCCTCATGCAAATCATTTTATGCCTTCCCCAACGAACAAACTTCCTTTTCTGTTTGGGTCACTCTTTCTCTCTCTCTTTACATCGCAAACAAACATGGCATTTCCTTGTACCCACCTGGCACCGCTGCCCTCGCTGCCCTTCCCCAGCAGGAACAAGCACCAGGAACTGAAACCAGTCCTCTGCCCTGGGCATCGCTTAGTCCTGTGCAACCCCGAGAGTTACTATGAGGCTAAAAATCACTTTTTTGGGAGGCAATTTGCTTTTCTAGCAGTACTGTCTAGGTGTAAAAGCATCACTGTGACACTGTTGGCAAGCAGTGCTGGAGAATCAAAGAGGCTGCTCCCCGAGGGGGTCACACAACTCTACCCACACCCTATTTTTTTACCAAAAAGATGATTTCTAACCACATAAACCCCATTTTCCCAGCAGTTACAGCTCTGCTGAGTTTCCCCAGCCCTAAGGAGCAATATTAAATACCAGCAGCGCGTGACCCGGTCGAGAGTTGGTGGGGGGACAGCTGCATTGGCAAAGGGCTCTCCCACACCCAGACGAGGATTTAATTAAAACAAAGACGATTAAAGCGGTGGCGGGGTCTGCTGTCCCCACCACAGGTGACACACCAACCCCCCCCGCCCCAAGCAGCACCTTCAATCCCACCCCCGAAAGAAGAATTCAAGACATTTTTTTTTCCAGCTGGGCGAATAAAACTCTTCAGAAGGAGAAATAAAACCCCTCGGAGCCCAGAGCTGGCACGTCCCCAGCTCAGCTCCGGTGTCACGCTGAATATTTTACGGCGTGGGTTTAAGGGTGGCCGGTCACATTAGTGTCTCTTTGTGCTAAGAGAGGAAAAAAACCACCCCCGAGGTTCTTAAAAAGGGAATCAAGCCCCCTCGTGGGTGTCTTGGGGTGCTTTTCCCCCGAAGCACTGATTCATGCTCCATCGCCGGGAAGCACAAGCGGGCACAGCGCACACCCAACCCGGAGGTGGGATTAAACTGGGCTTTGCTTAATCCCCTCCCAGCAGCCAGGCTTTATAAACCCCCTCGTGTCACCCATCACAGCACCCAAGGGTGCTCAGAGGGGCCCACCAGCATGGCCCAGCAGCGGCGCATCCAGCTCTCCACCCAGCGCCCCACCAGCACTGTCTGTGTGCTGGGCACCGAGCTCTCCTTGGACATCCGCGGGTAAGTGCCCGGGACCCTGGGGGGGAGGGAGAAAGAAAATCTGCCTTATTTTTGGTTTTATCCCCTTAATCAAGCTGATAAAACCAGCTCGGGGTGGGCTGAGGGCGATGTTGCTGCTTGGGATGATTTTCTCAAGGGATGCTGAGCCGTAGGAGGAAGAGGATGCTCCAAATGGCAATGGGGAGCCCTCCAAGGGGGGATTTGGCAGCTTTTTGGGTGGAAAAAGCTGCCCCCCCCCGTGATGCTTTAAGTGATGCCCTGGGCTGAGCTCCACATCCTGGCCGGGGGTTGCTGTGTTCTCCTCTAAAATGTGAATATTTCCTTTTTTCGAGTGAATGCGGAAAGCGAAACTTCTGCGGCGTCACCTCCCGGCACCGGGTTTTTCAGCTGCTTCCTTGGCCCCAGCCCAAGTTCGAGTGTCGTTCAGCAGCAGCTTTTGCTTTTTGCTTCCTTAAAGCCCTGCTCAAGCCCCAGCTTGGGGGTTTTATTTCCCTTAAATCACCCAAATTCACTGCACCACCACTGCCAACAGTACCGCATCCTCTCCCGCTGGCCTTGGGTTAAGATTTTCTCCTCCACGCTGGGGGTGAACCCATTTTTTCCTCCTCATGGGGCAGGATTTGTGCCATCGCCTGTGGCTGCACTGGGGCAGAGCGATGCAAGCCGCAGCCTGCCCGGCCATGGCAGCTTCGCTCTGCTCTTAAGGGGATGCAATTGGTCAGGGCTCTCTGCTGTGGGGTGGAACGCAAAAGTTTGGGAGGTCCCATCATGGAATGGGTTGGGCTGGAAGGACCTCAAAGCCCACCCAGTGCCACCCCCTGCCATGGGCAGGGACACCTCCCACTGGATCAGGGGGCTCCAAACCCCATCCAACCTGGCCTTGAACACCTCCAGGAATGGGACAGCCACTGCTTCTCTGGGAAACCTGGGCCAAAACTCCCTCCCCAAACAGCTCTGGGGTTCTGCTGCGACGGAATATTGCAGGATTTGTTAGGGTTGTATTTTGCAGGGTTCTTCGCAATTGAGCATCTCCAGGCTGAGAGTTGGGGTTGTTCAGCCTGGAGAGGAGAAGGCTCTGGGGAGACCTTAGAGCAGCTCCCAGGACTGAAAGGGGCTCCAGGAAAGCTGGGGAGGGGCTCTGGATCAGGGAGTGCAGGGACAGGATGAGGGGGAAGAATTTTCAGCTGAAAGAGGGGAGACTGAGATGAGATCTTGGGGAGAAATGTTTTGCTGTGAGGGTGGGGAGGCCCTGGCCCAGGTTGCCCAGAGCAGTGGTGGCTGCCCCATCCCTGGAGGTGTTCCAGGCCAGGTTGGATGGGGCTTGGAGCCCCCTGATCCAGTGGGAGGTGTCCCTGCCCATGGCAGGGGGTGGGTGGGACTGGATGGGCTTTGATGTCCTTTCAAACCCAAACTATTCCATGATTCTAATATTGAAAAATTGGGTGCACCTTTCAGGCTTTGTTGCAATTAATGTTATGGGATTTGTTGCCGTTGCCTTTTGCAGGATTTGTTGCCTCTGGCTGGATTTGTTGTAATCGCCTTTTGTGGGATTTGTTGCAATTGCCTTTTACAGGATTGGCTGTGATCACGTTTCGCAGAATTTGTTGTATTTTGCAGGACTGGTTGCAACCGCATTTTGCAGGGTTAACTGTATTTTGTGGGACTTGTGGCAACTCCACGTTGCAGGATTTATTGCATATTGCAAGATTCCTTGCCTGTGGCAGGATTTCCATCACCTGTAGATGGCTCCATGCTATGTTCTTCCATCAATGCACCCCTCCTTCCAGGACTGAAAGGGGCTCCAGGAAAGCTGGGGAGGGGCTCTGGATCAGGGAGTGCAGGGACAGGACGAGGGGAAGGGTTTTTGGCTGCAAGAGGGGAGACTGAGATGAGATCTTGGGGAGAAATGTTTTGCTGTGAGGGTGCGGAGGCCCTGTCCCAGGTTGCCCAGAGCAGTGGTGGCTGCCCCATCCCTGGAGGTGTTCCAGGCCAGGTTGGATGGGGCTTGGAGCCCCCTGATGCAGTGGGAGGTGTCCCTGCCCATGGCAGGGGGTGAGTGGCACTGGGTGGGCTTTGAGGTCCCTTCCAACCGAAACCACTCCATGATTCTCCTGGCTCTCTCACCGAACTTTTCCCACATCCAGATCTGCACCCAAAGATGCCGTTGCCTTCCACGTGCAGGGAACACCGGGTGTGAAGCTCTACGTGGTGCATGAGACGCAGAGCATCAAGTTGCCTTCCAGTGTGAGCCGCTGGCCCCTGGCCGCTGGCACCGAGGTGCTGCTGGCTATGGACGCTCTCAGCAAGGACGTGGGGGATGAAAAGGTGGGTGCTGGGCTGCCAGCAGGATCTGACCCTTCTTTGCAAGGTGCTGAGCACCCACTCCTCGTTGCAGGTCAGGATTTCATATTTCGGGGAGGCCAGTGGGGTGCCCATGGGCAGAGCCATGCTGTACCTCACCTGCGTGGGTGAGTAAAGGGGGGACCCCCAAAACTGTGGAGCTGGTGGAGATGTTCCCCCTCCTCAGCATTCCTGTCCCTGCAGAGATCTCATTGGACGCTGACATCAGTCGGAGTGGAGCGGTGAGCAGGACGCTGCTGGATAAGGTATAAAAGTGGGGTGGGAGCCCTGCAGGGCCACCATGGGATGGGAGGAGGGTGATGGCTGGTGGCCCCCAGCCCCAGTTTACCCTTCTCTGCTCCAGACAACGTGGACGTGGGGTCCCGATGGACATGGGGCCATCCTGCTGGTGAACTGCGACCGAGATGACCCCAAAGCCGAGACACCAGATAACCTTGACACTGCCATCCTCTCCTATGCCGGTACCACCACGTCCCATACAAGAAACCCCCATTTTCCTAAGTTTTTCCCCCAGATCTTCCTTTCTTACATTCCTTTCTCCCCCCAGACCTGAAGGACATGTCACAGATGGTTCTGCGGACTCGAGGACCTCGCACCATCTTCACCGGCCACCGTCTACTCCTCCACGTGGACTATAGTGACGCTGATAAAGTCGGCGTGTTCTACAGTGGCAGTGAGTGCCCAAAACCAGGGTTTGAGGGGCTCAGACACCCCAAATTATCAAGGTTCAAGCAAAATGCTTAAAGCAGACCAGCTGTCCCTTCTGCAGCATCCAACCTGCATCTGATGGGTTTTACCACACTATCATGGAATGGGTTTGGGTTGGAAGGGACCTGAAAGCCCATCCAGTGTCACCCCCTGCCATGGGCAGGGACACCTCCCACTGGGTCAGGGGGCTCCAAGCCCCATCCAACCTGGCCTGGAACACCTCCAGGGATGGGGCAGCCACCACTGCTCTGATGCACCAGATGATTTTGCTCCCTCCATGCATGCTCCACATGATCAATTATGCCTTTTATTGCAAGGTTTTAGCAAAAGAAATAGAGCTGAAATGGTGCAGAAAAGAGATGGGTTGGTTAAGGAGGTTGCATGGTGTTTGCACCCACAGACAGCATCGCGCTGGAGGAGTACAAGCACGTGCTGGGGGGCTCGAAGCTCGTCTACGCTGTCAAACCCAGCCGGCACCAGGAGGAGAGCGTCTTCTACGTGGAAGGGCTCGCCTTCCCGGACGTTGGCTTTTCAGGGCTGGTGTCTTTCCACGTGACACTGCTGGAGAGCCCTGAGAAGGTACCAGTTTTGGGGTGGGACAACCTAAGCCGTAACGGTGGGCAGCAGAGCCCCAACTCACGTTCCCTCTCCACCCCAGGGTTTGCTGGAGACGCCTATTTTCACCGACACGGTGGTTTTTCGTGTGGCTCCGTGGATCATGACCCCCAACACGGCGACACCGCTGGAGGTCTTTGTCTGCAGGTGGGTGTTGGGTGGGTGGCTGCATTCTGCCCCGTGTTGGATCAGCCCCCATATCCCATTTTTCTTCACAGCGTGGATGATAACGAGGACTTCGTGGCAGCCGTGAGTGCCATGGCCGAGAAAGCCAAGTGTCCGCTCACCGTCTGCCCGCTGCCGGAGAACCGCCATGACCGCTGGATCCAGGTGGGTGCAGGATGATGCCCAGCCCCATCCTCGCTGCAGCAGCTTCAAGAAGGTTCCCCTCATCTTCTCCATCCCTTCACCAGGATGAGGTTGAATTTGGCTACGTGCAAGCCCCTCACAAGACCTTCCCCGTCGTCTTCGACTCGCCCCGCAACCGGGGGCTGAAGGATTTCCCCGTCAAGAGGATTCTGGTACCCAACCCCTTCCTCCTCCCTTCCCCAGCAAGGTGTAAACTTTGCAAATCCATGAAGAAATAGGATAAATCAGCTTTTTTCTTGCATTTTTGGGAAGGGAAGAGCCAGCACAGAACATAACTTGGGAATGCTGCCTTTTCATAGAATCGTGGAATGGGTTGGGTTGGAAGGGACCTGAAAGCCCACCCAGTTTGAATTCCTTACTATGGGCAGGGACTCCTCCCACTGGATCAGGGGGCTCCAGGCCGCATCCAACCTGGCCTTTTTGAGTGCTTACAGGGTTTTTTTAAACTGTCATTGCCTTTCTAATCTATTATCCTCCTTTTTTTCTCCATTTATCTTTTTTTTCCCCATTATCCCCATTTTCCTCTTTTTTTAGCTTCCTTTTTTCCCCATTATCTTCCTTTTCCCCCCATTATCTCTTCTTTTTCCCATTATCTCCCTTTTCTCCATTATTGCCTTTTTTCCCCAATTTTCCCCATTTTCCTCTTTTTATTTTCCTTTTCTTTCCCCGTTATCTCCTTTTTCCCCATTATCCACATTTTCCCCTTTTTATCTCCCTTTTTTCCCATTGTCTCCCTTTTCCCCCCATTATCCCCCCCTTTTCCCCCATTAACTCCATTTTCCTCTTTTTTATCTTCCTTTTTTTCCCCACTATCCTCCCTTTTTTTCTCCACTATCCCACTTTTTCCCCCATTATCTCCTTTTTTTTTGGCCATTATCTCCCTTTTTTTCCCCATTATCCCCTTTTTTTTCCTCATTATCCCCCTTTTTTTCCCCATCCAGGGTCCCGATTTTGGTTACGTGGCCCGAAAAGCACCGGAGGGTATTTCCAGCCTCGACTCCTTTGGTAATTTGGAGGTGAGCCCCCCCGTGATGGTGCGGGGCAAGGAGTACCCCTTGGGCCGTATCCTCATTGGCAGCAGCTTCCCCAGGTGAGATGCAGGATGAGGAGGTTGGAGCATTAGAACCCCCCCAAAACAGGGGGTTTATGCCTTTTTGAGGTTGGTTGCAAGCAGAGCATCACCTTGAGCACCCCTAAACGCCACCCCCTGCCTTGTGCCCCCCCAGATTCGGCGGCCGGCGGATGGCGAAAGCCGTCAAGGATTTCCTCTTTGCCCAACAAGTGCAGGCGCCGGTGGAGCTGTTTGCAGACTGGCTCCAGGTTGGCCACGTAGATGAGTTTCTCAGCTTCGTCCCCGCATCCGATCGGAAGGTAACGAGTCCCAGAGGAGGAAAAAAGTGAGGTGCAACCTTTATATCCCACTCAAATCATCCTTTTCTCCCTCCACAGGGTTTTCGGCTGCTCCTGGCCAGCCCCAGTGCTTGCTACCAGCTCCTCAAGGAGAAACAAGAGGAGGGGTTTGGCGAGGCAGCGATGTTTGGGGGTAAGGGCAGAGGATGAAAAATGGGGCTGGATGGGGTGATTTCCCCTTCTTCCTGCAAAATGCAACGGGGTGGGGGGGGAGAGGGGGAATGCACAGCCCCCCCAAACCTGGCTGTGGGTTGGAAAGTGCTTCTGTCAACAAGGATGGGGGCCAGAAATAAGTGGACTTAATTAAAAAGCTGCATGGATTTGATTTGGGATGGAGCTCGCTGCTGGTGATCCCTGCAGGGGGGGAGCTCCTGGCTCAGACCTGGCAGCCTCAGCCCAAAAGTGTTGGGGGAGAATTCCTGCCCATTTATTTGTGTTGCAGGACTGGAGGGGGTGCCCAAACCGACGATAAATGAGATTCTGGCTAATGAAGCCCTCCGGAAATTCAATAATTATGTCCAGGTGAGGAAGGGGAGCAGGGGGATCCTTTCCAGGTAACCCTGTTCCTCCATCCCTCTGTTCGGCCCTCCATTCATCCATCCCTCCATCCATCCATCTACCCGTTCTTCTTTTCACCCCTTCATCCACCCATTCCTTCCTTCCTTCCTTCCTTCCTTCCTTCCTTCCTTCCTTCCTTCCTTCCTTCCTTCCTTCCTTCCTTCCTTCCTTCCTTCCTTCCTTCCTTCCTTCCTTCCTCCATCCCCCCATCCCTCTGTCTCTCCATCTGTCCACCCACCCCTCCACCTATCCCTCAATCTTTCTGCACCTCCAACTCTTCATCCCTGTGTTCATCCTTTTGCCCATCCCTCCATCCACCCATCCACCCATCCCTTTGTCCTTCTATCCCTCCAGCTGTGCATTCATCCCTTTGTCCTACTGTGCATCCATCCTTCTGCCCATCTATCCATCCACCCATCCCTCCCTCCCTCTGTCCAGCTATCCTTGTTTCTACCCCTTTGTCCCTCTGTCCATCTACCCATCCCTATGTCTACCCATGCTTCCATCCACCCATTACTCTCTCCATCCATCCATCCATCCATCCATCCATCCATCCATCCATCCATAAATCCCTCATCCATTCCCCATCCATCCATCCATCCATCCATCCATCCATCCATTCCCCATCCATCCACCCATCCCTCCCTCTCTCCATGGACCACCAGTGACAGCCACCTCCCTCCTCTCAGAGTTGCATCAGCTGGAACAGAGACATCCTGAAGCGGGAGCTGGGATTGGCCGAGCTGGACATCATCGACATCCCCCAGCTCTTCCGAGGCGATGTGGCCACTGGTGCTGAAGCCTTCTTCCCCGACATGGTAACCCCAGCACCCTCCCCTCCTCCCCCAGTCCCAGGGCATGAGTTTGGGCTGGGGTCTGCACTCTCACACCACCTCCGTGCTGCAGGTGAACATGCTGGTGCTGGGCAGGCACCTGGGCATCCCCAAGCCCTTTGGACCCCTGGTGGGTGGGCAGTGCTGCCTGGAGGAGCGAGTGCGGGAGCTGCTGGAGCCCCTGGGCCTCACCTGCACCTTCATCGATGACTTCTTCTCCTACCACGTTCTCTCCGGCGAGGTCCACTGTGGAACCAACGTCCGCCGCAAGCCCTTCTCCTTCAAATGGTGGCACATGGTGCCCTGAAGTGGCCTCAGTACCCACCGTCCTCCTACTCCTCTACTCCACATCCCTCTCCTTGCCCTTCAAAGTGCCTTCAGCCATCAGCCTGTGTTCGAAATAAAGGGCTGCAGCTTTCTTCTGGCCTCCCTCTTGCCGGGTACAAGGTTTGAATCATGGAATCGTAGAGGTTGGAAAAGACCTCTCAGCTCATGCAGTCCAACCCTCAGCCCAGCCCCACGGAGCCTGCTAAACCCTGTCCTCAAGTGCCACGGCCACATGGTTTGAGCCCCTCCAGGGATGGAGATTCCACTGCTGCCCTGGGAGCCTCTGCCAGGGCTTCTCCATCCTTTCTATCAAGTAGTTTTTCTCAATATCCAATCTGAACCTCCCCTGGCACAGCTTGAGGCCGTTTCCTCTCATCCCATCACCTGTTCCCTGGGAGCAGAGCCCAGCACCCACCTCACCACAACCTCCTTGCCAGGAGCTGCAGAGAGCGAGGAGGTCTCCCCTCAGCCTCCTCTTCTCCACACTAAACATCCCCAGGGTCCTCAGCCGCCCCTACAACCCCTGTTCTCCAGACCCTTCCCCAGCTCCGCTCCCTTCTCCGCACGCGCTCCAGCCCCTCCAGGGCTTTCTTGGAGTGAGGGACCCAAACTGAGCCCAGGATTGGAGGTTCGGCCTCCCCAGCGCTGAGCGCAGGGGGACGATCCCTTCCCTGCTCCTGCTGCCCCCCCAGGGCTGAGCCAAGCCAGGGTGCTGGTGTTGGGGTTGTTCAGCCTGGAGAGGAGGAGGCTCTGGATGGACCTCACAGCAGCCTCCCAGTACTGAAAGGGTCTCCAGGAAAGCCTGGGGAGGGGCTTTTTCCAAAGGCCTGATAGTGACAGGATGAGGGAAATGGCTTTAAATTGGAAGGGGGAAGATTTAGATCAGACTTCAGGAAGAATTTTTTTCTGATGAGGGTGGGCCCAGGTTGCCCAGAGCAGCGGTGGCTGCCCCATCCCTGGAGGTGTTCCAGGCCAGGTTGGATGGGGCTTGGAGCCCCCTGATGCAGTGGGAGGTGTCCCTGCCTATGGCAGGGGGTGGCACTGGAGGGGACAGTTCAAGGCTGTCATCCCACATCCCCCAAGGGCCAAACCCATCCCTCATCATCATTCTGGGCCCCTTCCTAACCCAAACCATTCCAGGATTCCATCCACGTGGAGACCCCCACACGCGCGATCCTCCGTGTATCTGCACTGCCCCCGCGGGGCTCCGTGCCCCCCCCCCGGCCCGGGACGTGTGGGCGAGAAACGGAACCGTGGGGGAACGCGGGGCGGAGGCTGCTGCCGGCAGCGGGACAGCGCCCTCTAACGGCTGCGGATCTGCTTAAACCCCTTCCCTCTCGTCCTCTCCCCGCACTCCCTGGATCCAGAGCCCCTCCCCAGCTTTCCTGGAGCCCCGTTCAGTCCTGGGATCTGCTCTAAGGTCTCCCCAGAGCCTTCTCCTCTCCAGGCTGAACAACCCCCGCTCTCCTAGCCATGAGGAGCCCCCAGCACCCTGGCTTGGCTCAGCCCTGGGGGGGCAGCAGGAGCAGGGAAGGGATCGTCCCCCTGCGCCCGGCGCTGGGGAGGCCAAACCTCCAATCCTGGGCTCAGTTTGGGCCCCTCACTCCAAGAAAGGCCTGGAGGGGCTGGAGCGCGTGCGGAGAAGGGAGCGGAGCTGGGGAAGGGTCTGGAGAACAGGGGTTGTGGGGGCGGCTGAGGGCCCTGGGGGGGTTTAGTGTGGAGAAGAGGAGGCTGAGGGGAGACCTCCTCGCTCTCTGCAGCTCCTGGCAAGGAGGTTGTGGTGAGGTGGGTGCTGGGCTCTGCTCCCAGGGAACAGGTGATGGGATGAGAGGAAACGGCCTCAGGTTGTGCCGGGGGAGGTTTAGGTTGGAAAACGGTTCTCAGGCACTGGCAGAGACTCCCAGGGAGGTGGTGGAGTCCCCACCCCTGGAGGGGTTTCAAAGCCGGGCAGACGAGGTCCTCAGCGATGGTTCAGTAGTGGCCAGGGATGGTTGAACTTGACCTTAAAGGTCATCTCCAGTCAAATGTTTCTATGATTAAATTTGAATTAAAAACATAAACCCAAGGGGGGATGGAGCACGCGGAGCGAGGGGAGTACACAATGACGTTGTTTATTTAAACATTTACTCCAAGAAATATAAAAAACCCCATAAAGAAGACAATGACAGCGCTAACCCAGGCCCCTTGGAGCTACAGGATGAGTTGTTCCCAGATCCTCCGGGTTTGGAAGCTCCTGCCTCGCTCACCAGGGCAGCCGATGTGGGAGAAGCTTCATCAGGCTAAAAAGGTGTTGCTGGCAGGGAGGATGAACCAAAATGATATTTTTTGGGGGGTAAAAGCGGCTGTTTGGTGATTTTTCCATCCTATTTCATTGAGGCTGCAGCAACCACTTGTGCTAGAACCGCCAAAAAATCCCAATATTGCTAAAAAATGTGGAATATTTGACTTTTCTGCCCAGCTGCTCTGGATATTTTATCCCTAACACACCCCAAAATAATCCCCAACTGAAAAACCCCACCCATTTTTAACTGCAAAACTGCCCAAACGGGCACAAATGTGGCACCCGAGCACCCAGCGTGACCCCTGGGGGCGAGCCGGGCTTCCCCAAAAAATGTTAATAATACAAAATAAATTCTAAAAAAATCAAAAATCAAAATAAAAACATAAAATCACCCTTGGGTTGCGTGGAGGCAGAGCCGGGCTCTGCTCAAAAAGGCACCTCGTTTCTCCAGCACAGTGCACAGCGCCGTAGGAGGGACTTTGGGCTTGACACCAGGCAGGAATAATTAATAATAATTAAAACAAATTCGTAATTCGGAAAGCAAAAAAGCTTTAGGGCTCCCCCTCTTCATCCCTGAGATCTCCCCGGGGTGGGCGAGGGCTGCAACAGCGGGGAAGGGAGCCCCAGAATGATGCTAAGGGATGGGTTTGGCCCTTGGGGGGTAGCGGAATGACAGCCTTCTCCTGAATCCCTTCAGGAAAAGGGATGCTGGGGGAAGGGACCCCCAAAATTATAGCGCTCAAAGCGCGGGGAATTTGGGAAAAATGACAAAAATTGGGATATTAGGAAAAAAAGAGGTGTTTTGGAGCTGCTCTTCAGGTCCTCAGTTTAACCCTGAGCCCATGGCTGGGGGTATTTGTGGCTGGGAAAAGCGGAAATAATACAAAAAGTGATGCAAAAAATACAAATAAAATAAAAATAATTAAAAATAGACCACCCCCCCCCCCCAAAATATGCCTGGATGTGCCGAAAGATCCTGCTACGGTTGGGAACGCAAAAAGCTGTTGGGGGGTGGGAAATAACATCCTGTCCCCCCGCAGACTTTGGAACTGGGAGAGCAGGTAGATAAACCGCGGCTGGCTTGGAAAAGCGGGGTTTTGGGGGGGACCCCGGGTCCTGGCGGGGATATGGGGGGAAGGGGAGCCCCTCAGATGGTGCGGGGGTTGTATTCGGGCAGCTTGCGCAGCTTCTCCTTCTCGGCGTCGGTTTCGTCGCGGGCGATCACCAGTGAGTGGGCGTAGCCCATGGCCACCTGCGATGAGGGAGAGGGGAAACTGAGGCACAGGGCCACGCACCGTGTTCCTTCCTCCATTCCCCAACCTCCCCAGTTTTACCCAGGACCATGTTTGAGCATCCCATGGGTGTGATGAGTTGTGCATAGCCTCAGCCGTATTTATTTACAGGGGGGTGCCCACACACCCTCCTTCCTTCACAACATCACTGTGATGAGTTCTGCACAGCCCCAGCCTCTGCATTTATCTAAAGGGAGGGGTCTATGCACCCTCCTTCCAGCATCCCATCAGCCTCAGCCACTGCATTTATTCAAGGGGGGGCCATGCTTTCAGTCTCGAGCATCCCATGGGTGAGATGAGTTGTGCACAGCCTCAGCTACCATATTTATTTAAAGGGAAGGGTCCACACACCCTCCATCATGGGTGTGACGAGTTGTGTATGGCCTCGGGTTCTGTATTTATTTAAAGGAGGGGCCCAAACACCCTCCTTTCCATCATCTCATCAGTGTGATGAGTTGTGCACAGCCTCAGCTATTGGCATTTATTTAAAGGGAGTGGTGTACGTACCCTCCTTCCAGCATCACATCAGTGTCACGAGTTGTGCACAGCCTCAACTACTGCATTTATTTAAAGGGAGGGGTACACACACCCTCCATCAGCCCATGGGTGTGATGAATTGTGCACAACCTGTATTTCTTTAAGAGGGGGGTCCACACACCCTCCCTCCAGCATCCTCTAGTGGGGTCCCCCCCTCACCTGCTCCGTGTAGATCCCATCTAGCGTCTTCACCTCTTGGGCAGCCGTTGAGGATTTGGGTTTGTGGTCCCCATAGCCCTGCCAAGTGCAACCCATGGAGGGGGGAAAAATGAACGTTGGGTGGTGGGAAGCAGCGAGGCCCTCCCGCTAGTGGGTGTGTGTGGGGGTTGGGGTGTGAAGGGGTTGGGGGTATCCAGTAAATCCTTCTTACCAGTTCCCCAAAGGTGGGTGAGGGCCCCCAGCTGATGGTGCTCTCATCCGCTGCCACGATGATGCTGCTCTTCCTGCAGCAGGGTGTAAGGCAAGGTGACCCCACGCCCACCCCCCCAGACTGCCCAACAGGCAGCTGCACCCCAAAAATCTGGCAAACTGGGGGAGTTTTGGGGGGGGCTGGGACTTACCCACAGGCCAGGCTGCGGATTTTCCAGCCGCAGAGGTCCTGCACGGCTTTGGGATACATGGTGGACTCCCGGGAGGTGTTGGTGGCGCCCCAAAAAAACAAGCCACCTGCAAGCCCCAACATTACCCATCAAACTACAGCACCCCACAAATCACCCCAAATAATGATGCATTTGCTTTAAAATGCCAAAATCCAGACCTGTCTCGCTGACGGCGAAGGAGCACGTGTAACCGGCGTAGATCTGTGCCGCGCCGCGGCCTGGGAAGTCGAAGAGCTTGACCAACCGAGGTACCATCTCATCCTTCTGCTCAGCGTGGCCCAGCCGCCCGTAGCCTCCAAATCCCCAGGAGAAAACACGCTTCTGCGAGTCCAGGACCAGCTGGGGATGGAGAAACAGCCCCTCATGTCATCAGCAGCTGAGACCTGACTAGCTCGGCGCAGGGAAAGCTGCAGCAGCCACAACGAATGGCATCGATTGCAGCGCATGTCGTAAATGCTAAATGCACACTGCAAATCTGTCCTTAAATCATCGAATCATGGAATGGTTCGGCCTGGAAGGGACCTCAAAGCCCATCCAGTGCCACCCCCTGCCATGGGCAGGGACCTCTCCCACTGGATCAGGGGGCTCCAAGCCCCATCCAACCTGGCCTTGGACACCTCCAGCAAATCTTTAGCTTTAAATGCATGCAGCAAATATTTTTAGCCTTAAATGCATCCTGCAAATCTCTGTCCTTAAATACAAGCTGCAAGAATTTATTCTTACATGGAGGCTGCAAAACTCACACCTTATTAAATGTAGGCTGCAAATCTTTAGCCTTAAATGCACCCTCCAAGTATTTATCCCTAAACACACATTGTAAATATTTAACCTGATAAGCACGCTGCAAATCTCGATCCTTAAATGCACCCTGGAAGTATTTATCCTTAAACACATGCTGCAAATATTTATCCTTACATGTACACTGCAGATCTCTATACTTATATGCAGGCTGCAAAACCTCACCCTTAAATGCACGCTGCAAGTATCGATCCTTCTACACACACAGCACGTTTCAATCCTTAAATGCTTGCTGTAAACATTAGCCTTCAATGCACCCTTCAAATAATTGAATCATGGAATGGTTTGGGTTGGAAGGGACATGTGCCAGTGCCATGGGCAGGGACACCTCCCACTGGGTCAGGGGGCTCCAAGCCCCATCCAACCTGGCCTGGAACACCTCCAGGGATGGGGCAGCCACCGCTGCTCTGGGCAACCTGGGCCAGGGCCTCTCCACCCTCATTGAGAAGAATTTCTTCCCAATGTCCAATCTAAATCCTCCCCCTTCCAATTTAAAGCTGTTCACCCTCATCCTGTCATTCCAGGCCCTTGGAAAAAGCCCCTCCCCAGCTTTCCTGGAGCCCCTTTCAGTCCTGGGAGCTGCTCTAAGGTCTCCTCAGAGCCTTCTCCTCTCCAGGCTGAACAACCCCAACTCTCTCAGCTTGTTCTCCTATGCCAAATCTCAATCTTTACAAGCATTCTGCAAGCATTTATCCTAAAATGCAAGCTACGGCTCTCTAGTCTTAAATGCACTGTGCAGAAATTTAACCTTACACGCACCGCGAGGTGTTCACCCTTAAATGTAGGCTACAAATCTAACAAGACCTGGGTATTTATTATAGAATCCTTAAGGTTGGAAAAGACCTCTAAGCTCATCCAGTCCAACCATCGGCCCAATCCCACCGAGCCTGCTAAACCCTGTCCCCAAGTGCCACGACCACATGATTCTTGAAGCCTTCCAGGGATGGAGACTCCACTGCTGCCCTGGGAGCCTCTGCCAGGGCTTCACTGCTCTGTAAGTAAAAACATTTCCCCAATATCCAACCTAAACCTCCCCTGGCACAACCTGAGGCCGTTTCCTCTCATCCCATCACCCGTTCCCTGGGAGCAGAGCCCAGCACCCACCTCACCACAACCTCCTTGCCAGGAGCTGCAGAGAGCGAGGAGGTCTCCCCTCAGCCTCCTCTTCTCCACACTAAACAGCCCCAGGGCCCTCAGCCGCCCCCACAACCCCTGTTCTCCAGACCCTTCCCCAGCTCCGCTCCCTTCTCCGCACGCGCTCCAGCCCCTCCAGGGCTTTCCTGGAGTGAGGGGCCAAAACTGAACCTGGGATTCAAGGTTCACCAACACCGAGTGCAGGGGTTATGGTTAAACACCCATTATGAACACCTCCCATACCGTGTGGTTGGCCCCGCAGGCCACGTCCCGCACCACCACGTTGGGGACGGGCAGGATCTGCCCATCTTTGGTCTTCTCGATGAAGATGGCCACACGGCGCGGCACCAGCTCACAGTCGTACTCTATCCGCTGCGCCCGGGCGATGAATTTCCCATCCGAATTATGCCCTGTGGATGAGCACCAGGATCAAAACGGGCTGTCCCCCCTCCAGCACCCCATTATTTCCAAGCCAGCTGCACAAATCCCCTCTCCTTTTGCAAACCCCTTTTTATTTGCAGCTCCCACCTCACTATTTTTGCTGGGGAAGGATGCTTTTCTTGCCCACACGGGGAAAATGAGGTAGGGAACATCTCCCCCTCTCCTCAAACCCTATAATAGCTCAAAATTTTAGCAAAGCACCCCAAAACTGCACCGTACCCAGCTGCCCGTACTCAGGGCACCCAAAGGAGTACAGGTTTCCTTTGCAATCCATGATCATGCTGAATTCAGCCCCACAGGCCAGTTTGGTGATGGGCTGCCCGTTGTACATGATCTGCGGGAGAAAAATGGGTTAAGAAAATAAGAGAAGAGGCAAAAAGACTTAAAATTCCCAGGGGGAGCCCCAAAAATCCTCAAATCTGAGGTTTTATTTTAAAGTCCTCTTCGCATTTATCTGCACTGAAGCAGCACCCTTGAGGGATGCTCCTGTATCCTAGAGGGGTCTGGGCTCTGCTAAGGACATTTTATAATGAGAAACCCCCAAATCTGCTCATTTTTCATCCCCCAAACACATTGGGAAGCACAGAAAGCAGCGGTGCTACCTGCGTAGGGCTGGGCACGGCGTCCGTCTGGTTCCCCAACCCCAGCTGCCCCATTTTATTCTCCCCAAAGGCAAACACCGAGCCGCTTTCTGCAATGCAAAAAGTCAAAAATTAGGGCAAAACGGGCTGATTTCAGCCCGTTTTGCCCCAAAATGGGAGGGTTTTCCCCCCAATACCTGTTAATGCCAGGGTGTGGTTGCGGCCGCAGGCTGCCAGCACGATGGCTTCGCTCCCCAGCACCTCGATGAGCTTCGGGGCTTCCACCCGCTTCGTGTCCCCGTGGCCCAATTGTCCTTTTTCATTGCGACCTAACCCAAAATCCCGAGGTTTTGCAGCAAATTCAGAGGATGAAGGCTCCCGGCATCACCTCTTGATGTACCAAAGGGGGGGGTTTTGGGGTGCTCACCCCAGCTCCAGAGCTTGCCCTCGGCGGTGATGAGCAGGCTGTGAGCAGCGCAGGGGCCCGAGACCACGCTCCGCACCTGAATCCCTGAGAGACACCCGTACCGGTGCGGCCCCCACAGGTTCTGGCCCAGGTTCCGATACGCAACTGCATCCAAAAAAACAAACAAAAGGGAAAGAACACAAAATAAGTAATTAATAAAAATGTAATTAACTAGAAAAGCATTCAAATTAAGCAGAAAAAGAATTAATTTAATACAAACGCAAGCAGTGCATTTATTTGGCTTTGCAAGACATCAGTGCACCCCAAATTCTGGCCCAGATTACGATATGCAACAGTAAGTCCACCCAAATTAATTAATAAAAGGAATTAATTAAATATAAAGGCATTAAAACTAAGTAGAAAACCAATGAATTTAATATAAAGGCATAAAAAACAAGCAGCGCATTTGTTTGCCTTCGCAGGAGGCCCAGCACACCCCACGTTCTGCCTGAATTTACAATATGCAATTGTAACTCCACCTCATAACAATTAATAAAAGGAATTAATTAACTAAAAATGCGTTAAAATAAGCAGAAAAAAAAATATTAATTTAATATAGAGGTATAAAAAGTAAGCAGTGCATTTATTTGGCTTTGCAGGAGGCCCGGCACGCCCCATATTCTGGCCCAGATTACAAAATGCAAACGTAACTCCTCCCCAGACTTATTAATAAGAGTAACTAATTAACTATAAATGCCTTAAAATTAAGCAGAAGAAGAATTCATTTAATATAAAGGCATAAAAAGTAAGCAGTGCATTTATCTGGCTTTGCAGGAGACCCAGTGCACCCCAAATTCTGGATCAGATTATGATACGTAACTTTAATTCCTCCCCAAATTAATTAATAAAAGGAATTAATTAACTGTAAATGCATTAAAATTAAGCAGGAGAATGAATTGGATATAGAGGTATAAAAAGTAAGTAGTGCATTTATTTGGCTTTGCAGGAGGCCCGGCACGCCCCATATTCTGGCCCAGATTACAATATGCAACTGGAACTCCTCTCCGAATTAATTAATAAAAGTAATTAATTCAATATAAATGCATTAAAATTAAGCAGGAGAATTAATGAAATAGAAATGCATGGAAAAGCAGCCTGTTTATTTGAGACCCAGCACACCCCAAATTCTGGCCCAAGATGACAAGACGCGACTATGAAAAAACACCCTCCAAATATATTAATTAATTAATAGAAATGTCATTAAATATTTATGCATAAAGAAGAAGCAGAAAATACAAATTAACTAGAAAGGCACCACAAAAAAAGCAACGCCTTTATTTCAGTTTGCAGGACAGCCGGCGCCCCCCGCACCCCAGAATACAACACCCACCCCCCAAATATTAATTAAAACACCCCAATTAGATATAAATGCATAAAAAGAAACAATTAATTAATACAAACGTGCAAGGAGCCCGGGTCTCACCTTGCTGCTTAGGCACTTCTTTGCGGCCGATCAGGTCCCAGTTGGTGGCTCCGAAGATGAGGAGCTGCCCCCGGCACTTGGCACCCTCGAGTTTCTGCAAGGAGAAGGGACACGTCAGCGACACGGGGACAGCGGGGACGTGGGGGACACTGGGGATGTGGTTGAGATGGGGGACATCGGAGATGTAGTTGGTGTTGGGGACACTGGGGAGATGGGGATGGTGGCACAAGGAACAAGGACATGGAGGACATCAGGCATGTTGGGGACACTGGGGACCTGGGGGACATTGGGGACAGCAGGGAGATGGGGATGGTGGCACAAGGAACAAGGACATGGAGGACATCAGGCATGTTGGGGACACTGGGGACCTGGGGGACATTGGGGACAGCAGGGAGATGGGGATGGTGGCACAAGGAACAGCAAGGACATGGAGGACATCAGGCATGTTGGGGACACTGGGGATGTGGGAGACATTGGGGACAGCAGGGAGATGGGGATGGTGGCACAAGGAACAGCAAGGACATGGAGGACATCAGGCATGTTGGGGACACTGGGGACGTGGGGGACATTGGGGACAGCAGGGAGATGGGGATGGTGGCACAAGGAACAGCAAGGACATGGAGGACATCAGGCATGTTGGGGACACTGGGGACCTGGGGGACATTGGGGACAGCAGGGAGATGGGGATGGTGGCACAAGGAACAGCAAGGACATGGAGGACATCAGGCATGTTGGGGACACTGGGGACCTGGGGGACATTGGGGACAGCAGGGAGATGGGGATGGTGGCACAAGGAACAGCAAGGACATGGAGGACATCAGGCATGTTGGGGACACTGGGGATGTGGGGGACATTGGGGACAGCAGGGAGATGGGGATGGTGGCACAAGGAACAGCAAGGACATGGAGGACATCAGGCATGTTGGGGACACTGGGGACCTGGGGGACATTGGGGACAGCAGGGAGATGGGGATGGTGGCACAAGGAACAGCAAGGACATGGAGGACATCAGGCATGTTGGGGACACTGGGGACCTGGGGGACATTGGGGACAGCAGGGAGATGGGGATGGTGGCACAAGGAACAGCAAGGACATGGAGGACATCAGGCATGTTGGGGACACTGGGGACGTGGGGGACATTGGGGACAGCAGGGACATGGGGATGGTGGCACAAGGAACAGCAAGGACATGGAGGACACCAGGCATGTTGGGGACACTGGGGATGTGGGGGACATTGGGGACAGCAGGGAGATGGGGATGGTGGCACAAGGAACAAGGCCATGGAGGACATCAGGGATGTGTGGGACATGGGGGCATCTGAGACATCTGGGACACGGAGGACATTGGGGACAACTGGGACACAGGGACACAGGAGACACTGGGGACACTGGGGATGTGGGTGACATGGGCAGCATCAAGGACATGGGTGACGAGATGTGGGGAACATTGGGGACATGGGGGGCACTGGAGATGTTGGGGAGATGGGGAGCATCAGGAACATTATGGACATGGAAGACGTCAGGGACACGGGTGACAACAGGGTCACGGGGATGGGGGGGACATCAGGGACACGGGGGACATTGGGGATGTAGGGGACACTCAGGATTTGGGGGACGGGGGACACTGGGGTTACAGGTGACATTGGGACAATGTCCAGTTGTGCAAGGGGGGTGCATTAAGAGTGCAAGAGGGGATGCAAAGGTGGGTGCAAGGGGGTGGTGCATTGGGGTACAAAGGGGGTGCATTGGGGGTGCAAAGGGTGTGTGCCAAGGGGGGGTGTGCAACGGAGGTCACACTGGGGGTGCCAGGGGGGTGCAAAGGGAGGGTACAAGGTGGGGTGCATGGGGGGGTGCTGGGGTACAATAGGGGGTGCATTGGGGGCACAGGGGGGTGTGCGCATTGGGGATGTGCAAACGGGGGGGGGCAAAGGGAGTGCACTGGGGGTACACGGGGTGTGTGCAAGCGGAGGGCACGTGGGACAGGTACAAGGGGGGTGCATTGGGGGTCTGGGGGGGTGCATTAGGGATCCTGGGGGGATGCAAAGAGGGGTCCTAGGGGGGTACAAGAGGGTGCACTGGGAATGCTGGGGGGGTGCAAGGGGGACAGCTGGGGGGTCCTCACGGGGGTGCGTTGGGGGGTTCAAGGGGGAGGTACTTGGGGGGTGCATCGGGGGTACAGGGGAGTACAGAGAGGCTGCACTGGGGGCATGAGGGGGCACAAGGGGGTGCACCGGGGGTATGAGGGGAGTACATTGGTGGTGCGGGGGGGGGGTACATTGGGGATACAAGGAGGGTGGCATTGGGGGGCTACAAGGAGGATACACTGTGGGCAGGTACAAGCGGGGCGCGCTGGTTCTACCCCTCCCCCCCCCCCCCCAACTCACGATGCGCTCCTTGCTGTGCTCGGGCTCGCAGATGACGCTGTGCCCCCTGCCCGTGCTCCTGCCCAGCCGCCGCCCGGGGCTGCCACCGCCGCCGCCCTCCTCCTCTTCCTCGTCGCGGTCGCGGCGGGGCCGGCGCTCCCGGGGCGCCTCCTCCTCGCTGCTGCCGCCGCTGCTGCCGCCGCGCGCCCCGCGCCGCCCCGCGCGCCGCCGCCGCCCCGCGCCGCCGGGGGGGGCCGCCCGCCCGCGGGGCATCGCTGGGGGGGGCAGAGCGGGGGAGAGTCAAGGGGGGGCTGGCAGTGAGGGGGGGGGTGAGGGGGGCCTCCCGCCCGCCCAGCATCGCTGGGGGGGGGGCAGAGGGGAGGAGAGTCAGGGGGGGCTGGGGGGGAGGGGGGCCGAGGGGGAGTTGGGGGACAGGGAGGACCCCCCCAGGGCACGCGGAGAAACTTCAAGGGGGAGGTGGGGGCAGGGGGGTGGGGAACCCCCCCGAGGGCACCCGGAGAAAGTTGAAGGGGTGGAGGGGGCAAAAGGGGGGGGGGGGCAGGAGACACCCCCCCCCCAAGGGCACCTGGACAAAGTTTAAAACGGGGGGAACAGAGGAGGGAAGGGGGGTTGGAAAAACAGGGTGCAGGAAGGGGGAGAGAAGGGGGGGGGGGGAAACGGGGGGGGGCAAGGGGAGGAGACGAAGGGGAAAGGGGGGAGCACAAGGGAGAGGGGGGTCAGGGGATCCCTCTGAGGGCACCTGCAGAAACTTTAAGGCGGGGGGGGAAAGAGGGGAAGTAGGGGGGGTGTAAAAAGAGGGGGGGAAAGGGGGAACGCAAGGAGGGGGGGTAAGGGGGGACCCCCTAAGGACACCTGGAGAAAGTTTAATGGGGGGGGGGAGAAATCGGGGTGCAAAAAGAGGGGTGGTAAGGGGGTGTCTAAGTGGAGCGGGGTTCATGGGGATGGGGGGGGGGACGACGGGGGTGCGGAGGAGGACACCGAGGAGGCATGGGGTGAGGAACCCCCCCAGGGCTGGAAGGGGGGACAAGGGAGGGTCAAGGGGCATCAGTGGGGGGGGGGGGCGTCAGGGAGGGCAATGAAGAGAGGGAACCCCCGAGAGCACTTGGAGAAACTTCAAGGGGGGGGGCAATGGGGGGCTGTAAGGGGGCTGGGGGGGCAAAAGGGGGGGCAAGGAGCGGGGGACCCCCCCGAGGGCACTTGGAGACTGTTTAAGGGGAAGGAAGGGGTTTGGAAAGGGGGAACTGGAAAGGGGGGGGATGCAAAAGGGGGGATTTGTGGGGGGGGGGCTTAGGGTACAGGTTGAAAAAGGGGGGGGGTGGAAAGGGGGTGGGTGCAAAGGGGACATTTATGGGGGGATAAGGGGACGGTGCAAAAGGGGGGGGATTTCAGAGGGGGGTGCTAACAGGGGGTGCTATGGGGGGTCCTAAAGAGGAGGGCTAAGGGGAGGATTGGAGATGGGGGTCTGGGAGGGGTTGGAAAGAGGGAGTTTGACATGGGGGGGTGCAGAGAGGGATTGGAAAGGGGGTTGAAAAAGGGGGGGGTGTTGGAAAGGGGAGGGAAAGGAGGTTTGGAAAAGGGGGTGTAAAGGAGGAGATGGAAAAGGAGGGGTGGGGAGGGGGGGGTGCAAAAAAGGGGAGTTGGAAAGGGGGGGCTGAAAAAGGGGGTTGCAAAAGGGGGGGTTAGAAAGGAGGGTGCAGAGGGAGACTAGATGGGGGGGGCTGCAAAAAAAGAGGGTGCAGTGGGGGGTTCGAAAGGGAGGTTGCAAGAGGGGGGAGTGTTACCCGGGGGGGGTGCAAAGGGACGATTTGCAGAGTGGGGGTGCAAAGGGTGTGTGTGTGTGTGGGGGGGGGGGGTCCGAGGGGACTTGGGGGGTGCAAAGAGGCAGGGGTGTAAAGGCGGATGGAAAGGGGGTCTGGGGGGGTGGGGGGGGGATGCGGAAGGGGAATTCGCGGCAAGAAAATGGCCCAGAGACAAAAAGCGCCCCCCCCCCGCCCCCCCGAGGGAAGGAAGTGAAAGGGGGGCCGTGAAGAGGGGAGGGGTAGGGAATCTCCCCCCCGGGTGGAAGTGGAGGGGGGCTGCGAATGGGGTGGGGGGCGGCGGGCGTCTTAGGGGATCCCCCAGATCCCGCCCGGTGAAGGAAATGAAAGGGGCTGTGACCCGATTGGGGGGGGGGGGGGGGAACCGGGGGCTCCCTCCCTCCTTTCTCACCCCCCCGGAAAGAAGTGGAGGGGGGCTGTGAGCTGGCGGGTGGGGGTAAGGGATCCCCCAAATCCCCCCCGAAAGGAAATGGAGCTGTGAATGAAGGGGGGGGTAGGGGATCCCCCCCTCCCTTCTCACCCCAAATTACCCCCGCCCCCCTCCAGGAAATGGAAGGGGGGGCTATAAATGGGGGGCCCCCCCTCTCGTCTCCTCTCCCCCTCCCACTGCCGGGAAGGAAAGGGGTGGCGGAGGGTAGGGGTTCCCCCTCCCTTCTCACCCCAAATTCCCCTCCGGAAAGAAGCGGAGGGGCCTTTAAATGGGGTGAGGGGGTATAAGGGCTTCCCCCCTCCCTTCTTACCCCCCCGCACCCCCACCTGCTTTGGGGGGGGGCCCGCTCCTCCTTCTCCCTCTTGCTCTTTGTCGGGGGGGGGGAGGGGAGGGGATGTTATTTGGGGGGGGGGGGGGGGCTCCCACAAATCCCACCCTTTTGCACGACAAGGGCCGACTCCATCCTTCCCCCCCCGCTCCCCCGACTCCATCCCTCTCTCTCCATCAACCCCCCCTTTTTTTTTTACCCCCCCCTCATTATTCCCAGCGAACAATGGGCTCTCTGTCTGCTCCCAGCAAACCACGTGGATCCGCCTGCTTTCTCCTTTTTTTTTTTTAAGCCCCCCCCCAATCCTTTTTCCCCTCCTCCCACCCCTCCATCCCTTGTGCCCCCCCTTACTCCCCCCCCCCCAAAAAAAAAAAAAAAATCCAAACCTGCTTTTAGGGCGAAGGGTGCAGCATAAACTTGGGGCCTCTGCACTATTTTTGGTGTTTCCTGTTGCAGAATTTAAAAAAAAAAAAAAAAAAGGTGATTTCTTGTCTCCTTTTTCCCTTTCCTTCCCCCCCCCCACTCCGCCCCCCCCAGCGCCCACCCACCAGATGCACTCAAAATGTAAATACGAGCCGCCCGGCCCAACGCTGCAACACAAAACAGAAACACATGTAAAGGCAGGAAAAGGGGGGGTCAAAAAAACCCCCCATCTTCCTTTGGAGAGGAAGAGGCTGCGAGAGCCGTTTGGGGCAGAGAGCTCCATCTCCAGGCTGGGAAGACTCGGGGAAAGCAGAGGGATCCCCTCCTGCGCGGGGTGGGGGTTGGAAAGAAAAATGTACATTTTAGTGCATATTTTATACAGATTTTGCACGTATTTTATTCATATTATTGGGCTTTTTTTTTTTTTTAAAAAAAATGCATTCACTGCTCTAGTTGTAAAGGTGTTTTTTTTTTTTCCAAGAAAACCCCCCTATGTTGCAGATAATTCCCCCCAAAATGCACATTTTCTCTATTTTGTAAATAATTCCCCCCCCAAAATGCACATTTTTCTTATACGGCAAATAATACCCCTCAAAAATGCACATACTCCCTATATTTCAAATAATTCTCTCCAAAATACACACATTCCCTATATTGCAAATAATTCCCCTCAAAAAGGCACATATTGCCTTTATTGCAAATAATTCCTCCCCAAAATATACATGTTCCCTGTATTGAAAATAATTCCCCCCCAAATGCACATTTTCCCTATATCGCAAGTAATTCCCCTCCAAAATTGCACATTTTCCCTATATTGTAAATAATTCTCCTCAAACATTGCACATTTTCCCTATATTGAAAAAAATTCCCCCCCCCAAATGCACACTTTCCCTATATTGTAAATAATTCTGCCCCAAAATTTCATATTTTACCTATATTGCACATAATTCCCTTCCAAAATTGCACATTTTCCCTATATTGAAAATAATTCCCCACCCAAAATATGCACATATTGCCTTTATTGTAGAGGTTTTTTCCCAAGAAGAGAAGCGATTATTCCCTATATTGCCAAGCCTTTTATTCCCAAGAAATAATTCACATATTTCCTCTACTTCAAAGATTTTTTCCCAAGAAAAAATGCAAATATTAGAGTTTTCTCCCAAGAGAAAAGCCACGTATTCCCTATATTGGAAATAAGTACCCTCCCCAATGCCCATATTCCCTATATTTTATAAAGTTTTTCCAAAAGGAAAGTGCGCTCCTTCCCCTTAAAGCAAGATTTTTGCAGGAGCAAAGACTTCTTGAACAGGGAATTTTATTGCAGAGGGAAGAGAATTTTTCCTATAGGAGGGAAGACTAATTTGCTCTCCTTATTCCAGAATTTTTTACTCCCTTTATCGCGAAGAACCTTCCTTTAAAAACTTCATTTTTCCTGTCCCGGTGCCGTCGTGTGCAGCCACACCGGGATGTGAGGATGCATTTGGAATATGGGATGCAATTGGAATATAGAATGCAATTCCAATTTGTGATACATTTGAAATATGGGATGCAATTCCAATTTGGAATACGGGCTATAATTCGAATTTGTGATATATTTGGCCTATGTGATGAAATTTCCAGTTTGTGATGCATTTGGAATATTGGATATATTTCCAATTTGTGATGCATTTGAAATATGGGATGCAATTCAGATTTGTGATGGATTTGGAATATGGGATGTAGTTTCAATTTGTGATGGATTTGGAATATGGGATGCGATTGCACTATGGAATGCAATTCCAGTTTGTAAAGGATTTGGAATAGGGGATATAATTCCAATTTGTGATGAATTCGGAATATGGGATGCGATTCCAATTTGTGATGCATTTGGAATATGATGTGTAATTCCAGTTTGTGATGGATTTGCAGTTTGAGATAGATTTGCCATGTGGAAACCAGGGCCCATGGGATGACGGTGGGCACTGTTTTGGGCCCCCCCAAAATTCCAAACCTCTGGCAAAATCCTGGAGTTATTTAGGAAAAGTGACTTCTGTAGTGCTTTAAAAGGGATAAAAAATTCACATCTGACTTACTGAATCATCCACGGAGCATCCCGGCGCGGGAGCCTCCCGGCGCGTCGATGTTCCAGCAGGATTGAGGAGATCAAAGGTTGGATGGAGAAGACTACGGCGCGCTGTGTTCCCCTGGGAAGGCGGGAAGAGAGGCGCCACGGCCTCAAACCAGCAGCGCCCAAAAAACGCCGGCGGAACCTTGGGGTTTTAAAAAGGCTTTGGCTGATGCGGAAGAATTTGGCGGTGCTGCTGCCCCTTGCAGCCGGGATGGGTTTCGGCGTGCAGCCTGCGCAGCCGGGCCAAATTCCCCTCCCGTGTCACTCCTTGCTGCTACCCACCGTGGATTGCTCCCTGCAAATTTGGGCTATTTTTGACTAGGATCATAAAATCATGGAATCATTAAGGTTGGAAAAGACCTCTCAGCTCATGCAGTCCAACCCTCAGCCCAGCCCCACCGAGCCTGCTGAACCCTGTCCCCAAGTGCCACTTCTGAGCCCCACCAGGGATGGAGACTCCACCGCTGCCCTGGGAGCCTCTGCCAGGGCTTCACCGCTCTCTCAGTAAACACATTTTTCCCAATATCCAATCTGAACCTGCCCTGGCACAACCTGAGGCCGTTTCCTCCCATCCCATCACCTGTTCCCTGGGAGCAGAGCCCAGCACCCACCTCACCACCACCTCCTTGCCAGGAGCTGCAGAGAGCGAGGAGGTCTCCCCTCAGCCTCCTCTCCTCCACACTAAACAGCCCCAGGGCCCTCAGCCGCCCCCACAACCCCTGTTCTCCAGACCCTTCCCCAGCTCCGCTCCCTTCTCCGCACGCGCTCCAGCCCCTCCAGGGCTTTCTTGGAGTGAGGGACCCAAACTGAGCCCAGGATTCCAGGTTTGGCCTCCCCAGCGCCGAGCGCAGGGGGACGATCCCTTCCCTGCTCCTGCTGCCCCCCCAGGGCTGAGCCAAGCCAGGGTGCTGGGGGCTCCTTGGCCACCTGGGCCACCGCTGGCTCCTGTTCAGCCGCTGTTGACCAGCACCCCCAGGACCTTTCCTGCTGGTCATTTTTGAGGACGATTCTGCAGCTTTCTGTCCCAATTCTGTTAAAAATGAAAGATTAAAGTGTGACTTCGAGGAGCACGCAGGGATTTGGGTTATTTAGGGATTTTCCATGATCCTGATGGCAATGTGTTCAAATTAAACCACTGGGACCCAGCCAAATTATCCCTAAAAATGTCTTTTTCCCCCCCAAAATGCCCGCTGGGTTGTACTGGGTGGATGGGAAGATTTCAGGGTGATCTTGGCAGGTTGCATCAGGCCATGGGTTAAACTAGTTTTTCCTGGCATAGGGAAAAACTGGTCTTACCTGTTCATTCCCACGGGAGACTGGGCTGGGGAGGGGCTCACCTTGGGTAACCTTGGCCTTGCTTTGCCTTCCCCAACCCTGCGTTTGGCCATGGGGTTTGCAGCCCCTGCTGATGCTTTCGGGGTATCCCTGGGGATGCTGATATTCGGGATGCGCCTGTAGCGACTGGAAAAATGGGTTTGCATCCAAACCTGTAGCAAAAATCACCCCATTGCAGGGAGAGAGTGGCTCTGGGTGCAGCGTGGGAATGGGTGCAGTGGGATTTGCATGCTCTGCCTGCAGCCAGGGAGCAAAAAACCAGCTGGGGCATCCGGCAGGATATTTGCTGCAATAAATGCAAGTCCCTTTCCATGCTCTTTTTGGAGTCCAGCTGCACTGCTGGAGTTTTGAAGCAAGCTGCTGATGCCCTTGGAGGTGATTTATCCTACAGGTGAGGTGTACATTGAATTTTCCCAAGCATTTAGTGCGAGTGAGAGAGGCATTTAAGGTCTGGCTTGCCTCTGACTGTCAGGATCTTGCAGGGAGATGGGGCTTTAGGAAGGTTTTGCTGTCAAGAACCCTGTTTTGCAGGGAATTGCATGGCTGGGAGATGCAAAGGAAGCAAGAGGTGAGATAAAACGATGAATGCGTGCCTTGCGAGCTTGCATCTGCACGCTTTGCAAGCTTGCTGCTTCCTGCGTGCAGGTTTGTGCACCTCTGAGGGATTTTCTGTTGGGAAAACCGGCAAGCAGAACCAGCCCAGTTGCTTTCCTGCACCATTCCCTGAGAGGTCCAGCATCTTCTAGCAATGCCACGATGCCACGGACATCCAATTTTGCTGCCTCCCTCTAAGGTCTTCCCAAATAAACCTCTGGAGATGTTGGTGCACTTGTTGGAGAAGCTGTCCCAGTGCCTTCCCAGGGAGGGTGCCAGCAGAGGGCATCTCTGGACTGGCTCCATCATCCCATTTAGACAGATGTCTAGAGATAAATATCTCTATATACAAATGAAATGGTTTTATTTAAATAAACACCCTCCTCCCATGCACGTCGCTACTACCTTGTATCTTATACAAGCACACACGGTGCGTTCACACAGGTATTAAAATGCCGAATATTTAAAGTACCTTGAAAAGCCTCTCTTCACGCCCGTAAAAACAGGTTTATTGAGTTCCTGTTACATATTGTAAAGCTTTATGGGGAGGGCGTAAATCTGAACAGGGAGGGGTTTTAATTCTTTCTGCTGCTTTCCTTGGTTTTGGCATTTTAACCCAGGCACAGGTGGCCCTTGCAGGGGGTGGTGCAGGATGAGGCCGGTTGGGCCCAATCAGCATCACTGGGAGAGAAGGAGGCAGCTGCTTATTTAAGGGCTGAGCATGAGTGCAAGATCTTTGCTTGCCCGAATATCCTGTGGGTCCTTTCCTGAAGGGATGAAAGCCTGGATCTCCGATGCAAACCCTTCAGGATTAAATCACTGTGACTGCGGGTGGGTGACCCCCATCCTGCACTGAGCATCCCCAGTCCTTTATGGGTGATTAAAGCCAGGGTGCTGGAGTTGATGGACTTGTTTTGGTTAAGTGGAGGTTGCCCCACAGGCAAGCACAAGGTGCATGGAATCGCTTCCAAGCAAGGAGTTGGAAAAGCATTCTTAACCCTTGCAGATGTTTGCATTCCTGCTGCAAAAAATGCAGACCAGTGCCTTGCAAGGAGGGGTTGGGGAGCTCTTGGCTGGATGCTGCATTTGGGAGCTCCCTTGGCTCGCAGGGGAGGTGACCTGCAGAGTGATTATTTACTTTTAATTTATTTTTATTCCATTTATTTTTGGGGGTTGTTTCAGCTCCCAGCACTCCAGGGTGGCCCAGCCCTACTGATGCCAGCACCCAGCCCCGCCTGAGTCAGTGCTGCCGGCGCACTGGGCACCGCACCGGTGCCAACACGCCGGCCACGAGCAAGTGAATCTCTCCTTGCTCCCTCTCTTTTTAGTGAGCGTGGGGTGAGTTTTGGGAGCTGGGGGCACCCTGTGGGTGCTGGGGAGGTTAATATTGTGGGGTGCCTTGCTGCATTATTGCAGAGGGGTTTGCAATGCTGGGAGGGGCTCTTGATCAGGGAGTGAGGGACAGGACGAGAGGGAAGAGTTTTCAGCTGCAAGAGGGGAGATTGAGATGAGATCTTGGGGAGAAATGTTTTGCTGTGAGGGTGGGGAGGCCCTGGCCCAGGGTGCCCAGAGCAGTGGTGGCTGCCCCATCCCTGGAGGTGTTCCAGGCCAGGTTGGATGGGGCTTGGAGCCCCCTGATGCAGTGGGAGGTGTCCCTGCCCATGGCAGGGAGTGGCACTGGGTGGGCTTTGAGGTCCCTTGAAGTCCCCCAAGACCTTTCTGCTCGGTGCTGTGTGCACCCCGCGACTGCGTTTCTGTGCAGCTGACACAAAGGAAAACACGAGGATCCCGCGGAGGGGCGGGTGCTGTGGGTGCTCTCCCTTCTCTCTTTGCAAAGCTGGTTCTGGGTGCAATAAGCCCTCGCTGTGAAGTTTCTGGGGTGGGCAATGGGGTTGAGTCACGGTTGAAATGCAAGCTGAAAAACCAGAAAAATGACTTTAATTTCCATGATTGCTACTTTTGCTGTTACCCAGCCCCCCCCGAAAACGTGTGGAAGGTCCCCCTGTTCCAAATATCGGGACAGCAGGGATAAAGTCCTCTCCACCAGCACCTGTTCCCTCACACGTGCAGGGCTCAGCACCTCCGTGGGCAGCAGTTCCTGCTGCTTCCCAAAGGAAAAGGTGGGCTTTTTGGCTGTCTGCGAGTCATCTGAAGGGCACTGGGATATTTTCTTTTGCCGGGCTCGTTGGGCTGGTTTTGAGCTGGAATAAACCTGGCAGCTATTTGGTTTGTTTGCAAGGGGTGTTTTCCGGCAGGGCTGGGCGGCAGCTGGGGTGTGCCGGCAGGTAACGCCGTGACAGCAGCAGCAAACTCCTTCCCAGAGAGGAAAACACAGCCCCAAACACCCATGAAATAGGTAAGACAGGTGAAATTCGGAGTGAGGATATCACATTTAAATAAATGCATGCGCGGGGTGGTCCTTGCACTGCTTTAATTTGTCTTTTTTTTTTTGCTGTATGCTGTATTTTTGAAGGGTTTTAGGGCCTGAAAAGCTGGTAAGGGGGAAAATACCCTTGAATGGGGATGTGGAATGGTGTTTTGGGACTGTTTGCCCGGCAGCTGGTGCCTTGGATGTAAAATATCCTGGAGAAAATTCTCTTTGCTTGGAAATTTCCGAAGTTCCCGCTGCAAATCCAGGGCTGTTTTTGCACGGGCGATGCTCTTGGCAGCGAGAGGGTTAACCAGTCGCCTCGGCCCCCAGGGGGTTAAAAAGGCAAGGAGGGGGACAAACCCTGCTGGGGGGGGGGTATTTATTAGGATAGGGAACACCAGGGGTGTAAATCAGAGCTGCTTGGGAAGAAGAAGAAGAAGAGGAGGGGGGGAGATGCTGCCCAAAATCCCGGCATCCCTCGCTGCAGCCGCTGGACCGCGGCTCCCATCTGGCTGCGAGCCCTCGGCCACTGGGATCTGGGGGTGCTGGGGTGGGGTGGGGGGGTGCCAGCTGAGTGTACCCCCCCTGGGTCCCCCATTGTGGGTGACGCTGGCCTTGAGTCCCAGCGGGTTAGGGGTTGTTTTCCGCCATCGCCTCCCTGCTGGGGGCCTGCTCGGCCGATGCGGATACAAAGCCGGAGGAGACGCGGCCTTCCCAGGTCAGCAAACCCCATCTCCCCTCCCTCCTTGCCCATAAATCCATATATAAATATATATCTCTCTCTCATAAATATATATCTCTGTATATAAAATACATACCTATAGGCTGTCGCATCCTCTTGCAGGGGGACGAGGTCACCCCTTCGCTCCACGCTGCTGCCAGCGATCGCGGCTTTTGTTACATCAATTTTATCTATTTTTAATTACAGGGGCAAAAAGAAGCAGCGATGGGGAGGGAGGAGGTGGGCATCGCTGCGTTGAGCTTAATTCCACACCCGTTCTTAGGCTTTTTCACCCCATTTTTCTTGCAAGCTCTGCGAAGGTTGCAAATCCCTCCTGGTTTTTTCCCTGCTGGGATTTGCTGCACCTGCAGGAAAACGCAATTTTAGGGGGCTGAGAGCTTCCCCAGGGCTGATTTTGAAAATAGAGGTAATTTTCTCCCAAATGATGCTTTTTAATGCTGCGTTTGGACGTTGATTGCATTGGGGGGTGCAGGGTGGCATGGGGGGTGCAGGCTCCATGCACGCTGCGAGGGTTGCAAAGGGGCTGAATTCACTCTCAGATTTTTCCTCTCTCCGTTTGCACCAATTTATTGATTTTTTTTGGAACGCTTTAAGGGTGTTTTAGCAAAATGTCAGCTTGCAAAAAGCAGGGTTTGTCACCAAAATAGTGAATTAATACATCCAAGGGCTGAAAACCCCCAGTATTTTATGGGTGCTTGAGTAAGGGCTTGCAAAACAAGGAGAGAAATTAAGAATATAGGAGAGGGTAGCCTCAAATTTATCGGTGTCATCACCCGACAGCTGATTTTTCGGTCTCTTTTCAGCCAAAATAAGGTCAGCCCAGAGCATCAACAGGAGGAAAAAATGACTTGTAAATGATTGGAGAGGTTTTAATTTGGAGCTCTGCGAGAAAACGAACCCCAAAATTGTTGGGAATTTTGAGCTGGAAACAAAAATAAGGAAACCTCCCTCATTTTTCTGTTTTGTTTTGTTTTGTTTTTTTTTTCTTTCCTTGTTATTCCTGATGCAAATTCTTTTCCCTTTAGATTTCTTCCGGGGTAGTTTCACAACAAGTGAACTTTGCAATTGTTTTGCAAAGCACTGAATGGCAGAGATTGGGATAAACATGAAATTGGGAAAGTTTTTGGCAATAAATAAGAATTTTTTGTTGCTTTTTGGGTCTCTGTGAGAAATACTTGTGCGGTAATATTTTTTTTTAAAAAAATGTGTCATAATTCTGATTTTTTTACCTATTTTCCCCCTTTTATTTCTCTGCATTTGCATTTGCCATGGCGTGAGCTGGATGGGGGCTGGATTTTTTCCGGTTCGTCGGCGATGAAAAGGAAAATAAAAAGGAAAACAGCGGCAGTTTTCCAGGTCTTGGGTTTTTAGCTGGAATATTTGCAAGATATTAACCCAGAAGAGCTGTTTTGAGGTGAAAAAAGGGAAACACCATGTTCAGAAAGAGTTTTTTCTACAAGATATCCCTTTTGGCAAGAGTTTATTTAAAATAATGACAAAATTGCCTTAAATCTTGAGGGTTTTTTCGGGGGGAAAATCCCTCTTTTGGCTTTTTTATGGGAAAGCCTTTTTTTTATGTTTTGGAGAAAATCTGCACCTTTTTGCTATCATTTAATTCTCGCTTCTCACCAAGCTGCACCTTTTTGCCGCCACCGCTGCCACCAACCGCATCAAACACCCAACCTGGGGAAATCTGGATGCCATGGAATAATTTTTCTTCCTTGGAGCCTTCATTCCTGCATTGGTGCCTTCAAACCTCTGCAATTAATTCCTTGGAAAACTGGGATCTAAACCACTCTGCCCTCAAAACACTGGTAACGCGCCGCACAAACTCAAGTGGGACTGGGGAAAAACCTCACCCTGCAGCAAATATTTACTGATTTTTACAAAATATCGTTTTAAAGAATTGAGGTTTGGGTGAGGAATCATCCCTGCTCTGCTTGGGGAATTCCTTTGCTCTCCCTGGCCCTGTGGCCCATTTTGGAATCCCCAACATAAGGAGATGGAGCTGTTGGAGCGGGTCCAGAGGAGGCCACGGAGATGATCCCAGGGCTGGAGCACCTCCTGTGTGAGGACAGGCTGAGAGTTGGGGTTGTTCAGTCTGGAGAGGAGAAGGCTCTGGGGAGACCTTAGAGCAGCTCCCAGGGCTGAAAGGGGCTCCAGGAAAGCTTTTTCCAAGGACCTGGAGCGACAGGACAAGGGGGAACGGCTTTAAATTGGAAGGCGGAAGGTTTAGATTGGACATTGGGAAGAAATTCTTCACGCTGAGGGTGGGGAGGCCCTGGCCCAGGTTGCCCAGAGCAGTGGTGGCTGCCCCATCCCTGGAGGTGTTCCAGGCCAGGTTGGATGGGGCTTGGAGCCCCCTGACCCAGTGGGAGGTGTCCCTGCCCATGGCAGGGGGTGGCACTGGGTGGGCTTTGAGGTCCCTTCTGACCCAAACCATTCTATGAGTCCATGAATTAATTCAATTTATTGGCCAAGGTGATGGTGGGAGATCATCCAGGTGGTGGAATAAGCCTTGGAACTGCGTTTGGGATTTGAATTTGTCAGAATTAATAAGGAATCAAAGAAAACTCTTGGGAGACAAAAGCTTTGTCTTATTTCTACTCCCCCATCCCTTATAAATAGGGCTGGGGTTATTTATAAGGAGGGATTAACGTGGCGGGGATGTGGAGAGGAGCAGCAGGGATTCCCAGGGTAAATCCTGACTGCATCCCTGCTGTGATAGTGTGGATTTTTCTTGACAAACCCCTATATTTAAGCCAAAAAGAGGTGGGATGGGGGGAGGATGCTGGAAGCAGGGATGGGTCCCTTGGGGCTGGCAGCCGTCCCTGCCAGCTGGGACCTGTCGCTCTGGCGCGGTGGCTAAAAATAACCCAAATCAAGGCAAATAGTTGCCAGCTTGCGAGGCAAAGGGTCGGGCTGGCTCGAGCAGATGGCCCTGCTTTTCTGCCTTTATTTATATCGAGCTCTATTTATTTTTCCTCCCTGTGTTGGGAGGGAGATGGGGCTGAACTGCGATGCTGCCTCGTTTGCTGGCGGCGAGGTGAGGACCCAGCAGCTCCTGCAGGCTTTAAATCCAGTTTCCAAGGATGATATCGCATCCCTACGTCTTTCTTGGATTACAGCACATCCCTACAACCCTCTTGGATTATTCTACATCCCTTTTTTTGCTGTCTTTATCTGGTTTGGGGGGCATCTTCTTGGAGGGGCAGCTCTTCCCCATCACATTTTCCCCTATCCCTTGGGATGTATTTTACCACTGGGATGCTTTTTGCTACCAGGATGCATTTGCTACTGGGATGTTCCTACCCCTGTTAGGAATTTTGCTATGAAAAATGATGCAAAAGAACTCCTTTCTTGTAGTTTAGCCAGCCCAAATTAAAGATCGTGATGGGTTGTTTTGGAGAGCTGGTCATTCTCCTCGTGCTCACAGCCGGAAAACTACCCAGCCCTGGGACAAACGAGGCTGATGGGAGCTTATGTCAACTGTCAAAATGGGAAGTGACCTTCTCCTGCCCTGCTGGTGGGATAAAATCTGAACTGAGCTCCAGAGTCTGACTCTGCATCATCCTCCCACTCCCCTCTCTGAATGCAGAAGCCGTTAGGTTGCTGGAAGGGTGAAGCAAACCAGTAAGCAAACTGGTTTCTGGATATAAAACAGCTGCTGTGTTTATTTTACCCGGGTTTTATATTTTGTTTAACTTGTTTTGTGGGTTTTTTTGGAGGCATTGCTGTAAAAATAGGGCTTTTTTTTTCACTCCGTGGTCCTCAGCTCTGTCGCATCTCCT
This sequence comes from Neomorphus geoffroyi, assembly GCA_033558235.1. Taxonomy (NCBI): domain Eukaryota; kingdom Metazoa; phylum Chordata; class Aves; order Cuculiformes; family Neomorphidae; genus Neomorphus; species Neomorphus geoffroyi. The sequence continues at coordinate 1,719,507 of JAUMJM010000075.1, read as the reverse complement.
GGTGGGCTGCTTTATCGTGGATTTATGGCTTGGTTGGCATCGCATCTGTAGGGATAAAAACCCGGAGCTTGCGAAAGGGGAGAAAGAAGGGACTCGCCTGCTCCCATGCTAATGGGAAGCAGATTAGGTGACATCTGAGAGCAGCCCTGGCTGCCAAGTGCTTTCTGTTTGAGGGCCAGGAAGAGAGTTCAAGGAGGACAAATAAGTGTCCCTGGATCCTTCTCCCAAATAAATGCCCATTAATGTGTTTATGGAAGCAACAGACTTCTCGCAAAAGTGGCTGGAAGAGGATATTTGCAGCGGTAACGCAGATCAAGGAGGGGGAGAAGAGGGTTATTTTTCTTTTATGCTGGGAAAAGGTTGGATGGGTTTTAGCTGGGTGCTCTGGGGAGGTGTTTGCAGGGTGACGGGGTTGGTGTTGCTGAGCACTTTGGGGTTGCAGCATCAGCTTGTGGTGTGATTGCAGGGGGTTTATAGCTCATTTTCCAGGCATAAAGGCAAGTCTGGAATGGGGTCCCAGACCTCAGCTCCTTCCTGTTGTTCTCTAGACCTCTCTCTACACCTGTATGTGGCCCTGGAGCTGCAAACCCACGCGAGGCAATTGCACCCACGCTGCAGCTCAAAGGGGTTTTGGTGTAGGAGGAATAAATAGATCCTGGTTTTTGGAAACATCCTGGGTCAGTACACCCCCTCTATCCACCTCCCAGGGGAAATGAGGGTTAAAGTGAGGGAGAAATGGTGGCTGGAGGAGTCTTGGCTCTTTGGAGCGGAGCGGTGGCATCCGTCGTGCACCGGTTGCTGCTTCCAGCAGGACTGAATTAGCTGAGTTTGGCCCCATTGTGCTCCTTGCAGCCTCTCGGGTGTCGTTTCTCTCTGCTGGGTTGTCCCTTGGGCATGGGGGTCCCCGTTCCGTCCTTCCTCTTCCTCTTGGCGACCTTTCAGGGCGTCGTGCTGGGCGTCTCTGGTTACCAGAGCGGATGAGCCATCGATCGCAAGGAGGATGCTTGGCGCTTCCCACGCTCCGAGACCTTCAAGCCTGATGCTTGGAGCTGGATTTGCTGTGTATGGGATAACTGTGCCGTGCACGGAGTGGATTTACCGTGCAGGAGCTGGATTTGCTGTGCAAACTGGGACCTGGGAGCAGCTTTTCTGCTTCCTAGCAAGGTTCTGTAGCAGCCGGAGCTGGATCCATCACACCTGGGGTCTCCCTACATGCTCTCCTCTCCCAGGTGGATCTGGGGGTTGATCTCCCCTCTCAATCCCTTTCTCCCCTTCTCCTGCAGGAAAGCCTCGGGGAAGGGCCCAGGTGGAGCATCCCGACCCCTTGTGCCATGGCTTCCTCTGAGCTGCCCCCCCACCCTGCAGTAGGTACTGTCAGCCGGGATTTTTTTAAGGGGGGGGGGAGGGGGTGACACCCAGCCTTGTGCAGGAAGGAGGGGTTCATCATCTGGGGGCATTCTCTGCATCCCCATCGGAGCCTTTCAGGGTGATGAAAGCACAAAAAGCATCTTGCAGTTTTTGAGGAGTGATGTTCCCTTCTGCCCCCCTCCCCCCCCGCATCCCTTCTGCCCCCCTCCCCCCCCCGCATCCCTTCTGCCCCCCTCCCCCCCCGCATCCCTTCTGCCCCCCCCTCCTGCATCCCTTCTGCCCCCCACCCCCGCATCCCTTTGCCCCCCCAGCATCCCTTGCCATCTGTCCCTCCATCCCTGCTGGGGCACAGCAGCACTGCAAGGGGACACCAAATGACAAGGGCCCTGCTCGCAGGTGACCATCTCCCCCTGGAGCCCCCCAGCCCTCTGCCCCACGGGGAGGACGACCTCGGCGAAGCCTTTGACTTTGAGGACAGCGAGGAAGACGAGGAGGAGGAGGAAGAAGACTCAGCGGTTGAGCCGAGCGGTGAAGCGGTCCTCAAGGCACCTCCTCGCCGGCGGCGAGCTGCCAGCTCTGGTGTTGGTGAGGAGGGCAGGCAGGGGGTCCCCTATGTCCCCACCTTTGGGTGCTCAGGGTGGCATTACTGCAAACTTGGGTGCCAACACCATTTCTCTTTCCTCTTTGCAGATGGGCTGGTACCGGAGACCCAGGAAGGGTACGTGGGGTTTTGGGGGAGGTTTGGGGGTGGTTTGAGTGCCTTGAAGGGCAGACACAGCTTTGGGGTCTGTGTGCCCCTCTATTTGCCATGTTGCAGCCTGGCATTGTGCCTCAGTTGCCCCATCTTCTCCCCATTGCTTGCAAAAGGAGCTGCAAGCAGGAGAGCCCCAGGGTTTTGGGGTGCCCCCTGCAGCCCTGGAGATCTGGGGGGGCTTTGGGTACCATGGGGGGGATCTATGATTAACTGGATGGTGGGGGCTTCCTCCAGCCTTATGTTGAGGAAAGCCCCTGGGATGGGTGTTGAGGGGGGCTGGTGTTTGCCCTGCCTGCAGATTTGGGGGGAAAGATGCAAATTTGGCTGCAAGGAGAGTTTGTTGCCCTGGCAGAGAACGCAGGGGGGCAGGACCACCACCAGGGGTGGGTTCTCTGTGCGCCGATGCTGGTGCATCCTCCTGTCTTCCAGCACCATACATTCTGAGGCTAAAAAAGGCCATTTTGGGGTCTTTCATACTGTGGCCCTAAAACCTGGGTCCCCCCCAAATTCATGAAGAGGCAGATGTGCAATGGAGGGGGCGAGATGCAAGCTTTGATCTGCGCTTGTGAACCCCTGGCATGGGAAGGGGGGTGATGGGTGGGTTGAGGGGTCTGAGTGCACCCCATCCTGGGGGACTCGCACCCCATCCTGGGGGATTTGCACCCCGGGATGCTCACTGACCCCCTTTCCCACAGGCTGCCAGTGGGAGTGAGCAATGGGGAGGCTGGTGGAGCCCCCCACATCCGTACCCAGACTTGGAAGAGGGAAAGCATCTGCCGAGGTGGGTTAAAATGCTTGGAGAAAAATCCCTGCCAAGGCTTGGAAGGGTTTCTCCATGCTGGCTCGATCCTTGGGTGCTGACCTGAGTCCCTGGGTTTGTTTTTTTTTTGTCCCCCCCAAAGGAGAGCGCTTCGAGTTCCCGGCGGTGGAGGACGATGTGATCTACGATGATGTCCCCTGTGAAGCCCTCGATGCTGAGCAGGACGGTAAGGACAAAGCTTCTTCTCTTGCTTCCCCAGGGACCCTGAGCCCGTTTTCCAGCTGGGCAAACCAAGATACGCTCCGGGAAGGAGAAAATCATCCTGGAGGAGGATGTGGAGTGGGGATAACGCTGGGAAAACCGCTGGGATTTGGGAGGGATGAAGGCAGAATTGTTCCCAGAGGGTTGCAAGACCCTGAGGATGTGGGACATCTTCCGTGGGTCGCTGGAGAAGGGGGAGTTGCCTTTCTGGAAGGTAAAGGAGCCGGGGTTTGCTTGCCAGGCCCGTGCTCGGAGCGCAGCCTGATCTACGAGGAGGTGCAGCGTGGCGAGGGGCCACGGGCGGGCGAGGATCTGGGCTGGAGCTCCAGCGAGTTCGAGAGCTACAGCGAGGATTCAGGCGAGGAAACCAAGCCAGAGGCTGAGCCAGCCAAGCACCGGGCATCCTTCCAGCCCAAGGTAACACTTGAGCTTCGTATTTTTATTATTATTTCCTTTTTTTCCCCCCTGGGTTTGCTTGTACAAAGGCACCGGAGCCTCAAGCCCGGCTGCTCCCGCGGATGGCGAAGCAGAGGATGCTGTGGTCCCCGGGGTCGCCTGGTGCAAAAACCAGCATGAAATTTCAGGGGTTTCATTTCATTTTTTTTCCTTCCTTTCTCTTTATTTTCCCCTTTTTCCTTTTGCATTTTGGCATTGCTGGAGCGTGGCTGCTGCTTTTCCCCACGCTTGCTCCCTTCCCTGCTCGAGCAACGTCGGATTTTGGGAAGATGCTGCCTGTACCGTGCTGCTTTGGGATGATTTCTCCTCCTCTTTGTTTTTTGTTTTTGGCTGCTTACCTGGATCTCTTCTCTGCCTTCTCTCGCCTCCTCTGCCTCCTCCTCCCGCCTGGTTTGCTTTGGGCTCAGCTTTCTCCAGACCTGAATAGACTAAAGGAGAGATACGCCAGGACTAAGAGGGACATCCTGGCTTTAAGAGTTGGGGGGAGAGACATGCAGGAGCTGAAGCAGAAGTACGATTGGAAGGTAATGTCCCTCCTCCATCCCTTGTCCCTTGTCTCCCAAACATCCCAGAAGGGGAAAATATCCCTCCTGGAGTGTATCCAGCCTGAATTCATCTCATTTTATCCCCCAGAAGAGAAAAAAAAAATGAGTTAAGCACCTCAAAGCTGCCTCTCATGTCCATCTGTCTTGCAGCTCCCTGTCCTGCAGCTGCCCAAACCATTTGCTTTTGGGTGGTTTTTTAAGGGGCGTTTGGATGAAGCAAGGTCACCCGTGGGATAGATGGATCTGAGAAGGGTTTTTTTTCCCCTGATATGGGGTGGAAATCAGGTGGGGAAGGAGATTCTTGGGAGGTGTAGAAACTTAGTGCAAAGCCTTTCCCAACCACAAACCTTCCAGGCTGGTGCTTTATGGCTGGTTTGGGCTGGGAAGGTGGTGCCGATGTCGGCTTGGGCTAAAACCACTGTGATTTGAGATGCAAAAACCCAACAACCCTTCACCTCCCGCACTCTTGCACATGAACTCCTGGCTGCAAGGAGGGGATGGATGCACTTGCACCTCCCTTCCTTCCCTCCTCATTGCTTTTGCTGCATGGTCCTGCTTTGCCTGCACCTGCTTGCATGCAGCCGTGTCCGTACAGAGGGAGGAGATGTTGGACCGTCCTTCTTCCTCAACCTTGTGCCTCCTCTTCCTCCTCGTGGGGCTGTGTGGGAAAACGAGGATGATGCTTGGAGAGGGCATCACCAAGGGGATGGCACCACTGCATCCAGACCAGAAATAGGGGATGGTGCTGAGAGGGGATGTCCCCAAGGGGGTGACACCACTGCATCTGGACCCCAAATGAGGCCCTAGTGCTGCTTTGAGTCTCTCAGTCCCTCCCATCCCCCTGCCCAGATGACCCAGCTGATGAAAGCAGCCAAAAGCGGCACCAAGGATGGTTTGGAGAAGACCAAGATTGCGGTGATGAGGAAGGTGACGTTCCTGCACCGGAAAGAAGTGCCAGGTAAGTGGGAGAAACCCTGCCTTGTTTTTGAGTGCCAAAAAACCTTCTTCTTGAGGGTACTTTAAAAAAAATCATTATGAATCCTTACAGCTTTCAGCTTTTCCTTTTGCTGATCTGTTTTCTGTATTTTAAGCTCTTATTTCACTCTTCGCATCCCCATTCAAGCCTGCTTGCTCCTTGCTCCAAGCACCAATGTCCCTACAGGGACAGTGACCCTACCATGCCAGCACCCATGGGGTGCCCCTCTTGGACACAGAGCAGGATTTGCCCTGAAATGTGGATTTTTGGAGTGTTCTCCTAATCCTTCCACTGTCGTGTAGGGGATGGGAAGTGGAGGAGAAGGGCAGCGGAGGCGGAAAAGCAACCGCCTGCCCACTGGAGCTCAAGGGTCTCCCTGGAGCATCATGGGGGAGGTAGGATCCCGATGGATGGCCTTGTGCCTCGGCCAGGGCTGTCCAGGGGATCCAGTGTGTGTGTCCCAGCCTTGCTGCATGCCCCTGATGGTGGCTTAGCCTTGCTGGGGTGGGAGCTTAAATGCTTTTGGAGTCCTCGTGCTGAGCATAAGGTGCTGCGGAGCATCCTGTCCCAACTCTGGGAGGGCGCAGAGCATCCCGTCCTGTCACTGATACAGAACATCCCATCTCAACACTGGGATGACACAGGGCACCCTTGTCCCATTACTGGGAGGGCGCAGAGCACCCTTGTCCCATTACTGGGAGGGGCTCAGAGCACCCTTGTCCCATTACTGGGAGGGGCTCAGAGCACCCTTGTCCCATTACTGGGAGGGGCTCAGAGCACCCTTGTCCCATTACTGGGAGGGGCTCAGAGCACCCTTGTCTCATTACTGGGAGGGCTCAGAGCACCCTTGTCCCATTACTGGGAGGGCGCAGAGCATCCCGTCCCATCACTGATACAGAACATTCCATCTCATCACTGGGAAGGTGCAGGAGACCCTTGTCCCATCATTGGGAGGGCGCAAGAGCATCCTGTCCCATCACTGATGTGGAACATCCTGTCCCGTCATGGGGATGATGGTGTGGAGCATCCCCTCCCATCAAGGGGAGGACACAGAGCATCCCTGTCCTGTCACTGGTACAGAGCATCCCATCACAGGGAGATGCAGAGCATCCCTGTCCCACCACTGGGGAGGGCTCAGAGCATCCCTGTCCCACCACTGGGGAGGGCTCAGAGCATCCCTGTCCCACCACTGGGGAGGGCGCAGAGCATCCCTGTCCCACCACTGGGGAGGGCGCAGAGCATCCCTGTCCCACCACTGGGGAGGGCTCAGAGCATCCCTGTCCCACCACTGGGGAGGGCGCAGAGCATCCCTGTCCCACCACTGGGGAGGGCGCAGAGCAACCCTGTCCCATCACTGATGTGGAACATCCTGTCCCGTCATGGGGATGATGGTGTGGAGCATCCCCTCCCATCAAGGGGAGGACACAGAGCATCCGTGTCCCGTCACTGGTGCGGAGCATCCGTGTCCCGTCACTGGTGCGGAGCATCCCATCACAGGGAGATGCAGAGCATTCCGTCCCGTCACTGGGACACGGAGATGGGGAGAAGGAGCTTGCAGAGCCGGCAGCCGAGGCCAGTGAATCCTCCCTGCCAAAATTAGGGAAGGAAAAAGGTCACCCAGCCGCCAGCGCCCTCCCCTCCAGCCTGGTCCTCCCCGTTACGGGCTATTTATAGGTGACGGGGATGGGGCCGGGGTGGCCGTAGCGGGGCGTTGCGGCCATGTGGAAGAAGCGACCATCCTTGCATGGCGACGCTGCCTTGGCTCGCTCGCTGTCCTCCTCCTCCGCTGCTTCAGCCTCGGGTAAGGGGTTTCCACGCTGCGCAGCGGCCGCTCGCCTCTCACCTTCCCCATTTTCCTCTCTGTGCTGCTTTCGGCCCCTTTTTCCTCTATTTTCCCTGCTCGCACCCACCCTCAGAGCAGGGATGAGGGGCTTTTCCTCCAGCCAGGGTGGCTTTTGGGGGATAGGGACACCCTTTTTGTCCCTTCCCCACAGGGCCCTGGCTTGGTCCCTGCTCGCAGCCTGACTCACGCTGGTGTCCGGTGACAGCGGCCGGGGCTCGGGGACGGACACGCGATGCTGGGAGGACACTGGGCTCCATCTCCGCTTGCAGCTCCAAATCCAAACACATCCCCAGCCAAGCAGCTGAGGGGGCCTATGGGCTCTTTTTTAACAAAGATGTCTGAAATTGAGGGGTTTTTTGGTATTTGATTGTTTTTCCCCCTCCCAGGGGACTCGGAGGAGGAGGACACGGGTTTCCTGGAGGTCACTGTCTCCGACATGAAGCACCCACCACCAGAACTGGGCCCCATGCCCGAGGGGCTGAGCCCGCAGCAGGTCGGTATGAGGTGGGTTGGGGGGGTTGAGGGAGGGTTTGGAGGCTTCCCCTTGGTCCCATGATTGAGCAACCAAGGAAAGGACGAGTCAGCAGAAAGCGCTGCTGCCACATCAGCACTTTTGCGGTGCTTGGTGCCTCCCTTTCCCCCCTCACCCCCCCCAGTCATCGTTTTTTGGGGTGAGGACCACAGCTGAGCCCCAGCTTCGTTGCAGGTGGTACGGCGGCACATCCTGGGCTCCATCGTGCAGAGCGAGCGGAGCTACGTGGACTCCCTGAAACGCATCCTGCAGGTGGGGAACCCCCTTTTGGAGGGGAGATTTGAGGTACAAAGACGTGAGGATGCTGATGTGCTGGCATCTCCCACAGGATTACAGGAACCCGCTGATGGAGATGGAGCCGAAGGTGCTGAGCGCTAGGAAGTGCCAGGTGGTGTTTTTTCGCCTGAAGGAGATCCTGCAGTGCCACTCCATGTTCCAGATCGCCCTCGCCTCCCGTGTGGCTGAGTGGGACTCAGCGGAGAAAATCGGGGACCTCTTTGTGGCCTCGGTAGGAGGAAAACCCATGGGATCACTGCCAACCCCCCTCCCCCGAACCCCTCTCGGTGATACCAGGGAGGGGGTTGGAGGATTTAGGTGATGTAGCCCCAACCTGGGGTACCATCAGCATCCTCAGCATCACCCCAGAAATAGATGAGACCCCCTTGCCTTGCTGACCCCCCTTTTTAGGGGAGCCCCACGCCATTGTGGCTCTCCTCCTGCCCTCTCCCCAGTTCTCCAAGTCGATGGTTGTGGATGTCTACAGCGACTATGTCAACAACTTCACCACTGCCATGTCTCTCATCAAGAAGGCTTGTCTCACCAAACCTGCCTTCCTCGACTTCCTCAAGGTCAGCAGGACCCAAACATGGGTGCGTGGTGCTGCTGGTCTCCGTTGCGGGTGAAAACTCCTCTTTTTTTTGCTTTTATTTGTCCCCTTGCAGAAGAGGCAGATGGCCAGTGCTGACCGGGTCACGCTCTACGGGCTGATGGTGAAGCCCATCCAGAGGTTCCCTCAGTTCATCCTGCTCCTGCAGGTACAGGCGAGGGGTGTCTGCACCCACCTTGCTTTACACCCTATTTTTTGCATCCTGGATGCTGTGGGAAAGGGTTTAACAAGGGGATGGGTTTTTTTGGTTGTGTCCTTGGTCGGGGCTTTGGGGACCATCCCAAGGATCATCTTCCGAGCTTTGATTTCAGAGGTGCCGAAAGTGCTTCCAATCATAGCATCGTCAACAGGACTGATTTCTGGGGTGACTTTTGTCCCCCGTCTTTTCTCCCACCACAGGACATGCTGAAAAACACCCCCAAGGGCCACGCGGACCGCTTGTCCCTCCAGCTGGCCCTCACCGAGCTGGAGACATTGGCAGAGAAGCTCAATGAGCAGAAGCGTTTGGCCGACCAAGTTGCCGAAATCCAACAGCTCAGCAAGAGCATGAGCGACCGCAGCAGCCTCAACAAGGTGGGTCCTTCAGCTTCTCGTCCCCATCCTCCTGATGGAGCTGGTTGTTAAGCGTTGCACCTTCCGTGTTCCTCTCCATGTTGGGGGCTTCAGGAAGCCAGGATCTCTGTTTCTCTCCGAAAGGATGTGTTGGTCACAAGCAAATCTCGAGGCTGGCATGGGGGAACACCCAGGGCAAGTGAGGATGAGCTGCTGTCTCCTCCGCCTGATTTTGCAACCGTTGGTAGTCAAAAAATCCCTTAAATGAAGTTCTTGCGACACATCCTGGGCTGGGGACAACTGTGGTGGCTAAAACCACAGTAGGGCACCCGCCAGCTCAGCCGTGGGATTTGGGGCCAAGGGATGAAGAGAGACCTAAAAGGGGCTGCAAAGGGGCCACGTTGGTCTTTGGGGTTCTGCTCCCTTGGTGGTTGGACACCCAGGGTGCGAAGGGGTTTGTGTGGCCATCTCTGCAGAGTCAGGGCCGTGTGTGCTCCAAGCTGGAGGAAACCCCTTGAAATAAGGGAAAAGCAACCCAAATTTTGGGATCGAGAGGTTTGCAAGAGCCCTGAGGCTGAGCTCCATCCCCTCCACAGCTGCTGAGCTCAGGGCAGCGGCAGCTCCTGCTCTGCGAGACACTGACAGAGACGGTGTACGGTGACCGGGGGCAGCTCATCAAGTCGAAGGAACGGAAGGTTTTCCTCCTCAACGACATGCTGGTCTGCGCCAACATCAACTTCAAGTAGGTTTTGGTGGCCTCAAACCCCAAAATCACTTTGCAAAACACCAATGTAGTGACCTTCCCCCTTCCCCACCTCAGTTTTGGGTTGAGTGGGTTCTGCTAGATCTAACCCAAAGACTTTTAAAACCACCCCTTCTTGTTTAGGAGGGGAAATTCACCTGGTTTGGAGTTGCTTTGCCCCTACTTTTGCCCTGACTCCATGCAAAGCCTTCATCCCCCGGAGCTGTGGGGTCCCTGAGCTGGTGCGGGGTCTGGGAACCTGCTGGGACCTCAGGGGCTTGGTGGAGGTTGATGATGCAAAGGGGAAAACTCACTTTGGACATCCCATAATACCTCTTTATCCATCATTTTCCCCCTTTTCCAGGCCAGTGAACCCAGGGTAGGTGTCAAGCGTGGTCTGCTGTGGTTGCGTGCCCCGTGTTTGGGGGTGCAGGCATGCCCCGGTGCACGGCGTGGGGTTGCAAATGGGGGCTCAGCTTGCAAAACGCGTTTTCTGAGGGCTTGAAGGGCGACCCATGGCACCTCCTGATTTATTTACATCTATTTTTTGTGTCTTCCCTTGCCAGAGGCCAGCTGGAAATTAGCAGCCTGGTGCCCCTGGGTCCCAAATACGTGGTGAAGTGGAGCACAGCCCTCCCGCAGGTACAGGTGGTTGAGGTGGGGCAGGAGAGCGGTGCCTATGACAAGGACAACGTTGTCATCCACAATGCTGGTGCCAAGAAGCACGCACCGACCGGGCAGGCTTCGCACAGTGAGCGAATCTCTTGATTCCACGTTGGGCTGGTTTTGGTGTGGTGGGATGGGATGGAGCATCCTCCATGGACTTTGTTTCTCCATTTCTCCACCCAAGATAAAGTCTACCTGGGGCCACCACGGCTCTTCCAGGAGCTGCAGGACCTGCAGAAGGACCTGGCGGTGGTGGAGCAGATCACCCTTCTCATCAGCACCTTGCATGGCACCTACCAGGTACCTCTGTGCCAAAGCACGGTCTCACTCATGATTTGGGTAGAATCAACCTTGGGTGCTTTGCAATAACCATGCGGTTCCTCAGGACCGCAGGACACCTCCACCTCCAGTGCCTCGCAGATTAAATCTGGGGGTGGTTCAGGCTTGTTTTGAAGGTGCTTCCATGGTTTATGGCTCTCCCCCCAGAACCTGAACATGACGGTGGCCCAGGACTGGTGCTTGGCCCTGCAAAGGATGATGAAGGTGAAGGAGGAGGAGATTCACTCCGCCAACAAGTGCCGCCTCCGTCTCCTGCTGCCTGGAAAACCAGACAAGTGAGTTTGCAGATTGTGGGTGGGCTCCTTCCCACCCCAGGGGGGAGGAGGAGGAGGAGGCTGAAGATCAACCTGGTGATGCTTTCCCTATGCAGGTCTGGCCGCCCCATCAGTGTCATGGTGGTCTTCATCACTCCAAACCCTCTGAGCAAGATCTCCTGGGTGAACCGACTGCACTTGGCCAAGATAGGACTGCGTGAGTAGCCCTGTGGCGTGTTTCTTGTCATCACCCTTGCTTTGGAAAACCAAATTTGGGAGCGGAAAGAGGATGTGCTTTGTTCTGAGCATCCTGACATGAAACAGAGCAGGGAAAGAAATCAGACCAAGGTGATGGAGAACATTTTGAGGGTTTGCACACTGGAAGTGATGGTAATTGGTAATTTTGGCTTGAGTTCCGGAGTTCTCAGCACAGGAGGGACCTGGAGCTGTTGGAGTGAGTCCAGAGGAGGCCACAGAGATGATCCAAAGGCTGGAGCTCCTCTGCTGTGAGGCCACACTGAGAGTTGGGGTTGTTCAGCCTGGAGAGGAGAAGGCTCTGGGGAGACCTTAGAGCAGCTCCCAGGACTGAAAGGGGCTCCAGGAAAGCTGGGGAGGGGCTTTTTTCAAGGGCTTGTAGTGACAGGACAAGGGGGAATAGTTTTAAATTGGAAGGGGGAAGGGTTAGATTGGACATTGGGAAGAAATTTTTCACAGTGAGGGTGGGGGGGCCCTGGCCCAGGTTGTCCAGAGCAGTGGTGGCTGCCCCATCCCTGGAGGTGTTCCAGGCCAGGTTGGATGGGGCTTGGAGCCCCCTGATGCAGTGGGAGGTGTCCCTGCCCATGGCAGGGGGTGGCACTGGGTGGGCTTTGAGGTCCTTTCCAACCCAAACCATTCCATGATGAAATGCTTTCGTTTTGCTGCTCTCGGGTGGTATCTCCAGGTTGGTGTCATGGGGTGATGGATTTCTATTGGCTTTTTTCCCAACGGTGTCAGGACTGACCCATTTTCCTTGAAAGGGGATGAAAAGCAAGGGAGGAGCCACCTCTCCTGCAACTTCCCTTCCCCAATCCCCACTGAACTCCAAAAGATGCTGCAGCCAAAAAAAAAAAAAAAAAGAGAAAAAGTTTAATGGAAGAAAGAAAAAAAAAAAAAAAAATCACTTGAAATCCTATTTGAGTGCTCGGATTCCCCCGGGGTTGGAATGATTTTTGATTCTCTTGTTTTGAGCAGTTTATATTTTTTTCTAATCTGGGATGCCTAGGGGATAATCCTGTATCCCTGAGTCAGAAATGAAAACACATTAAAGCCTAATGTGAAGAAACACATTAGGATATTTCCCCCCCTCCTCGTTCTTTGTGTGTTGTTTGGGTTTGGGGGGGGGGGTTTGCTGCTGCTCGAGGTGATTTCTTGGCTGCGCGCTGCAGTGAGGCGCAGTAGTTTGGAGGAAAGGGGTAAGATGTGCCCCTCATCCACTCGTGATGGTGGTTTGGGGTTGGAGATGAGAGCCCTGCACCCCAAATTACTGATTTTGGGGTACTATTGGGAAAGGGAGAGATGAGGGAGGTGTTGACCGTCCTTGATCTCCTCTGCTAACCACAGGGGAGGAGAACCAGCCGGGCTGGCTCTGTCCCGATGAAGACAAGAAAAGCAAAGCTCCTTTCTGGTGCCCCATCCTCTCCTGCCACATGCCTGCCTTCTCCTCCAAAGCCCTTGATCTGCAGGTAAAAGTGTTGGTCAACCTCTTCTCCACCTCCTCATACCTCCTTCCCCTTTACCTCCATGTTTTTGGGAGAATAAAAACAAAAATCCCGTGGTGGATGGGCTGGACAAGCTGGTTATAAAGGTAGAAAATCAGACTCATGGCATCATTAAGGCTGGAAAAGATCTCAAAGATCATCAAGTCCAACCATCAGTCCAACCCCGCCGTGATGACTAAACCATGTCCCAAAGTGCAATCCGTCCTGGAAAATGGAAAATACCAGCTGAGCTTTGGTTGGCTCCCAAATTTTGGGGCGTTCCTTGATAACCCTGCGTGTGTTGGAGTGATCTGGGGGTGTTAACCCCACCCTGTACCCCGGTCTCTCCCACAGCTCGGCGCCGCGGTGCACAACCCCGTGCAGTCCTCGCTGCTGGGCTTCTCCGCCGTCAGCACCTCGCTGCCGCAGGGCTACCTCTGGGTGAGCAAACCAACCCCAAAACGGGGCAAAACCTGCCAGCTTTGGGTCTTGCTGTGTTCAGAGCCCCTCCCCAGTGCTTGTGGTTGGTGCTAACACCCATTGTCTGGTCCCTGCAGGTTGGGGGGGGACAGGAAGGAGCAGGGGGGCAGGTGGAGATCTTCTCCCTCAATCGCGCCGTGCCACGGACGGTGAAGTCCTTCCCGGTGGCTTCCCCGGTGCTGTGCATGGAGTACATCCCCGAGGCAAGTGAGGGGGATCCAACAGGCACCCAGGAGCCCCGACCGACCACCGACCAGCCCTGCGTATCCCCGCACCCCACCGTGTGCTTGGGGTTGCAGGATGGCAGGTGAGTCCAAGTCTTCTGGATCCGTCCTTTGGTGCAACCACCAGCACCGAGCCTCGAAGACTTGGCACATCCTCCTGCATCTCCTCACTGTTTCCTCCGCAGCATCGTGGTCTACGGCAGCGTGGACACGGGCACACAGTGCTTGCTGACCTGCAAGAGCCTGGGCATGCAGCCAGTCCTCTGCTTGAAGCACAGCCCCGAGTACCTGTTTGCGGGGCTGCAGGATGGGACCGTGGCCGCCTACCCCAGAAGCAACGGTGAGGGCACCCCTGTGCGTGATTTTGGATGGGCTTTTTGGTGGCACACCCCAAAAATCAATGAGCAGTGAGTCCTCCAAGACAGTGAGATGTTCTGCATGCTAAAATGGTGATAAAAGCACCATTTACTCATATTTGTGCTGTGAGGACAGGCTGGGAGTTGGGGTTGTTCAGGTGGAGAGGAGAAGGCTCTGGGGAGACCTTAGAGCAGCTCCCAGGACTGAAAGGGGCTCCAGGAAAGCTGGGGAGGGGGTTTTACCAAGGGCCTGGAGAGATGGGATGAGGGAAAATGGCTTTAAATTGGAAGGGGGAAGGTTAGGATTGGACATTAGGAAGAAATTCTCCATGCTGAGGGTGGGGAGGCCCTGGCCCAGGGTGCCCAGAGCAGTGGTGGCTGCCCCATCCCTGGAGGTGTTCCAGGCCAGGTTGGATGGGGCTTGGAGCCCCCTGACCCAGTGGGAGGTGTCCCTGCCCATGGCAGGGGGTGGTACTGGATGGGCTCTGAGGTCCCTTCCGACCCAGCCCATGCCAAGATGCTGTGATCCTTTTTCCCCCGTGATTTCATCGTCACCCTTGCAGCCTGGGGAGAGGGGGAAAGGTATTGATTTATGTTGACATAGAGCAAGAGGGACTCGGTTTGGGGAAAACGTGGAAAATGGAGAGGGGTTGATGCCACAGCAAAGGGTTTTCTTGGGGGACGTGGGAAGAATCATGGAAGTATAGAACGTCCTGAGCTGGAAGCACCCCACAAGGATCATCAAATCCAACTCCTGTCCCAACGTTGGGATGCACAAAGATCCTGTAGAGCTTTTGGCTTCCGAAACTCACCTTTTTGTGCTACAAACCGGGCTAATCCCCTCCAAACCTGATTCACACAAGAGCTCCCTCCTTTATCAGCTTGGGTTTGGGGTTTACATTCCCTGGCTCCAGCGGAGGGCAGGGCTGCAGCTTGCGGGGAGCCTTCCTTGCGAGGGACTCCTCGCCTGAGCCCTTAAATACCTTCATTCCATCGCTAGAGGGTAGGAAAGAGCCTCAAATAATGCCTTGCATTGGCCTATTTTTGAACAAACCCCCTTATCTGCTCTAAGATAACCTCAGCAAGCAGCAGCCAGGCCAGCCCGCAGCCAGTAAAGCCATTTAAATCACATTTTTGGGGCTCAGCGCATCCCCTTTCCCATCTTCTAGCAGCTCTGCAAGGCAATTAATAAAGTGGCTTTAATTTAATCTCGATAGCATAGATGAATATTAGAGGTAACAAGTTGCTGGCAGGGCTGCGGGGTAGGGGTTTTTAATCTTAGCTCCATCTTTTTGGAAAGAAAAAGCTTTCCTAAAATAGCTCGATTTCACGTCAAAATTAGGATTTGCTGAAAGGCAGCTCGGTTGCAAACTCCAGGTGACGGGAGCAGAGGTCTGGGTGCCCGGAGGGCTCTTTTATCCCTCAGATCTTGTGGTTTCACGTAAAAAAAAAAAATGGTGTTAGAAATAAGACAAATGGAGCAATTCTCCACTGAAGCCGCTCCGCCGCTGCTGGTGGGGAATTCATCCCGATCCAGAGTGGATGCTGCTCACAGAGACCCTCCAGATCAGCCCCGGATGAAGCAGCTTTCGAGTGTGGTTTCAAGAGCAAATAAATTTAAACACAGAAAGGCGTTTTCTGGCTTTTCCAGCGAGGAACGTGCCCGAGTGTCGCAGGTGGCCAGTTGGGTGCTGCTAAAAAGCTGTTTGTGTGGGAGCAAAGAGGCTTTGGGGGGGGTCGAAGCAGGGGGGGTGGGCTTTCCCCACCCTCATGGTTGTGGCTTTAGGATGCTTGGAGGCATCCTGGGTGACGCTGGGGACACGAAGGGATTGCAGCTGACCCCCAGCAGACACTTGGGGTGGTTTCAGAAAGGAAACATCGGGGGTTTTTTGTTGTGCTGAGCATTTTCTTGTCCCCTCTCTCCCCTATACTGGTGACTCTGCTCTAGGGGGGCTGTGGGCACCAGCGGAGCAGCCCACCCGCCTGGTTGTAGGTACCGGCCCCGTTCGAGCCCTCCTGACGCTGGATGAGACCCTCTGGGCCAGCTGTGCCAACAAGGTCACTGTCCTGGATGCCACCAGCCTCCACACCCAGGTAGGGAGCATCACTTGGACCCTTGTGCTGCATCCGTAGGGACATTGGTGTTGGCTTTAGGGGGGGTCACACTGCTCTGAGCCCCAGAGAACGCACGGTCACATCCCTGTCTGTGTGATGCCCAAACCACCTTTTATCACTGCTTTTTGTTGTCTTTCATCACTTTTGGGTCCCTTCCCTCCCATATCAAGTCACAAGAGAAGGATGCTGAGATGTCTCCTGCAGCGGCATAAACAGGGAATGCTGAAAAATTGCTTTTATTAAAAAACCCCCCTTTCTCCCCCATTTAATTTTCATATTTAGTGTCCAAACTTAGTTTGCATGTATTTGCTGTAATAAATCCACCATCCTGGGTACCACCGGCCTCCACACGCGGGTAGGGAGCATCACCAGGACCTTCACGCTGCATCCACAGGGGGAAGTGGTGGTGACTTTAGAGGGGTCACATTGGTCTGAGCCCCAAAGGATGCTCAGGCTCATCCCTGCCTTTGCAATGCCCCCAATCATCTTTTATCACTGCTTTTTGCTGCCTTGCATCACCTTTTAGTCCCTTCTCTCTGATATTGAGTCACAGGAGGATGCTGAGACGCCTCCTGCAGCTGCATAAACAGGGAATGCCGAATAATTCCTTTTTATAAAAAAACCTCCACCTTTCTCCCACATTTAATTTTCACATTTAGTGCCTAAACTTAGTTTGCATGTATTAGCTGTCGTAAATCCAGCCTAACGGCGCTGCCGGGGATGAATAATGCATCGGGGACTGGATTCGTTTTCAGTCTCCAATTTTATTTATGACAGGAGCCGGGTGGGAATTTTTGCAGAAGCAAAAGTGATGATGGCAGAAAAAAAAATAGGAGGAGGGGGATACTGGGGGATGGAAGAAATGATATTTGATGGAGAGTTCTGTAACAGGGGCTTGGGGCTGCTTGGGTGGAGAATGGTGATTCGGGAATCGGGGAATAAATCCTATGTGGGGTGAGAAATAATGGATGGATCGCTTAAAAGTCTTTATCCACACCCATTTTGTGCAAGCTTTTTGGGAAGATGCTCTACGCTGCTCCTCTCTGGGAAGGGGATCAATAACTGCTCCTTTTTGCTTTTCTATAAATCAAATTTTGAAGTAAAATAAGGTTTCAAAGCCATAGGAGAAATGATGGCAAAGTCACTGCATGCAGGTTTTTCTCACAGTGATTTAATCTTTCGCTGCTTTTATTTGGGGAAATCTGCAGCAGGGGCAATTTTTGATGCTAAAAGGAGTTTTTCTTGCAGTTGCTGTCCCATATAGGATAGCAAAATGCTCCAGAGGGGAACTTGGGAAGCAGATGGATTGGTTTGTCATCCCCAAATATTTCTTCGGTGGAGCTTCTTATCCTTTAAATGTTGATTTTGGGGTAGGAAAGAAGGAAGAAGGTGTCGTCCCATCTTGGGATGGATTTTACTGATGCACTGAGTCTGGCAAATCAGTTTTTTAAAGAAGACAAAACCCCCCAAGAACGGTTTGGTGATGAATTGGTTTCGGTGCCGTCTGCCCAAGCTGGAGCTGGTGTGGAGGGGCTGGGACCTCAAGGTCAACTCCAGTCCCTTCCGTGTGCAGCTTTGCAGCTCCCGGAAAGAGCTCGGACAATTTTAGGGAACGACCCCTTTAATTTTCCTTTTGAAATTCTCCTGTTGGCAGCAAACCTTCGAGGCCCACCCGGACGTGGAGGCCAGCGTCACGCACATGATCAAAGCGGGCAGCGGGGTCTGGATGGCCTTTTCCTCGGGCTCCTCCATCCGCCTCTTCCACACTGAGACCCTGGAGCACCTGCAGGAGATCAACATTGCCACGAGGACCACCTTCGTCCTGCCAGGTGAGCTCTTTCCCCCTGGCTCTTAATTGCAATTAATGGGCAAGTCGGGGCATCACCGCGTAGACGTTTTGCTTTGCTTTATGGCTGTGCTGGTTTGCAGAGAAAACGTGCAAGGAATTTATTTGGTTAATAGTGTAAAGACCTCCTTGTCTGCAGAGATGGAGCTGGTGGCATCTTTGCACCTGTGTGCACGTCCATGCACCCCCTCTTTGCATCCCTGCTCCTGTGTGTGTACCTTATCCGCGCACCCCACCCATGCATGTGCATCTGCTCACTCCATCCACGCGCCCGTGCATTCATCCGTGCATCCTGTCTTCGCATCCACGCACCCCATCTTTGCACCGCTGCATCCATGCACCCCATCTTTGCACTGTGCCTGCGTCCACGCACCCGTTCTTGCCCATCTTTGACCTGTGCCTGTGTCCTTACACCCTAGCCTTGCGTGCACCCATGCATTCCACTTTGCGCCTCTGTGTGCATCCTTGTGCCCATCTTCATCCCCATGAATGCGTCCTGGCCTCCTATCCTTGTGCCCATTTTCATCCCAATGTGTGCATCCTTGCACCCCATCTATGTACCCATCTTCACCCCCATCCTTCTGTTCATCTTCATCCCCACGCGTGCATCCTTGTGCCCATCCTTGTGCCCCTCTTCATCCCCACGTGTGCATCCTTGCGCCCATCCTTGTGCCCATCTTCATCCCCACGCGTGCATCCTTGTGCCCATCCTTGTGCCCATCTTCATCACTACGCGTGCATCCTTGTGCCCATCCTTGTGCCCATCTTCATCCCCACACGTGCATCCTTGCGCCCATCTTTATCCCCACGCGTGCATCCTTGTGCCCATCCTTGCGCCCATCTTCATCCCCACGCGTGCATCCTTGTGCCCATCCTTGTGCCCATCTTCATCCCTACGCGTGCATCCTTGTGCCCATCCTTGTGCCCCTCTTCATCCCCACGCGTGCATCCTTGTGCCCATCCTTGTGCCCATCTTCACCCCCACGCGTGCATCCTTGTGCCCATCCTTGCACCTCATTCTTCTGCCCATCTTCATCCCCACATGTGCATCCTTGGTTCCCATCATGATCTCCATCCTTGCCCCCATTTTCATCCCCTTGTGCCCCATTCTTGACCTCATCCTTGCCCCCCTCTTCACCCCCGTGCTTGCACCCCATTGCCTTTGTCCCACGCACCCCGTTTTCCCCATCTGACCGCCCAGCACCATCTCCCAGCCATGTTCACTCATCCGGCTCAGCCACCCTGCGCTCACAAGGTTGTCTCCAGCCTTGTTCCAACGCCGGAGCGACATAATTGTGTAATTAGTTATAAGCCTGATACTCATGTAAGTTGCTTTTCCTTTTTTTTAGGGTATGTTACAATATTTATCACTTCCTTTTCTTCCTGGGCGAGTGAACGTTGGATATTAATGCGTTTTTGAACTCACGCTCCCTCATCCTTTTTAACTCGACAGGTCATTAATAAAGTCCTCCCGGAGAAACCGGAGTTGCATCTCCGCAGATATATTGCTTCGCCGAGTCCGACGCCGTGTAGCGCTAAGTCCTGGCAATAAAATATTCATTTGCCATTAGAAATCTCACTTTTTTTTTTTCCTTGCTCCTCTTTTTATTTATTTATATTTTTAGCGCTCTCCCTGCCTTGGAGACCTTGGTGCAAAGATGCTGCTTGGTTTTTGGAGGGCTTTGAAGCATGTTCCCCATGAAAAAGCCACTGGTGATGGGTTAGCTGGGAAGATGCTGCTGTTAAATTATCCCTCACCTTCTTTATTTATCCTCCCCCCTCCCCCCCCCCCCCCGTTGCAGGTCAAAAACACGTCCGGGTCACCAGCCTCCTCATCTGCCAAGGTTCGCTCTGGGTGGGCACCGACCAGGGCATCATCGTGCTGCTGCCCGTGCCCCGGTTGGAGGGCATCCCCAAAATCACTGGTGAGCATCCAAAAAGCCCCTCTCTGCGTGGATGTAATGCTATTTTTGGGGGGTTGTTTTTAGCAAACCCTTCTTTCTGGGACTCGTTTTTAGCAATAATCTCTTCTTGGCAGGAAAAGGCATGGTGTCCCTCAATGGCCACAGTGGTCCCGTGGAGTTTTTGGCAGTTGCCTTGAGCACCCTGGCACCTGACGTGCTAAAGGGTGACCAGGAGGAGGAAGAGGAGGGTGAGGAAGAGAAACCCCCAGAGCTGGATGGTCCCCCACCTCGGGAACTGAGGAAAAAAGGGATTTTATTACAATATCGCCTTCGCTCCACCTCCCACCTCCCAGGGCAGCTGCTCTCCGTGCGGGAAGCACCCATGGGCAACACGCCGGCACACACCGAGGAGGATGGCTCCATCTATGAGATGGCTGATGACCCCGACGTCTGGGTGCGGAGCCGCCCCTGTGCCCGTGACACCCCCCGCAAGGAGATCTCCTCGGTCGCCATCGTTTCGGGAGGTCGGGGTTACCGTAACTTCAACGCCGACTCGCCGCGGCGGGGTGGCGATGCCGACAGCACCCTGCTCATCTGGCAGGTCCCGTTGATGCTATAGCACCCTGGGACCCCTCCACCCACCTGGCACCTACCTCAAAAAGCCACCCGAAAGCTGCCGGTGGTCGTTCTGCCCTGGGTGCATCACCCTTTATTTTTTTAAGGAGGACAAAAATGAAAAATGGCCTTTGTTCCCCCCCCAAAACCAACTTTGTGCATGGGAAAAGGGTTTTTTAACAGTGGGAATGGCAACCTCCGTGCAGGCTTTGGAGGTGCCGGCTCTCTGGCCGAAGGCATCTGTGTGTCTGCGTGTGAATATCTATATATATATAAATATATATAAATATGATGTATATTATTACCTGTATAAAGAAGGAATCTGTATATATTGGGGCACTTGGAGCTGCAGAAGTCGTGGTGGGAGCACTCAGCAGGTGCCGGCTGCGCCGAAATGGGGATTTTACTGAAACAGCTGGTTTTTTGACTGTGAATTGAGGATATTTGGTACAAAAATCCCCTGGTTTTGGGAGCTGAGTCCACGTGGTTTCTGGAGGAAAGGAAATTTGGGGAGTGTGGAAATAAATCCTATAGGAATCAGCATGTTTCCTTGTAGTGTTTTTAACTAGATCGGGCTCATGCAAATGGTTCTTTCTCTTGCATTGATGACAGCATCCTCGAAAATCAATAGGAAGCCCTAAAACGCCCCCTTTCCCCCTCAAAAAGATGTTGACTGGAGCAAAAATGGGCAGAAGGATGCACCCCATCACTTGCATCTCTGGTACCCAGAGCGCTCTCCATCTGCAGCCGAGAAACCCAGGGCTCAGGGAGGTGGAAACTTGTCTGAGGACTAAATCAATTTATAATGCGCTCCTCTAACTGGCTTCAATTTGATTTTCATTTGTAGCATTACAATTATCAGATTGATATTCCCAACTGCTCAACCTTGAAATGGGACGGCGCGGCTCCTGCTGCCGGGGAGCGAAGATTATCCACCCTGCACCAATTTCTGAGTATTTTTTCTAATTAGCCATCAAATTTGCTTTGCTGGATTTTTCGTTCTTTGCCCTTAAAGCCTTTTTCTGATTAAGTTTTCTCCCCATCTCAGCTGCACAACTTTGGGGCTGTGGAGCTTCTGGACCAGCCATGAAGCCAAAGGATCACGAGCGTAGAATTATAGAATGGGTTGGGTTCGAAGGGACCTCAAAGTCCATCCAGTGCCACCCCCTGCCATGGGCAGGGACACCTCCCACTGCACCAGGGGGCTCCAAGCCCCATCCAACCTGGCCTGGAACACCTCCAGGGATGGGGCAGCCACCACTGCTCTGGGCACCCTGGGCCAGGGCCTCCCCACCCTCACAGCAAAACATTTCTCCCTAAGATCTCACCTCAATCTCCCTTCTTGCAGATTCAAACTGTTCCACCTCATCCCATCCCTGCACTCCCTGATCCAGAGTCCCTCCCCAGCTTTCCTGGAGCCCCTTTCAGTCCTGGGAGCTGCTCTAAGGTCTCCCCAGAGCCTTCTCCTCTCCAGGCTGAACAACCCCAACTCCCAGCCTGCCCTCACAGCAGAGGAGCTCCAGCCCTGGGATCATCTTCGTGGTCTCCTCTGGCCTCGCTCCAACAGCTCCAGGTCCTTCCTGTGCTCAGGACTCCAGAACTGGACCCAGGGCTCCAGGTGGGGTCTCCCCAGAGCGGAGCAGAGGGACAGAATCCCCTCCCTCCCTGCTGCTCCCCCTGCTGTGGGTGCAGCCCAGGACCCGGGGGGTTTCTGGGCTGGGAGCACACGCTGCCGGCTCATCTCCATCAATACCACCCCCACCCCCCCCCCCCCCGAGTCTTGCTTTTCCTTGTTGGGTTCCTGTTCTTGCACCTTCACGGACATCAACGATGCCCACGGGAAGGATGTCAAGGAGGTTTTCCACATATTTTTCTTATTTTTATTTGCAATTTTGCTGCCTTTGTGCGGGGTGTGGGGTAAAGCAGGCGGTTCTTAAGGGGTAGCACCACGGCAGGGAGTTCCCATGCCTATGCGATTGCAACCGCCCAGTAAAATATATATATATTTATATTTATTACAATGCTGTACATAATATAACCATAAAGTCTTCACTTTATTTAGCAAGGGGATGCTGTAAAAACATTTTGTTTGCCCCCCCTAGGGGCTCACTGGCCACCTGAGCTCCGATTTCGCTTGAAATACCCCAAACCGAGGATGTTCTATCGAGCTGCGCTGCTGCTTTCAAAGCCCAGAGGAGGTGCTGCAGAGTTTTCCTCCATTCGTGGCTCGACAGCCCCAGGAGGCTGCTCTGCCACCTTGGAGTTTTGGTTGTCCTTGTCCCAAATGAATGTCCTTTAACCAATAAGAACGTTTCTCCTGCTGACGGTGGATACTGTGCTCCTCAGAGGTGAGGGGAGCAAAGTTGACGGGGTTCGTTGCTGCTGGCAGAGGCTCCCAGGGCAGCGGTGGAGTCTCCATCCCTGGAGGGGTTCAAAAACCTTGCCCTCTGGGCCGCGGTTTCGCAGGCGCCGTGGGGCTGGGCTGAGGGTTGGACTGCGGGAGCTTAGAGGTCTTTTCCAACCTCCGTGATTGCTTCGTCCCAGGAGATGCAAGAAAAGCCACTTCCCTTCCTCCCTGCCCATCACCCCCCCCAATGCCTTTAATCAAGCCGGTTTGATTCCTCTTGGATTTCCCTCTCCACTCCTTGCAAGCTGGGGGTAGAAAAAAAATTGAAATAAGTTTATAATAATAATTATCATCATAACAAGCAGGCTTGGAGCCCGAGGGGGAAAGGAGCAAAGGAGGAATTGCTTTGAGCGGCGAAGGCAGGGCCGCTCTGAAGACGGGCTCGCCTGAGATTTGGAATGAGAAACCTGCCTTGAAAGGAGCAATTAAAAGAGGAAAGCAATTAAATTGCTGTAAGAATAATGGGATGCAGGAGCTGGGGTGGGGTGGAGAGGGCTGGGGGGTTGCGCTGGATGCTGCATCCCTGGCAGTTGTCCTTGCGTCTTGGATCTGGATGAGGGGGTTGAGTGTACCCTTACTAAGCTGGCAGAGGGCACCAAGGTGGGTGCGGGTGTGGGTCTGCTGGGGGGCAGGGAGGCTCCGCAGGGGGAGCTGGGCAGGGTGAATCGATGGCCAAGGCCAACGGGATGGCGGTCAACAAAGCTCAGTGCCAGGTCCTACACTGGGGTCACAACAACCCAAGATAACGCTCCAGGCTCAGGCAAGAGCACCTGGAAAGCTGCCCTGGGGGTGCTGGTCAACAGCGGCTGAACAGGAGCCAGCGGTGGCCCAGGTGGCCAAGGAGCCCCCAGCACCCTGGCTTGGCTCAGCCCTGGGGGGGCAGCAGGAGCAGGGAAGGGATCGTCCCCCTGCGCTCGGCGCTGGGGAGGCCAAACCTCCAATCCTGGGCTCAGTTTGGGCCCCTCACTCCAAGAAAGCCCTGGAGGGGCTGGAGCGCGTGCGGAGAAGGGAGCGGAGCTGGGGAAGGGTCTGGAGAACAGGGGTTGTGGGGGCGGCTGAGGGCCCTGGGGCTGTTTAGTGTGGAGAAGAGGAGGCTGAGGGGAGACCTCCTCGCTCTCTGCAGCTCCTGGCAAGGAGGTTGTGGTGAGGTGAGTGCTGGGCTCTGCTCCCAGGGAACAGGTGATGGGATGAGAGGAAACGGCCTCAGGTTGTGCCAGGGGAGGTTTAGGTTGGATATTGGGAAAAATTCCTTCACCAAAAGGGTTCTCAGGCACAGCTGCCCAGGGAGGTGGTGGAGTCCCCACCCCTGGAGGGGTTTCAAAGCCGGGCAGATGAGGTGCTGAGGGATGGTTCAGTAGTGGCCAGGGATGGTTGGACTTGATGATCTCAAAGGTCTTTTCCAGCCAAGCAGTTCCATGATTCTATGCTCCTGTGTTTAGGAGCGCTCAAAGAACGCCCGTGCACACGCACAACAGGCAACAGAACTATCTCTGCAGCGGGGAAGGAGAATAATGCCTCCCCGAGATGAAGTTCAGGTCTTTCTGAAGGTGTTTGGTTATTAAGTCCTGAGGAACGGTAGCAGCCGGAGGGCTTTCGGTGTGGAAATTATTCCATCAAACACAACAAGTGGCTGCCGGGCAGGATGAAAGCGAGCTTTGCTTCAAAAATAAATACTTGACAAACCAGCCCCGACCTGTAAATGTTTTTCTTGCTGCAGCAAGCGAAGTCCCTTGGGCTCAGCGCCGGTGCTGCCGGTTCCCCGTGCAAGGTGATATCAGAGGTGGGTTTGGAGGTGGACCCGGGATGTATTTACGCCCCTGGTTTTAATGTGCCTCAGTTTCCCCCTCCCTGCTCAGAGGATGCTTCTCCCTCGAGCACCCATTGCAGGGTGATGCTTCCCGTTTGTTGGGCATGGGAGAATTTAGGGATTAAATCCTTGCTATTAAAATCCCTTCAGGTAATTTCTATTTATTTAGGTATTTATTTGCTTTTTCCCTGCCCCTCTCCCCAGGCCGTGGGACAGGAAAGGCTCCACTGTCTCTGCATCCCTTTGCTTGTGGGGAGTACAACCCCATCTCTTTATTTCCAAGGGTCTTGCCCTAAATAGACCTTAATTACAGGAATAAATGCATCACGGGTTGGGCTTTCATCCAGTCCCTCCTCCCCATCCAGGCAAGGAGCCTGGACCTGGTATATACACATCTATAATTGTATATATTCATGAAAGAACTCTCAGTTTGGGATATATTCCTCCAGAATTCATTAAATTTAATGCAAAACTTTCGGGATCTGGTCCTTACAGCCACCTCGGGCCGGGCTCTGCAGCAACAGAGGCTTCAACCTGCTTTTTTCCAGCAGCACCGGTGGCGAGGCCATCATCACATGCATGCTCCCCGTGGGGAAGCAGGGGATTTGGAGAGGTTTACATGGAAATCAGGTGGTTATTTTAAAAAAAAAAAAGCATATCTGGGAAGTGGTTACGCGTGTAAAGCAGTGCTGGAAAGGCTTATGCAGCACTACCTCACCTATACCTACCTAAATATATATATATATATATATCTCCCATGGCCGTAATGCTCAAATGAATGGGCTGGCAGCTGCAATTCCCGGGCAGAAGCACTTGGAGAGAATGGTTTAATAGGGAAAAACATTTTAAAAAATCCCTTTTTTTCTTATTTTTCCTGGAGTGGGAGCTCTGCTGGTAGGAAGAAATTGCATCTTCTCTCCTCTCCCTCATCCTCAATCTCATAAAACCAGGTCCGGAAGATTGCAGCATCCCTAATTTACGCCCTCGCCCAGCTCCTGTGGGGGTCACAGCCCCGACCCCTCAGCTCTGTTTACCCCCACTGGTGCCTTCCCCACCATAACTCAAACAGCGATGATTAACCAAATAAAAATTCCATCTGTTGAGGACTTTCTGGGAGTTATTGCTGGCAATAAAACCCATGCGAGACGAATGATGTGTCTGAGGGGTAAGTGCCTCCATTACAAGCAAAAGTGACTTTTAAATAAGGTTATGGGCTTCTTTATCAGCCTGAAAAAAACCCATTTTGGACTGCCTGGAAGGGGTATCCCCTAAATCTTAGGCAAAATCCCTCTGGGAATGGCGTTCCCAGGTCAACCGGGCTGGGTAAGTGCAGGGAATTAATTGCTCCAGGCTGGTGGAGGAGGTTTTTGGGTGCTGCGATGCTGCTGCAGCTCCGCGTTCCCTTGGGATGTGACACTTTTTGGGACTCGAGCTTCCAAACCGTGCTCGCGAGCATCGCTTTGTCCCTTAAATCTGCTTTCCCTTCACAACAACTCAAGGAGCCGGCGTCCTTCGCTCATCCCTTTTGCTTATCTGACGCGATTGAAGCTGCCGGGGTTGGATGTGCAAATCCTCACACACCCCCTCTTATTGAAGTGGAGGGTTTCCGCCTGCGGCTCTTTGCACGCTCTCCCGGCAGGGAAATGGCTGCCTGCTTCAAAAAGATGGGATGCAGGGCTGGTTTTCCAGCCTCTTCTTGCTCTCAATGAGCCGGTAGCAAAATGCGACGCACCCAGAAAGGTGACTGCGTGCTCCCACAAAGCCTTTTTATGGGAGCAGGATGCATCGCACGCAGCAGGATGGGTGCCGAGGATGGGTGCCAAGGTGCAGAGCCTGTTGCAGGTGGGGGGCTGGATGCTAAACCCAGCTGGGTTGCAGTGGAATTTGCTGCCGTGCAGCGAAAGAGAATGGGATGCACTCAAAAAGCTGGGATGCAGGGCTGGTTTTCCCACCCTTTTTTCTCTCAATGAGCCGGTAGCAAAATGCGACGCACTCCGAAAGGTGACTGGGTGCTCCCACAAAACCTTTTTAGGGGAGGAGGAAGCACTGCACGCAGCAGGATGGGTGCCAAGGTGCAGAGCCTGTTGCAGATGTGGAGCTGGATGTTAAACCCAGCTGGGTTGCAGGGGGATTTACTGCCCTGCAGCAAAAAAAAATATAAAGGGATGTTTTAAAATGCAGCTGCGTCTCCAGCTTATTTTCCCTCGCACGTGCAAACACGGAGCCGTGGCTGGGTTGCATCGTTTCGGCTTGTAGAAAACTATCAGGGTGTTTGCACAGAAGAGCTTCAGCCAAACAAAGCCGTGGGATAAAAAGCAGCGGGATGGAGGCGCCTCCCGCGGCTAACAGGCAATATTTGTGCCCTCTTAATTCCTGCAAGTGCATTTTGCCTCGGCAATTTGGAAGGATTAAACCCAACTGAACAGCAGGTAATAATCCCAAGGCTGGCGGACGCTTAAGCAGCCGGTGGCTGGCGGTGTGCTCAGGTTTTCCCATGCCCAGGGCATCTCCAACACAGTCACATTGCATCTTGGTTTGCTGGCAGACAGGAGCTGGGTGGCAGCTCACCTGGGGATGCTTAAATCCCCTGGGATGCAATTTATTGCTGGAGATTTAGCAGTGAGTGGAAGCAATTTCTAGTTTTGCGCCTTTGTTTTCGTACCTTCGTGGCTGCTGAAGGGTAAAGACGCTGCAGCAGCCACGCGGGGCGGGGGGTGTTTGGCGTTGCAAGGGGGACAGCAAAGGGGTGTGGGATTTGGGTTTGAAAGAGTCATAGGATGAATCGCTGGTTTGGGTGGAAAGAGACCTCAAAGCTCATCCAGTGCCCACCCAGTGCCACCCCCTGCCATGGGCAGGGACACCTCCCACTGGGTCAGGGGGCTCCAAGCCCCATCCAACCTGGCCTGGAACACCTCCAGGGATGGGGCAGCCACCGCTGCTCTGGGCACCCTGGGCCAGGGCCTCCCCACCCTCCCAGCAAAACATTTCTCCCCAAGATCTCATCTCAGTCTCCCCTCGTCCAGCTGAAAACCCTTCCCCTCATCCCATCCCTGCACTCCCTGATCCAGAGCCCCTCCCCAGCTTTCCTGGAGCCCCTTTCAGCCCTGGGAGCTGCTCTAAGGTCTCCCCAGAGCCTTCTCCTCTCCAGGCTGAACAACCCCAACTCTCCCAGCCTGTCCTCACAGCAGAGGAGCTCCAGCCCTGGGATCATCTCCATGGCCTCCTCTGGACTCGCTCCAACAGCTCCAGGTCCTTCCTGTGCTCAGGACTCCAGAACTGGACCCAGGGCTCCAGGTGGGGTCTCCCCAGAGCGGAGCAGAGGGGCAGAATGCCCTCCCTCCCTGCTGCTCCCCCTGCTGTGGGTGCAGCCCAGGACCCGGGGGGTCTCTGGGCTGGGAGTGCACATTGTCAGCCCTTCAATAAGGGCTGTTGAGACGAGCAGGTTCATCTTCGGAGCCTCTTTAGGACGTGTTTTTTGCAGCATGAGGGCTTGCAAAAGTCACACTGCGGCTTGGTGTTGACCCGGTTTGGGTCTGGCTGCCAGCCCAGCGCTTGGCTTAGCCAGGATGGTGCTCAGGCTCTGCTCAACGTGCTCTAATTGCCTTGAAACTGGCTTTATCCTCCCCCTTGAGCTGAGCTTTGCTTCCCAAAGGTGCTCAGTCCTGCCCCAAACGCCCTGTTTCCTTCTGCTGTGCCACACGTGTTGCTCTTTCTGGAGACAGAAATGCAGTTGGGGTTTGACCCAGGCTCAGATTTGGGGTTTTAACCCGAAGTGGGTTGGGAAAGAGGGAAAAAAAATAACGATAATAAACTTTGGGAAACATTCACCCACCTTTCCCACTGGCTCCCTCCAAGCTGTCAACCCCGCCAGCGTCCTCAGCAAGGTATTTATTTGAGCTTTAACACGCTCATGACACCCAACTGGTTTGCATCTTGCCATTCCCCTGCCTGGGACGTTTCAAAGGGCTGTTTAAGGCAATATTTTTATTTTTCAGTTTATCCCCTCCTGGGCAATGGCTTTCCCTGCGTGGAGGTGCATTACTGCTCCGTGGGAAACTACGAGGAGCAATTTAGGAGTGAAGGAGCAAAAGCAGAGGCTGGTTTTTAGGTGGATCAGAGCCAGCGAGCCAGACTGGAAGGGATTTTGCTAAAAGCTGACCCCTGTCACCAGCGTCTACAAGTCCCAGTGCTGTGAACACTGAAATCCCCTTTGCAGAGGGACGACCTGGAGCTTTGCTCGACGCTTTTGCAGCTCTCGCTGGCTTTGGTGCCTGCTGTTAGGGTTAAGGCAAGGCCAAGTGCAGCTTGCATGGGGTGAACGTGCTCTCCTGGTGCCGATAACCACCAAACCCAGCCGCAGGCGTTGCCGGCAGCAAACTCAGCTGAGCTTCAGATGCAAAATATCCCCTATGGTATCTTTGTCTCTGGCTTCTAAAGGAAGCAGGGGAGCTAGCGACCCGCCAGGCTGTGGCTTGTGCTATCAAAGCCCAGCTACACGGCTGCAGCACAGAGAGCAGCTGTCTCGATCCTGGGAGTGATGATAAAAAACCTCCAGAAATTCATGTTCATTCGCAAAGCTTTCCTCCGGGCTCTGCCCCTGGGGAGCCAGCGAGTGAGACACATCAAATATAGCAGCAGAGAGGAGCAGAGCGGAGGAAATAAGCTCTTGTGAAGGTTGAAGATGAGTTTGGGTTCAGGCTTGGCGAGGCTGCTGTAACCGATCCACTGTGAGAGCATCGCAAATGGAAACACGGGCTCCGGACGCTGAATCCTGATTTTTCCCCCCCTCCCTGATTTTTCAGCTCGATGCTCTGCAGCAGAGTTTCCTCTACTGCAGGCAAAATAAATACAGCCTGCTAATTGCCTCTGCAGTGTGATACTTGTACCTGAACCTTAACGAAGTGACTGGCGCCGGAGCAGCGGGATAGACCTGACCTCTGCTCCCAGTTAACTCCTGCCATGAATAAGGCATTGAAGGAGCACCTTCAGCACGACCCAACCTGATCGCTCTCGGTTTATCACTCGCCATCAATTTTTAAAGACACTTGACTACCAATAATAACCCCTCCTTGGCTCTTACAACTTCAACTGGACTCAACTCAGCACAGGAAAGATGTGGAGCTGTTGGAGTGAGGCCAGGGGAGGAACATGAAGATGATCCGAGGGCTGGGACAACTCCTGTACGAGGACAGGCTGGGAGAGTTGGGGTTGTTCAGCCCGGAGAAGAGAAGGCTCTGGGAAGACCTTAGAGCAGCTCCCAGGACTGAAAGGGGCTCTGGGAAAGTTGGGGAGGGGCTTTTTATGAGGGCCTGGAGTGATGGAACAAGGAGGAATGTCTTGAAATTGGAAGGGGAAGAGTTAGATTGGACATTAGGAAGAAATTCTTCACGCTGAGGGTGGGGAGGCCCTGGCCCAGGGTGCCCAGAGCAGTGGTGGCTGCCCCATCCCTGGGGGTGTTCAAGACCAGGTTGGATGGGGCTTGGAGCCCCCTGATGCAGTGGGAGGTGTCCCTGCCCATGGCGGGGGGTGGGGCTGGCTGGGCTTTGAGGTCCCTTCCGACCCAAACCAATCTGTCATTCTATGATTCCATGAATTTAATTAAGTGCAGTAATCAATGCAGAGCAGAGGTAGAAATGAGTTCCCATTCTGTGCACTGGTGGTTTGCTCCTCTGGAGCTCCTGTCCCAGCTAGTGTGCCTTCTGCAGCCCCACAAGTGGCTGGGATGAAGATGAGGGGGGTGATGGATTTGTCCCCATTCCCCTCAGTTTTGCTGCCTTGACCAGCTGCTTCTCCAAGCAAGGGGAAGCCAAGACCCTGAGCTCTTATTTTACTCTTGGCCGAGTGAGCTTGGAAATCGTCACCTTGAGTTGGGCGGAAGGGAAGCAAAACACTTGAGAAATGTCAAAACACGGGCTGTTCAAAAGTAATTTGCTAAACTAACAATTTGGGCTATGAGAAGAGCCGTGATTGCCCTCTTCAGCTATCTTGGATGGGTTTGTTTTTCCTTCTGGCTCCACGCCCTCCAAGCAGGATTTCGGTTTCCGACTCCTCTTCCTCTGAAACCGTGGAGCAGGGGGGAAGGCACTCCAATTTCTTCCTTTTTTAGCCACTGAATAAAGATGCTGAACCCTCCACGCCCATCTCGAATGCTCGTTGTGGGTTTTTCACCCTGCTCTAGCATTGCCTTGCACAGCTGGGGGATGCCTCTCGCAGCACCCTTGACATCGAGCAACTATTAATTGCGTTGGAGCAATCGTCACCGATCCAGCCTCATGGGCTTAAATTGTCCTAAAAATGAGATATTTCTACTCCCGTGCTTGCTCACAACACGCAGGTTTGCAGAGCTGCACTTGTAGCTGGCTGGATTTTGGTACGAGGGCAGCGTTGCCTTCCCTATAGCCACTATATAATGTGGAGTTGCTATAGGCACCTGCCAGGCTCTAAATTTGAGTTGCCAGGTTAATTTTAGGGCAATCCCCTCGCTCCTGACTTAACCGAGGCTGTTGGGACTGGCTGTCGTGGATGCCGTTTAATAACCACGCATCCTTTCGAACGCCAAGCTTGCTAATATCAGGTGCCATTAAATGGCACTTAAATGCTTTTAACATTTCACCCTGGCACGGCTCAGCTGCTTGTTTGCCTGTTCAGGCTGACAAACACGACTAGGCTGCATCCAGCCAATTTCATGGTCTGATTCCTGCGCACAAGCACAATACAATAGTGTCCCCAGCTAAAAATAATGCAACGTACGCTGTATTAAAGGCTGATTCATGATGTCTCTATGAGGCAGTTGCTTTGGTACCCTCCATGTAAGGAGGAGGATGGAGGATGTTGCCATAGCCTGGGCGTATGCAACGCATGTGGTCTCGTCCTGGGGTTTTTAGCAGTGAAACAGGGATGGTGGGCAGAACCCAAGTGTTGTCCTGCTCTTGGCTGCTCTTTCGGAAGATGAACTTGCCATGCAAACACCTTTTTGCTGCCATTCACCGCCCTGGTGTGCATGGGGGGAAGGGAAAGCTGGACTTGAGATGCTTCACATCTTATTTCAACAGGATCTGGAGCTGCTTGGAAGAGTTTCCCCTTCCCAGGGCAGGATATTAGGCAGCTGCCTTAATCAGGCATCATTGTTTGGAGAGCTGGACCTCGGCACACGTTGCTATTCCTGGTGATAGGGCTCTGCCAGCAAAGGTTGCCAAGAGGAGAAGTTGGGTGAGCTGAGAAGTAGCTGCCGCCTTTGGAAGCTTTGCTACAGGCAGAGGTTTGGGAAAGGGACAGAGAGGCAACAGGGAGGGTGAAGCCAACTGTGGCTTTCAGCGTTGTTCTTGCTGAGCTCCTCTCTTGCTGGGAAATGGATGTGACCCAAGGTCCTGTCAATCCCACCCAAGGAGGTACAAAGATGTTGAGTGATGTGCGGCGCAGCGGGTTGCATCGTACACATCACCAGCTCCTGTGCTTTAACCCTACGTGGGTCATTGCATTCACGGGTGGTCACAACTGGGACCAGTAAGGCTGTGCAAGTGGACTGGAGAGCTTCATAACTCCTTTTTTGCTGAGCTTACAACCCCCAAACCCTGGAACTGAGTGCTTAAATCCAGCCAAGGCACAGACCTGTAGCTTCCCTGGGTGAGCTCCTCATACCCCCGACGAGGAGGAAATAACTAAGTCAAGAATTTATTAGTCTAATTACATTTTCTTGGTGTGGTTGACCCCGGCTGCACAGTGGAGTGCTTATCAAAGCTGCAATCTCCCAGACTTTATTGGACTCTTAATAAGAGTCAATCGCTTGCTGTTCCTTGTTGGGTTGGACGTAGCTGTCCCCTGGGAGCACGGTGGCTTTGCTTCTGCATCGTTGCGCAGAGTCAAAGGGCTGCAAGAGCTTTGGAGATTGGTGAGGAGAGAGGATGGGGATGCTCCTGATGTGGGAGGGATGGGGACCACAATGCCTTACAAAGAAAAAGGTGGTTGTAACCCCCTTGTGGTTACAGATTTGGGGGTCCTGGGTTGCTCACTGTGGTCTCCTCCCTGGCTCAGGGATGTAAACCATCCTAATAGGATTGCGGGCTGCGAGCGGCGAGGGAAAAAGTGTTCTCGCAGGAGCCTCTCGCAGAAACAAGGCTTATAAGCTCTTTGTGTCAGAGCTTTTTTGAAGTCCTTGTCAAAAATGACAATTTTCAGGTTGTTAGCCAACCCCCGCCCCCCTCACAAACCCCAATCTGTCAAGTGGACACGTCCTTTCCCATCCGCCTTGACAAAGCTGGTTTGATCTGCTGCCGGCGCCGAACCCCGAAGCGAGATGCTGCCGGCGGTGCTGGCTCATGCAGCGGGGTGGGAATTTTGAGGGAGAAATGGGGTTTAAAAGGTTGGGGGGGGTACAAAACCCCATTTCTCAGGAGAGGATGGGGAGCTGCAGGTGAGGATCTGCCCAGGTTGGGCTGGAACACAGCAGTGCCGACACCACCTCATCAGGGATTTGAAGCCTTGGGAAGGTCCAATCCTGCTTGAGGTGGGAAAAAAACCTTGTTTGAGAGCTGCCAAGTCCTTTGCCCTTTGCTAAAGGTGACGGCTCTGCCCACATCTGGGGACAAAGCATGCCTGGATTGCACCCCTGATGTTTCCTCCTGCTTCCTATTAACCCACGTTGAGGCCAGAGGTTAATGGGAACTTGAACCCAGAGCTCAACGTTGCAGTTTTGCTTCCTTCCAGCCCTCTGCAATTAAAGCCAGAGAAGCAAACGAAGATGCTAATGCAATAGGAAAAACCTCATCAAGGCTAGCATTAATTCCCCAGCGTGGGGATGACGGAGGCAGTGTTGGATTTGGGGCTGTCTCTCCCCCTTCTCTGCAGTCGGAGGAGGAAAAAAAGTGCATTTTTTTTATTTGGTAGTTTCTTTTTTTTAATCTGCTGACTCGTTTTTAGGGGTTTAAGACTGCAAAGATCCTGCCTGGCTCCAGTTCAGGTTGCCTGACAGGCTATAATCTCCTCTTCTCTGAACAATTGACAATCTCCAAACCAGCACAAAACAGCCATCTGCAACTTTTTGGGGACTTTTGCTCTCCCTCTGGTGCTGGGAGGAGGAAATTTGCCTTTTTTTGCCCCCCAAAAGGGGGTTTGTTGTGGTTTGTAGCTGCACATCAAAGCCTGGGGAGGGCAGACACAGCCATTGCCTCATGGTACTTTAACTGGTTTGTGATGTATTTGGGATCATTGGTTGGTAGATCCCATTTCCAAGGCCTGCCCTGGGCTGGGGGATCCAACTTCACCCCCATTGGCTCCCTCAGAAAGGCTCTTCTGCCCCCAGATGCCTGAAGGATGCTCTGGATGTAGTTGTGGCGCAGCTCTGTGGGGCAAGGTGTGGCCTTTTGGGTTGCAGGATGAGCATGGACGCTCCCATCCCAAGCCTGGCCACGTGCTTGAGTTTTGCAGGGGATGCAATAACGGAGTGGTGGTGACGAGCAGCTGTTTTGGCCTTTTTAGACTATTTTCGACTCAATTCTTAAGTAAGAGGGTTGTGGAATAAAACATTATTGAATTTATTTCCTCCAGGCTGATTTCCTCACGCCTTTATTTCCCTGTCGCTCTGATCTCCCTTGAAACCAGCTTTAAGGCTGGTGGCTGTCCGAGCTGAAACTCTCACAAAGGCTTATCCTTCCCATATTCCCATTTTTGACAAGGCTTTCAAGCCACGCAACCGCTCTGTGTCTCTCTCTTTCCTAGATAATGAGATTAATTACAGCCAGATTTGTGTTCTTTGCACTGGTTTGGGAGGAACTGGTTATAAATGGTGATGGCTTTGCGTTCCCCTTCTTTGTCTCCCCAGATTTGGGCTCCTTAATAGCTTTGCTTGGAGCCAATTAGTGACCAGGAGGGTGGAAGATAATGGTGTGAAAGTGCAAGGCTGGGAGCTGGAGGGGTTTTAGGGGTAATTTTGCAAATCATGCTCAGGTTGGTAGGGGATGTTGGAGTGATGGCCATGTGCTGAGCAAAGCCATCCCATAATGATGCTGACCCCATCGCAAACCCATAGTGACCACAGAATCATAGAATCAAAGAATGGTTTGGGTTGAAAGGGACCTCAAAGCCCATCCAGTGCCACCCCCTGCCATAGGCAGGGACACCTCCCACTGCATCAGGGGGCTCCAAGCCCCATCCAGCCTGGCCTGGAACACCTCCAGGGATGGGGCAGCCATGACTTCTCAGGGCAGCCTACGCCAGTACCTCACCACGACGCTGCTGGGTGAAGCCAACCCACAACGATGCTGACCCTGACCATCCCATGACGGTGCGCGGCCAAGTGCCGCAGCAAACCCTCACCCCAAATCTCAGGGATGTCGGATTGGTGGCCATGAAGCTGGGCAAAGCCAATGCATACCGATGCTGACCCCAGCCACCCCATGACGGCACAGGACCACACGCTGCAGAGGACCCTTAGGGATGCAAACCAGCCTCTTTGTGGGACGATGTTTTCCCTACCACATCCTTGACCTTCAGGATGTCCAGATCTACCTTCAGCCCCACCCTTACCTGCCCTCGTGCACTAATCCTGATCACCAAGCTCTCATGAAGGCTCAAGCCCGGGCTATTTCTCGGCCCCAGCATCCAAGAGGCGTGCAGCTGGGGACGAGGTTAGCCGGTCCATTCATAATTACAGGGCCAGAGCCCGCGTGAACATCAAACCATTAGTCTAATTTGACTATCTAACAAGGAGCTGTGATGTTTTATGCATGGCGCCTAATTTTACCCTTGCAATCTCCTGCTATATTTAACATCATTAATCATTGATTCCCATGGGGCTGGAACCCTGATTAGTGTCAGATGTATTATGGGAGGAAAGGGATTTAAAATAAAACCCCTCGCCTTTCTCCTGGGGGAGATGAAGCCGATTCATTGCCATTGAGCTGCCGGTCCTTGGCTTGGTTGAGTCGGGAAAAGCAGCTGGATGACATCGGACTTTGTTGGGCTTTTTGATGCTGTTTTTAGGACAATGATAGAGAATCATAGAATTGTTTGATTGGAAAAGACCTTTGAGATCATCGAGTCCAACCATCCCTGGACACTACTGAACCATCCCTCAGCACCTCGTCTTCCCCCTCTTTGAAACCCTTCCAGGGGTGGGGACTCCACCACCTCTCTGGGAGCCCCTGCCAGGGTCTGAGAACTCTTTCAGTGAAGAAATTTTTTGTGATGTCTAATTCCAACCTAAACCTCCCCTGGCACAACCTGAGGCCGTTTCCTCTCATCCCATCACCTGTTCCCTGGGAGCAGAGCCCAGCACCCACCTCACCACAACCTCCTTGCCAGGAGCTGCAGAGAGCGAGGAGGTCTCCCCTCAGCCTCCTCTTCTCCACACTAAACAGCCCCAGGGCCCTCAGCCGCCCCCACAACCCCTGCTCTCCAGACCCTTCCCCAGCTCCGCTCCCTTCTCCGCACGCGCTCCAGCCCCTCCAGGCCTTTCTTGGAGTGAGGGACCCAAACTGAGCCCAGGATTTGAGGTGCAGCCTCCCCAGCGCCGAGTGCAGGGGGACGATCCCTTCCCTGCTCCTGCTGCCCCCCCAGGGCTGAGCCAAGCCAGGGTGCTGGGGGCTCCTTGGCCACCTGGGCCACTGCTGGCTCCTGTTCAGCCGCTGTCAACCAGCACCCCCAGGTCGTTTTCCATCACTCTTCCCCCAGCCTGGAGCATTGGACGGGGTTGTTGTGACCCAAGGGCAGGAGCTGGATGGTGCGGGACCGTTTCCCTGTCTCCGCTCCCCACCCCAGCCTTATTAGCTGTGTTTACACAGCGGAGATGTCAAGCGATTAATTTGTAATGGCTTGGTTTATTGCGGGTTTGAACGGTTTATTGAGTAATTCCCACCTTTAAGTGATTAATTCCCCAGGGCTGGGAGCGACTGGTTAGTTTTACATTAATCAGGCCGTCTCGATGCCAAAGCAAGGCCGATAGATCAATCCCCACCACCAGCAGCAGCGATGTTAAAAAGCCTCGAGGTGCAACGAGGTTAAGGAAAAGGAGTAATTAAAGCTTGAAGTCCCCTTTGCAAAGCTGGTCCTCAGCCAGCAGCTGCCTGTTCCTCACCTTCCTCCTCTTCTCCAAGGAAAACACCCCCCCCTCCCCTCATTAATTTGGAGCCTTATTGGAGCCCTAACACTTGTAGCTCAGTGTGGTTTTGTAGGGTTGGTAGCGAGACAGGAGGTTTTATGTGCACGTGGGAGATGTTGCTGCTATCAAATCCTCCAACGCCTCAGCTGGGATCGATGCAAAACCTCCTCAAGGTCGAGTGTTTTAAGTAAATGACACTAATTATGGCGAGACTACTTCTTCTTCTTGGCGCTAATTGCTGCTTGCCGGTGAGGTGCCGGAGGGGTGGGGGATGTCGTGGAGTCTGAGAGGGGCAACCAGCTTCTGCAGGCAGATGGTTCTTAGCCTGCTGCTGTCTTCTGGAGGTGGCTGCTCTGCCAGAGTTGTTCTTGCAATAAGTAGTTCGGGGTGGTGGATTACGTGGGGAAACGTCAAAGGCTGGCTTAGTCCATTGAAGCTCACATTTCTCCCTGTGCGTGCAGAGATGGAGACCTGAGTGGTGTCTACCAGCATCTTCCGGCTTGCAGAGACTCCACAGTCCTGCTTTCCCACCACCCTACTTGCTTTCAGAGGTTTGTTTGCCCTTGCTTAGCTCCATCCCCTGCCATTTTCAAGAGAGCCAGCTCTCTCCTCTCCCACGCACTCCTCTTTCCTCCCCAAGCTCTGCAAATCCCACCTGCGAGGAAGGTGGGAAAGCAGCAAACAGGTGCTTCGCAGCAGATCTCCCATTGCTCTGGGGTTGACAAATAAAACAAATGATGCAGGTTTATTTATTTTATTATAGATATATAATTTTTTTACCACCTCCGCGTGGAAAAGGAGCCATTCGCTGCCAGCCAGGCAGCTGCGAGCTGCTAACGACGGCTGCCGAAGGCACGGGGAGCCGCTGTCTCCTGCCTCATCAAAGCAGGCAGAGGTATTTTTAGCAAAGGCTTTGCGCTGGCGCTGCCGCTGAAGCGGTGTCGGTAGAGCGAGAGATGTGCGTGTTTCCCCCCCTGAGGATCTTTTTGCAAAGGATGTTCAGCCCTTGATGTGTGGAAAAAAAAAAAAAGCCATCCATCCATCCAACATCAGCTCCTTGCCCCAGATTTGCTGTTCCTGTCCCAGTTTTGGCCCCACAGGTTGGGAACATCGTGGTCTTTCTTTTTGGGGTGCATCCCCATGGGTTTGAGGATCTGTCCTGTTGTGACAAGGTGGGGATCAGGACCTAAAGATGTGCATGAGGAGCGGGGGACAAGGGGCGCAGCGAGGTCCGTGCCCCGTTGAGTCCTGCTTTGGTATCTGCTATGGGTTTCATGCTGAATTACCCCGAAATGAGAGTCTTGTGGGTGGTGGGGATGAACATTGGGCTGAGGGGAGGTTGAAACCTGGGGGCTACTGGGACCTGGGAAGCCTGAGCTTCCAAGTCCTGGACTGGGAGGATGTTGGGATGTGGAGAGTCTGAGCATCCAAATAATGGACCAGGGGGATGCTGGGACCCGAAAAGAGTCTGAGCATCCAAGGCTGGGACCTGGGGAGTCTGAGTGTCCACATCCTGGACTGGAGGGATGTTGGGACCTATGGGGATATTGGGACATGGAGAGCCTGAGCATCCAAGTCCTGTGCTGGAGGAATGTTGGGACATGAAGAGTCTGAGCATCCAAGTCCTGGTCTGGGAGGATGTTGGGATCTGCAATAACGGAGCTTTTCTCCAAGGCAGGGAAAAAACAGAGGGGGGGGGGGGGGGGGAAATAGTGAAACAAAGGCTGCAATTGCATCTTCCCAACACACAGATGGTGCAATTAGAGGACAAATCCTTCGCTGAAGATGATACCACTCCAAGAAAGCAAACAGTTCCACGGGGGGTCCTTTCCCTGGTTTAAAAGGCTGTCAGCAGCGGGTGATTCCTTGATGGAAATTGTATATTTAAGTAGTTATGATGGTTAGGAGAAGGGCAGAGGACATGGAAACGAGCATTTTCCACCCTGTAAAGTTCAACAGAGCCTTGTTGGGAGGTGATGGGCAGAAAGCCACACCGATAATTTCAGGAGGCCAAAAATGCCAGGAATAAAGAGCATCCAAGTGAATTCCCACCCAACCCAACGGCTGCAGGTGGGTTTGGGGTTCGAAGTGCAGTGGGTGCTGCTCTATCTCCCTCAACACCTCCCTTCAACTTCTCGGGTCGCTGACTCGGGCTCTGGAGACCAAAAGCAATTTCCCAACACTTTAAATTAAGTGCTTTCTATATGAGAGTTTAATTAGCACATTATAGGACAGTTACTGGGCATTAGGATTTTTTTAATATAATTATTAATATCGAATTAAACAATGAATTATCATGAACAATTAAAATTAATTACATTTCTCCAAGTTAATTAAATTATTCCTATAATAGGGAGATGAGTGTGCTCCACCATAAAAATCAGTGTCCCTCATGGGAGAGCAGAGTAACGTGTGGTTGGCAGGAATGGGATCGGTCCTCCCAAATTTCATGTCTCTTGGCTTCCCTTCTTTCCCTGCTCATCCCTGTCCCATGTTCTCCTGGCACCTTGCTCCATGGGCTTGGATATGGTGGGATTTTCAGATATTTCCAGTACTGAAAGGAGTTCCAGGAAAGTTGGGGAGAGGCCCTTGATCAGGGAGTGCAGGGACAGGATGAGGGGAAGGGTTTTGAGCTGCAAGAGGGGAGATGGAGACGAGATCTTGGGGAGAAATGTTTTGCTGTGAGGGTGGGGAGGCCCTGGCCCAGGGTGCCCAGAGCAGTGGTGGCTGCCCCATCCCTGGAGGTGTTCCAGGCCAGGTTGGATGGGGCTTGGAGCCCCCTGACCCAGTGGGAGGTGTCCCTGCCCATGGCAGGGGTGGCACTGGGTGGGCTCTGAGGTCCCTTCCAACCCAAATCATTCCATGATTCTGTGATTCATTCTATGATTTCTCCATGGAAAGGTTGAAAACTGATCTTTGCTGAGTTCTTCTCTAGGAAAAGGAATTTTATTTAAAATAAATGATGACTTTTATAGCAGTGGCCGGAGACCAATCTGGAGGCTGAGGGACATGCTGGGGGTCACCCAGGGAAGGCTGTGGCAGAGCATCAGCCCACAGTAGCAGATCTACAGTGCTACAAGACCCAAACATCCATAATATGAGCAGTTCACCCCCTTTTACATAGAATCTTGAAGTCATCAAAAAATGGTTTAGACCTCATCTCAATCTCCCCTCTTTCAGCTGAAAACTGTTGCCCTCATCCTGTCCCTGCACTCCCTGATCCAGAGCCCCTCCCCAGCTTTCCTGGAGCCCCTTTCAGTCCTGGGAGCTGCTCTAAGGTCTCCCCAGCATCTTCTCTTCTCCAGGCTGAACATCCCCAACTCTCCCAGCCTGGCCTCACAGCAGAGGAGCTCCAGCCCTGGGATCATCTCCGTGGCCTCCTCTGGCCTCGCTCCAACAGCTCCAGGTCCTTCCTGTGCTCAGGACTCCAGAACTGGACCCAGGGCTCCAGGTGGGGTCTCCCCAGAGCGGAGCAGAGGGGCAGAATCCCCTCCCTCCCTGCTGCTCCCCCTGCTCTGGGTGCAGCCCAGCACACGGGGGGTTTCTGGGCTGGGAGCGCCCATCGCCGGCTCCTGTGGAGTTTCTCCTCCCCCAGCACTCCAAGTCCCTCTCCTCAGGGCTGCTCCCAGCCCATTCTCCACCCAGCCTGTGTTTGTGCTGGGATTGCCCCGACCCAGGTGCAGGACCTTGCCCTTGGCCTTGTTGAACTCCATGAGGTTCGCAGGGTCCCATCTCTCCAGCCTGACATGACCAGGCTTGGTTATTCCCACACCAACACACATTTAT
Source organism: Neomorphus geoffroyi (assembly GCA_033558235.1). Taxonomy (NCBI): domain Eukaryota; kingdom Metazoa; phylum Chordata; class Aves; order Cuculiformes; family Neomorphidae; genus Neomorphus; species Neomorphus geoffroyi. The sequence continues at coordinate 1,679,203 of JAUMJM010000075.1, read as the reverse complement.
AATATTGTTTTTTCTCCAAGGATTATTTCCAGAAGCTCAAAATCCCCTCCATTTCCCATGCAAGCAGCGGCACAGCTGCCTTGCACCAGGATCGGGCCGTTTGACCTTCGTCGTTCTTGCCCGTAATAACTGTTATCCTCCATAATCGCTCAGCAATAACTCGGGGTCATTATGCACCTTCATGCAATTTTCCCCCATTTATGCGATGGTGGCTTGGCCAGGCTGGGTGGGGATGGGATGTAATGGCTTTATTTGACATTTTTTCCTCTCCTTTCCTTAGATGGATTAACCCTTTCTGCGTTCCAAAAATAGGCATTTGGAGTTTTTCCCACTCTGCTCACGAGTTGGCCAGTCCTCTGCACTAATTGGTCCCACTCACCTAGGGGGTAATTTCTGTTTAAATCGGCTCCCGTGCCTTTTCTTGTGTGTGTGAATTTGTAACCAGGACCTTAAGAAGAAATGAGGAGAAAGAGAAAAGCTGCAAAGAAGGGGAAAAGGTTGTTTTTCTCTCTCCAAGTCTCCCAAACCCTGAGCAGCGCAAATCCCAATGGGATGGGATGCTGCAATGGGGGCAACAAGCACTTTTTTGGGGTCTGTTTAGTAGTTGAGAGGTATCTCAGCCCTCAAACAACCTGGTTTTAGCTCCCTGCTGAGTCTCTGAGCTTCTCCCACTGCCACATTCACCCCCCTACCCTGGATTGATTTACATCAAGACCTTCTCTGCGTAATGCCTTGCTTTAAATTGTCTCTCTCTTTGCCCCATCTGTAATGTTCCCATTACACAGACAAGGATAAAAAACCACCCACGGATTCCCAAAAGACACCTAAATGCAGAAAAAAATCCCACTCAACCCAAGCCAGCAAAGCACTTAAGCACCTCCGTGGCGACGCTAACGCTGCTGCCGTGATTAGTAAGGACTAAGTGCCCAAATTTTGCCCGTTTGCAGCTTCTGAGAGATGAGGCAAGGAGCAAGAAGTCCCTGTGCCCAGGTTCTTCTTTTGCTGCCTGACCTATTTGTTTCCAAGCGAGCATCCTTCTCCTATTTGTGTCGGTGTCACCGAGGCGCTGACACAAGTCAGAGCCAGCCTGGGGAAACAACAAAATAAATCGCTATTAATAAAGCCCAGGGAGTGCTGAGGATGGTCTGGCTCTGCAAAAAACTTATCTTTATTTCAGCGAAATGTTGCAGTACGGCGTATTTTGCTTGGCAAACAGGGAGAAAAATCCATTTATTGAAAGAGAATTCTTTATTTTCCCTGCATCCAACTCATGGAGTTAAAGGCGGCCAAGGGCAAGGTCCTGCACCGGGGTCGGGGCAATGCCAAGCACAAAGCCAGGCTGGGAGGAGAACGGGTTGGGAGCAGCCCTGAGGAGAAGGACTTGGGGTGCTGGGGGAGGAGAAGCTCCACATGAGCCGGCAACGTGCGCTCCCAGCCCAAAACCCACCCGTGCCCTGTGCTGCACCCAGAGCAGGGGGAGCAGCAGGGAGGGAGGGGATTCTGCCCCTCTGTCTCGCTCTGGGAAGACCCCACCTGGAGCCCTGGGTCCAGTTCTGGAGTCCTGAGCACAGGAAGGACCTGGAGCTGTTGGAGCGAGTCCAGAGGAGGCCACGGAGATGATCCAAGGGCTGGAGCTTTTCTGAGCTGCTGGGATAAATGCTGCGGTACCTGGGATGGGGGACGCATCCCTGAGGGCATGTTTGACGTCCAGACCTGGTTTTGGTGTCCCCCTGCGTGACACTGTTGTCCTGGTTTTTGGGCTCTGCTCTGGTTCGTCCTTCCTCTCACCCAAGAACCAGTTTAATTAGTGGGCCCTGTAATTAGGGCGTTTATCTAGCGGGTGGGAAATGCTGCTCGGTGTCCACTCTCCGAAGATGCATCACATCCCTTTCGCTGCATCCTTCATGCAGCCTCCCATGCGTCAGTTGTGCTGCTTTGCCCCAGCTCAAGCTTGCAACACATGCAACCCCCCCCCCCGCCCCAGATCCCAGGTTTGGGAAAAAAAAAAATCCAAACTAGTCTTTTTTTGCCCCATTTCCACATTGGCAGCTCAGGACCCGGCAGAAACCCCGATGCTGGGTGAGGCTGAGTGGAGCAAAGCTGATTTTTTTCCCAGAGGGTAAGGAAATAATAATATGACGCAGTGTCCAGATTTTAAAATAAAGACTTGAATTGGGTTTAAGGGAGGAAAATGGGGCATTTTCTGCAAATTTAGATTTTTCCTAAATGCAAAACATCCCAGGGCAACGGATGGACAGGAACTGGTTGTGCTATTTAGAGCTGTTGAAAGCTTAATTTGTTTTGCTAATGGGTGTGAAGGTAAAAGGAAGGGGATGTGATGGTGTGGGTTTGCAGCAGCAGAGTCACAGGGCTTCTCTAAACAGGGAGGGAAGAGTAATTAATGGGATCGTTTGGAGGGATGTAAGGCAGCTAATGGAGGTGTTATGGCATGATGTGGTCATTTAGGACTTGAGGGAAATCAGGCTGGTTGTTTTTCCTAAAATAGCTGCAAAGTTGATCTATTGAGTGACAGGATGGTGCTGTGCGAGCTGGGAGGAACTGGGTGTGCTGGGGACCTGCCACCAACCATGCCCGGACCACACAGCGCAATATTTTCAGCTTCAAGGCTGCATATTTGCCTCGCCAGGGGTACTGCGGACCCCAAAATATCCTGGCTTGGCTCAGCCCTGGGGGGGCAGCAGGAGCAGGGAAGGGATCGTCCCCCTGCACTCGGCGCTGGGGAGGCCAAACCTCCAATCCTGGGCTCAGTTTGGGTCCCTCACTCCAAGAAAGCCCTGGAGGGGCTGGAGCGCGTGCGGAGAAGGGAGCGGAGCTGGGGAAGGGTCTGGAGAACAGGGGTTGTGGGGGCGGCTGAGGGCCCTGGGGCTGTTTAGTGTGGAGAAGAGGAGGCTGAGGGGAGACCTCCTCGCTCTCTGCAGCTCCTGGCAAGGAGGTTGTGGTGAGGTGAGTGCTGGGCTCTGCTCCCAGGGAACAGGTGATGGGATGAGAGGAAACGGCCTCAGGTTGTGCCAGGGGAGGTTGAGTTTGGACATTGGGAAACATGTGTTTACTGAAAGAGCGGTGAAGCCCTGGCAGAGGCTCCCAGGGCAGCGGTGGAGTCTCCATCCCTGGAGGGGCTCAGAAGCCGTGTGGCACCTGGGGACAGGGTTCAGCAGGCTCGGTGGGGCTGGGCTGAGGGTTGGACTGCATGAGCTGAGAGGTCTTTTCCAGGCTCAGTGACTCCATAATTCTTTGAAATTTATTCTGGGCAGGGGAAAGAAGTGTAGATTAGCAGGGACGAATGTGATTTTATTGCTCCAGGTGATGTGCTACCCCTTGTGTCCCAAGCACCTCCCTCCCCTTCTACTCCACCCACTAAAGCCACTGTGGCAAATCTGCTTTATAAATCTATTTTCTTCCTCTTATTTCCCATCCTTGCACCAACCGCAGCACCGGGAGACGCCCGAAAGGGACGTCAGAATTGTTGCAGGACCTGTTTGCATCCCAGCCATCCCCACTGCCTCCTGTTTATACCCTCTGCACTTCTCTTCTCTCTCATTTCACCAGAACACCGTGTACTCTGCTTGCTGCTGGATCAGCACAGGTATATATAGACACAGGTGGAGTTAATTTATAGAGAGCCTTTCTCGTCTCACCCCTGACCATGAGCATTTGCTGTCTTGCTCGTACCATATAACTTGCAATCCTCTATTATCGTCTGGTTCTTTCCCCTACCTATATTTTAAGTGTTTTATACTAATGTCCTCGGTTCCCGGGTTGAGTTGCTCCCTTCAAGGGTTACCAGGCAATGGCAGGAAATAAATGTAAGAACCAGGCTTTTAAGGGAGGAAAAGGAAGCATCGTTTCATTAAATTGAAATCCGCCAATGTAAATACATTTTCATTATCAGTAGGAGAAGTGCAGACAAGGCGAAAGAGGCTTTTAAATATGAAAATGTCTTTATCTGGAGGTCTGAACGCGCCTGGGGTGAGGGAATGAGAAATGCTGTAGATGAAGGCATTGCTTGTCCTGCTGGGAATGTAAACTTCAGGATTTGGGAAAACATCATAGAATGGTTTGTGTTGGAAGGGACCTCAAAGCCCACCCAGTCCCATCCCCTGCCATGGGCAGGGACACCTCCCACTGCATCAGGGGGCTCCAAGCCCCATCCAACCTGGCCTGGAACACCTCCAGGGATGGGGCAGCCACCACTGCTCTGGGCAACCTGGGCCAGGGTCTCCCTGCCTTCACAGGACCCAGTGATGGGGTTTTCCTGGTGCTCTGCAAAAGGAATAAGGAATTAAAAGCTTTGCAAAGGATCAGGAGCTTTGGAGTGGTGGACACCATGGCTTGGTTTTCTGTCCATCTGGATGGAGAAAGTGAGGTCTGAGGCTGCTCAGGAGGGGGCTTTGTGTGCCCTATTGAAAGCATCACAAAGCTTCGATGCTCAGAGCTGGGGACGTGGGGTTTTTTTCACTTAACCTTAAAGATCTCTTTCCAAAACCAGACTGACTCCTGGACCACGGGTCACTAGCTCAGCGCAGGAGGTGTCGTCCCTGGTGAACGCTGGCCGGGATCACCGACGCACCGAAGAGCTGCTTTGCCTAATCTGGTTAGAGAGGAAAGAACTAAACAGTCCCTTTGGACGCGCTGTTTCACGCGGTAAATGGTTTACTGGCAGCTTGGTGGGAATTAGCTGGACTCGGAGATAACAAGGAGGAATCGTGGCGTGTGGAGGGTCTCCCTGTTGATCTTCCAGCTTGGACACATTTTGGTTGAATTCCCAAGATTTTCTGTGCAATCACAAGGGGGAGGAATTCACATTTCTCTTTGCAAAGCCGGAGCCGCTCGTGCGATGATGAGATGCCGGGAGCCTTAAAACCACAGTAATCACAAGAGCTGTCAAACAGCACATTAAAGTAAGTAATTACAAGCGCGGAGGCTTCCCAATTCTGTGCAAATTTTAGCTTAACACAATTTTTCATACCAAAAAAAAAAAAAAAGGGAGATGGAATAGATTGTGACTGGTTCCACTTGGAGCCTGTTTTACACCTGCCTGCCTGGTGTTCCAGGGACCAATGTTTCCTGCCACCTTCCTCTATCGCTGCAATGCAATGGCATGAGGTCAGGAGACCAAAAATAGGATTGGGGGGGGGGATTTTTAAGCCATATGGGGTTTTCTACTCTTTGTGGTCACAAGGGGGAGGTCCTGCCCAGGGAGGTGGTGAAGTCGCCATCCCTGGAAGGGTTTAGAAGATGGGTAGATGAGTTTCTGAGGGACGTGGTTTAGTAGTGGACAGGTACGGTTGGACTGGATGATCTCAGAGGTCTTTTCCAACCAGGTGATTCTATGATTCTAAGGAGAGGTTTGGCTCTGTAGCCAAAGCGTCCCATGATAGGAAAAGTCCCTTCAAATATAGACTCATAATTGCTTCCGTTTTCTTAAAAGATCTTTTGATTTGGGTGACAGAAGAGGAGCTTAAGTTTTTCAGTGATTTTGGATGAACCTTTTTTCCACGGAGTATGTTTGTGGAGGTAGGGAAGGGTGATTGACTGACAGCAACACCACTTTGAAGGCATTTTGGAGTGATTGCAATAGGTTTTTATGTTCTAAAATTGTCAAAATGGAGCAGCTTTGTAGCTGCAAGTGATTTGCTTTGGAAAGCGAAGCCGCTGATGGGAGGAAATTGAAATGGTGAAAGAGCAGAAACACGCCTAGGAGCTGGCTTGCCTCCAACCGATGCAGATCCATCACCCATTGGGGTTCTTTAGTGGAAATCTGGGTTTATCTGTTGGCTCAGGAACAAGCCCCTGTCCTCTCATTGGAGATGCTTCAGGTGACAATGGGGCTTTCATGACCCCAACAACCATCGTGTGGCTTGTCCACGGCCTTTTAGTCTCCCTTGGTGGCAGCGTTGGTGATGAACATTCTGGTCAGGCTGCAGGGAGCTACTGGATCCTGGTTACACACCCAGCCTGATTGTTTATGTCCCAATTTGGGGACATTCTTTCTCATGGCAAGGAGGTAGCCATGCATACCTCCTCCACCAGAATTTTGCCCACAAAACTCTTCTTTCCTTTTCTTCCCAGTGAAAAGAGGTTTTCTGGTGCTCAGAGAGCAGAAAGTGCTGGGTTTATGATGTTGCAGGCTCTGAAAAAGGTGTAGTCGAGTAATGCAGTGATGTACAGCTTGTGTTTTGTCCAGAAGACCCGGCATCCTAAAAAAGCTTTGTGCAACCAAACTCAAGAGTATTGATTTAGTGTTCAACCCTTGGAAAGGTTCCTGGGTGACCTTGCTTGTCTCCTTCTCCTGTTCAGCCTCATTTTTGTCATTTGAGAAGGAAGGAAGGGGAGAAATAATCCTCCATAACTCACCTGGGTCGGGGCAATCCTGAGTACAAACACAGGTTGGGCAGAGAATGGATGGGGAGCAGCCCTGAGGTGAAGGACTTGGGGTGCTGGGGGAGGAGAAGCTCCACATGAGCCGGCAATGTGTGCTCCCAGCCCAGAAACCCCCCGTGTCCTGGGCTGCACCCAGAGCAGGGGGAGCAGCAGGGAGGGAGGGGATTCTGCCCCTCTGCTCCGCTCCGGGGAGACCCCACCTGGAGCCCTGCGTCCAGTTCTGGAGTCCTGACCACAGGAAGGACCTGGAGCTGTTGGAGCGAGTCCAGAGGAGGTCACGGAGATGATCCCAGGGCTGGAGCTCCTCTGCTGGGAGGACAGGCTGAGAGTTGGGATTGTTCAACCTGGAGAAGGCTGTGGGGAGACCTTAGTGCAGCTCCCAGGACTGAAAGCTGGGGAGGGGCTCTTGATCAGGGAGTGCAGGGATAAGAGGAGGGGGAAGGGTTTTCATGTGAAAGAGGGGAGATTGAGGTGAGATCTTGAGGAGAAATGTTTTGGAGAATAATTACTTTGTACAGGGCTTGTGCTGCCTGGTGTCCCAACCCATCACATGCTGGGTCTCTCCTCTCTGCAGCATCCTTGGTTTTGTGGTTTGCTTAGAGGGTTTTGTTGCTCTCCCAGCCCCACGCTGCACCCAATGCTCATCATCTGACAAAAATAAGAGCGATTTCCTTCCAGGGAAGGAAAGCTTTGCTCGTTCTGGACCATCTCACCCACACATGAGGATGCTCCTCCAGGAGGCAACACAAATGCCTCCTCCAGCCAAAAAAGGTGCTTTATTATATATATTTATTTGTTTATCATTATTTAACATCTTCCTTCCTTTCTTCTTTGGCAATCAATCTCTTTTCCAACTGCTTTTCATCCTGCTTTGCTCCAACGATGCTGCTGGACCCCATGGGGTCCCCACCGCACGTGCTGGCAGTGTCGCATCGCTCTCCGCATCTTGCGCATGAATTATTCACGCCGTTTGCAGGCTGCCTCGTGCAACCCGGAGCCGTCCCCGCCGTTGATTTTAAGACGTCGTGACAGGTTGAGGACTGGATCGGTAGCGTTAATATAGAGGCACGGGGAACGGTAGCACGGTGGAGCAGATGTCGTGGAAGTCACAGCGTGTTAACACTGTGATGAGGCATCGCAGTGACGCTGCAAAGATGATACCACCCTGGAGAGTAAATGGGGCGTAGTGGTAATTAAGAATGCTCTGCACCACGAGCATCTCTGATGGTCACAGTCTGCTAAATCCTGGTGAGCACCCAGTCCCTGAAGCTTTGGGAGAAGGGGTGCTGAGGGAGAAGGATGCACTTTGTTTGGATTTAGGTACTTGTGGTGAAGATATTGGTGTAAGAACAGGTTGTGCACCTTTCCTTAAGGATCAGCAGAAAGACTTAAGTGCCTTTAGGGTGCTGTTATCTTGAGTTAATGTCCTTTTGCTTTGCTTTCTTGCTCATACCTCTCTTTTTTTTTCCCCCAGTTGACTCGTAAGTGCGTGAAGGTCATGGCCAAGATGTGATGATCTAAAAGACATCATCTCGGGTGGTGAAGGTGAAGCCCATCTTGGGTTTTCTCTTTTGGCTGGACAGAAGGAGGGCCCAAAAAGTCAATGCATGGAAGATCTCTGCTCCCCTTACTGCTTGAAAACTGTCTGCATCCTGCTGGCATCTTTGTGAGGAGCAAGTCAACTGGAAGGAAGCAAAATCTTGAACTTGGATTCAAAGCAGATATGAAGCTCTGTTGGTGCCAGGCTTGGAAACGTTTACTTCTGTCGCAGCGTGGGGGTTTGTCTTTGCAGCCTTCCCTGCCAACCCCCCCCCCAGGATTACTAGAAACCTCATGCAGGATGGCTTATGTTATTTCCAACACCTTTGCAGGAGGATGGGATCCCATCCAGCTCCCTCACCAGCATCCAGGGTCCTACTGAGCATCTCCAGTTGGGTTTGGGGGTCTCCTGGAGCCAGGTGAGCTCTGTACTTGGCAGAACAGAATTTGAGGAGGAGACAGTGTGTGGTTTTGCTCCAGCTCAGCCGGCTTGCCAAAACCCTCATTAAAATTGCATGAGCTTGGCAGTTTATAAATATGAAATTTGGACAAAGTTGTGGTTTTTCCCCCCAAAGTACAATCAATTCCTTCAGTGGAAGTAAAATCATCGATATATATAGCGACAAGATGCTTAAGTATTGCAAAGGCTCTGCTCGGGTGGTGGGTGTGTTCCCCAGGCATGAGGAGAAGCCTCCAAGAACTGGAAATTTGGGGCTAAAGACGTCCTTTTTGGCCACACTGGCTCTGCAAAGGCAACCGCGCATCCTCCAGCACCCACGGCGATGCAGCTTTGCTTTTCTCCAAGAGGCTAAAGGAGCCCAGCAGCTCTCGGTTTGGAGGAACTGAAGGTGTGGGTTTTATGGAAAGGATTTTTGTATTTAAAAGCTGTGTCTGTGAGAAGCAGAAGTCCGTAATGGGGTTAATGACTCGGTTGCCGCAAGCTGGCAATAACCTGATAAATTGCTGAGTACACTCAAGCTCGCTTCTCCCGAGTCCCGGCTCAGGTTATTTCCTGCACGGTAGAGACCTCCAAGTAGGTCATTACTGCCTAATTACTGCCTAAACGCTCTCATTTGTCCTCCCCTTGTCAGCGAGGCGCGGACCGTGCAGCCAGCAACAGCGGAGATCCCTCCTGGCCTCATCCTGCTGCATTTCCCAAGCCAACAGAAAACAGGGGAAGGAAAATAAGAACAAGGGTTTTAATAGTTTGCAAATGAAATTAATTCCATCTCAGTGTCTGCTCGGCGCTGGGGAGGCCAAACCTCCAATCCTGGGCTCAGTTTGGGCCCCTCACTCCAAGAAAGCCCTGGAGGGGCTGGAGCGCGTGCGGAGAAGGGAGCGGAGCTGGGGAAGGGTCTGGAGAACAGGGGTTGTGGGGGCGGCTGAGGGCCCTGGGGGGGTTTAGTGTGGAGAAGAGGAGGCTGAGGGGAGACCTCCTCGCTCTCTGCAGCTCCTGGCAAGGAGGTTGTGGTGAGGTGGGTGCTGGGCTCTGCTCCCAGGGAACAGGTGATGGGGTGAGAGGAAACGGCCTCAGGTTGTGCCAGGGGAGGTTCAGATTGGGTATTGGGAAAGATGTCTTTACTGAGAGAGTGGTGAAGCCCTGGCAGAGGCTCCCAGGGCAGCGGTGGAGTCTCCATCCCTGGAGGGGTTCAGACTGTGTGACCGTGGCACTTGAGGACAGGGTTTAGCAGGCCCGGTGGGGCTGGGCTGAGGGTTGGACTGGATGAGCTGAGGGTCTTTTCCAGCCTCAATTGCTCCGTGGTTCTCTGTGCCAGAGCCTGGTTTAACCTTTTCTTTCCAGTGCAAGCTCAGCGCGCTGTCTCTCGCACCCTGGCAGCAAGGCTTGTCCCATCTTCTTGCTTGCTTCTCCTCTTGCCTTTGCTCACCTGGGTACAAGTAGCCACTTTCTTCTCCTCCAGCCAAAACCTCTGTCGGTTTAGGAATATATTCCCAGGTTTCCTGTTATGGGGATGGATCATCAAGCTTTGAGTGGGTTTAGATTATTATTTTCCTTTTTCCTCTGCTTTCTGATGTGGGGGGTTTTTTGCCGTGCGCTCGCAGCCTGGCTTGTTGTCACTGGGTGACAAGTTGATGAAAGCTGCTCCGAACAGAGGGCGAGGAGATGGATTCGTGCGGGGGGTGGGGGGAAAGGGGAGAGGAGGTCGCAGAAGGAATAACAAGATGTCGAGATGCCACTTTGCTGCCAGCGTTTGCCTTGATTATCCGATTGCGGCTCTTCGGAGCTGGAGTACGTGCTGCCTGCCTCTTCCTTGCTTGGCATGTTTAATCCCCTCAGTTTCTGGTGGCTTTCCCTACTCTTACGTAGATTTTAAAATACATATATTTATATATTAAATATCCATTTATATATTTTATATATTATAAGCAACATATTTAGATATATAGGAGCAAGAGCCGTCTGATGCCAACTGCGTCCTGCAATGTGGGAATGGCGAAGGACAGACGTGGGTCTGACGTGGTCCCTTCCCCACGTCAAACCTGCAGCCCACAACGCAGCACAAAGATTTACAGGAGAGCTTTTGGTGGCAACATGGAGATTTTGCTCAAAATAATACTCTTTTTTTTTTTCCCTGTGGAGAGGGTAAGAGCTTTGCAGGCTGAGTTAATAAAGTTTTTTATTAATAATACAGGATTTAGCAGAAGTTCAGCTGGGGAAAACGGTTTTCAGGACTCAGATTTCCTTTCACGGGGCAAAGTGTGCAGGGAATCATGACTGGATCCAAGGGGTTATTTTCCCTACCCTTCCCTTGAGAATTGGTTGGTGGTCGTACTCTGTGTCTAATCCTCTGCTGAGCCCTTCATCTGAGTTTTGAGGAGCTCTCTGCTCCCTAAAACCCAAGCCAGAGGCATCACTGCACCCCACTTTCACAGCAAGCAGCAAAGTCCGTTAAGTTCAGCCTCCGATTTTGTGGCACGATGGGTTTGCGAAGGATGGGGGTTCTCTGCGCACAGGTGAGAGATGATGCAGAGAAATGCAAATGGATTTTATTACTATTTTATATTTCCCCCCCTTTTCTCCTTACCTTGCACTTCCCCTACGCTGTCGCTGGCAGCAGCCTCCTCCCCAAGGCAGCGGCACCTGTCTCCGGGATTATTTTTACCATCTCTTTTTGGCATCGCTCTCTCCTCCCGCACAAACCCACGTCCTATAAATAACTCCAGCCTGCGCTCGTGCTCGCTTCCCCCACCCCCGCCTCGTATCACTCCATCTTCCTTTCTCCTTGCCTCGTCTGTCCCTTTGCCTGCGGAGAGGAGATGCTGTAAGAGCCTGGAGTGGGAGCTTGTCTTATCCAACACCCTCATGAGCCCTTTAAATCAGCTGCATCTCAGGCACGTGGGTGATTGATACACTGTAATTGCATTGTACGCAGAATAACCCACTCTAATATTCTTCCCAAACCCCCATAACCATCAATTCTTATATGTGATTGACTTCACTTTCAGCCCTCCCTATGGTCCAAATCTGGGCAGCTTCTCCCTGAAGGTTTCTCCCCATCCGTGTAATCGCCTGGTTTTTCACCCCCCAAACCCCCTAAAGGTGACCTTTTCCAGAAGAAAAATGCTTGCAATGATGTTTTTCAGCCTTTTCTATGCATGATAGACCCTGGTTCGAATAGATTAAGGGGAGAATGGCAGCACGTGGATTATGAGCAGGGTCCTTTGACCCATAGGAATACATATTTCCAGAAATAATTGCTGGATATGGATGAACACATAAAGCTTCAGAAGTAAAAATTACCCCGATGAAAGCGTGTTAATTTTTAGACCCATTGGGAAAAGCTAAAATGAGCTCGAATTGGGGGAGCACGAACAAATCTGGGTCTGAGGAGCAGAAACTTTGCACCCCGGGAGACTGAAAACTGATGTGGGAAATGAGCCAAATCCCTGAGGGCTCCATGCTTTGCAAATCTGGCTTTTAGTTTGGCTTTTTCCAAAGGGAAATTTGCTGGGGATGGTGGCAGGGTTCTGGTAATGAAATGCTGCTCACGCGCCCTAATGAAGTGCCGAAAGACTCGGCGCCCGGCTCCCAGCAAATTAGATCTGGATTATTGGAGCAATGAGAATTGAACGATCCGAGATGTTATCAGAGGAGGCGGGAACGCCTCGTCTCGCAGCACTGAGCAGCGTGTATTTAATTGCCTGGAAGAAAATAAAAGGTATAAAGCCCCCCAAAATCTGAAATCGAGGAGGATGAGAGGGGGAGGGATCGTTATCCAAGGAGGTGATGCTGGGTGAGCACGGATGCAGCAACCAAGACGTGTAAATGGGGCTCTGCGGAGCATCTCCAGTTTTTCATGGGCAGCATCTCTCCAAATTTGCTGGCAAAGGAGCTTTTTCTTCAATTTCTGACTTGATTTGACTCCATGCTCTGTTCTGAGAAGTCATTGAGTGCATTTGTATCCCAGTGCGTGGTCCAAAAGTGACGTGTTTAGGAAACATGATGCTTAAATGTGCACGATGTTTGAGTTCCCAGCAAAATACACTTCTCCATCAAATTTGCACCCAGTTTGACTCCTCTCACACCTGGGTGCTCACCTGTGCATGGATGCACTTGGGGCAAGCAAGGCTGAGACAGTTGTGGTGGTTCAGGGGGAGAAGAGAAGGCTGTGGGGAGACCTTAGAGCAGCTCCCAGCACTGCAAGGGCCTCCAGGAAAGCTGGGGAGGGGCTCTGGATCAGGGAGTGCAGGGACAGGATGAGGGGAAGGGTTTGAGCTGAAAGAGGGGAGATTGAGCTGAGATCTTGGGGAGAAATGTTTTGCTGTGAGGGTGGGGAGGCCCTGGCCCAGGGTGCCCAGAGCAGCGGTGGCTGCCCCATCCCTGGAGGTGTTCCAGGCCAGGTTGGATGGGGCTTGGAGCCCCCTGACCCAGTGGGAGATGTCCCTGCCCATGGCAGGGGGTGGCACTGGCTGGGCTTGGAGGTCCCTTCCAACCCAAACTACTCCATGGTTCTGTGATTCTGTGTCCCCTCTTCTTCCTTGCAGCCGTGGTCCCTGCGGAATGGGAGCACTTCGGAGCATCCTCCTCCTGCCCAATAACAGAGGCTCGAAGCTCATTTAAAAGCAGAGAACAAGCAGATTTAATTAAACATAACCTTCCCTTTAGCAAGAAAATAAACCGCCTTCTTCTTATAGAACAATTAGTATTTACAGCCCCTCTTTGCTGTGCTTCCCCCCCTTAATACCTCTCCTTTATTATCCCTGGCTGGAAATAGGCGCCGTTTGATTTCCATAAATTAGCATGAGGAATTGGGGGTGGGGGGGGTGGGCGGAGGAGAAGCAAAGAAACCTGGAAAAAGTGATATTTTGAAGCAACAAACTCACTACAGAGAAAGAAACAACAACGTTCAGCGGCTGGAGGAGGGAGATGGCAGGAGGAGGTGGGAAATAATGCCTTTTTTTTTTAAAGTTCACCCGGTCCCTGGTGTTTCTTGGGAGATAAAAGCTTTCGCTGGCCTGGGCAGGGAGCCAAAATCCGTGTTTATCTGAACACAAATATAAAATACAATCTGCATGACAGCCACTAATTCCTCGGTTTGTTGTTTTTTGGGTCTTTTTTTTCGCAGGGAGGATCCGCCGCTCTGTGGCTTTGCTGTGCTGGGGAAATGTCAGCTCCAAGCTCCCAGGTGTTTTGGCGAGAGGAAAACCCCTCTGGTACCCTTGAGGTTGAGCTTTGAGGATGGGTTGCAACAAAACCCGGGTTTTTAGAGGCTCGTTTTGCTTCCAGACTGGCTTGTACTGAGGATTTAAGTGAAGTCCCACCACGTGAGCAACACTCAGGTGGAGAGGAGGATGTTGAGCTTGGAGGACCAGCGTGGTCCCATCTCAGATGTAGGTTTGGTTGATGCGAGTTCCACAAGCGTTTGGTATATATTGAATTCAAATGAATTGGAGGCCAAGTCTGGACAAGTGTAGAAGGCTGAATCCCAAACCTGATGTTCAAAATCGTTATTTAATGTCATTGCGAAGGTGACCTGCTTTGCTGGAAGATCTCACAGCTGATTAATTGCTGGTGACAGAAGACCATCAAGATCTGGGAATTTTGCTTTATGTGCTTGGTTGCCAAAGTGGCTGTGCTGTAACTACAGAGCGAGGACACGCTGTACTCACCCCCACGGTTCCATCAAGCCCTTCAGTCCCCAGTTTCTGGGCCTCAGGTTGGAGCTGGTGCATGGGCAGCCGACGTTCCTCTGGAAGGATGCCATTACACTGCATTCACATCATGTCCCCACGAAAAGGGTTTGCAATCACAAAAAAGATTTGCAGTAGGTGTTTTTGCGGTTCCTTCCTTCCTTTGGGACCCAGCAGTGGTGAACTGTGCGAGGCAGAGTTGGACACGCATGGGGGTTTGTGGGCAATCTTCCTCCGGATGATGGCTTATAGGGGTTAAGAGGTGGGAGACAGATCTTGGTGTTAAGGAGATGTTGGGATGGTGCTTTCCTCCATTCCTTGGAGCCTGTCCATTGCCACCAGTTGCCTATAGATGCTGTATCTTTGCATAGCTAAAGGCTTGGTGGTGATGGACCCTAGCACGCATCTAAATGCCCTCTGACACTCCTGAGGTGTTTCGCTGCTTGCTATTTGGATGTCCAGCTGAAAAGGTGCCTGGACAAGAGCACCTCAGAGGACTTTCCAGGCCTAATGAGAAACTGGTCCCTCAACCCAACCCATTGCCAAAACCCGGCTGGTGTTGGGCACAGCTGGATGGAAAGCAGCTTTGAGAAGGGGATTGCGATGAATGAGCTGTTTCTCTCTTTTTTTGCGTCTTAAAACCATTGTGTTATTTGTTCACTCCAATATAAAGGAAACACTCGATGGGTGGAAGGCGCTATGCGCAGTGTATCTGTTTACTCTCTTATCCCGAGCTGTCAATCAACTGTCCTGATTATGTAGGTGTGATTGATGGGTGCGCGGAGGTGACATCACATCTGCTCACAATATTTGGGGGGATAATGAATGGCTTGCAGTGATTTACAGCGATGCCAATAGAGGCGCGTGGTCAAGTTACAAACCCCCAGGGGCTGCTGCTCAGTCCCAGTCTCAGCAGCATCCTTAAAGCAGAATTAAATCGGTGAGATTACCAGCGGTTGAAAAGTCATGGTTTATATTCTCACCTGGAGTCCTGGGTCCAGTTCTGGAGTCCTCGGCACAGGAAGGACCTGGAGCTCTTGGAGTGGGTCAAGAGGAGGTCACGGAGATGATCCCAGGGCTGGAGCTCCTCTGCTGTGAGGACAGGCTGGGAGTTGGGGTTGTTCAGCCTGGAGAGGAGAAGGCTCTGGGGAGACCTTAGAGCAGCTCCCAGGACTGAAAGGGGCTCCAGGAAAGCTGGGGAGGGGCTCTGGATCAGGGAGCGCAGGGATGGGATGAGGGGAAGGGTTTTGAGCTGAAAGAGAGGAGACTGAGATGAGACCTTGGGGAGAAATGTTTTGCTGTGAGGGTGGGGAGGCCCTGGCCCAGGTTGCCCAGAGCAGTGGTGGCTGCCCCATCCCTGGAGGTGTTCCAGGCCAGGCTGGATGGGGCTTGGAGCCCCCTGATGCAGTGGGAGGTGTCCCTGCCCATGGCAGGGGGTGGCACTGGGTGGGCTTTGAGGTCCCTTCCAACCCAAACCCCTCTGTGATTCTGTGTGTACCCACCTACTTCGAGAATGGGAAATGTGTAAAACAGCTGGAATTTGGGGCGTTGCTGTAAGTGCACCAGGACTCAATCAGCTCTCACCTAAGCGGAAGAAATCCTCGGAAAGCCAATTGAACTGACACGTCTGAAGGAGTTTTTAGTTAAAATCGCATGTAAATGCCATTTTCTTCTTTTAAGTGACCTCTGTGGAAGACTTCTAACCCGACAGTGGGGTTCTGCTGCCTGGTCAGGCCCTTGCCTGTAGACATTTAGAGACAGCAATTACCAAAGCCAGCTTCAGCCAGTGCTCGCTCATCTTACGACGGAGGGATGTCCTTCAGGGACAAGGGTAGGAATATTTCTAGATGGGGTTTTATTTCTCTTTCTCTCCTTCTGAGGCATTTTGAAGGGTGCTGGAGCATTTTTCCAGCTCTCCTTTAATTTTCAGACTAAATTTTTCTCCTTCTCCGGGAAATTTTAATTGGGGCTGCCAATTTAGGGGTGTTTATAGAGAATTTTTCCTTTTTTTATCTGGGCTCAAATTTGCTTTTCTCTGTGGAAACGCGGTCCTTGGAGGCAATAGCAGAGAGAAAATGAGATGTTCAGAGAGCTGCTTCCCCCTCTCTGTTCTCCCCATGGTCCCCATGGCGCACGCACTACCCTGACACAGAGAAGAGCATCCCATGGGGGGAGAAAAGGAAAAAAACATCATCTTTCAGTCAAGAGGGAGTGCAGGGACAGGATGAGGGGAAGGGTTTGGAGCTGGAGGAGGGGAGGTTGAGATGAGATCTTGGGGAGAAATGTTCTCCTGTGAGGGTGGGGAGGCCCTGGCCCAGGTTGCCCAGAGCAGTGGTGGCTGCCCCATCCCTGGAGGGGTTCCAGGCCAGGTTGGATGGGGCTTGGAGCCCCCTGACCCAGTGGGAGGTGTCCCAGCCCATGGCAGGGGGGGGCACTGGGTGGGCTTTGAGGTCCCTTCCAACCCAAACCATTCCATTATTCTGTGATTCTGTGTGTATCCACCTACTTTGAGAATGGGAAATGTGTAAAACGGCTGAAACCTGGAATTTGGGGCGTTGCTGTAAGTGCACCAGGACTCAATCAGCTCTATTCTGTGTTTCTAAGAGAAAGAAAATAAGGGGTGAGCAAGCTGGAAAATGCCCTTTTTTTTTTGGCAGACCGCTGTATCCCTAAAATGACCCCATTTCCCAGCAGTTTGTAGGATGCTGGCTCATTTCTGAACTTGCCCTCTTGTTTTTCACTTGGTCCCTTTCTATTTTTCATATCTCTATAAAAATATATACAAAATACATAACTAAAAACATATATATCAAAATATATATAAAATTAAACATGGGTATAATTACATATATACACATCTCTCCATGTGGGCCTGCAATTTCTCCAACCCTCTCATTTTTTACTTCTCTTTTTTTTAAAGCCAGTTGATTTTTTCACTTGATAATCCTTTGAACGTCGCCTCTCTTCCCCACACAAATCCCTGCAGCTGTTAGGACTTCAAATCCTTCACCCATCAAGAGAGGCAAGGAAAAAGGGAGGGGAGTAGGGGGGAATGAAAGAACCGCCCGGCACTCACAAAAGCACCAGAGCCTGGAAAAAGGCGCCAGCGATGCAGTTGATGCATTAACCGGGGAAAATTTCTGGCACTCATCATATCATTAATCTGTCTAAAGTGGCTTTGATCTCTTCTGCTTTAATTAACTTATAATTATAATGTGATTATATTATTTTTCTTTCGTGGGGGTGAAGTGTTTTTTGCAGCTCTGCCCCATCGCTGTCCCTGTGGGGAGCGGTGACCTTTGCCAAGGCCCCTCCATGCATGAGTCCCTTCGGACTCGGGACATCTGGGGGACCTGGCTTGAGCTTCTTTGTTGCTGAGCGTCCCCTGGGGACCTGAGCTCCAAAATACCTTCAAAAAGTGTCCGTTGAGTAAGAAAAGCACTCACGGCAATTTGAGCTTTGGTGTCACCAAAAGGCTGGAGAGGTCGCTCTGTGAGAACCTCATGAGGTTCAGCAAGGCCAAGGGCAAGGTCCAGCACCAGGACAATCTCAAGCACAAAACCAGCCTGGGTGGAGAATGGATTTGGGGCAGCCCTGAGGAGAAGGACTTGTGGATGCGCAGGTGGATGAGAGGCTCCACATGAGCTGAACGTGCGCTCCCAGCCCAGAAACCCCCCGTGTCCTGGGCTGCACCCACAGCAGGGGGAGCAGCAGGGAGGGAGGGGATTCTGCCCCTCTGCTCCGCTCTGGGGAGACCCCACCTGGAGCCCTGGGTCCAGTTCTGGAGTCCTGAGCACAGGAAGGACCTGGAGCTGTTGGAGCGAGTCCAGAGGAGGCCACGGAGATGATCCGAGGGCTGGAGCTCCTCTGCTGTGAGGGCAGGCTGGGAGAGTTGGGGTTGTTCAGTCTGGAGAGGAGAAGGCTCTGGGGAGACCTCAGAGCAGCTCCCAGGACTGAAAGGGGCTCCAGGAAAGCTGGCGAGGGGCTCTGGATCACCTGATCAAGAGGGGACGAGGGGGAACGGCTTTAAATTGGAAGGGGAAGAGTTAGATTGGACATTAGGAAGAAATCCTTCACGCTGAGGGTGGGGAGGCCCTGGCACGGGTTGCCCAGAGCAGTGGTGGCTGCCCCATCCCTGGAGGTGTTCCAGGCCAGGTTGGATGGGGCTTGGAGCCCCCTGACCCAGTGGGAGGTGTCCCTGCCCATGGCAGGGGGTGGCACTGGATGGGCTCTGAGGTCCCCTCCCACCCAACTCATCCCATGATTCCATGACCTGTCTCAATGCCTGGCACCAGCAGCGATCACCCTGGTGTCTCCCATACCAGGGACAGCTGGATGTGTGATTTTGGGCCAGTTCGCTGCAAATGTGTGATTTCTGCAGTGATGAAGTGTTTCATAAATTGGCTGAATTTCTAAAATAAGAGAGGAAAAAGATATTGGGGTCAGATACCTGAGGCTGCCTGAAAAGCTTTGTCCTGTGCTCCTGGGGACTTGGACCACAAAACACCCTTTACAACAGCAACTGCCTTGGGGATGGGGACCAACTCACGCTCATCTGTAGCTTCAGTGGATTTTTAAACCTTATTTTGAGGTCTATTTTTCTTCTTTCACATCTCTACATCTCCCGATTGCTTTGTAAGCCTGAGGGTGGATATTTGTCTTTTCCAAACGGGACACCTCCACTGTGAGAACTGGCTTCCTTTAGGAAGAATTAATGTGGATTACGGGTACGGAGAAGAAAAAAATCCCCTACATCTTCTGGTGGTGGAGAAATGTGTCTGCCCTGGGAACGGAAGAGGTGCAGGATGGTATCGGGTCACATCCCTTTGCGTAATATATTCCTCCAGATTTGCTCTTCAGTGGCTGCTTTGCAACATCACCTGGGGTTTCGTGCCGTGGGAACATGGAAAATACAGCAAAAAGGGGTTTTCACATGGGTTTTGCCTTCAGTGATGAAATGCTGCTTTCTCCTGGGTTCTTCCTCCTTGTTTTTTTCCTGTCCTGCCGAATCGATGGGTATTAGAGCAGGGATGGAGGGGTGCAGAGCTGTGTCACCTTCCTACAAAATATGGGGATATTTAGCAGCCCCTGCCTAATCCCCAGCCCAAATTAAGGTTGGGTTTGGGTCTTGCTCCTCTTCTTTGACAGCCGTGAACGTCTCTCCAGCCTCTGCAAATCCTCAAAGGCCTGGGGGGTGATCCCTGCCTGCTCTCTTCTCCATTTTTTTTCCACCAACACATGAGTGGTTTCTGCATTCAACTTGCAAATCAGCGCGGGTGGTCGAACGAGCCGGTATTGATCCACTTCGTGCATCTCAGATTCCACGTGTGGGCCCAAGGAGGCAGAGGCAGGCAGCAAAACTAGGAGCTCTTGTTGGTAATACCTTCAGCAATGAAGTTGTGGGCGTGCTGGTGGATGGAGGCTCTTCAGGGGTTGTACGAGGAAAAGTGGGTGACACTGTCAATGTGTTGGAGGGCGGGAAGGCTCTGCAGAGGGACCTGGCCAAGCTGGAGTGATGGCCAAGGCCAATGAAACGGGGTTTAACAAGGCCATGTGCCAGGTCATGGACTTAGGTCACAACAACCCCAGGAAGCGCCTCAGGCTTGCGGAAGAGCACCTGGAAAGCTGCCCCCTAGAAAAGGTTCTGGAGGTGCTGGTCGACAGCGGCTGAACAGGAGCCAGCGGTGGCCCAGGTGGCCAAGGAGCCCCCAGCACCCTGGCTTGGCTCAGCCCTGGGGGGGCAGCAGGAGCAGGGAAGGGATCGTCCCCCTGCGCTCGGCGCCGGGGAGGCTGCACCTCCAATCCTGGGCTCAGTTTGGGTCCCTCACTCCAAGAAAGGCCTGGAGGGGCTGGAGCGCGTGCGGAGAAGGGAGCGGAGCTGGGGAAGGGTCTGGAGAACAGGGGTTGTGGGGGCTGGGGTTCAAGTTGCACCAGGGCAGGTTTAGATTAGATAGCAGGAAAAATGTCTTTACTGAGAGAGCAGTGGAGCCCTGGCAGAGGCTCCCAGGGCGGTGGTGGAGTCTCCATCCCTGGAGGGGTTCAAAAACCATGTAGCTATGGCACTTGGGGACAGGGTTTAGCAGGCTTGGTGGGGTTGGGCTGAGGGTTGGACTGGATGAGCTGAGAGGTCTTTTTCAACTTTAGTGATTTGTGATTCTATGAAGGCAAAACCACATCCCTCCAAAAACCTCTTTGGCATAACCAGGGCCAAAGTCAGAACTGTTTCCTTGGAAACTCTTGGAGCTAAGAGCCAGCAATGATAGCTATTTAAGGGGGAAACCACCAGCTGGAGCCTCCTGGGTCACCTGTCTCCATTTCATCATGTAATATCCATCCTTATGACTTAGAAAAATAAATGATATCTCTTGATTTATCACTCTCGTGGACCCCATTCTCCCCCTTCTTGCAATCTGGACTTGATAGAAGCACCCAAAGGTGGTGGCAACAGCGAGAGGATGTGGTTTTGATGGGGAAGGAGATGAAAAGTGAGATTTGGGTGACGGTTTGGATGGGGTAGGGGAAGAAAAGTGAGATTTCATTGACTCCAAGATATGCTCATTGATGAAAGCATCTTGCCCTCAAGCCAACGGGCTGTTAGGCTCACCAGGGACTGCATTGACCTGACTCATGGGCTTGTCTGACCGTCTGACCGTGATGGAACGGTCTGTTTGTCTGCCTACACCGCAGCCCCTGTGCAAACAGAGAAGCGGAAGCAGCTCCGGCTTTCCTGCCTGGCTCAGAAATTCAATTAAAATGAAACACTTATTGATTTTCGCAATGAACATTTCAGGAAGACTCTTCTGCTCGCTCGACCTGAGATAATTGGCCCCACAGGAAAGTGGTGCTGTGCTGCTGGGGGGGACGCAGCAAAAAAGAGCTACACATCTCTGTTGCAAGCAAGGAGTTGATCAAGATGAGGAGCATGGCCAAGACACACGCCTTGACGTCTCCTGGGGATGTTTGGTAGTAACTTTGCCCTTGGACCATGGAAAATGTAGTCATTCTCTTCCAATAAAGGGCCCTGTGGCGCAACAGTGTCTGATCCCCAACCCAGGTCATGGAGGAGCCTGGATGGTCAAGGCTTTAGGAGTTGTTGGTTGTCCCCAAGTCTTTCGATGACACCATCAGCACTGGAGTGGCTGTGAGACCCGGCGGAGCCGCTCCAGCTGTGAATACTGGCAGTTGGGGAGAGCGTGGGACTTCCCACCAGGAGAAATGCTGCTGTCACACCAGGACAGTGCCCATTTCCAAAGCCATGACATCTTGTCAGAAGACGCTCATGGAGAAGGTTGCAATGAAGACCTCATTTGCACCTGACAGGCTGGAAAACAGGCACCTGCAAGCAAGACAAATACCACATCTCACCACAAAATTGGATTTACTGGTGGTGGACAGCACCAGGGCCACCATTGGGTGGCATGAATGAGACCAAAGATACAGGGAGAGAACTTGTCCCCATCATCAGACCCATCCCTGCTGCAGCAGGTCCTGTTTATAAAGAGCGTCGCTTGGCTACGTTAATATATTAGAATTGTAATTAGCAAAACGAAGGAGCCGGTTCCTAAAGACGCATTTGGGTCCCCAGGCAATTCATGTCAAATCCAGCCTTGGAGACAGCCTTCCACAAAGGTGACAGAGGGCTGGAACATCTAACGGGAGACATCTCAATGGAATTGTCATCTATTAAAACACTCCCCACATGTTGTAGAAATGCAGCTGGTTTCGCTTGGATTCTGTTTGGGGAAGAAAGGTCCGGAGAGAGCACAAATGCTTTGTTTCATCCTTTTTTTCCCCCCAAAACCTAAACTCTTGATTTATTTCCTCCACTTTGAAGCGTTTGGGTTTCAATTTGATTTGGAAATACAGAAGTTGACGTTTGCGAAAAGCCTAAACCGATGCTTTTGGAGGAGTTTTCCTCTGGAGAGACAGGGGAAAAAAACTGGAAAACCGGATTTTTCTTTGATTTTTATTTTTTTTCATTTGAGGACATCAGTGAAACCCAATTTTCGCATTCGTAGGGTGCGAGTTTCTGAACTTGGCAGTTATCTGCCTGCGATAGGTGTTGCTCATCATTCAAAAAAACCCCCAGATTCCTTTGTGCTGCCTGCTGCATGCAGGAGATTACAGGTACCCTACGGAATTTAGAGCAATACAGGTCACTTGCAAGGGGAAGGTGGAAAAATCCTCCTTCAAGAAAAGATAACCAGCTCTGGAGCTTTTTTTCCACTGTGTTCAGCCCTAAAAGGGGTGGGTTTTTTGCATTAAATCAAATCACATTTTTTGCTTCATATTCTGCCTTTGCACGAGGAGCAGCTCGCAGGTGGGTTTCATAGAACGGGAGATTTGTTTGGTTGGAAAAGACCTTTGAGATCATTGAGTCCAGCCATCCCTGTCCACTACCAAACCATCCCTGAGCACCTCATCTGCCCAGCTTTGAAACCCCTCCAGGGGTGGGGACTCCACTGCTGCCCTGGGAGCCTCTGCCAGGGTCTGAGAACTCTTTCAGTGAAGAAATTTTTCGTGATGTCTAATTCCAATCTAAACCTCCCCTGGCACAACCTGAGGCCGTTTCCTCTCATCCCATCACCTGTTCCCTGGGAGCAGAGCCCAGCACCCACCTCACCACAACCTCCTTGCCAGGAGCTGCAGAGAGCGAGGAGGTCTCCCCTCAGCCTCCTCTTCTCCACACTAAACAGCCCCAGGGCCCTCAGCCGCCCCCACAACCCCTGTTCTCCAGACCCTTCCCCAGCTCCGCTCCCTTCTCCGCACGCGCTCCAGCCCCTCCAGGCCTTTCTTGGAGTGAGGGACCCAAACTGAGCCCAGGATTGGAGGTTTGGCCTCCCCAGCGCCGAGTGCAGGGGGACGATCCCTTCCCTGCTCCTGCTGCCCCCCCAGGGCTGAGCCAAGCCAAGGTGCTGGGGGCTCCTTGGCCACCTGGGCCACCGCTGGCTCCTGTTCAGCCGCTGTTGACCAGCACCCCCAGGGCAGCTTTCCAGGTGCTCTCCCCCAAGCCTGGAGCGTTGTCTGGGGTTGTTGTGACCTAAGTCCATGACCTTGCACATGGCCTTGTTAAACCCTATCCCGTTGGTCGCCGCACCATCAAGAACAACTGTAGCTCATTGCATCGCTATCCAAAATTACGTTAAACCGAGTCTCTATTCCTCCTCTTGGGGTGAATATCTGCTATGATTTCGATATTTTGATATTTCTTGATGAATTGTGATTGTCCAAAAGGCAGGTGATGAATACAGAGGGGCTGTTCCCCCAGCGGGTGGATACTGGTGTTGCTGCTTTACCTAAGACGTTGGTGCTTGGGCAACTTGGCCAACGTAGATTGGATGTTGAAATAAGTTGTGTCCATCTTAAGGGTGCATCCACTCAATCTCAGTAAAAAAGTGGAGGAGCTCTGGATCAGCTCCCCAGGGAAGCAGTCCCGGCCCCAAGCCTGACAATATTCCAGCACCATTTGGCCAACACCTTCAGCCCCATGGTGTGAATGTTGAGGTCTTCCTGTGCAGGAACAGGAGTTGGACTCGATCCTTGTGGGTCCCCTCCGACTCAGGACGTTGTATGATTTCATAAAAAACAATTTTAAAGAGGATAATCTCTATACATACATAAAGGCTGAGCTCTTGCAACCCCAGCATAAATCCCAGGCTGAGCCGTTCCAGGGTCTCACAACTCAGCGTCGAATTAAAAAGCAGATCAATGTTATTTATTTTTATTATTATTTGTTTCCCCCAAGCAGAATTCATGCATTTTTATGGCAAAATCGATGCAAAACTCCATGAATAAATCAATGGCAATGGGATGGGATAGAGAAATAAAAGGGGGACTGAAGCCATCCAAGGGCACATCATGCTTGGAGGAAGGGGTTTGAGGACCAGTGTGGGGACAGAACGTGATGCTCAGCCCTGAAATTACATCCCTACCTCTGCTCATCGTGGGGGAATTGGGTCTTAACACAACAAATGGGATTTTTTAGTTGAAATAACTCCCTGATTTCCTGCTTTTTAGCCCCCAAATACTTAGCATGTTGTGTTCCCCACTGTTTGGATGGAACTATGGGATGCTGGGCTCCTTTATATGGATACTAGGAAAGCATTGTGCTGTTTTGCCTGGAAATAGTGAAAATAACCTGAATATTCATAAATCTGGTTGTGGTTTGCAAGTGGGAGTGAGTGCTGCCACGAGCTTGCAGAAAGACTTACTTTTAGGAAATCTAACTTGAATCCATGTGGAAAATTGCTTGCACGAGGTTTAAACCTGGGAAACAGTGGCACTTGGTGATTTTCCCATTAACTCCCTCTCCAATGCACCAAAATATCCCAACAAGGGACGGGCACATTGGGATTTTCATAGAATCATGGAATGGGTTGGGTTGGAAGGGACCTCAAAGCCCATCCAATTCCACCCCCTGCCATGGGCAGGGACACCTCCCACTGCATCAGGGGGCTCCAAGCCCCATCCAACCTGGTCTGGAACACCTCCAGGGATGGGGCAGCCACCACTGCTCTGGGCACCCTGGGCCAGGGCCTCCCCACCCTCAGCGTGAAAAATTTCTTCCCAATGTCCAATCTAAATCTTCCCCCTTCCAGTTTAAAGCCGTTCCCCCTTGACCTGTCACTCCAGGTCCTTGGAAAAAGCTCCCCCCCAGCTTTCCTGGAGCCCCTTTCAGTCCTGGGAGGCTGCTCTAAGTTCTCCCCAGAGCCTTCTCCTCTCCAGGATGAACAACCCCAACTCTCAGTGTGGCCTCACAGCAGAGGGGCTCCAGCCCTTGGATCATCTCCGTGGCCTCCTCTGGACTCGCTCCAACAGCTCCAGGTCCTTCCTGTGCTCAGGACTCCAGAACTGGACCCAGGGCTCCAGGTGGGGTCTCCCCAGAGCGGAGCAGAGGAACAGAATCCCCTCCCTTCCTGCTGCTCCCCCTGCTCTGGGTGAAGCCCAGCACACGGGGGGTTTCTGGGCTGGGAGCACATTTTGTTGGCTCATGTTGAGCTTCTCATCCCCCAGGACCCCAAGTTCTCCTCTTCGGGGCTGCTCCCACTCCAGTTCGGGTCAGATCAAGACTGAGGATGGAGCCTGTTGCAATGTCCTGCCCAATGCTTGCTCCACTGAATCTCCCAGAACTTATTAAAAAGACGTAAATGAGATTTTGTTTCTAGTCTGCAGAGACGTTTCCAGGCTTTGGCTCATGCCCCGTGAGATATCACCTTCTCCGGGAGATAGCGATCGGGAGCGAAATGCATCATCCCTGCTGAAATGCAGCAGATAAAAGGCAGCAGGCACCAATGGAAATGTGGGAAATCAGGATGGAGAAGGGATGGAAAGGGGGGATGTCGCCATTCTGCCACCTCCTCCTGCACCCTGGCACCAGCCCAGCCCTCGCCTCCTTCTTATTCATCACGATTAAGCCTCGAAATTGGCCAAAGACAGGGAAAAAGGTGCCAATTAGAAGCTTTATTTCAGCTATCCGTCTTCCTTTCAGGCCCTGGGCTCGCTGGAGAGGGCCCGGCGGTAAATGAAGAAAGACTTAAATGCCCCCAAATGACTTCCAAAATGTTTAAATAAGACTTCCATCAGTCTTCCCCCTTTTTTTTTGACCTGGCGTTTTATGGGAATGATTTACAGCCTCTGGTTCCCTAATGGGCTCAGCATCACCCGGGGCAGCTGCAGGAGGGGAGGAAGAGGATGATGAAGGCTGAAGGGCAAGAGGGGAGGGTTTCCAACTTGGGGAAATAAAGGAAAAAAATCCATTTAAGAATTTACTAATTTCTTTTCCAGGCACTTCTGTTTAAAATTTAGGGTCTTTGTCCTTGGAAAAATCAAAAATAGAAGGAAAGGGAGGGAGAAGGGAAGCATAAAATGTTTAAACCCATGGTGAAACGCAGTGATTGAACCGATCGTTACATAAAAGCTCGCAGTAGTCAAACTTTCTGCAGATTATCTATGTATGTATTTCCCCCTTGATTTGAGGCAGAAGCATTTATCAATACCTTACAGAGAAACCGCTCCCATGGTCCCATCCTTCTGGGGCTTCGGAAGCAGAAATAAGTAACATTTTGTGACACGGGGACACATTTACCCCAAAACTTGGATTAAACACCACCCAATTAGTTTCTTTCTATTACATATATGTTTTTTCCCATGATTTCTTTTTATTATCCCATTAAAAACAAGGACGAATTTCTCCTTTGCCAGGGCTGGCTATGTTTGAGCCCCCTTTTTCCCTTTAAAATGTGAATTTTTAGCTCAAATTCCCACCTAGTATCAGCGTTTGCCACTCTTCCATCACCAAAAATAATCTGAAAAAGTAGATCTTGGGGGAAAATTGTGAAAATCACTTTGTGATGGATGATTCCAGCCGCCTCTGAGGTTTCAGCAATGGGGGAGCAGTGAGAATTTGTGGAAAGATGGGATTTTTTGAAGGCTTGAAGGATTTCTTGGTCTCTACCCTCTCCTTTTCCCGTTGCACTTGTGGAGCAATGAAAGGAGAAGAAAATTCTCCAGCGACCGATTCTTGAGGCAGGATCATCAGTAACAGGAGAGAAAGTAGCCGGAATAAATCTTGTTGGGAAATTAAAGCAGCTTAGGAAGAGACAAGAAGGGTCAATGGGGGGGAAGGGAGAAAAAGGCCATTTATGACTTCAAACTTAAAGGAATGAATCCCAAAGAAATGCAAAATGGGAGTGAGATAAAAGTGATTTTTCTGTCTCCAATGAAGGCAGAGCAATTTCTGAGCAGGTCCCTGCAGGCTTGGTTCATCTCAGCCC
Source organism: Neomorphus geoffroyi (assembly GCA_033558235.1). Taxonomy (NCBI): domain Eukaryota; kingdom Metazoa; phylum Chordata; class Aves; order Cuculiformes; family Neomorphidae; genus Neomorphus; species Neomorphus geoffroyi. The sequence goes on along the minus strand of JAUMJM010000075.1, from coordinate 1,652,339 downwards.
CAATTAGTGCAGAACTCAGCTTCGGAGCTTCCCCCGGTGTCCTCCTCCCATCACCCCTTGCCCTCCTGGAGCCTGAATCCATCTTTGTTCCTCCCTAAATCCACCCGTTCTGTCTCGTGGTCTCTGCACTCCAACGTTGGGGTGGTTTTAGGGTCAGAAAGAGGCTTTTTGGGTCCTAAGAGTGGTTTTTGGGGTTCAGTGATTGGCATTTTGGGTTCTGAAAAAGGCATTTTGCATTCCAAGGGTGACTTTTGGGGTCCAGAGAGAGGTTTTAGGGTTCAGAGAGTGGCTTTTTGAGTTCAGGAAGAGGATTTTCCGATCACAGAGGCAGCTTTTTGGTTTCCAAGAGCGGATTTTTGTGTTCAGAAAGAGAATTTTCTGGTTTGTGGGGGGTTTTCTAGGTTCAGAAAGAGGCTTTTATGGTTCCCAGAATGGCTTTTGGGGTTCAGGAAGAGGGTTTGGGGTTCAGAGTGTCTTTTTTGGGCTCAGAGCAAGGCTTTTTGTGTTCAAAGTGAGGCATTTTGGGTTCAGAAAGTGGATTTTGGGTTCAAAGAATGGCTTTTTGGGTTCAGAGTGAGATTTTTTGGGTTCAGAGAGTGGGGTTTTGGCTCTGGAAACAGAATTTGGGAGGGATGGGTAGGTTCAGGATGGATTTTTTCCATACTCATCACCAGATTCGGCTCCTGAGTGGGCTGAGCAATGCGACCTCACGTTGGTGAGCAGAACAGCAGCCCATGTCAAGCTTGCAGAGTTTTGGAGGGCTGCACCTTAGCCAGGCTACACCGGTGAAATCCTGGAGGGCTTTTCATAGCTGAAATCAAGCCAAGCATGGACCCTGTTTCTCTTCCCCCAGGGAGCTTTGTATGCGCGTGGGTGCATGGGATGAATTTCTCCATCACAAGGTTGTAGTGGGATTGTTTCCCCCTCACTTTTCCTTATTTATAGGCTGTGTACGGGGGCTGGGAAATCTTAATATCGTGGGGTTATATAATGTCTTTTGTGCCAAAGTGCTTGATAAAGTGGGAATGCCTTCACCCACCAGCAAAAAGGAATTGCTGCAGGAGTGGGAAGCTGTGCAGTGAGGGACTGGGATGCTGCAAGCAAGAGTTTTGGGGACATCTCAGCCAACTTAGTGCATGTTTTGGGGTAGTGTTTGCTTTTCCTGGCATGGGATGATCTGTCCCAGTCAATTCCCAGCAAAGCGTTCAGTTCTGGAGTCCTGAGCACAGGAAGGACCTGGAGCTGTTGGAGCGAGTCCAGAGGAGGCCACGGAGATGATCCAGGGGCTGGAGCTCCTCTGCTGTGAGGACAGGCTGGGAGTTGGGGTTGCTCAGGTGGATAAGAGAAGGCTCTGGGGAGACCTTAGAGCAGCTCCCAGGACTGAAAGGGGCTCCAGGAAAGCTGGGGAGGGGCTCTGGATCAGGGAGTGCAGGGATGGGATGAGGGGGAACGGTTTTGAGCTGAAAGAGGGGAGACTGAGATGAGATCTTGGGGAGAAATGTTTTTCTGGGAGGGTGGGGAGGCCCTGGCCCAGGTTGCCCAGAGCAGTGGTGGCTGCCCCATCCCTGGAGGTGTTCCAGGCCAGGTTGGATGGGGCTTGGAGCCCCCTGATGCAGTGGGAGGTGTCCCTGCCCATGGCAGGGGGTGGCACTGGATGGGCTTTGAGGTCCCTTCCCACCCAAACCGTTCCATGACTCTATGAGTGCTACAGAAATAGGTTGGGTTAGTGGTGCTGATGTGGAAAAGCAGAAGGGGGAAAAGTTTTGCAGGAAATTAGTGATTATTTGGGGATTTTGCAAGATCAAAATGACTAAATTGAGCTGGAGCAACTACAGATCTTATGTTACCGTAAATTTGAGACCACCCAAGATGGGATCATCTCCCTCCTTTAATTAATCTGAGCAGAACTGAGAGCAAGCATTTCAGGGAAGAGTCATCCTGCTGAGTCAGCATCCTGAGGAGCTGTGGTTCGGGCTCTCTGGGTTGCAACGTTTCAAGTTTTTCAGCACGGAGCCGTTGGCAGCGACGATGCTCTGCCGGGAGCAAAGGGTGTTGATGCAGACCCAGAGGGCTGATGGGCCACTGAGCCTCAACGCCTTCGTCACAGGGATGGAGTGCCGTAACGGGAAGAATTCCAAGTGTGGAGATGTTATATTAATCCACTGGGGGCTTGAATTAGTTATTCAAAGATGAGGGATCGATGGGCCTTGATCCTAAATGGAGCATTAATGCATTAGCAGCAGTTCTGCGGAGCAGCCGTGGCCCTAATGCGATTTCCCAAGGCTGTGGCCAGCAGCCAGCGGGCACTGGCGCTGCTGCCTCTCCCTGCCCACACCCCATTCCTGCCCACTTTCAGATTCCCAACATCAAATGCCCTCTAACTCCATGCTCTCATGCAGTTTAAGAGGCTTTCAGAGGTCTCCTGCACCCAGTTGGGTTTTTAATTCCCCTTCGTGTTGGGATACGTGTAAAAGGGCATTTACTTAACGTATTTTCCCCCCTCATAAATCAGATCGGTGTGTCCTCACCCAAGTAACACCGAGATAATTAGAGAATTACTGCATGATGGATTTTATAAAAAAACCACTCAAAATCCAAAATTATATCTAGCAGAGGAATTAATTTGGCAAATGTTTGACTTGGGCACTGTCATCCTACCCTTTCCTTCTCGGTGTCAAAACCAGCGCTGGCTAAAAGGGCTTTGAGTAATTTCCTATTAATCAATCTCTTTTTAAGAGGAGCTCAAAGGACGTTCAAGGCCAAGGATGGAAATGAAGGCACGGGGCCAAATTAATCCCCGGCACAACATTATGGGCTCCAATGAAGGAAGGCAACAAGATAATGAAGTCGCAGGAGGCAGGGAAGAGCTGGGGTTCCCAAATTCCGTGGAGCTTAGTTTGCATGGAAGCATTTCCAGGGCAAGTGGAGTAGTTGAGACACCAAAAGATGCTCGTGGTGCTTTACTGCTGCTCCCAGCAGCTGCAGTCCAGCAGCAAACCTGTGGGTACCCAGCTTTTAGGGATGCTGATGCAAGCAGCATCCAACCTAAAGATGGTCTTAGCTGTGGTGAGGGCATCTGTCTCTCAGGGAGGCCCAACCCAAGCTGGGAATACGGCTGTGAAGGATGGAGACTGGGAAATGGAGCTGAAATAGCAAAGAGGATGATGAATTGGGGAAATAAAAGGTCAAAGCCAGCAGTGCTTGTGCTGTAAGGAAGGTGATGTGAAAAGGGATTCCTCTGCGTGGGACCCTGTTGCAACCTTGAAACAACTTGGGAGGAAGTGGAAGGGGATGGGGGCACCCCTGCAAACTTCAGTTTTCCAAGGAGCAACGCCACAATCCCAGCTTTCTCGCTGCTGCTCGTGGCCTTCTTGAACAGCTTTTGCTGCCAGCACGGGGCTGCAGAGGGTTGAGCTGCAAAGGGAGCGTCGAAACATGGAGAGACCCTGAGTCATAGGAAAATGGGGTGAGCTCACAGCGTGCTGGGGTACACGGTGTGTGGGGGGGAGAGCAGTTAAAATGGGTTGCTGGATGAGTCACAGCACGAGGGATTTGCTCAGCAGTCTTGGAGAAGTTTGCTTTCACCGGGTTCTCAAAGCACAAAGGCACCGGCAACCTACAGAGATGTGCAAAAGGATGGATTCGTCGTGGTTGCCCTTCCAGCACAAGCAGCTGTTGGGTTGTTTTTTTCTGTTTTGGGCTTTTTCTTTCCCCCAAATATACAATATTGTGAAGTTTCTAGGTGCTAGAAACAAGATGTGAAATGAGCCGTGATCTGCTGTTTGCAAATGTGGCCAGGGATGCAGCCACAGCCTTCATCATCAGCCTGAGCTACACACGAGCACTAAAAACCTGCTTTTAGGTGAGGTCCCTGCTCACGGTTTGGTGCCCTTTCTGTTATCATAGAATCCCTTGGCTGGAAAAGACTTTTGAGATCATCAAGTCCAACCATCCCTGAGCACCTCATCTGCCCGGCTTTTAAATCCTTCCAGGGATGGGGACTCCACCACCTCCCTGGGAATTCTCAGTGCCCGAGAACCCTTTCGAAAAAAGAATTTTTCCCAATACCCAATCTAAACCTCCCCTGGCACAACCTGAGGCCGTTTCCTCTCATCCCATCACCTGTTCCCTGGGAGCAGAGCCCAGCACCCACCTCACCACAACCTCCTTGCCAGGAGCTGCAGAGAGCGAGGAGGTCTCCCCTCAGCCTCCTCTTCTCCACACTAAACAGCCCCAGGGCCCTCAGCCGCCCCCACAACCCCTGTTCTCCAGACCCTTCCCCAGCTCCGCTCCCTTCTCCGCACGCGCTCCAGCCCCTCCAGGGCTTTCTTGGAGCGAGGGACCCAAACTGAGCCCAGGATTGGAGGTTTGGCCTCCCCAGCGCCGAGCGCAGGGGGACGATCCCTTCCCTGCTCCTGCTGGCCACGCTGTTACTGCGATATGAAACATCCTGGTTGGGAGAGAGAGAGGGAAATGCAAGGTTTGATGCACAGAGGGGGCAGGATTAAAGGGAGAAGAGGGGAGTTTCTGCTGGGTATTTGATTTTTCTTGGCAATGCCATTGCCCAGCCCTGCCCTCTCCCTGGGGAGGAAGGGAGCAGCTCTCCAACAACAAGGAAAACAGTCCTCTTTTGTGCCCGGCCCTTTCTTTTCCTTGGCTGCCAGAGGATTTACCAATTAAATGGTTGTTTAGGGCTCTAAAACCACTAATCAGATCTGCCAAAAGCTTTAATGAGAGCTTTTCACTTCCCTTCCTCTTTGTTTTATTTTTTTTGGCGTGTTTAAAGGTTCGTTAAAGATCCACAAAGGATGGCAATGAGTTTCTCAAGCCACGCTCCTCTCCCCAGAGTAATTGCACCAGTGGGTCTTGCCCAGTCTTTGCCACCGCCGCTCACTAACCTGCTCACTGCCATGCTGGTGGGAACTAGCAGTGGGATGGTTTTCCCTGGGAAGAGTTTTACTCTTCCCTTCACTTCTTCATTTTCCCCCTTTTTATTTTCCTTTTGGCCCTTTTTCCTCCTTTTCCCTTTGTCTCTGCTATTGCGCGTGCCAAGGCTGAGGCGAGCACTTAGGAAAAGGGAGCACTTTGGGTTGGCTCAATCTTTGACCTCCAAAGTCCTCCTGGACTTTTTGCTTCTCTCATTCCAGCTCCTCTTGCTATTTCTAGCCTTGGAAACTAAACTTCTCCCCAAAGAGCACGAGCCCTTCAAGGGTAGCAGATGGCTGATGAGGAGGAAAGTCGTGGGCAGAAGGATGCAAATGATCTTGGATGTCTTTGAAATATTCATCTCAACAAGGCTGTGCTGCTGGTGGAATGCATCATCCGGCTTGGCTTGTTGCAGGTTCTTGCCCTCAGTTCCACAGCTTTTGGGGTTCCACGCTGGAAGGAAGGGATGCCATCCAGAGGGACCTTGAAAGACTTGAGAGGTGGGGCTGTGCTAACCTCATGAAGTTTAAGGTCAGGTACAAGGTCCTGCACCTGGATTGGGTCAATCCCAGGCACAAAACCAGGCTGGGAGGAGAATGTTTTGGGAGCAGCCCTGAGGAATTGGGGTGCTGGGGAGAAGCTCAACAGGAGCCGGCAACGTGCACTCCCAGTCCTGAAAGACAATTGTGTCCTGGGCTGCACCCAGAGCAGGGGGAGCAGCAGTGAGGTGAGACCTCACCTGGAGCCCTGGGTCCAGTTCTGGAGTCCTGAGCACAGGAAGGACCTGGAGCTGTTGCAGCAATTCCAGAGGAGGCCACGGGGACGATGCCAGGGCTGGAGCATCAACTGTGCAAGGCCAGGCTGAGAGAGTTGGGGTTGTTCCGTTGGAGAGGAGAAGGCTCTGGGGAGACCTTAGAGCAGCTCCCAGGACTGAAAGGGGCTCCAGGAAAGCTGGGGAGGGGCTCTGGATCAGGGAGTGCAGGAATGGGATGAGAGAGAACAGTTTTCAGCTGAAAGAGGGGAGACTGAGATGAGATCTTGGGGAGAAATGTTTTGCTGTGAGGGTGGGGAGGCCCTGGCCCAGGGTGCCCAGAGCAGTGGTGGCTGCCCCATCCCTGGAGGTGTTCCAGGCCAGGTTGGATGGGGCTTGGAGCCCCCTGATGCAGTGGGAGGTGTCCCTGCCCATGGCAGGGGGTGGCACTGGCTGGGCTTGGAGGGCCCTTCCAACCCAAACCTCTCCATGACTTTATGATATAACAAATATTTTATGCTCTTGCAGCCTTTCTCATGTCTTGGCCGTTACCTCATCACCCGTTAGTGAAATATGAAAGCTCCACCAAAAGCATTTTCTAACATCACCCAGACTTTTCTGGAGATGCTTCTCCAAACAGAACCCTGCCAGCATCCGTGGGCAGTTTTGCAGTGATATCTTCTCTGTCAGCTGGAACAAACCTGCAAATTTCAGGATGTCAGAATCCCTCCTGGGATTGATATTCCATGTTTTGACCAGCTGTAATTATGGGGTGTCACCGTGTGCCGTTTGTGCCATCCGAGCGTGTAGGCGTTTCAAAGATCTCAAGAAAATAACAATTTCCACTGGGGTTTTAGCTTTCAAAAGTTGAGTTTATTTGCCAGTATCTTGCTAAAAGCAGCTCCTGCTTCTACATCCACTAAGTGCAGCGCTGAGCAGATATATTTTAATATTGAAGGGAAAAAGCATAATAACGTATGCAAAAATGATGGGGAGTTTCTCCAAGCTACTTATCAGCTGGAAAACTTCGCCAGCCCTCTTCAAAACTGCAAAACTCTGCTCTCCGATGAGCACATCACACATTCAATTCTCTCCATGCAGATCTTCTCTGCATTGCTAGGCAGCTTACGAGACTTTAATGCGCGCGGCAAAGGCTGGTGGTGACACATGTAATTAAGTCTTGCGGAACACCCTTCAACAGTAGAGATCAAAGCAATTTGCAAAATAAATGTGCGTCATTATCTCGACTTTACAGGGAAACTGAGGCTTAAAGAGGGGAAATCTCCCAGCAGACAAAGACTTGGAGGCAGGGAGGGGAAAACAGGATTCCCAAATCCCTCTCCTGCTGATGAGGCGAAATCGCAGAGAGCTAAAATTGCCGATGAACGTGTTTGGAGACTTCATCATTCGCAAGCTACCAACGGGAGAATGATTTGGCTTGGAAGAAGAAAGGAACTGAGATGCAAACAGATTCTCCCCCCCAAAAATGACAGCTTGAAAGAGGGACGTCTTGCTGCGTGGGAAGGTATTTTAAGGAGAAAAGTCAGTATTTCAGTATGTGGAGCCAAGAAGTTCTGTCCTGCATGAACAAACTCAGTCTGTCTCTGGTTTTCTTGCTATAAACTGGGGTGACCCAACCTGTTCGCATCCTATAGGCTCTACTTCTCTTCAAAACTCCTGCTTGCTGCCATGGTATGGCACCTCCATAGACCATGTCTCAGAGATGACATGGAAATTTAGGATGCATCCAGATGTTGGCTTCTTCTTGCTTCTTTGTGACCACGTCAGCCAGGCAGAATCATAGAATCATGGAATCGTTGAGGCTGGAAAAGACCTCTCAGCTCATCCAGTCTGACCCTCAGCCCAACCCCACCGAGCCTGCTAAACCCTGTCCCGAAGTACCACAGCCACATGCTTTTTGAACTCCTGCAGGGATGGAAACTCCACCACTGCCCTGGGCAGCCTCTTCCAATGTTTCACCACTCTTCTGGTGAAGGAACTTTTCCCAATATCCAACTTAAACCTTCTCTGGTGCAACCTGAGACCACTTCCTCTCATCCTATCACTTGGTACTTGCGAGGAACAAGTAAGAATGGGCCAAGCGAGCGGTGTCCCTCACACCACTATTTCTTGTCCCTGTGTGGTGGTTATATCCTCCAGACAGTATTTCTTGTTCATCATCCTCATTGAACAGAGCTGCATGCACCACTTGCCCTTGTTTCCAAAAGCCCTCAAGATAGAACCCCCCGCGCTTTCTTTTCCATAATTAAATTTTGCTTTGCAACCACCAGAAGAAAAAAAAAAAGCCTCCTGACAACCAGTGAAAAATAATTAACAGCACATTGTGTCATTAAACACTAGACTTTAATTAAATTGCATAGAGATAACTGCCTCTAACGACTGGAAGTCTGGAGCCTCGAGACAGCCAAGCACTCAGCAGAATGGAGTAAAAGACCTCATAAAATAGGCACGAGGCAAGTCCTTTCCTCTGGCTGATGAAGCACCTGCCTAAGTAGGGCATCACATTGCATCTTTCACCTCAAAATAGCTTCTTATCCCTTGTTCTCATCTCTTTGGAGCTAATGGGTGTTTGTCAGGGTTGGGTTTCATCTTGGGAGGAGATGCTGCTCTGTTCATGTTGGCCTCCCCGTGTTTGGCAAATAATTTTTCATCTTCATGCCCTGGAAAAAGAGGTTTTCACCGGGGCGTGGGGTGCTGGACCTGGCTCAACCAAGAAAACAACTCTGTGGATGTCACCCACAAAAGTGTGAGCTCATGTTGGTGGGCTGACTACAAGGAGAGCTTCTTGGATCACGCAGGCTACCATGTCTCATTGCTTGCCCATGTCCTCAATGGACTTGTGCTTCATTTATAGGGTTTGTAAATCTCAAACAGATCCATTTTCAAGGTCATTTTGAGTCTCCTCACATCACCAGGCTGATTTCCAGGCAACTACTGGCTTTACTACCTAAGAATCTCTCTGCTTGGTGTATGTGGATTGAGTTTGTACCATTTGTGAACTTGTTGGGGTTTCTGTGCATGTTTAGTGGGTAAAGAGGTGGCAGTTGGATTAATACGGGGGGGGGGGGGAGAAGGTGCTCCCAAGCTGACATTTGCTTTTTGAGCTGAAAATTGTTACATCTTCAAGTATTATTGCCTTGCCCTAAATACAATTGAACACCCCCCCTCCATTGTTGGCCCATCCCAACGTTTCATGCCGACTTCTCCCAATGTGGGTGCAAAGAAGAAACCTTCTTCCGTGTGAAAATTTAATTACTGCTTTCTCGCATCTCACTGCCAGACCTATAAAAAGAGGCTTATCAGGAGCGATAAGCTCAGCGTCCTCGGGAATCGCACTGTAACTCATGCACAGAGTCGAAATGCAAAGGGGCAGCTCCTTTTGTGGCCTTTTTCCAACTGCCTTTTCCTGGCAGTGTTACAGCCAGGCACTTTAATGCAAATGCTCAAGGTTTTGGGTTTGGTTTTCATTCCCCCTCCTTTTAAATAAAGTAAATATCATTATAATGGGCTGAGAGAGTTGGGGTTGATCAACTGGAGAAGAGAAGGCTGCAGGGAGACCTTAGAGCAGCTCCCAGGACTGAAAGGGGCTCCAGAAAAGCTGGGGATGGGCTCCTGATCAGGGAGTGCAGGGATGGGATGAGGGGAACAGTTTTCAGCTGAAAGAGGGGAGACTGAGATGAGATCTTGGGGAGGAATGTTTTGCTGTGAGGGTGGGGAGGTCCTGGCCCAGGTTGCCCAGAGCAGTGGTGGCTGCCCCATCCCTGGAGGTGTTCCAGGCCAGGTTGGATGGGGCTTGGAGCCCCCTGATGCAGTGGGAGGTGTCCCTGCCCATGGCAGGGGGTGGCACTGGATGGGCTTTGAGGTCCCTTCCTACCCAAACCACTCCATGGTTCTGTGATTGTATGAAAATTCAACTGCTTCTTTCTTTTCGCTCCATCTTTCATCCTTACCTTTTGTAGCCGTAGCGACATTCCCCCCCTCTGCCCTAATTCTTAAGTGGAAATCCTTTCGGGACAAAGGTTCTTTGGAAGGGATCCCATTGCTGGTGTAAAGGAGCAGGAAGGATCGAGGTCAGACATTGCTGGTGACTCTTTGCTCTCCATTGTGTTGCAACAGCCCTGAAAGCTGCCTCTCTGCCAGCCGATGCCTGCCCAAATCTCCGAAGAGCTCATAAACAGAGAAAGCAAAAGGAAAGCGAGCTGCCTTCTTGCTAAAAGTCAGTTTTCCACAAATTCCTCAAGGTGTTTTTCCTCCTCGTAAAGCTGTCCGTTACGGAGCAAGGTCGGGTCTCCAAAGAAAATAGCCGTGTGCTGGACAGGTTTGTGGATGTGCCCAGAATTGATAGAGGCACCGAGCACGACGCGAGCTGTAGAACTGCTTGAGGAGGGCAAGGTCTCCTCTGAAAGGCTCAAAAAACCCCCCTTTAAAAGCAGAATTCTCACTCTTAGCTCAAGGCAAGTGATTGTGCTCATGGAAAGCAACTGGCTCCCATCCCCTCTTGGCTTTTTCCCCGCACGAGTTGGGTCGTGCTCTTTCCCTTTTGCTTCCTCGTTGCTTCATGGCAGGTTGCGATGGTTGGCTTTGATTTATTATTGCTGGATTTGCTCAAAAGCACCAGAAAACGCAGTGCTCTGGCTCTCATTTCGCCGAGGTCAGTGGAGGAGTGAAAACTCCACATAATGCCAAAATTATTATTTACCATGCTTTTTTTTTTTTTTTTTTTTTTTAAAAAAATAACTTTTAGGAAATGTAACTTTATTTGTCTTTCTTTTACTCTGCAAAAACAAGTACTGCTCGTTCCTTGAGTTGGTGGAGAAGATGCACAGGACCTGGCTGCTCTTCTCCATCGTTTAAAGTCAGCTTTGTTCATTTTCACTTCCAATATTTGACTGCCAGCACCACGGCTTGAACTGATGCTGAATTCTGCATCCAACTGACCACCCCCGTCCTGTCTTGACACCCCCGTTGTTTCTCTTTTGAAAGGTCTGGCTCTTTTTCAAGGTCATTTTTAGGCTCCTCACCCCATGTGATGCAAAACGTGGTTTCTCCCAAGTTGCTGCTATCTCCGATGCACAGGTGTGTTTCCAACCTCATGCAAAGCATCACCATCTCTGTCATTTTATAGAGGACTTGGGTGGGGTTTTGGTGTTTGCTCCCATAGGAGTAATCTGGTAGGAGGATGGCCATGTCAGTCTGCTCTCCACCGCCAGCAGGATGGCAGCGATGGGAGGTGACGGGCCGCGTGGCATGGTTTTGCAGGCAGGCAGGTAGCTGCAGCGGGGAATGCTTGGTACTTTCAAAGAAAGGGGGCATAAAAAGGTGTTTGGATCCCTTTGCAGGCTGAAATCATGGAACGGTTTGAATTGGAGGGGACCCCAAAGCCCATCGAGTTCTACCCCATATGATGAGCAGGGACATCTCCCAATGGATAAGTTTGCTCCAAGCCCCATCCAACCTGGCCTGGAACACCTCCAGGGATGGGGCAGCCACCACTGCTCTGGGCACCCTGGGCCAGGGCCTCCCCACCCTCAGTGTGAAGAATTTCTTCCTAATGTTTCATCTAACTCTTCCCCCTCCCAGTTTAAAGCCGTCCCCCCTCATCCTGTCCTTCCACTCCTTGATCCAGAGCCCCTCCCCAGCTTTCCTGGAGCCCCTTTCAATAGTGGAAGGCTGTTCTAAGTTCTCCCTGGAGCCTTCTCTTCTCCAGGCTGGACAACCCCAGCTCTCCCAGCCTGTCCTCAGATGGGAGGTTCTCCAGTCCTCAAATCATCTCTGTGGCCTCTGGACTCGCTCCAGCAGATCCATGGCTTTCCTGAGCCGAGGTTCAGCCTTCACACCAGCTGGTGGATCACAACCCTTGCCTTTGCCCAAATCTGGTGTCTTAGAGGAAAAAACTACTGACCGTGGTAACTGGCTTCAACATTGTACGGGACAATCCTGCAAATTGATGGTCTGGCTTCGAACAAAAGCCGTGCTCCTATTCCTGCCCTCTATAGGCATGACAACCTTCTTTGCATTTGGGGGGTTTTGGGTGAAAAATAGGGGAAAACCAGAGTGTGCTGGAGAGCACGGAGTGATGAGACACCTACATGCACTTGCCTGCCTGTTCCCGTATCAAGGTTTGCTCAGCATTGTATTTATTTTGGCTTGCCTAGGTGGGAAAATAGCGATTCATTCCTTGGGGGGAGCATTTATAAAGTCTGCCTGCCTTGGAAAAAATCATCTCTGAAGAGCGATTGTGAAGATTGGACTTATTTATCCAGAAGGAGAGCCTGGTAGGAAGGGTATTATGGACCTGGGAAATACAGAATAGGGTAAAGATGAGCAATCAGGTGCCACCAGTCCTGGAAGAGGAGTCAGGGGCTGAGAAAAGATGCAGCAACCCCATGGGGAAAACTTGACTTGATAAAAGGAAAATTTCACATCTGGTCCATAATGAGACTAAATGCTGTGGTTTTAGCTGTTTTCTCTTCCATCTCACATAAATCTGGACCGGTGAGTGTTGCAGCACGCTGTACTGGGTGTGTTTTCCAACAAGGAAAGCTTCCCCGTCGCTATCAGATGCATTTCTGTCCCCTGTTTCCATGTAAACTTCAGCTCTGGTTTATTCTGCACTTCTCCAGGTACTTGGCAGTGGATGGATTTTATACTTAACTACAGCCTATGCGCGCACCTCACCTGCCCGAGGAGATGCGGGGAGTCATTTGCATATTTATTAAATATCTTTTAGTAGGATACACAAGCCGCATTGCTACATCTCGCTCGCGATGCTGGGAGGTGAAGCAGCGATGGGAGGGGGGGAGAAACCCACCACAGGAGAGCATGTTAAAAAATATTGAAGGTAAAATAGGCAGGGGTGCTCGAGGAGTCAAGAGCTTTGTTTTCTCTTTCATTTCCCCCCTTCTATTAAACCTAGAGCAGCAAAACCATTCCAGTGCTCCCAAAGCACCCAAATCTGAAGTGCTCAACAGACCAGAAACCCCCCGTGTCCTGGGCTGCACCCAGAGCAGGGGGAGCAGCAGGGAGGGAGGGGGTTCTGCCCCTCTGCTCCGCTCTGGGGAGACCCCACCTGGAGCCCTGGGTCCAGTTCTGGAGTCCTGAGCACAGGAAGGACCTGGAGCTGTTGGAGCGAGTCCAGAGGAGGCCACGGAGATGATCCAAGGGCTGGAGCTCCTCTGCTGTGAGGGCAGGCTGGGAGAGTTGGGGTTGTTCATCCTGGAGAGGAGAAGGCTCTGGGGAGACCTTAGAGCAGCTCCCAGGACTGAAAGGGGCTCCAGGAAAGCTGGGGAGGGGCTCTGGATCAGGGAGTGCAGGGACAGGACGAGGGGAAGGGTTTGGAGCTGAAAGAGGGGAGATTGAGATGAGATCTTGGGGAGAAATGTTTTGCTGTGAGGGTGGGGAGGCCCTGGCCCACGGTGCCCAGAGCAGTGGTGGCTGCCCCATCCCTGGAGGTGTTCCAGGCCAGGTTGGATGTGGCTTGGAGCCCCCTGATGCAGTGGGAGGTGTCCCTGCCCATGGCAGGGGGTGGCACTGGGTGGGCTTTGAGGTCTCTTCCAACCCAACCCATTGCATGGTTCTATGATTCAAGGAGCCATCTGGAGTCAGAGCAAATGTAGGAAAAGCACTCAGGGTTGTGTTTTTAAGCTCAAAAGACCTGTGCTGTGCTCAAAATGCCTTGTGGCCTTAATGAAGAAGTAGAGCACCTGCAGTGATGGGATGCTTCTGGGTATCGGAGCGTGACTCATCTTGCTGAAGGTTTGACGCCTGCCACGCAGATGCTTTGCGTCTGAGCTCATCCTCCGGCTGCTCCTGCATCTGCTGCAGGCAAAGGCACTGGGCAGCCCTTGGGGTGTGAGAACGGGGGCTTTTTCCCAAATCTGGTAACAGTTCCTATCTTCCCGTGCAGCAGCAATGAGCAACTGAGTTCTCTTGGGCTTGCTCCAAAAAAGCTTACTTTTATTTTCATTTTTGCTTTGGTTTTGATAAGTAACGAGTCACCCCATAAGGTATTTAATGAGTCCAAAGCGGGGCTGTTGGACAGCTTGTTTTAACCTGTTTTCCCTAAGGAAACCAATTTTCTGTGACTGCTCCTTGTGCCCCAAACCTGAAATTTGAGCGAGGTTGACTGGTCATCTCAAAGCCTTGATTTTGAGGTTTTTGAGCCCAAACCCAACTTTTCCTTTTCCCTCACCCACCTCTCACCACCGGGAAGGCCATGCACTAAGGCAATGCTACAAGACCCATCACGGACTCGTCTTGCTCGGCTGGATGTCAAGGAATTGACTGATGTGTCTGAATTGGGTCAAAACTGAGGGGGTTTTGCTCTCGTGCTTGCAGTAGTGCTCACTAACCCAGCGGCGTGGAAAGCTTGCATAATTCACCTTTCTTCTAAGGCCGAAAGCAAACACATCGCTGCTGGGGGAAGAAAAAAGCAAGCAAATAAGCAAATCCCATTTACACCTTTGGGAAGGAGCCTCAAACATGCAGAAATAAATAGAAAACTTGGCTGAAAACTTCCCCGGTGCCCAAATTTCTCCTGTTTGCAGCAGCGTGTGTTGTCTGTTATCTGTATTTCTCACTGGGTGATGGACGGTGCTTAAAGTCGGCTTCTAGAGCAGAGAACACATGCTCCCTTCTGAGATGGATGGATGCTCCCCGCTCCACGGAACATCTTATATGCCCAAGGTGATACAGACATTGTAAGAGCTCCCCTGACAATAGGTAAAAAATTTATTGCTGCTTCAAACCTGCAGATTTATGGGCTGGGGAGGTAGAGCTGTGTGAAAGCAAAGCAAGTCTAGGGATGCTGGAAGTGAGTGAGGAGGAGGAAAGGCTGGATTATGCAGCCAGTGTAGGTCTATCCGGGTGGTGTTAATACGGGGGTGATTGCTAGTGGAGGAGAAGCTCAGTGTGAGCTGGTGATGTGTGCTTATAGCCCAGAAAGCCAACCACGTTCTCGGCTGCATCCAAACCACAGGGAGTGAGGAAGGGGGTTCTACCCCTCTGCTTCGCTCTGGGGAGACCCCACCTGGAGCCCTGGGTCCAGTTCTGGAGTCCTGAGCACAGGAAGGACCTGGAGCTGTTGGAGCGAGGCCAGAGGAGGCCATGGAGATGATCCAGGGGCTGGAGCTCCTCTGCTGTGAGGACAGGCTGAGAGTTGGGGTTGTTCATCCTGGAGAGGAGAAGGCTGTGGGGAGACCTTAGAGCAGCTCCCAGGACTGCAAGGGACTCCAGGAAAGTTGGGGAGGGGCTCTGGATCAGGGAGTGCAGGGACAGAATGAGGAGAATGGTTTTGAGCTGAAAGAGGGGAGACTGAGGTGAGACCTTGGGGAGAAATGTTTTGCTGTGAGGGTGGGGAGGCCCTGGCCCAGGTTGCCCAGAGCAGTGGTGGCTGCCCCATCCCTGGAGGTGTTCCAGGCCAGGTTGGATGGGGCTTGGAGCCCCCTGATGCAGTGGGAGGTGTCCCTGCCCATGGCAGGGGGTGGCTCTGGATGGACTTAGAGATCCTTTCCAACCCAAACGATTCCATGGTTCCATGACTTGGAGCAGAGATGTGCAGAAATTGCAGTGAATTTGTTGGAAAACCACCAATTTTCCTCCTAGGAAAGGTCGGGTTGGGTGATGGGAGCGATCCCCTCGGGCTATGGATGCTGGGAGGTGTGCTGTGAGAGGAAGCAAACCTCGTAATATGGGACGCAAAGAAAATTTAGGAGGCACGGCTGAGATATGAAACGAGATGACAGCTGAGAGAGGCTTGGGTGATATTGCTTTTGCAGGAGTGTAAACAGCCGGGCGACGCACCCGACGGCATCTCTGTTTAAACAGACGTCGGTTGCTGTTTGCTCCTGTGGAGATGGGCGACCAGATGCCGCTTGACCCTCTGCCAGCCGAGATTGTCCCCGAAAGAGCCCATCCGCTGCGGAAATCCCTCTGCAAATCTATCGGGGATGTATTTGCCTTGCTAAGGGCAGGGAAAAGGGGAGGGGGGAGCCAGCCACCCCCCTGCTCCTGCCGTGCCAAGGAGACGGGTGAGGGCTGGAGGGGACCTGTCTCATCACGTTTGGCTGCGTCTCGGTGAGCCCTGCCTTCCCAGCCTTGGCTTTTCCCAAGGTTTTGAGCATCCGCGGAGGAGGTGAGGTCGAAAGGGGGATGCAGGCAGGGCTGGAAAGGCTCCCGCTGCCGTCAGCATCCTTCCTCAATCCCAGTTTGGGGAAGAAACACCGCTGAATACACGAACCCACCTTGTTCCCCAAGACAAAGCCCTTAATTATTAAGTGTTTTTTCCATGCAAAAATATATATATTTTCCTATTAACATCTTATAACTCCCAGCCTGGGTGGGATAAGCCCCAGGTCAGCCCCCCAAAATACAAGCAAGTTGGGACATGGTGAAACAAAGCACCAGATGCAAAAGAAACCTGACAGCCTTTTGCAAGCAAGCAATAACGACAGCATCTGTAAATAAATAACAGGGATCTCTGCGCCCCAAATGACAGCGGGGCAGGGTTCTGCTGACCCTGGCACCATTGCTACCTGGGAGGAAAAAGACTGTATAAAATAATGGAAAAATAAGTAATAGGAAGGTGGGCAGAGTGGTGGGAGCGAGGTCCATGTGCTCCCTAAGTCACTGCTCTTTCCCTTTGCAAAGCGAGCAGCCCCAAAGCACGGCCAATGTGGGCAAGGCTGCAACGGGGCGGGGGAATGCTCCCAAACCACGTTTGAGCAAAATACAGAATGGTTTGAATTGGAAGGGACCTCAAAGCCCATCCAATCCCCCTGTCATGGGCAGGAACACCTCCCACTGGGTCAGGGGGCTCCAAGCCCCATCCAACCTGGCCTGGAACACCTCCAGGGATGGGGCAGCCACCACTGCTCTGGGCACCCTGGGCCAGGGCCTCCCCACCCTCACAGCAAAACATTTCTCCCCAAGGTCTCACCTCAGTCTCCCCTCTTTCAGCTCAAAACCATTCTCCTCATTCTGTCCCTGCACTCCCTGATCCAGAGCCCCTCCCCAGCTTTCCTGGAGCCCCTTGCAGTCCTGGGAGCTGCTCTAAGGTCTCCCCACAGCCTTTTCCTCTCCAGGATGAACAACCCCAACTCTCAGCCTGTCCTCCCAGCAGAGGAGCTCCAGCCCTGGGATCATCTCCGTGTCCTCCTCTGGACTTGCTCCAACATCTCCAGGTCCTTCCTGTGCTCAGGACTCCAGAACTGGACCCAGGGCTCCAGGTGGGGTCTCCCCAAAGCGGAGCAGAGGGGCAGAATCCCCTCCCTCCCCTGCTGAGCTGACTTCTAATACAGCCCAGGACTTCTTTGTTTAAGACCCCAATCCACCTTCCCATCCAACTCTTTTACTCTGCTTCCCAGCTAATCACTTGCTGTGCCTTGTCATGACCAGAAGATATTCATTATCCCTTTTTCTGCTCTTTTCTGGTCCCCCTGTGCCCTGCCAAAGCCACCATCAGACTCGAACAGGATCCACCCCCAAGGTTTCATATGTTGGCCAAACAACCCCATGGGAGGCTGTAGGTAGCTTCGACCCAGCGCCGGCTCCATCCTTAACCCTCTCAATTACAAGGTAATGCATGTTAAAATTACAAATTTATTTATAGCTTCTATTTTTTCCTTCCCCCCCAACTCCACAGTTTTTTACAGCTCATCCGCCGTAACAAATTCGACTTCATAAAGCAAAGGCGCGGGTTATTATTGCCTTATGGAAATAAATGGGAGCAGCCAATCTTTATTCCCGGGCCTGGCATTTGTCTCCCTGAATGCTTAACACGGTCTCGGTCGACACTTCGGATTTGTTCCAGTTGCTAACGACAGCGACAAGCTCACCTCGGGGGGGTATTCCCTCTCCCTCTGCATTCCTTGCATCGGATGTTGCTTGCAAACCACTCCTTGTTTGTTCTCCAAGGGGATGCTCTGTTGCAACCCTTCCATTATTTGTTCAAGGAGGGATGATCTGCTGCAACCCGCTGTTATTTGCTCACAGAGATGATGCTCCGTTGCAAACTCCCCACTATTTTTTCACCAGAGCAACGCTCCATTGCAGCCCCTTCATTATCTGTTCAAAGGGGATGCTCTGTTGCAACACCCCTCCCATTATTTGTTGAAGAAGGGATGCTCCATTGCAAATCCACTTTATTTATCCACAGAGGTGATGCTCCATTGCAAGCTGCCTGCTATTTGTTCACCAGAGTGATGCTCCATTGCAGCCTCTCCGTTATTCGTTTGCTGGGGGATGCTCTGTTGCAACCCCCCCTCCCATTATTTGTTCACCAGAGCGATGCTCCTTTGCAAACCCCACGTTATTTGTTTAACGGAGGGATGTTCCATTGCAAACGATCCATTATTTGTTTGTCAAGTTCACGCCCTGTTGCAAACACCCAGTTATTTGTTCACTGAGGTGGTGCCCCGTTGCAAACTGTGTTATTTGTTCAAGGAGGGATGCTCCACTGCAAATCTCACATTATTTGTTCACTGAGGCGATGCCCCATTGCAAACTCCCCACTATTTGTTCACCAAACAGATGCTGCATTGCAACCCCTCCGTTATTTGTCCTTTGGTGGATGTTCCATTGCAACCCCCTTCCATTATTTGTTCGGTGAAGGGATGCTCCGTTGCAAACTCCCTGTTATCTGTTCACCAAGGTGATGCTCCGTTGCAGACTCCCTGTTATCTGTTCAATGGAGGGATGCTCCCTTCCAGACTCTTCAGGATTTATTTCCCAAGGTGCTGCTCTGTTGCAAACCCTCTGTTATTTGTTCACCAAGGCCATGGTCCATTGCCAGCTCCCCACTATTTGTTCACCGAAGGGATGCTCCATTGCAACCCCTTCATTATTTGTTCGCTGGTGGATGCTCGATTGCAGCCCCCTCCCATTATTTGTTCAATGGGGGGATGTTCCACTGCAAATCCCACGTCATTTGTTCACCGAGATGATTCTCCATTGCAAACTCCCTGTTATTTATTTCATGGAGGGATGCTTCACTGCAAACCTTCCATTATCTCTTCACCATGGTGATGCTCCATCACAAACTCCGTTGTTTGCTCAGGGGAGGGATGCTCCCGAAAGGAAATTGTGGGCGTTCGTCTCTTTTCCCAGGTAACAAGGGATAGGACAAGAGAAAATGGCCTTGGGTTGTGTCAAGGGAAGTTTAGGTTGGATATTGAAAAAATGCCTTCACTGAGAGAGTGGTGAAGCCCTGGCAGAGGCTCCCAGGGCAGCGGTGGGGTCTCCATCCCTGGAGGGGTTCAAAAACCGCGTGGGGTGGCACTTCAGGACACGCTTTAGATGGCACGATGGGGTTGCGCTGATGTTTGGGCTGGATGATCTTAGAGGTCTTTTCCACCCTCAATGATTCTATGATTCCACTGCAAACTCCCTTATTTGTTCGATGGAGGGTTGCTTCGTTGCAAACTCCGTTATTTGTTTGCTCTGGGGATGCTCCGTAGCAAACTCCACTACTTGTTCACCGGAGGGACGCTCAGGAAGAAGGTGGCAGGGATGCATGCGAGACCCTTTTGCAAAACTGAGCTTTTGGGGTGGTTTTCTTGCAACTCGCTGACAAAGCAAAGGCTGCTCTGGGTTTGATCACTGCAAGGGAATCCCAGCCTGTGCTGGGAGAATCATAGAATAGAATTGCAGAATCAGGAGGTTGGAAGAGACCTCTGAGATCACCCAGTCCAACCGTACCTGTCTCCCCACTAAACCCTGTCCCTAAGGAACTCATCCACCCATCTTTTAAACCCCTCCAGGGATGGCGACTCCACCCCCTCCCTGGGCAGCTGTGCCAATCCCTGACCACCCTTTCAGGGAAGAAATTCTTCCCAATGTCCAATCTGCACCTGCCCTGGTGCAACTTGCTGCCATTTCCTCTCGTCCCATCGCCGTCCCTTGTGAGCAGAGCCCAGCCCCCACCCCGTCACACCCTCCTTTCAGGCAGTTGTAGACAGTGATGAGGTCTCCCCTCAGCCTCCTCTTCTCCAGGCTGAACAACCCCAGCTCCCTCAGTCTCTCTGCCCTTGACCTTGTTGCACCCCATCCCGTTGGTCTCAGCCCATGGACCCAGCCTGTCCACATCCCTCTGCGGAGCCTCCCTTCCTTCAAGCACATCCACACTCCCACCCAGCTTGGTGTCATCCGCAAACTTGCTGAGGGGGCACTCGATCCCCTCAACCCGATCGTTGATGAAGATGTTAAACAGGACTGGAGAAGACTTGACCCAAATTTGTGAGGGCTGAAAGAGGGGAGGGAGCCAAGGGTATGGGCACATCCCCATCCATTGGCCACTGTGGGATCAAGATGCTCCAAAAACCAGCAGGGTTTTGGCCACCACTCCACAGTGAGGTCCCCTCTCCCTTTGTCCCAAACAGGGAAGGACGATGCGAGAGGAGGGCGATGGCCACGCTCTGCTCTTATTTCCCCATTTACTCATTTTAATGGTGATTTTCTCTCCATTCTACCCATCCCACAGGGGGAAAAAAAGATGAAGTGAATGTCCAGCAGGGTTGCCAGCACTGAAAAAAGACTCTAGAATTGTCACTTAATATTTTTTTAACCCATTTTCAAGGCTGAGGGACGTTGATTGGGCATTAGCGGGGGGTTTGAAACTGGGATTATTGAGGGGAAAGGCGAAAAAAGGAGCATTTTGGGCATTGTTCAGTGGCAATTAGTTTGGTGAAGGTGGGCATGGATGTCACCTCTCGCATCTTGAGCTAAAAGAGTTGCCATGTGGTCCCGAGCAGGTTTTGAGGCCATTTAACTCATCTGTGTGCAAACAACATGGTTTTAGTGCATAAATGGAGCTTGGAGGAGGCTGGAAAATGGCATTTTCCATTCCATCTGCAAGATGTGTAGGGATGGAGGTGGGAAAAACGCCATGGAAAGGGTGCCTGCAACTTTTCATCTTATTTATATCCACCCTGTGGTTGTCATCAGCCTATTTATACAGCTGCAAAGACGTCCTCTCAAACGTCTTACATGTATATATATCTGTGCATGTGCACTTTTATATTTATATAGCTCCTAGGAGGATTCATTTAGTGACGGGACACGTTTCTTGGAGGGTGTGTTTGGAGGGAATTTAGGATCGTGGGCTGATTGATGTGTTTTTGGGGATGAGTATCTTATAAAAAAAAGCTCAATATTTCCAGTAGCTGTTGATGTTAAATCAAGTTTTTTCCCTTTCCAATGAGGAGATGCTGCAGGAATAACAGATACATGGGGCAAAGCACGGCCCCCAAATACTGCAAATGATTTTGAGGGCAAATTCGGAACCGGATGGGCTTTGAGGTCCCTTCCAACCCAACCTGTTCTGAGATTTTATGATGATTCTATGATTAAGGTTTTTGGCAAATCAGGGATTTGGAGGAAAAAGGCGAGCGGTTGAGATGTTTGGTCTCAAAGGCAGCGGAAATGTTTCAGTTTGGGGTTTTTTAAAGGCAGAAATGAAGGGATTTCTGTAACAAAATGTTCTTTCCAGCTGAAAAGCTGAAACCTTCCGTTTGTGGGGAGGGAGGGTAAGGCCACGCTAATCTTTTCAAAATACTCCTTATTTTTCTAAAAACACGATATTCAAGCCTAGAAAACCCTCCTGGAGTGACTTGCAGGCCTGAAATATTGCAGCATTTTTTAAAAATGAGGGTTTTTTTCACTCCCTCACCTTAATTTTGGTGGAAAGCAGTGAATTCACCCTTAATATTGACTCGCAGGCTCGGGGGACAGACAGGGCTGGACTTATATTCTGAATTTTGCCCATATATAAAGAATCTTCCTCCGTCTCATGTAACCCTACATTTAGCTATAGGATCTCATTTTGGTGTGCACATGAATGAAATAAGGACTTTTAAACTGTATCAGCCATCGGCATGCATTTATAATTATTATTATAAATAATAATGGAATAATTATGGCCCCAAACACCAGCCCTGGGAATTTGTCAGTGCTTGCTGGAGCTGAAGCGAGAGGCTGGGTTGAATAATACCTTAATTTCGAGAGATTTGGGGATAAAAGCACATTTATGCACGTTTAGGCTGTGGATTCGGGGGCTCTGGGGTTTGTTTCTGCTCTTCTGTGCCGACGCTGGCGAGTATTAATTATAGTTTATTAATTACAGCACGCATGCTATGAAAAGCCCCTCGCTAACAAGACGGTGCTCTTTGGCTCCTCGTGGTTTTCCACTGCTCAGCTTGTCAAGGGAGGAGAAAAACATTGGAAAAATCGTTTTAATTCCCTCCTGCATCACAGGGTTTGGATGCTTCACGTTACCTGGCTGGAGCAGGCTCGGTCGAGGGCAAATAATCCACTAAAAATAAATGCAATGAGATTTTCTAAGCAGGGAAACAGCGTTTTTGGCTCCTGCTGCTTTGTTAAGCAAAACTTCTGGCAGGGAAAGCAGAAAAGCTGCATTTTGGAAACATTGGTTGTTTCATTCAATAACGGGTTTGTATTGTTGGAAAACGGATGCCGCGGGATGTGAAAAGCCAGACCTTGGGCTACTGTGGTGGAGACAAATGTTTTGAGTTAAACGCGGCGTCTTAGGTCGTCTCGTGATGATGGGGGTTTTGCTTTATGACTGCTGGCATTTCTATTTTTGATGGAAAAGCGCTTGCGAGGAGAAAAATGGGTTATTTGAAGTCGGGCACCTGTGATTTGATTTAGTTTTGCCGTCGAGGGATGCAAAGAGGGATGAGCTGGGGCCTGGGAGCACCCTGGGAGTTTTTCCATGGGGTAATTAGCCAAGGATAAATCGCCATTAACAGATGGGAATCATCTGTGCCTGATGACCCCTTTGATAACGGGAAAGGGAGTGGGAGAAGGAAAGGTTTGGCTCTCCAGGACGTTGCAGGAGAAATATCTCCTGGCTCTCCCAATGGCTTTGCAAAAGGGACCACAGGAGGCAGGTGCTGGGATGTCAAGGGGTGCTGATGCTTTTGGGGCGAATTGGTGTCGCTTCAGCTCATAAAGGATCCACGAGTCAAGGACAATCGTATGAGATTCACCAAGACCAAGTGCTCAGTCCTGCACTTGGGCCGTGACAACCCCAGCCAGTTCTCCAGGTTTGGGCAAGAGCACCTGGAAAGCTGCCTGGGGGAAAAGGCCCTGGGGGTGCTGGTCGACAGCGGCTGAACAGGAGCCAGCGGTGGCCCAGGTGGCCAAGGAGCCCCCAGCACCCTGGCTTGGCTCAGCCCTGGGGGGGCAGCAGGAGCAGGGAAGGGATCGTCCCCCTGCACTCGGCGCTGGGGAGGCCAAACCTCCAATCCTGGGCTCAGTTTGGGTCCCTCACTCCAAGAAAGGCCTGGAGGGGCTGGAGCGCGTGCGGAGAAGGGAGCGGAGCTGGGGAAGGGTCTGGAGAACAGGGGTTGTGGGGGCGGCTGAGGGCCCTGGGGCTGTTTAGTGTGGAGAAGAGGAGGCTGAGGGGAGACCTCCTCGCTCTCTGCAGCTCCTGGCAAGGAGGTTGTGGTGAGGTGGGTGCTGGGCTCTGCTCCCAGGGAACGGGTGATGGGATGAGAGGAAACGGCCTCAGGTTGTGCCAGGGGAGGTTTAGGTTGGATATTGGGAAACATTTCTTTACTGAGAGCAGTGAAGCCCTGGCAGAGGCTCCCAGGGCAGCGGTGGAGTCTCCATCCCTGGAGGGATTCAGAAGTGGCACTTGGGGACAGGGTTCAGCAGGGTCGGTGGGGCTGGGCTGAGGGTTGGACTGGATGAGCTGAGAGGTCTTTTCCAACCTTAATGATTCCTTGATTCTATAAGCAACAGATTTTTGCAGATGGAGGACCAGACACGAGCACTCTCCCTATCACCCTTTACTGCATAAAATTCACCTCTTATTTCAGCTCTGAGCCAGCGTTCTCAGCACTTGGGGTGGTGCAGGAGCCAGGCGTTAGGGACCAGCTGAGACCTTGAATGTGTGACAGAGAGATTTCCCACCTATGGAGAAAATTATGGTTATTCCAACCTTGCTGGGAACTTTCTCCCATCAACTTGCTTTGCTGAGGAGCTTCTCCGCAGTTTGGGATTTGTCCCATTTTGGGAGGTGCTCAGCTCCCTGCAAAGGGCAGGGGGGAGCCACGTGCTGCTCTTTGCCAGTTCCCTCATTAATCTTGATTACGGAGCCCTCGCGCCCGAGTTAATTTTCTTGTAGATGCATATCAGTCATGTAGCTGGGAATCTCTCAAAAGCTAATGAGGAATTGCATCCTCGCCACGTTATTACTCGGCTAATTAGTACATGGGCTTCTTCTGGAAAGGTCAGGAGAGAGGAGCTGAGAAATTTTGGCTTTTGGAGCCTTTTTTGTGCCGAATTGGGGTCACCGAGGACGGATGGAGGAGACTCGTGTGCTGTGCTGTGCCCTGGATAAAAGCTGCTCCCAAAGGATGGCAGGGATGAGGCTTTGGACCCAGTGTTCCAGGCTGGATCCATCCCTCCTGAGGAAGGGAAGGACAGGGCTGGAGGACGACAGCTCCATCCCAAAATAGACATTTAATTTTTGAGGATATGACGCCTGGAGGAAGCGACCCAGCCTTTTGCCGTGGGATGGGGCTGCGGAAAAACCCTTATTTAGTACAAAACTAGGGAATAACCCCGCTCACGGTCTGGAGGGCTGCGTGTGGCCAGGAAAGGAACATCATTCCCCATTGGCTCAGCTCATTTTCATGCCTTTCCAGGGGAGTGAAGCCTCCAGGGCTGACAACTGAGTAGCTCTTACCAGCCGCTGTATTCACACGAAATTAAAACCCAGGCGAAACCCAACCGAGCCAGACACCCAATACAAACGGCAATATTTTTATCCAACAATTTACATCACTTACTGTCTCCTTCAATGTCCTGGGATCTGGCTGATGGCCCACATGCTTCTCTCTGGGTTTTCCTCCACTCAAATATTAAATCTGGAGGCTGCCAGAGACACTTTGCCATGGGAAAACAAGTCCCGCTCTAAATGTTTTGGGATATTCAGTTTATGCTTCTACCACCAGGTCATTGCTTTTGCTCCAGGGGAAGGTTGTGCAGCCAAAAGACTGAGCTGGAGCTGCAAGGGGCTAAAAATCAGATTGAAATCCATGTGGGGTTATTTTTAATTTGTTTTTATTTGGCAAGGAGATATTTCAGAGGACAACTATTGAATATCTCCTCTGTATTGCTTTTATCTGGATGATCCACCTCAGATCCTGGGCTCAGTTTGGGCCCCTCACTCCAAGAAAGGCCTGGAGGGGCTGGAGCGCGTGCGGAGAAGGGAGCGGAGCTGGGGAAGGGTCTGGAGAACAGGGGTTGTGGGGGCGGCTGAGGGCCCTGGGGCTGTTTAGTGTGGAGAAGAGGAGGCTGAGGGGAGACCTCCTCGCTCTCTGCAGCTCCTGGCAAGGAGGTTGTGGTGAGGTGGGGGCTGGGCTCTGCTCCCAGGGAACAGGTGATGGGATGAGAGGAAACGGCCTCAGGTTGTGCCAGGGGAGGTTTAGGTTGGACATCAGGAAATATTCCTGCACTGAGAGAGCGGTGAAGCCCTGGCAGAGGCTCCCAGGGCAGCGGTGGAGTCTCCATCCCTGGTGGGGCTCAGAAGTGGCACTTGGGCACAGGGATTAGCAGGCTCCGTGGGGCTGGGCTGAGGGTTGGACTGGATGAGCTGAGAGCTCTTTTCCAACCTCAATGATTCTGTAATTCTGTGATCCTTTCCCATCCTAAAATCTTTGCCTCCCTCCCTGCATCCCAGGGTGGAAAAATGTACCCTGCGTACCTCCTTGGGAAAAAATAAAATAGAGTAATTTCTGCTTGCTTGGGATGGGAGTAGAAAAGGGGGAAGGTGAGTGGTGAACCTGGGGGCTTGCAGCTCAGCATGGCAAAGCAAGAAGAGGAAACAAACCATCTCAGCCGAGGGATGTCGGAGGAGCAGCTCTTACAGAAGCTGACAGCACCATTTGGGTCAAGCGCAGGCTGTTAACCCGGCAGAGCGGCTTTAAACCAACAACAGCGCTTGGCTTGGCTGAACTGGGCTTTACCTCAGGGCTGGCTGCTTGGGCTGAAACCTTTTCAGGGGTTGTTGGGTTTGCTGGGACGTGGGCTCACGAGCAGCCGTTCTTCCTGCCTCGGCTGTTGTGTTCATAGAATCATGGAACGGTTTGGGTTGGGAGGAGCCTCGGTGCACGTCCATCCCACATGGAGATGTCTGGAAATCTGCTCTCACTTGATTTTATCATGGGTTTGACAGACCCCTGACAGATATCACCCTTTCTTTACTCTCCCATGGGAGGCCACGGAGATGATCCGAGGGCTGGAGCGCCTCTGCTCTGAGGGCAGGCTGGGAGAGTTGGGGTTGTTCAGCCTGGAGAGGAGAAGGCTCTGGGGAGACCTTAGAGCAGCCTCCAGTACCTAAAATCTGTGGAGGGACTTTTTGCAAGGACCTACAGCGATAGAACAAGGGGGAAAGGTTTAAACTGGGAGGGGAAGATTTAGATTGGACATCGGGAAGATATTCTTCACGCTGAGGGTGGGGAGGCCCTGGCCCAGGGTGCCCAGAGCAGTGGTGGCTGCCCCATCCCTGGAGGTGTTCCAGGCCAGGTTGGATGGGGCTTGGAGCCCCCTGACCCAGTGGGAGGTGTCCCTGCCCATGGCAGGGGGTGGCACTGGGTGGGCTTTGAGGTCCCTTCCAACCCAAACCATTCCATGATTCTAAGAATGAGCTTAGGTTTTCCCAGCAGATGAAAGGCAGAGGGAGAAGGAAGAAACACTAACTGGTTTTATTTGGTAGTTTGCACTGGTCTAGGCAGAGCCCTGCTTTCAGGGGGTTATTTAGGAAACAAGCCACAGCCCAGGAGTTTTCATCAAACTGGTGTCACTGGTTGTGCTGGAATCTCTGCGCAGGGTCTCTTCCCTATCCCAGTCCCAGGAAAACCTTTTCACCCTGATGCTTTTTGCCCATACAACCCCCAAAGGAGGGTGCTGGGGGGTTTATTTGACATGGGGCTGGCTTTGTGCTGCTGGAAATGAGGAGCACTGGTGGAATTTTGAGAAGCGGGAGGGTTAAGCTGCGATTGAGGGCTGAAAGGAAAGGTGTTGGGGAGGCAGGGTGACCACATGGGGCTGGGAAATATCAAAACAATGGCAAAGAAAAGCTGATTTTGCAAAGAAAAGAGGTTTATTTGGGGCTAAGTGTGACTTCTAAGGTGGAATAGCAACAGAAAGAGGCTTCCAACCTCGAGGAGAAGCTTCCTCCAGCCTCTAATCTCTTCTTCTGCCGTGGCTGGCTCTAAGCCCCAGGCCATCCCGCTCCTACCTGGGCTCTTCATAAATAATATTCACATCTTCCCCCATGTCCACGAACTAATTAAGTCTGGGGAGTTGGAGGAAAACAAGGTCATTTGCGAAGCAGGGCCATGTGGGGCTGTGCATCCCCGGCCGGCGTGTGATTTTGGAGAGGATGGAATGCCTGCAAGGCTGGATCCTGCTGCTGGAGGCTGCGGGGAGGGGGGAAGATGGAAGCTGCTGTCCCGGGGCTCCCTCTGGCTACCTGCACCTGCATGCCCCTCCCCTCCTGCCTGCAACTCGTCCCCTGCCTGCACCCCAAACCTCTATCTACACCCCTCACCCCTGCCTGCATCCCATCCCCTTGCCTGCTTCCTGAATCCCTGCCTGCATCCGTCTCTCTCCTGCGCTCCACATCCCCTCCTGCACCCCACACGGCTCTGCCTGTCTCCTGCATCCCTGCCTGCATCCATCTCTCTCCTGCAGCTCACATCCCTGCCTGTATCCCATCCCCCTGGCACCCCACATCCCTGCCTGCATCTCCCCACCCTGCACCCCACATCCCTTGCCCCCCTCCCTCTCTCTCCTGCATCCTGCATCCCTATCTGCATCCATGCCCCTGCTGTGTCCCACATCCCTGCCTGCATCTCTCCCTCCTGCACCCCACACCCCTACCTGCATCCAGCATCCTTCCTACACCCTTCTCCCTGGATTGATATCATCTCCTGCACCCCCTCCCTCACTGTACCCCCCTCCCCCCCCCGCACCCCATCCCTAAATCTCCGTTTCCCTCCTGCATCCTCCAAAATGCCTCCCATCCCTTACTGCGTTCCCCCTCAATCACGCCCCCTGTGTCGTCGTCCCCCCCCCCCCCACTGCCCTGCTCCTCCTGCCCCTCGTTACCGCCTCATTTCACCGTGCAACCCCCCCCGCCCCCCTCCTGGACTGTGCATGCCTTCATCCAGCTCCCTACACCGTGACCCTATATCCTGCGCCCCCCAATACACCAAGCAAGCCCCCCCGTATAACCATTAACCCCCCCAAAACACTGCCCCCAATACACCCCGTTACCCCCTTCTTACACCATGCACCCCCCTTCCTGCAGTCCCCAATACACCACTCCCCCCCTACACACCTCCTTACCCTCCCATTACATCACCCCCCCACCCTGTTACCCCCCCCATACACTGCACCCCCTCTTCCTGCATCCCCATTACACCTCTTCCCTCCTCTCTACACCCCATTACCCCCGCCCCCCATTACATCGTGCAAACCCCCCCTCCTGAACCGGGCAACCCCTTCTCCGCCTCCATAACCTGCGACTCCTGCCTGTGCCCCCCCCAGTACACCACGCCCCCTTTCTGAAGATGCCTAATACACCTCACCCCCCCATACGCCCTGTTACCCCCTCATTCCACTTTCCCCCCCAAATACCCTTTTACCCCCTCCCACTACGCTGCCCCCCCTTCCTGTGCCC
Organism: Neomorphus geoffroyi; assembly: GCA_033558235.1. Lineage (NCBI taxonomy): Eukaryota > Metazoa > Chordata > Aves > Cuculiformes > Neomorphidae > Neomorphus > Neomorphus geoffroyi. The sequence goes on along the minus strand of JAUMJM010000075.1, from coordinate 1,623,930 downwards.
CCCAGTTCACCTCACCCCCCCTCTATACACCCAGTTTCCCCCATTACAGCGTGAAGCCCCCCCATCCTGGACTGTGCAGCCCCTTCTCCACCTCCATACACCTCACCCCCCCATATACTCTGTTACCCCCCATTACACCCCCCCCCATACACCCCCTTACCCTCCCATTATATCACCCCCATACACCCTGTTACCCCCCCCCAATACACTGCCTCCTCCTACACCTTGTTAGCCCCTATTACACCTCGCCCCCCCCCTACACCCCATTACCCCCTATTACACCGCGGATCTCTCCTGCCCCCCCCTCCATGCTTCTCTCCCCCCGCCTCGCATCCCTCCACCCTGCATCCCGCTCCCATCCCCCTCTTCTCCCCATTTCCATCCCTTTATCCCCCTGCCCTGCATCCTCTCCTGCCCCCCATCCTTCCCTCTGCCCCCCATTCATCCCTCTCTCCTCACATCCATCCCCCTCTCCATTCATCCTTCCTTCTCCCCCACCACCACTCTCTCACCACCATCCATCCATCCCTTTCTCCCCCCGCCCCGCATCCGTCCCTCTCCCCCATCCAACCCCCTCCCCCATTCATCCCTCCCCCACATCCATCCCTCTCTCCCCCCCTCCATCCCCTTCTCCCCCCTCCCCGCATCCCCTACTGTCCCCTCATTCCTCTCTCCCCCATCCATCCCCTTCCCCCATCCACCCCCTCTTTCCCCCCCACATCCCCTTCTGCCCCCCTTCCCTCTCTTCCCCCCTCCATCCCCTTCTCACCCCTCCCCTCATCCCGTCGTGCCCCCATCCCTCTCTCCCCCATCCATCTCCCTTCCTCCATCCACCTCCCTCTCCTCCCCGCATTCTCTTTTCCTCCCATCCCTCTCTCCCCCATCCCTCCCTCTCTCCCCCCATCCCCTTCTTCCCCACCCTGTACCCCCTTCTGTCCCCCATCCTTCCCTCTCTCCCCGCCCCGCATCCTCTCCTGCCCCCCATCCCTCTCTTTCCCCCCCCATGCCTCTTTCCCCCATCCATCCCCCCTCCCCCCTCCCCTCCTCCCCGCATCCCTATCTCCCCACCCTCCATCTCCTTCTTCCCCCTCCCCGCATCCCCTCCTGCCCCCCATCTTTCCTTCTCCCCCTTTCTCGAATCCCCTCGTACCCCCCCATCCCTCTCCCCCCGCCCCCCTCCTCCCCCATCCCTCTCTCCTCCCCCCATCCCTCTCCCCATCCCTCTCCCCAACCCCTCCTGCCCCCATCCCTCCCTCTCTCCCCCCCTCCATTCCCTTCTCCCTCCCCCGCCCCCCCTCCTGCCCCCATCCCTCCCTCTCCCCCATCACCTCCTGCCCCCATCCCTCTCCCCCATCCCTCCCTCTCCCCCATCCCCTCCTGCTCCCATCCCCCCCTCTCTCCCGCTTCTCCATCCCCTTCTCCCCCCCCCATCCCTCTCTCCTCCCCCATCCCCTCCTGCCCCCATCCCTCTCCCCCCCCGCCCCCTCCCGGGGGCGGGGCCGGGGCGGGCTCAGCCGGGGGGGGGCCGGGCTGGGAGGGGGGTGGGGGGGCGGCAGCTCCGCTCGGCTCTCGCCGCAATAAATCGGCTTAGGGCGGCGGTGGCTGCGGGCAGAGGAGCCGGGGAGGAACCGGGGGGACACGCGCGGTGAAACCCGCCCCCCCCCCGCCATGCCCGCCTGCCCCACCCCGGACAGGGGGCTGGGGGGCCGCTGAGCCCCCCCATGGGGCTGCCCCCCCCGTGGGCATCATGCGAACCATGAGCCCCTTGCCCCTCTGCCTGCTGCTCTGGGACCTCCTCGACTTGGTGCTGGGTGAGTGACATCCCCCCCTTAGCACCCCCAGACCCCCCCGAGGGCAGGGATCCCCTCCCCCCCCCCCCGACCCCTTAAATTACGGGGTGCCCACCTGCACCCCAATAAGCGTGCGGTGACTCTGGGCTCTGCGCCCACGCGGGGCTCAGGGGGTGATGGGGGGCTTGATGGGGGGGGGGTCCAGGGGGTGGGGGGGCTCCGGATTCTGGGGGAGGGGGTGGTAAACACCCCTCTGGTGGGGAGCCAAGCACCCCGTTTTGACCCGTTAATAGGATACTGGGTTCAGGCTGGTAATAGGGTGCTTGCTCATGGGGCACCCAGTTTGGAGCTGCTAGTGGGGCACCCCCTGATAAGCTACTGGTTTGCAACTGGTTTGTAGGGTGCTGGTGTTGAACGGACATCTCGTAAGAGGTGACTGGTTTGAACCCCATTAATAGGCTGCTGGTGTTGGACCCAGTAATGGGGCACCCCCTAATAAGCTACTGGTTTGAACCCCTGAATAAGGTGCTGGTGTTGCAACCAGTAATGGGGCACCCCCTAAGAGGCTACTGGTTTGGAACTGGTTCATAGGGTGCTGGTGCCGGACCTGTTAATGGGGCACCCATTAACGAGGGGCTCGTTGTTAGGGCATCTGTAACAGGGCACCTGCTTTGGACCCTGTGGGGTGTCCGTACCCCCCTTCCCTGCCGCTCCGTACTGGGCTCCGCTTGCAAATCCCAGTCCTGGCTCCATTCCACTCCACTCCCGCAAGAGGTTTCTGCGGGCACCCCCATGAGCTACAGCTTTTTGGGGGGTTGCAGCACCCAGGGGCACCTCAGACCACCCTGCCCTTTTGGGGTGCTTCAAACCCTCCAGTTTGAGAGAGAGGGGGCACCCAGCAGGGAGAAGCAGCCCCTCCATCCCTGCCATCCCAGGGCTTTGCAGCTCGCTGGGTCCCTAAATGAGCCTCTTCGCTCCCACATTTGCTCCGCAGAGGTTTTAATAAGAACCCCCCACCCCATGGCCAAATGTGGGGCTCCCCAGAGGTTAAAATTAACGAGGCAGGAAACTTTCCCTTCCCAGCGTCCCAGAGGCTGAGGGGGAGACGTGCAATTTAATTTCTTCTATATTTGAATGCAATTTTCCTCTTCTTTTCCTGGTGCATCCCCTTCTCCGTGAGCCCCCAAATCACTGCTGCGGGGTCTCCAGTGGCCGCTTTTTGAGTACAGCAAGACCCAGCTGCTCTCCAGAGGCTGAGGGTGATGGCAGGATGAGCTGAGCTTGCTCAGTATTACCATTTTTTCCCCATTTATAATGTACTTTTCCCGTCTCCGAACGCCGCCGTCGGCTGCTGCATGGTGTGGGGAGGGGGAGCAGCAGCAACCGCGCTCTGCGGGGTTGAGAGGTTGACACAAAGGAGCCGATTCTTCCCCAGCATCACGAGCAGCTCCAAAATCATCCCTTGGGAATCACTGAGGTTGGCCAGAACCCACCTCGAATTTGGCTGCCCCAGGGGTGGGAAGGCATCGTGCATCCCCCACATCCCCTCTTCGCCATCCCCCGATGCGGCTGCTGCTCTTTTCCCCCCGTCCCCGCTTCGCTCCGCGCATCCCGAGCATCCCACCGGCATCGTGTGGTCGATAATAAAACCCGTGCGACTCAGGCTGGCGTGAACTCGTGCCAAATCCCATCCTGCCTCCCACCTGGATCTCCTCTCCACCTCCACCACGAGTTTAAGGTCAAGGGTAGATAATATTCCAGGAACAATGCGTTGTCCCCTGGCTTTTCCCCAGCGACAAGCTGTCCGTCACCGGCACTTGGATCCTTTTCCCTCCCTTTCTCCTATTTTTTATCGCTGCGATTGCTCATCTACTGCTGCTTTGTGAGAGTGGGCGAGCGGGTGGGGGTAAATCTGTGTTTGTGAGGTGTATTTTGGGGGCTGAAAAAGAAGGAAAAGTTGATTTGTGGTGGGGCTGGAGGAAGCCGATGGCCCCAGGGGAATGTGTGGGTTATAAAGCGATGCAAGAGGAGGATCCGGGTGTTTGGTAGCATCTTGTGGGCAGGGTTGATGGGTTTGGACATCCACGAGCCGGATTTTGGCTCATAAAACCACTCTGGGACTTTGCTGCTTTCCCATATCCTGCGGATCAGCTGCGTTAAATATTTCCTACCCCTCAGCAGAGAAATACTGTCCCCCAAAGCCCATTTGCTCTCTGCTTTTTCAGCAAACAACTGAAAACCGTTGCAAAAAGCTTGGGTTTAGGGTGGGCGCGTCCATCCTGGTGCCTCCCTTTGCTCCGGGCAGCAGGAGGCTGCGGAGGCCGAGCGCTGCTCCCAAAACTCGGTGGCCAGATGGCTTTTCCGTGGCTGACGGCATCCTTGGCTGGAGCTGCCAGCGTTGTGGCGGTGAGGGAGGACAATCTCACAGAGGTCCATCCTGTCCCCTTTTCTGGTGCTTTGCTCCCAAAGGATTGAGCGGGATTTGTCCGCATCCCCTGGGCAGATGCAGGGGGACACGTACCCAACACGCCAACCCCCGCTGCTCTTCCCTACAAGCGTGTTTGCCCTTGGCATCTCCCTTAAACCTCAAAATCCATTGTTGGGGGGAATCTCGCCTATTTTTCTTGTCAACTTATATATTGCACGGTGCCAGCTCAGCGGGCGCTGCCCCCGTCACTGCCACATCCAAGAGGAGCAACAAGGTCCAAGCATGGAGGAGAGCATCAAGGATCCGTCGTTCCCATCCTTGCAAAGCATCTGCACCTTTGTGAGAGCCCTTTGGGGGGTTTCCATCCACCTCCTCGTAATGAAAAGCCCCTTTATTTACTCGAATGAAGCTGCCCGCTTCCTCGCTGCGTGGTAGGTTGGCTGGATACTTCCTCGATGTGTTATCCATCCCTCCGGGGAGCATCACCCCTTGTAATACAGCATTTTCCATATAACAAGCTCAGTCTCTCCCCTTGGCCAGAAAAAGCTGCCGAGGGAAGGGCTAAGTGGGTTAAGGAGCCGTCAAGACGAAGAAACGAGGGCGTGCAGCGGAGGCGAGCGGCTGGATCGTGGATAATGATGGAGCCATAGCCCCAGGCCCCCTCCGTGGGTTTTGGAAAGCTGGGAAGCCCCATCTGCGGAGCAGGGCGATGGCTTCTTGGCATCGCCGGAATCGGGGCTGGCTGATTAAGCCAGCGCTCAGCTTGTCGCCTGCAACGTGTTCCCAGAAAATGCTCATCGGGGTTTGTTTTACAGCTGTGTAAAAGCAGAGCTGTGTTTTGCAAACATGAAAGGGAGGGCTAAATATGTCGAGTTTTGATCTCGGCGAGATATTTATATAGTCCTCATCTGAGCAGTTTACTTCAGCTTCTCTATTTCCCCCCCCCCCCCCTCCTCCACGGCACCTTCTGCAGTGGGAAAAAGAGGGAGAATTCCAGTGTAACTCCTTATGTGAAGCTGCTTATCGGTTTTCTGAGCTTTACCCAGAAGGGCAAGTTTGCTGGAGCTGAGCTTTGTAGAGACTTGTCCTTAAGCACATCCCCGTGCTGCTTCTCCGTACCAAAAACCAGCCTGGAAAATTCTCTTTACAGTTAGGATTTCTACCAGCAAGCTGAATTTCACCCCCCTCTCCTTTTCCTGGGACCCCCTGAGGCTTTTCCTGGCAGGCATTTTCCCAGCTTGAATGCAATCCCTGGAGCAGCTCCTCCTTGCAAGCCTGGAAAAAGCTCATTTTAGTCCTTTCCGTAGGAAAATAAGGGTGTTGGGTTTTTATGGGGGTGATGGGAGCCACCTGCTCAGGTCTCTGCTGAGCTCAATTGCAGACAAGAGGTGTTGGGTGGGAGTTTGTGTGCTGGGAGCGAGGGGAAAGGAGGAGCATCCTCGGTGCCACGTGGGAGCAAAACCTGCTCTAATTCACCTGCAGATGCACGGCGCTGACCTGGAAAGCCGACCCACGCTCCCTCCATCCTTTTCTACTCATGTTTTCCCCTGGCAAATCTCGCATTCAGCTCAGGGTCATCTCTTTTTAAATCCTTTCCTACTATTTCTATGAATTCTGCCTTTCCACAAAGCCCGTGCTTTGCTCTCCGGGTAAATCCAGGCTACGCAGGCGGCCGAAGCCCCTTCTGAAAATCCTCCTATCCGTGCTAATTGCCTTTCCCCAATTAGCCCAATTTTTCCTCTTCCCACCAGCTGCGTTTTGTAGCAGTTTAGAGCTGCCAGTTTGAATCCAGAGCTCTTAAAAAAGCTTTAACACAGGCAAGGATCTTCCCCTTGCCTTGTACCTTTCCAAGCTAATAAGCATCTCCAGGGTGCGGAGATACTCCAGGCTTCATTTCTCCGTGGAAACCCTCATGTATTAATTCGTGGCTGGTCCCTGGCTCTCTCTGAGCATTCCTGAAGCTCCCCCATGCGTCAGAGCTCGGTTTTGGGGCGAGTACACCCCCAAATTTCCTTGCTGCAACAAGTATTATTATTAGCACCCCTACAAGGGATGCTGGCTTGGGGATGTTGCTCTCCTTCTCTGCTGAAATAAGGACTTGCGTTACCGGTCTTGGTTTTGCTTCTGAAAGCCTTGAGCTGAGAAGCCTCTGCTGTGTGCAATGAGCTGGATGCAAGGGGCTACGTCCTAAATGCAACGCGCTACGTGCTATATGCTAACTGCTCTATGCGATACCCTAAATGCTTCTGCATCCCAGCCCTCCTCTGTGCCCTGTGGCTCCACTGATGCCTTCAAGCACTTCCAGGCAAGCTCTACCCTGGCATTGCATCCTGACTTGAGCAACGTGGAAATGCAGCTCAGCTCCTGCATCGACGGGTTTTGATGGAGCATCCAGACATGACATGAACTGCGTTCTCACCGGCCTCCCCTTCCCGTGGAGGTGTTTCAGGGCTTTGCATGCCCCACCTGCCTGGCTATCATTGCAGAAACGGTCTTTGGTGGCAGAAAATCCTTGATTGGCAATGCTTGACCGGCTCTTGCCTTGCTCCTTTTGCAAAGTGCTTTAAGATCCGCCAATGAAAAGCTCTTCACCGTGTTGGGATAAGAGCAGGTTTTACTTAATCCAGGTGCGCTAATGGCTTGGGAATTAGGCAGAGAGAGGGACAAGGAGCGTGTTCAGACTCCTCGCCGAGAGAAAAGCCTTGCAGGGAGGAGGTGGGGATGGAGCTGAAATCTCATTTTTGGCAAGGATGGAGATGGCCAGGGACCACGTACAGGGAGGACCAAGCGTCACTCCCTTGGGATGTGCTAGTGATGGGGTTTCCTCAATGCTTTGAGGTTTCTCCCCAAGATAAATCCTTGATTTCAGCGATGCCGAGTCAGATTCTTTGCTCAGACATGGGCAAAGAGGGAAATCAAGAGAAGGAGCCCCCACATCCCTGTTTTTTGGAGGCAGGAGGTGCAGCTCTCGCCTTGACAAACTTCCCGGCTCATAAATCCTGCTGCAAAGAGCTGAGCGGGGAGGATGCAGCTGATGTGGCTGGTTTTGTTCCCTTGCCAAGCTGCTCTCTTTGCCCTTTTGTTTGCTTTCTGCCGAGGCACTTGGAGTACTGATGGGCTTGTTTTTAACTAATGACTGGCGCTCACATTATCTCTCCCTAGCATTATCTCCTTCCCACTTTTCCTGTCTCCTGCCTAAAATAAACTGTCAATTACGGGCTTGTTTTCAGCGCTGTTGGGATGGGATTTGCCTAGCGAATGCCAAGGGCAGGAGGGCTCATAACGAAGTGCGGGGACAATGATTCACTGCTGTCGTTTCTTCTGTGGAGTTATTATACCAAATTAGGTTTTTAGGGTCTGCAGAACCGTTTGGACCAGAGAAGGCGCTTGTTTTCATTCTCATTTGGCTGATAAATGGGGTTCATCCCCTCTAAACGCGGTGTCCAAGCACTCCTGGTGTGCTTGTCTAGTGGGGTGACTTCAAGCCCTTTTGGGGTGACCCTCCTTGCTCCATCCCTGCGATCTTGCAGGGTGTATTGGTGTGTTTGCAGCAGAACCCAACGCTGGAGCTCATCCTTTGAAATGCAATTAGTGCTTGTAGTAGCTAGAAGCAAAACTATCATTAATGAGGTCCTGACCACCCTGGCGAGGAAGGTTTGAAGCATAGAAGGAGGTTTATCCAGTGCTAGGCTGAATCCACAGCAAATCCCACAGCTGGAGACCACCTGGAGGGGATTTTGGCTCCTGGCTTCGCCAGGATTTAGCCCTCAACTCCAAGGAGGTTTGGGGGACATTAGAAAAAACACCTTTCCCAGCAGAGGGATGTTATAACGCAATGGGAAGGGGCTGTGGAGTTGGAAACGTGGCATTGCTGAGCGCTTCCCGGCCTCTAGACCACACATTTTGTCTCTTCTGGTACTGGAAGTGCATTTCCCTCTGCAAAATCCTTCCTGGCTGGAAAACTGAGTGTCTCGGAGGCATTGCAAAACAGAGCAGGAGAGGCAGGGATTTAGTTCCTCTCCTGCCCAGACCTCTGTATAATTTTCCCATTTATATAATGCCTTCAACAATATACTTCGGAGGGGAGGGCGAAGGGGATTAGCAGTGGTTATGCCAGCCCCGCTCCGCCTCCCTGTGCTTGTAGATAAATCCTGATGCTGCATCCTATCTGGTCAAGACAGGGAAAACAGAAGCTGGAGACCCCTCCACTGGGGTGAATCTACTTTGCACGTGTGTTTATACCTATTTGTTTCTTTACAAAGGGATCTTCAGTGATGGGGATGGGCTGGAGCAATCTCCGTGATGGAACTTTGGTCCCCCCCAAAGGAGCGATGAGATGGGTGGGATGCGGTGTGGTGGGGGGCCATGGTGGGTGGCACTTGGGTTTGCTTCCAGGTGGAGTGCCACCCCTGGAAATGCTTTTTGGAGGGGTGGGTTTCATGAATAACCCTGGACTTGCTGGTAGCAATGTTGTTTTTGATGGGGAGGACGCTTGGTTGGTCCCCAAGGTGTGTTTTGCTCTTGGGTGCTGATAATGCTTGGAAAGAGGAAGATGATGAAAGGAGGGATTTTGGCTGACAGTTGTCATCGTCACGGGTGCCACGTGATTGCTTTGGAAGCTGCTGGCTCCTCGCAGCAGGGGCAAGATGGACCGCGACAGCAGGAGGTGGTGGAAAAAGGCTTCAGCTCAGCAGGTACCACCCAAAGCAGCAGAACCGCCCCAGTTCTGAGCTGGTGGAGATGCAGGCGAGCGGAGCTCCCTGTACCCTGGCGAGCCCTCTCGCAGAGCTGAGCACCTTCTTCGTAAGTCGGCTGTTGGCTGCATCTTTGCTTGTACAAAAAAACGTCCTCCTTGGTCTGGAAGGGGATTTCAATGGCAAAGCGAGTCAGATTTCCATCCCAGCTTTGCAATTCCAGAGAACAAAGTTCGAATCTTGGCTCTAAGTCACGCTTAGGAAGGTTTTCAGCCTGAATTTGGGCAGTCCTGTGGTGTACCATGATCTGAGATACCTTTCCTGCTCCATCAAGCATCTTTCTCCTATTGCAAGCCCCCAAAAAGACCTTTTCCCTGCAGATTCAGCTTCTGGATGAGCTGTGAGAAGAAGGGGGGCTTTGCCATCCCAGCACCAAGAGCATCCCAAGAGCCTTTGATTGAATTTGGCTGCATTTCTTGCTTTTCTCCTAATGACGTAGCTGCCAAGTTCTATTGCAGGAGGATGTGGTGACTCAGAGTGGGGTGGGAGGATCTGGGCAACTTCAGCTTGCCCGGCACCCCAAAATACATACAGGGAGCTGCTGGGGAGCAGGTTTTTTTTCACGTAGGATGGATAACAGACTAGATCTGCTGATGGAATACCTTATTATGGGTAGATATTGCTCCAGAAGGGATGGAAAAGATGTATCACCACTAGGAACAAGGCTGGGTGATAACACTGCTGGTTCAGCTTCCAGACAGGCCATCACTCACGGAAAAAAACCTTCGGTGCTTCATCTCTGCTTGGACCATTTTCCTCCTGTGATGGATAATGAGATATTTTCCATAAGTGCTGTCTGAGGTGGCTCTTTTTAAGCTCTATTTATGCCCTCCTGCTCTGCTCTGGTGAGACCTCGTCTAGAGCCCTGCATCCAGTTCTGGAGTCCTCAGCACAGAAAGGACCTGGATCTGCTGGAGGGAGTCCGGAGGACGCCATGGAGATGATCCGAGTGCAGAGAGAAGACGAGGAGGAATAGTTTTAAGCTAGATTGGGATGAGATTTTATGAAGAAATGTGAGGGTGAGGAGGCCCTGGCCCAGGTTGCCCAGAGCAGTGGTGGCTGCCCCATCCCTGGAGGTGTTCCAGGCCAGGTTGGATGGGGCTTGGAGCCCCCTGATGCAGTGGGAGGTGTCCCTGCCCATGGCAGGGGGTGGCACTGGATGGGTTTTGAGGTCCCTTCCAATCCAACCCGTTCCATGATTATGGCCTTTTTTTTGCTTCTCTAAGGAAGTTCTTCACAAGCAGTTGACGTAGGCAAACTGGCTGGATATAGTTGGGTTTCCTTCTGACGGAGAGAGAATTTACGCCGTTGTAATTATAGCAGCGGCGTGGGAGAGAAGTGATGCTAGAAGAAGCACAGGCGAGCCCGGTTTCCAAATTAAACCCTTCAGCTCCTAGAAATGTGTCTTTAATGTATTTTTTTTTTTGGAGCAAAAAATAGATCTGGGCAACTTCAGGGTGGGAAATGATTTGTTGGGGCCAGGATTTGGGCGCTTGGATGTTAGGGATGCTCACACCTCTGGGTTTGTTTGCAAGGACCCCCCTCCTCTGCTTCCTAATCTGCTAAAAGCTCCCTGCCATGAGAAAACAACCCGACTCTTTAAAATTGAAAGGGCTTATTTAAACAATGTTATCTCTCTGGTAAAGGGAGAGAGCATATTGAATGGTTATATTTAGTGCGGGGTGGAGGACAAAGCAGATGCAGAGAGATTTTTAACACGAGAATGTTAATCACTTATGCCACACCGCCTCGGAGATGCGTGTGTGTGTATATATATATATATTTTATATATACGCAACATGCATGTGCTCAGACACCTGTGTACTCGCTGAGGGTAGGGATGGGATTTGAGCATCCTTCCTTTGTTTGCTTTTTGACCTTTTTCCCACCCTGGAAAGCCCATCCCAGCGAGGCGAAGCGATTCGGGTCTGGGACATGGGGATCGTAGAATCATTGGATGGGTTGGGTTGGAAGGGACCTCAAAACCCACCCAGTGCCACCCCCTGCCATGGGCAGGGACACCTCCCACTGCATCAGGGGGCTCCAAGCCCCATCCAACCTGGCCTGGAACACCTCCAGGGATGGGGCAGCCACCACTGCTCTGGGCACCCTGGGCCAGGGCCTCAGTGTGAAGAATTTCTTCCCAATGTCCAATCTAAATCTTCCCCCTTCCAATTTAAAGCCACTCCCCCTCATCCTGTCCCTGCTCTCCCTGATCCAGAGCCCCTCCCCAGCTTTCCTGGAGCCCCTTTCAGTCCTGGCAGCTGCTCTAAGGTCTCCCCAGAGCCTTCTCCTCTCCAGGCTGAACAACCTCAACTGTCCCAGCCTGTCCTCGTACAGGAGGAGCTCCAGCCCTGGGATCATCTCCGTGGCTCCTCTGGACCCGTTCCAACAGTTCTATGTCCTTCTTATGTTGGGGTTTCCAGATCTCGATGCAGGACTCCAGGTGGAGTCTCATGAGAATGGAGTAGAGGCGGGGGGAATCCCGTCGCTGCTGGCCACGCTTCACTTGATCCTTCCTTAATTTCCTTTTTGACCTTTTTCCACCCTGGAAAGCCCATCCTGGTGGAGCGAAGCGATGCTGCACTTGCAGATGGGGATATCTTGAAATGTGCGGCAGGATGGATGCGCTTTGCCTCTATTGTGGTGTGCACAGCCCCTCCCATCTTCCTACCCCCCCAAAATGAGCTGGGGATGGGAAGGAGAGCACTTCCAGGTTTGTAAATGGGCTGTTTAACAACCTCAGCAGTGCTCTCCCCGCCGGCGAGCTGCGAGGAAAGCCTACCGCATTACCCAGCCTCTATTACCCACCCTCGCGGGAGCACTGAATTAAAGGAAATATTTTATGATCCTACGCTTCGTTATGTTTTATTAAAAGCAGAGCATCGGCCTCCCCTGCCACATTCATCAGATCAGAGGCTCTGCTGTTTTCTTTTTTTTATTTTTTTACCCTCCCTTCCAGGCTGTCGCTGCCGTCGCTGTTGTTCCCAAAGCATCCAACTGCTTGGGTCGTTGTAGGACCGGCACAGGGTCTCCTGGCAGAGGAGGAGAATCTACAATGGGGTGAAAAATGCAGCTGTTTAGTTTATCTAAGGATGCTTCGTATCCATTCTGGCTCAGGGATGTGGAGTTGTGCTGCAGAAATAGCTGGTGGATGCAGGAACAGGGATGGATGCAGGGAAGAGGAGTTGAGGAGATGTCACCCCATGGAGAGATTTGAGGTGTGCATGGAGATGAGCACATCCCGGTGCAAAGATGCTTGGAAAAGCCTCCCCCCATTTTGCAGCTTTGCTCTGTCTCAGGGTGATCGAGCCCAGGGTGGGAGGACCTCCAAGATGATGCTGTTTTCATAGAATCACAGAATGTCCTGAGTTGGAAGGGACCCACAAGGACCATCGAGTCCAACTCCTGTCCCTGCACAGGACAGCCCAACATTCACACCGTGGGGCTGAGGGCCTTGGCCAAACGCTGCTGGAATAATGTCAGGCTGTGACTGCTTCCCTGGGAGCTGTTCCAGTGCTCCACCACCCTCTGGGGGAAGAACCTTCTCCTGATGTCCAACCTCACCCTCCCCTGGCATCTCCCTGCCATTCCCTGGGCTCCTGTCCTTGGTCACCAGAGAGAAGAGCTCAGCGCCTGCTCCTCCTCCTCCCCGTGTGAGGAAGCTGCAGAGCACAAAGAGGTCCCCTCAGTCTCCTCCAGGCTGAGCAGACCCAGTGACTTCAGCCTCTCCTCATATGATTTCTCCTCCAGACCCTTCCCCAGCTCCATGCCCCCTCTGGATGCTCTCCAGTAGCTTCAGACCCTTTTTATCCTGTGGTGCTCAGGGCTGCCCCAGTGCAGAGCAGAGCAGCACAATCCCCTCCCTGGCCCGGCTGGCGATGCTGTGCCAGATGCCCCCCAGGACATGGTTGCTCTCCTGGCTGCCAGCACGCTGCTGGCTCATGGTCATCTTGCCATCAACCAGAACCCCAGGTCACTTGCCACAGGGCTGCTCTCCAGCCTCTCTCTCCCAGGATGTCTGTCTGTCCATCCAGGGCTGCCGTGTCCTGGGTGCAAAATCTGGCAGTTGCCCTTGTTAAACTTCATGTGGTTGGTGATTGCCCAGAAGAGGGCAAGAAAACCCAAGAGGGAAGAGACACCCAAAAAATCATGATTAGGAGCATCCCTGAGAAGGATTTGGGTGCTGGTTGATGAGAAGCTCGACATGAGCCGGCAGCGCATGCTCCCAGCCCAGAAACCAACGGTGTCCTGGGCTGCACGCAGAGCAGGGGGAGCAGCAGGGAGGGAGGGGATTCTGCCCCTCTGCTCCACTCTGGGGAGACCCCACCTGGAGCCCTGGGTCCAGTTCTGGAATCCCCAATGTGAGAAGGAGGTGGAACAGTTGGAGCGAGTCCAGAGGAGGCCATGGAGATGATCCGAGGGCTGGAGCACCTCCTGTACGAGGCCAGGCTGAGAATTGGGGTTGTTCATCCTGGAGAAGAGAAGGCTCTGGGGAGACCTTAGAGCAGCTCCCAGGACGGAAAGGGGCTCCAGGAAAGCTGGGGAGGGGCTTTTTCCAAGGACCTGGAGTGATGGGATGAGGGGGAATGGCTTTAAACTGGAAGGGGGAACATTGAGATTGGACATCAGGAAGAAACTCTTAACGCTGAGGATGGGGAGGCCCTGGCCCAGGTTGCCCAGAGCAGTGGTGGCTGCCCCATCCCTGGAGGTGTTCCAGGCCAGGTTGGATGGGGCTTGGAGCCCCCTGATGCAGTGGGAGGTGTCCCTGCCCATGGCAGGGGGTGGCACTGGATGGGCTTTGAGGTCCCTTCCAACTCAACCCATTCCATGATTCTATGAAAATGCCACTGTCTTCTCCGCAGAGCAGTGAGCGGGGCTGGGAGTTTGCTCTATCATCCTTTGAGATCAGTGGCAAAAAGCCAGACAAATATTGATAGCTGGGCATATCTGGAAGCAATTGGGAGACAGAAAGGTATTAATTAGCAGTTATTTCTCACCGGTGCAGAGATGGATAGGGATTAAGGTAACAGCCATGCGCATCCTCTCCATAAGAGCGGCGAAGTAACGGTAAATCAGTGTTATGAATCGGTGCTGTAAGAGGGAGATATTTTTTAATCTTATTAGCGGCACGGCATTACCGAGGGAGCAAAGGGATTATTAATCACCAAGCGTAAATCGGGGAGAAGAGGGTAGCTTCAAATTAGCAACCCTGCTTTGTACAGTGAGAGGGGGGGCGGAGATGGAGGAGAAAAGGCAGAGGATGGAGGGGGAGTCAGGGTGCAGGTACTGAGAGAAAAGGCAAAAAGCTCGTGCCCTGGCATGAGAGTGAGGCTGGGATGTGGCCACCCATTATCTTGGCCAAATTGGTGCCCAGGAGATGTGTCTCTAGGCCCGTGTCAATGTCCAGAGCTCGAAATCCCTGTGGGTTGTGTCTCTTATAACATAGGGTGTGCAGGTATCTCTCTCATCATTCCTGTCCTTCCCTCCACCCATCATTCTCTCTGCCCATCCCTCCACTCCTCATCCTTTTCTCCCTCTCCTCCCTCCCTTCCTCCTTCCCACTCTTCCTTCACCCCTCCTTCCCTCCCTTCCTCCTTCGCTTCCTTCGTCCCTCTGTCCTTTCCTCCTTCCTTCATCCCTCTGTCCCTTCCTCCTTCCCTCTCTCCCTTCACTCCTCCCTCCCTTTCTTCCTTCACTCCTCTCTCCCTCCCTCTCTTCCCCCTATTTTTCCTCCCCTCTTTTCATCCCCTCTCTTCGTTCACACCTCCCACCCTTCATCCCTCCCTTCCTCCCTCTCTTTCATCATCTCTCCCTCCTCCTCTCTCTTCCTTCACTCCTCTCTCCCTCCCTCCTTGTCTTTCTTCATCCCTTCCTCCCTCTCTTCCTCCTCTCTCTTAATTCACCCCTCCCTCCCTTCACCCCTCCATCCCTCTGTTTCTTCAACCTTCTCTTCCTTCATCCCTTCCTCCCTCCTTCCCTCCCTTCCTCCATCCCTCCCCCTCTCACTCCTGCCATCCGTCTCCCATCCCTCCCTCTCTCCATCCATGCAGAACCAGTAGAAGACACCCGCTGCCTCCGAAGCGCTGCCCGTGGGAGCACCGAGGCTTTTGCAGCGGCGCAGGAAAGGAGCAGGGTGGCTTCGACTGCTTTTGAGCTCCCAACTCAGCTATGAACGGTGCTGATCCGGCTGCCCCGGGCTCCCCCAAGGTCATTTTGGGGATGAAAAACTGCACATCACTCCCTAAATTGCAAACAAAAAGTGGGACTTGTACCTGGCACCAGGCATTATTTCACCCCCTTCCTCTGCCTGAGAAGGAAAATGGCAAAAAGAAATTAATAATAATATTCCCTTTCCAGTTCCGTGGCTCAGGAATCGATGGTGCAGGCAGAGATCGTTCATGGCAGACACCTGGGAAAGGAGGGGCAGGATCAATGGTGGCCTCGTTTGTCACCAATCAGAAATATGGGATAATTGAATTTCCCGCAAATAGAGAAATAAATAAGCAAATTCATCATCCAGGTCATGGTCACCTGCTTCTCCTGGGCCACCTTGACACAGCAAAACCCCAGCGGCGCTTCGCCAGGGCTCTTAACTTAGTGGGAAACTTGATGGCAGCATCTAAACCTAAGTCCTCCTACACATTCTTTGGTGAAATTAGGTATTTTCCTCTCTTCCTGACCACCCCAAGCCTGTGTATCTGCCACTAAAGCTGTGCCGTCCTCAGCACAGGAAGGACCTGGAGCTGTTGGAGCGAGTCCAGAGGAGGCCACGGAGATGATCCCAGGGCTGGAGCTCCTCTGCTGGGAGGACAGGCTGGAAGAGTTGGGGTTGTTCAGCCTGGAGAGGAGAAGGCTCTGGGGAGACCTTAGAGCAGCTCCCAGGACTGAAAGGGGCTCCAGGAAAGCTGGGGAGGGGCTCTGGATCAGGGAGTGCAGGGATGGGATGAGGGAAAATGGTTTCAGCTGCAAGAGGGGAGATTGGGGTGAGATCTTGGGGAGAAATGTTTTGCTGGGAGGGTGGGGAGGCCCTGGCCCAGGGTGCCCAGAGCAGTGGTGGCTGCCCCATCCCTGGAGGTGTTCCAGGCCAGGTTGGATGGGGCTTGGAGCCCCCTGATGCAGTGGGAGGTGTCCCTGCCCGTGGCAGGGGGTGGCACTGGATGGACTTTAAGGTCCCTTCCCACCCAAACCATTCCATTCCATTCTAAGAAGAGCCAGCCTCTCCAACAACCACTTGCTGTTACTCCGGGATGGGATTTTCGCTGGATCTCAGATGGATTTGTCAAGGGTCCTGGTTTCCCCCTTGCAAGTGGGGAAACTGAGGCATGGAGTGGGACTCACGCCAATCCTTACTTTGCAGCTCTGCTAATTAACCCTGGCTGGGATTACGCTTCAGCCTTCAGATTAACACCACGAGCCGTGGTTTCAAATAATGAGCTGCCGGAGTCGTAATCCCTACCTCGATGGAGGGTGAAGCTGCGGCAAAATCCCTCCTCACTTCACCCAAGAAGCAGAACGGCCTTTGCTGGGCGCTCAGCACCATTTCCCCCAAATTTCCACCTCTGTATCTAACCCATCACCTTCAGTTTGGAGCTCTAACAAACCTGGACACAAAGAATTTGCCTTTTCGCTTCGGAATTCCATCTCTGGGGATGGTTTTTGTTCAGTGATGCTTTTGGAACTGCCTGGAGATGGGACCTTTCGTCCCAGGTGAGGTTTTCTGTAATCTTCTGGGCTCGGGGGCAGCATCCAGATGTTGCATTTTCCTGATGCCAACACAGGGAGAGATGCCAGAAGGAATCCAAGCTGACGGGGAATCTCCTCTGTGTCAGGATAGAAAGCTGAGCCTGTTGCTGGGAAAGAGGGTCTGGGCATTTGCTGGGGGAGGGGGGGAACCCATTTCCAATCCTTTGCAGTGCAGGATTATGGTACGGTATCTCCTTCTCCTGCCACACTTAATTCCAGATTAAACCCCACATCCGCGCTGAGGGGGGAGGCTGCTGGAGATCAGCGGATCCCACCACCCTGCCCTGATGCCACTCCATTAAAAATAATGAAAAAAATGAGGAGGTGTGAATTTTTAGCATGCACAGCCCCTGGGGAAGCTGCTACGGTTGCAGAGTACCTGACCATCCTGGCCCCAGGTGATAACCTGCAGTGTCAGGGAAGCACCGTGCTCTATTGCAAAGGCTTTTAGGAGATGCTGCAATGTCATCGGTGGCCCGAGATCGCTCCTGCTCTGCAAAATTCCTTGTCTGGCAAGCCCAGGATTTAGAATCATAGAATCAAGGAGTGGTTTGGTTGGAAAGGACCTCAAAGCCCACCCAGTGCCACCCCCTGCCATGGGCAGGGACACCTCCCACTGCATCAGGGGGCTCCAAGCCCCATCCAACCTGGCCTGGAACACCTCCAGGCATGGGGCAGCCACCGCTGCTCTGGGCACCCTGGGCCAGGGCCTCCCCACCCTCACAGCAAAACATTTCTCCCTAAGATCTCATCTCAATCTCCCCTCTTCCAGCTGAAAACTGTTCTCCTTATCCTATCCCTGCACTCCCTGATCCAGAGCCATTCCCACCTTCCCTGTAGGATCTATTTGCAGGAGGAAAGACAAGACCCCGCTGCAAGTGTCCGTGGAAATAGGTGCGATTACTGCACTTGGAAGAGTGACCCCCAGTGCAGCATGGGCGAGAGCTGCTGACGTGATAACAGGGTGAAAGAATAAAGAATTGGGGGTTTTAGCAGGTTTCAAGGTTAATTAGGATCTTCAATGAGGCACTATTAGCAAAAGGAGAAAGCAACTCTCTCCTGAGAGTTATTAGCAGAAGTGGCTTGCAGGAGGGAATTGTTGCTCTGCAGTTCAGGCCAGGGGGGTGGCAGCAGTGTGGGGTGGAAAGCTTTAAGAAAAATGCGGCTGCTGTGGAGAAAATCCACAGGAGAGTGAGAAATCCTGCAGGAACCAGATTCACTCAATTGGGGAAGGGAAAATTTCAAGCGAGAGGGGAGGGATGCGCTGGTGCAACACAGCGTGCACGGGGATGGGTGGCATCTCCCACCCGTTGCACATTGTTTTGCCAGGATCTCTTGGCTTTAGCTCATGGCATGGGAATAAAATTGGGGTGCAAGTGGTTTAGAGGTCTCTGCCTTAAATAGCTGGTGCGGGGTTTCTCAAACAGCACAGCTGGCAGGCTGTGCTGAGGCTATCAGCCCCTATTTGCATATGTGCACACGTGCAAATGAAGAGCACCATCCCTATTTAAAAAATGGGACATCTGAGACCTTGGTTGACCCAGGTGCTTTTGGGGCTTCATTTTGGCACCAGCAGCTGCTCGCACAGCTGGGAAGAGGCCAAGAGGTGCTAGCAAAGCCATTTCTCTGAATCAGTGGTGCCACTGGGTTTTTTAGGGAATGTGGCTTTGCTGGATGTGGTTTCCTTCCTCTCCTGGGACAAAACATCATTTAGGACTCTGAGAACCCAAAACACCCCACTCAGGACAGCCAAATCCTTAAATAACCTGTAAATGAGGATAAAGGAGGAAGACCGATGAGCGGCATAATGATGACAAACATCCTCCCCTTCCAAAAAAACTAAACCCTATGACCCATCCCAGGTCACGGCCACCAATTTTAGCAGCTATAAACTTCAGCCGGGTGCTTCAGCACTGCGCTAAAGCATTCAATTTTAATGGCATTATCAGTAGGGTGAAGAATCAGTAGTAAAATATACTCCTTTCCCCCCCCAGCATCGTTAGGCAGGTGTCTTAAGCCGTTGGCTTTACGGCGATGCGCTGAGCACGCCGCCAGTGTGGGGGGGGAGAATTATAAATAAAACTTTACTGCGCTGGAGTAAATGCTGCTAAACATACTTCACGTCTGTGTGACGGTGGGAGATAAATATTCAAGCTATAATTTATGTACGTGGCTTCCCTGGCTGTGTAGGGGGGGTCTGGTAGCAGCTAATAAAATATGATATATCAAGAAGACTTATCAATGCAGCAGGCACGACTCTGCTGATAAGCTGCGTCGGGTAGTGAAACTCATCTTTTTCATGTTGACTGTTCTTTTTTGGGGGGTTGATTTGTGGGGTTTTGGTATTGTGTGGGTGTTTCTCAAGTGACTGTTGGGTTTGATTGGGTCTATGGTCTTTGTGTGTGTGTGTGTGTGTGTGTAGAGAAGTGCTCATCTAGGGGTAACGTCAGTGTTCAGCCTTGGGAGTGCTGAAATATTACCCAGATGGAAGATCTTGCCCATTCATCCCAAAATCCTACTGCTCCCAGTGACAGTTGCTTCCCTCCAAGCCTCCTTTTTCTTACATTCACACCCAAATTGTTGCTCCTGCACCATATGGAGCATCTCCTGTTTTGCAGTCAGTGGGTTTGGCTTCACGCTACCTCGCGTCTCTTGGGATGGGCAGGATGCTGCCCTTGGCTTCGTGAAGTCAGGATTTACACCGCCAACATTGCGCCTCTGAGTTTCTCTCTGAGAAATCGCATGATTTTTAGGTTGAAGGATCCACTGAGCATCCAAACAATGCATCCAACGTCATTCCGGGTGTTTATAGCAGGGCACGAGCTTGTTCCAGCCAAATGCTCCAGTCATTTTGCCTCAAAACTTCTATCTTTTTACTGGAACGACTCATTTCCCGAGGATTTCGAGCCAACGCCTTGACGGAGATGTAGTACAAGAAGTAACTTGGCTCCGCGAGTGAAAGAAGCCGAGCTAGAAATGGGCTTTCTCATCTTGTGCTCCAATGAGCTGGAACAGCCTTGCCAACGAGCCTTCACTTAGAAAAGGCGCGATGAAGACGTTACAGTGGGGTTTGTTTCAGTCCGTGCCCAAGCCACATAGCTGGTATGCATGGCTTTATCCGCCGCGGATTTGTTTGTCGGGAGACACGCACCAACGGTGGCGAAAAGCTTGTAAAAAGCTGGTGTTTACATCTATTTTATTAGCCGGCTCTTGGTGATGGATGGAGCTGTGGTTTGAGTCGCTGATAGAAGGAAAAGGGAGAGGGAAAGGTGGAAATACGGGAAGGAGGAGATGGAGAGAAAGCACTGGAGATGGAGAAGAAGACACCACAGCATCCCGAGGCTCCCATGACCCAAATCACCCATCGCTTTTGCACAGGCGGTGTCCCAAACTCTTGCTTTCTGTATCTGAGGCCATTTCTCGTGCTCGGGTTGTGCTGATGTGCACGAAAACCCCACCGAGCCAAAGCGTTTGTAACGGGTTTGTAGCCCAGCATGATCCATTTTGAGCCTCGCTCTTTGTTTCTCTGCAGCCTGCGGTGCTGCTGCACCATACCAGGGTTTAACTATAGGCACTGCTACGTAGAGCCAATCTCTGCCCTTAAGAAGGTAAAAACGACTGTGGTGTTCATAATGAGGGCAAAACTGGTCTGAAGATTGATTTTTCTTAAGATATATTGACATAACTCTTCGGGAAGCCCTTACGTGGTTGCAAGGCGTTGAAGATGCTCTCCATGATGCAAAGACGGCCGCGCGCAAGTGGTGTTGGGTACCATGGCATAAAATAAAATCAGGTGTTATTTTATTCCTTTTTAGCGCAGATATTTTTTCCAAGAGAAAACCAGGATTTAAGAAAGGCAGAAAAGCCGTGGGCAGTGAGAGCCCCATCTCAACCGGATTTTGCCACCAGCATTGAAATCATTGAAAACTGGGTTTGGTTCTTGCAATACAAACCCCAAAACAGAGCAAAAAGCTTTGGACTGAGACACGGTGATAAATTTTGACCTGTAAAGCTTTAAAACCTCATCATTTTGTAGAATTTTGACAGATTTTGATCATTAAATCCTAACTGCATCAGCCCCCTTAGGGTCTGCCTGTCCCCAGCAACCCCAATGAAGTGGTTTTCTCAGTTAATCTTGATTTAAAAGGGGTCAAAAGGCCAAACCGGCCGCGCTGAATCAATGCATTGATTAAAATTATTGATTTACATTTACAAAGAGCTAACAAGACATGAGATGCATCCATAGGAACTGTCAGGGTCAACACACCTATTGCATCCTATTCAGTGTGGCCAAGAGCCGGGTCCTGCACTTGGGTCACAACAACCCATGCAGCGCTCCAGGCTTGGAGAGGAGCAGCTGGAAAGCTGCCTGGAGAAGGAGGACCTGGGGGTAATGGTTGGCAATCAGCTGAACAGGAGCCAGCAGTGG
The DNA here is from genome assembly GCA_033558235.1 of Neomorphus geoffroyi. Lineage (NCBI taxonomy): Eukaryota > Metazoa > Chordata > Aves > Cuculiformes > Neomorphidae > Neomorphus > Neomorphus geoffroyi. The sequence goes on along the minus strand of JAUMJM010000075.1, from coordinate 1,602,783 downwards.
CCCAGGTGGCCAAGAATGCCACCAGCATCCTGGCAAGGATCAGGAATGATGTGGCCAGCAGGAGCAGGGAAGGGATCGTCCCCCTGCGCTCAGCGCTGGGGAGGCCAAACCTGGAATCCTGGGCTCAGGTTTGGGCCCCTCACTCCAAGAAAGCCCAGAGGGGCTGGAGCGCGTGCGGAGAAGGGAGCGGAGCTGGGGAAGGGTCTGGAGAACAGGGGTTGTGGGGGCGGCTGAGGGCCCTGGGGCTGTTTAGTGTGGAGAAGAGGAGGCTGAGGGGAGACCTCCTCGCTCTCTGCAGCTCCTGGCAAGGAGGTTGTGGTGAGGTGGGGGTTGTCTCTACTCCCTGGTAGCCAGAGACAGGACAAGGGGAAATGATCTCAAGATGCACCAGGGGAGATTTAGGTTGGATATTGGGGGGAATTCATTTACTGGAAGGGTTATCAAGCATTGGCAGAGGCTGCCCAGGGAGGTGGTGGAGTCCCCATCCCTTGAGGTGTTTAAAAGACGAGTAGATGTCACACTTGGGGAAGTGGTCTGGTGGTGGCGTGAGCAGGGCTGGATTGATGGGTTGACTTGATGATCTTAAAGGTCTTTTCCAACCCAAACCATTTTGTGAAAAAGGTACCAAAGCATATTCTATACATGCTCCTTCTGCATCCTATACATCTTTTCCCTGGCTCTGCAGTTCCAAAGAATTTAGGGGCTGGTTTGGTCCAGCAGCCCCTGTAAAGAATAATTAGAGGCACAGCTGCGAAGTGTTTCCTCCCACTTATGCAAATGGGTGAGGTAAGAGGAATCTAATTAAATGTTTGTACTTTAATACACCGCAGTGTGAAGGAAGATGAATTTTAATTGCCGGCTCTTAATTGTTTGGTCGGCCTGTTAATATCCTATTTACACAGCATTAATACAATTTGCTCTCTACCAGCAGGGCTCTTCCTTGCAGCGGGCGATGCTGGGTTTCATGGTTTTATTTCTTGAAATAGCCCCGTTTTTGTAGAATCACAGAGGGATTTCAGATGGAAGAGACCTCAGAGCCCACCCAGTGCCATGGGCAGGGACACCTCCCACTGGCTCCAAGCCCCATCCCACCTGGCCTGGAACACCTCCAGGGATGGGGCAGCCACCACTGCTCTGGGCAACCTGGGACAGGGCCTCCCCACCCTCAGCGTGAAAAATTTCTTCCTAATGTCTAATCTAAATCTCCCCCCTTCCAATTTAAAGCTGTTCCTCCTTATCCCATCCCTGCACTCCCTGATCCAGAGCCCCTTCCCAGCTTTCCTGCAGCCCCTTTCAGTCCTGGGAGCTGCTCTGAGGTCTTCCCAGAGCCTCCTCTTCTCCACCTGAACAACCCCAACTCTCAGTGTGGCCTCACAGCAGAGGGGCTCCAGTCCTGGATCATCTCCGTGGCCTCCTCTGGACTCGCTCCAACATCTCCAGGTCCTTCCTGTGCTCAGGACTCCAGAACTGGACCCAGGGCTCCAGGTGGGGTCTCCCCGGAGCGGAGCAGAGGGGCAGAATCCCCTCCCTCCCTGCTGCTCCCCCTGCTCTGGGTGCAGCCCAGGACACAGGGGGGGTTTCTGGGCTGGGAGCACACGTCACCGCCTCCTGTTGAGCTTCTCCTCCCCCAGCACCCCGAGTCTTTCTCAGGGCTGCTCCCAATCCATTCTCCGCCCAACCTGGATTTGTGCTGGGATTGCCCCGACTCAGGTGCAGGACGTTGTGCTCGGCATTGTTGGACTTCATGAGGTTTACACAGTCGCAGCTCTCCAGCCTGTCCAGGTCCCTCTGGATCCATCCTTTCCCTCCAGCGTGTCTACCATGCCCCACAGCTGGTGTCATCACCAAACTGGCTGAGGGTACCCTCAATCCCACTGTCCGTGTCTGCAACAAAGATGTTAAACAATGCAGGTCCCAGTACCGACCCCCGAGGGGCACCACTCATCTCCAGTTTCCATTTGGCCATTGAACTGTTGACCACAACTCTTCTATTTCATGAAACAGCCCCATTTTGTAGAAGCCAGCCCAATATTTGTGTGGGCAGTGGTGAGTTTGGGGATGCTCAGCCCTACTAGTGCTCGACTTCTGGATTTCTTGAAGGAAAAGCTGAAAACTCAAGGAAAACTCTAGCAGTTCGTGCCTTTAGAAACACAAACGAGCTCCCCCAACCAATTTTTTTCCTCTGCCAAAGGACCATCTCCTTTGGAAGTTTGATGCTGACTCCATCTGTCACATCCAATTTTGCTCGCTGTTGTTCAGCCTGTGTTAAAACACTTACTCCTCAGTTTCAAAAAAGACCAAATAATCAGTGGAGCAGCTTTCCAGGAGGAAAACCTCAAGATTCAGCAAAATTTGGCCACTCCGGAGTGGGACAGATGCGAATCCTTCACCAGGTCATGCCCCTTGCAGCCCTCCTGGGTTAGAAAAGAGGGGCAGTGACACATTATAGTTGGAAATTGACCTGGAATGTCATAAATAAGGCATTGCCAGAGCTGGGGAGGGAGGGAGAGAGTATTTGCTGTGCTCACAGGAACAGGAACAACTGCCAGCGTTTAATCTTTAATGAACAAGATGTTGCAAAGTGCTGCGAGTCAAAGCGTGTTTGCTTAATGCTCCTCAGCCTCGGCGTGCGGTGGGTGACATCCCTGTCCCTGGGGCTTCACGCACAGCCGTGAACCCTTGCACGCTGGTGATCTCCCTTTGTGCCAACCGTCATCTTACTCCAGTGGAGAATGGGGAGCAGGATCGCTCCCCACTTTTAGGGGGGGGGATTGTAACCCTTTAGCATCCAAGCTTGCTCTTTGCAGGGGGCAAAGTGACTTCTCGAGTGGTAAATGTCTTCAATCCTGGAAAATGATGAAAATCAGTCCTGTGCTGATTGGGGGAAGAGGTGTCCTGGTCACTTTTCCCCCTCTCCCTCCTTGTATTTGCACCCCAAAATACCATCCTTGGAAAAGTGAGTGCCGGAAGGCAGAGGAGGAATCGGTGTGAATTATGTATGAGCCCCGCTAATCACGGGCTGATTAAAATGATGATGTGTTAATATTATCTCTCCCCGTCGCCTCCGCGGATGGGGACATGTCGGCACCTGAAGAATGGGGGGTATGTGGTGGGGACAGATGGGGCGGCTGCATCCCCACGTGTCCTCTCCTCCAGCTCCATACTGAGTCATTGCTCCACTCTGGGAATGCTGCTTGACCATCCCCAAATGCAAGGATGGGACAAGGTGGGGGTGATGAGGGTGGTCAGGCCCTGTCCCAGGTTGCCCAGAGCAGTGGTGGCTGCCCCATCCCTGGAGGTGTTCCAGGCCAGGCTGGATGGGGCTTGGAGCCCCCTGATGCAGTGGGAGGTGTCCCTTCCCATGGCAGGGGGTGGCACTGGGTGGGCTTTGAGGTCCCTTCCAACCCAAACCGTTCTTAGGTTGTATGACTCTAAGTTGAACCTTGGGGATGGGTCCTGAAGGGACAAAGCCCATCGTTGGTTTGAAGGTAGCTTTTTGGGATGTGCCAGGAGGTACAAAATCAGGGAACAGGAGCACGTGTTGATATTAATAAATTGTTTATTTAGATGTAGCTTTAAAAATATCAGGGATATGGGGAAGATACGGATGTGTTCCTTTGTGGTGCTGGGACACAGAATCATGGAACGGTTTGGGTGGAAAGAGACCTCAAAGCCCATCCAGTGCCACCCCCTGCCATGGGCAGGGACACCTCCCACTGCATCAGGGGGCTCCAAGCCCCATCCAACCTGGCCTGGAACACCTCCAGGGATGGGGCAGCCACCACTGCTCTGGGCACCCTGGGCCAGGGCCTCCCCACCCTCACAGCAAAACATTTCTCCCCAAGAACTCATCTCAGTCTCCCCTCTTTCAGCTGGAAACCATTCCCCCTCATCCTGTCCCTGCACCCCCTGATCCAGAGCCCCTCCCCAGCTTTTCTGTAGGCTCCACCACCCTGACGATTCCAAGGGTTGGAATCCAGGGTTGTTGTGTTGGGTCACCCTTGGGTGTCTGCCAGCTGCCAACCCAGCCGCTCTCTCGCTCTCCCTCTCCAATGGGACAAGAGGCACCTCAGCCTTTCTGGGGGGGCTCAGCCATGAGGGCTGCATCCCAAGCGATTTCCATGGGGCGACCGACAGCTCTCGTGTGCAGAACTCCCTGATGGGACGCTTAAATGGGGCAGAAACAAGGCTTTCTGCCAGCACCATGGTGGAAGCATCCGGCCGCGTCCTCCGCTTGCGTAGCCGGGTGAAACCTGCCTCCTCCCTCGCAGCTATTTTGTAATTGAAAGCGCTGAGCATGTTACAATGTGCTCCTTTTATTAATGTGTCACTCCTGATTTAAAAGGACATTTCATTTATCTCTCCCTTCCCCCTCCTTTTTTTTTTTTCTCCCTCCTCCTTAAACTCGATGTCGCAAGATTTCCCACCGTTTTTGAGCAAAAAATACTCTTTTCTCCCCAGGGATGCGATCTAATCAGAGGGCTGAATTTCCATAGGTCAGAATGTAATCAGAGGGTGGCCCGGCACAGCTTTCGCTGTGAAATATCTCTTATTTAAAAAGAGCAAAGGGGAAGGAAGGAAGCTTCAAGGTTCAGAGCTGCCTTTGGGATGCGGTTAACGCTGATAACGTAGAGGACGATGAAGGTGTTGGGTTGGGCTCCTCCTGTAAAAGTGCAAATCTAGTGCTCAGCTCTCTTTAAGAAGTCCTTAAAATTCAGCAATGCCTGTCAGTGCTGGTTTCTGCTCCCTAGAAAATCAAAAAACAAAGAGAGACCAAACAGGGATTTTGAGAACCAGCAACACTTTGCCATCCTCCACTGTCGGAAAGCAAAGGGAAGGGGGGCAAGAGGGATGAGGTTCGCATGTCAACTGCAGGGAAACAGCAGGTTTTGGACGGCTCCATCTGGATTCTTGCTTTATTTTTCAGTGCCTGGCTTTATTTTCCCTGCTTTTCCATCTCCCCTACATGCATCCTTAGCATTTTAGGAGCTGGCTCCTCCAGGGACTGTGCATCTGTTTCTCTCTGCTCTCGCTTGTGCTCTTTCCTTCTTTCTTTTCCGCATCTTCTGGGTTGATCTTACTTTGATTTGGGGCAGCTGATGCTCTTTGAGTGGGTGGGTTTTCCCTTTCCCTCCCCCTCCAGGCATCGCTTGGGCTCCAGCATCAGCCCTCTATGGGGTCCCTGTTCCCTCTCAGCACTGGAGCAATAAATCATGAAGCTCCAGAGCTTCAGCTTTGCCATTCAGGATTGGTTCAGGACACGTGTGAGAGCATCCCATGGTTACAAGCCACTGTTGTTGAGGACCAGATTCCTTCCAGTAAAGGAGACCCTGAATCACCAGGCACAGAGGTGGGAGCTGGTGGGCTGCAGCCCCGTTGGCATCTCAAAGGGATTTTGCAGCACATGGAGAGAACAGAGCAAAAATAAAACCCTAATTTGGCCTTTTCGAAGTGTCTGGAAGAGACAGGTAGGGGATATGTTTGCAGGGGGATTTAGAATCATAGAATCATAGAATGGTTTGGGTTGGAAGGGACCTCAGAGCTCATCCAGTCCCATCCCCTGCCATGGGCAGAGGCACCTCCCACGGGATCAGGGGGCTCCAAGCCCCATCCAACCTGGCCTGGAGACCCTTTCAGTGCTGTAAGGCTGCTCTAAGGTCTCCCTGCACCCTTCTCTTCCTCAGCCTGAACAATCCCAACTCTCCCAGCCTGTCCTCGTATGGGAGGTGCTCCAGCCCTTGGATCGTGTCAGGTAAATACCTGTGCTGATGCATTTGCTGCTCATGAGCAGAGGTGGGCAGCTAGGGCCACCCCAATCTCCCCTAGTTTTGACCTTAAAAAGCCACCAACCGCCAAGAGATGGTCTGAGCACCAGCAAAAGACCTGGGATGGATGATGCTCCAGCTTCTCATTGCTGTGCGCAGGATCTGAAATATAATGCTATAGGAAAAGGGATGGAAAACCAACCGGCGATGCTGCGGTTTCAAGCTGGGAACTCCTGTATCTCAGTAATTCATGGGCACAAGGGAAAATGCAATCTTAGCTCTGTCTTTGTCACCCATTGGTTCTGCCGCCAGCTTTATTTAATCGCCCTGTTGATCCGTGCTGGGGGCAGGAGCGAGATGTAATCTCGCCCTGAGGCTCCCAACGCTCGTTGATGAAGAGGCAGAGCTTTTCTGTACGCAGAGGCTCCGTCCCCAGCACGAATCCCTCCCTGCTTTCCTTTGGGCAGATGCGACCGTGCTGCAAAACATTTGCTCATCCCCCTCTCCCTTTGCTTTCATGCCTGTTGCTCATCTTGCTCTTGGAAATGTCAAAAGCAAAGCGGGGGGAATCGGGGCACCCGCTGCGAGACCTTGCCTGACCTTCCTCGCATCCCTCCACCTCCTCCTCCCTCTCCCACCGCTGCTTCTCGAGAGCTGCAGAGCCCCGAATTCGAGGGGACCGCGTGCTGCATTGGCAGCCGCAAGGAATTAATCCCCGCTTTAGCCTGCTAAAATAAACCAGGCAAGGAGAGAGACTGGCAAGAAGCTGGCCCTGATGAGCGTTGCTGCCGACGAGGATTTGGGTCGCTGTCAGCAAGGAGGAAAGCGTTGGGCTGGGGTTGTAAGGTGCAATGTTAAAACCCATCTTGCTGTGCAGAATTTCAGGGCTGAATGCAGCCCTTAATTTAGCCCCGTCCTTGCTCAGCCCTACTGTCCCCCGTGCACCCGCGGTGCAGCGCTGCAAAGTGTTCTCTGGTCCTCACCACCACCGAAGTTCATAGCGTCATGGAATGGGTTGGGTTGGAAGGAACTTAAAAGCCCCTCCAGTGCCACCCCCTGCCATGAGCAGGGACACCTCTCACTGGATCAGGGGGCTCCAAGCCCCATCCAACCTGGCCTGGAACACCTCCAGGGATGGGGCAGCCACCACTGCTCTGAGCAGCCTGGGTCAGGGCCTCCCCATCCTCATCATGAAGAATTTCTTCCCAATGTCCAATCTAAACCTTCCCCCTCCCAGTTTAAAGCTGTTCCCCTCATCCTGTCACTCCAGGACCTTGGAAAAAGCCCCTCCCCAGCTTTCCTGGAGCCCCTTTCCGTCCTGGGAGCTGCTCTAAGGTCTCCCCACAGCCTTCTCCTCTCCAGGCTGAACAACTTCAACTCTCCCAGCCTGTCCTCATATGGGAGGTTCTTCAGCCTTCAGATCATCTTCGTGGCCTCCTCTGGACCCACTCCAATAGCTCCATGTCCTTCTTATGTTGGGGATTCCAGAACTGGACCCAGGGCTCCAGGTGGGGTCTCAAACCTGGGTTTGCAACCCTGCAAAAAAAGCGATGCCAAGAGGGTTTCTTGAATTTCCCAGCGCGGTGTTCAATATGCTGGGCCACGCTGCCTGGCTGTAGCAGCAGGCACGTATATGCGCACAGCGCGCCCTCCCACAGGTCATGGTTGAGATTTATTGCAAAAACACTGGCAACCTGTTTTACGAGTGATGAGAGCCTCGAATCGCTGGCTGTGGGACGTATAAAATCACCTTCCCCTCTTTCGGGGCATCTTCTACAAAGGAGGCTGTGTTCCTGCAGCCCCGTTTCCAAACCCTCTCCCGTTTTCCAGATGCTCTGGGGGTTTTCCGGGTTGGTTTTACACCTCATGTGAGCAATAACAAAAAAATATGGATTTTTGCAGTGTGTTAAAGGCTGGTTTGGGGTGGCCTGGTTGGAGGCGGTGTCAAATGGGTGCAGTCAGGGTAATGGTGCTAAAGGAAGGCTGGGATCTGCCAGGCTGTCAATCTGGCATCTTCCAGCAGCCGGAGGAAATAGAAGAAAATAAAATAGAAATGCAGTCGCCTGCCCTCCTGACCCTGACTGCTCTGTGCTCCTGCGACAGTTTTGCAGCAAACTGAGGGGAAACAGGGAGGAACCAGCCAGACGGAGCCACTCGTGCTCTGATTTCTCCTCTGCTACGAGGACAAATCCTGCACCCAGCTATGGGGGTGATAGGGAAGAAGCGTCTTGTTGGCCAAAGCTGGGCTGTAAAACCACAGGTTGGGCTTTGGACATCCTTGGATTGATCAGTCGGACTCCTTCCCAGAAGAACTGAGTTGTTTAGAGGGTTTTAAAGCAAGCGCGGGGTAGAGGAATTTGGTCTGCAAAAGGGAAAGGACCAGTGTGGAGCAAATGATGGTGGAGACAGTCATGGAGTCATGGGATGGCTTGGGTTGGAATGAACCTCAAAGCCCAGCCAGTGTCACCCCCTGCGACGGGCAGGGACCCCTCCCACTGCATCAGGGGGCTCCAAGCCCCATCCAACCTGGCCTGGAACACCTCCAGGGATGGGGCAGCCACCACTGCTCTGGGCACCCTGGGCCAGGGCCTCCCCACCCTCACAGCAAAACATTTCTCCGTAAGATCTCATCTCAATCTCCTCTCTTTTAGCTGAAAACCCTTCCCCCTCATCCTGTCCCTGCACTCCCTGATCCAGAGCCCCTCCCCAGCTTTCCTGGAACCCCTTTCAGTACTGGGAGGCCGCTGTGAGGTCCCCCCAGAGCCTTCTCCTCTCCAGGCTGAACAACCCCAACTCTCTCAGCCTGTCCTCGTACGGAAGGTGCTCCAGCCCTCAGATCATCTCCGTGAACTCCTCTGGACATGCTCAAAGTCAAAGCCAATATCTCTGTAGAAGGGAGAGGCTTGAGTTTGCAGGTGGGAAAGGCAGCCGGTAAGTGGGGGCTTTGGGCAGGGACCAAGGCAAGCCTCAAATTCTGAGCAATCAGGATTCATTTGAGCAAATGTGAGCAGTTGCACAAAACTGGGGAGAAAAGCAGTGAAACAGTCAGTCCATGCATTTTGGTGCCATAAGCTGGTAAAGAAGGTCAGGAAGGATTTTCTCCAGTTTGTACTTTTTTTTTTTTGTGCGTTGGGAGCAGCCAAAAGTCATCGCTGCGAGGAGGCAAGGTGCCACACTGATGGGCTTGTCATCCTTGGGTGGGATGCAGCCAGCGTTTGCTCCCCATGGCAGAGCCAGTAATGCCGTAAACCCACTTGAGAAGAGTATTTTAACCCCCAGCTCCACCCTTCCCTAGCAGCTCATGGTTCTTTTTCTCTTTTTTTAACTTCTCCAGCCTACCTGACGGTCAGCATCGAGCCTCTGCCGCCCGTGGTGGTGGGAGATGCTGTCACCCTGAAATGCAACTTCAAGACGGATGGGAAGATGCGGGAAATCGTCTGGTACCGGGTAAGCGGCGCCGATGCTTCTTTCCTGCCCTTGGGGATGGGGACATGAAGCCACCTGGCTGCTTTGCTCCTGTACAAGAGAAGGTCAAGGCTGGATGGCAGGAAGGCAGACGGTGCTCTTGCTGGTATCGATTCAGTGGAGGAGGCAGGCAGGCTGGCCTTTGGAAACCTGAGTGGGGGCAGATGTAATATGGCTTTGCAATCAGCCTGAGGGCTCCATGGGGCTTTCTTCAGGTGTTTTGCTGTGTTTTCCAGGTGGATTTGAGATTGGCAGGCTTGGTTTGGTGCTGGGGGATTTGTATCGAGGGTTGGTGCTTGTTGGAGTTCAGGAGCTGGAGGCTCGGGTTGGCACCACGGTACAAATAGGATTTGTGTGTTGGGTGTGAAGTGATGCAAAAAAAAGGGAGTGGTTTTCATGCTAAATGGGAAATTATGCAAAACTGAGGGTGTTCAGGGCTTGGGGAGCAGTGCTGGGCTCTTCAAGCCTCCCCCCAAAATTTTCCCCCTTCCCATCCCTGTTCCCAATATCCTCATGGATGTGGGATGCTGATCTGAAGCAAAGCAACTCAAAACATCTGGGTTTTTTTGGGAAGGGGGAGTCTGGAGGTGGTAGCTTCTCCCTTCACCAGCTTCACTACCTCATCGTGTTCTGCATCTTCCTCACACGGGGAGGAGGAGGAGCAGGCGCTGAGCTCTTCTCTCTGGTGACCAAGGACAGGAGCCCAGGGAATGGCAGGGAGATGCCAGGGGAGGGGGAGGTTGGACATCAGGAGAAGGTTCTTCCCCCAGAGGGTGGTGGGGCACTGGAACAGCTCCCAGGGAAGCAGTCACAGCCTGACAATATTCCAGCAGCGTTTGGCCAAGGCCCTCAGCCCCATGGGGTGAATGTTGGGGTGTCCTGTGCAGGGACGGGAGTTGGACTCGATGGTCCTTGTGGGTCCCTTCCAACTCAGGTCATTCTACCATTCTATGATCACCCTCATCTGCCTCGATCCAGCCTCAGGTACAACAGCCCAGAGCAGCACTTTTGGCTTCCTCCTGCGAATTTCAGGCTAAGCTGCTAAACACGAGTAAAACCCCACAGAGGTTTGATCAGAGAAAACTTGAAGTTCTCCACCATGGGAAAAACCCCGGCTCTTTGCTTGCATATTTGCTTACAGAGGAGGCAAAGAAAGCCCTAATTGGGCTGGCGGTGTCAGCTGAAGCGCCCACCCTTGGCTCTAAGAGATTTGTTCTTGGTTTTACTGTCTTGTTTCTGCTCCCTGAACAAGGAGCATCTCTGCCTTAAAGCTCTTCATCGCATCCAGGCAGGTTTATAAATAGGAGAAGCTGCTCTCTCCACTGATATGTATTCAGCTGCTGGAGCACGGTGTGTGCACAACAGCGTTTCCATCACATGCTGCCTGTTTCCTATAAAAATGTGTGTATTTACGTATGAAGGGGTTGCAAACAGAGAAATATCAAAATATAAACCCCAAACTGTCCTGAACCCTAAATTGCAGCTTGCAATCGGCTTCACCTCCCCCTAATTTTGGGGAGGAGGCTTTTTGCGCAGTGCTCCTTCCACCGACGCTGCCATCTCCACCAGGTTTTTCCTTCCCTTTTCCACTCAGTAATATTGGATTAACCCACTTTCTCGTGAGCTGGGGCTGGATTTGCATAATCCCCCCTGCGCAGAGGGATGCTGGAGCCCTCAGCGAGAGGATGACGCGCTGGGGTGGCCGACAAAATTATGCTCTGAGAAACCACGTTGAGAGTGGGAGGGGGAAAAAATAACCCAGCTTTTATTTTTATCGCTACAAATCTCTCTTTCTTCAAGTTTTTCTACCCCCCCCCCTCCTTCCCTTTTTCTCCTGTTCCAGGGAGCTTCTCACATTCAGAAAGTTGGGTTTTTCACAAAGCAGCTCAGGATTTCCCAAATTCCCTCCTGATTTTAGGTGGGTTTCTCCCTTTTTCCCCCATCTTCTCTTGCTGGTGGACTTTTACAGCTCTCCAAAGCCCCGGTCACAGCTCCCCTGTGCAGGAGGTGACGGATGGTCTTGGGCATGCCAGTCTGGAGATGCTGGGGCTGCGGAGTTTGTAGATCATCTTGACAGCATCTTTGTGCACGACGCTGGAGCAGTGGAGTGGGGTTGTGTGGGGACTCACTGGGGCTCCCGTTTCCCTTGATTTGTTTTCAAGGGAGCAGACTGAGCTCATGGAGTTTAAGATGCTCCGGTGATGCACGTCGGGTTGCAGGGGTGGGGAAGGCAAAAGAGGGGGCGTGCAGCAGTCAGCTCAGCAGCAGTTTGGTGTAGGGCATGAGGTGGGTCCATAACCTATGAAGGCGCAGAGTGCACGGGGTGAGTCCATAATACGGTCAGGGAGGGTGCGCAATCCATGGAGTGGGTGCCTAACTTCTCAGGAGCACGTCTAACCCCATCGAGGGGCGTGCATAGCCTATGGGGTGTGTGCATAACCAACGGGTGCATGCATAACCCATGAGATGGGTGCACAACCCATTGAGTGTGTGTATAACCTGTGGGCGCGGATAACCCCCTGTCAGGAAGTATACATAACCCATGGCGTAGGTGCATAACCTGTTGTATGCATACGGAATCCAGGGGGTGCGTGAATAACCTGTCCAGGGCAGGCACAGCCCATCGAAGTGCGTGCATAACCCATCAGGCAGTGCATGTCACCCATGGCACGGGTGCATAACTCATGGGGTGGGTGCATCACCCATTGGGTGCGTGTATAACCCATCAGGGAGCGTATCTAGAATTGCGGAATCATAGAATCAGAAGGTTGGAAGAGACCTCTGAGATCACCAAGTCCAGCTGTGCCTGTCTCCCTACTAAACCCTGTCCCTAAGAAACTCATCCACCCGTCATTTAAACCCCTCCAGGGATGGCGACTCCACCCCCTCCCTGGGCAGCTGTGCCAATCCCTGACCACCCTTTCAGGGAAGAAATTCTTCCCATGTCCAGTCTGAACCTGCCCTGGTGCAACTTGTGGCCATTTCCTCTCGTCCCATCGCTGTCCCTTGTGAGCAGAGCCCAGCCCCCACCCCATCACACCCTCCTTTCAGGCAGGTGTAGACAGTGATGAGGTCTCCCCTCAGCCTCCTCTTCTCCAGGCTGAACAACCCCAGCTCCCTCAGTCTCTCTGCCCTTGGCCTTGTTGCACCTCATCCCGTTGGTCTCAGCCCATGGATCCAGCCTGTCCACATCCCTCTGCGGAGCCTCCCTTCCTTCAAGCACATCCACGCTCCCACCCAGCTTGGTGTCATCTGCAAACTTGCTGAGGGGGCACTCGATGCCTTCCTCGAGATCACTGATAACCCATAGGATGGGTGGATAACTCATAGGCTGCGCGTATAACCCATCAGGGAGCGTACATAACCCACAGGGTGCACGCACAACCTGTGCAGGGCATGAATAACCCACCAGGGAGTGCACGTGACCCATGGCACGGGTGCATAACCCATGGGGTGGGTGCATAACACATGGGGTGGGTGCATAACACATGGGGTGGGGGCATAACCCATGGAGTGGGTGCATAACCCATGGGGTGGGGGCATAACCCATGGGGTGGGGGCATAACTCATGGGGTGGGGGCATAACCCAAGGGGTGGGTGCATAACCCATGGGGTGGGGGCATAAACCATGGGGTGGGGGCATAACCCATGGAGTGGGTGCATAACCCATGGGGTGGGGGCATAAACCATGGGGTGGGTGCATAACCCATGGGGTGGGGGCATAACCCAAGGGGTGGGGGCATAAACCATGGGGGGGGGGCATAACCCAAGGGGTGGGTGCATAACCCATGGGGTGGGGGCATAAACCATGGGGTGGGGGCATAACCCATGGGGTGGGTGCATAAACCATGGGGTGGGGGCATAACCCAAGGGGTGGGGGCATAACCCATGGGGTGGGTGCATAAACCATGGGGTGGGGGCATAACCCATGGGGTGGGGGCATAACCCAAGGGGTGGGGGCATAAACCATGGGGTGGGTGCATAACCCAAGGGGTGGGTGCATAACCCATGGGGTGGGGGCATAAACCATGGGGTGGGGGCATAACCCATGGGGTGGGTGCATAAACCATGGGGTGGGGGCATAACCCAAGGGGTGGGGGCATAACCCATGGGGTGGGTGCATAAACCATGGGGTGGGGGCATAACCCATGGGGTGGGGGCATAACCCAAGGGGTGGGGGCATAAACCATGGGGGGGGGGGCATAACCCATGGGGTGGGGGCATAACCCAAGGGGTGGGGGCATAACCCATGGGGTGGGGGCATAAACCATGGGGTGGGGGCATAACCCAAGGGGTGGGGGCATAACTCATGGGGTGGGGGCATAACTCATGGGATGGGTGCATGACCTGTTGGGTCTGTGGGGGGGTGCATGCATAACCTGTCCAGAGCACACAGGGCCCACTGAGGTGCATGAATAACCCAGCAGGTGGCATAGATAACCCATGAGGTTAACATTGCCCCTGTGCTCAGCGCTGGTGAGGGCACCTCGAGTGCTGGGCTCAGTTTGGGCCCCTCACTACAAGAAGGACCTTGAGGGGCTGGAGCGCGTCCAGAGAAGGGAACGGAGCTGGGGAGGGGCTGGAGAACAAGTCCTACGAGGAGCAGCTGAGGGAATTGGGGTTGTTCAGTCTGGAGAGGAGGAGGCTGAGGGGAGACCTCATCCCTGTCTACAACTGCCTGAAAGGAGGCTGTGATGGGGTGGGGGCTGGGCTCTGCTCATAAGTGACAGGAGATAGGAAGGAATGGCCTCAAGTTGTGCCAGGGGAGGTTCAGACTGGACATCAGGAAGAATTTCTTCACTGAAAGGGTGCTCAGGGATTGGCACAGCTGCCCAGGGAGGGGGTGGAGTCGCCATCCCTGGCGTTTAAAAAACGGGTGGCTGAGTTCCTTAGGGACAGGGTTTAGTAGGGAGACAGGCACGGTTGGACTCGATGATCTCAGAGGTCTCTTCCAACCTTCTGATTCTATGATTCTGTGAGGGTGCATGAAGAACCCATCAGGGAGCGCACTCCACTCACGAGATGAGTGCGTAACGCGTGTCTAACCCGTGGGCTGTGCGTATAACCCATCGTAACACGTAACACACTGGGTGGGTGCGTAACCTGTTGGGTGCACACATACCTGTCCAGAGCCTGCATAACCCATCAGGGAGCAGGCGTAACCCCTCGGGGTGGGGGATGCATGCACGACCCATGGGGTGGGAGCATAAGCCATGGGGTGCAAGCACCCCGAGGCCAAAGGCTGTGGGTCATAAAGGGACTTCTTACCGTGGGTAGAGGAGGTAACCCCCACCGAGAAGCACCGCCCTGCAAACCAGCACCCCCAGATCCCCTCTCCAGCAACTCCCCTGGAACACCCGTGGTCAAGGGATGGCAAAGAGGGGTGGCAGCAAGGGACAACATTTTTCTCAGTTCAGAAGACCCCTCAGAATCAGCTGCCACTTCGGGTCACTTGAGATGGAGAAGACTCGAGGAGATCTGGGCTGAGCACAGGGGCTTTTTCACAGTATAAACAAGAACATGCATCGTCTGCAGAGGTGTTAATTAATATCCAGCAGCCCCTGTCTGCAGTAAATTCATCTCCAGAAGGTGTGATTTGCCCGAGAACATGTGCAAGCATGGGTCCGAACCCCTTGCATGATAGGTGAGTGCCCAAAAAACCTTGGAGGAGGCGAAGGTGGTGGCATCCTTGCAAACGAGCTTGTAATGAGTCCGGGAAGACCCGGAGCTGTCAAGCTGTTAGCTGGCTCCCATCACAGCCGTCTCGGGGGTCGTGCTCGAGACCTGATTAGTATGGTCACTGCCACGCCGCGGCACGGATGGGGAGGGAGAAAATTACTTTTTGCAGCAGTGCAGAGCTCTAAAAAAAAAAAAAAAAAATCATACAGAAACAAGAGAGGGAGGGAAAATCCTTGGAGTCTGTGTTCTGGCTCTGTACAGACATCTGGCAGCGGTGGGGGAAGAAGGCAGCCGGCAGCAGCCAGCCTGTACACACAGCCGGGGGCTCGGATGACATGATGGTAATTGCAAAAAAAAAAGGGGGGTTGCAGCTTTTTGGTGGCAAAGCAGGGGCTGGGCGTGATTCCCTGGCGGAGAGCAGCGCTCCCACGCTCGCCGTCGCTCTGCCCAGCGGGGACCGGGAGCCTGGGGATGTGGAGCAGTGAGTGCTGGGGATGCAGGGGAGCTCGCAGGGCCAGAGGGAGTTGCTCTGCCTTGATTAATTAGAGTTTGGCGCTCAGTCTAATTAAGCAATAAGGACAGTAAGTCAGAGCTGGGGCTGGTGTTGCTGTCTGCAGCGCTCATGCAGGGGCATTGCTCTCTGTAGCATTCGTGGTGCAGGGGCACTGCTCCCCACAGCACCCATGGCACCCTGGCATTGCTCTCCATAGCACCCCTGGCACACGGGCATTGTTCTCCATGGCACCCCTGGCACAAGCATTGCTCTCCATAACACCCATGGCACAAGGGCATTGCACTCCATAGCAGCCCTGGCACACAGACATTGCTCTCCATAGCACCCATGGCACAGGCATTGCTCTCCGGAGCACCCTTGGCACATGGGCATTGCTCTCCGTAGCACCCATGGTACATGGGTATTGTTCTCCATGGCACCCCTGGCACAAGCATTGCTCTCCATAACACCCATGGCACATGGGCATTGCTCTCCATAGCACCCATGGCACAGACATTGCTCTCCATAGCACCCGTGGCACCCTGGCATTGCTCTCCATAGCACCCATCAACGTGGCATTTGCAGACGGGGCATCGTAACCGTGACCCATGAGTTCCCTTCATCCCACGTGCCGGCTGTTGTCCTCATCCTTCCCGCAACAGCTCTTGTATTCCAGCTCCCTGGCTCCAAGCGTGGAGATCGCAAAGCGTTTTGCTCCATCAGGGAGCAAATCCGGCTCGTCCTGGCTCGCCAAAGGCTCCAAGGCTCCGAAACCCTTGGCCACGGCAAGCAGGGGGCCAACGCGTTACAGAAGTTGGCGGCGCCACTCAGAGCCGCCTGATCGATGGTGACAAAGTGCGGTCCCTGCGGGGGCTTCCTCTGCCACTGCCCATTAGGAAAAATGAGACGTTACAGCCCCGGCTGGCGTCTCCCGTGGTGGCTCCGAGCGGGACATGTTGCTGGTGACAGTGATAAAGTCGCTGCTCACAACAACATCGCCTCCAGGGGAGGGGGAAGACGGGGTGGAGGAGCCAAGCGAAGGGCGTCCAGCACCCCTTTCGGTGCCGTAGGGTGCTGCTGGGAAAGCCCCAAGCTATAATTAAAGCCTTTGACAATTTAAGGGTGTTGGTTTGGGGATGCTTGGGAGGAGCCGGGATGAAGGCAGTGACCGGGATGCAACTTTTTACCTCTTGCTCCTAGAAAGCATCTCCCACCTCGCCTGTTCCATCAGCCAAAATTTGCAGCAGCCCCCTCCAAATCTCCAAACCAACCCAATTCCTGGCGCGTTGTGCCTCTGATTTATAAACCTGCTCCCCTGTAGGGGAGAAAAAAAAAAGTCTCGACTTTTACAGCTGCGGAGAAATTCTCTACAATCTGAGCAGAGCGGCTGATGGAGAGATCGTGGGCCAGCAACTGCGAGAGGTCTGCCTTGTGCCATTCATCCACACGCCGGCTGGGTCGCCTCCGCGCCTCGGAGATGATAATTTAAATGTCAGCATGGGGAACTCTCTTAATTCCTCATGCTCAGGCGGGGAGAGAAGGTCACGAGCATCGGCACAGTTTATTGAGCTCTCTATTAGCAAGGGCATCGCTCTGGCTCTGGCGAAGTAGCGGGGAGCCCAGGCAGTGCCTCCTAATACCACACGACCTTCTTGGTTGTGTATGCGGTTTCGTGATGCTTGAAAGGGGGGACCAGCATGGGTGCTGCCCTTATGATGGTGGAGATGATGGCCCTGCCCATGGCACAGGGGGGATGTGGAGCTGGATGAGCTTGAAAGTCCCTTCTGGCCCAAACAATTTTGTTATTCTATGATTCCACGACGTGTGTCACGGTGCTCATTCTGGGATGAAACCATCACGGTTTGGGCAACAAAATTAACTACTCTGTATTTTTGGAAGCCAAATTTAATGCCGGTGGCATTTTGGATGACTCTGAGAATGGTAGGACTGAGTGGTCCAGCGAGCTCGGGGCTGGAGGAGGAATAGCAGCCAGCTGAGCGAAATGCAGATGCTTTAGAGCTGGGGAGGGAAGCAGAAAAAAAGCTAGAAAAGAGGTTTTCCAGCGTAATGCGTTTCTCCCGGCAGCTGCGACACGGGATGCTGCGAACCCCGAAGCACGCTAAGTGTTGCAGTCACCCTCGCAGCCCCTTTAGGGTATTTTCCTTCTCGTTGCATTTGCTTAGAGAAAGGGTGTAAATTCAGCCTGAGTGATTGCAAGCGGCCGGACCGGAGCCCACGCATGACCCAGAGTGCTATGGAGATCCTTTCACACCCCACTTGGTCCTCCAAAATCCCTTCACCCTATACCCTTGGTCCCCCGTCCATCACTCCTGGGTGCTTATCTGCCCACTGGGCATCCCGGAGAGAGGCTCTGGCAATATTGGTGGTGCCAGCATATTTTGGGGACAGCAAACCTCTGGGTCATCGGCGAGGTGAGAGTGATGGGAGGAGAGGCAGCAGGGGGCTGCTCTGCAGCAGCGGGAAGGAGCTGGAGGTTAATGCCTCCCCGCACGGTGGCAATCGCTGGGGTTTTGTCAGGAATAAGATTTTTACTGGGGTTTATAAATAATGCAGCAGGCAGCCTCAGGCTGTCTGAGCTCAGCTCTGGTGCCTTAAATGTGTCTTTTCTTCTCCCTGCATCACTTCTCCTCCTGCTTCATAATTTGGGACAATCAGCTGGTGGAACAGGTCCAGAGGAGGGCTTTGGAGACAGTTCGAGGGCTGCTGTGAGGACAGGCTGGGGGAGATGGGGTTGTTCAGCCTGGGGATAAGAAGGCTCTGGGGAGACCTTAAAGCAGCTCCCAGCACCAAAAGAGGCTCCAGGAAAGCTGGGGAGGGGCTGTCAGGGAGTTCAGGGACAGGACAAGAGGAACAGCTTTAAATTGAGTGCTGTGTCCAGTTCTGGGCCCTCAGTTTAAGAAAGGTGTTGAGATGCTGGAGTGCGTCCAGAGGAGAGCAACGAGGATGGTGAAGGGGCTGGAGCACAAGCCCTGTGAGGAGCGACTGAGGGAGCTGGGGTTGTTCAGCCTGGAGAAGAGGAGGCTCAGGGGAGACCTTATTGCTCTCTACAACTGCCTGAAAGGAGGTTGTAGTCAGGCAGGGGTTGGTCTCTTCTCTCAGGTGACCGGTGACAGAACGAGAGGACATGGTCTCAAGCTTCACCAGGGGAGGTTTAGGCTCGATGTTAGGAAGAAGTTCTTTACTGAGAGGGTGATTGGCCATGGGAATGCGCTGCCCGGGGAGGTGGTGGAGTCACCGTCCCTGGAGGTGTTTAAAGGGAGATTGGATGAGGCACTCGGTGCCAGGGTTTAGATGATGAGTTGGTGGTGGTGTTGGATCGTAGGTTGGACTCAATGACCTCAAAGGTCTTTTCCAACCTTGTGATATGATGATACTGCGAAACTGGAAGGGGAAAGATTTAGATTGGACATGGGGAAGGAATTCATCACTCTGAGGGTGGGGAGGCCCTGGCCTAGGTTGCCCAGAGCAGTGGTGGCTGCCCCATCCCTGGAGGTGTTCCAGGCCAGGTTGGATGGGGCTTGGAGCCCCCTGATGCAGTGGGAGGTGTCCCTGCCCATGGCAGGGGGTGGCACTGGCTGGGCTTTAAGGTCCCTTCCAACCCAAGCGGTTTTATGATTCCAAATTATCATCTTTTTTGTTCCCCATCAAGAAGTGCTTGGTTTGGCCGCACCCTGTGAGTTCATCAGCAACTTTATATGTAGCTCCTCTCCAATAAAAATGACCCCAGGGCACAGATAAAAGGTTGAAAGTAGGTCTAATCCCTGGAGAGAGGCTGCTTTCTATGCGCCTTTTCAGAGGAGCTGCCTGTAATCCCCTGAGGATGCACCGAGCTGCAGCATCTTCTCCTGCTCCGTATCCTTGTGGGGATGCGAGGGGTCCCCAGGGGGTGAGCACCAGTGTTAGAGATGCTTTGAGCTGCAATTTCTCCATTCCCATCCTGTCATTTGATGCTTTCCTGCTTTGCCCACATCTTTCCAGATGTGCTGGGGAGCTCCCGTGGCTGCAAACTCCTGCTCCATCACCTCCACCTGCTGCCCGTCCCTGAGCATCCCTCCAGGCAGCAACAGCTCTGCTGGAGCCCCAAAATAATCCCTAGAAAACCCTTTAAG
The DNA here is from genome assembly GCA_033558235.1 of Neomorphus geoffroyi. NCBI lineage: Eukaryota > Metazoa > Chordata > Aves > Cuculiformes > Neomorphidae > Neomorphus > Neomorphus geoffroyi. Next base: position 1,583,251 of record JAUMJM010000075.1, on the reverse strand, counting down.
CTGATACGAGAAGAGCTTCTCGGTCCGGGAGCAGCTCCAAGGTTTGTCCCCAAACCCACCCCAGGGCATAAATAAAAGTCAGGAAAAATCAAACGCGTCCTTGAAAACTTCCCCTCATTCCCAAGGCTGGAGATTTACAACTCCGATAATTCTTCTCGCAGTTCTTTATCCCGGGTCCGTGCCAGTGTGTGTTTTCTTTGCAATAAAAGCCTCAGCAAATAAATTTGAAGAGGTGGTTTTAGCGATGGAGGTTTTTTTCCCCTTCCTTTTTGCCTTAAAAAAAAGGCAGAAAAGAGAAAATTTGGAGTGAACGTTGAGTGGGGAGAGAAACACTGGGTGGGGAGAGTGGAGTCTCCTCCCAAGACATGCTGGGTTTGGGGGGTTAATCCCCCAAATTCCCCTCTCCTGTGTCTGACCTTCTAAAAAAAGACAATTCTAACTCTCCGTTGGATTGATTGGAGGTTTTCTACCCCCAAAACGCCCATCTCCCCTCTGCATCGCTTTCCTCTACTTTTCCTCCTTAATTTTGTACTAAACCTTGCTCCTTGGAAGAGGAGGGGATAAATCTGAAGGTGTTAGGGGACAGAGAGAAGAAACCAGTCCTCGTCGGTCCTAAAAAGAGCCTTTTTCCACTTAAAAACTACAGCTCCAGCGAGCAGCTGGAGACGGCGAGGCAATAACGGGGCAGAAACGTCTGGGTTTGGCTTTTAATCTCAGCAAGCTCATAATAAATAAATAATATTTTATGGAATCATGGAGTGGTTTGGGTTGGAAGGGACCTCAAAGCCCATCCAGTCCCACCCCTGCCATGGGCAGAGACACCTCCCACTGGGTCAAGGGGCTCCAAGCCCCATCCAACCTGGCCTGGAACACCTCCAGGGATGGGACAGCCACCACTGCTCTGGGCAACCTGGGACAGGGCCTCCCCCCTCCCCCCAGCAAAACATTTCTTCCTAAGATCTCATCTCGGTCTCCCCTCTTTCATTGCAAATAAAAATACCTTCAAAATATGAAATATAATAATTCTAAAACATAAACATCTTCAAAATTAAATTCCTTTTATAATTAAAAAGTGAGTGCGAAGCTGCTCGTGCATTTGCAAAAGTGACTGTGGGTGTCAAATATACTTGGGTTTTTTGCAGGTCACTGATGGTGGCACCATCAAGCAGAAGATCTTTACCTTCGATGCCATGTTCTCCACCAATTTCTCACAGATGGAGAATTATCGGAAGAGGGAAGATCTGGTCTACCAGTCCACTGTGCGGTAAGTCATCCTGATATCACCTGCTTTGGCACATCACCTGGTATTTAATGCCTGTTTTCAAGAGTTTGTCCCCATTTGGGGGCAGTTGAGGGCATTATGGCAATAAAATCATAGAACCAGAAGGTTGGAAGAGACCTCTGAGATCGAGTCCAGCCGTGCCTGTCTCCCCGCTAAACCCTGTCCCTAAGGAACTCACCCACCCATCTTTTAAACCCCTCCAGGGATGGCGACTCCACCCCCTCCCTGGGCAGCTGTGCCAATCCCTGACCACCCTTTCAGGGAAGAAATTCTTCCCAATGTCCAGTCTGAGCCTCCCCTGGCGCAACTTGTGGCCATTTCCTCTCGTCCCATCGCTGTCCCTTGTGAGCAGAGCCCAGCCCCCACCCCGTCACAGCCTCCTTTCAGGCAGTTGTAGACAGTGATGAGGTCTCCCCTCAGCCTCCTCTTCCCCTGAAGAGGCTGAACAACCCCAGCTCCCTCAGTCTCTCCTCGTAGGGTTATTCTCCAGCCCGTGTCCTCTTTGGCTGTCAGTGGGGATTCATTGCTTTGCAAACAAATTATCGTCCCTTCATGCGCTGACACCAGCTATCCCAGGTCTGTCCCAGTGGTCATGGAATCATTAAGGTCAGAAAATCCCTCTGAGCTCATCCAGTCCAACCCTCAGCCCAGCCCCACCGAGCCTGCTAAACCCTGTCCCCAAGTGCCACACGACTTTTGAACCCCTCCAGGGATGGAGGCCCCACCGCTGCCCTGGGAGCCTCTGCCAGGGCTTCACCGCTCTCTCAGTGCAGGAATATTTCCTGATGTCCAACCTAAACCTCCCCTGGCACAACCTGAGGCCGTTTCCTCTCATCCCATCACCTGTTCCCTGGGAGCAGAGCCCAGCACCCACCTCACCACAACCTCCTTGCCAGGAGCTGCAGAGAGCGAGGAGGTCTCCCCTCAGCCTCCTCTTCTCCACACTAAACAGCCCCAGGGTCCTCAGCCGCCCCCACAACCCCTGTTCTCCAGACCCTTCCCCAGCTCCGCTCCCTTCTCCGCACGCGCTCCAGCGCCTCCAGGCCTTTCTTGGAGTGAGGGGCCCAAACTGAGCCCAGGATTCCAGGTTTGGCCTCCCCAGTGCTGAGTGCAGGGGGACGATCCCTTCCCTGCTCCTGCTGCCCCCCCAGGGCTGAGCCAAGCCAGGGTGCTGGGGGCTCCTTGGCCACTGCTCGGGACTGCAGCTCCTGCCTGTCCCTAGGGAGAAGGTGATATCGGTGGAGATTTCCACTTGTGAAAATGAGCAGAGAGAAACAAAGCTTGGGGGGGGGAGGGGGGAAATGTTTAAAAAAGAAGTATATCCATAAAAATAAATATATTTATAAACCAGGCGGCGTGGGAGCTTGACTTCGCTTTTCTTCCAAGTGCGAAATCACTTGCAGGAGTGTCAGCTTTATTACTAATTACACACTTGTTTTATTGCCGGTGTTATAAAAACAAAAACTAGAGCCTGAAAAAAACGTCAGGGGGAGACTTAATTCAAGGCAAAAAGGCCAGGGTGAAGTATTTATTTTTCACACTTTTTTTTCCCCTTTGTCTCCTTTTTAAATTAGAATTCGCTAATCAGATTTCAAAGGTCGTTTTTCCCAGCTTGGGGTAATAAAAATTCTGTTGTATAGAGGGGAAAATGCATCATTTCCTCGAGGTGATGTGGTGTTTTGCACCTGCAAAGGTCTGGAAAGGGCTTGGCATGGCTCATCCCATCAGATGAGCATGGGTACAAGCGTGGAATTCTTCCTAATTTATTGGAATTTGAATTTTTAGGGTTTATTTGCTGTTCTTTCTGCTATGCCCAGAGCGATGTTTTATTAAAAGCGAGAGCAATCGTGTTAGGTGGCTGCGTGGGAATAAATGGGAATGTAGAGTAGACAAGAAGCTGGAGAGGAGGCGATTCGGATTGCTCAGCAGCTGCTCAGATGCTCAAAAGTCGCTTGGGGAATGCACAGAGCTTGCTCAAGGGAGGCTCAGGATGCTCAGGGGTTGCTCAGGGCACTCAAGGGTTGCTCAGAAGGATGCACAGGGGTTGCTCAGGGGCTGTTCAGAAGATGCTCAGAGGATGCTCAGCAGGGTCAGCTGTTGCACAGAGGATGCTCAGGAAAGTCAGGAAACACTCGGGATGCTCAGGGATTCTCAGGATGGTCAGGAGATGCTGAGGATGCTCAGGGGTTGCTAGGAGGATGCTCAGATGATGCTCAGGAAGGTCAGAACATGCTCAGGATGCTCAGGGGTTGCTGCAGGGGATGCTTAGGGCACACTCAGAGGATGCTCAGCAGGGTCAGCAGCTGCCCAGGGGTTGCTCAGAGGATGCTAAAGAAAGTCAGGAGACACTCAGGATGGTCAGGAAGGTCAGGCATTGCTGAGGATGCTCAGGGGTTGGTAGGAAGATGCTCAGATGATGCTCAGGAAGGTCAGGAGATGCTGAGGATGCTCAAGGGTTGCTAGGAGGATGCTCAGATGATGCTCGGGAAGGTCAGAACATGCTCAGGATGCTCAGGGGTTGCTGCAGGGGATGCGTAGAGCACGCTCAGAGGATGCTCCAGCAACGATCAGAGGTTGCTCAGGGGGATGTTCAGGAGACACTCAGAGGGATGTTCAGAAGATGCTCAGAGGATGCTCAACAGGGTCAGCAGGTGCTCAGGGGGTGTTCAGAGCATGTCCAGATGACACTCAGGAAGGTTAGGAGATGCTCAGGCTGCTCAGGGGTTGCTTAGAGGATGCTCAACAATTGCTCAGGGGGATGCCCAAGGGTTGCTCAGAAAGGTGCACAGGGGTTGCTCAGGTGATTTTCAGGAGATGCTCAGAGGATGCTCAACAGGATCAGCAGTTGCCCAGGGGTTGCTTAGATGATGCTCAAGAATGTCAGGAGACACTCAGGATGGTCAGGAAGGTCAGGAATTGCTGAGGATGCTCAGGGGTTGGTAGGAAGATGCTCAGATGATGCTCGGGAAGGTCAGAACATGCTCAGGATGCTCAGGGGTTGCTCAGGAGGATGCTCGGGGCACGCTCAGAGGATGCTCCAGCAACGATCAGAGGTTGCTCAGGGGGATGTTCACGAGACGCTCAGGGGCTGCTCCACTCCTCAAGACTTGCTTCCCCACGTAGCGTAGGCTCCGCTCAGCCGCTCTCTCGGTTGTTGTACAAATTTCTGACACGACTAATTATTGTTTGGAGGATGTTTCAGCAGCTTCGTGAAGGGATTACACATTCCCCAACTCAACAACCTTGCTTTGCTGCCTTAAACCCAGCAGTTTTGCTCAGCGCTGCATTTAAACTCTAGCAAGCAGTGCCAGGAAAGTGGGGAATTACACCACTATAAAAATTCCCCTGCGCGCCGGAGCGAGACATCCCAACCACGAGCATCCCTTGAGCAAAGGACAAGGACACTGCACCATCCCAGCGGGGCAAAGCATCTGCTCTTTTTTTTTTGGCTCAAACCCCTTCATTTTTCTCCCTGTCACCACATATTGTAGAACTAATAGAATTTGGGAGCAGAAAATTTCGCCGCCCTAGGACCAAGCACTTAAAAGCATCAGTAATCGTCGGCGCGGTGCCGGCAAATCGGCTGCGGAGCCAGGGATGTTCGTGGTCAAAATCTTTTCACACGGTTGCCTTTTTTCAGAGGAAAATAGCAACTCGCCTGAGGAGAGAGGAGATATTTCTTGAAGGGGATGAAAAGAGCTTGTTTTCTGAATCATTGGCTTGATGCTTCTTTTTTGGGGGGGGGAGGTCCTGCTCATTTTGGGCTCTGGTGAAGAAGAGGAATGATATTGGGAAGGGTCTGGGGATGGGTTGGTTGCTTCCTGGCCATTCCCACTCAGGTTTTTCATTTTACCCTTTTGTATTTTTGGCTTTTGGGTTTTTTTTTTTACTCTTTTTAGTGACTCGGTCACGTCGGTGCCATCCCACGGAGCGTTATCCTGGGCGCCGTGGCTCTTATCTGTGCGACGCAGAGGGCTGCAGGGCTGCCTCTTTTCATACCGGCTTTGAACGCCGCCCGCTTAGATGTGAAGAGCAAAGCCGAGAGATATCCAACCCTGCTTCCCCCCCCCTCCTCTGATTAAAAACCCACCCTCGTCGAGGAAGGCAGTGCTTTATGAATATCTATATAATTTTCTTTGCCTGATTTCCAGCATGCGTAGAGGACGCAAAGGACATGACAGGCAGCGTTTTGGCTTTGCAGGGCTTGAGGGTCCCCTCTCTCTGGTCCCTGGCGATCGCAGAGACATCACCTCTGCTATGAGGATGGGCTGAGAGAGCTGGGGTTGTTCGGCCTGGAGAGGAGAAGGCTGTGGGGAGACCTTAGAGCAGCTCCCAGGACTGAGAGGGGCTCCAGGAAAGCTGGGAGGCACTTTTTATAAGTGCCTGGAGCTATAGGATGAGGGGGAATGGTTTTAAAATTGGAAGGGGAAAGATTTAGATTGGACATCAGGAATAAATTCATCACGATGAGGGTGGGGAGGCCCTGTCCCAGGTTGCCCAGAGCAGTGGTGGCTGCCCCATCCCTGGAGGTGTTCCAGGCCAGGCTGGATGGGGCTTGGAGCCCCCTGATGCAGTGGGAGGTGTCCCTGCCCATGGCAGGGGGTGGCACTGGATGGGCTTTGAGGTCCCTTCCAACCCAACCCATGCTGTGATTTTATTATTCTATGATTTTACACCCAAATCCATGTGTAAACCCTTGTCTTTCACAGCAAGGGGCAGCCACCAGGATGGAGAGGGTGCCCAGCTTGGTGGGGACTCAAACTGCTCCTGCTTGTCACTGACGAAGGGTGTGGATGGTTTCCCGCTCCATGCATGGTTAATTAGAGGCTGGAACAGATGGTGGAGGCTTAACTGAAAGTGGTGTGGTCATTAAAAGGAGCTGCCATGCGACTGTTCGCTTTGACAGGGGCTTGTTTGTGCTGGTGGGGGGCTCGTACGGAGAGGAGGAGGTGTGGGAAGGCAGGGATCCAGTGGACTGGTGATGGATTTTCCCCTCAGCTGGGTAAGATCGTCAGGGATTGTGCCTGGGTTCGTCTGGAAAAGTGGGGAGTTCTAAGCTGCGGGTGGCTTGCTGGGTTCTCCGTGCAGGAGTTGCCCTCATCCTCATTGCCACCATGGGATGGTGCTGTCTGGTGAGCTGGGCTGGTGCTGGTCGGTGAGCTGGGCTGGTGCTGGTTGGTGAGTTGGGATGGTGCTGGTTGGTGAGCTGGGCTGGTGCTGGTTGGTGAGTTGGGATGGTGCTGGTTGGTGAGCTGGGATGGTGCTGGTGCTGGTCAGTGAGCTGGGATGGTGCTGGTTGGTGAGCTGGGCTGGTGGTGGTTGGTGAGTTGGGATGGTGCTGGTGCTGGTCAGTGAGCTGGGATGGTGCTGGTTGGTGAGCTGGGATGGTGGTGGTGCTGGTTGGTGAGCTGGGATGGTGCTGGTCAGTGAGCTGGGCTGGTGCTGGTTGATGAGCTGGGCTGGTGCTGGTTGGTGAGCTGGGCTGGTGCTGGTCGGTGAGCTGGGATGGTGCTGCTTGGTGAGTTGGGATGGTGCTGGTGCTGGTTGGTGAGCTGGGCTGGTGCTGGTCGGTGAGCTGGGCTGGTGCTGGTTGGTGAGCTGGGATGGTGCTGCTTGGTGAGTTGGGATGGTGCTGGTGCTGGTTGGTGAGCTGGGGTGGTGCTGGTTGGTGAGTTGGGATGGTGCTGGTTGGTGAGCTGGGCTGATGCTGGTTGGTGAGTTGGGATGGTGCTGGTTGGTGAGTTGGGATGGTGCTGGTTGGTGAGCTGGGGTGGTGCTGGTTGGTGAGTTGGGATGGTGCTGGTTGGTGAGTTGGGATGGTGCTGATGCTGGCTGGTGAGCTGGGGTGGTGCTGTTGCTGGTCGGTGAGCTGGGCTGATGCTGGTTGGTGAGTTGGGATGGTGCTGGTTGGTGAGCTGGGGTGGTGCTGTTGCTGGTTGGTGAGCTGGGCTGATGCTGGTTGGTGAGTTGGGATGGTGCTGGTTGATGAGCTGGGGTGGTGCTGGTTGGTGAGTTGGGATGGTGCTGGTGCTGGTTGGTGAGTTGGGATGGTGCTGGTTGGTGAGCTGGGGTGGTGCTGTTGCTGGTTGATGAGCTGGGATGGTGCTGGTTGATGAGCTGGGGTGGTGCTGGTTGGTGAGTTGGGATGGTGCTGGTGCTGGCTGGTGAGTTGGGATGGTGCTGGTTGGTGAGTTGGGATGGTGCTGGTTGGTGAGTTGGGATGGTGCTGGTCAGCAAAGTGCCACCTTTGCAGCCAGCACACACATTTGCACTTCCAACGGCACCAATCCTTCCTCAGTCTCTTCCCCTCTCGTGTTCTTTCTGCCTACATCCAGAATGTGGGTACTCTCTCCGTCAGGGCGTGCTCTGGGTTTGCGTGAAGTTTGGGCTTTTGATGCTGTTCCTCCGCCTCGCGTTGCTACAGCTGTTCCATCGCCCAAGTGGGCTGTAACGTCTGGTGCCGAGCCTTTCGCGTTGGCATTTTGCAGGTGTTTAATGTCCACGCTTCGCGGGTTTTCGCTTTCGGTGGTGCCTTTCCCTCCCGTACGCTTCTCCTTTCAATAATGCAATTGCTTAACCCTCCTGAGGAGCTGTCGGTGCCAGTGAACTCCAGCTGCTAAAGCGCATCACGCAGCTTTCTCCTGCAGCCTTTGCAGTTATTAATAGTTTATTGATCCCCATCACTGGCAAAAAGCAACCCCGTCCGACGTCTTGATGTTCGGAAGCCAAACGCCGCATCCCCTGGGAAGACGGGGTTGGGATGGAGGGGGAAGCAAGCACTGAGCTCTGTGTCTCCTCCCCAGCCTCCCCGAGGTTCGCATTTCGGACAACGGTCCCTATGAGTGTCACGTGGGGATTTACGACCGAGCCACGCGGGAGAAAGTGGTCCTGGCCTCTGGGAACGTATTCCTTAACGTGATGGGTGAGTGCGGCTCCCGCTGGGTGGGGCGGGAAGGAAACGGCTGCGAGGTCTCGGGGTGGGAGGACAGCAGGGATTTGCCTCATTTTCCCAACCCCAGGATTGGACAGGAAGGGGTTGAGAATCAGGGCAGGGATGGGGATGGGGATGGGATGGGGGTGGGGATGGAGATGGGGATGGGGATGGGGACGGGGACGGGGATGAGGACGAGGATGGGGATGGGGACGGGGACGGGGATGGGGATGGGGATGGAGATGGGGACGGGGGTGGAGACGAGGATGGGGATGGGATGGGATGGGATGGGATGGGATGGGGATGGGGATGGGGATGGGGATGGGGATGGGGATGGGATGCGATGGGATGGGATGGGGATGAGGACGGGGATGAGGACAAGGATGGGGACAAGGATGGGGATGGAGATGGGGATGGGGACGGGGACGGGGATGAGGACGAGGATGGGGATGGGGACGGGGACGGGGATGGGGATGGGGATGGAGATGGGGACGGGGGTGGAGAAGAGGATGGGGATGGAATGGGATGGGATGGGGATGGGGATGGGGATGGGGATGGGATGCGATGGGATGGGGATGAGGACGGGGATGAGGACAAGGATGGGGACAAGGATGGGGATGGGGATGGGGATGGGGATGGGGATAGGGACTAGGATGGGGATGGGGATGGGGCTGGGGATGGGGATGGGGATAGGGACTAGGATGGGGATGGGGATGGGGCTGGGGATGGGGATGAGGATGAGGATGGGGTTGGGGATGGGGATGGGGATGGAGATGGAGATGGAGATGGAGATGGAGATGGAGATGGGGACGGGGACGGGGATGGGATGGGATGGGATGGGATGGGATGGGATGGGATGGGATGGGATGGAGATGGAGATGGAGATGGAGATGGAGATGGAGATGGGGATGGGGATGGGGATGGTGACGAGGATGGGGATGGCGACGAGGATGGGGATGGGGATGGGATGGGATGGGATGGGATGGGGATGGGGACGGGGATGGGGACAAGGATGGGGATGGGGACAAGGATGGGGATGGGGATAGGGACGAGGACGGGGATGGGGATGGGGGTGAAGGTGGGGACAAGGACAGGAATGAGGATGAGTACAGGGATAGCGATGAGGATGGGGTGGGGATAGGGGTGAGGATGGTGACAGGGACAAGGATGAGGATTGGGAATGAGATGAGGATGGGAACAGGGATGAGGATGAAGGCAGGGTTGGGGATGAAGACAGGCATGGAACTGGAGATGGGGATGGGTGTGGGGATGAGGATGGCAATGATGGTGGGAATGGGGATGATGATAAGGATGGAGACAGGGATGAGGATGGGGACACAGCTGGGGATGGGGATGAGGATGAGGACAGGATGTGGATGACAATGGGAATGGGGTCAGCGGTGAGGATGACAATGGGCATGGGGATGAGGATGGGGTGGACGGGTGTCTAGGATGCCATGCTAACGCTCTGGCTCTGCTCCGTGGCAGCACCTCCAACGTCCATCTCAGTGATTGCTGCTGACACACCAGCGCCCTTCAGCCGCTACCAGGCGCAGAACTTCACCCTTGTGTGTGTGGTCTCCGGTGGCAAACCTGCCCCATTGGTGAGCCCCTATGTAGAGTCATAGAATTGTGGAATGGTTTGTGTTGGAAGGGACCTCAAAGCCCATGCAGTTCCACCCCCTGCCATGGGCAGGGACACCTCCCACTGGATCAGGGGGCTCCAAACCCCATCCAACCTGGCCTGGAACACCTCCAGGGATGGGGCAGCCACCACTTCCCTGGGCAACCTGGACTAGAGCCTCCCCACCCTCATCATGAAGAATTTCTTCTATGGAGGCAATGTAAAAATATAAATATAAAGCATATATAATATATTTGTGCTGCTTTTGGAGGCAAAATAAGACAAATACATGCCTGCTACCCAAATCTTGACTTGGAGACCTTGAGAAGGAGCTTCATGCAAAGTTACCCAAGGGGATGGGATGCTAGGGATGTCCAAAGTGGTGTCTCACCATCCCTTTTGTCCCCATGCAGGTGTACTTCAAGCGAGACGGGGAGCCCATCGAGGCCACCCCACTGCCGGAGCCGCCGGCCGGCGCCGGGAGCTGGGCACCCCGCAACCTCCTTCACCGTGACCTGGATGATACCAAGGTGCCGAAGTCCCTGGCAGCCGAAGGTGAAATGGGACGTGGTCAACCCCTGGCCACGGCTGACCCACCACGAGGGTTGGCAGCCGAACGGGGTTCTGTCACCGAAACTATCCCCGAAACGGTGGTGAGCCGGGAATTCCCGCGCTGGGTACATGTGGCGGAACCCATCTACTACTTCCGCCACACCCATGCGCCTGTCAGTGATGGGACGGTGGAGGCGCGGGCCACCCTCACCTGGACCCTCAACCCCCAGATTGACAATGAGGCGCTCTTCAGCTGCGAGGTGAAGCACCCGGCGCTCTCCATGCCCATGCAGTCCGAGGTGACACTCGGTAAGTGCAGCTGGCGGGGCTGGGCTGAGCGCTCCCAGGGGAGCTGGGGACACGCCATGCCATGGCCAGCAGCCTTGTTGGTCGTCACCACCCAACTCATCCCAGTGGGGACTGTTGGCAAAGGCCAGGCTGGCCACTGCACAGGAGCAGTGAGGGGGGCTGATGAGGCCCCAGCTCTGACAGGGTGACAGACTGAGATCAGGACCATGCCATTGGCTCCCAGCATGCTCAGGACCCTAGAAGAGCAGAAGAGCTCCACAAGTAACTACAGAACAGAGTAGTTAGAGGGGCCCCTTACTTATGCCCCACCTTGGCTGGTCAAGTAACCCCCAGGTAAGGCTGGGGCTCCTCTTCCTTCTCCTGGCTTCCCAGGAGGTTGAGCTCTCCACCAGGGTTGCCCCAGCTTCGGGGCACCCCCCTGGGTACACTGCTCCAGTCTTCCTCCCCTCAAGCTGGCTGGAGAAGACTGAGCTTTGCTCCTGGCCAAGTAGGACACTTGGCTCGCTGCGTCGGTAATGATGCACCATCTCCTGGAGAGCTTCACCTCGTTGGCTTTCCAGCCGTCCTTGGCGCAAGCTTCAGTGTGCACAAGCCTCTTAGTGCTGGGGCTCCATCTCTTTTCCTTCAGCTCATCAACCGCCTCAATTAGTGGGAGGTTGGCGGCAAAGAGGAGGTCAACAGGAGGTTGGCAGTCAACGAGGAGGGCAGCAGCTCTCTTGCTAATAGAAGGCTCTACATTATCTGTTCCTCCCTACCGAGCATTAAAACTGTCTCTCAGCACACAACCGGCCAAAAAAATAACATACAAGTCCTGCATTTCTCACACCTTCTGCAGCTCATCAGGCTTAAGCGTCCACTCTCCGAGGCTCCTCGTGAGGCCAACACCTTCATGACTTGTTATTTCATCCCCAGTAGCTCCAATGCCTGTAACGGCAAAGCTCATCCCACACTGCCCCCAGCCCCAAATCCACAGCCCTCCTCATTCCCTGAGGTGTCTCCGGTATATGGACCTCACTGGGTGCCCCACCACCACCATCCACACTCAGGTTTTTGGCACCGTCACAGCTCACCCTGCATTAACCCCTTCACTACATCTAAATCACATACACGCACACTACACACGTTCTCAGTAAAAGCAATATTGAGACCAGGATGAACCACTTGCTTCAGTACCAAAAGACACTTAGATACAGCCCGTAGCACAGTGTCGTCACCTGCAGCCCATCACCCCGGCTCCAAAGCCAGAGGACAAGATCCTGCATGGATATTGCAGTCCAGGTGCACAGCCATGGTCTCTGGCACTTGTCCATGCAGAGGTGCTGGAGCATGGATGCCTTTTCCAAGGGCCAGAGTCCACCACTGCAGACTGATGTGTTTTCTGGTGGTTGCCCCCTCGTGTTGTGCTAGGATGCCACCCAGGCTCACTCTGTCCCATCCATGGTGGTATTTGAATATGCAAAGGATAACACACCCAGTTTTGACAAAGCACAACCTCTCTCCTGCCCATATTCCCTTTCAAGACTGCAAAAGACTCCTTCCATGCAAAGACCAGACAGCTCCTGGGGCTGTCCCATCCCACTCTTGGCCCAGGAGGGACATCCACACAACCCCAACTGGGAGCAAAGAGGAGGCCCAGCATGTTGTCACCCCACCATGGTTGGCTGCATCTCCTGAGGGAAAGGCAGGAAGATGCCAAGGAATGTTTAGGTTGGGGATGAAGAGAAGGTTCTTCCCCGAGGGTGGTGGAGCACTGGAACAGCTCCTAGGGAAGCAGGCACAGCCTGACAATATTCCAGCAGCGTTTGGTCAACGCCCTCAGCCCCACGGGGTGAATGTTGGGGTGTCCTGTGCAGGGACAGGAGTTGGACTGGATGATTCTTGTGGGTCCCTTCCAACTCAGGACACTCTATGATTCTCCCTGCCAATGCACCAGGCAAAGGCACCTCATGTCTGGCATGGGAAAAAGGGTCTCCTCTTCTTTACAGGGCCATGCTTGGCATTTTATGCCAGCAAGGCTTCGTGGTTGTCTCCCATGCTAACAACACTTGTGCATTACTCACCAAGGCCACATTCTTCTAAGGATGCTTTTCTGAGGTGCCTGTCTCTATGGCTTCAAACAACCTGACCTCTCTTGACCCCTGTTTCTGAGCAGAGAGTTGCTTGATGAGGAAATACATCCTTCACCATCAGCGCATCCCATTACAGTTTATCAATCTCATAGTCTTCCCATTCATCTGCTTGCAAGGTCCTTGCCTACCTATCAGTCATCTGGATGTCCGTCAGCCTGTCCATTAGTCACCAAGCCATCAGCCTCCCTGTGCCACCCCCTCACCGCAGTCCTTCATCAAACCATCGTTAACCCCAACCAAGGGCACCCACTGGCACCGGGAATGCTGTGTTCAGCTGACGTCCCTTCTTGTCCCCTTCCCTTGCAGTTGCTCCCAAGGGCCCGAAGATCACCATGACCCCAACGAGAGCCCGCGTCGGAGACACTGTGCGCATCTTGGTGCAGGGTTTCCAGGTCAGCATCCCCATCCATCCCCACCGCTGTGGGGCGATGCCATATCAATAGACAACTTCGCACCTGTGCCAGCGCTGTTGGGATTGGCTTTGTGGCCTTGGGTTTCATCACGGGTTTCATCATGGTCCCTACACTGGTTCACCCCGGGTGTTCTGGCTGTATCCAGTTCTTCCTTCAGGCATGAGATAGGATTTTCTTCCCACCTACATTCATCTCACAGCCCTGCATCTCCTTGCAGAATGAAGTCTTCCCTGAGCCCCTCTTCACCTGGACACGGGTGGGGAGCCGGCTCCTCGATGGCAGCGCCGAGCATGATGGCAAGGAGCTGGTGCTGGAGCGAGTCCCAGCTGAGCTCAACGGCTCCATGTACCGCTGCACCGCCCAGAACCCCCTGGGCTCCACCGACACCCACACCCGGCTCATCGTTTTTGGTATGGTGGCACCGCAGGGTTCATCCCTCCTTCCATAAATCCTCACTCACATCCCTTCCCCCCAATAAAACTGTTTCTCTGCTGCTTCTTTCCCACTAGAAAACCCAAATATTCCCAGAGGAACAGAGGACTCCAATGGTGAGTGGTGGTGACACCAATATTTCAATCTGACTTCCCTCCAGGGAGGGAAGGACCATCTCTCCTTGCGTTGCCCCAAGCCCTTGGCAGCAGAGATGTCCTTGCGCCAAAAGGGGCCCCATGGATGCTCCGTGCAGCGTCCTTGACCTACTGCCCCACACAAGCTCCATAGCAAGTTTGAGGGGAATCTCGCCCCCAAAAATGTGACTCCATCCTGCTTTGAACCCAAGTGACGAGTTGTGACTCCCCAGAATCCTCATCCCTTGTCTCCTCCTGCCTAGGTTCACTTACCGGCCACTGCGGCTTCAGACTAGTTTTGGCGCTCACCCTAACAGTGATCCTGGAGCTAACGTGAAGCTTCACCTGCCTTTTCTTCCGCCTCCTCTTCCTCTGTACGGCTCCACCTGGCATTGACAACTCCATCAACCGGTTCTCTCGCGCTCTTTGGGGTTTTTTTTTCTATACTATTTACAGTCTCGGTCTCTTTCTGTCTGTGTCTTGGCTTCCTCAGACAATTTAATTAAAAGGAAAAATGAAAAATCTCCCCTGTTAGAAGACTCTGCTTATTTTATTGCTTGGGGCTGGGGTACCAAGAACCATTTTGGGGTACCCAGGTGCTTTGCAAGGTCTTGGGAGGGGGTGTCTATTCTGCAAGGGCCAGATTTCCCCTGGAAAAATCTATTTATGCCATTCTCCCCCTCTACTCCACTCCCATGAGACCCCACCTGGAGTATTGTGTCTGGATTCCTCAACATATGAAGAAGATAAAACTGTTGGAACAGACCCAGAGGAGGCCACAGAGATGATCCCAGGGCTGGAGTCCCTCTGCTGTGAGGACAGGCTGGGAGAGTCGGGGTTGTTCAGCCTGGAGAGGAGAAGGCTCCGAGGAGACCTTAGAGCAGCTCCCAGGACTGAAAGGGGCTCCAGGAAAGCTGGGGAGGGGCTTTGTACAAGGAATTGGAGTGACAGGATGAGGGGGAACGACTTTAAACTGCAAGGGGAAAGATTTAGATCAGACATTGGGAAGAAATTCTTCACTACGGAAGTGGTCAGGCCCTGTCCCAGGTTGCCCAGAGCAGTGGTGGCTGCCCCATCCCTGGAGGTGTTCCAGGCCAGGTTGGATGGGGCTTGGAGCCCCCTGATGCAGTGGGAGGTGTCCCTGCCCATGGCAGGGGGTGGCACTGAATGAGCTTTGAGGTCCCTCCCAACCCAAACCATTCCATGATTCTGTCATTCCTGCTCTACCAAGCTGCTCCGGGTCTCATCTCCCAGGGGTAGGGATGCACGTGTCCCCAGCATGAGGGATGGTGGGGACGAGTCCTACGTGCAGACAGTTGTGCTGGGAGCCCAAAAGGTGCGGATCACTGGCCTTGTACCCCAGGTCTTCAGTTTGGGGTAAATCGGCGTTGCTGCAAGACAGGAGCTGTGCACAACACTTGTCCCAGGCTGGGCGGTCAATCTTTAGTGACAGGCGGCTCCAGACCCAAAATGTCAGCGCTCACACATGAGCGGGCAGCACGCGAGTTTGAAGTGCTCTGCCTACATTTGGTCCATGCCATCCTCCCCATCCCTCTTGGCTAATTGTCACCGTGGAAACCGAGAAACTTGTAGCATGGCATGGAAGAAGATGCCCAGGGAGGTGGTGGAGTCTCCATGCCTGGAGGGGTTTCAAAGCCGGGCAGGTGAGGTGCTCAGGGATGGTTCAGTAGTGCACAGAGACAGTCAGACTCGATGATCTCAAAGCTCTTTTCCAACCAAGCGGTTCTATGATGGCCAGATCCTGGCCATGTCTATGGTACCTTGTGCCGCTGGGAACATCCCAGTATGGTGTTAATTTTGCTGTAGGACGGCTTGTTACAAAACCCAAGTGGTTTTGCCCCAGTCCTGGGGATGCTGGTGGTTTCCCCAGGTGCTTTCCCGCCCTGTGGTACCCCAAGAGCATCCAGGCCTGGGCCAGGATCCCTGGGGAGCAGATGTGGTGGAGAGGAACCCAAGGATGGGGAGCCCCCCTGCCTTTTTCTCTGGGAACTCTTAATCCTAGGGGATTACCCAGCAGTCGTGCAGCGCTTCATCTTCCCAAAGCCCCATACAAGTGCTGAACATTATTATCACTATTATGATTAATTATTATTAAGCAGATTCAGCCCCTACCATGCTCCATTGCCAACCTCGCTGCAAGCGATTTCCCAGCCTCAAAGGAGATGAGCAAACACGCGATGGCTCAGGAGCTTCTTCACATACACAATTATTTTGGCTGGCAGCAGTGCAGGGGCAGACTGGGGCTGCCTGGGGTGTGGGAGGATAAGTGGCTCTGCTTTCATCCCAAAGCAACAGCACCCAACCATCTGGCCCCTCCTGAAGAACTTAGTCCAGTTCTGGAATCCCCAACAGAAGAAGGAGATGGAGCTGTTGGAGCGGGTCCAGAGGAGGTCACGGAGACGATCCAAGGGCCAGAGCACCTCCCATATGAGGACAGGCTGAGAGTTGGGGTTGTTCAGCCTGGGGAAGAGAAGGCTCTGGGGAGACCTTAGAGCAGCTCCCAGGACTGAAAGGGGCTCCAGGAAAGCTGGGGAGGGGCTTTTTCCAAGGGCCTGGAGTGATGGGACAAGGGGGGACAGCTTGAGACTAGAAAGGAGAAGATTTGGATTAGACATTAGGAAGATGAGATCTTGGGGAGAAATGTTTTGCTGTGAGGGTGGGGAGGCCCTGGCCCAGGGTGCCCAGAGCAGTGGTGGCTGCCCCATCCCTGGAGGTGTTCCAGGCCAGGTTGGATGGGGCTTGGCGCCCCCGATACAGTGGGAAGTGTCCCTGCCAATGGCAGGGGGTAGCACTGGAGGGCTTTGAGGTCCCTTCCAGACCAAACCATTCCATGATTCTATGATCACTTCGAACCAGCTGCCTGAACTCCCCACTCTCTTCCTGACCATTTTCACTGCTCCAGCCACAGCACCTCCCCACGAACCTTTATTTTTTAGGGAACTCCCTGTGACTCAGTTACCCCGATGCTACCAAGCAGGCAGGAGAGCCTCCCAGCACAGTGTGTATGCTTCTCACATTCTTCATTGGACTAGAGATGCTCCAGGGATCTCATCCCAACGTGATTAAACAACTATTAGGACTTCTCGCTTTGAAAATGGGGATTTACAGACACCCAAATCTCCATTTAAATGCAAATGTGGTGATTTTTAGCCTGGAACCATGGAAATGAGGAGCATTAGAGAGGCCATGCAACCATCACCCAGCTCTGCTTGATGGCTTTTCAAGAGATACGTGAACTCCTCATCCAGCAGCTGAGAGATGACCAGTGGGCTCCGAGGTCCTACATCCCAAATCCACTCCTATGTGTGAATTCGAGATGCTTAGCTCTCTCCCACGGTGATCAATCAGACTAAAGGACCAGCACAGCCGAAGTGATGAGTGAGGAGATATAGGAGCCCCCTCCTCAAGAAAGCTGGAGAGTGACTTCTTACAAGGTCCTGGAGTGACAGGACAAAGGGGAACGGCTTTAAATTGGAAGGCGGAAGAGTTAGATGAGACATCAGGAAGAAATTCTTCATGATGAGGGTGGGGAGGCCCTGGCCCAGGGTACCCAGAGCAGTGGTGGCTGCCCCATCCCTGGAGGTGTTCCAGGCCAGGTTGGATGGGGCTTGGAGCCCCCTGATGCAGTGGGAGGTGTCCCTGCCCATGGCAGGGGGATGGGACTGGGTGGGCTTTGAGGTCCCTTCCAGCCCAAACCATTCCGTGATTCTATGATTTTGGGAGGAGATGCTGCCTGTTTTCCCAAAGTTCCTCCAAGGCAAGGGGCACAGAGAGATGCCACCTTGCCTTTGCCCAGGGCAGTGGTGGAATCTCCATCCCTGCAGCTGTTCAAAAACTGTGCAGATGTGGCATTTTGAGACATGATTGAGGCTTGGTGGGGTTGGTCTGACAGTTGGACTGGATGAGCTTAGAGACCTTTTCCAAGCTCAATGATTCTATGATTCAAAGAAAACCTCCCATGCCGTGCTGGACCCTCCCTTCACTTCCTGCCAATCTCATCCTTCGCCTGCCACCAACCAGCACTGCCTCCCCATCGCCATCCACCTTCTTACAGGTAATTACAAAGGACATCAATTAAACCCCTGGCTCCCTCCTACCACACACCCCGTTGTTTGAGGACCAGGCAGTGAATAATGCAGGAGGCTGGAGGGGGAAAGAGCTGTTCAGGTTGTTTCATTATTGATGTGAGATGACAGATCCGTAGCTGACAACCTGCCTGAGAGAGATGATTAGCTTGTAAAAAATTAATCGCGCTTCTTAGGGATGACGCGAGCTGAACACCCCAAGGAGAGGCGTTATCGATGTTCCCTAATTTCAGGGGACTTGGGAAAGGTTTTAGTAAAATTTGGACAAAGCAATTACATTCAATTAGAGTCACAAGTGGCGCGGTGTCACTGCTGCTCGGAGACGCCATGGCTGCATCCCCTGCTCTGCCGCTCGTCCTCTTTACCGCAAGGCGTAGATAAATATACATTTATACATCGGTCCTGCGTTATTGCCATGGGGATCCTCCTTCCTGACATCATCCCTCACAGCTCAAGCTCAGCAGTCAGGCTCTGCTCACCCCATCCTGCCATTTCATCCTGCCGTGACAAGTGGTGTCCCTCAGGGGTCCTTACTGGGACCAGTGTTGTTTAATACTTTCATAGATGGTACAGACAGCAAGATCGAGTGCACCCTAAGCAAGTCTGCAGATGACACCAGGCAGAGGACAGGCTGGGAGAGCTGGGAATGTTCAGCCTGGAAACAAAAAGGCCCCAGGGAGACCTTAGAGCAGCTCCCAGGACTGAAAGGGGCTCCAGGAAAGCTGGGGAGGGGCTTTTTCCAGGGGCCTGGAGTGATGGGACGAGGGGGAATGGTTTTAAACTGGGAAGGGGAAGATTTAGATTGGACATCAGGAAGAAATTCTTCACTCTGAGGGTGGGGAGGCCCTGGCCCAGGGTGCCCAGAGCAGCGGTGGCTGCCCCATCCCTGGAGGTGTTCCAGGCCAGGTTGGATGGGGCTTGGAGCCCTCTGATGCAGTGGGAGGTGTCCCTGCCCATGGCAGGGGGTGGCACTGGGTGGGCTTTGAGGTCCCTTCCAGACCAAACCATTCCAGGATTCTATGATTTGGGAAGGCAACCACAACCAGAGCATTCTGCCTGCTGGAAACACCCCCACCTCTCCCTGTGCTCTGTGTTTTGCCCTCACAAGGTCCATAAAAGGAGGAGAAAAACTGAGCCCATCCTGGCATGCACCAAGGAAGTTTGATGTGCACCCTTGGGCAGTCCCAGTCCTGCATTTCTCAAGGATGCAGCGCATCCAATCCCCCAGTCCTTTAGGGTATCAGGGTGGAGGGGTGCAAAACAGGGATGTTCTGGCTCGATGGGACTGGGAATGCTGGTGGGAGCGACAGTGAGCTTTGCTTGGTGGTTGCCCTGCCTCCCCTGCCTCATTACCAGGCACAGTTACTGCTGCGGCCAGGTTCACAGGGCCCCCAAGTGCATGCATAATTTATACTTCCCAGCTCATGAATACAAGGATCTTTGAAGATCTATCCATGGATAAAAGCTGTGGCAGAGAGAGATGAAGAAAACTGGGGGTCATGCCTGCACATGGGTGGCCAGACCCTTTGGCAGTTAGCTGACCCCCAGAACACGTGCCCAGTCTCAACGCACATCCCTGTTACCCCAGTTCCAGCTGCCAAGCCAGCATGGGGAGCTCAGCTTCCCCCTCCACAGAATCCCAGAATCATAGAATCGTTGAGGTTGGAAAAGACATCTCAGCTCATTCAGCCCAGCCCCACCGAGCCTGCTAAACCCTGTCCTCAAGTGCCACATGGCTTCTGAACCCCTCCAGGGATGGAGACTCCACCGCTGCCCTGGGAGCCTCTGCCAGGGCTTCACCACTCTCTCAGTGAAGAAATTCTTCTCAATATCCAATCTAAACCTCCCCTGGCACAACCTGAGGCCGTTTCCTCTCATCTCATCACCTGTTCCCTGGGAGCAGAGCCCAGCACCCACCTCACCACAACCTCCTTGCCAGGAGCTGCAGAGAGCGAGGAGGTCTCCCCTCAGCCTCCTCTTCTCCACACTAAACAGCCCCAGGGCCCTCAGCCGCCCCCACAACCCCTGCTCTCCAGACCCTTCCCCAGCTCCGCTCCCTTCTCCGCACGCGCTCCAGCGCCTCCAGGGCTTTCTTGGAGTGAGGGGCCCAAACTGAGCCCAGGATTCCAGGTTTGGCCTCCCCAGCGCCGAGCGCAGGGGGACGATCCCTTCCCTGCTCCTGCTGCCCCCCCAGGGCTGAGCCAAGCCTGGGTGCTGGGGGCTCCTTGGCCACCTGGGCCACCGCTGGCTCCTCTTCAGCCGCTGTTGAACCAATCAGCTCCCTTTCCATCCTCTTTTTACACATATATATAAATTACACTACTCAGCATGTAATCCACCTAACAAGCACACGCAGGAAGTCCAGCAGCAGATATGTAACAACCCCCATTCTCTTCGGCACCACCACAGGCCCTGGGCAAAGCCATCGTGTGAAATTCAGCATCTCAGCATTGGCAGGGAGACATCTTGGCACTTGAAGGGGAACATCTCCATGTTTGCATTTGATGGTGATAGTGGGGAATGTGTCCCAAGAAGGTTCAGGTGCTCCTCCCCGTCACAAGCTGCCGCACAGGAGGTGGTTTGGGAGGCTACAGATGCCGGGTATGAGTTCACAAGCACCCACAACCCATTAAAAAACCTTGGCAAGACCTCCCTCCTACCACACGTAACCACAACCCCTCACACCCACACCTTGTATGCAGAGTTGTTTCATCATCACCTGGGTTCATTTCTCTGGCAAATCCCACCAGATTGGGACCAAGCTAGCAGGGACCGAGCTCCTGCATGCACAAAGGAGCAGTTGCCCACCCACATTTTGGCTCTTTCTTTGCTGCCTCACAGGGCCTCGCTTCTTTATGCATCTCTCTGTATGCAAGACGTTCCCCTCGGGGAAAAGGAAATTAATTTTGTCTTTGAATTCAGCTCGCTTAGCGGTGGTTGCAGAAGGATGCCATTCCCCAGGCTCCCTCCGCTCCCCCGCCACAGTCAAGGCGTGAGGACCCGGTTGCCTCGGGGACGACAAGGAGAATTTGTTGAATCCTCCTAAATCTTTGAAATTCATATCAGGACCAGACACTTCACCGACATCTCTCCAGGGGGAGAAAGAAGCAAGCGTGACAGCGCCTGGTGAGTCTCCACGCCTCAGTTTCCCCTCAGTGACTCCAGTCCCTGCAGACGTCCCACACGCAGCAGTGCATCCCTTCAAAATGAGAACTCACATCGCTCTCATCCCTTCCAAACCAAAATGTCTTCTTGGTCCCAATGTTTGTGTTCACTTCCCTTAGTTCATCCTTCTCCCTGCACTGCCCGGGGAGGTGGTGGAGTCACCATCCCTGGAGGTGTTTAAAGGGAGATGGGATGAGGCACTTAGTGCCAGGGTTTAGTTGATGAGTAGGTGTTGGTTTTGGGTCATAGGTTGTACCTGATGATCTCAAAGGTCTTTTCCAGCCTTGTCATATGGATGCAGGTCTCTGGACACAGTGGCCACCAGCTGCAGTTCGATTCCTGCCTTTATTTGCTCTTTGGTGCCAGATTTTTCCCCATCCCAAAGCCCCCAGCTTCATAGAATCATGGAATGGTTTGAGTTGGAAGGGATCTTAAAGCCCATCTGGTTCCAAATGGATGAGGGGCACCTCCCACTGGATCAAGGGGCTCCAACCTGGCCTTGAACACCTCCAGGGATGGGGCAGCCACCGCTTCTCTGGGCAACCTGGGGAGGGTCTCCCCACCCTCACAGCAAAACATTTCTCCCTAAGATCTCATCTCAATCTCCCCTCTTTCAGCTTCTATTCCACCAGCTCTTAATTCCCCTGCCACTTCTAAGGTGGCCTCAAAGAGACCTCAGAAGCCTTAAGGCTCTTTCCCGTCACCCTTCGTTAGCTCGTGTGCCGCAGACGAAGGCTCCCACATTAGTCACCCGTCTCCGCCGCGCAGCAGCTGCTCAGCGTTGGACCAAAGGTTGCTTCTCCCTCCCTTCCCCACGTCTGCATCCAGGGATGAAGAACCTTCCCTGGACAAAACAACTTGTTTTCCCCTTCCATTACAGAATCGCTTTTAAATGGGAAAAGAAACGAGGAGGCAGCACCATTTGGTTGCCCGGAGGAGATACTTTTCCTCCCTTTGTGCTTCCCTTTGTTTTTCTCTGAGCCTCTCTGTTTACCAGGCTAATAAAGCCGGGTTGTGCTGCCAACTCGGGGCTGCACCTTTTCACCGAAGCCCAGCCCAGCCCAAACATGCAAAGCTTGGCCGGAAACCTTCTGCCAACTTTGCCAGCTCAAAGTCACCTTGCCCCAAACCTTCAGCTCCGGGCTCCGGGCTCACTCGGCAAATCATTAATCGGCTTCTCCGCATTCCCGACATAGAAAAATGCCCCAGCGGGTGACCCTGTCCTGGCATTCCGACATGCAGCTGGCCGGCAAGCTGGTCCTCTCCGCCGCCGCTCTGCTCCTCTTGACGCTGGCGTACAGGTTTTATAAATCCCGCTCGCTCGCCGGGGGCAAAAACCCACCGAGCGACGCGGGAGGAGAACAGAGGGACAACGGTGCCTGGGGTGGGGATGGGGATGGCGCCACGGGGCTGCGGTGGCGAAGGGTGTTGGGTGGGGATGGAGAAGCGAGTCAAGTCCCTCGGACATGGCGCACGCTTTCCCCGCAGGATCGGAGTCTGCCAAGGAGGGAGGAGGAGGAGGAGGAGGAAGGAGAGCAGGTGGTTTCTGAACCAGGGCTCGCTTATGGGAGAGCGGGGATGGTTGGGAGGGGAAGCGAGGTGGGAAGGCAGCTGGGAATCATGCTGGGAAGTGAGCTGGGAAGTGAGCTGGGAAGTAAGCCAGGAGTCAAGTTGGAAAGTGAGCCAGAAAGCCAGCCAGGAAATAAGCTGGGAAGTGAGCCAGGAATGGATCCAGGAAGCAAGTCAGGAAGTGAGCGGGAAAGTAAATCAGGAAGAGAGCCGGGAATAGAGCCGGAAAGCAAGTCAGGAAGCAGTCTGGGAAGTGACTCAGGAATCAAGCCAATAATTGAGCCAGGAAGAAAACTAGGAAGTGAGCTGGGAAGACACTTGGGAAGTAAGATGGAAAGTAAGTCTGGAAGCAGGCCAGAAAGTGAGCCAGGAAACGAGCCAGGAAATAGGATGAGAAGTGAGACAGGAAGCAAGTCAAGAAGCAAGCCAGGAAATGAGCCAGGAAATGAGCTGGGAAGTGAAGTGGGAAGTGAGCTGAGAAATGAGCTGAGAAATGAGGTGAGAAATGAGTTGGGAAGTGAGATGGGAAGTGAGATGAGAAGTAAGTCAGGAAGGGATCCAGAAACTGAGGTGGAAAGTGAGCCAGGAAGTAAGTTGGGAAGCAAGGCAGGAAAAGAGCCAGGAATTAGGCCAGGAAGTAAGTTGAGAAGTGAGATGGGAAGTAAATCAGGAAGTGAGTCAGGAAGCGAGCCTGAAAATGGTCCAGGAAGTAAGCTAGGAAGTGAGCCAGGAAGCAAGTCAAGAATCAAGGCAAGAATTGAGTCAGGAACTGAGACGGAAAGTGAGCTGTTGAGCAAGCCAGCAAGTGAGCCGGGAAGTGAGCTGGGAATTGAGCTGGGAAGTGAGCCAGGAAGTGAGCCAGGAAGTGAGCAGAGCTCTTACAACCCCATGGGTGCAGCTGAAACACTGAGTGGCCACGGGGAGGAGGGCACGCTTACCCCGAGCACTGGGCTTTCCCCTGGGATTGTCAATGCCCAGGTGGCAGGGGATGGATGCATCCAAAGCGTGGAGCAGGATTTGGCCATCAGAGGCAGGAGGGGGACGATCCAGACCCTCAGTGTCACCTCAAACCTGGGTCTGACAATGACAGCAAGGGATGTGGGGTCGGACGCCTCCTACTCCTTCTCCTCAGTCGCAAAAATCCAGGTGGAGGAGAACTACATTGGGGAGCAGCGGGTGAAGGACGGGGCTGGGCAGCCAGTCCCTGCCCTCAAAGGCAAAATCTATGACTACCACGTCCAGTCTGTCTCACAGTCGGTGTTGAAGAAGAGGTGTCCTTTCTACATCCGTCGGGCACAACCCCAGCGCCTCAGCTTGGAGCAGGTCAATGAGGAGCTGCAGAACTTTGCAACTCATGAACCGAACCCAGCTTCAGCAAAGTGGAATTCCACCACCTCCTCCATAGTCCCAGCACCTACAGGGAGCTTAGAGGTCTTCCCTGAGCCACCATCTCCTGGCCGCAAGGACAGCATCCTCCAGATTGCCGACAGCCCCCACCTCCAGCTGCCCATGGAGGGGTTTGGGGTCACAGAACCAGCTAGGACACCACCGGCAAGCCCCTGGCCGGGGTTGGTGGCCAGTGCTGACTTCTTCCAAATGCCACCACCTACCCACCTGGACCTGGGGAACTGCTATGAGGTCCTCTGCACGGCCAAGGCACAGAAGTTGAGTCACCTCCAGGAGGCCGCCTACAAGGTTATGAGCGACAACTACCTACAGGTGCTGAGAACACCCTCCATCTACAGCCACCTCAACGCCAGCGAGCGGGAGCTCATCCTGCGGCGGAGGATGAGGGGGAAGACATACATGGCCGTGGCAGACATCAACGTACAGGAGCCTGGCCTCCACACCAGCCGCCTCTGCTACTACGATGACAGAGGGGACTGCTGGCATCACCTGTGCCACGTGCCGCCGGAGGTGGTCTCCCGGGGGTGCGCCATGTGCAGCATGTTCAACTACCTCTTCGTGGTGGCCGGCTGTGAGGGCACAGGCCGGGTGCAGAGACCGTCCAAACGTGTCTTCTGTTATGATCCCCTGACCAACATCTGGAGGGAGATCTGCCCTTTGAACCAAGCACGGCCTCACTGTAAGCTTGTAGCCTTGGATGGCCACCTCTACGCCATCGGTGGCGAGTGCCTCTACACAGTCGAGCGCTATGACCCCCGGCAGGACCGCTGGACCTTCACCGCGCCCCTACCCCATGACACCTTTGCCGTGGCCCACACAGCCACGGTGTGCAATGGGGAAATCTATGTCACGGGGGGCACCTTGCACTACATGCTGTTGTGTTACACCGCCCGCTCAAACAGCTGGAGAGTCAGCCCAGCCGGTGGCAGCAAGGACAGGACAACTGAGATGGTGAGCACCAATGGCTTCATCTACCGCTTTGACCTCCACAGCAGTAAGGGCATCAATGTCTATCGCTGCAGTGTCAAGGCCAAGCTATGGTACGAGTGTGCCACCTACACCATGACCAACCCCTCCAGCTTCCGGTGTGCCGTGGTGGGCAGCCTGGTCCATTGCGTCAGCCGGCACTTCCACATACGCTTCCTAGCTGACCACATCTCACCACGCTTTGGGACAAAGGAGCTGCAGCCCTTCCCATCACCCCGCGGCAACCTCCTTCCAGCTGTCCTGCTGCTGCCAGAGGGAGGGACGGTGCAAACGGAGGTTTGAGGGATCCATGCTGGGTTCTTATGTGACAGTGGTGGTGGCTCAGATCTGACATGATGGCAAAAGGTGGTAGAAGAAGCCACCAGCCAACATTGGACCAGGTAGCGTAGCACCAACTCTACCAGGGCAATGTTACCATCAAGCAGACTTCCTTCTAGTCTGCGTAAATACAGAAGGAGACAAACCGCCCTTGGATAGCACCAGTAAACCCAGCCTTGAAGAGTCAAGGAAGAGCAAAGCAGGAGCTGGGTGGACTTGTTTGCTTAGAGGTATTTAAACACAGGTGTGCTTGCTCAGATGCAAATAAACCACAGCTCACCACGGGCACTGCCCAATAGGTAGCTGTGTTACACACCAGGTGATTAATATTGACCTGGACATGCAACACACGGGCAGTTTTAGGGTGGAGGAACAGAGCAGGGAGGTTTGATGCCTCAGGGGGTATCTCCCAGAGGTCAGCCTCATCACCATCAAGCCAACACTGAGCCTTCAGCCTTGACCACCCACATCAACCCACTGTTGGGGACCAGAGGGTGCAGTGCTCCTACCGGTGCCTTGTTGTTACTTTCTCTTCAGCACAGAATTATTTATATATCTCTATTTATATGCACGAGATGGAAATAGGCACTATTGATTTATAGACAGCTCATCTTAAATTAAATTAAAGTGAACATTTGGTAACATTAACCACGGGCTACTGTTGTGCATCATCTCAAGCCGTAGCCAAGCCTAATGGGAACAAAGAGGCCAATGCATGTTCTACATTGCTAATTACTGTACAAACAATCATAGAAGAGTTTCAGTTGCAAAAAGGCTTTTAAGATCATCGAGTACAACCATCGATCCAGTCCTGCTAAGTCCACTTCTAGACCGTGTCCCCAAGTACGACATCTACTCATCTTTTAAATCCCTCCAGGGATGGGGACTCCACCACCTCCCTAGGCAGCCTCTCCAATGCTTGATGAACCTCTTAGTAAAGAAATACCTCCCAATATCCAACCTAAATCTCCCCTGGTACATCTTGAGGCCATTTCCCCTTGTCCTGTCACTGGCTACCAGAAAGAAGAGACCAACCCCCACTTCACTACAAGCCTCCATTCAGGCAGTTGTAGAGAGCAATGAGGTCTCCCCTCAGTCTCCTTTCTCCAGACTAAACAACCCCAGCTCCCTCAGCTGTTCCTCATAAGGCTTGTGCTCTAAACCCTTCACCAGCTTTGCTGTCCTTCTCTGGACTCGCTCCAGCATCTCAGTGTCCTTCTTGGAGTGAGGGGCCCAAAACTGAACACAGGATTTGAGGTGTGGCCTCACCAGCAGCAAGTACAGGAGAAGTACAACGTCTCTGAGGAAGCAACCAAAAGAAAACCAGGGCCCTGGTTGTGAGCAGCCAGTCTTTCATCCCTTTTTGCTGGTTTCACCGCCCTCTCTCCGCTCCCTCTGTGTCCTGCCAAAAGCCTACTTTGGGTAATTGCATTTTCTTCCCTTCTAGTCGTTAGCGAAATGGCTCGTCATCCGTCATCTGTCAGCCCCAGACAGACAGAACAGCTCCTAGATGGGCAAGCCCCTCCTGTACCTGTCTCCTTGGTGGCCACAGGTCGTGAGCACAAAGTCATGGATGCGCTTGAAGTGCTTGGAGACACGAGATGGTGCTGGAGCAGCCCATGGTGCCACCATCTACGCTGTGTTGCTCATGGTGGTTTAGGAGAGCTTAAGTTAATGTTCTCTCAAAGTGTTCCCAAAAATATTCATTACTTCTCTCAGTCACTGCCAGGAGACCTCATGTTTCTGCCTTCAAGGGCTTCCTATGAAGGTCAGTGGCATCCACCCAGGTTAGAAGACCTTGAGAGGCTGCATTAATTATCCCTGCCTCCAAGGTTTGCTCATTAGCTCTAGCGTATTCCTTCTGCTGATGGGGGGTGGGGCGGTGGGGGTGGATAGGCACCCTCTCCCTCCGCTAAAAGCTGCCACAGTGCAGCCTCTTTCACCACCCCCAGAACCACATCTTCCTACCCCAAGGGGACCACCCCACCGATGGGCTGCAGCCTGCTGCATCCCAGCATCTCACTCTGTTCGGATGCTTGGGCTGGTAAACCTTGTGAGTCAAAAAAGCTCTTTATCATCATCGTTATTTAAGTCCCTGCGTTTATCTGCCTCCACAGCCAGTGCTGAGAGCAGCAAGCTCAACAAGGTGGTTTCATGCGTGCTGCAACACACTTCTCCTTCTCCTCTGGCAAAAAAACAAGTACTGGCTGTTTCACTGGAGCAGCCCAGCCCTTTTGTTACCTGTAGACACCTCTTGTCCCCATCAGAATCCCAGCTTCATGTCCTTCACCATCCCTGCCGCAGTAGGGAGGGTGCTGGGGAGCAAAAGAATCACAGAAGGCCCTGAGTTGGAAGGGACCCACAAGGACCATAGAGTCCAACTCCTGTCCCTGCACAGGACACCCCAACATTCACCCCGTGGGGCTGAGGGCCTTGGCCAAACACTGCTGGAATATTGTCAGGCTGTGACTGCTTCCCTGGGGAGCTGTTCCAGTGCTCCACCACCCTCTGGGGGAAGAACCTTCTCCTGATGTCCAACCTCACCCTCCCCTGGTACGTATTACTGCCAGTCCCTCAGGTCCTCGGTCACAAGAGGGAAGAACTCAGCACCTCTTCCCCAGGCTGAAAAGACCAAGAGACTTCAACCCCTCCTCATACAACTTCCCCTCTAGACTCTTCACCAACTTTGTGGCCTCCTCTGGACACCCTCCAGCAGCCTTAGACCCCTTTTATACTGGACGCGTCAGCTGCGTGGGAGCTGGGCAGCTGGAGCCCTTCCAGACGACAGCTTTTTTTATTCATCCCCAGAAAAGCTTTCCTGGGCTCCTGCCCTTCTCATGGTACCTCTTTGCTTCCGTTTAATATTTCACCTTTTCTTTAACTCCTTGCTACCACGCTGCAACCTCAAACCCCAGGAGCTTTTCCTCCTTGCTCAGCCTGACGGTGAGCGATGAATCCCAGCGACGGAGGGTGGGCAGCTCTCCCCCCACTCCTACACTCTCCAATATTAACACGATTCCCCTGGGGAGGCATCTGGGAGATTAAAAGCACTGGAGACGTCCCGTGCCAGAGCTGCGCTTGCTCTGCAGGGAAGGACAACCAGGTTTGAAGCAGAAAGCAGGCAACGATCCTGTGGTTGTCGGCGAAATGACTTTTGGCTGTGGTTGAGGGAAAGCAACGCAGAAAGGACAAACGCAACCCGATACTCAGAACTGGATGATTTTTGTTTTGCTCCCAAATACCAGCGTAAGGGAGGGGCCTTTGGAGGACTGGCAGGTGCAGTGGCAATGGTGGTGTCATCAGCCAACTTCTGCCACCACGGCTGATCCTGGTTATTGATTTCCAACAGTGCTGGACACCCACCCCTGGCCACCCATGTCCTGGGCTGCACCCAGAACAAGGGGAGCAGCAGGGAGGGAGGAGATTCTTCCCCTCTGCTCCGCTCTGGGGAGACCCCACCTGGAGCTCTGGGTCCAACTCCACATAAGAAGGAGATGGAGCTGTTGGAGCGAGTCCAGAGGAGGCCACGGAGATGATCCAAGGGCTGGAGCAGCTCTGCTATGAGGACAGGCTGAGAGTTGGGATTGTTCAGCCTGGAGAAGAGAAGGCTCTGGGGAGAACTTAGAGGAAATCCCAGTGCCTCAAGGGGGCTTACGAAAAAGCTGGGGAAGGACTTTTTACAGGAGCACGGATTGATGGAATGAAGAGGAATGGCTATAAATTGGAAAGGGAAAGGTCTAGATTAGGAAGAAATTCTTCACAATAAGAGTGGTGAGAACCTGGCCCAGGTTGCCCAGAGCAGTGGTGGCTGCCCCATCCCTGGAGGTGTTGAAGACCCTGTTGGATGGGGCTTTGAGCCCCCTGATCCAGTGGGAGGTGTCCCTGCCCATGGCAGAGGGATTGAAACTGAATGATCTTTAAGGTCCCTTCCAACCCAAACCATTCTATGACTCTAAAGGCAGCAGCTTCACACCAGGGCTTGCAGGTCTCAGGATAACCCTAAGACCATCAAGCAGACTCGATGCAGTTTGTAGCATCAGGAGAGTATTTATTTTAGCTGATCAGATCAGCAAATCTGCCACAATGTACACAGGAAAGAGTTGGGAGGAACACGGTGCATCCTAATAAAACTCCACAGTGTCCCCCACGGAGCTAATAAACAACCCCAAACAAGTTCAAGTACTGATAAATACTTAGAGGTTACAATAAACCCATCCAGTCTGGGGATTTACCTGACGGGTTCTGCTCTTGGGACCCTCTTCCCTTGTTACAAGACCGGTTGCTGTAAACCAAGGCCTTCACCACGTGGAAAACACAACCACCCTCAGCCTTCTGAAAGCTGGGATAATTGATTTCCACCATCCAGTAGCAATTCATCCATCCCTGTAATTCCCTCAAGGGTGGCACCGAGGATGCTCTCCAGCAGAGAGCTCCTGGTGGAAAAAGACCTGAAGGTGTCGGTCAGCAGCAGCCGAACATAAGGCAGCAGTGTGCACAGGTCACCAAGAAGGTCAAAAGCATCCGGGCTTGGATCAGAAACACCTTGGTCAGCAGGACGAGAGAAGTCATCCTTCTTCTGGTCTCAGCATTGGTGAGGCCACACCTCAGATCCTGGGTTCAGTTTTGGACCCAAGAAGGGGCCCAAAGAACGTCCCAAGAAGGACATTGAGTGGCTGGAGCGCATCTGGAGAAAGGAGCGGAGCTGGGGAAGGGTCTGGAGAACAGGGGTTGTGGGGGCGGCTGAGGGCCCTGGGGCTGTTCAGTGTGGAGAAGAGGAGGCTGAGGGGAGACCTCCTGGCTCTCTGCAGCTCCTGGCAAGGAGGTTGTGGTGAGGTGGGTGCTGGGCTCTGCTCCCAGGGAACAGGTGATGGGATGAGAGGAAACGGCCTCAGGTTGTGCCAGGGGAGGTTTAGGTTGGATATTGGGAAAATGTCTTTACTGAGAGAGCGGTGAAACGTTGGAAGAAGGTGCTGGAGCCTCCATCCCTGGAGGGATTTAAAAGATGGGTGGTTGAGGTACTTGGGGATGGTTTAGTAGTGGACAGGTAGGGTTGAGCTCAATGATCTCGAAGGTCTTTTCCAATCAAATAATTCCATGTTTCACCCCCAGCACCTGGACCCACTGCTGCCCTCTGAACCCCCCTGCCTGGTTTGTCTCCCAAAGGCTGCAACCACACAACCGCTCTGCTTTGCAGCCAAATATAACCTTTGCACTAAACTCTGTATTTTCTTCTAATCAGGAAGAGCCATTATCTACCCCCGCCACGTTTATTTAGGCAATTACATAGTTTAATGTACATTGATTCAGATTCTTAATTTTTACATTTTTGATTATGGTAAAAAACCAGCGAGTGACGCATTTCTTATTTGCTCGGCGCTCTTTTTTTTGCCTTTGCGATATGCCAGCCTGCATGCGAATGGAAATTGGAAGTCAATTAAAGAAGTGCAAAACCAGCATTTTAAAATCTTTTTTATTAGTTAAACACGGCTACCTTCAACGCGTCAGCTACAGTAGAGAGGAAAAAAACCCCCAAAAAGCAAAAAATGGAGCTTATCCAGGCGTGTTTTGCATTTAAAACCGACTCTATACATGAAAGAAATACTAAACACAGCGAACTGACAAATTAAGTATCTTGTTCCTGACAAGCGAGAGTGAGCGCGTGTCAGTGGTTGAGGAGCCAGGTGGGAATTTAAAGCCAAGGGAATAATAGAATTGCTTGGTTGGAAAAGACCTTTGAGATCATCGAGTCCAACCGTCCCTGTTCTCTACTAAACCAGACCCCTGAGAAACTCGTCTACCCATCTGTTAAACACCTCCAGGGACAGGGACTCCACCACCTCCCTGGGCAGCTGTGCCAGTGTCTGACAACCCTTTTCATGAAGAAGTTTTTCCTGATGTCTAATCTAAACCTCCCCTGGCACAACTTGTGGCCATTTCCTCTCGTCCTGTCACTGTCACTTGGAGAAGAGCCCAGCACCCACCCCGTCACAGCCTCCTTTCAGGCAGTTGCAGACAGGGAGGAGGTCTCCCCTCAGCCTCCTCCTCTCCCGGCTGAACAGCCCCAGGTCCCTCAGCCGCATCTCATAAGGCTTATTCTTCAGAGCAAGTTCCATCAAAGCATGTCTAGATGCTGGAAAGGGAGGTGATAGCTTGTAGCCCCTGGCTGCAGTTTCTTCTAGACCCTCTGGAGAGTTGTCTACAGCAACGTCTGTGCTGCTATGGGTCGTGTTGGCGATTCTCCATGAGAAGGGATGTCTTGTCTTCTCCCACTCATTTCTTCACCACTCCTGCACCTAATCCAGGCTGACCACCCATGCATGGCCACCATCAACCCCTTGGCAGAGCAGATCCTAGAGGCACCAACCTGGATGGATTGCTGGATGAAAGGCTCCACAAGAGCTGGCAACGTGCACTCCCAAACCAGAATCCCCGTGTTCTGGGCGGCACCCAGAGCAGGGGGAGCAGCAGGGAGGGAGGGGATTCTGCCCCTCTGCTCTGCTCTGGGGAGACCCCACCTGGAGCCCTGGGTCCAGTTCTGGAGTCCTGAGCACAGGAAGGACCTGGAGCTGTTGGAGTGAGTCCAGAGGAGGCCACGGAGATGATCCCAGGGCTGGAGCTCCTCTGCTGTGAGGCCAGGCTGGGAGAGTTGGGGATGTTCAGCCTGGAGAGGAGAAGGCTCTGGGGAGACCTTAGAGCAGCTCCCAGGACTGAAAGGGGCTCCAGGAAAGCTGGGGAGGGGCTTGTTAGCAAAGCTCATTGTGACAAAACAAAAAGTAATGGTTTTACATTAAGGGTGGGCAGATTTAAACTGGATACAAGGAAGGAATTTTTTACATGCGGATGGTGAGGCTCTGGCACAGGTTGCCTAGAGAAGTCGTTGGTACCTCATCCCCAGAAATATTCCAGGTCAGGTTGGATGGGGCTCTGAACAACCTGGTCTGGTTAAAGATGTCCGTGCTCCTGCAGGGGGGTTGGACTGGATTACAAATAAAGGTCCCTTCTAACCCAAAGATTCTATGAACCTCAGCCTTTCTTCACTTCGGTTTGCAACCAGGAACAAGAGGGAGCTGCACCCAAGCTGCAGAATCTCCTTCAGAGGTGGATGCCAATGAACCAGGACCTAACACAGCCCCATTGCTTGCAAGACCCAGACCTGTTTTCCTGGTGCCAAAGGGACTTTTCTTGGTTGCAGCCACAAGACACGGCTCCGGGAATGCCAGGCAGCTCCTTGTGAGCTCAGAGAGGTCAGTGCTAATGAAAGATGCTATCGCAGAGCCCGCGTCCGGCCAGACAAACGTAATTAGTGGTATTTGCAGACAACAAACCTTGGCGAGGACAGGGGGGATGGGAACACATCCCCTTGTGATCGTTTGGGGGAAAAAACACGGCCATTTGGAGGCCTTCCAAGCTGGAATAACAGCCTTGCCAATGACTATTTAATTAAAACCCGCGCGGCGTTCGAAGGGAGAAAGGCTGGGAGTGAATAAGCGCGGTGATAAAATATGCATCGACTCCAGCATAAGTTCTCCCTCCCCGGCATAAGCCTTTTCCTAAATCCTTGATGGTTTTTGATTCACAAGCTCCAGTGAGGAGGGAACATTTGCCAGCCACTATTTCAATCCCACCGGGAGTTTTTCTGGAGGTTATAGCCACGCTGTAGTTTAGGATGTGTCAGCGCTGGCATCATAAACACAGATCAGAAACGCTATAAAAGGAGGAAAAAAACCCCTCTAAACCACACTCCTGGATGGAGTTTAGCATCCTGCTAGCTCGGGCCAAAAGCAAATTATTCCTCTGTTACTGAAATAAAATCAATAAAGTTCATTTTTATTTACAGAAGGGCCAAAGAGAGGGAGAGGGAGAAGGGAAAACTCCTCAGGCTGCAGGAGTGGGATAGGGGTGTTTATGGTTTGCAACCAAAACCACAAGGAGAACCAAGGCGATGATCCCAGGGCTGGAGCTCCTCTGCTCTGAGGCCAGGCTGGGAGCTGGGGTTGTTCATCCTGGAGAGGAGAAGGCTCTGGGGAGACCTTAGAGCAGCTCCCAGCGCTGAAAGGGGCTCCAGGAAAGCTGGGGAGGGGCTTTTTACGAGGGCCTGGAGTGACAGGACAAGGGGGAATGGCTTTAAACTGGAAGGGAGGAGATTTAGATTGGACATTATGAAGAAATTCTTCACATTGAGGGTGGGGAGGCCCTGGCTCAGGGTGCCCAGAGCAGTGGTGGCTGCCCCATCCCTGGAGGTGTTCCAGGCCAGGTTGGATGGGGCTTGGAGCCCCCTGGCCCAGTGGGAGGTGTCCCTGCCCATGGCAGGGGGTGGCACTGGCTGGGCTCTGAGGTCCCTTCCAACCCAAACCATTCTGTGATTCTATTACTCCAATCACTGATTTCAAGGCTAAAAGCAGTGGATGGGCTCTTCTCAGCTGCCTTTCATGGAGCTTATTGAAAATATCCCCAGGTCCCTCAGAGGTTCCCAACTCAAACGGGCTGCCCAGGGAAGTGGTTGAGTCACGATCCCTGGAGGGATATAAAAGATGTTTGGATGAGGTGCTCAGGGATGGTTTAGTAGCAGACAGGTATGGTTGGACTTGATGATCTCAAAGGTCTTTTCCAACCACATGATTCTATTCTATGAACCCTGGGGTGAAATCCTCACCCCCAAGGCAACCTGGGGAGATGTTATCTCTCAAGAAACTACCATGTAGCTAAATAAAAGCAGAGTTATTACTATTACAGCTATTTTGGTTCATCATTCTCCTACAAGAGGTACTGGGCACGGAGGTGGAATGAGAGTGTGATTTAGGACAACAGACCCCATGCCAGGTCACTGCCCCAGAAATACCTCACTTCCCAGCAGGGCAAATAACCTTTTAGTTCATCACTGTTTTCTGAAGGGGAGGATTTTGGGCGATGCTCAAGTTGCTTTGAATCAACATCATTTATTCGGTTCACACCTCCCAAAGGCCAGACTTGGCTTTTGGCAGGCACTGCACACACCTCCAACTCCTCCAGGCGTTCCACATTCCCAACATGGACCTTTTCACGCCATCTCCCTGTATCTGCTGCTCAAAGCCCTCAGCTCCGGGCACAGGAGGATTTCTCGCCCCCACCATCCAGTCCCCTGCCTTATCTGCAAGCAGGAGGCGAGATGCCAGCCTCGGCATCAGCTGGTGATGCAGCTGAGCTTGAAGGCTCCCAGACTGGCCACGGCTGATAAAGGGCTTAGGGCTGGTGCCAAGAACCAGCGAGGCTCCAGAAATGATTCTGGGAGTGGTGACACTGGCTCCATCCAAGCCATCTCATGGAAAACACAAGCCAATTCCTGTGTTTCCCTTCCCAACAGCAAGCACTTAGGGAACTCTTCTCCTCTTCCTCTCCTGGATGGACGGAGGTGACGCTGGAGGATGTGGCAGGTGCATTGCATTTACTGCAAAGTCGAGCGAGGGGGTTCTGCCCCTCTGCTCCGCTCTGGGGAGACCCCACCTGGAGCCCTGGGTCCAGTTCTGGAGTCCCCAACACAAAAAGGAGATGGAACAGCGGGAACAGGACCAGAGGAAGTCAGTCCATGGTTTCAACACAGGGTGGGGGACCATGTGATTGGGAGCAGCCCTGAGGAGAGGGACTTGGGGTGCTGGGGGTTGAGAAGCTCCACATGAGCTGAACGTGTGCTCCCAGCCCAGAAACCCCCCGTGTCCTGGGCTGCACCCGGAGCAGGGGGAGCAGCAGGGAGGGAGGGGATTCTGCCCCTCTGCTCCGCTCTGGGGAGACCCCACCTGGAGCCCTGGGTCCAGTTCTGGAGTCCTGAGCACAGGAAGGACCTGGAGCTGTTGGAGCGAGGCCAGAGGAGGCCACGGAGATGATCCAGGGACTGGAGCAGCTCCCGTATGAGGCCAGGCTGAGGGAGTTGGAGTTGTTCACCCTGGAGAGGAGAAGGCTCTGGGGAGACCTTAGAGCAGCCTCCCAGTACCTGAAAGAGGCTACAAAAAAGCTGGAGAGGGACTTTTTACAAAAGCATGGAGCGACAGGACGAGGGGGAACAGCATTAAAATGGAAGGGGTAAGATTTAGATTAGACATTAGGAAGAGAGGTGAGACCCTGGCCCAGGTTGCCCAGGGAAGCTGTCGTTGTCCCTTCTCTGAAAATGTTCCAGGCCAGGTTGGATGGGGCTTGGAGCCCCCTGACCCAGTGGGAGGTGTCCCTGCCCGTGGCAGGGGGTGGCACTGGCTGGGCTTTAAGGTCCCTTCCAACCCAACCCATTCTATGACTCTGTGGTTCTATGAATACCTAGCTATGCCTGATAGCTCTTAAGAAAGCAGCTGGAAAGCCAAAAAAAGAGAAAAAGAATATAATTATGAATCTATAGAGACACCTTCCATGTCAGGAAGGAGCTGAGCAGGGATTTAGCATCCCAGTGTGGCTACAGAGCTGGATGGAGGTGGAGGCAGAGTTTGGCTGCATCTTGGGGAGAAGAGGGTTAATGCGCCACAGCAATGGATTTTCAGTGCCCACCGTCGATAAACAAGGCAGCAATTATGTTCCATTTCTCTGATGGCTGTGGATCTTTAGAAAAATCAACACAATAGCAGTTCACCAAGTCTCGATGACACACAAATTTGATCCGTCGTGTTGCTCACGGCTGAGGCTTCCCCACTCTGCTGCTGCTTTTGGGGGTTTTTTTTAACACTGAAACCTTCAATAAAAAGGTTTCTATCAGTTTCACGCCCCCACTACCCTCTCAGTTTCGGTGGGAGGCAGCATGGTTTACGCTTTCCTCTCTAAGAGAGGGATGAAATGCCCACCAAGTGGATTTTTACAGCGTGCGGTAGAGAAACAATCAAAATATTCACAGGGAGGATTAAGAACCTCAGGCTGGAAACAGGTTTGCGCTTGGTTCAGCGATAATAAAGCCTCTTTTCTTTTCTTTCACCTCCCCCAAAAAGGAGAAACTTTATCAAAATATCATTCCCATCACAAAGCAGCACCGTTTTTGCTCCCAAAGGGCGCTTCTACCGCTGCAAACAGTCCCAAAACATCCACGGCCGCCTGGCCATGGGTCAGATTTTGCACCAAACCAGGTGAAAACAAAAAGAAATCTCCCTTTTCCCTCTTTTCCAGTTCCCAGCCAGCAAAACAACACGAGATTCAAGTCAACAAGGTTAAAGGGAAGCCCTCCTGATTTCCCATCAGCTGGATTTGCAGTGAATTAATCACATTTCATTTGAGGCCGAAACTTTCTGCACGCCCCAGTATGTGCTATCGATTCGCAGCTGCAAAGCCTCTGGCTTGGCCTTTCCAGCCGCTCCGCTTGGATGCAGACCATCCTGGAGGATTTATTACACATGGAGCTCACCCTAGACATCCCACCACCAGGGATGGAGGATGCTTCGGGTGAGTAGCGCCAACACAGCTGCCTCCATCCCCGCTGTTGTGGTACCCTGTCCCCTCGCTCCCTCCTTGCTCTCTTTCACGGGGATGCGGATGCAAGACGTCAGCATCCCCAGCAGCGACCACGCACGATGCTCACTCTTTGCTCCCCGCCAGCCTGGCAACGTCCCACCTGCACTGCAAACCCACTAATTGGCACCCCTTCATTAAAAATAATTTCACAGACTGAGGCAAGAAGCACACATGGAGAGAGTCCTGGATGCCCCAAACACCAAACCAGCGCTGCTGGCTCCGTATAGAATCTAGATCTGTGCAAATCCCCATTGAATTTAAGGGGAGTTGACTCCTCACTGCTGTAGGCTGTAACAATTTCTCATGGGCTCTGAAACTTGGGATTGTCTGGATTGGGAAGGGCACATTTATGATCTTTAAGGTCCCTTCCAACCCAAACCACTCTACGTTTCTGTGATTCTATGATTCATTTGAGTCCTCTGCCTTGGGAAAGTGATGCCCTAGGAATACAAGGACCAGCCCCGGGAGAACATCCCATCTGTTGTATCCGGTTTTGGTACCTGCAGTTAGGAGGATACAGCTTTCCCAGCACAGCAGCATCTCTCCACTACCCAGCCACTTTATTTTCATTACTACCCTCGCCGTCCATGCAGGATGAATCATGGAATGATTTGGGTTGGAAGGGACCTCAAAGCCCATCCAGTGCCACCCCCTGCCATGAGCAGGGACACCTCCCATTGGATCAGGGGGCTCCAAGCCCCATCCAACCTGGCCTGGAACACCTCCAGGGATGGGGCAGCCACCACTGCTCTGGGCAACCTGGGCCAGGGCCTCCCCACCCTCATCGGGAAGAATTTCTTCCTTGTGTCTAATCTAAATCTTCCCCTTTCCAATTTTTGTCCCCGGGAGCAAAGGAGACACATCTGAGCAATTGGATGCCCAAGACCCCACTCCCTGCATCAACTTTAACCCCTCGCTTTCCACCCCCAGAGCCTCCCAGCCTGACACTCAGCCCAGGCGAGAATACGGCCACGCCGGCACCAGATGTGCTGTGAGGAGATCTCCGGGTTGCTACGCAGCTGCTCTCCCCCCTTTTCTTTGCAACCGAATAAACAGAGATGAAGCCGTAACAGCCATTTGCACAAAGAAAAGCATCTGCACCAAGCCAAGCATCTGAAATTTTTTATTTCTGCATGATGGGCCTATTTGGAGAGCTTTTTATTTGTAATTAAAATGCAGCCATTACAAGTATTTCGTTTCCAGTTAATTGTTTTCTTTTTTCCCCCTCCCTTCCTCATTTGGGATGATGGACGAGGGCTGAAATAGCAGGTCGGGATGGCTGGGAAAAGCACCCATAATAAAACCAGCTTTTAATAAAAGAGAATCATGTCCTGATGATGCATGGTTCTACTTTCTGACTTTTTTCTTTCCCCAGCCTATAAACACGAGCTCGTTAGGGCAGGGTGACTCATTAGCAGGGGCCTGTCTGCCTTGATGTTTCCATCGGCAACACGAAGGCACTGGGCTGTTTAAGCTGATCTATCATCACCAGGTGCTGCAAGTACCTTAATCTGCATCAGACAAGAAACGTTGCTCTCCAGAACGCTGGCTTTAAAAACAATAAACAGAAACAATGTGGAACCAATCTCCTAACAGCCCAGCTGAGATGTTCAAAGCTGGGGAAAGACTTTTTACGAGGGACTGGAGTGATAGGAGGAGGGGGAACGGCTTTGAATTGGATGGGGGACATCAGGAAGAAATTCTTCATGATGTGAGTGGCGAGACACCAGCACGGGTTGCCCAGAGCAGTGGTGGCTGCCCCATCCCTGGAGGTGCCCAAGGTCAGGTTGGATGGGGTCTTGTACAGCCTTGTCTAGTGGGAGGTGTCCCTGCCCAAGGCAGGGGGGGTGGCAGTGGACGATCCTTAAAGTCTTTTTCAACCCAAACCATTCTATGACCCCAAGTCCTTTGAGCCACCAGCTCTCTGGTTCCTTACAGAGCAGAGGAAGTTTCCCAGTTTCTCCACCTTTTTCACAGAGGATACAGCTCAGAATAAGTTTCATCAAGCTAAAAAATGACGAACTGCAGTGCCCAGCTGCTTGCAATGAGTGAAGCACAGCAGCAGACAGGCAATTCCCTGCCAGGACAGGCAGGGAGAACTACGCAGCCGGCAGCCGCTTCCATAAACATGAATTTTGGGCCACTATTTGGGTGAGCAGGAAGAGGAGATACAGAATGAGTCGAGGTGGGCCAGGTGGATGGCAGAGAGCAACGGGCCCTGTTTGCTTCCAGCATCCTCAGCATCACAGCAGCCGAGTGGGGAGCAAAGCCCAGATCCAGATCAGGAGAGCGGAGCTGAGAGGTCGCTGCCCTTTTAGCTGAAATGTGTCACCAGACACCTCCAATGCCAGCATCGACTGAATTAACTGACTCTGTAAATGCATCAGCAGGGGAGATGTTCCTTGGGGGTTTTGTGGTTGCAGAACAAGGCATCTACAGGGGATGGAAAACAAGGCACTCAGCACTTCTGTGGTCTTCTCCCTCCCCAGAGAAAGCCCAGCCAAATTCAGGCTATGGAATCCCAAGGAAAAGGGCCAGAAACAGCCACCAAGGTGCAGGAGAGGAATAGGCACGAGGCTTGATGTATCAGGAGCCCTGGGAGATGAAGAGTCCCCAACTTGGCGCCGTGAATGAGACCTAGACACCTCATGTCATCCCTTAGGGCTTCTGGGATGCTCCCTCATCTGCTGGACCAGGGGAGCTACAAGGACTTCCAAAAGCTGGGAACGCTGGGAACTGCTTGGGATCCTCAGTAAAGTTACTGCTAGACCACCAGAAGTTAATTTTGGCCAGGACAGAGCTGTAGGAGGGGACACCCACAGCATGAGCATCATCAGCCCTGTCCAAATGCATTAGGCACTTCTGCCCTTTAAACAGCAGCAAGATGCACTCAGAGCCACCTCAGCACTCCAGTCACTTCTGCTTTACAGCCTTTTTTTCATTTTGCTTTCTCGGCACCAGCCCTTCCGCTTTATTTCGCCTTGCTCTGCTGCTGGGAAGGCGCAAAGTTGCCTCTTGGGGGATGTCAGCAGAACCGAAACCCGAGGAGCGGAAGAAGCGCTGAGCTGGCTCCAGGTTAGCCTGAGAAGTTCTGCAGAGGAAGGACGCATCTCTGCATCTCGGCTGCTCATCAAAAGGCCTGAGTGGACTCTCCAGGGGCTGTTGGGGTACCCAGTCACTGGTGCACACCCCTCTCATCCAGTGCTGGCTCCATCCCTGAGCGTCCAAACCAGCAGCCTGCAGCAAAAGCCAGTCTTGGAGGGTCGTTGTCCTTCAAGAATCCAAGGGGGAAAATGCATGAGTGAGATATTTCCACAGGCTTTACACCAGGTTACGAGTAAGACAGAAATTTCCATCTCCATCCTTGCTAACCTATATCTCATGGAGATCTGCCAAGCGCTGGTAGAGCTCCACAGGGAAAGCTGGGCATGGGCAAAACCACATCCAGCGCCTTCTTCCACTACTTAGGCACAGTACGATGGCCAAGCCTCTATCTCAGCGCTCAAGTGTGGAGATATTTATTAATTTCCTACTCCAAGATGTGGCCTTCAGGGTTTTGCTTCACTGAAAAGAAGGAAAACTTCTTCTGTGCTGCTGACAACCCTCGCAGCTGACCCCAGAGCAACAACGGATGCCATAGCATCCGTAGTATCCATAGCATTGGATACTCCAAACCAGCCAGCAAGTCTTTGCCGAAGCCCCGTGCGAGGATCCCAGACTGGGCTCCTAAAAATTGGTTGATTGGGCAAACAGCCAGCAAAGAAGGGAGGAGGGAAGGGAGCAGCAAATCCCAGCTCCAGTTTATCAACGGAAGCTACAAACAACTGATCTGCATCTTTCCAGGGGCACCGTCCGTTTGTCCAACCCCCATTCCCATCATGTGCTGCAGCCTCCTGCTTTCAGCACGGTTCACTGATTAATTACTAATTAACAACTGCTTTGTGTCACTTCCCTGCCCTCGCCAGCCAGAACCGGTGCGAAGATCTGGCATGGTCCAAGCCATCTGTTCAAGCCCCAAACTCAGCACCGTCGCTTCCCATTTCTGCAGGAAAGAAAAAAGGAAAGAGCCACCTTTGTGCTCAGCACCCTCGACCCTGCAGGACAGACAGCCTGCGGACAGATGGGAGACCTCTCTCTCTCCCAAGCCTCTCCCTCTCTGGCTGTTGGATGCTTCAGCGATGGAGATTTGCATCCTAAAGCCTTTGAAGCTTTACTGGAGCTTGGCAGAGGGAAGAGCTGGCTGAGGCAGGCAGTACCGCAAGAGGAGGATTCGTCTAGGACGGCAATTAGTAATTAACAGCCCCAGTGTCACAGCCCTGGTGCGAGAAGCAGCGGCTTTTAGAAACCCACACGTTGGGTAGTTTGGCAGAACATCAGCCAGCAGTCAAGTATCCCCGTCTCCAACCCATCCCACAGCGTCTCCGCTATTAATTCGATGGCAGGCAAAGCTGTTAATTATTTCATCACAGGGCCAAAAGGGTGCAGGAACTTCCCAGGGAAGAGGGGCTTTTTCCAAGGGCCTGGAGTGATGGGACGAGGGGGAAAGGCTTTAAATTGGAAGGGGGAAGATTTAAATTGGGCATTAGGAATAAATTCTTCACGCTGAGGGTGGGGAGGCCCTGGCCCAGGTTGCCCAGAGCAGTGGTGGCTGCCCCATCCCTGGAGGTGTTCCAGGCCAGGTTGGATGGGGCTTGGAGCCCCCTGATGCAGTGGGAGGTGTCCCTGCCCATGGCAGGGGGTGGCACTGGCTGGGCTCTGAGGTCCCTTCCAACCCAAACCATTCCATGATTCTGTGATCTTAACCATCCTAACAGGTACCAACGTGGTGCCCAAGGCCACTGCCCCACTCTTTGCACCGTTGGGGTTGGTACAAGCGATGCCCTGAGCGATGGCAGTGAGGAGCAGCGAGTGCCTTGTCCCCCGCCTCCCTTGGTCCCTTGCGCGGGCACCCCCTGCCAGCTCCCTTCCCAATCCTTGGGCTGTGCTGACCCCTCCTGGGCTACAGCCTGCACAAGCAGCCACCTCCTTCCCTCCCACTATTACAAACGGAAGAGTGAGTCCCAA
Organism: Neomorphus geoffroyi; assembly: GCA_033558235.1. NCBI lineage: Eukaryota > Metazoa > Chordata > Aves > Cuculiformes > Neomorphidae > Neomorphus > Neomorphus geoffroyi. The sequence goes on along the minus strand of JAUMJM010000075.1, from coordinate 1,541,375 downwards.
CTGGTTCCTCAGAGAGCTTCCCCTCTCTCCAGAGAGCACCCAAGTTCTGCCTTCAAGCCAAGGCACCCATGCACTGCTCAGCCTCGATGCTCCCAGCTTGCTGGCCCCATCCCAGGGATGGCTGGAGAGCCCTTTGCCCACCAAAAGGCATCGGGATGACCACAAGGAGGGTGGGATGTTCATCAAGTTTTCAAGCTCCCCCTTCCCAAAGCAATAATAAAAAGAAGAACAGTGTTTATTGATAACGACCATGGATCACATCCTGCAGAAACCACCACCAGGCACCAGGCGGTCTTGGATGAGCATCGGTTTGGGGGGGGGAATCTTGGCCCCTACGGCATGAAGGAGATGGATGCTACGAGGATGTAGAAGTTAACAGGCACAAGCAGACTCCCCACCGCTGACTCCCTCGTCTCAGTCACTGCCCTTGAGTGAGATAATGAACTCCTGAGCACATCACAGAGAGAAGCAGGCACTCAAACGAGAGCTCTAACAGCAGCTGCTGGAGAAATCATTAAAAGTGAGTACTGGACTTCAGAGATCAGCTGCAGAAGAAGTCGAAATCCATACCCGCCGCCTTTCTGCACTCACCAGTGAACTGCTGCTCGCAGAGGTAATTTAGCATCAGCTGGATGCCCAGCAGCAAAGCAGCCACGTGAAGACTCCTTGATGGATGAATGCCAGTTGAGATTAGACCTCTCACGCATGGCACAGGGATCCACAAATCTCCAGGTTTCTCCCCACAACCCCCTCTGAGCCCTTGAGCCCCCCAAAACACAGCTGCTTCGCTTCCCTCTTCCCAACCTTTGTGCCCCGTGAGTTCTGCAGTGCCCTCATCTTCCTGACATGAAGGATCCAAAGCAGTTCAGCACCACAAATGTTTGTCACCTCATAGAATCATGGAATGGTTTGGGTTGGAAGGGACCTCAGAGCCCATCCAGTGCCACCTCCCACTGGATCAGGGGGCTCCAAGCCCCATCCAACCTGGCCTGGAACACCTCCAGGGATGGGGCAGCCACCACTGCTCTGGGCAACCAGGGCCAGGGCCTCCCCACTCTCATTGTGAATTTCTTCCTAATGCCCAATTTAAATCTTCCCCCTTCCAATTTAAAGCCATCCCCCCTTGTTCTGGCACTACAAGTCTATGTAGAGCAACCCATTTCCTTCTCCACACCCCCCCAGTTCAAAGCCAGGCCCTCAGAGATGACTCCTGGTTGCCTTTCATTAATGCTTGGCAAAAGCTGCTTTAAGCCAACACCTGCATTTCCATTGCTTGGAGATTCGTAAAAAGATGAAGACCAAGAGCCAGTGAAACGCAGCATTTTAAGGGTTGTAAAAGGAACAGCCACCTGTCTGCTTATGGTGCAATAAAGTGTTGCAGTGTTGAGAATTTACGGCCAATAAAAAGCACGGAACACTGATCTGGAATGTCTTCTGTAGTTTATAAACACATAAACCCACACCATCCCCTTCCGTACATCAGCGCTTGCCCTCGGTGGGAAATGAACGTGCCTTGAAGAAGAGATGCCTCAAAATTCAACTGCTCTCACCGGTCCCAAAAAAGGAAGAGTAAACTCTGAGCATCCCTGTGTCTCCCTGGTGACATTGGGTGGCTCAGGAGAGGAACCCTACATGGGGTGTACTCTCAATGCAGGCTGCAGAGCACCTCCTTGCAAGGGGCATTGATAAAAATGAAGTCAGCAAGCTCTCTCCCGGAGAGAAGTAGACACCAACAGTGGTTCAAGACATGCTTGAGATCCTGGCCCCAGAGTAGCACAGATCCTGGATAAAAACCTACCAAGGTCGAGGTATCTTCTAGCCAGTCTCCAGGTATTCAGCCTGGAGAGGAGAAGGCTCTGGGGAGAATTTAGAGCAGCTCCCAAGACTGAAAGGGTCTCCAGGAAAGCTGGGGAGGGGCTCTGGAGCAGGGAGTGCAGGGACGGGATGAGGGGAATAGTTTTCAGCTGGAAGAGGGGAGACTGAGATGAGATCTTGGGGAGAATTGTTTTGCTGTGAGGGTGGGGAGGCCCTGGCCCAGGGTGCCCAGAGCAGCGGTGGCTGCCCCATCCCTGGAGGTGTTCCAGGCCAGGTTGGATGGGGCTTGGAGCCCCCTGACCCAGTGGGAGGTGTCCCTGCCCACGGCAGGGAGTGGCACTGGGTGGACTTTGAGGTTCCTACAAACCCAAACTGGTTTATGATTCCATGAATATTGTACCACACAGCCCTGGGTTTAAACACTTGGCCATGGAGGTTTCGGAAGCAGCAGACAAGGCTGAAAAACCCCGGGTGATGGTCTTTTCCACTCTCAGGGACACTAAACTTTATGAACGGGGAATACAATCACATAAAGCCAGCCCAGGAGGGCTCCTGCAGATGGTCAGAGCTCTAAAGCAGAGCTGGAGACCCTAAAGCAGATCTTGACCTGTATCTTGCCCCAGATGCTCCCAAAGCCTTTATCAAACCAGGTTCCGGGGCAGTGTGGTATTTGTGATTTAAAGAGAGGATCTGCCCTAAGACTGTGAAAGGAGAAATAATCAAACAGCCCAAGAATAAGCATGAAAAGAGGTTTTGAGGCTTGCCAAGACCACCGACCAAGTCATGAGCCATCTCTGGACCATTGCAGCGGTGACAATAACCCTGTAAGATCTCAGCCTCTCCCTCCAGACAGCTTTTATGTCAGTGACTGTGACAAAGTGCAGCATCAGAGGAACATTTCTCCCTGCTCAAGTGCTTGATTGAGCAGAGAAATTAATGCACACGTTGGAGATGCTAAAAATGCAACAACCTTAAGGTAAATGTCACAGCAATGTGCTGGATGCACTCAGAGACAGCGCTGGAGGCGAAGATACATCCAGACATCAAATCTGGCACAAGATCCCCCCCCCCAACCCCACCATGCTGAGCATCCTCACAGTGCAGCCCAGCTGCCAACTGCTGGCAGGGTGTTCTTGCCATCTAGTGGCTCCTCGCTTGAGTGCAAACACTGACGAGGGGATTCCCACCCCTCTGTTTCCATCTTTAAGCAACCTGAGACCAGAGTACGCATGGCGATATTTGCTCTTCCATCCATATTTTCTCCTTCTTTATTTGCAGCTTGGGTCCTCCAGAAGTTTTCTTCTTTAAGTCTTACTGCAGTCAGTGTTTTTCTGGGGGTTTTTAATACCACAGTGATGTTTGCACGGGAGAACTTGAAGTTACAGAGGGACCCTTGAGGCTCAGGTTGAGCAATAGAGATCTTTCAAGCCACGCAGTAATGTGTGTCCCACCACAGCTTCCAATCCCAAGACTCTTAATTCCCTCTCCCACTCTGTGGAATGGTTTGGGTTGGAAGGGACCTCAAAGCCCATCCAGTGCCACCCCCTGCCATGGGCAGGGACACCTCCCACTGCATCAGGGGGCTCCAAGCCACATCCAACCTGGCCTGGAACACCTCCGGGGATGGGGCAGCCACCACTGCTCTGGGCACCCTGGGCCAGGGCCTCCCCACCCTCACAGCAAAACATTTCTCCCCAAGATCTCAGCTCAATCTCCACTCTTTCAGCATCACCTTATCCTGTCCCTGCACTCCCTGATAAAGGACACTCATTTCTTAATGCTCTGCATACACAAAGGAAAGGGCAGAGCTGTAGCTGTAAAAACCCTTATAATTTGAATGGATTTTGGCCAATCTACGGCCTGACCCTTGGCTCTAGCAGGGAAAGACTGATTTAGAGGACCACGAGACCCCCAGGCAGAGTGCGTTGTGTGATTTCATCCCTCCCAAGAGCCCCGTTCAACGCAGAAGCTGTCAGAAAGAGCACTTCCCAGCATACTAATAACCCTTTTCACAGGCAATAGCTTGCCTTATTCTGCCGTCATGTAGCTTGGATTGGAAATCACTATTTGACAAGGCTCAGTGCTTACTCAGTGGCATATTCTTCCAATCAACCCACTCAAAGCCATGTTTAGGAACAAGATAACACTTGCTGCTGTTAAGTGAGCATGCAGAAACACTCCTCCTCAGTGTGATGTACCTCCTCACTGCTAATTTTCATTTTTAAGCAGCCAGAGAACAGTTAACTCCTTATACCCATCTTCCAAAGCTGCCATAGGGGAGAAAAATAGAATCATGGGATGATTTGGGCTGGAAGGGACCTTAAACATCATTCAGTGCCACCCCCTGCCATGGGCAGGGACACCTCCCACTGCATCAGGGGGCTCCAAGCCCCATCCAACCTGGCCTGGAACACCTCCAGGGATGGGGCAGCCACCACTGCTCTGGGCAACCTGGGCCAGGGCCTCCCCACCCTCACAGCAAAATATTTCTTCCCAATGTCCAGTCTAAATCTTCCCCCTTCCAATTTAAAGCTGTTGCCTCTCATCCTCTCACTCCAGGTCCTTGGAAAAAGCCCCTCCCCAGCTTTCCTGGAGACCCTTTCAGTCTTGGGAGCTGCTCTAAGGTCTCCCCAGAGCCTTCTCCTCTCCAGGGTGAACATACCCAACTCTCAGTGTGGTCTCACAGCAGAGGGGCTCCAGCCTTTGGATCATCTCTGTGGCCTCCTCTGGACTCGCTCCAACAGCTCCAGGTCCTTCCTGTGCTCAGGACTCCAGAACTGGACCCAGGGCTCCAGGTGGGGTCTCCCCAGAGCGGAGCAGAGGGGCAGAATCCCCTCCCTCACTGCTGCTCCCCCTGCTCTGGGTGCAGCCCAGGACAAGTTTGGTTTCTGGGCTGGGAGCACACATTCAGCCCACGTGGAGTTTCTCGTCAATCAGCGCTCCAAGTCCTTCTCCTCAGGGCTGCTCCCAATCACCTCGTCCCCCAGCCTGTGTTGAAACTGTGGATTGCCCGATCCAGGTGTTGGAGGCAAATATACAGAAACATACAAATGAAAATAGACACAACTTCAGTGCAGATGTTCTCTAGAAGGAAAAAAAAGAACTAAAACTAAAAGTTGAAGACTAAAGGGAAGCTTGGAGAAAAAGGCAGCTTTGCAAATTGATGAGGTGCAGCCAGACAGATGAGAATCTAAGGACATCTCTGTGCCCCGCTTGACAGAAGCGGTGGCATTGCCTGGGAGAGTCGGAGTCGGGAAGATTACACAACACATTGAGGAAGGCAAGAGGGGGGGAACCTCCAGCCAGTCTTGTCTGGAAATTTCTGAAGGCCATCTCTCTCCACATCCTCTTTTTTTAATTGCCAGGGCTAGGAATTAGCCAAAACATAAAGTTCTAAGTTATCTTGAAAAAGCAGTGGTCACGCTGGCTCTTCTTTCCTGCCTTGATGGGAAGCTTCAGCAGAAATCATGGCTTGAAGCTGCCTCCAGCAGGTCAGGGCAGGTGTCTGCGCTTGAAGTCCCCTGCTCGGGGAGGTCACTGGGAAGGAGAAACAGAAGACTCTCAAGGGCTGCCTAGAGGAGAGACCTCAGATAAGCTTCTAGGATGCATGGATGGAAAGGGCATCTTGGTCTGCTCCAGCAAGCCAGTGACCGCAGCCTGAAGAGGACCAGAAGAGGTAAGAGAGGCTCCTATAAACCCCTTGGGCACTCCCTTAGGTGTCCGTGCAACGAAACCGCTCTAATTTCAGAAGAAGCCTTGAAGAAGGCAATAGGTCTTCTCAACGCTGCAACAAGGTGGGTTTTAAACCAAGCCCAGGGAGAAGGCTGAGGTCCAGTTGTGTCTCCTTGAAGCCCCCAGATGGGGAGGAGATGCAGTGAAGGCAAATATTGCTGCTTTTTTCTTCAGTCCAGAACTTCTTTGCAACATAAGGGCTTGAACAGGACAGGACACAGTGCTGTTAACTTCTCCTGAGAGCACACCTGCCCGGTGCAGGGACAAAGGTCCCATTTGCACTGAGCTGGCTGAACACAAGCTCTGGGAGATGAGTCAGTGTTTCTGGAAGGAAACAAATCCACGTGCCCTCCTTTAGGTCGAAGGGTCCTGCAGGTTATTCAAGGCTATGTGGTCAGGCGACTGTCGTGCTATTTCATCGCTCTGAGCTCAACGTACAGGATATATCGAGAGAGTCACCTCATCGTGTTAAAATAGTCCTCCCCAATGTCCCACCTACCCTTCGGCTACCAGGCTGCCCGCTGTCAGATGAGCAACTTCACTGCCAGATCCAGACATCCAGACCTCTCAAACCTTTCCACAGTAGTTCTTAAGCCAACATTGATCTTTATCACCAACCCAAAGCTTTTAAGATGCAAACTTCTCTTTCATAGAGTTATGGAGACCTGATTTGACATCCATAAGGTCTTGGTGCCAGCAGCTTCTGCTGTAACATCCACTGTAAGCCCCCAGCAGTGATGGGAAGGATCTGGACTATCACTGTTGGATACAGTTCGGCATCGTTTATGTCCATGATGTATTTCAGGAGGAGCCCAAACATCTATTTTTAGGCTTCTAACACTGGCATCTGAGATAGCTCTGAGAACTTCCCATCATCTCCCCAGGGAGGATGCGTGTCTCCCGGTGAGCCTTTCATGTGAGATTGTTTGAAGAGATGAAGAATGATATTGCAAGCTGGGAGTGTGATGCTAGCAGTTTTATATTTAACTGAGCCATGTATTCCAAAGGTGAGAGAGTTTTATGCATATATATATATATATAAAACTTACATTTATGCATATATGGCTTCATAAAATGGTTTGAATTGGAAGGGATCTCAAAGCCCATCCAGTGCCACCCCCTGCCATGGGCAGGGACACCTCCCACTGGGTCAGGGGGCTCCAAGCCCCATCCAACCTGGCCTGGAACACCTCCAGGGATGGGGCAGACACCACTGCTCTGGGCAACCTGGGCCAAGGCCTCCCCACCCTCACAGCAAAATATTTCTTACTAATATCCGATCTAAATCTTCCCCCTTCTAATTTAAAGCCATTTCCTCTCATCTTCTCACTCCAAGTCCTGGGAAAAAGCCCTTCCCCAGCTTTTCTGGAGATCCTTTCAGTACCCAAGGCTGCTCTAAGGTCTCCCCAGAGCCTTCTCCTCTCCAGGGTGAACAACTCCAACTCTCCCAGCCTGGCCTCACAGCAGAGGGGCTCCAGCCCTTGGATCATCTCCGTGGCCTCTTCTGGACTCGCTCCAACAGCTCCAGGTCCTTCCTGTGCTCAGGACTCCAGAACTGGACCCAGGGCTCCAGGTGGGGTCTCCCCAGAGCGGAGCAGAGGGGCAGAACCCCCCCTTCACTGCTGGCTGCACTGCTTTTGATGTAGCCCAGTACACGGTTGGCTTTCTGGGCTGCGAGTGCACGTTGCCGGCTGCTGTTGAGGTTCTCATGAACCAGGACCTCTAAGTTGTTCTCTGCAGGGTAGCTCTCAAAAGAGAGCTCTGCTGCTGTTTCCACCAGCAGCTGTGTTGCTTTGTCATTCCTGCCTGCACAGAGTAGCTCGCTTGGAGCACGTCTTACCCAGCTGGCTCTTCTCAAGTGACCCATCAGTGCTTCTCTTAGACTTCTGCTGTCTTCACTGAGGTCTCCTTCTAAGCACAGAGGTGCCCGGCGCTCACACCGGAGCCAGAGCAGCAGAACATTCATCTCAAAAAAAAAATCAGTATTTAAAACCCTGCATTAATAAATAGATTCTCCCCTCCCTTTTCCCTATAAAGCAACACAACTCTGCTCATAACTAAAGGAAAGGGTCTCCTCTACAAGGATGACCACAGCCCACCTCCCAGGCAGCATCAGGAAGGGTTTTCCTGAACTGTACGAAGCCTTCCTGCCCAGAAGCACAGCTGGCAGCTTCTTCGCATGACATTTATCGTTAACCACCCAAGTGAAAGCACGATTCAAGCAAGGGTGGCAGCGCATGGCTGACCTTGGAAATTTAAAGGCTTGGGGAGTTGTTGAATAGCTGTTCTCCTCCGGCGAGGCACGCCTCAGCGGCACCGGAGCAAAACCGAGCCAATCTGGCACCCTCAGCCTGTGGCATAAATCTGCCTGGCTCCAGTTCAGGTGGTTGAGTACCTGATTCACCAGCCAGTTCGCAAGCACAGCTATAATTTATGGCCCCTGGGACTCAGTTCCTTATCTTCACTGCAACCACGGATCTCCGCCAGCTCTATGTGTAGCGGCGTGCTGCGATAAAGAGCCTCACACAGGTGTCCAGGAGGTGGGGGCATCTCACGCTCTCCAGCTGAACAGAAGATATAAAGACATCTTTCTGCCCATTTGTGCTTTTTTCTGCCCGTGTTTGCTTTTTTTGGGGGGGGAAATATTTTATTATCTGGATATGAACCTTACGCAACACACGGCAAAGTGATCTCACCCTGAGAAAGGGCTCAGAAATCGGACAGAACGTTGGGATGTGCTGGGAAGTGATAGAAATCCTGCTTATCTGCATGGACTTCAGGTGGACGTTACTGACTGGTGCTGAGCTGTGGAGAATACACAGAGCTGTCCGGTGCAGGAGAAGAAAGCAGAGATTCCAGCATCCATCTGGAAAATATAGTTATAAATAATAAAATGAGGTCTGGAGCCACATGAAGTCACATTGAATTTTCAGGGTTTAACCCAGCTGTCCATGCCCGATGTTTTGTCTCCAAGGGAAGGATTTTGCTTAAAACCACAAGGGCAGAGGGGCTTCACCCCATCTGCTCGTGCCCCCAGTGCCTTCGAGATATAGAATCCTAGATTACAGAATCACAGAGGTTGGAAAAGACCTCTAAGCTCATCCAGCCCAACCACCAGCCCAACCCCACCGAGCCTGCTAAACCCTGTCCCGTTATCCTTCCACGCCCCATCACGTGCAGTCCTGTGCACGTGTCAGTAATAGCCCACCTCGCCATCTAGGAAAGACCCTTGTGTTCATTGCTTTTTTTCTACTCCACAGCCCGGAAGGCTTTCTAATTTCTGTTTCCCATTGAAGACTTCCCCTCTGCTGCCACAAATTCATTTTGACTCCATCCAAAGGACTCCGTGCGGACAAGGGCTCCTTGTGAAAAGCCAGCTTTGATGGTCTCCTCGACATCTTTCTATCCTGTCAGCAGCACCCACCGTGACCGAGGCACTACAATAACAAGTCTATGCAGTGCAGAGCCTGGGTCACATGCCTGGCTGCAGGGGGAGGAGATGAAGAGCAGAGACATTATAAATATCTTCAAATCGCTAATTATTCCTCTTCCCTACCCTCATGGAGATGCCAGCTCCATTTATCCAAGCCAGACACCAGACCAGAGGCAACATGCGAGGAAAAATCTGGGTCAATGCAACTTTTCATAGCCCTGAGTAATGAGAGGGGAGGGACAAGATTTTCCTCTGGAGCCATTTCTGCTCATCACATGGTGTCCCCTCATGACGTGTGATCTATATCCAGCCACCGGCAAGAAGCTTTTATCACCAGTGGGTCCCTGCAAGTTCTTCAGGACCCCTCACTGCCAAAACACTCGGGGCAACAAGTATTTATACAAAAAGCAGGTGGCCTTAACACCACCTGGATATAAATGGCTACATCACAGGTTTGGAGTATTGTCTTGTGCTTGTCCCTGGCGAGTGATGAAGTGCCTCAGCACAAAGCAGTGCTGCTACATGAGGTTTTAGACAGGTTTTCTGCCCCAATCCTGCAAATACTTTGCTAAGCTCACAAGTAGTGCTGCTTACTTAGAGCTAAGCACATGTGCTTAGTTACTGCATTGTGGCTTAAAGACATTAGAGCCAGACAATGACTCCAGTTATTATCATTTATGTATATAACGACTTCTTACACACAGATAAATCCGCTTATTTTTGCAGTGCGGCTGCAAACCAGATATAAACACAGCTATTGCTTCTGTTCTTCGTGCCGTTAGTGCTCACGGATGTGCAAAAGTAACAAGTGATAGGATGAAAGGAACTGGCCTCAGGTTGGGCCAGGGGAGATTTGGATTGGATATTGGGAAAGATTTCTTCATGAAAAGAGTGGTGAAGCCCTGACTCCCAGGGCAGCGGTGGAGTCTCCATCCCTGGAGGGGTTCAAACCGTATGGCCATGGCACTTGGGGACAGGGTTTAGCAGGCTCGGTGGGGCTGGGCTGAGGGTTGGACTGGATGAGCTGAGAGGTCTTTTCCAACCTTAATGATTCTGTGACTCTATGAAACTCACATGCGCTCTCAGAAACCCTTGTTGACCACTTCTGCTGTCCATTCCTCCAGACTCAATGACATTTTGAGTGACATCATAGCACCCAAGATGCTTAACTGTGATGGACTGCTTCATTTCAGCGGCCGTGTGCTTGCCAGGTACCCTTGGCCGTGACTTGGAGCTGATCACAGCCACCTCCTAGACTGAAATAGAAACCATTTCATTTGATAGATGTTTGTCTCCCACATCCCTTAGCTGGAGGCTGCACGACACAAGCTGGTGGAGACACACGGGCTCAACACTTTCTTCAACAGGCAGCATGTAGATTAGGGGCAAACTTCTCAGAGGCTTTCATGGTCCAGCAAGAGACCAGCAGAAGGAAAAAGCCACAAATGCAACCTTTATGTGCCAGGTAATCTCAGGTAGTTTAACTGCCCTAGGCCAGTTCCAGCTGGTTTCCTACCCAAGATGGTTTGTACTGGTGTCTGATGTCGTCATTACAGTGCCTCAAGGCTGTTCAAGCCTCTGGGTCCAGCAGCTTGATTCCCCCAATTGACATTGAGTGTCCCAGGACAGGACAAAAACCTTCCCTCCCATGTCAGTGGAGGCTTCTCCACATGGGGCGTACGAGACAGATGACAATAATTTGGGCTAGAGGCTGCTCTGCTGGTGATTAATTGTACAAAAGCTTCGTAAAAGACACCAAGTCAAGCACCTTTGCACTTTAGAAGAGTCAGAACCTCAAGACTCAACCTCTTTACTCAGCCCTGCTCTGGGCTTTTCCAAAGCTTGTCTTCTTAGCTCAAAGCATCTTCCTCCTTATGCCTTATCATGCTCAAAGCACAGGGTTAGACACATTTCCTACCACATGATCGCTGCCACCACCTTCCCTCAAGCCCTTACTCCTCCTCTTAACCTGATGTCAATTCACTTCAGACATCTGGTGGATTTACTCTGCTTGTTGGAGCTGTCCAAGAGGTTCCTCTGCTGGCAGAAGGGGGTGGTTACTCTCAGTTTGTGCACCTGTAGGTTTAGTTACGCTTCATCTGCCCAGAGCCCATGAAGGAGAGCATCGTGTCTTCATGGGCTGCCCAGAAGGAAGCAAGCAAGGTAGAACACCAAGGACAGGGCTAGCAAGATGGAAATGAAGGGGGTTGTCCTCTTCTTGCTTAAGTCACAAGTAGCAGTTAAAGCACGATCGCTATTCAGCCCAAAAGGCACTTTCAGTATTTCCTATTGAGAATTTGGTTTTCTCAAACCGGGGTGTCCTGCGCCATCTCCCCTCCCAAAACATAGAAAGCCTAAAACCTCTTTCAATCTCCAGCTGACTCCATCGTCACCAGCCAAAGATGCCACTCAGAACAAATGTACATCCTCTGGTTGCCTGCTAGGAGAGGTAACACCTTGCTGGTGAACCCCAGAGAATGAGAGAGGTGGAAATAAGCCCACTCAGACACATGCTGTGGGACTGCAGGTGGAGGATGCACCTTCTTAGGAGCCAGAGGTACATCCACCCACCCAACCAGCCCTCGCCACCCCTCACTTTTAGTGCAAACAGTCCCTCTTTAGCTCAGTTTCTCATGTTCAGCCACCTTCACGCTTCTTGGGCAGACAGGATGAATACAGAGCAGACTGCTCAGCACAAGCTCATCACCTTCCCAGGTGTTTGGCAGAAGGTACCCATTCTCAAGTAACAGCACTGCTTCCTACCTTCGAGTGACCTTTACACTAAACCATGACAAATGGCCTCTTCTCACAAGTGACAGCGATGGGACGAGGGGAAATGGCCATAAGTTGCACCAGAGGAGGTTCAGACTGGACATTGGGAAGAATTTCTTCCCTGAAAGGGTTCTCAGGCACTGGCACAGCTGCCCAGGGAGGGGGTGGAGTCACTGTCCCTGGAGGGGTTTAAAAGACAGGTGGATGAGGTGCTCAGGGACAGGGTTTAGTAGGGAGACAGGTACAGTTGGACTCGATGATCTCAGAGGTCTCTTCCAACCTTAGGATTCTGTGATTCTATGAAAAAGCCCCAAAGAGCAGCCCAGCATGAGTTCATAAGCTGCTACGGAGCCACTCCAGGCCTCCTGCATCAAACAGGCAGACAGAACCTTTTTTCTGATGTCTGCACCTTATCTTTCTCCCCTCTCCTTGTGTTTCCCAGCTTAATATCCGTTCACACTGATCCCTGTGCCTTGACATTAACATGACGTAGCAGGTGAGACATCTGTCTTCCGAATTCGCCCGCTCCCCTACCTCCCCTTTTGACATAATCTTGGCACAGGAGACCTACCAAAAAAATCCCCTGTTGGAGAAACAAATGACTCTGCCCGGGAACAGGAGCTCCGAGCAGGAATGAAGGGCATTTCTCACAACAGCTGACAAACACCCCCAGCCCCTCTTTCCAGGGCTGGAGGTGTTGCAGGTGCTAAGCAGAGGCCAGGATTGAGTGGAGAAATGCGTGTGGTGAGCTGGGTGAGAACGGGGCTGCGTGTTAGGTGGGATTTCACTTGTCATTATTCACTCTTGTGTTACAGCTACCGAGCAGGGCTCTCAGCTGGCTTCACCCGTCTCCCACCCCCCTCCAGCCAGACAGTGATGAATGGCTCAGGAGACCTCTGAGCAGCATCGCTATTTCACGCCCCTAACCAAATCCACATGAACATCCCAACAACACATCCTCAGAGACACCCGCGCCGCGCTTTGCTACCTCTGACAGCAAGGAGGGGAGATGATGAACACAGCTCCCCAGAAGCAGCCATCCTGTGCCCAATACCAGCCTCTGCTGAGACCTGGCACAAATCTGTTGCCCTTCGTTCACCTCCATTACCACCCTCACAGCAAAACATTTCTTCCTAATGTCCAATCTAAATCTTCCCCCTTCTAATTTAAAGCCATTTCCTCTCATCTTATCACTCCAAGTCCTGGGAAAAAGCCCCTCCCCAGCTTTCCTGGAGATCCTTTCCGTACCCAAGGCTGCTCTAAGGTCTCCCCAGAGCCTTCTCCTCTCCAGGCTGAACAACCCCAACTCTCCCAGTCTGTCCTCACAGCAGAGGGGCTCCAGCCCTGGGATCGTCTCCGTGGCCTCCTCTGGCCTCGCTCCAACAGCTCCAGGTCCTTCCTGTGCTCAGGACTCCAGAACTGGACCCAGGGCTCCAGGTGGGGTCTCCCCAGAGCAGAGCAGAGGGGCAGAACCCCCTCCCTCCCTGCTGCTCCCCCTGCTCTGGGTGCAGCCCAGGACATGGGGGGTTTCTGGGCTGGGAGCGCACATTGCCGGCTCATGTGGAGCTTCTCATCCCCCAGCACCCCAAGTCCTTCTCCTCAGAGTTGCTCTCAATCACATCTTCCCCCAGCTTGTATTGAAACCATGGATTGCCCTGACCTGTAGTTGAATTACAACTCAATATGATCAAAGCCCTGTCTGCATTAGCAGATGACAGCCCGAGTCTGGCCATAAATACACTTCCAGTTATTCAGAAGGACCAAAAAGAACTTTGTCAGCTCCTCAACAGGATTTGAGCTGTAGGTGGGAATGCCTCTGCCCCACAGCAGAAATGCAACTGCCCCAACCGAACCATCTTACCCCATTCTCCATCCTTCAGAGATGCTTCTAGTGGGATGCAGCGTGCAACAGGAGCAACACGAGGAGGATGGTTCACAGCCCAGCTGAAAAACTCCTTGCAGATGTTTTTCCTTCAACAGCACAGAAGCTGACAAAGCACCCATCCTGCACAAAAGCCCAGCTCTGGAGGTGGCCAGCTTCCCGGTGCCTGCCTGGCGCTTTGATGATGCTGAGCATCTCAGCAGACCAGAGCCTATCGGGGCTTTGTGCATTGTAGTGATTTGGGGCCACCCGGTACGAAGACGCAGAACTCTCTAGGTCTCCTCCAAAGCCAGAAGTACCTGGACACGTGCTCTTTCATGTAGCTGCCCAAGGCAACAAGTCCTGCATCTCCAGCAACATCTGCCCCCAAGGCCTGTCTCTGCCGTTGGCTGATGGCAAGTGGTGGAGATACTGCACCAGCCAGGCACCTCCTGGCCCGCTGCAAAGGGAGCTCATCCACCAGCCTCCCCCAGCCCCACACCAAGGCAGCTGGCTCTCTCCCAGTCACTTCAGTCTTGGCTCAGAGCCTTCACTCCTCCACCCACGTTATTTCTCCTGCTGGAGACGCTGCCTTTTCTCCATTCCAGCTTTTACATCAGAGCCACCACCCGACACCTTGTACGTCCTCCCTCATTGACCCCACCCTTACCTGTACATCCACACATATGACTTGCTACAAGCTTTGAGGGGCTTTTTCCCCATCACCTCTGTGATTTCCTCACTGCATGCAGGGCCACCCACATAAAAACCAACAGAAACACGCTGAAGGACACAGATCCTGAACGCACTGTGCCGAACTTCTCGATTAGAACTGCTGAAATTTGGCCTTTCAGAAAGCGATGAGAACAAACCAGGTTGCCTGTGCTAGAGCACTTGTGGGACCGGTGCTGTTGGTCTGCAAGCATGTTGTACAGACTCATGATTCCGTTAAAAGATCAGATGGGAAGGATGGATTTAAACCAGTCATCATCTTGTGACCATTATCATAGAATCTTAGAATGGTTTGGGTTGGAAGGGACCTCAAAGCCCATCCAGTCCCACCCCCTGCCATGGGCAGGGACACCTCCCACTGGATCAGGGGGCTCCAAGCCCCATCCAGCCTGGCCTGGAACACCTCCAGGGATGGGGCAGCCACCGCTGCTCTGGGCACCCTGGGCCAGGGCCTCCCCACCCTCACAGCAAAACATTTCTCCCCAAGAGCTCACCCCAATCTCCCCTCTTTCAGCTCAAAACTGTTCTCCCTCATCCCATCCCTGCACTCCCTGATCCAGAGCCCCTCCCCAGCTTTTCCGCAGCACCTTTCAGCACTGGGAGCTGCTCTAAGGTTTCCCCACAGCCTTGTCTTCTCCAGGATGAACAACCCCAACTCTCTCAGCCTGGCCTCATATGGGAGATGCTCCAGCTGCAACTTCAGCCTTTGACATCTCTCTCCAATGTTCAGGACATTTCTTAACAGGTTTTGAAACAACAAAGTCATCATTTGGATGCGCAGCACCAGCTCTGAATTGAGATTCCTAGCAAGACCAGACAGGAGAGGAGATGCACATACAGCCACCATTTGAAAAGAGCTTTGCCCTTGGAAGCCAGTCCTGTTTCATTACTATTCCTTACCTTTCGCTTTCCAAACCTAGAATAGAGTGCTCTCAAGAGGGCCGGCCTCCAGAGAAGAGAAATGCCCAGATTGGGGCTTTTAGTCCACACTTCAAGAGGTAAATGGACATTTATCCTGTTTCCATTCTTAACATTTACCCACAAAGAAATGTTCCTCACTCTGCCACCAACACTGGCAGCTTAGGCAAAAGATGTCACCTCTAATTCATTTTTTCCTGTGCCTTGATACAGGAAAATATCGACCCAGATAGGGTGAATTCCCTTTTTCTACGTATTATAATCTCCCTTTAAAATAACTGGAAAGCCTTAAGGGACGCATCCCCTGTTTTTTCCTACTCTGAGACCTCCTGAAGCCAGGTGACCATACCCAGAACTTGCATGAAGAGTTGCTTTCAAAGGGTCAACATAGAATTCCCACCTGGTTTTGGTGTCTTTGTCTCCATAAGAAGGAAGAGAGAAAAGTCCCACCACAAGGCAGCTTTCTTCCTGCTTCAGCCCCATTAAAAGAGGTCAACAAAGACCTTAGTGTCTACGTAAGACCTTCTGGGTCTGACATTCACCACACTGGCAGTGGTAATGGGCAACCCGTTGACTCCAGAAGACACTGGAGCAATGAAACTGCATCTCCTCTACCCAAACCAGATTTTCTGGAGATATCTGCTTTCCTCTGAGCCCCAGCTCTCAACCGTAGTCGATATAGATATGTTGTTCTTAAGTGGTCTACACCACAACAAAGCTTCTGGCTGTGTTATTTTGCACTTGTTCAAAGAAAATTAGCATCTTTGTGTAAGGGCCGTATCACCACCAGCTTTGATGACTTCTGCACGTCGATGCCCGCTCTGCAGCGCTGAAGAGCTCTGCTGTGCCAGAGAAGTGAAGCTCCCCAGCACACTCCATCCCAGCTATTCCCATTCTTACAAAATCCAAAAAGGAAAGAGAAGACAGAAACATTTCACCTCTTTAAGCTGTTGGAGCCGTTGGAGCTGTTGGAGCTCAACCACAAATCTGGAAAGTGCAAAACGTGCTGGCTGACAGCGGCTGAACATGAGCCAGCAGTGGCCGAGGTGGCCAAGAGGGCCAATGGCATCTTGGCCTGTGTCAGACCCAGCGTGGCCAGCAGGAGCAGGGAGGGGATTGTGCCCCTGTGCTCAGCGCTGGTGAGGTTGCACCTCGAGTGCTGGGGTCAGTTTGGGCCCCTCACTCCAAGGAGGACATTGAGGGGCTGGAGCGCGTCCAGAGAAGGGAACGGAGCTGGGGAAGGGGTTGGAGAACAAGCCCTACGAGGAGCGGCTGAGGGACCTGGGGTTGTTCAGCCTGGAGAGGAGGAGGCTGAGGGGAGACCTCATCCCTGTCTACACCTGCCTGAAAGGAGGCTGTGACGGGGTGGGGGCTGGGCTCTTCTCCCAAGTGACAGGAGATGGGAAGGAATGGCCTCAAGTAGTGCCAGGGGAGGTTCAGACTGGACATTAGGAAGAATTTCTTCACTGAAAGGGTGGTCAAGCACTGGCAGAGGCTCCCAGGGAGGTGGTTAAGTCACCCTCCCTGGAGGTGTTCAAAAGACAGGTAGATGAAGCACTTGGGGATCTGGTTCAGTAGTGGAGAGGTACAATTGGACTCGACGATCTCAAAGGTCTTTTCCAACCAAGCGATTCTATGATTCCAAACCTAACCTTGACCCAAATCTAACCCAGCGAGCCCCAAGGGCAGGCAGGACGTGCTCACAGTAGCTCAATGGCTCTGGAGACAAAGGGAACACGAGCTGGATGTTGCTGAGAGGGATGGCAGCGTGCCCAGGGCAGGGTAAGCCAATAACTGAGAAATGCAATGAGACAGCCTCACTCTACCTGACTCATTCACCTTCAGCATCTTGGCACGGGCTTTCAGCTTCAGAACACTGCAGGGCTGTTTTTCACTGCTGCTGAAACCTTCCATGTAATTATGGGGTTTTTTTTTGAATGAACACAGATTTTTCTGGCCTCCCCATGCCTTTGAGAAAAACCCACACGTAACTGTGATTTATTTTAACTGCTCTCGTTACATAAACAAAGTTTTCAACATTAGAGCAGCTGAATGAGGCACAAGCTCCAGAAATAAGTTGGCTAAGAAGGTTTAATAAAGGGGTTGGGGCTAAGGTGAATAAAAAGCTTGGTTATGCATCATCCTTCGCCTCTTTCTGCATCTATAAATGCCCTGAGCGAGAACTGGGTCTGCTTTTTTCCAAATCATCTGCTAACAGAGCGGAGTCACAAACAACCTGCAGCACCTTGACCCTTCACACAGCTCTCTGTGCCAAGAGACACAACGGGGAACAGAAGGGACACAAGACGGACACCTCCAGGAAAGCTGGGGAGGGGCTCTGGATCAGGGGTGCAGGGAGAGGTTGAGGGGGAATGGTTTTCAGCTGAAAGGGGGGAGATGGAGATGAGATCTTAGGGAGAAATGTTTTGCTGTGAGGGTGGGGAGGCCCTGGCCCAGGTTGCCCAGAGCAGTGGTGGCTGCCCCATCCCTGGAGGTGTTCCAGGCCAGGTTGGATGGGGCTTGGAGCCCCCTGACCCAGTGGGAGGTGTCCCTGCTCACGGCAGGGGCTGGGTAGACTTTGAGTTCTCTTCCAACCCAGTCCATCATATCATTCTATGATAATGCAGCTACAGCTGGAAAAACAGGTCCCACCCTGCTCACTTCACAGAAGGTGACACCTCCAGCAGGCCCTTCCCTGCCTCAGCTCAATTCTGTGTTGCAAGTACATCGGACACCGATGCATGCTCAAACTCTGCTTGGAGCTCCTGCTAGAGGCCACAGCTACAGGCAGCACCCAGAAATGCCTCATCAGCGTTGATATCAAGGCTTCCTTTCCCAGACACGGGACTTGTGAAGAGCGGAAGCCACGCAAAATGCTATGCAGGGCACCCAGGCACAGATATGAAAAGGACCAAGGAGTGGAGTAGCATTTAGTCTGTCAAAACCAAGAGGTCTGTGCATCGCTAATTACACCAAGTTCAGCAACCCCCACGTCTGCAAGGCAACTGGCACCAAGTAAAGTCTGATAGATCTCATTCACACACAATATACTAAACCCATCACCCAAGACATCCTTTCTCAGGGCTTTCACACGTACCTAAGACCACTGAGAGGATTTAAAGCACACTCAAGTACTTTTCCTCACCATCATATCCTGCAATCAGATACTCAAATAAAGACAGTATCAGAGACTCACAGAATGGTTTGGGTTGGAGGGGACCTCAAAGCCCATCCAGTGCCACCCCCTGCCATGGGCAGGGACACCTCCCACTGCATCAGGGGGCTCCAAGCCCCATCCAACCTGGCCTGGAACACCTCCAGGGATGGGGCAGCCACCACTGCTCTGGGCAACCTGGGCCAGGGCCTCCCCACCCTCACAGCAAAACATTTCTCCCTAAGATCTCATCTCAATCTCCCCTCTTTCAGCTGAAAACCACTCCCCTCATCCTGTCCCTGCACTCCCTGATCCAGAACCCCTCCCCAGCATCCCTGCAGCCCCTTTCGGCACTGGGAGGCTGCTCTAAGGTCTTCTCAGACACAAGGACCAATCCTTGGTGCATCCCACACCCCGCAATCTGCAAAGCAACCTCAGCCCATCTTCATTAAACACAGGTGTCAACTCATCCAGTCTGTCAGACACTGCAGGAGGGTCTGAGCAACCAGGACCGTGTTTCAGTACATGAGAACATCAATGCCAGACACCCAGGTGAAGTACCAAGAACACTATGAAGTTCGAGAGGGACCATCTCCCCATCCCATGAAGGACTCAGCGACCTCAAGCTTCTGCTATGGTCTTAAGTATCTTCAGATTCAAGCACAGCAACAGACAGGCTAAGAAAAAGGTAGGAAGCAAGTCACTGCTCAAGTCTGGATGATTATCTTGGAAATTCAGCCTGTTATGGTCATAACTGTTCCCTCCTAGACCAGAATGGACTTCATTGAGTGTTCAGGTTTGCCAGCAAACTCCTGGCTGCAGGGAAAGCACTTCTTGTTCTTTGCAAAGTGCCAGCAGAGAGAAAAAAATAAGTTCCAAGTCAGTGGGATCAAAATAGGAATCACAGCAGATGTGTCACCGAGCACCAGGACCTGCAGGAGCCTCCTGACCGTCACCTCAAGCCAAAAGCTTGCCCAAACTATTCTGTGTCATGCCCACAGCTCACAGTTCAAATGCACCTCTTCTGGGTTGCCAAGGGAAAAAGAAGGGTTAAATAAAATGCTTTTGGCTCCACTGTGTTGCCCTGACAGAGAGCAAGCGAAGGCCAAGCTCTCCCAGCCCCACATATCCCGTGCAGGAATCTGCTGCACCAGCCCAGGAGCTGAGCACCTCCCTCCCAAAACACCGGCGCTTTGGACGGGCACGTTTTTAGAGTCTTTTCGAAGCAGAGCCCTTCCTCCTCCTTTCCTGAGGGCACTGAAAAATCATTATGAACAGGGGGAAGCAAGAAAAAAAAAATCCCTCCTTTCATTCTCCAAAGTGAACACGAGCTGCTCTAAACGCTCCTTGTGCTGGTCCGATTTTTCACACACCCTGGAGTGTCACCATGACAAGGGGAGACCCACAGTGGTTATGACCCAACTTTCTGACTAATTAAGAAGTTTATCAAAGAGCCGTTTCTCTACCCGGAGGAGCCCAGGGCAGGAAAAGAGTGACTTCCCACAGCACGTGAGCCGAGCTCGCGGCTTCGCTGCACTTTCAGCTCCTGATTTACGAGCTGAGACAGAGGCAAGGGTGACCACCCCGTGCCACAGCACCCAGCACCCACACAGAGCCCCTCTAAGCTGATTTTGAGAGGTGTCAGGAGAAGCATCAGGACAAGGGGGAGAAGGGAAGCGCCGCCAGGCCAAGAGGAGCAGCAGCACCATCGGGGTGAGGGGAAAAGGGAAGAACCGCGAGGGCCTGGGGAGAAGCCGCACCACAAGGGTCAGGGAAGGTCCTGGTCCTGTCATCCCCTATTCTGAACCACAGGTTTTAGTTTGTTGCATCAAACTGGGACCAGGTTTTCATCTGTCAGATTCGAGTCCGAGTTCAGCAAAACACCTGAGCACCTGCTTTAAAAGCAAAGCTGGGAGTCAACATGCACTCAAGCACCACCAAAAAACCATAGAGCCATAATGAACTCAAACCAGACCCTAAAATCCCTGGGAAACCTTGTCACCAGGCTATTCACACCCTAACCAAGGAGCAGTTGCATCCCAGTCCCACTGGTACTTGGTCTAAATTTCTTCATCCCAAAACTTGTCCAGCACACCCTGTTGCCACCCCAAAGAACCCACTGAACACATGGAAAGGCTCCCAGGCTGCAGGGGGAGGAGACAGACAAGCCAGAGGCAGGAGGAAACACAACCAACCAGGAGAAAATGAAGTCTCCAAGTCACACTAATCTTTCAGGCGGGGGGGGGGAGGGGGAACAGAAAGCATCAGGTTACTCTGCTTCCCTCCCTGAGTTTTCCAGACTGCAGGAATCACCTGGAGCAAAATTGCAAGAACAAGCCTTGAAGGAGCTGGTTCATGTGGGACCCTCACACAGTTCACATCCAAACCCAAGTCACACACATCAACCACGCTCCAAAGATGCTGAGAACTCCGTGAAATCCTAGTTCTCCAAAATCATAGAACCATGGCATGGGTTGGATTGGAAGGGACCTCAAAGCCTACCCAGTCCCACCCCCTGCCATGGGCAGGGACACCTCCCACTGGATCAGGGGGCTCAAAGCCCCATCCAACCTGGCCTGGAACACCTCCAGGGATGGGGCAGCCACCACTGCTCTGGGCACCCTGGGCCAGGGCCTCCCCACCCTCACAGCAAAACATTTCTCCCCAAGATCTCATCTAAGTCTCCCCTCTTTCAGCTGAAAACCGTTCCCCTCATCCCATCCCTGCACCCCCTGATCCAGAGCCCCTCCCCAGCTTTCCTGGAGCCCCTTGCAGTCCTGGGAGCTGCTCTAAGGTCTCCCCAGAGCCTACTCCTCTCCAGGCTGAACAACCCCAACTCCCAGCCTGGCCTCACAGCAGAGGGACTCCAGCCCTGGGATCATCTCCGTGGCCTCCTCTAGACTCACTCCAACAGCTCCAGGTCCTTCGCATGCTGATATATCTCCTTGTTGACTCCCTGCACCTGCGAAGGTGGGGTCAGCACACCTGAGACCTCTCTGTCCCGGTGATGTGTCCATAAGTTATCCGGATCCAGCCAGGATGAGGAGGGCGGCGGGGAGGGCATCACTCCCCGAGACTTCCCGGCCGAGGCCACGGGGTGGCAGCAAGGACCTGCTGATGGAGAGCCGGGCTCCGGCCGGGATGCTGCGCTGCCCACCGGCTCGGCTTCCCCTCAGACATCGCCCATGGATCACAGCATCACAGAATCATGAAGAGACCTCTGAGATCAGCGAGTCCAGCCGTGCCTGTCTCCCCACTAAACCCTGTCCCTAAGGAACTCATCCACCCGTTTTTTTAAACCCCTCCAGGGATGGGGACTCCACCACCTCCCTGGGCAGCTGTGCCCATCCCTGAGCAACCTTTCAGAAGCCCAGGAGCCCTTTGCTTCGCGGAGCAGGTCTGGCAAACCTTGGGCAGAGCCAAGTCAAGATCCTTCCCTCCGGAGAAGGGAAGGCGAGCATCCCTGCTGGTGGTCACTGCTGCAGGAGGAAGGGGACAGGCTAGTGACCTCCATGGGACAATCCCTTTCTTCCCAAGGGCTCCCAAACCTCCTCCTCCTTGTAGATGGGTGAGCAGGACCAAATGCACCATGGCCAGGAGGGCAACCAAGCCACCCCGCTCCCTCTATAGCCCTTTTGGAGTCAGTTTGCTGTCAAGCTCCTGGTGCACCCAGGTGCTTCACCGCGCGATAAGCCTGTGCCGTTGAAGAGGACACGCATTCTTGATGCTACAGAGGGACTTGAACTGGAGCCCCATCTTCCCTCCTCATTGACCAGCAGCAAGAGCACAGCAGCTTACAGACGTCCCGGGCTCTGCAAAGGACTGGCCTTGGGGACAGAAGGCTCAAGGAGGCTTTCAAAGGCTCCTCCATCCCTCAGACACAGCTCGGACCACACGCTAGTCCTGCATGAGCTGCACCTCCAGGTACAGGAGTCCCCCAGGTAACAATATGGGACAGGGCAAGGATGTGAGGCTGGAGACCATGCACACAGTTGGATTAATCGGTGAGGGGCTGCAAACCTGCTTGAGAAGCTCAGTGGGTGCACTCGAGGGCATCAGTGCTCGGGTTGGCACAGAAGACACGGGGCTGGAGGCACCAAATTTCACTCCAGGCCCTTCATCACTAATCACATTCCCTGTCCTCTCGGGGATATCGATGGAGGTGGAACCCCAGCAGTCAAGAGCCCGATTGTGAGAGGGGAGCTGCCAATCCTCCCCCTCCACGTGCTTCCCAGCAGGACCACGCAGGTCCTGCCTGCCCAAACCAGCGAGCCTGCTGCTCCTCACAATGCTGTGTTTGTTGCACAACAGAGACCTTTAAACATCAAGGCAACGTGACATTTTGGAAAGGAGAGATCTTAATAAGACATCTGAGCTAAATCATTCTACCCCTGTCAGAAACGCACTGTGATTTATCACCAAAAGCAAGTGTGGGGACAACGTGGTGCAGCGCCACTGGAGTCAATAAAAACAGATGCCAGGCTCTATTCCCATTCCCATGGCATCCCCTAGAGTTTTTATGAACCATTTATTTCCTATTCCACTCTCGATCCACTGGCTACAACAACATCTTTTGGCTTTGCTGGAGCTGGGCAACTGCTGTAGGGGAAAGGAGCATCACAGCAACTCCTACTCAATAGCTCCATCCCGTGACACTCTGGGATTGCCATTTGGGATATGTATGTCCAGATTATTACCTTTTTATTGTTAGTTCTTATTCTTTGATCCAAAAGGTCTTGCCCATTAGGGAAAGCATCTTTCCAGGGAGGTGAGGTGAGTTAAACCTGCACTTAGAATCACAGAACGGTTTGGGTCGGAAGGGACCTCAAAGCCCATCCAGTGCCACCCCCTGCCATGGGCAGGGACACCTCCCACTGGGTCAGGGGGCTCCAAGCCCCATCCAACCTGGCCTGGAACACCTCCAGGGATGGGGCAGCCACCACTGCTCTGGGCAACCTGGGCCAATGCAGGAAGCACCAGGAAGGTACATTTCTACCCTTATTTGCAAGCCTGATCTTAGCGAGAAAAGCAGATGAAATGCTGGACCAAGACAACTTCTGACTGTGAATAAAGCAACCCTGTTTTTTTCCCTTGCGGGGAAAATAGATTTACAGGGAGCGGTCAGCTATCCAGGCTGCCCTAGTCTGCCTATATGACCGTCTTGTCCTCTTTCCTTCATGCCCTGAAGCCACAAAATACCTCCAGCAGGGCTCTCTCCCCTGCTCGGTTAAAATTACTTTAAGGACAGCTTAAATCCCCATGAATTTGAGAGGTTAGCCTGGAGGCATCTGCATCTGTGACCAGCAGGGATGGAGACACAACACTGGGAAGGACAGCAGGGCTTTTGGCAGAGGTCTCCAGTGCCCATGTGAGGTCTCATAGAATCATAGAAGGCCCTGAGGTGGAAGGGACCCACAAGGACCATCGAGTCCAACTCCTGGCCCTGCACAGGACACCCCAACATTCACCCTGTGGGGCTGAGGGCGTTGGCCAAATGCTGCTGGAATATTGTCAGGCTGGGACTGCTTCCCTGGGGAGCTGCTCCAGGTCTATGTGTTCTCATCAAAGTCCAGGAGCCAGTTTAAGAAGGCTCCGCTTAAGGCTGAGGTTTTAGCTCAACCAGCTTTGCTCAGCAGCAAAGACGACGGCAGCTTTTTGCATTGGCACAGCCCAGCAAGGTCAGTCCAAAGACATGCTCCAAAGTGGCCATGGGCTGTGACAGCTTTGCCTTGTGCCTCTTTTCTCATCTCCATTAGGAATGCATTTCCATGTCCAGTTCTGGAGTCCTGAGCACAGGAAGGACCTGGAGCTGTTGGAGTGAGTCCAGAGGAGGCCACGGAGATGATCCCAGGGCTGGAGCCCCTCTGCTGTGAGGCCACACTGAGAGTTGGGGATGTTCAGCCTGGAGAGGAAAAGGCTCTGGGGAGACCTTAGAGCAGCTCCCAGTGCTGAAAGGGGCTCCAGGAAAGCTGGGGAGGGGCTCTGGATCAGGGAGTGCAGGGACAGGATGAAGGGGAACGGTTTTCAGCTGCAAGAGGGGAGATTGAGATGAGATCTTGGGGAGAAATGTTTTGCTGTGAGGGTGGGGAGGCCCTGGCCCAGGTTGCCCAGAGCAGTGGTGGCTGCCCCATCCCTGGAGGTGTTCCAGGCCAGGTTGGATGGGGCTTGGAGCCCCCTGATGCAGTGGGAGGTGTCCCTGCCCATGGCAGGGGGTGGGACTGGGTGGGCTTTGAGGTCCCTTCCAACCCAAACCAGTCTATGATTCCAGGGCCTGATCCATCAGAGCTGCTACACAAAGGCTTTAAATCTTCAGAGGAAAAAAAACTTGGCCAACCTGAGGCTTTCAACTCCCCAGGAACAGAGCAAAACGAAGCACAAGCCTGATTTTAATTCCGCACAGATCCCAGCTCCCCCCTCCTCCAAGGATTTCCACCCTTTAGAAGTTAATTCCCCAGCAACTTTATTTTAGAGCAATTTTCAGTTCCCATTACGCCCGCTGCGCTGGGCGATAAGTGTGCCGCTCGGCTACTATCTAGCTCGCTCCAGCCTGGGAAGATAGCTCTAACTCTCCCCAGAAGAGCGGAGGTGATGTTAGGAAAGTGGGTCTCTGGATTATGATAAGGGAATGGGTGGTTTTATATGCTGAGCAGACTCGCTAACTTCCCTCCCTTTACCTGGCCTCGCGCAGGTTATTTTCCATGCTGCTCTATCTCCTATCAATAGGAAACAGTCAAGTGCAGCCGGCGCGTTAGAGCAAAAGACCCTTCTTTTACAGATACAGCATCATCCAAGGCTAATAGAACCATGGGCTTAAAAAATGATACCGGTAATGGCTTCCCAAAAAAAAAAAAAAACCAAACCCCAAAAATAAGTATCTCGATGACAGAAAGATTTTGGTTTTAAGGGACAAAGAAGGGGGGAAAAAAATAGCAATTTTACCATTCCAGGAGAAAAAAATCCTTTTAGAGCCTTGTTAATTTGTTTTTCCTAACGCTGAGAAGTGACTTGTGAATGTTAAATACCTGCTTTTAAGGAGAGGGCCCCCAACCCTGCTTTCCATTACATCGGGCAGGCAGCCAGCCGGCGTAACCGCGCTGAAGTCAACAGGTTACTTTGGATTTGGGCCAAAATAATTCAGATCCAAATCTCCTCCCGCGTTTGTGTTACAGGGACCTGATCCTGCACCACCACAGCCCGAGGAGTTCGGTATTTATATATTATTATATATATTCGGTTCCTGTTTCATTTCTCCAAGAGTAGGGATGGAGGCATCTCCGCAGGCTTTAACGGTGCCAGGAACAGGAGGCCACTCCTCAAATACTTCAGCATCTTGAAAGTAAAACAATTAAATCACCAACTTTCAACAGATTGTCACCTATGTCAAATATTAAAGCAAAACAATTGATTATGGAAAGGAACTAAGAGGAAAGAAGAAAACCTCTCCCCTCCTTCTCAATGAAAACTCAGGAAATCAGAACCGATTCTTGGAAAAAACACTCTCCTGCCTTATTTAGTGAGGGTTTCAGTGGACTTTTTTTCCTCCCAAATTTATAGGGCATTGGTGAACAGGTTGTCTTTCATCTCAGGCCCCTGAATTGGTCTCAACTAAAAGAAATGATGTTTAGAAGTCAGCAGCAAATTAAAGCGAGCACCCAGAAGCTGCACACCAAGGGGCTCTTCAGGGCCACAGTCAATCCTTTGCTTCCTTAACAATAAAAGCAATAAAATATACATTAAAAATTAACATTATTTGCTGTTTTCAAGCACCTTTTCAGAATTAAGACAATCCGCAAAGGATCTCATGGGCTTTGTACACAGTTGACATTTCAGCACCAGACTCTTACTAAGTCAAGAGCATCGTTGATGCACTGTGGCAAATCAAAGACCTCATGACCAGGCTTGGTTGCACACAAGCAAACCTCTGACACACATACGTGGGCTTGAAATGAATTAAGAGGGTTTACCCTCTGTAGATTGCTCACCCAGCTGCAGAGCTACCACCCATGGAAACCCCGCCACCAATCCAACTCGGGATCCAGGTTGGTCAGAGAATAGAATCATAGAATCATTGAGGTTGGAAAAGACGTCTCAGCTCATTCAGTGCAACCCTCAGCCCAACCCCACCACGTCTACACAACCCTGTCCCCAAGTGCCACGGCCACATGGGTTTGACCCCCTCCAGCGATGGGGACTCCACCCTTGCAGGGGGCAGCCTCTGCCAGGGCTTCACCACTCTGTCAGTGAAGAAGTTTTTCCTAATATCCAATCTGAACCTCCCCTGGCACAACCTGAGGCCGTTTCCTCTCATCCCATCACTTGTTCCTCAGGAGAAGAGCCCGGCACCCACCTCACCACAACCTCCTTGCCAGGAGCTGTCGAACCAAGGACGGTGAAAACCCACCTAGGAAGGCTCCCCTTGACTTCTCTTCACCAGACAGTGGTTCAGATGTTCATCACCCAGGGTTCCTATTAGATTTCACTGACAGCGATTGCAGTTTTAATATCTGTTTAATTATTCCTCTGCCAACCCAAGCAGCAGCGATTATTGCATGAGATTAAGCACTACGAGGCTGAGCTGCGTGCAAATTTCTTTCTGTGTTTCTGAAGACTTATCTCCTTCAGACAAAAAAATTATGCGTTTCTCAGACCACGAATTTTTCCCCCTTTAATGTTTTGTCTCACTGTGAATTGGTATAATCGCTATTGTAGGACGAGGGGAAAAAATGGCTAGAAAAATACACTTTAAAAGAAAAACAAAACACCACCCAGTCTCACGTTAGAAAAGCAAACGGCTTCATCTCAAATTTAGCGAGGTCTTATAAGAGCGCGCCAAGAAAACATCTCACAGAAGCAAGACATACTGCTACAGCCTGCGTGGGAAGAAAATAATTCCTCATTCCAAGCACTTTTGGGGCAGACATGGACACAGAGACATCATTTTCGGTCTCCACATGAAGCATTATGACAACCAAGCGCAACTCCAAGAGCTCTAAAGCAGAGAAGGATCATAGAATCAGGGAATGGTTTGGGTTGGAAGGGACCTTAAAGATCACCCAGTTCCACCTCTCCTGCAGTGGGGGGGGATGGTCTTCTCCACGCAATATTGCCCAGGCTGATGGGGTTGCATTCATCCAAATTCATACAGAAATCACAATTCAGATTGTCAACTTATATAAACCCAACCAATACAGGGAATTTTTCCCCACTTAAAAAAATACCTGGTCATCAAAGGTGTCACCTACAAGAAACATCTCAGCATCGCTGAGCATCTTAAAGAGTGCAGAGAGTAGTGGGGTGCGGGGCACCCAGGGAAGGGGCTGGGAGCGCTTGATTTAGCAGCTAATAAAACATTTTCCTCCCTATTGTGGCAACCTCCTCCCACCTCCTGACCTTTTTCCTCTAGGAGTAATTAGAAGCTACCTGGTGGGAATGAAAGAGAGGAATTGGAGCTTTGCTCAGTGGGGTTTAACCTTTTCTTCCCCTGTGGTTGTTGTTTTTCTCTTCCTCAGCGGTAGAAATTTCAAACATTTAAACTGGTTTTCAGGAAGAGATGAAATGGCCTCATCCAGGGAAAACTACAGCATTACAACTGGTTGGGCACTCAGGAGCAGATCCTGGATGGATCCAGAAACCATCACTGCCCTACAGACCCCATGGATAAGACAGGAAGGAGATGACAGAAATATCAC
Source organism: Neomorphus geoffroyi (assembly GCA_033558235.1). NCBI lineage: Eukaryota > Metazoa > Chordata > Aves > Cuculiformes > Neomorphidae > Neomorphus > Neomorphus geoffroyi. The sequence goes on along the minus strand of JAUMJM010000075.1, from coordinate 1,513,269 downwards.
CCTGCTTTTCCTAAGAGGTCCCACCGCAGTTAAATAAAGAAATCTATAGCGAAATAATTAAATAGTTAAATCCATTATTTTAAGGCTAAAGTCAAATCCCTCAACCAGAAGGGCTCCCTCTCCAACCACCGCAAGGGAAGTCTGCGCACCAATCTTCTTAGAAATAAACCATGCTCAGCAACAAGAGCTTGAGTTGGTTTAAAACCTGCTTCTTTCTGGCTCACGCTACTCACCCAGTGATTTTTAGCTGAATATTAAAAATACAGAGCTGATATAAGAAATACCCACAGGGAGCTCAGTTTGCTCCCGCAGCCACATCTTTATCTGCGTTGCTGATGCTGAGGAGCACCATCTCCCAGCCATCTCCTCCAGCGCAGGGCTCAGAGCCGAAAAAGCTCTTCCAGCCTAAAACCACTTGGAAAGATCTGACCTTACTGCTGCCTCACTCACTGCGTTCCTTCACTTGAGCTGCTGTCCCAGCACTAACCCACCACCATCTCCGAAACCCCTACGGAGGGAAAGCACTAAATAACCAGCTCAGCCAAGTAAAATTCAAGATAAAAAGAAATTGCTTCTTTTTTTTTTTTAAGAAACACTATTTTTTAACAACTTCCACAGAGTTTTTCTGTAAAGGATTATCTTGGCTTCAAGACCAAACATATAAATAATAAAACTACAAAAATATCACCTTTAAATTAAAAAAAAAATCCCGTGCAATAGAATCAGGGAATCATTAAGGTTGGAAAAGATCTCTCAGCTCATCCTGTCCAACCAGCAGCCCAACCCCACCGAGCCTGCTGAACCCTGTCCCCAAGTGCCACGTCCCCACCTGCCTTGAGGTGTAGAAGTCAGCCCAGAACACAAGAATTGAGGCTTTCCAGAGCTTGAATGCCTCGAGCACTTCAGCTGCTTTGTATATACTTTTCCCTAAACTTTCTAGTAGACTTAGAAACGAGGTGAGGAATTATATTAGGTGCTCTCTAAGGGCTTCCTTCATCCACTTGTGCTCCTTCCGAGCCCCAAAGTAACCAAGCCAAACTCGGAGCATCTCCCTAGTCAGCTCCACAAAAACTCACACGTGGAGCTCATACAGCCCATGTGTTCCATGTTCCAGAGGGCTTCCAGACAGGGCTCCAGTGGTATGAAAAGCAGCAGTTGCTCCACATCTTTTCGCCGTCCCTGGGCAGCATCCTGATTTGCATTCTTTGGTGGATGCTTTCATAGAATCATAGAATCGTAAGGTTGGAAAAGACCTCTGAGATCATCGACTCCAACCCTGTAGCATCAACTATTTAAGCTCAAACGCTATTACAATGTTGTTTTGCCATGTATAATCTTGAGGTTTGTTGGCTGCAATTAAGCTATGAAGGTGTGTTGTGGCATTTTTAATTCTCAATGCTGTAATTAAGCATTGGAAGAGGATTTCTTTTTTATTGCTGTAGCAATGTTTTTGTGCAATGCTACAGCTGGCAACAAAGCAGCTCTACTTATACAACAGTAGAGCTTAATGCCTGACCTGAACTGAAAAGGGAATAAAAAGCAGGTTTTATACTGAGGTGTTGAGTAATTTTAAGTAAAGGGTTTTAAATGAGGAGGCTCTGAGCAACCAGTGTGGGGTAGTATTGGATCTAATTATGTGTAGTTTTTTGCAGACTAATATGGTCTATGTGAGTGACAATATTGTTACTGTATGATTTTTAGTTACGTGTTGGCTGGCTGAGCTACTCTTGCTGCGTTTCCACCCAGCGTGGTGTAGAGATGTGCTGCTTTCGGGGTGCTGCGTGGTTACAGTCACCGTATGCATCGTCTAGAGATGTGAAAAATCACAGTATTGAACTTCTTCCTTTATTCATGAGCTGTCCTAACTCACGCTCTGTGCATTAATTCCTTGTTTCTTGAGAAAAGCCATCAGTAAGGGACACTCGAATACGGTCAGGGAAGCCTCGCTTGATTTCTCATTGCCATCAGAAGGAGCTGACTGGAGATGCTGTGCTTAAATGGTGCCTCTGAGAGCAGGTCTGGTGTTGCTGAAATCTGTTTGAAGTTTTTCTTTAAATCTCTTCATTTCCTTGTATTTATCCTCTTCCTCGTGGAAATTCTGGGTTCTGCTGTTGTCTTGGATTTCCAGCTCAACTGGGGCCGGGCTTTAGCTCAGTAGAGCTCACCTGGTGGAACAGGTAAAAGCTGGATCTGCAACTGGGATCCATAATGAACCTTATTAATCGCTTTCTGACTGAAATACCTCGGCTGTGGGGGGAGGAAAAAGGGCTTCTCCCGCCTGACCCTTTGTCCTCTGCAAGGAGAGGAACTGATGGGAGGCAGTGCGTGGCTTCAGGGAGGGCAGGGATAGGATGAAGAGGAACGGTTTGGAGCTCAGAGAGGGGAGACTGAGATGAGATCCTGGGGAGAAATGTTTGCTGTGAGGGTGGGGAGGCCCTGGCCCAGGGTGCCCAGAGCAGTGGTGGCTGCCCCATCCCTGGAGGTGTTCCAGGCCAGGTTGGATGGGGCTTGGAGCCCCCTGATGCAGTGGGAGGTGTCCCTGCCCATGGCAGGGGGTGGAACTGGATGGGCTTTGAGGTCCCTTCCAACCCAAAGCATTCCATGATTCTGTGATTCAAATTCAAGTCTCTTTCAGGACACAGGTGAGCTGCAAACTATAATGGAGAAGGGGAAGAAACCTTTGCAAATGCACTTTTTGATCTACCTTAACAACTGCTATAGAGAATTAAATAGAATTCATTTCTGTGATGAAGGAATTAATGGCAATATGGAGAATCAGGCTCAGGTAGGAGACTTGAATCCAAAGAAGGGAATAAAGCCTTGAAATTCAAATGAAAAAATTATTATATAAGCATAAAGGGAAGCTATTTTACACCTGTAAGACTAAATGTATAAATATGAAGCAACTGCTCCCTCTGGGAAGAGAGAATTGTGCTTTTAATTCACCCAGACAAATATGCAGCTCGGCTCCATCTGATTCCTTACACTTCAGGATAAATCAAACTCTTCGTGTTTCTTCCCTCTGTGCTCCTGACTTCTGCCAGGACTTCTTCTCGCTGCTGTTCCGGTCTCTGCTCTGCTGGCAGCCTCCTGGGGCCAGACCAGGCTGAGATGCGAGCCCCGTGCTCTGGTTTACCTGACTCCAAGGGCTTCGTTGAGCTTGACGCCCTCCTTGCACACATAAAAGTCTGCAGCTAAAGTAGATTCAGCTCCTGGAAGATTCAGACAGCTGTGGGAACACCGAGAGCAGCTGGGCTGTTGGATACAGGCATCTGGGTGCACTTTCTGTACCCCCCGGTGTAAGGAGGGAAGAGTGATGTCTTTATGGGGGTGAGAAATGTTCTGGCCTTTAGTGCTGGAGTGGGACTAATCTGGGAACAGGTGAGTTATGAGCCAGATAACGAGGGATTTGGATGTATATCCAGAGCAGAGGCAGCTTGAATTATTTGAGGGCAGGTGCTCTGCTCTCTTGTAAATACGTCTTTAGCACGCCTGAAGCTGAGCACCCCAAAAAGAAAGGCAACCTAAAACCGTCCCCCCCTTTGCTCCTGGGCTGTTCTTTTCTCTCCTAAAGCATGTTGGCCCTGCAGGACCACTGTGTTCCCTGCCACCTTCTCCAGCAGCCTGTTCCCTGGAAATATGGAATTTGTTAAGCTCTAGGAAGGTACAAGTTAGGAAAATCATAGGATCATGAAATGGTTTGGGTTAGAAGGGACCTCAAAGTCCATCCAGTCCCACCCCCTGCCACGGGCAGGGACACCTCCCACTGGATCAGGGGGCTCCAAGCCCCATCCAACCTGGCCTGGAACACCTCCAGGGATGGGGCAGCCACCACTGCTCTGGGCACCCTGGGCCAGGGCCTCCCCACCCTCACAGCAAAACATTTCTCCCCAAGATCTCATCTCAGTCTCCCCTCTTTCAGCTGAAAACCCTTCCCCTCATCCTGTTCCTGCACTCCCTGATCCAGAGCCCCTCCCCAGCTTTCCTGTAGGCTCCTGTGGGCTCCCTTTAAGCACGTGCCCTTATCGTGCCCCAGCGACGTCTCTCCACACGGTGACTCCCTGCGTGGTCAAGTTTATTTTAGTGTGTTATTCCCACCACTGAACAAATCAAATTGCAGGGCGGAAAGCGTCCTCGAAGCCACTTGAAATGGGAAGTGAGACCGGTAGCGGGAGTACAGGAATCCTGTTGTATGCAGGGAAAACCCAATTAGTCTGTGCACCCTGACAAAAGTAGAACTGAGCCTTTTAGCAAGGAGTAGTTAATCTCCTTTAGAAAAACTAAGCGGGGCCTACCAGCGGAATAGAAGTTGGTGCTGCACTGTTGAATGTCTCTAAAGCCACTTAGAGGTTCAAAGAATGAACAAGGCCATTGCCAGCCTTATTATTTTGATTTGTTTAATGAAAATACTTTGCTCATTCCATAGATGTTATGCTTTGATAAGGTAATTGTTCAAGGGCGCAGCTTACATCCTATTAATACCGCACCCTGGGCAAATTAAACCTGACCCAGTGGAGAGACAGACCCGAGGAGCCCGGTGGTGGTGTGACAACTCTGCCTTTTGTTTGGCATCCTGATGGGGAGCAGGGCTGGAGGAGGTTTATTCTTGTGTTTGGGCCTTGCTTTCCCTGGGAAAAAAAAAGACAGACATTGATTACATGCACAAATTAACAGCGTGGCTCACCCGGTTTCTTGCAGAGCTGCAAGGGCAAGGTTGATGGTTGCACCATCAAATGTGCCAACTTTTCCTTTAGAAACAGTTCTGGAGGTAGAAACTATTTCCCCCCTTCTTTAGGGCTTCAAAAACCCCACGATCTGATTGCACGGAACTTTTTTCCTTCTTCAGTGATGAAGTTAGGAGCATCCCTGGCAAAGAAGCAGAGCCCTGCTTCTTGAAGAAAAGGGGGGTAAGGAGGAGAACTGGAGCACAGGATGCAACCTGAGGGCCATGTGAGGAGCTGGGAAACCAAGAAAAGACCTTAAATTTCCCCTCCCTACTCTATCTTTGCTGCTTCACTTGCAACCAACAGCAGAATTTAGCAATAAATGCAGTTCATTTTTTGCCTATAGCCCCCTGGGAGGAGCTGCCTTGCCCGAAGACCTCCAATACTTATGGATGCTCGGGGTCTTCTGAGACCTGAAACATGGGAGGACACTTCTGCATCAGGAGGTCAGGGATAATGGAAATACCTGCACCCAAATTCCATCTACGTCCTTTGGCAGCTTCTGAGCTTTCATGTAAATAAGAAAAATCAGGGGGTTTGGTGATGTTGAGGATGGGTGGGACTCAATCCTGGACCAGGAGCTGCTTCTCCAGCTCTCAGCCACCGTTTTTTTAACCAAGCAGCCCATTTTCCTTATGTAAATATTCCTTCTCTCTTCTCTGGGTTTTCTGAGAAAACAAACACTTGAGGCTGAATGCGTTCCTCCTCCTGGCACGATTTTTTCAATGGTCATTTTAAAAAATGCGGAAGTCCCTCAGAAATATTTTTTTTAAATCCCCGGTTTTCAAGGTGGATTTATCGCCCTTTAAAGAGAGATTTATTGGATAATCGCTTAAAAAAATAATTCTTATTACTCCTGGATCTCAAATGGAAAACCTTCCCACATTAGTAATCTTCTTGTAATTGCAGAAGGTAGCAACTTTTCATTAAATAATTCATCCTCGGGCGGTTTTTCTTTGCGTCTCTACTTGTGGAGGGCGAGGAGGGGGGAATTGTGATCAAATTCTTCAGGTTTTAGTTGACCAGATGAGCCACATTTGACGTCTTTTCTAAAATCTGCCGTTTCTAGATCAGCAGCGCTCTAGAAATGGGATGGCATTCCCCCACTCCCCCCCAAAAAACCAAAGTGAGTAGGAGTTTCTTTTGAGGAAGATCATAATTAATAATAATTGATGATTGGGATTGCTTGCACGTGCGCAGCGCTCACACCCTGGTGGTTTTCTGGGCAGGCTGAGCTAACCTGTGTGCATCTTTCCCAAGTCAAAAATTGTATAAAGAGCCCTTTTTTCCACCTCCCAGCCTGTGTCAGCCCCCTCCAAGGAGACCCCCAACACCTTGCAAAGCCCCTTGCTCTCCCAGAGGATGCTGGGGCTGAGAGATGCTCCTAAAAACACACACAAAAAAGCCAACCCCATTCCCTTCTGCTTATGAGTTGGCTTTCAGCGCTGATTTACAAGCCGTTTCTCCAAAGGGAATAGCGATATACGGCATTTATCAACCAGAAACATACCTTAGGAAACCATGGAGATGCGCAGGGAAAGGGGGAAAGCGGGGAGGAATTCTGCCCCTGTTCCTTTAAGCAGTTACTTGCTCCTTTCCTGATTGATGCTTGTTTTAATCTATTGCTCGCTGCTCCCAGGAGAGAAAAGAAGGGGTCCCTCTTTTGTGAACACGGGTAATGAAGCAGAGCGCTGGGCAAAAAAAAAAATAATATAAAAAAAAAAGAAGGCAAAAATTAAAAAAAATTTAAGCAGGGGTTCCCCTCTTTCTCAGTTGGGTGCGCAGGTAACACCCCCGGCCCCCAGCTCTGCATGTGAAATCGCCATTTCACCCCTGCACACTCCTTAATTGTTAGAAAAATGGTTTGTGAAATTGCTTTCCAGCAGGAGTGTCCCCCCCTCCCCGGGCTGTGACAGTTCCCTTTATCCCCCCCTTTACCCCATCACCCCCCTCAGAAACACAATTCGGGGCTGCTGCCACATCCACCGCATCCCTTAAACATAAATAAATACCAAGTAAATAGAAATTAGCGCTGTGCTCAGCGGCTGCCGGACCTGGCAGTGAGTGCTGGAGGAGAAAGTGAAGTGATTTTACATTTTTTTTTTTTGCCTGAAAGTGTCAAATCTTACCCCAATCCGAGGATGGGGAGGGCGAGGGAAAACAAATGTTGTGTTTGATGTGAGTTTTTTTTATTCCCGGCGAGGTAACCCTAGAGCGGTGGGGAAGGCAGGGGCTCGGATTCTACAGTTTAATCTTCCCCTGGTGCTGGGAGAGCAGAAACATTTAATTTTCAACTTTATTCCCAGGCTCTTTCCCCCCATCTAAGCAAATGAAAGGCAAATAATTGAATTACTGCCACGCTGGAGGAATGCGGTGGAGAAGGGGCTGCGAGGGGCGAAGGGCTGGTCCCGCTCCCCTCTGCCCGTTATTTTTCTGCCTAAAACTTCGGGAATTGGCATTTTTGGGGCGGAGGGAAGGAAAAACTCTTTATTTTCGTTTGCTGGAATCCCAAACTCGGAGCTGCGACGGGATGAGACTCCGGGAGCAACTTGACACCTTGGAAAGAATTTCAATATTGCAATTTTTTTTCCCCCTATCCCGTGGTGTTTGGGGGTGTTTGGGCAAATTTTAGGGGTGGAAACGTAAGAAAAACCAAATCGGGGCCGCTCAGCGAGGCGGGCGCGGGTTTAGGCTGAGCTTTGCGGCTGTGGAGGAAGAGGATGAGGGATGAAGATGTGGCCGGACTGGGAGAGGGCTTTAATTTCAAAGCAAGAAGAGAAGGAGAGGGGGGATTAGGGATGGAGATACCCTCGGGGCGGGGGGGGCGGACAAGGAGGAGATTTAGGGACCACATTTTGGGTGCAGACGGGTCGGAAACATCACCGGCTGCTTTATTCCCCCCTCCCCTCCCAGGGATGCTTTTAAGGGAGGGTGAAAGAGAAGTTTCCAGCGGTTTGCACGGCAAGTCCTTTTTACAGCTGCAAACAAAAGGGGCCGTGAGCCCTGGCGTCATGCCCCGCTGCGAGGAGGATTCCTGCCCCGCTCCTGTTTTGGGGGGAAAACATTAGCTATTTGTTCAGCTCCGTCCCGGGTCAGCGAGCGAGCGGGCACTTCGCGGGGAGCACCGGAGTCACCCCCCGAGGTGCCCCCCGCCTCTCAGAAATGGTCCCCACTGGGCAGCACCAAGCCTGCCTCTTAATTAAAGACGTGATGTTAATGAGGGAGGTGCGCAGGGAGCTACCTGGGGTTGGGGGAAGGAGGCGTGAGGTTGCTCAGATGCTCCTAAATCCTGCTCTAAATAGAGAGGGGGGGGCGGAACAGGGCAGGATGAGACCCCGGGAACAGCTGGAAAGGGGCTGAAAGCGGGTCCGAGCCCTCCCGGGGGAAAAGGGGTGCGAGGCGGGGAGAGTGGGGCTCGGGCGGGCTGGTAAGGAGGGGATTTTATTGAATTTGACTTATTTTTTTATTTTGATTTGATTTAATCCATGCTGCAGCCCCCGGATCGGGCTCAGCCCCCTTCGAATCGGGATCAGCCCTCCCCCCTCCCGGGCCACCTTTACCCTCTGGGACCCGCACGGATGCTCCAAACTCGCCCAACTTTCTTAGGCAAAAATAACCCCACCTTTCCTAAACTTTCCCCCTTCACCCCGAGATATTTTCAATCTAGGGGGACCCCAGCTTTCCAACAGAAACAAGCCAAGCCCAGGAGTGACTAAAAACATCTTTAAGCCAAACCTAAGGCGAGCCCCGAGCTTTGGTTGCGCCTTGGGAAGCTGCTGCCTCTTATTGGTCCCCCTGCCCCGCCGTGGTACCCCCTTCCCGGCCACGGATAAAAGAAAGGAGCCGGAGCCTATCAGAGCTCGCTCGTCCTCCCCACGGCCCCAACTTGGGCTCTTTAACAACTTCCAAACCTTCCATCTGACATTCCCCCCCCTCGCCCGCCTCCTCCTCCCATCCCTCCCCCCCCCCCCCTTCCCCATCACCAGCATCCCTTAAGCGCCGGGCACCAACCACTTAAAAAAACCAAGCAACAGCAAAATAAGGGGGGGACTCGGCTCCCCCCCCAGTCCCTAAGCCCAGCCCAGCACCGAGACAACTTTGGATGTGCCTTCTTCTCCCTGCAGCCTGCCTTACATTCCTCCGGAGCGCCCGCTCAGGCCGGCTGTGACATAGCCCTAAAACTTTGAGAAGAATTCCTGGTGGGATATTCCCCTTCTTTTCCCACCTTCCCCTGCTTATTATTGCTATTATATATTTTTTTATTATTATCATCATTATTTTTTCCCCTTGGAGCAAAGATTTCTCCCTTGTTTTGCAGCCGCGGGCTGGAAGAGAGAAGCGCTTCGGCCGTCCCCGCAGCCCCCCCCCCCCTCGGTTCTCTCCGCTCTCCCGGGGCCAAGGGGTGCCCCCCCCTCCCCGGTTCGCACCGGACCCGCTTTGACACCCCGACACCCCCTCCCCACCATGGCAGCGCTGCCCGGGACGGTGCCTCGGATGATGCGCCCGGCTCCGGGGCAAAACTACCCTCGCACTGGCTTCCCTTTGGAAGGTAGGTCTGAAAAAACACCTCGTGAACCCTTGCCTTCCCCCGGCACCTCGGTTTAACCCCGGGGGGGGGGCAGGTTGGGATGCTCCGGGGGTGAGGATACAGCTGAACTTCGCAGCCGGTGGGGGGGAGGGTTCCCGATGTGAGCATCCAACTTCTCGCCGATATTTTAGCTCCTTCCTTTTCCTTCCCTTTGCTTTCCTTTCGTTCCCTTTCGCGGAATCACCGGGCTTTGCCTTTCTCCCCCCCTCATTTCAAGTAGTTTCAGGCCATCCCGCAGATTTTTTTTTGGAGGCACATTCTCATGATTTGGGTGTTTTTTTAAAAACCCCGCAAAATGTCCCGATTATTTAATCTCCCCGGAAAAAAAAAATAGGGAAAAGCAACCAAATTGATTTATTTTAACTTTTCTAGGGGGAAATAAGGGGGGAAAAACCCTAAACTGGGTGTACCCGCTGGCTGGACCGAGATGTCCTTGGCCAGTCGAGAGAAAAAGGGGGGGGGGTGACACTTTGTCGCTGTCATCTCGCTGAGTGTCACCCCACCTCGCAGCGCATCTTCTCCTCCATCAGCTGCTTTTTCTTTGTATGACGGGGTTATTATTTCTAGGCACACACACACACACAAAAAAAAAAAGAGGCAAAAATTAGAGCGGGGACCCCGCATTTATTAAATAGGAACATTTCATCCCGCCCGTGATCAAGTGGCAAAACTCAAACCTGTGGAAAACCACGCAGGCTGCAAAACACACAAGCTGGGGGGATTTGTTGAAGTGCTTTTCTGTAGCAAATGAAGTAAAACAGACGGCAAGGGAAAGGATCAAAGGATTACAACAATATTTGCACAACATGACTGGGAATAATGAAAAGAGAGAGCGGCCGGCGGTTTTAGTACCTCTTGAATGTAAAATTGGCCACTCGAGTGTTATCTGTCGATAATGATATATCCAGGGAGTGCTGGCCAAGTGACTCGGAATTAGTGGTGCATGATTCTTGTTAAATCGCGAGGCAATTTCTGGAATCGACTTTTCTTTGTATAAAGAGAAAAAACACCCCCCTTCGCCTTCCCAGTCCCTCGCCCCCTCCAGCCTTTCTGCAAATTACCCAGCTGAGTTCTTCCCTTTTTTTTTTTTTAATTCCCCTTATTTTATATATTTTTTTTTAATTTCCAGCCTGTGAAATCGTATTAATCTGCAGATCTACATTGGGAGATATTAAATAAATTGGGGAGGGGGGATTAAGGAGCCACTGGTACGGATGCTCCGCACTTTCCCGAAGTGTTAACCGAAAAAAAAAAAAAAAAAAAAAAAGGCAATAAAACCACACCAAAAAAGGCCCTCCGGGGTTTTTAAAGAGATTATTTCTAAAAGTTAGTTTGGAAGCAGACAGCCCCGTAATTTGGAGGAAGGAGCGGAGCGCGCTTTGAGCGGGGAATGGGAAGTTCGGAAGGGTTTTGCTGTTCGGTTTTAAATCTTTCCCTGTAAAAACGTCGGCTGGGATTGAAAACAGAGGTGTGAAAAACCAAAAATAGGTGTGTAAATAGAGACAAGAACAGCGGCCGCCTCGGCGTGCGAGTCCCGGCGGATTTTATGTCCCTTTAATCGATAGGAAAACTCTTCCTGGCGATGCAGGGAGCAACGCCGAGAGCAGGGAATGGGCGAGAGTTTTCTCCCTTTGAGAGAAAAAGATTCTCTCCTCTTTAAAAGACCCAAATACCAGGAGAGAAACTGAAGGTGGGGCAGGAGTGGCCCATTTTGCGGGATTTTCTCCTCTCTTTAACTTTTCCCCCCTCTCTTTTAACTTTTTCCCCCTCTTTTAACTTTTCCCCTCTCTTCCCCCCCCTTTTTGACTTATTTCCTCTTTTAACCTTTTTTTCCTTCTTTTCTCTTTCCCCTCTCCCCGCCCTTTTAACTTTTTTAACCTCTTCACTAATTTTGCTTCTTCTCTTGTTTTCTTCGGGAATTTTTCCCCCCTCCTCCTCGCTCTCCAGTTTCCACCCCGCTCGGCCAAGGCAGGGTGAACCAGCTCGGAGGGGTCTTCATCAACGGGCGACCGCTGCCCAACCACATTCGCCACAAGATCGTGGAGATGGCTCACCACGGGATCCGACCCTGCGTGATCTCCCGGCAGTTGCGGGTCTCACACGGCTGCGTCTCCAAAATCCTCTGCAGGTACCAAGAAACGGGCTCCATCCGTCCCGGAGCCATCGGAGGCAGCAAACCCAGGGTGAGTGCAATGCTGGAAATCAACTCTCCCCCCTGCTTTAGGTTAAAAATAAATAAGATTTCTTTACGGGGGCGATGAATTTATCAAGGGAAGAGGGGAGCAGGGAGCGGGCTTTAATAAGGCTGCACTTTGCAGGCTCAGATGGGGAGAACTCGGTGCCGAGTTGAAGGTTATGAATAAATTAAAGTGATTTTTTTTTTCCCCCCCTTGTTCAACAAGTGGCGCCCGTTGAAGCGTTCGCTTCGGCCCCGGTGAGTGAGGAGGAGGCGAGCAGGGAATAATAAATCGCTGGGTGTACACAGCCCCCTAAAAAAGTATCCTCTACAACCCTTCCCTGCCTCCTCCTCCCCCTGGGGGTCAGGATAAGCCCATCTTGGCTGATCTCCTTGGCCCCAAGAGACTGTACTTTTTGGGGTGGCCAACATTTGGGAGAGGAGGGTCTTTCCCCAGCTTTATTTTCCTCCTTTTCCCCCTTCAAATTCCCTATTCTTACCCCCCAAACCAGCAGCGGGGAGGACCGCACCGAGCTGAACAGCTTCTCTTGTCAATTAAAAGCGGGTTTTTTTTTTTTTCTCTCTCCCCTTCCCTCTCTCTGCACACGCGGGCACGCGCCGATGTCCCTTGATCACAAAAGCAGGTCGCAACTCCCGACGTGGAGAAGAAAATTGAGGAATACAAACGGGAAAACCCCGGGATGTTTAGCTGGGAGATCCGGGACAGGCTCCTAAAGGATGGGCACTGCGACCGGAGCACCGTGCCCTCAGGTGAGAAGGCAGCTTGGCAAGAAAGACACCCCGATACCCACAGAGAAATTATGATCCACTCCAAAAATGTTTCCAAACACCCTCTCGGCCTTTGATAGGGAAGAGGGGGGGAAAAAAACACCCCAAGCAAAACCGCAGCAGCAAATAAATACCAGGCGACTGGGGGGGGGGGGTGTGCCCTGGCGGTGCTGGAAAACCAAAGACAAACAAACCAGTTTTCCCAACTTATTCCAATTCCCGTGAAAGCTGGGGGGCTCCTGGTGTGCACAGAGCGTGTACGGATGCAGATTCTAAATTCAGGGTGAAAGGGGATCCTGGTTGCCCTGTTGGGACTTCCTTGCTTGCAGAGCAGTCTTTCCATCAGCCAGGGATCCCCATCACACATGGAAAGCAACCCTGCACCCCAGTATTGGATCTACAGAAATGTGAGAGGATTTTGGCCCTGGCTGGGGGTTCCTCTCTGGTTTTTTTTTGGGGGGGGGGGGGGAAGGATGAGCCTTCTCTGCAGGACACATCTCTCTGAAAGCAGGTCAGGGCCCAGGTCTGAATCCAGGGTGTGGGGGGGGTCCCTATTTACGGCTGGAGTGAGGGCTGGGAACTGGGGGGCCTTTTCCCTGTTCCAAAGCAGCTGGTGACCCTGGGTGTGTGCGACTCGGGGTGCTGCACCCACTGCCACACTCCACTGCGCACAAGTGGGTGCTGCTCATGCCGGGTGTCTCAGGAGAATGGTGATGAGAGCATCCAACATTGGGTGTCCAGCTTGGAAGCTGCATGGGGTGGCTGGGGAGAGCCCAGGGGTGTTTCGGAGGGCAGAGGGGACTGGGCAGCTGCGTACCCCTAGGAAAGCGCAGTGCAGGTGCCCTTTGTGCGTGTGCAAGGCTTCCTGGTCAAGTCGTGCAGCACCACCTTGGGTTTTCCCAGTCAGCTCCCACCTTGCCTTCCCAGGCAGCTTATACTTGCCTTTTTGTCTTTGACTGTCTGAGGTTTAGTGAGTTCGATTAGCCGTGTGCTACGCATCAAATTCGGGAAGAAAGAGGAAGAGGAGGACTGCGACAAGAAGGAGGAAGATGGAGAGAAGAAGGCCAAGCACAGCATAGATGGCATCCTGGGCGACAAAGGTAAAAGTGGCCGTGCGTGCCCGAGAGCCCGGTTGGAGGGGACATTTGGGAGAGGGGACACGTCTTTCCCTACTAAGAATATGATGGGATGGCTCTGGAGTCTCTTGCATTTGTCCTTTCCAAAAATGACTTGTCAGTAGAGTTGAGGGTGCGACGCAGGGCCCTGGGAGGGGAAGGTGGTACCCAACCCCTCGGGCTGAGGATGCTTTCCCAGGAGGAAGAGTTGTTGGTGTTTTGCTCTGGATCAATTATTTATAAAGTGAGAAAGGAGATGACTGGGGGCAGGCATCTCTGATTCCTAAATGAATTTGTTAAACAGATTTCTCTCCTGCTCTCTAAGTGGTCCCCTGAAACTCTGGCTGACAGTTGACCGATTTGGCCAATCAATATCAATTAGAGAAGGTGGGCTCGGTGCTGCGCTGGCGCTGCCGCAGAGCCACCGATGCTGGGGAAGCACCGAGGGGAGATGGGGGATCCTTGGATTGGAAGTAATGGGGGATCTGCACCCCTATACAAAATCAGGAAAAACAAATCTGATGGTTTTGATGGAAGTCTTGAGGCTGGGCCGGGGGGGCGAAGCTCCCTGCTCTCCCTGTTATCGTCTCCCACGGTCGGCGTTTTCTTCTTGTGGAAAGAAAAATTAAACTTTTTAAAGCTGCTGTGCTACAGGAGGGGTGAGGAGCGAGGCCACGACAATTTAGGTGCTTGTGGTTTTATTTTTGGCCAGCTCAGTGTGGGTGACAATTCCTCTTCCCTCCCAGAAAAGGGGAAATATGGCATTTTTAGGGGACATAACTGAGGTTTATCAGTGCAGGCGTTTGCAAAGACAGCGAAGTTTTGAGCAACGTGAGCGAGGAGCTGCAACATCAGTTCAGGCAGAAAATCATTTCCTTGTGTAGCAGAGCTCATCACTTTTTTGGGGGGTGAAAATGGCAATTACACAAGTCTTGGAGGCGAGCTTTGGGAAATGGGGGGTTGCTGGTTTTCTCCAAAATTGATGGCGAAATGGTGATGGCCCAGGCCTCTCGGGGCTGAGGCGGCTGGAATTTTGGGGGGATTTGCGATATCCTCAGTGTCAGGCCAAGAGGGAGCGAGATGAGAATTGTTTTCCACCCCCAATCCATGTGGGAAGCAGTAGGGATCACGTACAAAGTTTCTCATTAGCTATAAAGTTTTCCCCATTTTGGGACAATTGAACGAGTGGGGAAATAATGAAGTGAGGGAAATTAGAGGTAGAAAAAAAAAACTTCTTGGTGTCACCATCAAACATTACTGGGAGTTTCAACTGAAGGTGCACAAAAGGGGTTTCTTTAAGGATCCGATCCTTTTTTTCCCCAACCTTGAAGATGAACTTCACTTACAAAGACCTTCAAGTCTATTGAAGCTTTATAAGCAAAAGATTCCTGACCACAAAAGCAAACAGTAGAAGAAGGGGAAAAAAGAAAAAAAGGGGGGGGGGGGTTGAAAAAGAAAGGGGGGGGAAAGGGGAGGGGGGGGACCCGAGGCTTGGAGTAAAGGGATGGGGGAGGGAGGGCTTGTCTATTCTCATTCAAAATTCTGCAAGGAGGAGAAAAAGTTGGGACAAAGGGCCAAGGAAGGGAAGAAAGGGAGATAAATTATTCAAAACTCCCTGCTGTTAGATAGTTTTGTAATATTATAGGACCGTCTGTTGGAGAAAGGAGTAGCCGTTGGACGTTGCAAAATGTTGCTTGTGATTTGGGAAACAGGCGATGCTCATTTGCAAAGCGGGGCTTTTGTGTCCGCGAAAAGCTGCCCCCTCCATCACTTCGAGGTGGTTTTAATTTTATTGGGTCGGGGGGGGATATTTTTGAGTTTGAACATTCATTTTATTTGAGCTTCATCGCTTGGCAAAAAAAAAAATAAATATATATATATATAATTTTTAAACCGCGGGGTGATTTTTTTTCCCCCTTGTCCGTGCGTGGTTTCCCCATCAATAAAAGAGTGAAGGAGCTGGAAGGCTTTTTATTCCTTAATAATATGCAGGAGTGCGTGTTAATAAGCAAAACAAAACGCTCTCTTCTTCCTCCATGGGTAATATCGCGGACAAATAAACCACGAGCCTTCGTTTTTTATGAACCCGGCTTGGTTTGAATCGAGGGCTAATTTGGGCAAATTCCCGGTGCCGGAGCCCGCGGGGCGCCACGCAACCTCCCCTTCCCACCCCCGAGAGAAATCCTCATTTATCTTATTTTTTGGGGGGTTTTTTCTCCCCCATAATCACCCTCTGGCTCCGCAGGTTTGCGAGAAATGACCCAAAAAAAGGCTTGGATTTGGGGTTTTTTGGGGAGGGGAGCAGCGGCGGCGGGAGCGGTGCTTTGGCACCGGGCTGGAGCTGCCGCGATCGGCACGAGAGCGAGGGTAATTAAAAAATCATTAATTAAAAAACCAAAAATCACCGCTGTCAATGTATATTTTCACGTCTGGAAAAGTTTTAATGGCCCCAATTAGGGTAATTGATGATTGAGAGGCGGGGAGCGTGCGCTGGGCATTTTTCCTTTTATTTATTTATTTATTTTCTGCTCGGAAATAATTTGCTTTTTGGAAACCTCTCCCCCCCTAAATCCCCCCATTGAGATCCCTCCCCATCCTTTCAATTTTCCTAAGAGGTCTGCAATAAAATAAAACCACCACCGCTCTCCTCACACTTGTTCTCTTTCACCGCCTGGGTTTAGGGTTTGCTTTCCCCCCCAACTTTTAAAAAATGCGTTTTTATTATTATTAAAGGGGGGGGGGGGGGGAACTTTGTTTTGGCCTTTTTCTTCTTGACAAACGCCTTTGCTCCATTTGCGGGTTCTCCTTGCGGGGAGCCGGAGGAAGACAGCCCTAAATGCTCTCTCTTTTTAAGTGTTAAAGAAAGCTTCCACCCTGCGCCTGTTTCTTTCTATCGTCTGCTTGGCATTTAATAATGTTAAGACTTATTAGAGCTGGTAATGAAAACTGTGGCTGTTGAATAGGGAGCTGTGTTGGAGAAGGGTGTAATAGCTCCAAGGCATGCTAAGAAATGTATTTATCCCCAATCAGTACTCACTCTCTGAGTTCCCAGCACAAACGTTAAGTTGAAGGGTTTTAAGGCAGATTAAATTGAGCCTTTATTTCTTTGCACTTTCATCTTTAAACGGCTCACTCCAGCTAGCCCTGGGCATATATTCATGAGGCTTCACTTTAGTTTTTTTCCCCTATTTTTTTATCCTTGTTAAGACCGAGTTATTATTATTTTTTTTGTGTGTGGTGTTGTTATTTATGATGGCTGGTGGGGTTTATTAAGGGAGGGTCACGCGTGGGTGATGCGCTGCTCTCCCACACGCTTGAGATGCTCCGTGAGGATGGGGGTGTCATCTGGGCAGCCCCAAATCTCTAGGGGTGCCGGGGAAGGTGCGGGAGGAGCAGAGGTGGGGGGCGAGGCCTCATCCTGCTGGGGTATTAATTGCAACCAGACGTGGGGAAACGGGGGGGGGGGGGGGGGGGTGTGAGGTTGTGGGGAAGGCGATCCTCCTGCACTGGAGAGGAGAGAGATGTTCAGCAGCGGGGAGGGCAACTGGTCCTGCCCCTGCTCCGCGCCGGGATGCAGGCAGGATGCCCGCGGAGGATGCTCGGGGCTGGGGCGGTTGTTCTCGGGGGACCCAATGGGTTATTTTTTGGGGTGAAAACATGGATTTTGAATTATTCCCCCTACTTTCTCTCTTTCTCTGAACTCCGCTTTATTCCACGGAGTTTCTCTCGCTTTTCTTTCGGCCCCCACCCCAGCGCGGAAATCTTGCATGGGATGGGGAAAAGGCGAGGATGGCCTCTTTTATTCGGGGTGGGAAACGCGTCCAGGTGTGACCAACACCTTGAGGAGGACATTTGGACACTGGGAGGTGACAACAGTTTAATTTGGTAGCAGTCACCGCTGGGTTTGGGGGGGTGGAGACAGGAGGAAGCTGCTTGGACTGGGGATGCAAGGTCCTCCCAAATTGAATTAAGAGTAGGAAAGGGATAGGGAGAAAGAGGGGGGACCCCCCCACTCCACCTGGAAAGGACCTGCTTTTCCCGAGCTGGAAGCGGAGAGTGGGCTACGGAGTCAATTTATCAGCAAACAATCTGCATCGATTTAAAACCAACAAGCGCTTTCTCTGTAAATGTATGTTTAGAAGGGAGATGGGGGGGTGGAATAGACACTTCATCAAATCAAGGGATTACGAAAGGTTGGCAATCTAATCAAACAGAGACCAGGCGGGATTTGTGAGTGTTGCGAGTGGGATCAGCTCTAATAATGGGGGGCAGGAAAGAGATAGGGTAGTGTCAAGCAATTCACTGGCTTTAGGCTGAGTTATTCTGTGCATATTTCAGGGAGAGGAGGGAAAAGGAGAGGAGAGGAGAAAAAAAAAAAAAGCAAGGAGAGGCAGAAGGAAGGGGGGGGCTGGATGTGAGCACACACGGAGCTTACATGTCACAAAAAAAGCTGAGACAAATGAGGTACAACAATAAACACAGATAACAATTACAAAGGCAAACAGTGGCTTTTGGGAACAAGTAGCTGCAGAACCTGGTCTACATAAACAAAGTAGGCAAATGTTTGCAAGATAAACTCCTTCCTAAATCAAGTGTGACGGGAAGGAGAGAAGAGAGGAGGAGAGATAAGGTTGGAAGGGGGAATAAACGAGTATAATCTAATACAAGACGTTTTAAAAAACAAACTTAAGACAAGGATGCAGGGAGAGGGGTTCAATTATACAGTAGGAAGTGAAATAATATAAGGGAGATGTTTGTGATCCAGGGTTTGTTTGTGTTTTTTCTTTTTCTACATCACCCCCTCCTCCCCGCCTCCCCTTCTTAGGGGGAGAAGAATAGGTTCAATTATAGACCGGGGAAAAGAGAAGGCAAATATTGGTATCAGAAGCGCTTGGCTGGTAGGTGGGGTGCCCGGGGTTCAGCTCGGAAGGGAAAGGAAATGCATTCTTGATGGTAGAATCTATAATTCGAGGGTGATGGGAGATTACATTATACGGGGAGGGGTAGGAAGCTGATATTTGGCGATGGGGGGGCGGGGGGAGATGGATGCCGTGATAGGGCAGAAGAGGAAGGAAGCTGCCAGGTCTATTTCTAATCCGAAGTTTCGCCCTTAATTGGGGTAGAAGAGAGGAGGCAGGGATTGAATTAAGCGGCAGGAAGGCTGTGAGGGAAACGTGTGATCCAGGTGCGTGCAGGGTTATTCGGAAACAAACAGATTCCCCCCCCAAAAAACCACCGATCTTAACCCCCAAATAATTTAAAGAAGTAGTTTAAAGCTGTGTTGGGGCTTATTCTCTTTTATAGAGACATGTATATGTGGATCTCTCCAAATGAGAATTGTATATAAGAGGGGAGAGACGTGTCTGCAGTGTGGTTAAAGGAATTAGATATTTACCAGTTTGAAATAAGCCTGGTTATAAAAAAAAAAAAAAAAAAAAAAAAGGGAGAGAGAGAGACACTGAAAAGATGAGACGGGAGAACACTTCAAACGAATTCATCATCTGGAGTGGTGAAGGGGAGATTTAGAGACAGTATTGGGAAGTTATTTAGATATTAATAACATATTTTCCTGAGGCGTCAGGAGTGCCTCCATACGCACTTTTTTCTCGCAGCTATTTGGCTGGGTGAAATATGGGAGACCCAAATGTTGGGAAGAGATAACACAATCAGCCTAGCCCTGGTCCTGTGACTGCATCATAGCATTAAACCCGGATTAACCTCCCCTTTCTCCCCCTCCCCCCCTCTCTCAGTTCCCCCCCCCCCCCCATTCCCTAAAAAAGCCCCCCCCCCCCCCCCCCCCCGAGAAGCTTTCCAAATTTTTCAGGGGAATTTACATGGCAGGATTTTAAAGCACATATAACACTAGCCTTAAAGCTGTAAGGTACTTACTCGAGCATTAGGGTAAGGCGGGGGGGGAAGGATCTTTCTGAAAATTACGTTTGCTACAAAAGAAATAAGCAAATAAGGGACCTTCTTAAGACCTGAGCTTTGGAGATATTATATATTTATAGAGACTATTCTTAAAAAAAAAAAAAAGCCCATTTCAATCAGCTGCCACATTACTCTGCTCTCCACCATTGGGGGTTTTTTTGCTTTATTATTATTATTTAATCTGAACTTCAGGCCGATTTGGGGAAAGAAGATGCTGGGGAGGTTCCAGGCTGGGAAGAGCAGAGGGGTTTGAGCCAAGGGGGGACGGGAACCCCCGCATTCCCAGTGGGAGCTGCTCCTGCGCTCCCCCCCCACCCCTCCCCGGAGAAGTGGAAGATGCAGGTGGAGCAACCATAGCCCCGGAGGGCTGGGATTTCGGGGGGCTCCATGTCCCCTCCTTCCCAACAGCCCAGGGTAAAATGAAAATAAGGAGTTGGGAAGGGCAGGTGCAGCTCAGGGAGGTTGGGATGGGGATGCGACTTTGCCGGCATGCCCGGAGGGGGACAGGTTTGCTGCATGCCCACCCCAAATCTGCCAACATCTCCTCCTCCCCAAACCCCTTCCTCATCACCCCGAGCCCGGGCTCGCCTGTGCGCTCGCACTTGGCGTGTTCTCGCCACAAAAGAAATTAGATGTCAGCTAATGCCTGGTTATAAAGACATTTGTCATCCGGACTTGGGGAGAAGTGGCGAAGGGACGAGGAGGGTGAGGAGTCGGGCTCGGAGCTGGTTTAAAGGCAGAATGAGAAGGTGCGAGTGATGATGGTGATGATGATGATGATGATATTTTGGGGGCACGGGCCGGGTCTGACCCCTGAGCTTGAGCTGACATCGGGGCTGTCGGAAAGGAGAGGAAGGCTCGCGTCCCCTTGGAAGGGGTTCGCGTCCCCTTGGAAGGGGTTCGCGTCCCCTTGGAGGGAGCTGGCATCTCTTTGGAAGGGGGTCCACATCGCCTCGGAGCGGGATCGCATCTCCTTGGAAGAGATCCGCATCCCCTCGGAGGGGCTGGGAAGGGGAGAGATAGGGAGGTGGAAAAAAAAAAAAAAAGAGAAAAAGTAGGTGAGGAAAAGTAGAGGCAGCTTGAGGAAATTGAGAAGCTTATAGTCTTTGATCCTTGGATGCTTTTCCTTATCAGAAACATTTGTGGTGACACCGGTACAAAGGAAGTTCATCATATTACAGACTGCTCGGGCTGCTTGCAGGAATCACTGTCTATTAATTAGCAGGCGCTCTGTCTTGTGGGACACAGCAGATCTGAGGCTGCACATTACTTGCTTGGATGGCTCTGGGTCCTGTGATGAATTGTTGGAAAGGGTCGGTGCTGTTTGGAGGCTCTGCAGGGACAGGCGAGGCCGGGGGGAGGCGGGGAGACCCCTCGGCTCATTCATGAAATATATCTATATCTATCAATCTGCAGCCGGGGTGAGGAGGAGGAGGAAGAGGAGGGAAGAAGGTCTCTCATTCACACGGGCTGCAACTGCGGAGATATCTTTGCTCATCCATTTTGTGCGGCTCCGGGAGGGTTTGGGCTTGAGAGGCGGGAGATCAGGGAAATTGTTTACACTTAAAAAGTACAAATTTTTAAATAACTTTAAAACCAGACCAGCCGAGTGCCCTTCGCGAGAGCACAGGCGCTGGAAATAGAGGGTTCGCCTCCCTTCAAGAGCATCTCGCTCGAGGGGTTGCTCCCCTCCGCCTGTCCATGTTAAAAAACCCCCAAAAGTAAATTTGGGGAGAAATAAAAGCCGAGGCCCGAAGGGAGGACTGCATTTTCTGTGGATGGTCGGACCGCGCTACCCTGCCCGGCTGGGGAGGATGGAAGGATCCCCCACGGAGGGGGTGTTCCACAGAGGGATGACCCACGGAGGGAGGTGCTGCAGCCCCACAGGCCGATGCTCCGTGGAGGGATGCCCCGCATCCCCATGGAGAGACGCCCCACGGAGGGATGCTCCATTGTGGGATGTGCCGCAGCCCCACGGAGGGATGTCCTGCAGTGGGATGCCCTACAGCCCCACAGAGGGATGATCCGCAGTGGGATGTCCCAAGGCCCCACGGAGGGATGTCCTGCAGTGGGATGCCCTACAGCCCCACAGAGGGATGATCCGCAGTGGGATGTCCCAAGGCCCCACGGAGGGATGATCCATAGTGGGATGTCCCGCAGCCCCACGGAGGGATGCTCTGCAGTGGGATGCCCTACAGCCCCACAGAGGGATGATCCGCAGTGGGATGTCCCAAGGCCCCACGGAGGGATGATCCATAGTGGGATGTCCCGCAGCCCCACGGAGGGATGCTCTGCAGTGGGATGCCCTACAGCCCCACGGAGAGACGCCCCATGGAGGGATGTCCTGCAGTGGGATATCCCGCAACCCCACGGAGGGATGTCCTGCAGTGGGATGTCCCGCAGCCCCACGGAGGGATGCTCTGTAGTGGGATACCCTACAGCCCCACGGAGAGATGCCCCATGGAGGGATGTCCTGCATCCCCACGGAGAGATGTCCCATAGCCCCACGGAGGGATGCTCTACAGCCCCAAGGAGGGGGTTCGGGGAGTACAGCAGAGGCAGAGGATGCCCAAACTATTTCTACCCGCTCTCGCCCCTTGAAGCCGGCTGTCCCCTGCCCCCCGGGCTCGCTTTTTCTGGAAGAAGCAGGAAAAACCCTTCTTGGTTTCCCCTCCTGGTTTGTTGTTGCTGCTGTTGCTAAAATTGGCAGGCAGCACTCTGCCTGACCCTGGGGAGCGGGGCGGAGGGCAGGGCTGCCGGCGGGGCTCCCTCCCGGGGGGGTGCGGGCAGTGTCCCCCCTCCCTGGACACCAGCAGCCCCTCAGCCTTCAGAGCCGCCTTTGTCCGAAGACCCCAAGGCCCGCGGATCAAAGTGACCCGGTGGCATCGTTAAAGAAGGGAAGAGAGGGGGGGGGGAGCCGGTTATGAAACTGCGGTCCCCAAACCCAGGGCAGAAAAACGGGGAGCTTTTGTGCCCGGAAAAAAAAAAAAAAAAGTTATTATTTTGGTGTTCTCGAAAGGAATTTCTATTCCATTCCTGCTCTTTCCATTTGCGTCCAAAGCTGGTGTAGAAAGGAAAGTCCGGAGCGATTCTGTAATTTATTTATTTATTTATTTATTTATTTATTTATTTATTTATTTCCCATTCCCATTATGGGGACGAATTGATTTGCATTTTTATTGGGAATTAAAGGAGAAGGAAGGAAAGTTGACTCGACAGGACTGCTGCTTTCTGACCAACTCCCCTCCGAGTGGAGTTAAAAATACTCGAGTGATTTTGCCTGTGCTTTTTAAAGTTAGAAGCAGGGTCTTTAGATCATCAGTGAAACTTCCCGCTATTAAACAACTTGCTAAAGATAAATATTTTTATTTAATTCCGAAAAATCAATCCAACCAGAGCCTCGTCTTGCGCTTTAATAACGATCCGCTGGTTGCATTATTTTGCATTTTTAAATATATAAGCGTCTTTAAAAGGAGAGGGTGAAGGTACAAAGGACACTTCGATGTCGAGGGATATTCAGAGGACACTCATGTTTAAATTCGCTACAATTGTCTCCGGCACATTTGATTGCTCGGAAAAAGAAAGAAACACTGACATGAATGGGAATGGGGGGTTGGGGGGGGGGGGCGGGATTAATAGCCCCCAACCTTTGTATGGTGTAAATTATCCAAGAGAGGGCAGGGAGCCGGAGCCGCTGGTGATTTTAAAGGAATATATATATGTGCCCACGTATTTAGTAAAAAGCTGGCTTTTTCCAGCGGGATCCGTTATTTCTGTGCAGTAACCTCATTCTTTTTAAATTCTGCTCGAGAAGTTGCCTGTTTGATGCTAAATAACAGCAAATTGAGCTATTTGAAGCTGTTTATGCATTTATTTTTGAGCATGTGAAATATTCGGGTTGTACCTTGTTGCTCCGTTTCTTTTCTTTTTTTTTTCCTGGAGTTTTCGCCTTAATCTCCTTCCAGCCACAAACCTTCTCTTGTGCGGGCGGCTGAGTATGCTCGCAGCGGGTAAACTGCAATTTCCATTCCTGAAAGTCCAGCAAAAGGAGGAGAAAAGTTTGGTGGAGGGGGCAAACAAATGTTGTTTTTTTAACAAACAAAAATATTTCAGTTCTTGTCACCCTTTCACTACTGGAGAGGGATGAAGGGAGAGACAGTGCAGCCTTAGATTAAGACGCATCTAAAGGATGAGGAGACCCAAGATGGTTAAATCCAAGCGATATTTCGAGGGAAAAAATATATATATTATTAAAATCTCCGCGCTTCTCAAGGGAAACGCTCAGTAAAGGACAATATTCCCCATTCGTACTTGGCAAAAACATCTCGGAAATCTCTGTCAAGGAGAAAAATAGGGTGGTGGTTGTGATCAATTGGTAAAGAATAAAATAACCCCAACGCGGAGCAGAAAGCTGCCTGGGTTTAGAGTTCAGTTACAAAGAGTCAAGTGTCCCCCGCAGAGAAAAAAATACCCCCGTCACCCCCCCGTCAGCTCAGGGCACAGGAGGGAAACATAAATATTGGAATTAATTTTTTCCCGAAGAGAAAAAGCGGAGTCGAACCCCCCGCGCCCTCGCTCCTCTCCCGGCTTGTGACTTCGTGACTTTTCTCTGCGATTTTAAACTTTACCCAAGCTGAATTTGATCTTTTTAACTCTTTTGCCATTGCCCCTTTCTTTCTCCCCCCCTCCCTTTTCTGATGGTATTTTTTCTAGCTCTGTTTTCTCCCCTTAACCTCCTCTTTTTTTTTTTGTTCGCCTTTCATTTGAAGCGAGGCTTTACAGCTTGCTACACTTTCTAAGTGCATCAATAGCCACTTTAGAAATACAAACAACTTTTAAAGATAAAATAACCAAACCAGAATGGGACTTTCAATGGGGGAATAGTTGTTGTCCTTTACCATGGAGTGTGCAGCCGCCTCTGCCTAATCCAGCTTTCATTTTCACCGACAAATGCCAAGAATCTATATCTGTCTCCCAACCCCTCGGGAGCTTGATTACACGACAAAAGGCTGCCATTATCCGCAGGAGAAAACAGGGAGGGGACACGGGGGCTCGGGCCTCTGAGGATGAGGGCATCTCCAAACTATTGACTTAGTGGATGAAGTCAAGAGCAAACACGCTGAGATCTAAAGGGGGGGAAGGCGCTGGCGGGAGCGGGGGAGGATGCTCAGGGAAGGAGCGGAGGAAAAGCAGCAGCGGAAAGTCCTTGGAAGGAGCGGGCAAAGGAAGGAGCGAATTTTGGGGGGCATCAATCCAACAGTGGGAAGGGTTTTCCCCCTCCACACGCAAGAGCAGGTTGATGGGGGAGAGCTCCCGCTCGCTCTCCGACCCCCTGTTATTTTTTGTACCCCTCCTTGTGTTCCCTCGTGGTGAGATTTAATGTTTTGTAAAGCTCTTCTCCACCTTCCCCGTGGGGAATTTTGGGTTTTTTTCTCCCACTGAGATAGGAAAATAAAAAAAAAAAAAGGAGGAACCCCCCTCCCGAAATCCTGGTGTTTTGGTGCTTGGGGGTCGCACCCCGCCGAGATGCGCATCCCCCCGGGCTGGCCTTAGGCGTCTCTGCCCAACGAGATACCCCGAGATAGTCTCCTCCCAAGGTTTGGGGGACACAGGGCACGGGGAACCCTTCTCTTGCTGCTCCCCAGGCAAAAACCCGGCGGCTGAACCCCTCTTTTCTGCTAAATTGGGAATAAACTGGGTCAAGGTCTCGGCTGCGCGTTCGGCCAGGGATCCACACTGAGCAAAGAAAGACTGGGAATTAGGAGCTGAAGGGATGGGAAGGCGGGGAGGCGGGGGGGAAACCTGCTCGCGCAGCCCCCGCGGGTCTGGCAGGGAGGAGAAGTCACCCCACGCCGCTGCTTTTCAGGTTGAACTGGCTGCGTTTTGCATGACTGCCTCATTAGCCACTGCTGAGCAGGGATTTACGGTCCAGGCTCATCCCGGCCCGTCGTGGACAAAAGTTCTCGCAGCCCTATCTGTAATTTATCTGGGTCACCTAGGGAGAAATCCTCCGGGGTACGGGGAGTCCTGGAAGCGGTACCAAAGGAGTCCCGCCGTCCTTAATTACTCTTTAATCAACCTAAGGCAGTGGTGCCTTTAAAGAGCTGCTTTTTCGGTGCGAGAGCTGCGTTTAAAGCATCTGCTTCCCGGCCGAGGCTGAGGAGCCAAAAACCTGCTCCAGCTTAAGGGATTTAAAGGTGTGAAGCGTGTGTTTCGGGCTGGACCCTGCGAGCATCCCTTTTTGCTGTAATCACAAAAGTGTTAAACAAAGGAAAAGGCTGGCGGGGAGGTGGGAAGAACCTGGAGGATCCGATTTAAACTACAAAGGCGCAAAAGGAGGCGAAATTCATCTCTTAAGCGAAATTCATCTTTCAGAGAGCAAAGGGGAGGGCAGGCTGGGTTTTTTCTCCTTGCAATGAACTCAAGCGGAGTTTATTTTATTTCCTCTCTCCTTCGCGATATAGATATCTCTATCTATCTATTTATCTAGATCTAGATCTAAAAAGCGGTGAACCTGCTGCTCGCAGCAGGATCCTGACCTAGGATTCCTCGCCAAAATGTTGCTTTCCTTTGGGAAAGCTGCTCTGCATCCCCCGTTTTTTGCGGTCCCGCGGCCAGTTCGGTGCCTGGCAGGGAAAGAGCAGCTGCTGCGAGAGAGAATAAGTGTTAAAAGAAAGGGAAAAAAAAAAACCCCAAACTCGTAATCTTGGGACGTACATAATCTACGTCTCCCTGAATCCCAAAAGGCAGCGGCCCCGTCTCTCTGATTTATTTTTACGCTAGCCTAGTTTGCATCCCAAAGAAGTAAACTGCTATTTTTAACCGCTGGTTTAAAGCTTAATTAAAAGCCCCTAAACTGATTGTTTTGAAAATTGATTTAGAGGAATTGCCCCAGGGCTGAGACGCTATCTGAGCCAAGTTGCAGTCCCAGAGCTCGCAGTGGTGTCTGAATCGTTAACCCCGAAGAGGCAGGAGTCGCCGGGGATGGATGACACATGGGCCAGCGGGGTCCCTACACCCTCTGGAAAGAAAGGTCCTTTGTTAGTGCCGGCTACTGGCTTGCTTGGGTGGATCTCCGCTGGTTTCCTGGAGTTACGAGGTTTAATTGAATTAAGGGAAGCCCTGAGATGCTCGTGACACGGGGAGATGGAAGAGCTCTTCCTTTTATCTTCAGGTCTTGGGGACCGGAGCCCCTCGGGACGAGAGGTGGGGGGAAGGCACGGGAAGGTGGGTGCAGCAAAGCAGGATCCAAAGGTGGGCTCTGGGGACAGGATTTTTGGTGTCCAGACCAATTTCTTCCCCAGCCAAGCTCCTTTTTTTCCCGGCCGAGATGCTGCTGTAATTCCCTCCAATTGCTTCCCCCGGCAGAAGGGGCTTTACCTGCTTCGAGGGGGTGAAATGAAAGTTGGGTTGAAGGCTTTGGGGAAGGGGAGGGTGGGAAGGGAAGTGGCATTTCAGCTCCGTAATTAGATGTAAACAAGAATAGAGACGGGGCTCCATGGTCAGACAACTTGATTGTTAAAGGATTAACACCTAAGTAAACCAATAAAGACTCCTCGTTGCTGGTGAGAGGGCTGCGGGCCAGGCAGGGGCTGGGCAAGACCAGCGAGCCCTAATGGGACCGGCATATTAATAAACCCCCGGGAAAAGGGAGGTTTAGCCCGGCCTGGACACGTGTGGGGCCACCCCAGCAATTTTAAGAGCCCATTTTTTTTAAGGCTTTTGGCAAAGGTTTGGGTGGTTGGTGCTGTTTCTGCTGCCTGGGAAGGGATTGGTCATTCCCTTCTTTCCTTGGGGATGCCTCAAGGTGGACACCCAGCATTACCTGGCACTTATCGTCCTGTTTATTAGGAAAATAAATTAATTAGAGGGCGATCTGCCACCCACCCGTGTGGGGCAGAGCATTCCCGTCCATCACCACCTTCTCACGTGTAAGTAGGACGATTTCTTTCGCAGGTTCCTCCAACCCTTTAGTCTCCCCATCCCTTCTTAATAATAGCTTTTTTAAAAAAAATGCTTCGGAGCCTGCTGGAGCAAAACCCTCCTGGGCGTAGCTCTCCAGGTTTACCTCCAACTGGGCTTTTGTGGTCCTTTCTTTTCCTCCCAGCTCGCCCTCGGTCGGTATTTCCACCCCTCCTCCTCTCCAGCTCCGGCCAGACTTTGAGTGGGTGGAGGAGTTTAACCTTTGGGAACAAATCAGCTCTGGCCAGAAGTGCTGTGGTGGTACCTGTAAGCCTGATTTCCATGGATTTGGGGATTGAGAGGTACCTGAAAGGCTCAGAGTCAAACTGAGTTCAATAAATTGGGTCTGTTTTGTTTTCCTCCATCTGCCCAGCTTCCAGTGGGCTCTGTGCTCTGCTGGCAATATCGGAGCACTCTAGGGTGTGGGTATTTCTTCCTCCTGATTGCAAATAACCGAAAGATTAGCACCAGCAGCTGTTTGGAATTGGAACAATGGAGAGACCTAGGAAGTGGAGAAATTGAAAAAGGAGAACCCCCCCCCTCCTAATCACCCAGCTCAAAGTTCACCAAGTCAGACTGCATGACTTAACGTGACCTCCACCTCGGCTTCACGGGGCTGTTTGCTTACGGGGAGGGAGGGGGGGCAGAAGGAGAGGGAAACGGGGGGGTTAGCGAGGCGTTTAATGAAATTTCCTATAGGGATGCGAGGTTATTGCGGGGCTGGATGGATGCTCTCTGTCCTTGCTCCATAGGTTTAAGGGGTTCCGAGGGGGGGGGAGTGACTCCCTCACTTCCATTCTCTTAAGGGCAGCCCCAAGGGTCGCCCCCCTCCCTGGGAAGGGATGGAGAGCATCCCGGGCTCCATCCTTGCAAGATGCACGGGGATGGGCTGCTCTCCCCGGGTACTGAAGGGGGGGGGGGGGAGGGGCAAGGGGTGGGGGTGGGGGTTCACCCAGCAGCCCCAGCCCTGCGCTGGCTGCTGAAGTGTGAGAGCGGCTGAGCTGTCAGGAGGGGTTTGAATGGGATCTCCTAATGGATTTGACTCGGAAATCTCGACTTGACCAGTTTTTTCCTCTTTAAAACAAACTCATTAAACTTGTCAACACTCATTAGGGCCTTAAAACGCTGAACTGGAGTCACTGGGGAGAGCGGTTGGTGGGGGGCTGCCTCGGGAAGGAGAGATGGGAGGAGGGGGCAGCCAGCATCGCCGGGCTCCCTCGGCTTTGCGGGGCGGGAGAAAGGGGTTGCCAGGAAAATAAACGCCTTAAAAGAGAAATCAAGGGAGGAGAGAGGGAGCCGGCACGGGGAGGGGGCTGTGCCTTAGAAATAGGGGCATCTCCGCATCCCCCCCCCCCCCCCTCCGCCTCCGGGCTCGGCTACAAAGGAGGCGCCGGGGAAGGGGAGGGCTCCGCGGGCTGCTGGTCTGGGGACATTCCCTGTGGTTTGGGGACCTTCTCTGTGATTTGGGAGTGTGTGTGTGTAAATATATCTGCTGGGCTGTGATTTCTGTAATTGCCGGGGAAATGGGGGGGAACGGAGAGGGAAAGGTTAGAGGCAGCTTTCAGCCCTAAATCCCCTGGAAATGAGCCTGGTCTCTGAAATTCCTTCCCAATCCCCCTACCCAAAATATTGTGAGAGCTGTAAAATTAGGCGGAGATAGTCTTAATTCTGTCGGCACGACGAAAATTGCCCTTTTTTTAGAGGGGGCAATTAAGTCTTGTGCATTTCTCCATCTCTTTTGAATAGAGGTTTTGTTTGGGGTTGATTCAGATTTTTTTTTTTTTTTTAAGGGTTTATTCTGATGCTTTTCAAGCCTCGGTTCCCCTTTAAGGGGGGAAAAAACCCACCCCCACCCCTATTAAAAAAAAAAAAAACACCCACCCTTCGAGACCTTCTGTTATTCCTCTCTCTGAGAATGAGAACATCAGCTATTCAAGCGTATTGATGAACTCCCCCAAAAAGTTTATTAAGAGAAGCGAAAACAAAAGGACTAAAGGCCGCAGGCAACTGGACAGACAGTTTATAAACTAAGGTCCCATTGTCCCCCCGAGGCAGATGCATGAATACCTCTGAATGGGTCCCTTTGGAGTGACAAGATCAAGCCAGACAACAGCATGTTAAAAGGAAGGAGCGCTGTTTCTCTTTCTCCAACCCAAAGATCTGCTCCCCCTACTCCTCCTGCATTAATGTACATCTGCAGGGGGAGGAATAAATAGCTCCTTAGGATCTGCGGCCTTCGGGGTTTTTATTCTTTCACCCCAGCACTGGCTCTTTGCACCATATGCTGCAGATCAGCCCTCCTTTCTCCACAGCCTCCAGCCACGCAGTCGCCTAAAATGATCCCCAGCAATCGCAAACTTTCATGCCCCTCTCTCTCTTTTCCCTCCCTTCTCCTCTCTCCTTCCCCTCTTTCCTTCCCCCTGTAGCTGTTAAAATCGCGATTTACGGCCTGCTTGTCTAGGAGATCCCTCGTGGTCAATTAGGTTTCCACAGAGCAATTTCACTAATAGGCTTTGATGGATTTATTTTATTTTTATTCCCCTTTCCCTGGGATATTGGCCTTGCGCTGTTGGGATGCGGTGGTGGGGAGAAATACCCTGAGCATCCCATGGAGAGGGGTAGGGGATGGCAAACCCAATACTGAGTGCTTGGAGAGGTTCTCAAGTTAATGCCCAAACCCACTGTTGGCTTGCTTGTGTCTCGGGCTCTGCTGGCAGTCACTACACCTTGATTTCAGCAACTGCTCCAGGCTCCAGACTTGTGCTGTGCCCGGAGAAGGCAGGATCAGGCAACATTTGGGTAATATTGAGCAGTTTTGGTTTCTCCTATGAGCTGTACGAGCGCCCGGTTCCTCTCTTTGCATCCTTCAGATATTTTCCACCTTCACTAAGGTTGATTCAGAAAAGCCTTGGAAGGGGAGAAGGGGTGCTTATATCTGTTTGCAGTCGATGGCATTTTGGCTTTGTGGTCTTGGGATATTTGTTGCCTGGGTAGTGGAAAAAAATAGGGAAAAGAGTGTGTTTCTCACCACTTTGGCCCTCAAATTAACTTCTAGAGGCACTGACTGCAACAAACAGCCCAGCCAGGTTGTAAATACCTGAACATCTCAATCCTCCAGAACACCTCAATCCTCACCTTCGCATCCCAGCTCTGGGTGTTTGTGGATCCCCTCCATTCCTGCTTTCACATCAGTGGGATCACTCGGAGGTGGGAGCATCTTGGCCTGGCTGTTGCAGCAGTTGCGAGGGAGTTTAGGGGGTTGGATGGATCATTCCAGCCAGTCACCGTTGCTTGCAGAGCCATATCCGGGTTTGCACACTCCTTAACAAGAGACAGCTCCGAGTGCTGGGTTGGGAGGTCAAGCGATGATAATAATAATAAAATTACCCCCTTTCCCCAGCCTCACCTTCCCCTCCACAGCGGAAGAGTTGCTATTTCATGGCTGGCTAAAGCCAAACTTCCCTCAAGGGGGTTATGCGACTTATGACCCCCCTAACCTGTACTTAGTGCTTTCCAAAGGAGACGCCACTCCTGCAGAGGCGACCTGAATGGAAACGGAGCCAGAAGGGCAAAGCCAATCTACTTAAAACAACCCAAAACAGCAACAGGGAAGAGAAGAAACGTTGAGCGAAAGAAAAAAGAAATACCAACCAAACCCGAAGTGTTTCTCAATTAGGGAAATACCTACTTAATGAGCTAGGGCAATAGTTTGCAGAGAATTGTAGGAGCCCATGTGTGGTTTTGGTGCCGTTTAACTCTTCGCAGACTCAAGGAGGACTTTAGCTTCAGGTGGGCAACCCCATCTTCAGCTGCAGTTTAGTGGTGGTGATGTTTTTCACAAAGGGACGCGGGCACGGACCGGCTCCCTCACTCCAGATGGAACCTACACACGTGCCCAATCCCAAGCCCTGTTTGTAGGGATTGTTTTCCAAGAAACCTGGCAATTTGGTCCCATGCTAGAATCGATCAGGTTTCTGACCCTTCAAACAAATGCATCCACGTTTGATTTTATTGATATGAGTTAACGGACCTACTGATCGGTCCAGGTTTTTGCAGGACAGGGAATGCTTTGCAGCCCCTCAAGAGCAGGAATATTTTTATTATTTCCTTTTGGGGTTTCCATAAGGTACACTTGCCTGAAAGCAACACAAATGGGGCTGTGGAGAGGAAAAAAAGAAACAGATGAGGAGCTGATGTGATGAAAGACGAACAGATTTTGGGTCATTCCTGTTCCCATAGTGGCTCCCTGAGGCATTTCAAAGGCAAAAAAAAAAAAATAGGGAAAAAACAAACACATAATCAAACCAAGGAGCCAGTTAACCAGGCCAATACCCGCAATCCCAAAGTCCCATTTAGCTGCTCGTGGGATTATCACTTGTTGCCCATTCCAAACCAGCAGGTGTTGTCAGCTATTTATGATCACTGTTATTTATACAGTGCCACTGGTGTGCCTGGCGCTCGGCAGCCACGTACGGATGAGAGCCAACCTCTCCCCTGAGAAGATACCAAACTAAATTAGACTGAACACAGCGGCAGACGTTAACACATGGCATATGGGCATGAGGGGGAAAAGAGAGGTTCAGATCCACAAAGATTGTGCATTGAATCCCGAACCCATTGGTTTGTTGGTTCCCATTTTATAGGAAGAGTGAATGAAATAGATGCGTTTATGCACAGGGAGCTGGTGACGCAAGGGTAGGGCTTCACGCCTTGCTTTGCGGATGGGATGCATGAATATTATTTGCTTTATAGACTGGGACTGCGCTGTGCAGCCGTTGCGTTGTGTCTGGATGCACAGCCGGAGCCAGCTTGCAGCGCAGGCAAGAGCCAGGGGATAACTGAAGTGAAGCAGCTTGCTCAGGTTCCCGTGGTGTATCAGCAGCAAAGCCAAGACTGGAACCTTGTGTACAAATTACTAAGCACAGCCCCATCCACAGCTTTTTTTTTTTCCCCCTCCCTCAAAACCTGGTGGGTTTATGCAGAAAAATTCCCATGATGCCAGCAGGAGTTTTACCCAAAGATTGAATATGGACCTGGAGATTTGGCTTTTTCTTTAGAGGCAAATCAGCTCACAGAGCAAACAACTAGATGCTACTTGGAAATAAAACACATTTCCAGCTTAGGCCTGCAAAGGCTTACGTTTGTGGGCGACTTGATCCAAATGAGTCATCCCATCCCATGTCTGTGAGAGGATTCCCCATGTAAGCAAAATTGACCACTACGACGTTTAGTGGGATTGGACCAGGCACCGGTAAGAAGCATTCCCCAGCCAAAGGAGGCTGCGAGGGGAAAGGAATCAGCTCTGCAAAACTTAAACCAGTCTCAGGCTTGAAAGACAAGAGTCAGGAACCGAGGAAGCAGTCGCCACTTTGCTGCTGGTGGTGTAAAATGCAAAGTGACTCCCTCGTAGTTGTTTGAAGAAGGTTGGACCCTGCTGTAAAGCTCTGCAAACTGGGCTCCCCCTGCCAGCTTCTTCCCCCCATCCTCTCCTCCCTGGCATGTTTTAAATGATTTGGGGTTTTAATGCAAGACCCCAAGCTCATTCCTTCGTATTCATGGCGTCAAACAAGAGGCTGCTGCCCCCAGCTGGGTTCCTTGAACTCAGAAGCAAAGCTCTACTCAATATTACCTTAATTAATTAACTAAAGAGACAATGGCTTTTGAGGTCTCACCTCTCTTTCCATGGAGGGGGGCCTTTTGACGGAGCCCTGCCATAAACTAATTCCGAGTTCCAGCAAGGAGTCATAGGGGGAAGAGTTAAGTGACACTATTTACTTGTTTACCAAGACAATTTATGTCATATTTGTTTTTCCCCACCTTCTGTCTGCAGTACTGAAAACTCCGTTGGGGGTGCAGGGGGGGAGGAGGAGGAGGAGAAAGTATTATTTGCATTAACCACTGAAATCAAAGCATATTCCCATCTCAAAAACACCGCTTCACAGCTTTTGGTATCGTCTTCTTTTCTTTTTTTTTTTAAAAAAATTTAATTTACAAAAACTTTTTGAAGCTTTCCAGGTTCAATATAACAAAATCTGAGCTTTGATGCTTTACAAGCGCCATAAAGAGCTACAGGCAACATCACAGTTAACCAAAATTATATATTTAAAGGCTCCTGTGAGCACTTGTATCTCTTCTGAATGTTGCGGGTGGTGGTTTTTTTTCATTTACAAGCAAGTACTAAATAGATGTTTGCTGGTTTATTCCACCCAGAAACAGGCATTTCATATTTTGTAGCAGCAGCAAATGTTTTAAAAGGTCACAGTGAAATGTGACCAGCTGGAAAATCTATCTGGGAACACATCTGCCATAGACTCACCAGTGCTTTGTTACTGGATTTCAGGTCGCCATGCCCCAAAAGACGGGCAATATGATCGGTATATTTATAGGTGAGGAAAGTAAAGCACAAGCTAGATGGGTCTGTCACGTCATGTCCCATTGGAAGCTCAGAGTTAGAGAAGGAACTGGATCTGTGTCTCATGGAATTCTCCCCTCCATCATATTCTCCTCCGTATTCACAAATCACCTCTGTGATGAGGCTCAACCCACTCACTGGGTCAAGTTCTCAAATAATGTATGGTTCCACCTCATGGCGTTGTGTAGATCGCGTAGCTCGCCGACTGCAGATTTAATGTGGGACTTTGGGGTCTGTGATCCACGAGCTCAGCTTCTCCTCATTTTTAATACACTTCTAGCTGCAGTATTTTGATTATTTGTCAAATGATTCCCCTCTCTGTCCAACTGTGTTGGTAAGAATCGTCAGTGCCGACGCAGCTAAGAAATCTCATGAGGACCAACGTAGAAATGTGTTTGTTACGTGCAAGGAAAACAGGCTGTTTCATAGGAGAGTCCTCACTTGGACCAGAGAAGGGATCAGTTACTTCCCCCCCACATCCATACGTTTCTGGTCTGGGTTTCATTGCTCAGAACTTAGGTCGGTGCATGCAAAATACATTTGTGTGCATTTCAGAGCTCTGGGGCATATGAAAACGTGATCATTCATAACCGCATCTCCCAATTTAAGGCATGCAGTTCTGGAGGCCGAGGCTTAGCCACTGCAAATTTGGTCCTTATTGTCTCATGTCCCAAATCTGCAATTACTTACGTCCTTATTTTATTTTATACACGTGAGTAGCGTCACGGTATGAAACACGGACACGATTAAGAAGATACTTCCCCTAGCAAGTCCTGCAGAAGTGAACAGCTGAAAAAGGGATCGTTAGCTCCGTTAGCAGTAAGCATTCCCCGGGATGCAAGATCTCCTTATGTGTTCTTTGTAGCAGAGTTATGCTCACACACAGATTTTAAGGGTCTGATTCTGTCATAAACCAGTGAATTTGATGGACCTGCTTTAGCTTGCAGTAAATAAAGGACTTCATCTCCTTATTCTGGATAGTGATTTATTCAAAGATCTGATTTTTATGCCACCACCACCAGGTTGATTGATCTGCAAACGTATAACCTGGCCCTGCTTTGTGTGTGCTTTCAGTTTTGTCTAATGGATATGGAACTGAGCTGCGGCTCGGAAAACTTTAAAGGCTTTGCCACCAGATTGCTTTGCCTTTGACCAAGCCATTTCACTTCTCCGTGGCTCTGTTTCTGTTCTCACCTCTGTCTTGTTCGACCACGGGCTGTCTCTTACTGCGCAGTCGCTCAGTGCCCAGCATGATGAGGACCAAAAATGACCAAGCCACCTCATTCCTGCAATAATAACACACACCACTGTTGCTCAGGTTTAGCAAAGTGTCTCCTCAAGCTGGAGGATGTCTAAGAAACCTCTGAGTGCTGCAAGAGCTGCTGTTCATAATTCAGTAGGTGAACGTGAACCAACCGGACTAGAACTTCTTCACCGTATCTCAGAAACAGCAAATATGTTGTACCTGTCAAGGCTCCAAGGAGACCACTCTTAATAGTTATTGGTCCCTTAACTACTTGGTAGACTCCAAGCTGTTGCCATTTTGGGTATTTGAGACTCTTCCTCATGGAATTCTTCCCTGTCGCAGTCAGACTCCTCTTCTTTCCTCTTCTCAGCTTCCCCACAACTACCACCCCCCCCCGAGCACTACTTACGTGTCAGTTGAGATCTTCACATGAGCCCTTGCTACAACTTGCGCTGCCCTTGCAGTCCCGCAGTGATGCGCAAGGAGCTTGTTGCTATTAATTGTGAAGCGGTGTCGTTACCGTTTTGTGATCAAGGTTATGTGTTGTCGTGAGGCGTGCCGCACTTCCGACTGCTAATGACAAACGGTGATATCAAGGGAAAACTCGGGCTGTCGGTGATTTGTACAGGGCTTGGCTGGCTTTGATTCCAGCGTTCCCTCCAGTTGCTTGCGCCTTCTTGCCTTTCAAGCCTCTGATCTTTGCGGGGGGCTGAGAGGGTTGGGCGGGATTGTCTACTTGAAACGTATTAGAACAAAAAGTGACATCGGCGGCACCGGTGTCACTTTGTCCCTCCTCTCTCCGGGAACCATAAGCCTCAATTAGAGCTGTGCAACTTTACAATTTCCATTTCCTCACTTCCCAGTCACAAATAAGGCAACAGAGTGAGCGATGGCAATTCTGTCCAATGGAGACAGAAAAGACCTCTGGGGCTGTTTCCCCAGAAAATGCAGTGGCACTGGCTAAGCGAGCTGCAGTAAAAATTACTGGCCATATTCCTGTCCCATTTCTTTGACTCCTTCTCATCGATCCTGATTAGAAGTGACTTGCTCGGAAAACCGGGCAACTTATAGCTTATTCTCCATGTTCCCGGCACTACAAAACTAAAACTGCGCAGACAGTTTGGGACACAAGGCTGATTTCCTCAGGGCTCACCTGGGACTGACCCACTCGGTGCACACAGGATTTCAGTTTGAACTCAGTCCAAGGACCCGAGGGAGAGAGTAGCCCACGGCTGGGGAGAGGGTAGAAAGGATGTCTTGTTTATCGGTGAAGCCACCTGGCTCCCTTTACCCATGCGGCGCTGCTTACGCTGTACCTTTCGGAGGGGCGAGAGGGTAAGGGGATGGAAACACTTCTGAAATGTAAATGCCATCCATTTGTTTATGATTTTATACCCCAACGTGTAACCTGAACCTGATGGAGTCAATAAAGAACTGAACCTCTGCATGTTTCCTACCTCAAAAATACTGGAGCAAATCCAGGGCTCTTGAAGGCAGATTATTCCAAAGCGCTGAAGGGAAAAAAAAAAAAGAAACCTAATTTTTTGTATTTTTTTATTTTCCTTTTTCCTTTTCCCGAAGTTTTGAAAGAGCGCCCTTACTCATTCTCCAGCATCAATGGGCAACCAGTGCGTTTTTGGGAGCACGGCCAGCGAGCTGAAAAGCAAGCTCCGTGATTTACAAATAATTACATTTATTCGGAGGAGTTTTGGAGAGAAAAACGAATTCCAAGGGAATGAAATTTCTCCATCTGAGAAGGAATCTCAGTGAGGACTTTTCATTTTCCGTAGATTTTTCCAGGGACAAGAATTTTCTGCTCACAAAATATAGGTTAAACACTTTGGGATGAGCCTACTTGTTGCAATTAGGCAGTTTGGGTTATTAAATAGCCTGTGGATATGTTTTGCCATTAACGTTCTTGCCCAGTGAAGTTTGTTGTGGTTTCTTTTTTTAAATGTAGGGCATAATCAGCTTATGTAGGGTAAAACTGACCTAGCTGTAAATCTAGTAGCTGGATTTTGCATGCCACAAATTGCAGGGTCACGTGGAGACAGAGGTCGGTCAAATAAAATTAAAAGCAGGGATCATGTAGGACTGGGATGCTGCTCTGTCCATCTCTCCTAGCTCGATCGTCTATAGCGTTATTTTATATCCAATTCATGCCAGTGGTGAGGCAATTATTTTGAGGCATTGCAAAAGTGTCATTTCTCTCTCTTCTCCTGGAGTGCACTGGTTTATACTGGGAAGAAAATCCACTGACCAAACTAAGATTTATAAGATTTTATTGCAGAGACCATGCTTTTGTTTAGGATTTTCACACCTCCTGGTACACTGGGCAAAGAGTGAGGGAGAGGACAGTGTCTTGGGAACTCTAGACATATTTATTTATTTTAAAAGTAGCCAAATCACAACCTGTCTGTGGGATATGTAAGGAACTATAAGTATGAGCTACCTCCAAGTGAGTTTTTTTGTATGTGGGTTATATATGATCAAAGCGTATGTGTAATATAATTGATGATGGCCAGACAGACAGATCCAGGAGTAGGGAATTAGCAGCTTGATTGCTTATGCCCCACATTGCCCGTGATGTTACACTGGGGCAAAGTCATCAAAAGAGAACTGGTTGCCTGTGACCGCTCTCATGTCACAGCAGCAAAGAGGTGGCCCCAGGGAAACTGAATTCAAATATCTGGACCTGTGGAGGAAGGAGGGAAGGAGTCCTGGCAGGACTCTGCAGAGCTTTGTGCAGAAGGCGAGTGAGCTCAGTGGCCACTAGAAATCAGAGACAGGGACGATACGCTGCTTCGCGTTACTCCATGGTCTATCCTGTGCTTGTCCCTCTTCAAGGCTGAATTACCCTCGCCATTACAGCGCCTGCGCTCCAAAAACTTGGGCTGGCCAAGAGGAAAACCTAGATCTTGCTCTTTCCAACGAGCAGGGACTGTCCCCTTCCTCTGTCCTAGTGCCACTGAGCCTCTTGGTCCTTCCATCCCCCCCAGCTTTCCTGCTGAGCCAGCTGAAAGGCTGCCAGCTTCCCCGCGATTTACCCACTCCTGCCCTACCCTAAGGACCTAGAGGGAAGCGGAGTGTGAGCCCGTGGCGGTGTTTTGGGGGCCAGCCTTTCCTTTTCCCTTTGCCAGCCGTGACCCCCAAGTACAACGCTTTAAACCCAACCTCCCAGAACGGTGAGGGTGTTTGGGTTGGGTTTTTCTTTTCTTTTGGCTAACTTTATCAGTGCCCGAGCATGCCTTGAAGTGTCAGCTTGACATAATATGTAACAGTAATTAAGAAATAAGCCTCTTGCCCGGTTTCACAGCAATCATTTAGCTAAGTAACTACCATGGTCCAGTGCCTCAAAAATCACCATTAGCCCACGCCACTTATGGCCATAAAATTTCTTGTTTTCTGCTTTTCATCGGACTCACCCTGGAATCTTCGTTTTGCTTTATTTATACATTTGCACTCAAACAATGGCAATAAACCCATTCCCAGAGTGTTGCAAATCAGAAATTTGTCCACATTTTTTCCACCACCTTCCTCGGTGAAGCTGCCTTTTGCTTGGGAACGGCGGTGGCTGGAGGCAGCTGGGAGCGGGGAGGGGGGAGCGCGGTGTCGCTTGGAGATTGATCGGTGCTGTTGGAAGTCGCCGGGATGGGGCAGAGAGGGGGAGCCGGAGGAATCTGGCATGAAAAGGCAGTTTGTGGTGACAGGAGTTTCTTTTGAAAGACCTGATTGAATCAGACCTGAGGCGGGAAGAAACGGCTGTTGCCTTCATTGAGTTTTCGCTAACTTTTCCCCCTCCTCCTACCATCGAGGTTTTCGGTTCGGGCTTTTTGGCTTTGTTCTGTTTTAATGTGTCCTATACTGTTTAAGCTGGGAGAAATAACTGTAAGGTCCTGCCTGCAGAGTGGAAAAAAAAAAAGATCAAGGACATCTCACTCTTAGCAGCCTGCGTTGTATTTTTAACCATTCTGAACTGGCAGACTTCTCACTTCAAGAGCCTGTGATTTTGAAACCAGTTCACTATTAGGCACTTAGCTTCCATAAATTACACTTAAAGCTCTCTGCAAACAACTCAATGGACCGGATCGGGATGCTGTGACACAAACTGAGTTGTCTTAGTTGGTACAATTTATGGTGAAAGCTGCTTGCCTTGCCTTATTACCAGAATACCCACAAAGTGCCTCTCCCTGGAGACTGCGCTGAGATCCCTGCTTGCAAACACGGATGCTAAACAGTTCATCTTTAATTAAATAAAAGTCTATGATGCTCTGAGCTCCGTTTTCCTCAATATCAGGCTTGCCCCTTTGCCACTGCACCTCCTGCGGGGCCGGTTCAGGTTTTACTGGGCGGCTGACTTAGAGAGTAATGACTGCTCACTCAAGCAAGCGCCAGCTGGCATTATGGAGATTTACCCCCAGTGACATCTGAATTGAGCTTTGAGTAAATGCCCTCGTATTTGGTCCTCTCAACTTCAGAGGGAGTTTTGTCTGAATCAAAAGAAATAGGGACAGGGGGAAAGGAAAAAAAAAAGAAGAAAGATTTTAGGACTTAGCGGTTAGTGGAGTCGGGCTGCCCGGATTTCCCTCTCTTGTGGCATTTGGACACTAGAGAAAGCGCTGGGACTTAAACTGAACTATCGACTTTGGTAGGAAAAATTCCTACTGGCAAGAGCAGCCTTGTGCTGACTGGTGTGTGCAGGAGATGACCTACTAAGTCCTTTTTTTTTCCTTGCTGCTGAGTTTCTTTCTCCCATGCTTCTTGGTTATTCAGTTATTCTGCTAAAATCCATCTTCTCCTCCAGCATCTCTCTTCAAGGAGACATCAAAATCCTGCTCTCTCTGCAGAAGGATCTGTGTAATCTACCCCGATTACAGCTGCCTGATCTTGCTCCCTGCACCCCCAGCCTCTCCTCTCCCACTTCTTTCACTCTTTGTAAAACATTTCCCAAATCGCAGGGATCAATCCCTTAAATCACCTTTCCCAGGAACTCTTCCCACCCTGTTTTTGTACCTGGCAGGCCCCCCTCACTCTGCCACCTGTCAGCCCGTGAGTGCCTGCGTCCCCCAGTCCCTCTGAGATGTGTAGCAAGATTCTTGCTTTAGTGGAACCACTGAATGCTTAGAAATTTGGGGGACAGATGAAAGCCACACAGGATAAAAAGGATCTAAAGCTACTGAAGAGTGTCCAGAGGAGGCCACAAAGTTGGTGAAGGGTTTAGAGGGGAAACCATGTGAGGAGCAGCTGAAGTCACTGGGTCTGCTCAGCTTGGAGAAGGGGACACTGAGGGGAGACCTCATCACGCTCTGCAGCTTCTTCACACGGGGAGGAGGAGGAGCAGGTGCTGGGCTCCTCTCTCTGGTGACCAAAGACAGGACCCAAGGGAATGCCAGGGGGAGGTTTAGGCTGGATATTTGGATATTCTTCACCCAGAGGGTGGTGGAGTTACTGGAATATCTCCCCAGGGAAGCAGTCACGGTGCCAAGCATGACAATATTCCAGCAGCATTTGGCCAATGCCCTCAGACACTGGTGTGAACGTTGGGGTTGTGCTGTGCTGGACTTGATGGGTCTTGTGGGTCCCTTCAGTACATTCTGTGATTCTATGATTCCCTCCCAGAGAAACAGCACAGGCACGATGCCATAACTTGGTTGTAATCAATATTCTGTGGTTTTTCTTTGTCACCCTCCATGTCCGGCATGCCGAGGGTCTGCGTGCACAGCTGTCCTCTGTTCTCTCACAACAAATGGACACTTCAGGTGCTCCTGACCCCTTTCTGCTCTCAGGCTGCAGAGAAGCTGAGCTGGGGCCCTGCCTGCTCTTGGCTGAGGGAAGACGGAGATTCTTCTAACCCTCAGCCCTTTTCCAGCCCACCATGGGTGCTGAGTTCCCAAGGGAAAAGCCATTGAGCCCCTGCAGGCACCTGAGGTACCTCCACTTTCTGGCACCTTCCACTGCACCCAGGTGCCTGCCCAGGGCCAGGAGCCAATGGAAACCCCACTTTCACCTGAGGGCTGGCTGCCAGGAGGCACTGTGGGCTGAGACGGGCTGCCCTTGGGCTGGGCAGCAGTGGCCTGGGCAGGGCTGGTGGTTCATTACAGTGACCCTGGTGTGGACACTCTGTTAGTCCATCCAGCAGGGTGGCTGTGACCTGCTCAGTCTGATTGATTTGGGTGATTAATCAGTCAGAGCAGCCCTGGGTGGGGTGTCCATGGCTGGTGTGAAGTCTGGCAGGGTGGCTGTGACCAGCTCAGTTCGATAGTTAACCCTGGTTTTGACGACTCATCAGTGAGGATGGCACTGGGTAGGGTGGCCATGGCTTGTCTGGTGTCTGTCCGGACACATGTGACCTGTCTCAGTTGGATAGACATCTCTGGTTTGGGTGATCGATCTTTCATGACAGCCCTGGGTAGGGTGCCCATGGTTGGTTTGGGGTCTGGCAGGGTGGCTGTGACCCGCTCAGTTCAATAGTCAACCCTGGTTTGGGTGACCAATCAGTCAGGGTGACCATGTTTGAGGTGCCATGAGGCATCAGAGCAGCCTTGCAGTCAGTTCACGTGGAGCGGTGTGATCCAGCGATCAGGACAGCAAGATGCAGCATGGTGTTACTCCAGCAGCCTGCAAGGACCCAGCAACCTGCTACAGTCTCAGCAAGGTCAGAGCCCTTCTTGCAACCCATGCTGATGTTGCCCTCTGCCTCCAGGCAGCGCTCCCTGAGGTGCTGGAGTTGTGCTGCTGTGTTGGTTTAGCCCTTTCTGGGCTCTTCTTCGCTTCCTGTGCTGACTTATCCGTACAGCCCCGGGAGCGACCACAGCCAAATGCCTGTGCTGTGTAATAAAAGCAGCACACAGTCAATGCTGCATTGGGTTCAACCTCTGCTTCTCTCCCCAAAACACATCACAAGGACTGGGCTTGGTTTTTAATAGTCTCCAAGGGCATTCCTCACTGAGTTCCAGAATTCATGTGCTCTTCCAGTACCTGAAGGGGGCTGCGAGAAAGCTGGGAAGGGACTTTTTCCAAGGGCCTGGAGTGACAGAATGAGGGGGAACGGCTTTAAACTGAAAGGGGGAAGATTTAGATCACGCATTAAGAAGAAATTCTTCACGCTGAGGGTGTGGAGGCCCTGGCCCAGGGTGCCCAGAGCAGTGGTGGCTGCCCCATCCCTGGAGGTGTTCCAGGCCAGGTTGGATGGGGCTTGGAGCCCCCTGATGCAGTGGAAGGTGTCACTGCCCATGGCAGGGGGTGGCACTGGATGGGCTTTGAGGTCCCTTCCGACCCAAACCATTCTGTGATTCTATAAACCTATCCCTCTTCTCCATCACTTTTACTTTCCCATTGCAGTGGTGGAGCACAGGGCATTGGCTGTGATGGTTTCCAGCCCCAGCGTTTGGGTATTGCTCCACTCCTGCCTGTCCTCGCAGGCTCTCTTGTCCAGGAAAAACAACCACCACACGAGTTGGCTTCTGGTCCCATCTGAAGATTTGGCAGGTGTACAACAAACTTACACGACTCTTATTAGCAGCAGATCCATAGGGAGGGAGGGGCTGGGGAGAGTCTCTCCAACAAAAATAAAAGAGTAAGATCAGCTGAGTTGTTGTTGGGTTTGTTTCAGAGGAAGCTGAAGGGTTAGGGGAAAAACCTCCTTTCCTTCTTAGCGAGCTCTGTAAGTTCATTATCTCTGGCTTCGGGAAAGGAGAGAGCATTGATGGGCAGAAGGGGCCATCGGAGGCACATTTCACCCAGTGAAGTGCCTGCCCACCACAAGTGTTCATCCAGATGGACAAGTGGATCGATGTCACTGAACTTCTAGTCACCATGCAGACAATCCACACCATTTATTTATCTCACGACAGCTCTGCTGGCCCATGGCGACAGATGATCTCATCCCCAAGGACTTCCAGATTTCTTTTTTTCTCTTTTTTTTCCCCTCCTCCTGTTTTATTTCGAGGTACCGGCGTATTAATGAAAGCACACTTCTTGTCTTCAGTCATTCCCACTTTCTCTCTTCTCCATCTATCGACAGTTTTTAGGTTAAGAAGCAAACTCACCCATCCTTTGTCCACCCACCACGCACGTAGTCCCGTGTATCTCTTCCTAAAGGCATTCACTGCACACCTGAGAAGCGACAGCTACCTGGGAGCAGGGCTTTCCAACTCCTAACGCCACAACACTTATTAGACTAAATCCCACACCTCTGTTAGAAGGCATCGGCACGGAGCCCGCTCGCTCAACACTACAGAGGGACACAAGATGAGGGCTATAAATGCCTCTGTCGATGGCACTTAGAAGGCACAAAGAACCTCAGTCACAATTGCACTCATACCTTTAATTTATATTTATCCTTTTGTTACTTATCCCAGTCCTGTTCCGGTTCTTTCTGTCTGTCCAGACCTTTAGGTATCGTGCACCGAATATGTAAGCATATAAGAAGCTCCGCGCGCTGTTGGGATATAGTTTATCAGCCTTAACCGTGCTTCTCATCAGCTTTGTTTAGGTCTGTACCCTTGCTAATAAGTCATATGTGTTGCCCTGTTTACATTTACCTGCCTGTTTGGACACAGTAAGCATCAGATGAAAGCACTGGAGCGTAATTTCCGTCTCAAATTAAAGCTTGTGGAGCAGGGCTTCGAAAATGCTAAGAGACCAGAGCTCTTGAAACACCAGGCGTTAAAACAATTAAGCGAGCACCTCTGCATAGTGAGCTGAGGAGGGATGAAGATCGGCGAGGGGACTCAGGCCTCGTCTCATGAATATAAAAGCTTTTCTAATGAAGAATAATTATTCATGCCCTTATTTAGATAAAGTCTGAGAGGAGTTAGAGGCTGAGTTTTCATGGCAGAATTTTTCTAGCGGGTAATGAAGTGTTTGTGGTTTTCTCCTCGTCTTTATTTGTGTAAACGTCTGTCAAATGTTCATTTCTCCACCGTCCTTGACTTCTTCCAGTCCACGTTTTCAGGCTCAAGCTCATCCAGCCAGCAGCTAAACTTTTGGGCACTGCCCCAGTTTGATCTTATGTAACAAATCACTATTTTTAAAGAAAAAAAGCAATCCGGGTCCTTTCACAAGTCAGCCGTGAATTAATCGGCATGGGAAGATCACCTTTCACTCAACAGAAGGAATGGTGCAGGAGATAATTACAGGGTAGCTTGTGTCTCTGTTGGGAAGTATCCAGCATTGGGAGCTGTCAGGGGCAGGATACGGGATTAAATTGATCATTTATCTCTTTTGTTATAAAAACTTCTATTTGAATGCGTCAGCAGAGGGTGACATTGTGCAG
Organism: Neomorphus geoffroyi; assembly: GCA_033558235.1. Lineage (NCBI taxonomy): Eukaryota > Metazoa > Chordata > Aves > Cuculiformes > Neomorphidae > Neomorphus > Neomorphus geoffroyi. The sequence continues at coordinate 1,469,049 of JAUMJM010000075.1, read as the reverse complement.
GTTTGGGAAATATCTTGAGTGCCATCAACAAAAACTTTGAAGTCCAAGTGTTCAGAGTAGTAAAAAAAGTAAGTTACGTTATGTGAAAATTCATAACAAATCATAAGGAATTATTTTAATGTAGCATCGCTATGGGCTAAGAAAGTATTTAAATCTAAACATCATTATTTCTCTGCTTAAAAATTCTTATTTTTATAAATAATGCTGATTTTTAAAATAAAAAGTACACGCCTCTGAGTTTGAACACATTTTTGAAGGAAACTTCAGTTTTGGGAAGAGAAACTCTTCTTTCTTCTGGGAATGAAATGGATCCAAGTGAAATCCTGCAAGAATATAAAATAATACAAATGTTAGATTGTGTTTCTAGTAAAGAAAACCTCACGCCATTCCTAGGGGTTTTCTATGCTTGGTTATGGATGGTTGTTAGGAACTTAACTCAAACTGAGTGTGAATGTTTCTGATCCAGCTATTAAAACATATATAAACTGGATTTTGATGTTATTTGCTTATGGATCAGGTACCTCGTGCTTTTAGGGCTCTGTATGGCACCTACTGGGACAAAGCTCCCACGGAGTTAGCAGCTCGAGGCAAAGTCTTTCACAATCAAAGCGAGGGGAAGATTGTTGGTAGGTACAAAGGGAGCACTCGGTCTCCGCTGGTCTGAGATGGGCACCTCCACCCAACGCTAAGGAGGTGCAGGGCATGCGCCTCCCTTTAAATGCTTTTCCCAGAAATATCAGCATCTCGTGCAGATCGCAGAGACACAGTGTGCAAAGCGCGCCTTCAAAAGACCCAGTCGTGGCCCGAGCGACGAGGTTCAAGGCTTGCTGGAACTTCTTGAGTTGTGTCTGTGTGTGTGTCAGCTGTCCCCGAGCCCAATACCAAACTGGGGACAATACAGACAGATAAGATAATGGATGAGAAGGGAGTGGAAAATCTATCCTGTATTCTGGTGGCATTTCTAATAGTGATAGCGCTGGCAGCATTGGACCAAAAAGCGTATCCATCACAAAAGGCTGGTAAGTCCTCTCCAGCTCCCACTGTGACGCTAAAGCCGGTTGCAAATATCCAGCGCTGGGGCCCCTCGCAGTGGGGAGTGGAACGGTGGCTACGTGACCCGGGGCAGCCCTGCCATTCCCAGAATGCTGCTGCCAATTGGAGCCCAGTGCTTGAATATCCCGGTGGGGTTTCTCCCCGAAACCACAGTGCATTGGAGGTTAAAATTAATATCCAGGGAGCACAGTCCAGCTCTTCGGCTTCTGTTTTGCAGAGACTTCGCGTCTAAGTTTGTTGCTTGCTCTTCCGACTGTCTTCCTGCGTACTTAATTTTGCATTGTGGTGAAAGTTGTTCAGGTATTGACTTGTCTGTTTAGAAAACATCCATTAAAACCAATAAACATTCTGGTTTTCAAAGGGCACCTCTGCTGACCTCCTGGATTTTCTAGTTGGCCTTTGAAGGCTCTGCTTGCTGGTTAGTAGCAGGTCTGCCTTGTTCCTGCTGCTGCCCAGCATCCTCAGCCAACCCAACAGCTTGTTCTCCCTGGGATATTTGAAGCATGAAATGGGAATCTTTAGGCATGGAGGAAAGTGTTGAAGTAAGAAGGGCAAGCTAATCAATTACTGGAATAATGTGTTAGAGCTGCAGGTGATATTCAGCAGAGTGATGTCTTGCAAAAAGGTGTTTTTTTCACCTAACCAGGAGTTGGGGACTTGATAGAGGAGTTACGCAGCACATCTGGCAAGGTGCAAGGAATCTGACCGAGCCATGAATTTTTTTTGGCATTATGATCTGAAAAGGACCGACCAGTGGACCCAGCAGCCACCTGGGAATCAGGACATCCCAATTTTACTTCCAGCACTGACTCAGACCTGTAAAAATGGATTTCCACCTAGTGGCTTCATCTTGTCCTGCTGCCATCGTTTGTCCGTGTTTGCCTTGGTACAGTGCAAGCCCCTGGTCTAACCCTAGTCGGGGGCTGTAGGAACCACAGAAATAGAAATAAGAGTTAATACTGTTTCACACTATGAAACACAGAATCTGGACAATTCAGACAACTGCATTTTTGAAGTGTTTCAAATTTCAGGGGGAGGTAATTTCTTAATTTAGCTAAGCCAACTTACCCTGTCCCAAGAGGAAAATCTCCGTGCTTGCACCCTGAATGTCCTCAGCGTGCAGAATGAAATTATTTACCAGCTGAAGAAGTATGAATATCAAAAGGTTCATTAAACATTCCAGCTAATTTTCTCTGGTCTGTAAAATTTGGTTGGGAAGAAGGGGTGGATGAAAGGGGTTAGGCTTTTGCATGGTCAGTGCTCAGCTTTCAAAACCCTACATGGCGTGGAACTAACTTCCACATTACCAGACCCCTTGAAGGGTGAGGATTTCTCGGGTGGGCTCATCTGTAACTGGAAAAATATTTTTCCTGTGACACTTTGTGCACTTGCTCTGTCTGTTCAAGCTGAGGGTGAGAATTTCCTTCTGATAACACTTCACTTCTTGGTTTTCAAGTAGGTTTCTTTGGGTTTCCAATGTTGGCTTTTTTGGGTAAGAATTGTTAATACCTATTTTATTTGCTGGGTTTGCTCACAATCGGGCTTTGGTAACTGCTGTTAATGCAGCTCGTGAAATTTTTCGCATGCCCATCACCTTGCTGGCCTGACTGCCAGAAATCAGCTCGTGCCCCAAAAGACTTTGATGTCCCAGAGAGCCAGGCATGCACATCCTCTACCTTCTGCACTGCAGTTGACACAGGGGAACTAACGGTTTGATGTTAGAGACATCATTTCTCTAAACAACGCAGTACTGACTCCTGGCTCTCTTGGTTTCTGTGCCTGTCAAAGGGCACATGGTCAAAGCTGAATTAAACCAAGACCAGAGGCCTCTGCAAAGATCCAGGAGCACTGGCCACATGTGGGAAAGGAATAAAAAAAACCACTTTTCAATGTCTTCTTAAACCCCAGCTTCATCTGGAAATGAAGCCATTTCTTAATGGAAAAAAATCTAATCAAAGAATTGAAAGCAAAGCAAGATTTTTCATTTCAGGTCAGCCAAAATTTTTCTACTACCTTAGATGAAAGTCTTTTGATTCTTTAGTTAAAAGAACTCGAACAGCCCAGTCCAACAGAAAATATTTAAGGCTCTCCAGAAGCACTTTCACCTCCCTGCATTTGGGGGATTTGGTTGTCAAACTGGAAAACTCAAGATCTGCACAGTTGCCTCCAAAACAGTTCTAGTGGCAGAAATACCAGTTCCCATCTGTGACTGACAGGCTAACAGGTTACTCTGCACATGTTCAGTCTCTCCATCCAGTAAGAGCAGAGCTTGGTCACACACATCCTTCTGGTTTTGCGATGGTGGGAAAGGTTTTTAACTTTGCTCCTCATCTTGAATTCCTAAGTGAGAAGAAGTTGTGAGATGTTTCGGCTTATGCTGTCCATCAGGGCACAGTTGCCTCATAGGATCATAATCCAAGAGGGACAGAGATCATCACGAGCTCCTGAAAGATCCCCTGTTACATTTTGAAATACCTAAAGAATGAGGTCATGTATCTTGAGAACTACTTGGCAGATAAAACTCACAAAATCTGATGCATAAATAGTTCTCTCCCTCCTGAAAAAAACTCTGTAGGGCTGGAGACTTGGAAACCTCTGTCTTGATTCCGGCCTCATGTGACAATTGTGCTCTACCTTCATCAGGGCTAAGGACGTGCTCAACGCAGGTCTGCTCTGGGGGAGGGATTGGCCTCCCCCCATCCCTTTAGAGGAACTGGATCTGAGACTCCAAGCTTTTCATCTGGGCAAAATATGTTCTAACCTTTATGGCAAAAATGACACTTCAGAGCCGCGATCGAAGTGAAAACGGAGGCTGTGGACATCACGTAGTCTTCAGAGAGCCCGACTTGGCTCTGAGCTTAACACATTTAAGTTCTCATGGGGTGAGAACATGCAATGAGAATTCTTTTATTTCCATCTAGTGATGGAAAGTGTCAGAGCAAAGGAGAACATTTTGAAGCCAGAGCTAACAGGCATGGAAGAGCACCGGTACTTATGTTTTGATGCTGTGCCTATTCTTCTGGGTTAACTCATCTTATTATAGTGTTAGAAGTGTCAAAACCCATTACTACTGAGCTTCGGTGTCCCATCAGGAAAACAGACACTTTCTGTGGCCTGGCTTGTCACTCCAAGCTGGAAGTTTTGCTAGCAGCACAGTCAAGGCTTGGTCACCAATAGATGCCTTTGAGCACCAGGATATAATAAAGAGCAGGGTGGGAAAAGGTGGTGTTTGGGACATGGTTTAGTAGGCACGATGGTGTTGGGCTGATGGTTGGACTGGATAATCTTAAAGGTCTTTTCCAACCTTAATGGTTCTGTGATTCTATACACTCCACCTACCCTGAGAAAATGCCCACCAAGCAGGAGGTAGGAGGGGATATCAAGCAGGAGAGCACAGGCTCTGCTTTGGCTGTTGGGCTCCTGTCCAGTTTGGTTCTCAAGGAGAACCGCCGTCCCAGAACCTGCAGTGCAAGCTGTCACACAAGCCTGCACGCCTCTCGTCCTCGAGGGTGGTCAAGAATAAAAGCCCAACGACACCGACCAGTTCCTGAGACAGCAGGTAGCGGATCTGTAACGGTGTCTGCTGGCTGCCTTGCCCCTCGCTTGCGCTAGCGCAGCCCCCCTTGCTTGTCGACCTCGTCTTGCTCCGAGCCACCTCCTCCCCCCTCTTCACCCCAAGCTTCTTTCCCGGCCGCTGGAGGTTTTAATATTCAAGCCGTACCTTCCACATGAGCTGTGCTGAAGAGTTGACGTGTCGGAGTTTATTGATATCACATCGGGCTGCGCAGGGCTGTCAGCTGCACATTCAGCCGTTAGCGACCCCCTAAGGTGCGGGCTCTGGCAGCTCTAAAGGAATCCGCACAAAAACGCCTTTTTGTTTTGTCCAAGGTGAGACAATGCGAACAGGGCCCTGCACCAGATGACAGGGCTGATAAAGGACCAAGCGGCGCAGGGATATCTTTCTTTCTTTTCACTCCTTCATTCAATCCTTCTTTCTGTCACTTGCATTCTCTCCTCCCTATACTTTCCTTTTTTCTCTTTCTTCTCCCGGCTCGACGAGCAGAGAGCAGCAGAGACAAGCCGAGGGGTTCAATTGCAGGCGAATGTCACAGTCCAGCTTCTCAACACATTTTCAGCAGCAGCCAGAGTTGCTGTTGGCCGACTTGACAAGGGACACACTCTGCTTCTGGGTCCCTTTCACCCAGAGCTCTTTACAGTCACGTACTTCAGTGTTTTCTCCGCTGGCTGAAATTAATGTAAAGCTGAGCGTGTTTGTGTGCATCGGGAGAAAAGCAGGCAGGGGAGGGGCGTAAATACAGAGAGAAAGACTGAGAAGCTGGCAAGAGTGCAGTAGAGAGAGCAGAAAAGCAAGCGGAAGCAGCGGTGAAGCAAGAGAGGATGTGTGTACATAGATGTTTTTATTGCGTCTGTATGTATGTAAATAAAAAAGCATAAGGACGCAGGAAAGGGAAGGGAGGGGAAAGACTCAGGCGTTCTCCAAGGACAACTGCCTTAAAAACTTTGGCTGCATCCCTCTGTTTTCACAGACGCATCAGAGGACAAAGTGAAGGAAGCAAAGTGGTTGCTCGTGCCCACTCTCGCACACCTCTTGGCTTCAGGCGGTCGGGCTGACATTCAGATAAATGAAGCAGGGCTTGCAAACAGCAGGAGGAATGTGTTTCTCATGTGTGGTTAAGTGGTCTCTGGTGCCTCATTCTCATGGGCTGGTTTTTCAGGATTGGGAAAGGTTTATGAGGTTAAATTTGTTTATCTTTCCTGAAAGAGTCTTATATTGAAAGGTCTTTAACTTGATATATCCAGCCAGGGAGGCCCAGGGCTGGAACAGCAGAGGAACTACAGGACGAGATTAAGGGCCGTTGGCAGAGCTGTGGAAGGGTTTAGGATGAAAATAAAAGAGGGTGTTGCAAATTGGGGTGGAGGAGCAATGATAGAGCTGTGCAGGGACCGCGGGGTAAGAATAGCGGGGCAGCTATCGGCCAAGATTGAGATGTGCTGGCAGAGAGCGTGGGGCCCAGCACTGGAACAGAAGGGGTGGCAGAACTTCAAGTACATGAGCAGAGCCCGTGCTGGGACAAAGCCAGGGGAGCAGAGGTTGTCACAGATGAGAAACTGTGAAACCTGGGTCTGTGCGCCTCGCTGGGATGCTACACAGCTGAGATGGCACGGCTGGGCATACAGGACGTGCTGATGGGCATGTGGCACCGGGTGGAATCCAGCCCAGATCTGGAGAAAGGTGACCTTTCTTTAGGTACCACCAACATTTGCTAGATAGCTGCGGCACTTCTGCTCAGTCAGCTCTGGGAAAATTGCTAAATAATAAGTCCTGGAATAGATTAAGGATGGGAGATTTGGTCTGGGATAGAAACTCCCATGTTGTTTAAGAGGAGAAGGAAGGTACAAGGCAAAGCCACCCAGAGATACCTGTCCTTCTGGGGTCAGTTCCGAGTCTGTCCTGCAGATCTGACGGTTATTTTCACAAAGATGTTTGAATAGTTCAGTGTCTTTTCTATTATGGAATTTCTACCTCCAGGCACCCTCGGAGGGTGGTCATAACGCACGCGGGAAGCAGTTAGACATTGTGTTGTGCTCAGAATGAGGAGGCAAACTGGTGCAACGGGCTCCTGGGGGGGCACCCCTTCACTCTCGTGGCTGTGATGTTGTGTACGCTTGCTGCTGAGGGAAAACAGCCACGGCTGGAGGACAAAAGGTGGGATTACGGCAAGCTGGGCATCACTAGGGTTTCCTTGCATCTCCTTGGCCCCCAGATGGAGCTTCAACCTGTTCAAAGCATGGCATGAACTTGGTGGGTGGGAGTCAGGGACCCAAGCTGAGCACCAGGGAGAGACAGCGTGTGCTGACCTGGGGCCATGTCGTATTGCTGCTCAGGCGAGAGCTAATTGCCTCTCCAGTAACAGTGCTGGGACAGAACAGAGCACCAAGCTAAACAAGCCCATTGAATTTTCCCCTTTGGTCAGTCACTGACATTTTTCAATGCCAGGTATCATAAATGCTCCGGTCCTTGTGGCCTGGATAGAGAGCCTGGCTTTGTACAGTGCAGGACAGGTAAGCTGTCTTGGGTTTGCCTGCTTCCTTGACTTATAAGTCAAGGTGGTTGTCAGAAGATCAAATCTCCCATCCCTGGTGCTACCAGGCTTCCAGCACGCTGGGTACCTGTGTCCAGTTCTCCTGCGCAGCTCAGATCCCTGAGCTGGGACGTGTTTGCGCTGCTCTATCAACTTCCCTATGACTACAAGAAATTCTTTTAAGAGAACCGGAAAGATGAAGTGACACTGGGACAGGTTGCTCAGGGAAATTGTGGCTGCCCCATCCCTGGAGGTGTTCCAGGCCAGTCTGGATGGGGCTTGGAGCCCCCTGATGCAGTGGGAGGTGTCCTTGCCCATGGCAGGGGGGTTGAAACCAGATGATGTGTAAGGTCTTTTCCAACCCAAACCATTCTATAATTTTACGATTCTAAGCTGAAAAGGAAAGAAAGCAAAAGAGGCAAAACTTGAGAGGAAGTGAGCAGACCTTTTCTTCTCCCCACCTCTTTATTCCCCCCGTACCCCAGATGGTCTTCCTTTGCTTTCCAATTTTGGGAGCACTGTTGGTGCCTCTCTAACAACATCGTTTCAATTCAAAGAGAGGAGGCAGCAAGCAACTGAGGTCCCTCTTGGACAGCCCTCCGCTGGATCCTGCGCCTGCCACAAGCACGCGGCTATGAATATTGAAGTGAAAAAGAGGCCTTTTATGGACTTCACAGATGTGCTGGGGAGTCGGGGCAGGCCTCATTACCTCGGGGTTCTTTAAAAGGCCAAACAAAAGCCAGAAGAAAGAGTGTTAGGGGTGGAGGGGGCAGGGAGGCGAGAAATAGAAAAAAGTTGAAAGAAAAGAAAAGACGACTGGAGTTGATGGATATTCCATCTGTTTATGTTCAGGCCAGCGCTGGGAATTAACAAAGGCTGTTGGAGACGTAGGCTGTCTTTCACCCTCCCTCCCTCCCTATCTTCCTCCAAATGTTCTGGATGATTTGGTTTTGTTCGCTACTCGCAAGGAACAGAATATGTTGTGGGTTTTGTGACCATGTGGCTTTGCATGGGGGCACTGCAGCTGGTACCTACGCTGCCAGACCCTGATTTGCGGTAGGATTTGCTGAGGGCCTGATGTCTCTTACTACTTTCACATGCAGAGGAGATGGAGCCTCCGGGGCCAGATCCCTCCTCTGAGATAAATGGGTTACAGGTTCTTGGCTTCCACCAGAACTGCATGAGTGTACGTCAGCAAAGGCGTTTGCTTGGTCTATACACGTGGCCTGGATTACGAAAGAGCATCCAGTCAGGGATGCAGTTCTTTCTCATTTGTGGGCTTGGAAAAGTCCTCATCTAGTTTGTAGAGGTGCATTTCCCAACCTGAACGGAGTTACCTGGAGCGGTTGCAATCCATACAGAGAGGAATGCAGAGAAATGCCAGCTGTCTTCACTCAGTGCAAGTCCTCATATTGGCAAGAGGCTTTTGGTGGTGGATGACTGTTCCAAGGAAAACAGGGTCTCTCTGCTCTTTTCTTTCCAAAATCTTGTTGTCCTCCACTTGTAGCTGTGACTGAACCCAGCGAGAGCCGAGTCAAGAAGGTGAGGGTACTCTTTCAAGGAGACAAAGGCATTTTCTAGTGGCAGACAGAGATGATTTTTGTCCTCTGTGCATCCCAAACCAAAGAGAAACCTATATTCTTTATTTCTGAGGCATATATGTATGTGTCACCAGTGCCTGGTGAGATACTTCCGTATCTTAAAATCCCCAAACCACTCCATGAGTGAGAAGGCAAATTGTGGCGGAGTTTACAAGCAAGTAAGGTTGGGGTGCGTGCTCCGGGCAGCAGAACAGACAGAACCAGCTAAAACGTAACACACTGCACCACTTTCAAGCCTTCAAGCCTGGCATGGGAATGTGGGGCTCCTCTCAGGTGCATCTTCAGGGTTCAGACATGGAGGAATCGTTGGGCACCACCTTCCAAGCCAGAATAGGTTGCGCGGTTCTCACCATGGTGATACGGATGGCCAGGTCCCGTCACCCACACGTGGGGAGGTGTGCACACTTGGACAATTTTTGCATATGCTCTCTTTTCACCTATTAAACCTCCAGCTTTCCTTTCTTCCTCCTTTGTACAGCTCCTCCTTCCACGTATGATCTTGCTCATTCACTAAAGATCTTGACACGAGAAGGGAATTGTCCAGCTGTGAAACACCTCTTTCCTCAACCCCCCCCCTCTATATCCCTCCCTCCCAGACAGACAGACACGCACTATCTGTGCCTCTCTGTTCAAGAGCATCATCTCCACTGTGAGTATTATTTCCAGGTTGTAAAGCCCATAACGGACATTACCTCAGCCTGTGGTTTGGTTACAGCTGGCCAGTTCAATACCTGAATCAAACAAAAAAGAAACATACCCAACCCTTTATCTCCTCAGGCCCCCGCACCAACGCTTTGTTGAACACTGCAGTCCCCAGCTGAGCTGTAAATGACTTTTTCATTTTCCTAGGCCTGCTACCCAGTCTGTTTGGTATTCAAGGGCACCCCACCAACAGGCGCTATCATTCTGCTTGGGCCGAATTACTTGATTAAAACGCATATCAACTATTATGGGATTCGTTTTCTGCCGCTGCTCCACACCACAGCCCTCTAAACTATGTTAAACTGTAATACAGCCGCGCAGGCACGAGCGAATGCTGGAGAATGGGGACTTCACAGGTTGGAAAGGGGAGGGAGAACGAAATCCAAGCTTTATTGTATGTGCTGGGTCGATTATTGGGTTTTGTGTCAGGGAATGTGCTTGGAGAGGGGAAGAGGGTAGAGAGATGAATTTGAAACACCTCAGTCCCCTTTGCAGCCCACCTGCTGTTGAATCGGTTTGGAGGTGAGCAGGGGTTATTCCTCACACACATACAAGCCTCTCTCTGCTTGTGAACTCAAGACTCCTTAATTCTCCATTAAGAGAGAGAAAAGAGTTTTCTAGTTTTCGCACTGGAAAGAATAATCAAGGCAATACAATTCCATTCTTGCACTGCTGCCGTTGTGTTGCCCTTCTCTCTGGCTTTTCATGATCTTGTTTGCATTTTGATGGGTTTTTTTTTTTTGCTTTCTGCCAGAGGGAAAGGCAGATGCTAAGAAGTCAGGGAGAGTTTCATCTCTTGCTTCTGAAGCTGTTGACTGAAGTGTCCAGCACAGGGGACATGGTCTGTTAGTAAACAGTTGCGGCTTGGTGGTCCTTGTTGTCCCACTTCCTTTTGGGGGGGTAGAAAGCATGAGGTGCGCAGTCTCATCCTTCCTGCTCCACAGATGGGTCACATCAAGCATCTCGGCTGTCATATGTGCTATTACTTCAGAGCCTTGTGACAAGGTACCCACTACTGGGACATATTTCCACCTGTGAGATGGGTGCCTCCTCACTGTTCCGTGGCAACATTTATTAAGGCAATGTCAGGCAGCAACAGCATCCCAAGGCAGGTGAAGCTTGTCAAGGTCATTGAGAGAGTTTTTAATTGTCCTCCCACAAAATACCCTGAAGTTCAGGTATACACTGGACTGGGAAAATGTGCATGCACACATTTATGCAGGGGTAGCCTGTGGCCACCAAGCATGACAGCTTTGGTGGATGGAGAGCGTTGTGAAGAAGGAGGACTTGGTGTGGGGTTGTAATGTGAGTGATCTTGCTGGTACTTCCAAAGTAAGATTGTTCTTAATTCTCCATGCCATTAAATCCAAGTTTCCCTATGGCGGTGTTACCTTCCCAGCCAGTCACCTCCAAACCTGGTTTCGTGGAGCGCCTTCATCGCTCCAGCAGCGCCTGGGTGAGTTTGCTAAAGTCAGTTGCAGCACAAAAGGTGCAGTTATAGCAAAGCCATTTACAGAACCATTCCCTTCCCCCTCTTCGTCCCTCCCCTCCAACATACATTTAATTTTTAGGATGGTGCAGCTGGAAGCGAGAGAGAAAGAGAGAGAGGAAATGAGATGAGAAATACTGAAGAGAATGTGCAACTCCCCTTTACCCTCTAACAAAATCCGATCCCCACTTTAATGAATGCGTTTTCATGTCTGGTCCTGTCTGCCAATCCTTCCAGACGGCACCAAGGTGCTTCAAGACAAGGCAGCAGGTCCTTGTAGAGCATCAAGGGCTCAGTCTGAGCCTGGAGGGTCTTGTTGTGGCCGATTCCACCTAATCCTGTTGATTAATTTAACTCCAGGGCTAAGAGGTGCCCAGAAGCAGTGAATGGAGGTGGAGAGGAGAAAGGCAGATAGGGAGGAAGGGAAATAGAGGAGTGAAGGGAATGGGGAGAGGGAGGACACATCCAGTTCATAATTACAGAGGGTTTTTCTTCCTTTCCTCCAGCACCAGTCCACTTCTGTTCCTTTCAAACCTCTCTAAAGAGCTCTGCCCAGCTCTTGCTAATTGTACCCCAACCTGAATCTGCAGCATTATTCAGGAATGCGGGTCCGTGGGCCGTAATTTACTCATTTCCTCATGCTAGAATGGTTCCCAGCACAAGCCTGGGCTTGTATTTGTCACCTTTGCTGTGCCATCCTGTGCACACACCTGCACATGTGCTCTGGTTACACCCATTTCCACAGGGAGAAAGAACCACTTTGGTTTATTCAGTTTTCCCCAGCTCATCTTCCCTGAAGATACAGGACTTGATGTTGGTTCGCATCATCTGTCCCCCCTCGCACGAGCTGTGTTGTATCTCTGCCCCCAGAAGGTGCCTGTTCGTTTGAACATCCCCTTTAAGCAGAGGAAGGAGCTTTTGGACTTTCACACCAGCAAACTTGCTTTCATTCCCGCAATGAATGCCTAATTCCCATCCTCTCTGTTTCTAAGAGCACTGAGATTTTAGCAGTTTGGATTATTTCTTTCTGAGCTACAGAGCAGTTAAGCTAAATAATAAAGATGGAATCCTTCTTAAAAAATAAAATACAATGGGAACAGTGTGTGTGTGTCCTGTAATACACACACTTTTCTCTCAGTTTTGCCTTTTCTCTGACTCGTCCTCCCGTGAGATTTTTTCCCCCCCCGTTCACCTCTCCTTTCAGTTCTTTTCTGTCAGTCTTTAGCCAGTAGGAAATCCCAGGGGTGCTGCGTATCGGACAGCTAGCTGTTTCCCATCCTTCATCACAACTAGTGACTGGTAAACCACACAAGAAGCCGCTGCTGCACATTTCTCCACCTTCATAGTCACAGGGTGTTCGTTGCTGCCCATGCTGAGTAAGTGTAAAATGCTACCAGCACACGCTAAAGACTATTCCTACAGCAACAGCCCCATTGTGCTGGAGGCAGCACACTGGAATTCTCCCCTTGCTCACGTTGCTGGCAATGCTCCACATCCATTTTTCACACAGGGATGTGGGGTGTTCATTTTGGATGAATCCCCTTGGTGTCTCCTTGAGTTACTTCTGCAGCTTTGTGAAACTTCTCACCTTGCAAAGGTGATGGCAGTGTTTGTTCCAGCAGGCTTCGGCTCTTTAGGAGTGGAAAAGTCCTGTTAGATCCTTGAGCTGCATCTTGGGCAGGTGAGGGAGCCTGGTCCCTGATAACAGGGGCTGCAGGAGATAACAGGCTGGTGCTGCAGTCTTGTCTCAGCTGAAAGACTTACCGCATTATTTAGGAGATCTGTGTCTGACAGCAGCAGCTGCACCCTACAAAAACCAGCTGGTTCCAGACAGCCCTGGGATTTTTCTTGCTCTCTTGGTTTCATCTTTGTAGTTGCGTTGTTGGAGCCTTGGACTTGGCACGAGGAGCTGTGGCTTCTTTTCCCAGCTTTGCTCCTGACTCACAGGGTGACCGTAGGTGGGTGACTTCCGCCGCCCCTGCTGCGGCTGTGAAACCCAGATAATGCCACTTGGGAGCTGGTTGGAGACCTGCGGGCAGAAAGGGTTACGTCACTTCATGTGGTGAGGGTTGGCGCTTCACCTTTTTGACCCTGTGGCCAGCGTGATGGCCAGCACAGTGGCCAGTGCTGCTGTGACCAGGACAGATGTAAATCATCACAATCAGTTGCCCTCTTCAAGAACTTCGTGGCCAAATCAGGGATCCTTAATGAGAAGCATAAATCTATTGAAGAAAGTCTGGCTGGTTTCTCTTCCAGACTTTTGCAGCAATAAAAGTGAGTAAAGCCAAGTGTGGGAGATGAAACATTACAGAGCCTTTTCTAGATTTTCCTTCCTCACCTGGGGAGATCCTGGATCCCAGGTTTGTTGTGAGCAGTTGGTCCATTCCTGTGGATGAGCTGTGAGGCAGGTGTTACAGCATTATTATCAAGCGGCCAACGGTAGAGTTAGATCTTTAAAGAGTCATTTTGATGTTGCTGTCACCAGGCTGGGGCTTTGTTGTACCAGGTGTGGAACACACCACAAACGACAATTGCTGTGCTGAAGAGCTCACAGACCGGGAGCTGCTGCTCAGCATCCATACTGACAGTATGGAAATGTGCGTTATCCATAAAGAAATACGCTCAGCTGCAGAGCAAAGTGATGTTTAACTTTGTGTGTTTTCCTTCCCGTTCCTCTCACTGACCCTCTCACAGCCTTCACCAAACACACCACAGCCTTACTTTGTTTCCTACAAAGTATTTCCAGAAAACATACTAAATCTAATCGATAATAGTCAGTGACTGACGTTATTACCTTATAGACATTGACTGCATGCTATAGGTTTCCAGATGTACTTTTGCACAGCGTGATACTCCAAAGTCCAGATGTGCTTCTACCTGCCCCGAATCATCTGCGACCCAGATGTGGAGGGCTGTTCTTTTCAAGTACAGATGTTCCTTTCACACCACTGGAGACTCTGCACCTTCCCTGAGAATGGACACAACTAAAAAAGCTGGTTTAATACATGTACATTAAAACTTTTTAAAATGTGGGAGAGATGCTGCTCCTCTGAAGTCACCGATGAATTTCTCCCAGACTTCACTGAGAAATAAAATGTTCTTGAGCTAAAAAGACGGGTGTGTAAAGACCCTGTGTGTTGCTAAGCCAGAACTAGAAGAAGGGAAAGGCTGTTAAGGTGATGTGTTTGTCCCTAGACCAAGGAATCCATTCCTGTTGTTCCCTGAGTTCCGACACCACATCCTCCCAAGACATAAAAGCATTTTTGTGTTGCAGCAAGCTGGATGCGATGGCGTTTTGTGGGGATCTCAGTCTAAACAAGTGAGCTCCGATGGGATATTTGCCTCCTACCCCTCAAACTGCAGCCACTCTCGAGCAGCTGTTGGGAAGGCGCAGCTGCCGATCCCAGTTCGGAAAAGAAAGAGGCGGATTTTTGGATGATGATACTGTAGGAGCTGAACAAAAAGAGGGGACTGGAAAACACTCTTGGGAACTTTAGGGAACTTTATAGCCAAGATGAGCATATGTAAGTCCTGCTTCTAATCCTAAATTAGCAAAGGTTTAGCCAAAAGACAAATCATCTCTCTGTGAACGCAGTTTCTAAGCAGGGTCTGGCTGGGCTCTGAAAGAGCACTCAAGCTTGGTAGGGAAAAAAAAAATGAGTGCACATTTAATGAGTCTCCTATTTTCATGAGCAAGAAGGGAAAGGTGACAGAGGCCAGGGCTCTCGCCTAGCTGAAAGGTTTCATGTATCATATTTTTTCCTTCTCTGCTGGCATGAACCAGTGGCGCATTTCTCACTGTCCCAAAGGCAGACATAAAGTTTGGCCCTGGCTGAGATCCTCTATACACCAACACCAGCACGGCAGGGGGTCGATAACCTGCACATCGCACATCTCTGAAACCCAAGCTTTGCTCTGTGAGAGGCCTCTGGCCAGCACTGGGGTCACAGCTGACACTGTTCTCCGTGCATCGCCTTGAAAATCCACCGGGTCTGGCTGTAGACTTGGTGAATAACAATGGAGCACCTTCTGCTTCACCTCCACACAAAAGAAAAGAGCAAAACTGGGCTAATTTGGGTTTGATAAGGACCTCAGGAGGTGATAGATGTGATCCCAGGCTCAAAAAAGGGAGAAGGGAAAGACAGAGATCCAAGGCAAGTGAAGGTGGAGGAGGTAGGTGACCAAGGAGACGTTGGTAAAGGGTTTTTATGGTACCTTAATGCTGTAGGAATCTGGCCCAGTGCAAAACACCTGCTGAGATTTGTGAAGTTAAGAGAAGAGGAACTGTATCCTGTGGGCAGCCCAACCCAAAGGCAAAGAGGGGTTGGAAAGGTTATTCCCAGCTGTAAAAATTCCTAATATTTATTTAATATTAGGGTTTTTATTTAAAAAAAGAATTATAGAATAGTGATACGTAACAAAACACAGAAGAAAATCAGGCTGCACCATCACAGCATGGTGTACTGAATTTTTTTATGCATTCATTTAATCTTCCACATCTTTTCAATGTAAAATGTGCAGCTCTGAAACATTAATTTCACCTAAAAGAATGGAAGTTTCTTGAAATAACTGAAGTCAATGACTGGAAGTTCTTTCTCTGCAACAACTTGAACAGGGGACTTGGTGCCACCCCTTCCCTGCGAACAGTTCTGATTTTCATAGGTTATCTTTTTACGATGTGGGGGAAAATAGGAATAGGAAACTAGAGAAACAGCATAAACTGGTAGATATGTTGTAATCTGACAGATTGGCTGGAGAAATAATGGATGCTCCATCCCTGGAGGTGTTCAAGGCCAGGCTGGATGGGGCTTGGAGCCCCCTGATGCAGTGGGAGGTGTCCCTGCCCATGGCAGGGGGTGGAACTGGTTGGGCTTTAAGGTCTCTTCCAACCCAATTCTGTGATGATTTGTTTTGATGGACACCATCACAGTAGAACCGAGACCACTTTGTTGGGCTGTGTAACTCCTCCAACAGCCTTTCTCCCTGAGACTTTTAACCAATTAAGCCTCATCTCTCATTCCTTTCCCACCCCAGGTAACAGGCTGGACGAAGGCTCGGATGTCGAATCCGAACCGGACCTGCCTTTGAAGCGCAAGCAGCGCCGCAGTCGAACCACCTTCACCGCTGAGCAGCTGGAGGAGCTGGAGAAGGCCTTCGAGAGAACCCACTACCCAGACATCTACACGCGAGAGGAGCTGGCTCAGAGAACCAAGCTCACCGAGGCCCGAGTCCAGGTAAGGGCCAGAGCTGGAGTGTGGCACATCGGCTTGGTGGCACGGCTTCTCATTTGCCTTCGGAAAGGAGATGGCAGTGCTGGGGATGAGGGTGCTGAAAGGTGCTAACAATGGATGCACTTCTTATCTGGAACCACATCCACAAGGATCTGGGGCTTAAAGCCAGTTCTTTAGATTCCCATGTTCCCATGATTTGCAGATATGCCATTTGGACTTGGCCCGTTACGGAGGTACCAGCTGGAGGGTTTCCATCCAGGTTGAGACCAGGAGCCAAAGTTTCTCGAACTTGGCAAAGCCTTGAGCTCTCTGTTTTCGGTCAGAGGAAATTCCTGCATTTGCCTAGGAGGAAGCCATGTGTGTGGATGTTTGTATTTGGCCTTCTAGGAGAAATCACACCATTCACCAGCCTCACCCAGGGGAGCAGATCATATTTTGCAAAGTTTGCAAGTTCTGTGTGTGAATTTTCATAAAACTTTTTTTCCCCCTCGATCTCCAGAGAGCACAAAAAGGGCGCGGGGAGGGAAGAAGAGGGGAGGAGCAGGAAGGGAGGGTTTGGAGCCAGGGGACTCTGACATCTACACGATTAATAGCCCTTGTGGGAACTCCACACAGAGACCCTTATGTCTTCCAGATAAAGGCTGGGTCAGCAGTGTGTGCAAACACGCAGAGGGATAAGGAGTGTGAACAGATCGGGGGGTATAATAGAGTCCCTTGGGGAACGGGAAGGAGAGGGGGAGGGACTGGGGATTGTGTTGGGTTAGAGAAGTGAAATGGAGACCCCAGCAGTTCGTCCTCCGTGTGGCCAGTGCGATTAGGTTTCAGGCTGAGCTCTGGGGTCGCTGTGCATGCAGCCGAGACTTGAATCGCGGGCACTGAAAGGAGGAGAAGAGTCCTCCAGTCAATTACCAGGCTCCTCCAACCCAAAACAAGCTGGTTTTGTTCTGCACTTCTCAGGATAATGAGTTTGATGTGCTTGCTCAGAAGTCAAAACCACCCAAAGTTTTTGCTGTTTCCCCCAGCTGTTGGGAATGGACGTTCCCCCACACCTGGGACGTTCACTGGTTATGGACTTTTCCCATTAGCCTGCTTTCCCAAAGAGGTGCTTAGCCAGGCACAGCAGCAGATGCCCTCTCACCTCCCTCAGCTTTCTCTTGGGAGGTACTGGATTTTCCTGAACCTGTCATCCCTCAAGATCTGACTACGGGGACTGCAGAAAGGGAAGTAGCAAACTTTAAAGGGATTTTAGTTTTGATGATAGCCAAAAGACCGTGCAGAGCCTTCAACAGTAATGGTGTTAATTTGCATCCATCATGAATGGATGGAGCCTGGGAAAGTGGCTAATTTAGGTGGTTAAGTACCAAAATTTGTAGATTCCCTCATTTTTGTAGTTAGTTTGAAGTGCTGTGGCTTGTGGTAGATAGAACCAGGATGTTAAGGAGGAAGTAAAAGAGATGTTTCTTTGGCAAAGAGGAATTCCAGGGGAGAACAGAGTTTAAGTAGCACCTTATTGGGGGGTGAGAGAAACCTGTGATGTGGGCACGTTGGGGAGGAAGAGAAAAGCCCCGAAGTGCCAGGGAGCACAAGAACCAGAGGCAGGCTCTCTCTTTTCCAAGGTGCTCTGACCTCAAGGCTGGGAGAAAGGAGGGAGGTGAGAGCGGAGAAAGGGAAACCTAAATAAACAAATAAATAGAACCTTTCCCTCGTCTCAAGCTGTGATCTCCCAGTCGCCCTGCTCGCTCCCAGGCAGCTTGCGTGGAGGTTCCTGCCAGGGCTGTAGTAGCAGCTGTTCTCCAAGGCACATTCCTGATGACTTTCTCATTCCGACATCCTGGCAGAGTCAGCTTCTTCCCACCACTTTTAAGCCTGCCGCCCCTTGTAAAATTTTCTGGATATCAGAGCAGATCTTTTGCTGGCTCTCGGGACCTACAAACATTAGTCAACCAAGTTCTTGTGGAAAAAAAAGCCACACACACACACATCCACACATGTACCCATCCAGCAGGGAATCTTCTACCACCTTATAGTCTTGCTCCTGTCACAACAGGAGTTTTTAAGGCCAAAAGATGTGCTTTGGAGTAAAGATGGCTGTAATAGCAGTAGGGCCAGCTGAGATCAGGATTTCCGTGTGTTATGGGCCATGCCAACGTCTATCAGTCTATCCTGTCCCCAGGAGCTTATCGCGTTAACATGTGAAATGGGAGGCAGGCCCCGCTGTGAAATGTGTGAACAGTACCTTGTGACCTGCAGTCACACAGGAGACTTGAGAGTAGCCTTCACTGCCCCTCAGTGTCTGGTCACTGCTTCATCCCTCTTCCGCATCTCAGTGCTGCTTGTCCGCTGCACGGCCACGGCTGGAGAATCCACAGACTGGGATCCACCCAAGTCTCTGAAAGTTTAAATTGGATATTAGGAAAAATCTCCTCACTGAAAGAGTGGTGAAACATTGGAAGAGGCTCCCAGGGCAGCGGTGGAGGCCCCTTTCCTGGAGGAGTTCAAAAACCGTGTAGATGTGGCACTTGGGAACAGGGTTTAGCAGACACAGTGGGGTTGGGCTGAGGGTTGGACTGGATGAGCTGAGAGGTCTTTTCTAATCTCAATGATTCTATGATTCGATGATTCTACAATCACAGGTCAGGTGTTGCTGTCAGGCTTTCTCACCATTTTGCATACGCACAGCATCCCTGCGCTGTTTTAACGATCACTCTACAACCACTGAAAAATAATAAGTGGCCCTATCTCTGTACTTCCTTCTCCTCCTCGGCTCTCTTTGCTTTACCACATGAAAGCTGGACTGCCCTAAGCCTCGTTCTTCTATCACACAGTATCGCAGTATCATAAGGTTGGAAAAGACCTTTGAGATCATCAAGTCCAACCTATGACCCAACACCTACACCTACTCCTACTTGTCAACTGCACCATGGCACAAAGTGCCTCATCCAATCTCCCTTTAAACACCTCCAGGGACGGTGACTCCACCACCTCCCCGGGCAGCGCATTCCAATGGTCAATCACCCTCTCAGTAAAGAAGTTCTTCCTAATGTCAAGCCTAAACCTCCAATACCTGAATATTCACGTATTGTAACCTCTTCCATGTGAAAAGCTCTGTTACTTTACCAGCAGGCTCAGAGTCCGGCTGGTCACGCAGCTGTCCAGCTAAGTGGAAGTTTGACACATTGACAGCTAATAAAATTCCCAAGCTGAACAACAAGAGGGGGTGGGGGAGCAGTTCAAACTCCGATTTCTCATCTGCTCGGGAGATCACGGAAGGATGAGCAGTATTTTTGCAAGGTCACTGCAGTGTCCATGTGATGCAGGATTCCAACATTCAGAGTTCAACACACCCAAAGGTCCGAGCCATTAAAAGGTTAATCCCATATTGAGCATAGCCAGGGACAAGACTGTCATGGATTTCCAGAAGGATCAGGATTACAGTGCCAAATCCGTGCCTGGCGAGGACACCAGTGGAAATTCCCACTGGCTTGTTTTTGTGCAAGGCAATGTCTTGACTCATGTGTCCACACTAATTGTCCAGTACTGAACAAATTCTTACCCATCTGCAAGGTCCCGTTTCCCCCTTCCAGAAAACACGCTGTTGGATGCCAACGTTCACGGATTTAAAAATTAAGTCTAAGAGCTAAACAATTCACTTAGCTAATTTAATGGAAGCTTTGATTTTGATCTTGAATGTATTTTGGGTTTTTACACCGGTTTTCGCAATTATCTCACCGATGATGTCTAAGTTTTTATACGGAAAAAACCCAAAACGGGACTCCGTGATAATTTTGGAACCTCGCTCCCTGGCATTTCTACAGAAGAGACATTTTTTGGAACATCCCTTTCCTCACAAACAACTCAGCTTTGTCTGTACAGTGTTCTACAATAGGAAAATAGGTTTGCCAGGAAATTCTTGTCTAGGTGTAGGAATGACTTCTCAAAGCGACCTTGATCTCAAAGGAGACACCAGGCACCTCTGTCATGGCTGTAGGGAGTTGAAAAGAATCCTTTTCCTAAACTATCCTATTTGTGGATCTGTTTGCCCAAATATGTTGCATTTTTGAGGCTGTACCAATGAACCCCAGGGTTATTTCTATTTTTCACTTGAACAATACTAACAGAAAAAATATAAATTAAAACAAAGCAGTGCAGGTGCTCAAATTGTCCTCAGGTCAGCACCGCAATCCCAAGTTACTCAGAAATTTGTGCACAGATGTTTTTCACAAATAGATCTTCATGCACAGGTTCCTGCACAAGCAACCCATCTCTGTTTTTCCTGGTGCTATAATGGATCAGATGAAGCAAGTCCCAAAGTGTTGGCTCAAAAAGCTTTCCCAGAAATCAGATGAGATCTTAGGGAGAAATGTTTTGCTGTGAGGGTGGGGAGGCCCTGGCCCAGGTTGCCCAGAGCAGTGGTGGCTGCCCCATCCCTGGAGGTGTTCCAGGCCAGGTTGGATGGGGCTTGGAGCCCCTTGATCCAGTGGGAGGTGGACCTGGATGGGCTTTGAGGTTCTCTTCCACCCCAACCCATGATTCTATGATTGTAAATCTACCAAAATTGGTCCCTCAAAAAACCAGATGACAGCTTTTGCTCCTCAGCATCACGTGAGGATGATTCCGATGGTCGTACCACAAGCAGCTGGGTGCGAGCACACATCCCACTAGCAGGTACCTCAAACTTAGTCCCTGTGGTTTAGGCAGTGGGTACTGTCTGGAAATAAATAAGAAGTGCAAAGAGGTGGGTGGGTTGGGATGCTGATGTCTGGTATTAATCCCCAGGAAACTCCATGCACTGAGAAACCGTTATTTCAATAACAAAATTAAACCAGACAGCAGGAGTCGCAACCCAGTGCTTTATTGATCATTTTTATGATGGATACCATTGTGATTTCGGCCTGGGAGAAAATGGATGTTTCATTTAATAAAAAGACTCAGAGCAATTCTGCCTCTGAAATCTTGGTGCATTTCTAGGCTGCTCACATAATCTGTATTTTATGACACAGTTTCAAACTGTAGTAAACAAGCAGCCGTACCCTGGATGGTGCTGCAGTGGTGCAGACATGCCAAATGGAGCACCAGAAAAGAAATTCCATTCGATTTTGCTTGAAATTTTTTTGCAGAGCAGTTCTGTTGTCAATGCAAGGAAGACAAAACCACCATTTGTTAGTCTAGTTTCCAGAAAACACCTGGATTTCTCAGCAACTTCTCCAATATCCCTGTTATTTGCTAGTGGGGACCCCAGTGCTCTTTCACCAGCTACCGCTGTGGACAAAGGTCCGTCCTGTTCCTTGGGATGGAGCTCTTTGAAGGAAAAGGTAGGATACAAAGAGATGATGAGCACATCTCCCCCAGCTCTGAGCGTTAACCAGAGTCAGGCGAAGCTGCTGGAGCCTAATGGTGTTTGCCTGGTGTTTTGCTTCCCAAAGTCTTTGAGATGTGTCCAAACTGGCTCTTCTGAGGAAACTCCCCCTCCCTTAAAGGTCAGCTGGGAATGTTTTCTTTCTTCCTGAGGGTCCAAGTAGTTTACATTTCTTCTGAAGAGGGCTGCGATGAGGTTATGACACAACAGCTGCCCTGGGTTTTTGGCAGCAGCCGAGGCCGTGCAGAGGAGTCGGCAGTTGGGGCTCTCGTTGGCAGAGCCTGGCTTGGCATGCTTGTTTTCCACGGCACGGGGCCAGCTGTGTTCTCGCACACCGGAGCGTTCAGATAGCCGGCCCACAGCAAGAACAGCCCCTGGCACTGCAGCAACTGCTCCGTGAGAACCGCGGTGGGGCTGCCACTGCGTGTGCCCAGGCACGTCAAGAGACCAGCAGTGCGGTGCCAAGCGGCATCCAGCTCCCAGGAGAGGTCGGGGCGAGGGTAGCGCACAGTTCCAGATGGCTTTAAAGAAGCGTCTCTGCAAGGTGAAGCCAGCAAGGGCTGAATGATGAGGAGGATCCATGTCTCATGGAGATCTTGCTGCAGAAAGATGTTGCTAATGAGAGAGAAAGGTTGGCTGCAGCCTTGTAATATTGCTTTAGTGAACGAGTGCTTGATGTCTCCCAGCACCGCTGCTGTTCGTTCACATCATAGATTCATAGAATCATGGAATGGGTTGGGTTGGGAGGGACCTCAAAGCCCAGCCAGTGCCACCCCCTGCCATGGGCAGGGACACCTCCCACTGGATCAGGGGGCTCCAAGCCCCATCCAACCTGGCCTGGAACACCTCCAGGGATGGGGCAGCCACCACTGCTCTGGGCACCCTGGGCCAGGGCCTCCCCACCCTCAGCGTGAAGAACATCTCGAGCCTGAATTAGAATCTGAAATGCAGTTGTATTAAAGAATGGGGTAACCCATCGCACGCTCGCCCCAGCTAATATGCTCCAAATAAGCCCCCAGTCCATGTACTAGAAACATAAAACCAAACAAAACCAGACTGAATGCAGATTAGCAGGTCTCCAAACTGCAGCACCAAGTCTTTTTCCACCTCAGCTCTGGAAAAGCCAGAGATGATCTCTCAAAACTGCAAGCACATCCAATGTCGGTATCTAGGGGTTTGCTTAGAAAAGCATCAGCATTTTTGGCGTTGGTAGTAGAATTACAGTAACCAACCTCCTTGGAAACAGAAATGTCCCGGTGGCAGAGGACACAGTCCCAGCTCTGTGAGCCTGAGGGCATCTCACTGGTGAGAGTCAGCGCTGTTTTATTACGTATATATACTTTACTGAAGATGGGAATGATAAGCCTAATCCTGCAGTCCTTCTGGCAAAGCTTTGGCTGAAATCAACAGGAATGAATCGAAACTTCAGGACTGGCAGCATAATTTGAGCAGCTTGGTTTGCATGTGCGAGGCAGGGAATGTGTACGAAAAAAACAGAGACATTTAGCGCAGAAAGTGCTCCTTTGAAATTCTGCAGGTGGGGGCATCCATTCAGTTCAGTAAAACATGATTTTTAGATGAAATGGTTTGTGTTGAAATGCAAAACCTAGAACCGACTTTTTCTGCTTCTTTGTCGCAAGCTGGAAAAGGGGTCCCCTAAACAATGTGGCAATGATTTGGTTCTCTTACAAAGGAAAGAGGGCCCAGAGGCCAAAGCAATGAACGAGATCCCAGTTTCTTGGACGAAGCGGTTGTGTCTAACACTGCACACTCAGCTGGTCTAAATGGAAGTCAGTGAAGTTGCACTGATTTATAGCGGCAGAGGGTCTGTCCCATTGTATTAAAAACAAACAGGGCCTCCCAGAGGTTTTATGAGAAGAACCTTTTATCACAAAATTTCCAGTCCAAAAAGGATGTGGACTGAAATATTTCTCGTACGCTTTGCTCATGTGCCCTGCGCTGAACCACTGGTTCTGGTGGCGCCCCAACCCAGTGTGTGCCCGCTACGCCGAGCAGGTGCTCCTCTGTTCTCCATCTCCCTAGATTACTGGGACAATGATTGTATAGATTCTGTTTGGTCCACAATGGAAAACGTTTCTAATAACCAGGAGGAGAGTTTGCCAGGGTGTTTTAATCTTTGAGCCATTTCCTGTAGTGCTTAAGTTATTTTTAAAAGCTCATCGTTTTCCCTTTTGCGAGGGAAATTGTGATTGTGGGGATCGCTGTGCTGCTGGTTTGCTGTTAAAACCCAGCCTATTTCTAGCCAAACAACAGCAGCAGGAAATCTATCCTCCACCATCTCATTCACCTCTAAGAGTTGTGAACATCAAAGCCTGTTCTGAAATGTTTAAATGCAACTCTAACACTATTAGGACTGGGCCACCTAAGCAGCAAGTGTTCAACTGGAGAGAAAGCACTTCATAAAATATGCTGCTCTGCAGCTGCTTTCTGTCAGCAGCAAACTCATCCTAATGTCTTTCAGCTTCCACAAGTCCCCTTCATCCTCAGACAAAGATTTTATAAAGAGATACACAGATAAGTAAAACAGAGGCTTTATTTAACACAATTTCTTCTGGTAACTGAAATAATCACTGAGACGCCCAGTTTGTAAAATGTAGAGATGGAAAACACAGCATTTGCAAACAAACAGTATCCAATAGCTGCTTCATTCTATTATTATCATTATTATTGTTGTTTTTATTATTATTACTACTACTACTACTGCTATTACGATTACTATTACTATTATTATTTAACTTACATTATGGTAACTGGTAAAGCTGCATCCCTGGGCAGGACTGGGGTTGGAGCCATGAAGCCACAGTTGAACTCGATGATCTCAAAGGTCTTTTCCAACCAAGCGATTCTATGAGTTCAAACCTGAGCTTAGGCTGTGTCAGTGTGACAGCAGACAGGTCTATCCCGTTTCTCCCGGAATACTGAATCCGTTAGCAGTTACGAAGTGTTGATACTGTGGTGATTGCTTAAAGACAGAGATGGCCTTTTGGTTGAGGAAGTGTTTGTGTCGTGATTGATTCTCAGACACCACTTGAAGATTAGAAAGGCTATTACAAGAGTAAAGTAATCGATGTCACAATCAAATATTGTTTGATTAGAATTGTTTGATTAGAAAAAAAGGCCGTTTGCCCCCCAAAATAAAAATCCCCCTTCTGAAAACTATTTGCTGAAATACTCCCATAGGTTGTTAAAAATTGTTAACACCTTCAGGAACTGGGAGATGCCAGGAGGAGTATAGGCTAAATTCGTTGGATAATCTCATTTGTGAAGAGTCATTTGTTCTGCTCCACTAACCTTATTTAACATTGATCTCACCCGTATCACCCACAAGCGACAGAGGCTCCGTGTTTTGGGCACAAAACCAAAGTGTCACCAGACACAGCTGTATCCCTGCACACACAGAGAAACCCCTGCGTGCCCAAAGCCTGTGCGCTCTCGTGGGTTTTCTCCCTTGTCCTGTGAAGAACTCTCTCCGTAGCCCCCGTGCTGCCTGTATGGCCCCAATATCTGTTTTTCGCACTCCTCAGCACCCCAGAGGAAGCGCAGTCATCGCTAAACCTTTGTGGGGATTTACAGGGTCTCGACTCACTCTGCCACCTCAGCCCTTTCTGTCTTGGAGGGCCGTCCAAACGCATTCAATGGAGCGATAACCATCCCGGTCTCTCGTTGCTGATGCTGCTAGAGTTCCTCTCTAAAAGCCTTCTCCATCACCCTCCTGGGAAGCGCGGGATTTGCAGCATTTATGACAAGCGCAGACAAGGCAAGGCGCTGAAGGGGTTTGCCCTGGTTCAAAGGACAACCTGGAGAGGACCTGATCTGGCGGGGTCACCTCTGTGCAGCCTGGGGAGTGACCTTGTCTAACTTTGCTGGAATGTTTTAGGTGTACTTAGGCCACAAACGGCCATATGTTTGTATTCCACCTGCTTTCTGCAACCTCTCGGGCCTGTGAAAGCAAACACATGTTGCATCTCTTCCATTCTGCAAGAGAGATGGCTTTTCCATCCCTGTTTCCATTTACAAGCTCATTTATCCCATCTATCTTTCTCCAACATCAAGTCCTGATTAGGCTGAGCAGGAACACAACAGGCTTTCTTTCCCACAGGAGGCTCTTTTTGACCTTCCTTTCCTCTCCTTGTCTGACAAATTGTGGGAGCTGACCCATATCTCGGCGGCTGCGGGGATAATTCAGTCCAGCCCCATCCTGGCAGGCAGCTGTCTCCGCAGCCCTCCTCTGCTCTTCTACTGGATGAGAACAAGTGTCTGGGACATCCTGGGCCGTTGGCAGGGCTGGGTGCAGGCGTTCGGGTTAAATAAGAACCAGTGCTAACCTTTGCCCCAAACCCAATCTGGTGGGGAGGATGGGTTCTTTGGAAATCAGCTGGTTCTGCAAGGCAGACAGTGATGAATTGGACAGGTTTCTTCATCCCGCTGTGCCTCCCTCTCCCATCTGTGAAGAGGATGGTGAATATAATGAATTGAGTGATGGTCTACAGTGAACATCTAACATTCAGGATCCTTGTAGCAGCATACTCGCTTACCGAGCAGCCTGACTGGGGGAACGGTTTTGAGCTGGAAGAGGGGAGGCTGAGATGAGTTCTTGGGGAGAAATGTTTTGCTGTGAGGGTGGGGA
Organism: Neomorphus geoffroyi; assembly: GCA_033558235.1. Taxonomy (NCBI): domain Eukaryota; kingdom Metazoa; phylum Chordata; class Aves; order Cuculiformes; family Neomorphidae; genus Neomorphus; species Neomorphus geoffroyi. The sequence continues at coordinate 1,442,865 of JAUMJM010000075.1, read as the reverse complement.
GGCCCTGGCCCAGGGTGCCCAGAGCAGTGGTGGCTGCCCCATCCCTGGAGGTGTTCCAGGCCAGGTTGGATGGGGCTTGGAGCCCCCTGATGCAGTGGGAGGTGTCCCTGCCCATGGCAGGGGGTGGCACTGGATGGGCTTTGAGGTCCCTTCCCACCCAACCCATTCCATGATTCTACGATCTATCTGCTTTCCCTCGGTAGAGCTGAGCAGTTTCTAAAATGCATCTCCTGTCTACTTAACGCATTCTTTGGAAGACAATTCCCAGGTACCAAAGCCTCAGGTGTCTTTAACAAATACAAACTGCTGTCTTCAGTAGCCTGTATTGTACTTCCCTGCCCTTGAAAAGCAGTGTGTTTACACAGCACAGGAGCTCCTTGCCACGCACAGCGAATGATCACAAAGAACTTGTCTTTTTAAGAAAAATCAAATTTCTGACATTGTTTTTTCTGCTGTTGGGTTTCTCCCACAGCCCTTTTCCCAAGTGCTGGATACATTTGTCTCAGCAAAAACCTATTGTGATCCAGCCCCAGCAGCCTCTAGAACCACGTCTCCGTAGGCAGCTTCAAAACTTCCTCCTCTTCCTCCTCTTCTTCCCACCAGTCTGGTTTGAGCAGCCGTAGCCTTCACCCCAGGCTTAACATGGTGTAACAGGATCCTCTGGCAGGGGGAATCTTTAGTAGCTGATAAAACCTTAACTGTTGTGAAATGAAAGCAGGTTCCCTTTGAAGTGCGCCTCGCATTACAGTTCGATGCTCTAGCCTCTATATTTTAACTACCAATAAAATGATTTATAAGCATAAAGGCCTGAGCCACCTTTAAGGCGGGGGAAGGGAAAGAATTGCTAACGTCATTAACTGGAATGTATCTTCTTTTTTTCTGTGGGTTATAAATAAGGGGCAGAATCAACCTGTTTGGGCCATGAAATGTCCCTTCTTCTGCACGGGAAGATAAATCCTATCAACTTCTTTGTGCAGGATTCAGTGTATTTGTGGCTGGATTCTCCAGGCAGGCTCTGTTAGGAAGCACCGCGTTTAAGTGTGAAGTTGTGAATCTCATTTGGTGCGTGTGTATTTACTATTCTTACCGGTTATTATTTGTTTTGCTATGATGCTCCAGCCAAGACAGCGATCTTGCTGCTGGGTACGGTGCCTGCTGGCCGTTAGAGAGAGCCTCTATTTCTGATGGTTGATTGTTGAAATAAACTCAAATCCGGGAAACTGTGGGTTTCATCCTCAGTTTAGAGCTGATGATTTGATGCGTGGGTTGTACGAGGACCAAATTTTGTTGAATGCAGTAATGTTTAAACCGACTTCCAATCAGAAAAGCAATAGCTTTCCTCAAGTCATGGAAGAAGCCCGTGGGATCGCTAGGAACTAACTTTCTTTCTCTGGCGTGAAAATTAGCTTTATGTTCTTCCCAAGCCCATGCACATTGTAGACCAAGTATGAAAGAGACCTTGAGAATGGTCCCTGCCCAGGCCCTTTTGATTGATGCTACCTGACTGTAAGAGGAGCCAAAGTATCCTTTTATCTCCTTTTAAAAACAGAGGAACTCACACCCTGAACTGGATGTGGAGAAGCAAGACAGGAGTAGTCATACATGCATGCGGGAGTTTTAATTCCAAAAAATGGGTGCAAACGTGTGCTGGTGCATGGACACCCAAAACCTCACATGGCGTAACTTCAGGCAACACAGACTTCTCCGAAGTTGTGTTTTGATCACATTAGTCAAGCCAACTGACAAACCTCCACTGGGGAGCTGGGGACTTGTGAGGGTGTTGATGGAGAAACCTATCCCGCACCAGACCATCTCACTCCACATGTTCCTTCTGAACTTCTAATCCTGAGTGGATTTACCAGCATCTGGCTCTTGGTTATAAAAAGGAACTTTCCCACCCTTCGCAATGTCGGGAAAGTGTCAGAAACCGCTGGAGTGGCCGTTATTTTCTTGGAGTTCAATTTCTCTTTCCCTCTCGATTCCTGGATTTGTAGCTGCTTTGTTCTGTTTTCCCTCCAGGTATTTGAATTTTATAGGCTGTTCTCAGCACTGAGATCTTTATTTTTTGGATGTGGAAGTTCTTCCCGGCATGGAATAGGCCTTTTTCTCAGAAAAGAGAAGGTTTAATTATCTCCTTGTGTTCAGCTAATGGAAATATTCAGTTTTTATGTCCTTAACTCTGAAAGTAGAAGCAAATTCATTCTGTTCTAAATGATATGAGAGGAGGAGCCAAGTGCCGTATCCCTAATGAGCATGAATCACACACACACGAGAAGAGGACAGGGCTATCCTCTTTGCATGACCAAGGCCAACAAAGGGTTATTTATTCATTTGTTTTGCTCTGTACTCCTAGAAACTGTGCTGTGGCTTGGACTGCGTGAAAGAGTTGTAAAGCGCTACAGACCTTAACGTTCATTCATTTCTCTCTCCTTAACTCTGCCCTAGATTTTGCTATAGCGACTTCTGGTGCCAGAAATGGACACAGAGATTCTGACCTGCATGGACTTTGTTGATCAATGCAGATCGGATGTGAGCTGACCTATTTCTGTCACGCTTTTGGAAGGTGCTAAGAGGTTACGCGGCTGCAGCCAGCAGCGCGGTGCAGTAGGGACAGGTCTGTCAAAAGAGGCTCTTGGTGCCAAGCACCTGACATCAGCGCTGTACACGTTAATTTAGACGAGCTCTTCCAAAGAAAATGGGGCTTGTTTTCTGTTGTCTCTGTACGTGGATTTAAATCACAGAACCATGGAATCGTTTGGGTTGGAAGTGACCTCAAAGCCCAGCCAGGGCCACCCCCTGCCACAGGCAGGGACGCCTCCCACTGGATCAGGGGGCTCCAAGCCCCATCCAACCTGGCCTGGAACACCTCCAGGGATGGGGCAGCCACCACTGCTCTGGGCACCCTGGGCCAGGGCCTCCCCACCCTCACAGCAAAACATTTCTCCCTAAGATCTCATCTCAATCTTCCCCTCTTTCAGCTTAAATAACAGCAGGAAGTGAAGGATTGGATCCTTCCTAGCCATCATCATCAGGTCACACACAACAATCATCAGCAGGTTCTAATCAAACTATTTCCACAGCCCAGTAGTAGATAAGTAACCTCTAGAAAGAGAAATAGCAGGCTGTGGTCCAGAGAACCTCGCAGGATGTTGTGTGTGCAGCCAGCACCGCTGCAGGGCGTGTGGACTGAGAGCCAGAGCTCCATTAAAGAAGCAGCTCTCTGAAAACTCATTGCCTCGTTGTGCCAAGGTAATTACATGTACCCACAGGTGCCAGCAAGAAAAAGACAAACTAACAAGTGACCCGTACAGGGGGGCTCGACTTAAAAGCCAGAGAAAGGTACCCACTTTGAGATTTGGATCATGTCTTAAGTGCAAGGCGCATCGGACTGAAGTTCTGCGATCTCTAGGGAAGAGACTTCTGGTTTGGTTCACAAGCTGCTTGGGACAGTCTGGGCTGCAGAGCCTCAAACCCTTGGAACTCCAGCTTCTCATCTGATGTTGAGCAGATTGGAAGACTGATGGCAGTTTTCCTCCCCCTCAAAATGCTTCGCACTCTTGATTTTTCATCCATTTTTTTCTTGTTGCTATGAAATTCAATCATGTTTTCTAGCCCTTTAGGCCTCACAAAGTCCAGCAGCTGCATTCTCATCTGGCTTGAAAGTTTATCCGCATACTTCTGAACCCCAAACAGGGATCGGGCTTGAGAGCCTTTCTGATTAAATGAGGTAAACCAAGCCCAAGAGACAACTTGAGAAGCCCTTCCCACTATGCAGAAGGGAGATTGCCCGTAATAAAACACATCAGGGCAGACAACAGCATTTAGAAAAATCTCCCCTTGAGTCTTACGGGTAAACTTGCACTGTAGGAAACACAAGCCCAGCTTTGCACGTGCGTTAATACTGGGTTTATTTTAATGCACAGAGATTTAAATTGGCTGCAGTGCAATTCTAGCGCGCGTGCTGCAGCGCCTCTTGCAAGGAGAGCATGTCTTAGCATACAGACAGCGGTGATTTGCTGCAGCACAGAAGAGCTAAGAAAACCCTGTATTCCCTCCGGTCTGGTTCTATCTCTTTAGCTTGTCTAACATAGAAACCATGATGCTAATCTGTCTATTTATCCCTCCTAACAGTGCAGCCGTGTTGCTATTATGGTGCTTAATCCTTCAGCATAATTCACATAGTTGTCAGATAACAAGGCAGAATGGCCAGGTGGTAGCAATGCATCTATTTGGTACGGACTCTCTCGGAATACACAAGCTAAATTATTCCTCTTCATCTCACCCTGCTGCTGACAGCACCCTCCCACGCTCTTGGTGGTTCTTTAACAACATATCTTCACCCAGGAGACAGGGCGGTGGTAGCGTTGTCACTGGGGAGAAAGGAAGCTGAGGAAAGGAAATGGATACTCAGAAAGTCTTTGTCAGGCAGCGACTTGAAGCTGTTTATGGCCAGTGCTGTAAGTCAGGCTGTGTTTCCATCAGCAGCCCAGGTGAGATGGGACAGAACCTCAGAGTGCGTCACGCGTGGTCTTTCCTCTCCCCGTCAGGTCTGGTTCAGCAACCGAAGAGCGAGATGGCGCAAACAGGCAGGAGCGAACCAACTTGCAGCGTTCAATCACCTGCTGCCGGGGGGCTTCCCACCTACAGGAATGCCGGCTCTCCCTCCGTACCAGCTGCCGGACTCCACCTACCCAACAACCACCATTTCCCAAGGTGAGCACCCGTTCACCTGCACCGCTCTGCTTCTCTTGCCCTACATTATCCCATCATTCCTTCCCTTTCTGATTCATGAAGTCCCACTAAGGCTTTTGTAATACCTAGGTGGTTTTCCTTCAGTTGGGGACACCAGGCTTCTTCTCAGGTCAATGGGAACTCCAGTTTTCTCCTCTCACAGTTCTTTGCTGTATCCACGTGACTGCAGTTTTGCTGAGTTTTGAAATGATGAGCACATCACTCTAAAGTGATCCCTCATTCTGGAGAAAATTCCATGCTGGGCTTCAGCGGGAGGAGTACTGCAAAGCCCAGTTGGCTTTGGCCTTTAAAAGGAATTTACAGTTTGTGCCTGTGGGGATGTTAAGAGAAAATTCCGATATTTCATCCCAGCTTTGTGTGTTTTGTACTGTTGCTTGTGTTCACATGGAGCACAAAGCCAGTGGGACCCATCAGCTGAGATCAGGATGGCCAGACCATCAATCCCCGCTTTGCCCAGTCCCGTTGGTAACACCCCACAACTCTTCACCCCCTACGCTCTCTCCGCAGACGGGGGAAGCACCGTGCACAGACCCCAGCCCCTGCCGCCGTCCACCATGCACCAGGGAGGGCTCGCTGCAGCCGCCGCTGCCGACACCGGCTCTGCCTACGGGGCCCGGCACAGCTTCTCCAGCTACTCAGACAGCTTCATGAACGCTGCAGCTCCTGCCAACCACATGAATCCTGTCAGCAATGGCCTCTCTCCACAGGTATGTGACCCACTTCCATTTTCTTTCTTTGGCTGAGAGTATTTGGCTGGCCCAGATCCTCTGAGAGCAGGGCAAGCTTCAGGCCATCACCGTGCATTATGGTTAACAAGGGAGTTATTCTTATTGTCACGAATTCTTGGAGGCAGCTTACTTAAAGCAAGGGGTTAATTTGTTTATCGGCAGAATCTCTCTCCTGAGCTCCACACGGTGCTGCCAGAGCGTTTGCATCCTGTTAGCTCCCGTATTCGGGTTAGCGCACTTGCAAACACCAGGACGTAAAGTATCAATGTTCTTCTTGTCAGCCTTCCAAAAAAATTCCAGTCCAGGTGTGGGCCCTTCAAGTGTGGATTTTAGCCTAATGACGTCATGATGGACTTTTTGCAGGCTCACTGTAAAAGGAGTCTGTGATTTGTGGGAGACTGATTTAACCAGCTTGTCCAAGCCTGATTGGAACATGGAAAGCCCTTACCTATGGAAGTGCCGTGGATCTGAGCTCCCTCAAAACACAGGGATGTAGATCTGGGGTTTAGTTTTGAGAAAGTAGTTGTCATGTAAACAATTCTGCTAATGCTTTCCACAAGGTCAGAATAAGAGGTGTGGGTAAGCTTCAGAGGAGGGAAGATCCATTTCACACGCGTCTGCTTGTGTAAAACAGTGGGGAATGTGCGTTTCAAGTCTACGGCCTCCCCCTCAAACACCCCCTGGATTTTAGAATCCCTGCATGAGCTCCAAATAGAGCACCCATGACCTGACTCCGGGATCTGTGCTTCCAGTGTAGCCCAGCTGCCTTCCCAAGGCTTGGGTTTCATCCCTGCTTCCAGTTGTGTGCGTGGCTTTTCAGCTCTGCGTGACAGAGAAACGAGCCTCCGCAGCGTAGAGGGGTGGAAGCCTCCGTCATCAGCGGGCGTAGAAAGAGCAGAGCTTGTGCTCAGTGTGTTATGGGAGCAGAAGTCTGCTCCCAGCTGGTGGAGGAATCATAGAATGATCGAATCACTCGGTTGGAAGAGACCTCTAAGATCCCCAAGTCCAACCGTGCCTGTCTCCTTACTAAACCCTGTCCCTAAGGAACTCACCCACCCATCTTTTAAACCCCTCCAGGGATGATGACTCCACCCCCTCCCTGCGCAGCTGTGCCAATCCCTGACCACCCTTTCAGTGAAGAAATTCTTCCTAATGTCCAATCTGAACCTGCCCTGGCGCAACTTGCAGCCATTTCCTCTCGTCCTGTCACTGTCACTTGAGAGAAGAGCCCAGCCCCCACCCCGTCACAGCCTCCTTTCAGGCAGTTGTAGACAGGGATGAGGTCTCCCCTCAGCCCCCTCTTCTCCAGGCTGAACAACCCCAGGTCCCTCAGCCGCTCCTCGTAGGGCTTATAAGGATCTGGTGGAGAAGCCACGGTGTCTGACCTGGGGTGAGAATTCTAGATTAGACAGAACCTTCAACCTTCTCTTTGGTCGTCTTGATGTCACCGACTTTCCAAATGCACGTTTGCTTTGAAGTGGGACAAGGCACGCGTTGTACACTGAAAAATAATGGCAAAGACCTCTGTCCGTGTGGTGCCTGCCGTCCCGGTACCAAACCTGTTTTATTTTTGCTCTCAGTCCCTTGTGAAATACAGAGACACGTGAAGTGCACTCCAACGCTTGTTCCAGAGTGGATTTTAAGACAGGAAGTGCAAGATAATTTGAAACTACAGGGAGAAATTAGGTAGGCGTCTGAAATGAAAAGGCTACAAGAGTTTAGAGAGGAGTCCAATAAATGGGGACACCAGAGAGGGAGATAGATTCTAAAGTCCAATAGCTTGTGATCTCTCGAGTGTGAAAACAAACATTGAGTGTCAATGGAAAGAGGGAAAATTTGCAGCTTCTCTGAAATAGTCTAAAAATTCTGACTTTGAATGGTTCTAAGATGGAAAATGTGTAAGTGTGACTGGCATGAGGCTGAATATTGCCTCAAACAGTGCAATTTATGGGGGAAATAAGGAGATATCTTTCTGTCAAGGGGTTTTTAATAGCATGGGGCTTGGGAGATGAGCATTGAGTACGGAATTCAAAGGCAGAATGCAGGTTAGATGGTCCGGGGCTTGTGATTAATTCAGATTATCACAAGTGCAATTTAGCACCGTAGAACAAGTTCAGGATGAGATCCACGTGATAAGCTACACGAGCACCAGACAAGTCCATCACGCGATTTCCATTTCTGTAGCTTCATCATCGACTTACTGCTCCCGCTCACTAAATCAGAGGCTCATTGAAATGACCAGACCAATGCTTTTTCTATGCTTATCCCTACCCCAAATTACCCTGCCCCCAGGCTCATGCGAGGGGAAGATTGGCCTGAGCCAATAAGCCCTTTGTATGGGAAAGAGAGGATACATTATCTGGCAGTCCGGAAGAAAAGAGAGCTTTGCACCCCCAAGAAGGCGAGATTCCCATTTTCCTAATGCTTTTAATCACGTGAGGGCCAAGCTCTCAGCATATAAATTCTCCTATTTCTTTTGTGCACAGAAAGGCTAACCCAGGTTATTTTATTACAGCTTTATATTTACTTACCTTGCTCCATTCTTGCCTTACTAAGCCCCTCTGCTGTTCCCAGTGGAAGGATGCAAGAAATACTCCGAACAGCGTGAATGGAACTCGTAGAAGTGTCTTTTTTTAAAACAGCAGGGTGGGTAAAAGTTTTGTGAGGTCTCAATATGGGATGGTCCTCGTAACTTATCTGTGTGTAATTCAGGTATTCCACAGTGTTACAGGTAACACCCATTGTACCTCAACCCTCTCAGCCTCCTGCCCTGCTTTCTGTGGTATCTGGTTGCTCTCTGCAGGGGTAAATAAATATCAACTACAGGGAAGGAGGGAGTTCGGGAGACAGAAAAAAATTGGGTACCTAAAATGATGGCAGTTTGTCTGAGCTGCAAACAGACAGTTCTCTGGTTTCATCCCACAGCAGCAGCAGCAGCAGCAGCAGCAGGGAGATTTCTTTGCAGTTTAGACAAGGAGGTGGGGTCCAGCCTGGCCAAAAGCTCCCAGCATTTGCTGCTGCTCGGCACCGCTATCCAGTTACCCTGGGATTGGGTGTCCCGGCCAGAATCCACCAGACGGGCTCGGTGCTGGCAGCTGAAATTCTAGAGGGAAAGCATGGCATTTCTATTCTCACAACAGAGAAAAGGGGATTACTTTTGGCCTCTGTGGGCTCAGTCCCCCCACGCATTTCAGTACTCCGCCTCTTGACAGAAGGAGCAGACGCTGCTGGAAGTTTCACTCAGGCTTCACGTGGGAAATGGCTTGTTTTCCAACCTGGAGCACACACAGCCTTGTGCCTGCCCAGCTCTGCCGCTGGATCTCCGAAACATTTCCCACACATCTTCCCCAGTGTAGAATCATGGAATTGCAGAATGGTTTGGGTTGGAAGGGTCTTTAAAGATCATCCAGTTGCACCCCCCTGCCATGGACAGGGACACCTCCCACCAGACCAGGCTGGTCGAGACCCCAGTGTAGAGGCTGTTCTGCCTCTATTCCAGACCTGAGACTGCCAAGAAGAGAAGGGTCAGCTGGGAATTTTTGTCTTCAGCTACTTCATCCCACAATGATGTTGGGTGTGATGCTTCTTACAAGAACACCAACTTGACTGTGTGAAGGATGCTCCCACATGATTAAACCATTACTGAGCATGATCCCTCATGTAATGCTCCTTCCCAGCCCTTAGGGAGAGCCATCAGGGTAACCCAAGTGGTGATTTGTGATGGTTTCGTTTCCTGCTTGGGGAAGACTTTACAGGGGAGAGACCTCACTCTGAATGTTGTCTGTCTGAGAAAGAGCACTTCACAGGCCAGCCAGCTGCAGCCAGATGAGTCACCTTGCATCTGTCAGGATGCGCTTGGTGGCCACAGAAGTCACGGATTACCAGGCAATAGCTCAGGATGGGGAGCAGGGCCACGCAGCAGCGAGGGCTCCGACACTCCCCAAAGGATGTGTGGGTTCACAGCAGCTGACGTGGCTTCAGCTGGGCTGACTCGTGACTTGTGACTGTCACCAGGCTGGCAGTGATGCCTGTGCCAAAACCTTGCGACCCGAAGCAAAGTTAAATATGGAGAGTGAGTAAGCAGAGTGAGTAAGCAGAGTGAGAAGTCATACGAGTGATTTCTGGCCCTGCAGCTCCTGCTTCATCGTTTCTCACATGACTGGATTGTAAACCAAGCGGGTGGGTGAGATTTCATAAACACATTGTCAATATTTCCAACTCATTTCCATCCCACAGAGGAATCATTTCCCATGTGTTCGAGAATACCCATCACCCACAATTAGCGCAAGGCCAGACACTAGGACATCCTTATCCAGGCTGTGCTTTATCCTGGCAGTGAGAACAAACTTTGCATCCACATGTTTCAAGCTCACACCTGCGCTCGCCGAGTATCACCCCTCGCTGTGGTGTGGCTTGTGATAAAGAACTCAGTACAACAATAAACTCAATTTTAAGTCCAGCTCCATCCTGATCAGCACCTGTTGAGGAAACGTGTGTGCTGCGGTGCGGGCTGAGGCGGGAGGAAACACCGAGTTAAGCAGCACATTACGAGTCCAGACAGAGAGAAAAGCGAGGGTCACATTTGACTCTGCCGTTCGTGATGATGGGAGATTCCTCAGGCACCTTTCGAGCAGCAGAGAATTAGGGTCATGATATATTCTGGTCTGATTTCCTCTCCAGCACATCTCTTCCACTTTTTGCAATGTCTTCATGGTTCTTAGAAGGATTTTGTCCACTACCTTGACTCCTAAAATTTCTGCTGCCCTTTTAGATCCAGACCTGTATCTCTAACGTGTCTGATGATTCATTGCAGCGCACTGGGATCTTGCGAGGGGTTATTAAAAAGCTAAGGATCATCAATTTGTTGCAGATGGCCCCTGTCTGGCTGGAGAACACATTAAGGTATAGCTAAGAGTGAGGCACTTCCTATACTTCCATAACATATTATTTCTGAGCCCTCTGAATCTTTTAACAAACCCACAGGATCACCCAGAGATTAAGACAATTCCAGAAATACAAGGAGCCAAGAGAAACTTGTTCACCATCTCATATTTGTTGCTTTAATTTTCTCAGGGCTTTCAGTAGCTTTTTTTTTTTGCTCCATAAGCAAATTCATTCCCAGTGCAATGGCAGTAGCTGAAGGTTGGAGTCAGATTTTACAGTTCCTGGTTTATCACTGTTTCCTGGAGGGACACTTGAAGCCACAGGTCAGGCTCTGCCCACAGATTTCCACTCTAAACTCATGGACTTTGTTATTCTGCACAGGTGTTTTTCCTGACATCATCCCGGAGCTCCTTTCTCTTCCACTGTCCAGGGTAACATTTTCCTCCGCCTCATTGGGGTGGGATTAGAGATCATCCGAATGCCTGATCCTGGCAGAATTGTGAGAAGAGCCAGCTGAGTTCTTTTTTGGGGGGGGAAACCTGGCAATTGGGCAGGACAAGACGGTAGCTGGCGAGAGGGGAGCAGGCATCGCGGTGCCTGGCTCCAGCGAGACGGCGTTCCTTCCTTCAGTGACACGGATCCCTTCTGTCTGCTTCCTTTTTTTTTTTGTCGGAGACACTGTGCCTATAATAAGCATTCAAAATGAGTCTTGCTGGGCCAGGAGAAGGGGAGGGGAAGAAAGAGGGGGAGGAGAGGGGGAGATTTGGGGGGGGGAGGGGGAAAGGGAGGAGGGGGTTTAAATAGCAAAGAATTAGAAAAAAAAAGTCTGATGCAAATCACTAGTAGAGAGAAAATTATGTGCAATTACCCAAGCGATACTGGGCAGCCGTGCCCACCCCAACCAACAAGATCTCATTAACAAGCAGAAAATAAGATTGAAATGGTGTGTAAAAGAGCTGAAAAATGAATTTGAATGCTGCATTTGTCCACAATTACCCCCTCGTTCACACATATTTTATTGCAATTTTTTTATTATTCTTAATCTTTCCATCCCTCAAAGCAGATTGGGAACATCCTGGCATTACAGTTGCTGAGGGAGGAAGCATTAAGGATTCCCCGTTTCCCTGAAAGGAGACCCTTCTCTCGCTCGAATTTTAAAGGGTTGGTTTTGGACGGATAAGGATTCATTTCTCTGGCTTATCTTAGTGTAGGAACATGTTCTTCTAATATTCCTTAACCTCCGACGCTCTTGGTGCCACCCCACACGAGGGTTTTCCTTTAACCTTGCCTCCTGGGTTCCTCTGCCTCCCTTTTCCACCACTCCTTCCCCTTTCTCCTACCCTCCTTTCACCCTCCAATTTTTTCCCACTTGCTCTCTGCTCTCTTCCTCCCCCACCGCCTCCCCTGCGTTCCCCCTGCAGCTCCATCTCTCCAGAGGACCACGATTCCCTCAAACGCACTGTCTGCCCTTCAGAAAGCGCCCGCTGTCCCTGTTCCAAGTGGCAATTATTCCTCACACCCTGCTTCTTTCGCAAATCTGCAGCCTCGCTGCGACCTTGAGGCAGATTGGACGCAGGATTTTTGGAGAAGGAGATGGACGCGCACTAAAATCCGTGTCCTCTTTTTCACCAGGGGACATGGGAGCTCCAGGTTTCTCTGCTGAGACTGTGTTGGTGTTTTCTCGTGCTCGGTGTCAAACACAGCTCCACCTCTCTCAACATTTAACCCGGGTGTCCCAGGAAAGCTGGCAGGTTTTGCCACTAAAGTTTCTTTCTTTTTTTTATTTAACCAAACAAAGCCCATCTGCTCTTGTCACGTAGGCGCCTCTGCTCCCGGCAACGGGAAAAGGGGAGAACGGAAACATTTTTCTCATGTGAAAATGGATACATATTTATTTGCCTGATTCCTAATGACTCTGTTTCTGAAATTAGGGAAAAGAGGGAAATTCATATCTAAGGGGCCAAAACACTTTCTGTCAATCTTGGGGTTTCATGAGTTTCCTCGACTGATTTGGATGCTCAGGTCTCACTGAAAACTGATTAAAAACAAGTAAGGCAGCATCTCGTTACATTAACCCTCATTTCAATGCGCTGGGTGGCACCGATCGTGTTTATTCCTGTGTGATTTCCGCTCCAGACATTGTTCTCTGTGTATTACTGAGATATCAGAGTATTAGAAGCACTGAAGGGTTTCATACAACCATGGAATAGTTTGGGTTGGAAGGGACCTCAAAGCCCACCCAGTGCCACCCCCTGCCATGGGCAGGGACACCTCCCACTGCATCAGGGGGCTCCAAGCCCCATCCAACCTGGCCTGGAACACCTCCAGGGATGGGGCAGCCACCACTGCTCTGGGCACCCTGGGCCAGGGCCTCCCCACCCTCACAGCAAAACATTTCTCCCTAAGATCTCATCTCAATCTCCCCTCTTTCAGATCAAAAAGTTGGTTCCTGAACCTTGAATTTGATAGGAGCTTTGTCATGGCCTTTTTTGGGGTCCAGGATCAGCACCTGTGGCACTGGGCTATCTGTAAACTCCAGTGTCAGATGTGGACGAGTTGGGAAGAAAGGGGAATAGGAGTAAATAGGAGAAAAAAATGCAGGGGAGAGGACACCCTGAGGAGAACGGCAAGACCACTGGCAGCAGGAAGAAGAGATGCAAGGAGGTTTGAAAGTGTCTGATAAGCCCTCAGATGGTGGAGCAGGGTGCCACATATTTACAACATCCAGGACTAAGCCACAGAAATCTGTACCCGTAAGTCTTTCCACATCCCTTCCCACCCCGACCCTGCCACCCACTCATGGGGTGGTGGGAGCAAAGCCAAAGCGGGATGGGTGGAACAGGCGTCGCAGCGGCTGTAATTCCTGCTAAAATCTGGACAGGACTTTCAGTTCTGCTCAAACACCTCTCCTCTGGGTCCTCTCTCTTTTCCACCCCAGGGAGGGTGAGAGGGACTTGGCCAGGAGACACAGACTTGGAGAATTCAAATGCAGGATTTGCCCTGCTTTGAGATTAATAAGGGAACTCGAGACAAGGCAGGCAGGGCAGATAGAGAAAATGAGAGATTAGCAATTAATACAGCATCCAGGCTGGTGACAGGCATTTCAGAGCGACCTCTGGCATCCAGAGGCGAGTGTTTCACCGCGTGGCTCCAAGAGCTGCAGTAACCGAGGCACCGGGGAACTGAGGCTGAGCTGGGAAGGGAATCGAGGGACCACAGCAGGGAAAGGGAGCCCTGGAATGAGGGATGCAAGATAGAAGGGAAACTTAAAAGGAAGGAATGCAATAAAAAGAATAATTAGGATTCAGAGGCAGGGGCACGCGCGGGTGCTCTTGCACGCCTGTATGCGCAAGGGCTTCAATGCCCTGTGTCACATTCTCTGTGTGCACACCAGTGTGTGTGCCCACACGCCGTGTGTGCCTGTTAACATCCAGCAGTGGTGTAACAGCTGTGCTCCAGCTGTGCCCTGGCCGTGAAAACCCATCTAGGAGAGGAAAAACCTACAGCAACGTCCTTTGTGGTGGATCAGGCACCGACCCCAGTCTGCCCCACTTTTTTTGTGAAGTTGTGGAAAGTGTATTAACTTCAAGGGGTGCGATGGAAGAGCAGAGATACTGAGCTGGGAGAGGGGGTGGGACAGTGAATTGCAGGAAGAGGTGGGTCCGTTGCTCTCCATGAGAGCCTCAGCCTCGAGAAATGCTCTGCTGACGATGGACGCAGGGTTGTGCATTGCTCACATAGTTCCATGTTAGGGGGATATTCTGTGACCTCCAGCTCTTGCAGAGCTGATGGATGCATTTGGAAAGGGGTCGTTACTCATTACAGTTAATTTTCTGTTCCCTTCACCATCTCCATGTGCTAACGAAGCCTGTGTTCACTCGCATCCCAAAGCCAACAAGCTGCTGGCATCACTGATGGATGGGTTGCAGTGTCTTGGGGCAAAGGTTGACATTGGAACAGGTTGCCCAGAGCAGTGGTGGCTGCCCCATCCCTGGAGGTGTTCCAGGCCAGGCTGGATGAGGCTTGGAGCCCCCCGATCCAGTGGGAGGTGTCCCTGCCCATGGCAGGGAATGGAAATGGGTTGTCTTTAAGGTCCCTTCCAACCCAAACCATTCCATGATTCTATGATTCTATGAAAGGTTGTGACCAGGACTTTTGGGGCTGAGAGGACAGGGAGGACTTTAGGAGTTGTATCCATCTCTGGAGCATCCTGGTGGGCTGCTCACAAGACTTGTTTGGCCCTGAAGCGCCAGGAGGGGCTTAAGGAGGAGATAAATGCTACAGGGATGCTGTGCTGGTCTTCTGTGTGTGATGGAAGGGAGCTTGGGCATTGCATCAGCTTGCAGCGCATTTGTCTCTTGATGCACCATGTGTGGAGCGGAGAGCAACGCGTGCTGCGAAGTTCAAGCTTGTGGGGCTGTGCAGGGGACTCTGCAGTGTCCGGGCAGCGTGGGAAGCGCAAAGGAGAGGAGATACAGCAACAGACAAATAACGGGGAGCTCTCAGGCTGTGGGGTGCTGCCACGCGAGGGTTTGCACCTCGCACCGCGGTGGGGGCGAGGGGAGATGGCAAGGTCTCCCGCTGCAGGATGCTGCCGTTTGCCTCTGTCAGACAGGCGTGCGCAAGATCAATTTACAGCGGGGGCTGAAGATCAGAAATCCCAGCAGGGTCCGGGGGGTGTGAGCAGGAAAGTGATCAAAGGTGCGGAGGGTCTTAGCTCGCCACAGTAAGCCGGAGTCAGCCCTTAAGCCTATCCAGTTTGGAGATGAGGGGGATCTTATTTCAGGGAATAAGTACCTGAAAGGGAATCTTGAGCCACAGAGGGGAAAGGGTGGGGAGCTGCTCGCCAAGCAGCTAGAGGGACATCACAGGGACTGGTTTGAGAAACAGAAGAGGCAGGGCTGACTCGGGGGGGCTGGTTTAGGGTAGGAATTCACCCCCCAAGCTCACACAGAGCTGTTGGAGCCCCCCACACGGGTGGGAGCTCTCACCACGGCTTTTGCATCAGTGCAAAGCTTGGTCTGGGACCCACAGATGCGTGGGGCCAAGTCTGGGCTGAGGCAGGTCCTGTGGGGAGCTCAGCCCTTGGTCTGGGGTCTTGTGGGTGCCCCACGCCTCCCTCTTGCTGCCCTTTTGGAGAGACAGTGGTGGGGCGACGCTCCTGATGGGGAACGGGGGAGAGGGAAAGCGATGCTGCCGGTGGCTATGGCAGATCTGGAGCAGCACAGAGAGCCCCTCAGAACCTTCTCTCTCTGTCTCTCTCTCAGCTTTTCTTCCCCCTCTCCCTTCCCTTCTTCCTCCCTCTCCTCTCTCCTTCCATTTGATGTGGAGGAGAGCTGTCTGCCACTCGCGCGTCTGTACCGAGAAGGGATCAGAAGTTTCAGCGAGCGCTCGGCGCCTCTCCTTTGATCCATGTCCTGAGGCCTGCTTGACAGCGAAAAAAAGCATGGAGACAAAACGACTCAGTCAAAGTGATTCCTGACAACTGTCTCCATGAGATAAGGAAGCTCTCTGTGTCTTGGTTTTTTTTTTTTTTTTTAATACCGCCTCTCCGTTTCCATAAGAAGCGGAGTCACTTTAAACCAGAAGAGCCAGCCAACAGCCAAGCTGCACAGAGAACCGCCGAGCAGAGAGTGCCTGGCTGAGCTTTATCATATTTCCTGTCTCCTTTTCCATTCCTTTCCCCCTCTTTTCTTTTATTTTTTTTTAAAACCCAACTCTTTTCCCCATTTTTCTTTCCCTCCTCTCCACACGCTGCGTTGCTCTCCCGCCTTACCCCAACGCTGCCTCTAAATACGCAGTTGCAGAGAAAGCCCAGCATGTTTGCAGGTGGCCGGGACATTATTCGGCTCAATCCCAACCACAGGGAAGTGCTTGCCTTCCCCGCGAGGGGCTGAGGGGCAGAGAAAGCCCCGTACATTATCTGACAATAACCAATCCTTTCAGGGATCGGCAGCAGGCCTCATTAATTGTGAGACATTATGCACCGTTGGCCACTTAAGTGGCCCTTAGAGCTGTTCCCCTGCTGCTGAGCCCCAGATTTTCTTATTATTGTTTTAATTTCCTTGCCTAGTTCATGCCACTTACGCAGGGAATTGTCCCCACTTTCCCTTCTTGCCTCTGGGATGCTCACGGGATTGAGTTTGCAAGGGTGCAGTGATGCTAAATCTCACTGGAGGATGCAGCACTCGGCACACGGGGGAGCAGGATACACGTGTTGGAAGGGGACTGTGCTTGCAGCTGAGCTGTCGAGGGGTCCCCGACATACAGGCTCCCCCCAGGACAAACGCGATGGGAAAGGGACAGGGAGGTGGTCTCATAGACTGTGACGCTGAGGGCAACCTGCCTTGGACACATGGGACAGGACCACTTAATCCAGGTGAGGAGGAAGGAGATGTGTCACGTCTCACCACGCTCCTGCGCTTCCCCAGCCTCGACTTCATAAAGTTGGAGGGGACTTGGGGTCCACCTGAGGTGACGAAGCTTGACCTAGAGAGGGGGAGATGGCTTAGTGATCCCTGTCGGGGTGAGGGACCAGCCCTGTGCCCCGCCTTTCTCAGGTGATGGGGTCAGGTGCCCCGCCTTTCTCAGGTGATGGGGTCAGGGATCAGAGTTTGTCTCAGAGGCGATGCAGAGCCTCTTTGCCAGGGAGTTCCTTTCCCCCTCCACTCGCCATAATTAGGCTATTGTCGTAGGACTGCTCCGAAGTCAAACTCCATTAGCATGCAGGATGGAGGGTGTGGGGAGCGAGGGGGGACACACGGAGGGAGAGATTCCCTTCCCCCCAGAACCGCACTGTGCTGCGCTGATAAACAGTAAATATCGGGGAACAGGATTTCCACATTATCTGAGCGCGGCAGAAAATCAAAATTTCAGTCTAAATCCGAGGAGACGAGGCTCATAAGCTCCTCCAGCTGATACAGACGCTGAGCCCAGCCGGCGAGGCTCAGGAGGCACAAAATAACAGTTTGTGTTCAAAAAAAAAATAAAAGGAAGAAAAGAAAGAAAAAAGAATGAATGAGAGGGGGGAAGCAAGAAATATTTGGGGGCTGACAACAAAAAGGGGAGAAGAAGGGGCGGTGCAGAGAAGAGCATTGTCTGATGTTGCAGCCCTTCTCCGATGAGGAAATAAACACCCGGGTGGATTGGGGAGGGGGTTGGACACGGCCCATCCAATGAACTTCCCAACCGGCAGCTCTGGCTCAGCAGAGTGTTGCTTGGGGATCGACCTGTAGGACACTGACAGCTGCTGGAGGATGATGGCAAACCTTTAATTAGCGATTAGAGTGCGCAGCTGAGCACAAATCCAGCCCCGAATTAGGAGCCACATGGGGTCTCCCCGACCCTAAAAGCCAATACCGGATTCAGCAGCTCTGTCGGGAGCGTGGGTTCTGCCAGCTCTAATGAGGCTCTGGGCCACGCGTGCTGCTAATAGCATCTCCGTGCCCTGCTCCGGCCCGGCAGACAGGGCAGGAGCCATCCCAGGTGGGCACCAACTCCTGCTGTGGGACTCGCGAGAAGGAGGTGATGCTGAGGCTGCCTGGGAGCTGCTTCCTGCAGGGCTCCTGAAAAAGGAGGAGCAGTGGTGAGGGCAGGTCAGGAGAGCTGGGCTGGAGGTGGTCACTGGCACTGCAGTGAAAAAGGGATGCGGTTCTGCCTGCTTCTAAAGGAATTTGTTCCTCCTTTGTTTGTGGCGTGGTTTCACGGAGCTTTCTGCTCCTCCAGGGAGCAAGGTGCCTTCAGCGCCACGCAGGGCTGATGCTCCCGGGGCCCTCAGTTCATCTGCTTGGATCTTAGGATGGATCTCTGCTCTCTTTCCTCACCTTGCCTACGAGTGAGACTCCATAAAAGCATTGCTTGCTGCAGAACCCACAGCTCCAGGTTTTTAGCCCAAGGGAATGCATGTTTCCATACAACTCCAAAGGCTCTGAGCTCTCCCTGGAGTTTTCAGCCATTGCTGCTTGGAGTGATGGAGAAGAAAAAACAGGGATCAGCTGGAGAAAATGTTTTCTTGGTTTCTGTAGCTTTCATTTCTGCCCTTCTGCTCCCATCACTCAGCCCCAGGTTCGTTGTAACTCAGCAACTCAGTTCCTCACTCTGAGCTGCTTCCTTCATTCCCGGTCTTCGTGCAGCTCCCATGGATGTTCATTCCCCCTTCCCTGCCTCATTTCTGTGCCCATCTATAACGCGGCGTCTGTCATGCAAAGGATTTTAGGCTCCGTGTTCCAGCTCCAGGAGATTTCTGATATAAACTCTGTTCATACCATACAGATCCAGGGCCGCCGGTGGAGCTGAACTCCCAATATTTCAGTTTCTCAAGATTTAAGGTTATCGGTAACTTGAGTGACTTCTGCTTCCAAGGAAAGGAGTTTTCGTTCTACACGAGGGGGAAGCAGGTGTAGCAAATGTCTGTTCGCCAGAGTTTTTCCTAATAGCAAACTGGCTTGCACTTGGTAAAGTATGGGAATTCATAGGATGCTGCCGCCGGCGTAGGATGTCCCAGCCCTCTTGCACTCTTGGCTCAGATCTTGTTCTGTGCTTTCTGTCTTCTCTTCGGTATCGGGGTGAGTGGAGAGGGCTGGGTTTCATGAAGTATTCATCCTTTCCCTTCTCAAGGGAGTTTGTACAGACATTCCAGAAGTCCTAAAACTGAAAATCCCAAAGTCAGAAACAAGGTTGCATCTTTCTGGTCACATCGCCTGGGTCTGACGCCAGTGCTACTGGAGCAGCCGGGCCATTTTCTATCAGCTTATAATCTGTTCATGCATTTTGAAGAGCATCTCTTTAAAAACTAAGATCTTAATCCCATATTTTAGGATTGGTATTTCAAAATCCCTGGGCATGCACACAGGGCTTTCTCCTTCTGTTTAGCAGAGTTAGCATTGCCTTAGGTGTCACTGAATGGTCATCAGTGCAGCATTTTGCCCCCCGTTAACTACAAGGAAGGCTGATTTAGCACTGAAACAGGTGCTGGAAGGCTGCTTGGATTTACATATCAAATATATCTCACCCAACACAAACCCCACCCAGGAAACATCTCCAAAGTCATGGGGATATCTAAGTATTTCCAGTGTCTTTTACTGTAGCACTGACATTCAGACAGCTCTTGCTCTTGGCCTGTTGGCCAACCCGTTGTGCCTTCTGGTGTTCCCAACACATCTACATCATTACACCAACTCTCCAGCTTCATTCACCCAGCCATGCCAGAGCATTTCTAGTTCTCCAATCACCCCCACTAGCTGTGGCCTCTTCCTCCTTCCCCCACCACTCATAACCCAGCTCCTGTGTCTTCCCCTTGCTTTATTCCTCCTGGGGTCTCAGAGCTGTGGTCCCTGCAAGGAGCTTTCTCAGACCACTCAAGAGCCACAGGCTTGTCTGGAGGGCGAGAGGTCAAGCACCAGCAAGTGTTTCCGTTTAGTTCCAGATACCAGCCTGACAGGTGGGTGCCTCTTGATTAATTCCCAGCTCCCCTAAATGCTCCCGTCGTCATACGCTGTGGTCCTGTTCAAGCCAAGGCAAAGTTGGGAGGGAAAAGAGTTGGAATGCATTAGATTGTCTCCGTTCAGGCTCTTGCAATGGGACTACGGCCTGGAACAGTTGCAGGTCTTCACCTCCGGCACTCGTTGTGCCGACAGTACTTTCAAGTAAAAATCTGTGCTCAGAAAGCACAGCCAGAAACCTTCAAAGCCCCCAGTTCTCCCAGCTTGGCTGCTGTGGTGCAGTTCTGGGCTAACTGCATCTTCTTGCTAATCTACAGTGATGCAAATATCCAGCTGAGGTTGATACGGGCCAAGAAAATAAGGATTTGGGATCAAGGGAGCATCCTCATCCTCTGAGCTGAGTCGAGCCTTGGGAGGGGGGCTCTGAAGAGGTTTGTGAGCTCCGTGTGGTGCAAAGTCTGGCTGTATCAATCAGCTTGTGTTGGTTCCTGACCAGTAACGGCTATGATAGCATTGTTTTGGTAATCTTGAAGGCAACACAGTCCCACTGTGGTGATCCTCCCTTTCAGACCGTTGTCATTTAAAGGTAACAGAGAACATCACCCAGATCCATTCCTCTTGACTAACGCAGTCCCATTAGAGACTCACTCGTTTCACGGGCTCTGTAAGGTGCGTGCAGAGAGACAGGGGCCTTCAGAGCTCAGGAACACTGAATCACTCTTTGCTGACGCCATGGACTGTGCAGAGATGTATTTTGTCCTTATTGGAACAAGTCTTTTGGTCGTGTCTAAACCCAAGGAGGTCTCTTTCTCTCTTTCTCTCTCTCATCCCCTCTTTCACACATACGAGTTTATAACTCTCTCCAGAAATGCTGCAAGTCTCAGCAGGACATCTCTGCACACATCCACGCTGGAGAGAATCTCAAGGTCTATGTAGCTGAGTGAATTTCAGGGAGTGGTAGAACGCCGTTTCTCCAGTTAATGCAAGGTGCTGCCAAAAGTGTCAGTGGAAAAGCTCAAGAGAGAGAGGGCGGGTTAATATTTGTGGTAGCAGAGGATTGGAAGTCAAGAGACTCAAGTGTCCTGCTGGTAATTTGGGTGCCCAACCCTGGCAAACTGCGTACTCATCTGCAGTGCTTTCCCCATCCATCTAACAGAGAGTTAGCTTCAACCCACCACGCAGGAACGCAGAGAGGTTAAAATTAAGAAGGGCTACAAAACTCCCTACCTGGAGCCCTGGCTCCAGTTCCAGAGTCCTGAGCACAGGAAGGACCTGGAGTTGTTGGAGCGAGGCCAGAGGAGGCCACGGAGATGATCCCAGGGCTGGAGCCCCTCTGCTGTGAGGCCAGGCTGGGAGTTGGGGTTGTTCAGCCTGGAGAGGAGAAGGTTGCAAGGAGACCTTAGAGCAGCTCCCAGGACTGAAAGGGGCTGCAGGAAAGCTGGGGAGGGGCTCTGGATCAGGGAGTGCAGGGATGGGATGAGGGAGGACAGTTTGAAATTGGAAGGGAGAAGATTTAGATTAGACATTAGGAAGAAATTCTTTGTGATAAGCCCAGGTTGCCCAGAGCAGTGGTGGCTGCCCCATCCCTGGAGGTGTTCCAGGCCAGGTTGGATGGGGCTTGGAGCCCCCTGATGCAGTGGGAGGTGTCCCTGCCCATGGCAGGGGTGGCACTGGGTGGGCTTCGAGGTCCCTTCCAACCCAAACCATTCCGTGATTCTGTGATTCTATGAAAACACTGAAGAACAGGGAAAGACAGATCCAGCATCCTAGAAGTGTTCCAGCCTCCATCCTGCAGTGCTGAGGTCCTAGGGAAGCAGTCACCGCCCGAGCACTAGTTTTATATTTAAAAACACCCAACTTATTAACATTTTGCCTGGCTCCGTCTCTTGCTTATTCAAATACTGCCGATTTCTGTGGATGGGATATCAGCTCCCAGCATCTCCCAGCCTCAGTGCTTTGGTTCTACAGAGAGAGAAAGGGAGGGGGGGGGGGGCAGAAAAACTGCAAGCAAAATAAAAAGCTGCTATCTGACAGAATCTCTCCTGGGGATCTCAGTTATTAAAAAAAATAAGAAAAAAAAGGAATCATTTTTCTCTTCGCTGCTGTTTGTTAAATGTGTAGGAGCCATGGGCAAATTTTTGCTAATTTTGTGCATGCTTTTATCATAGTGGTGATTCACTGGCAGCTTTATCCTCCGATAAGTGGATTAGTTGTTGAGCTAAACAAAAAGGTGTTTGACAACCAGGAAGCTCTAAAGAACATATTTGTTTTCCAAAGAATGGAGCTGTGTTTGTTGCTCGGCGCAGTGTGTGGGGGGGGTGGTGTGAATTGTGTTAGCTGAGAGGAAAGGCCCCAGAGCTTTTCTCCCGTACGCGGGGCTGCGGTTCCGTAGGAACATCTCCCTTCTATCAGCAGCAGGTTGGTTTTTTTTGTTTTATTTGCTTTGGTTTAGCGGTTTGGTGCTGGAACGATGCTGATTAGGGAGTGGCTAAGGAGCTGTGTGGGTGCCAGAGCATCGCGTCTTCGCTTGGGAGAGAGCACCACAGGTTTGGGAGGTGGCTGGCAGAGCCCCGTGGCTCACAGTTAGACCTGGTCTTGTAGGGCTGGGAGCCACGCTGAGGGCACAGAGAGATAAAGTGACCGAGTGGAAGAGAACGGGGCTAAAATAATATGTTTAGCTTTGTCTAAGGCTTTCATTGTAGTATCTGAGCATCTCGTCATCCTGGGATGGGTTTCTCCTCATGGTACCATGGGGAATGTTGTGCTCTTCAAGGCCAAGAGTGAAGGCACAGAGATTTTATCCCCCTTAAATGTAAGGTAGGGACCCAAGATTTTGTCAAGCCCCTCTGCTAGCCCACAAGGCCTGAGAAGGAAGAAGTGCTCCATAGTTAGCAATTCCATATTTGGACACAGTTGTGTACTTATTTTCAGTCCTTTGGAGTCTTCCCTTCCTCCCTCCCCACTCAGACACCCGCAGCCCTTTGGCTGTCTTAGCCAAGTGCTTGAGAGCTTCACCTGCAAGAGCTTGGAGACAATCACAGCGGTGAGGGCCAAGCTCTGCCCAGCCCAGGAGATCCTCTCCAAAAATGACCATGAACAGATTCATGAGGAGCAAGCACAGGGTGGGCTCCTGGTCTCTCGCTATTTTCAGCACAGGGGACTTCTTTAAACAAAGGTGCTTTGTCTGGTGACCCTCAGTGGACCTTTCTTCCAGGTACTTACCCAGTCTCCTCGTGTAGTTTAGTATTCCTTGCTTGTCATGGCAAGGAGTCCCACGTGTTGACGCTCCAACACTGCCCCAATTGCCTTGGATTTCACCCCTACTACACTCATCCAAAGACTCACACGGGAAGTTACAGTGAATGGTGGATTGACAGTGGTCTTCTCTGTGTCATTCCTGATTTCTTAGGCTGCCATCAGATCCCCAGAACCTGGGGAACCAGGTAAGGTGCTGCTTGTTTCCAGCCCACCTTCACCTATGATGCTGATGGTTCAGTAGATTTCCCCTCCCCGCCCCTTGCTTAGACCAGGGCAGTTTTGCGGTGATGCCCTTGGAAGGGGCGATGCGGGTTTGTGTGGAAGTGCGCTTTATGCTTGGACAAGGGTCGGAGGCACCGGCTCAGGCTTATAAATCTCTGTGGATGCTACTGAGAGCAGTGGGAGCTGCATCTCCTGTGGAAATGAAGCATCTTCCTGCATCCCGATGCCAAACCATGTGTGCTCCAGCGCCCTTTTGAAACATAGACAACCTTGGCAATAAGAAGAACATGATCCCAGTGCTCGGAACAGATAGCTCCATCCCTCCTGACATTTTGAGGAGCCCACAGAGATGGAAGGAGCATCAGCCATGCCATTCCCATCCCCTCAGCTTTGCTCTTGCGATGGCCAGACATGAATCCAGTAAAGCTTGTTTTCCCCTGCCAAGGGGCTAAAAGCAACGGACTTTTCCCTCACAGCCGACAGCAGCCCCTGGCTGGGAGGGGGAAATGGAGAGGGAGCGAAGCAGGGAGGGCTGGGAACAGATTTGCAGTCACCAGCAATTGCTCTCTCAGCTCTGGCATAGATGAAACAGGGAGGAGGGAGTGAAGAAAGGGGGGAAAAGCGGCAGTGGAAGAGCGAAAGGTCCCCAGCTGGCTGTTAGTGGCATCTGCACTCGGAGTACAGACTCCAGCTGAGAGCTATTTCACTATTTATTTACATGTAATTATTGCTATGAGGTGCAGATATTAACACTGTCAAGAGCAATTTGCCCTGACATTTTTCACTTGCTCTGTTCCCTGACGTTTTGGGTTTGGTGGGAGGGGTTTTTTTCTCTCTCTCTCTCTCTCTTCACTGTGCTGCTTCGGTTTTGGCAGCACGGGGACCAGGCTTTTTAATCCAGCGCCCTTCGCAACTCATTAAACTTTGAAATTTAATTTTGTCTGGAGAGGAGCTGGGGCACGGGGAGCGTCTCCCACCCCCTTCTCCCCACGCTCGCCCACCCGCCACCCATCCTCAGCAGTTCAAGCATTTCCACTCTCAACAAACCAAATTTACCGGTTGCCGCGTTTTCAATTGGAATGCAATCTCCGGCATTAACCTTTGCTTTCGATGCTGCATTTAAAACATACAGAAAGGTGCCCAACCGTTTATTGGGGGAGAGTTTGAAAGTGCATGGAAAGAAAGCAAATGCCGAGCAAATATTTTTTGAACTGGTGCCCAGACCAGCATAAAAATCGCAACCCATATCAAAAGGTGAGCTGGGACCAGTGACTCTTCCCCACTTATTTAGGTTTCCTTTCCCCTTTCCTTTCCTTTCCTTTCCTTTCCTTTCCTTTCCTTTCCTTTCCTTTCCTTTCCTTTCCTTTCCTTTCCTTTCCTTTCCTTTCCTTTCCTTTCCTTTCCTTTCCTTTCCTTTCCTTTCCTTTCCTTTCCTTTCCTTTCCTTTCCTTTCCTTTCCTTTCCTTTCCTTTCCTTTTTCCTTCCCCCTTTCCTTCCCCCTTTCCTTCCCCCTTTCCTTCCCCTTTTCCTTCCCCCTTTCCTCCCCCCTTTCCTTCCCCCTTTCCTTCCCCCTTTCCTTCCCCTTTTCCTTCCCCCCTTCCTCCCCCCTTTCCTTCCCCCTTTCCTTTCCCCTTTCCCCTTTCCCTTTTCCCCTTTCCCCTTTCCCTTTTCTTCTTCCCTTCTCCCCCTTTCCCTTCTCCCTTCTCCCTTCCCTTCCCTTCCCTTCCCTTCCCTTCCCTTCCCTTCCCCTTCCCTTCCCTTCCCTTCCCTTCCCTTCCCTTCCCTTCCCTTCCCTTCCCTTCCCTTCCCTTCCCTCCCCAAACCATCTCATTTCAATGGCGGGTGACACTTTAAATTAAGATTTCTGCCGGTGCTCCAGCCCTGATGTAATGCGACGGTTGTTGTTTGTCACCTAATAAACACCAATTGTGCGTTAGAAGGTGTTTGCCAGGCGGGAGCGGGGATGTGACAAGCACAACTCACCACATCCTGCTTTTTTCCCTCGGCCAATATGGTGCCTGTAATCATTTAGCGTTTGGTTAATAGGCACCAGCGCAGGCTCCTCCCCGGCACAGCCCCACCGCCCAGCGATTCACTCCGCGTCTCAGGAACCAGAAGGGAAAAGCCGCGAGCCCGGAGGGACCAGGCGAGGGTGCGTGGGGAGAGAGTTTGTGGAGGGAGGAGATCTCGCTACACCCTGCTTTTAGGGAGCTGTAGGGAGGTCTCCCCTCAGCCTCATTTTCGTGCCGAGTACTTGCTCAGTGCCTGTGCACAGGGAGCTTTGGGAAAGGATTAATTAATAATTCCAATAATTCCCATTCCTCCATTTCAACTGCAGCACCTTAGGCCCTGGTTTTCCTTTCATTAGAGTTGGGTCTGAGTTGGCTCCTACTTTCGCCTTTCAGGGGAGCAGATTGAGGTATTCGGTACCTTCCCTCTCTTTCTTTCTCTTCTGTTGCAACTGGATATTTTATTTTCCCTCGCCTTTCGTTACAAATAGTCACCTTTTATTCTATTTCAATCTTTCGATAAAGTTTGCATTTGCATGTGCATCCCTCACCCATTTACTTTCCATTCTCATTTTCACTGTTCGAAAGGCTTTCTTTCATCTAAAAGATAACGTTGCTTAACTTCTTCGTTACGTTTATTCATCACCCATCATAGAATCACAGAATGGCTTCGGTTGGGAAAGACCTTGTAGATCATCAAGTTCAATCATCAGTCCAGCCCTGCTAAGTCCACACCAGACCACGTCCCCAAGTATGACACCTCCTCGTCTTTTTAACACCTCCAAGGACGGGGACTCAATCGCATCTTCCAATGCTTGACAACCCTTTTAGTAAAGAAATTCCTCCCAACATCCAACCTAAACCTGGTGCATCTTTAGGTCGTTTCCCCTTGTCCTGTCTCTGGCTACCAGCGAGAAGAGACAACCCCCACCTCACCACAACCTCCTTGCCAGGAGCAGAGAGCGAGGAGGTCTCCCCTCAGCCTCCTTTCCTCCAGACTAAACAACCCCAGCTCATCAACTCTCTGTAACCCATTTACAGAGGGACCTGTAGTATAACACAAAAGCTTAGGAGCATTTTCATTTCTGTTGGCTGCGTGTTTAAATACGATCAGAGCCCAGCCTGGCACCTCAGCACTTCCCGTTCTCAGCCCTTTCATCTCGTACCTCTCTACCCATCACCTCTTTTGTGCCTGGCAGCAAAGCAGGGCTGGTAAAACTTCTCCTGCCTCTATAAAACTTCGACGTCTCTTCCAAGGAAAGGCCCGCAGCTGCACTGCACAATCACCACCGCAAGGCACTGATGTTTTGAAGTTCCCCTCATTTCTGTGCCTAACTTGGAATCACAGAATCGTTAAGGTTGGAAAAGCCCCCTAAACTCATCCAGTCCAGCCGCCAGCCCAGCCCCACTGAGCCCACTAAACCCTGTCCCCAAGTGCCACTTCAGCACATTTTTTGAACCCCTCCAGGGATGGAGACTCCACCGCTGCCCTGGGAGCCTCTGCCAGGGCTTCTCCGCTCTCTCAGTGAAGGAATTTTTCCTAATATCCAATGTAAACCTCCCCTGGTGCAACTTCAAAGAATCATAGAATGATTTGGATTGGAAGGGAGCTCAAAGCCCACCCAGTGCCACCCCCTGCCATGGGCAGGGACACCTCCCACTGGGTCAGGGGGCTCCAAGCCCCATCCAACCTGGCCTGGAACACCTCCAGGGATGGGGCAGCCACCACTGCTCTGGGCACCCTGGGCCAGGGCCTCCCCACTCTCACACAGCAAAAAGATTCTTTTTAAAATCTCATGTGATATGTCTACACATTTTATGGAGACTCCACCACTACCCTGGGAGCCTCTGCCAGGGCTTCACCACTCTGTCAGTAAAGAAATTTTCCCAATATCCAATCTAAACCTCCCCTGGAACAACTTGAGGGCATTTCCTCCACTTCAGTCACAACAGCTCCATGAAACTTACTGCAAGGCTGTCTGGAATGAGGACATCAGCCTTGACTTTGGGATGTT
Organism: Neomorphus geoffroyi; assembly: GCA_033558235.1. Classification (NCBI taxonomy): domain Eukaryota; kingdom Metazoa; phylum Chordata; class Aves; order Cuculiformes; family Neomorphidae; genus Neomorphus; species Neomorphus geoffroyi. The sequence continues at coordinate 1,415,557 of JAUMJM010000075.1, read as the reverse complement.
CAGATTCCTGCTTTTCCATAAAATTCTGCACCGTCTCAAGTTTTATCTGTTATTTGGCTCATTTTTCCACTCGGAAGATGAGCGGTGGCAGCCCTGCTCTGTCTCACGCTGGTGTTAAGTGCACTGAAGCAGGTCACGAGCATCCTTGAAGGAAGAAGAATGTTGCAGAAATGAGACATATTTCTACTTCTTGCGTAGATGTGACTTTGGATAGCACGTGCTCTGTCCTTCCTGGGGGTGTCCAAAGGGTTGGGATGTTCCCACTGGAGTTCAGGGGCTCAGCTCCCTGATACAGAAAGCCCTAGGCTCCTGTGCCTTTTTGTATGGACGGGAGGTTTTCTCCTCCACATAATGACCTGGGGAGAATTAATCAGATGGGACTTTATTGCCAGTGACCCAAATGCACCCACAAAGCTCAGGCACCAGCTGGTACATACATTAACTCCAGCTTTTAAGACAGTCTCGTAGTGAGGCAGGGACTGAAGGAGACAGGACACGCAGAGAGGAGACAGGACCTGCAGATTTCCTGAGGATCTCGTAGGTGACGCAGTGGTCTGAACCCAGGGTAAGGCTTAGGGTAAGACCCAGGCAGGGCTCTTGTTTTCAGGCTTCAGCCTCTCTGCTTTGCCCGTGGCCTCAACTCTGCATCCTTCCACGTGCAGCACCCCTTCCCCTAGGTCCCAAACTTTCTGTTGAGGTCCCCATTCCTCTCTAAGCTGGAGAGTGCAAACCAAACTGGGGACACCCCATGCCCAGGGCTGTCCGGGGTGCAGCGGGAGTCGGGAGTGCGTGAGAGAACCATCGATGTTGTCAACGCTGCTGGGACTTAACGTATTGTGAGATATGGCAGCTTGTTTGCACGGGTGTTAACCAGCCTCTCCCGTCCCCTCCTTGTCACTGCCCAGTCCCTGCCACAGCCAATCTGTGTCCTAATCTCCATCAATTAACAAGAAACACTTTCACCCCTCACTCCATCCCCCCCCCAGTGCAGACACCCACCCTGGAGCGTCGGATAAAGAGGAAAGGGCCCCCCCAGCCTCGACCCTCTCCCCCTTTACTTTCCACTAACTCAGCGCAACCAATTAGGCATCTGACACCCGTACTGGCTGACAAATTGTTTCTGTCATCTGCTTTCTGTCTTTCATTAAACGAGAGGCGGAGGGGGGAATTGAGAAGGGAGGGGGGGCTGGGAGATGTGATCTCCCATGCTTAGCGAGGCCAGATACATTAATTACAAAACGGCCATTTGCAGCATGAAAATGCATTAATTAAATTTATGCAATCATTATCTTTAAATAGTCATATCTTTAAAATAATCAGCCCTTCCTGAGTCTTCCCTCTTCTCTGCTAAGTATCTCTAATCCCTTTTCCACCATTTATCTCTGGATCAGCAGTGGCTTGTATGGTTTTAAACTTCTGCTGGCAGGAGACGCCTTGCAAACTCCGACTGAGTAACGCGCAGGGGCTGCTGCCTTCGCTCGTGCCCTTGGCCTTGCAGTGAGGAGGACAGGCAAGGGGCACAGCTCTACTCTGAGGATTTGTCTGGTTTGGGGGGCTTTGGATCAAGATATTTTCATAAAAGAGAGCTTGTAGCTCAGCCAGGAGCTGAGGTGTTCATGTATAATGTTCTTTCTTTACTTGCATTTGAACAGGAAAGCGTGTGCTGGTTTCCATACCCACTTGGTAAATGCTTTGCTGTTCCTGTTTGGAAGAGGTTTACTCCTAATGAGGGAAGATCCTTCCCTTCGGCGCAGCCATAGCTCTGCCAGCAGACACGTCCTTTCCATCAGTGTATCTTTTTCTTCTTAAAAATCACTTCATTCAAGGCAGTAAATAGAACCATAGAACCATAGAATCACAAAATCATAGAATGTTTTGGGTTGGAAGGGACTTTAAAGACCATTCAGTTTGAGCTCCTAGTGGAATGATGCTCATAAGAAAAGCAAGGTTTTCAAAAAGGGCTTTTCACTACTCGGATGCTTGAGATCGCATCCTGGTGCCTTCGTATTATAATTTAAAAACCATTTTATTTTTGAGTCCCATCAGCTGTAGCCAAAATTCAGTTGTGCCAGACAAACCAGAAGTGAGCACAGTTAATGACGGGTTACCGCGGGAGCTTCTACATTTATTGTTCAAAGCCTTCACCTGTTTCTGAGCACTACTCAAATAATCAGTGCAAACTTACCGAGGTTCGTGCCGCTCCTCGGCAGCCCCCAGGAGCCGGGGTGCCAAAACAACCCACGGAAGAGTTAATCTCATCCCTTGCTTAAGTAAGCACCTATAGCACCACAGGAAAGCTCCAACCCAAATAGCTTTTAAAGAGCTGGAGGACTCAGAGAGGGATACTTATCTCAACTCAAATCCTTAAGGGCTTTCTTATCACTTCTGGTTAAAGATTTTGTTCTGCTCTTTGTGTGTCTGCGTCGTTGTTAATAAATCCGACATGTTCCTTTCCCCTATCAGTAATGCCTAGTGGGCCAACGTCCAATTAGACGGGAGCCGACGCCGGGGTATTTGGATCCAAACCTCATATTGTGTTCAGCTAGTGATGAGTTGGGGATTAAGTGTGGGTAGAATTTGGGGGAGGAGTTGATTGTGACCGAATCCCACCGGATCTCTCACATTTGAGGGGCAGAAATGAGCTCTGGGGTTTCTGAAGGGGAAGAGGGAGCAGACCGCGCTTGTCCTGCACAGGGAAGTCCTCTCAACAGCCCGAGTGTCCCCAGCCCCCTCCTCAAGCAGTGAGTTATCAAACTCTGAGCTGTTTGGATCCAGCACAGCTTGAACTTAGTGTAAAGGTGATCACAAAGAATGAATACCAAGGGCTTGTTTTTCCCTGGGTCAACTCTGAGAAGGGACATTTCTGGAGAGAAAGGCAAAGCTTTAATACGGTGCAAAACAGAGAAAAAGATTGTTGAGCTAACCCATAGCTGTAAGGGTAATCCTCTACCAAAGGCAGTGTTTTCAGCAAGGATCCCCCCTTCCTTCTCTCGTCTCCTATTTTTTTACACTGACGCCTCCACACCAGTGGATTCTGCAGTTTGGCAGATGCAGCTCTTTTATCCCCAAGTTCAGATCCTGTGATGGTTTCAGGGTTGGTGTTTGGCAAAAGCAGGCAGCTCCCTGTCTTTGGAAACACCACAGTGCTCCCTAGCAGCAGAGAGAAGTCCAAAGCAAGAGCACATGGCAACATGTAGCCATGCAAAACGCATTTCCTTGGATTCAGGGGCTGTGATTTTCCTACAGGTGGAGGAAAAAGAGATCCTGACTTTAACAATCCACCACTGCAGAAGCCCCAGAAGATCCAGATTGAGCCAAGGCGCTCCCAGACAGGACCAGTGTCTGGGTTGTTCATTCGTTAGGGAGAGCTGAAAAGAGAAATTCTCACCTTAAAAAACACACCAGGCTCTCCCCGGCGAGAGCAGGGAACTGGGAGAGCGAGCAAGCAAGCAGCAGAGGAGGTGGCAATAGGAAGCCCTTCTGATTTTTCCTTTCTTCCATTCTTTTGCCAGCCTGAGTTATTAAGTGTTTGGTGCGAGCCCAGCCAGCCCTGCACTCGCTGAACTTATCAGGGTTATTTCATCTCCCCATGACCTCTCCGTATTTACCATGGGAACCCTGGAGGCATTGGCTTTGCTTAACTGGTGTATCTTATGCTGCAGTTAAGCTGGACTTTAACTGATTACAGCCCTTGATTGATCAGAGAAAGAGGGAGGGGGAGAGAGAGAGGAGTCCTGGAGCAGATACGCAAGGACTATCAGCGCACCGAGCAGCTTCGCCTGGGGCTGGGATATGCCACTCGGGGGACGCTTTGTAGTGCAGCTCCTTTCACATTTATAGAGGCTCCCCTCCACTCTCCAAAAAGAGAGAGATGGAAAGAGAAAAGCAGGCGAGGGGGGGAGCATGGAGCAGACTCAAAGGATCTCAGGAAATCTTGTTTCGAAGCAGTAAGTCAGCACCCGCACTCCATTACCAGTGTCCGCGGGGGGTTGTGATAGGGAGCGGGCGCAGAGCAGCTTAGCTGAGAAATGGGAAAAACTACTAATAAAATGAGAGAGAGAAATGGAAAGGGAGGGGGGGAAAAAGAGCCCTTTCTGTGAATTTTGGTTTGTCTTTGTCAGCCTCTGTCGGAGCCGGGCTGCTGACGGGGGGAATGACAGAAGTTCATAGAAGAGTTTTAATATGCTGGGGCTGAGCTGTGCTGCGTGACCGCCCCATCTTGCCATTATTCATGTGAGGTAGATGAGCAGCAACAGATTTAGGGCTGATTTAGCAGGGAACCTTGGGGTGTGTTTGTTTATATTCTTTTGAGTACCTCACCAAGACCGCCTCGTTCCCCATGTGCCACCAGCATGTCTGAGCTGACCCAAGAATGGACAAATAGGTGCAGCGTTAAAAACCCGAATGATTCCCCGTCCAGCCTATTTCCAAAGTCAAACCTAACCTGAGTCCTTCTGCCAGTTTGGAAATGTTTATAAACTGCAGTTTTCCCTGGTTGTTCCTTTCTGCTTTCTCCTCCCAGATGACTTTGAGAGTTCTAAAATGCCACAAGCAAGATTCATCTTCCTGAGATTAATCATAGGGGACCTTAAAGAGCATTCAGTTCCAATCCCCCCTGCCATGGGCAGGGACACCTCCAACTAGACCAGGCTGTGTGAAGTTGCCCAGAGATGCTCTGTATCTCAACAAAAGGATTTTGCTGCGAAAGCCTTCCTTTCCAATGTATTGACTTGTCCTTCACAGAGAAACGCAATCATGGGGATAACAGGATCGGGGTAGAGTTTGCTTACAGTGACTTCTGTTAGGGCAGTCCTGGAAATGAGGAGAGCAGCATGACTGGGTTTGCCAACTGGCACATTTGGGAAACTTATGCCTTCTTTTGGTTATTCTATATAAAATTCCTTGGTGATACCAATTTAATTAGGAAAACCACCTCGCACTTCCATAGCACAAAGCGAATAATGATGTCATGGGTCAGTTAGTGAAGCACAAGCTGCCCATTTTCAGAGGGGGAGGTACTCAGCATGCATGAAAACCAGACCCCTTTGACAGTTCCAGTATGGCAAGGCATTAGGTAGCTTTTCAGCTTGAGTCTTAACCTTAAACTGCCCGCACTAGCACGCCACGTTCTTTTTGATCCCTCTCTGCTTATCCAGACTGCTAAAAACTCCACCATCTGCTTTTATCTAGGTAGAGTTTGGTGTTAACGCCAGGGATGGTGGCTTGTGTTTCTAGATCAAGCACTTTTTAACGTGATTTCCATTCACAGTGATGCCTCCCCCCCAAATTACTCCTCTGCCGCAGGGTTTCTCATAGCCTGTATTGGATGTACAACCCCGTGGTGCTTCTCGTTCCCTTGTGATATTTCCATTGCAAGAACAGCCCGCTTCTCTTTCCCAAAACCATCCAGAATTAAGCAGTTTCTCTTACCATTATAGCTAAGACCTTCCCATTCTTTTGTATAGCTTAGAAACTTTTCTTTAGACCTTCTCCATAATTTGTACATCTCTACAGAAGCAGGGTGCCCAAAACAAGATGCAGTGCTCCAGGTGGAACCTCACCATAGCCCTGAACAATCAGGTAATAACTTCCCATCGCCTTTTTTTTTCTAATCCTCCCCTCGCGCAGCCTGCATTGGTCTGCTTCGCTGCAGCTCACCATCGCATCCCCAGCTCCATCCCACCCCCAGCATCTCCCCCAGCCCTCTCCATCATGAGTGTGTGGCAGTTCTCCATCCATCAAGTGAACAGGGTCATTTTAGGCCACAAATGCTCATCTCCATTTCACCCGCTGTGTCCTAGACCCTTCCCTTATGATGCTGAAACATCCTTCAGATATTTAGAGTCACTGAGAGGCATTGATGATATTACTGGGTTTATTGTTCGCTGCCAAACTGTACTACTGTTCAAGCACAGGCCCACAGGAGCCATTTCTGACCACACTGAAGGGATCTGTTATGAGCCGTCGCACACGCACCAGGAAGGATTCAGGCACATTGTGTTCTGTTCCCAGCTCTGCTTCTGACACGCTTTGCGTGGCTTTGGGAAAGGCATTTTCACTGCCCTCCATGTACTTCCGAATGGATTAGAGAAGGTTATGAAAATGAAGCATTATTGCTCTACAACAGCAGCCACATCAGCCCTGGAGTCCTTCTGGAGCAGGAAGGGCTCGTGCAATTGTGTTAGCTGATATTCATAACACTGGTCTCTTTAGCACTGGCAACGTGCTGATGGGGTTATAAGCCTGGCCTGAGGAGGTAAAGCTGAGGCAGCAGAGCATCAGGTTGCTTAAACTTTAACCTACAACAAAGTAGAAGAAGAGAACTGAGTCACCTGCTCATTCATGTCAGTGTGAATCAGGACCAGGGGCTGGAGCACCTCCCATGTGAGGACAGGCTGAGGATTGGGATTGTTCAGCCTGGAGGAGAGAAGGCTGTGGGGAGACCTTAGAGCAGCTCCCAGGACTGAAAGGGGCTCCAGGAAAGCTGGGGAGGGGCTCTGGATCAGGGAGTGCAGGGACAGGACAAAAGAAAATGTTTTTAAACTGAAAAAGGGGAGATTGAGATGAGATCTTGGGGAGAAATGTTTTGCTGTGAGGGTGGGGAGGCCCTGGCCCAGGGTGCCCAGAGCAGCGGTGGCTGCCCCATCCCTGGAGGTGTTCCAGGCCAGGTTGGATGGGGCTTGGAGCCCCCTGATGCAGTGGGAGGTGTCCCTGCCCATGGCAGGGGGTGGCACTGGAGGGGCTTTGAAGTCTCTTCTGACCCAAACCATTCCCTGATTCCATGATTCAATGACTGTGTCAGTAAAGTCATCCTTACAGAAGGCTAACATGAAGTTTGCTCCCCGTGTTCCAAAATTTAGTTGGAGGTGACCTTAGGTGGAAGGGACTGCAATTACCTGGTTCAGACATTTTCTAGGTGCAAGAAGTGTGAAGCACTGTTTGGATCTTCGGCCTCATTGCAGACTCAGGTTTAACGGGTGTACTTACTGGATTGCTTTGGCAACTCCACTGGGTCGAGTGACTTAGAAAATATTCAAAATTAATTGCTTGGGTTTGTGAGCGCAGTGTTAGTGATTGCTACATAAGTCATTTTAGTCCTACCTAGGGGCATATTTGCATATATTTATCCTCCTTTCAAGTGAAGATCTTTGGGGAAACTGTATTTATCTCCTCCCAACTCTTTCTTCAGCTTTCAGTAGTCCTAGAGTCACCTCTTCATTTTGTTCCCATTTAATGTATGTATAGAATAACCGACTCTTCCCACCACGTGAAAATGAATCCACAGAGATCAAAAAGCGTTAATATGAGGAAAGGTTGTCTTCTGCAAGAGAGAAGGAAAAGATTAGCTGAACAGGCCTCAAAACAAAGATGGAAGAGATTAAGCTGTGTCCCCACCAAGTAGTGAGAGTGGTCTTGGAGGACAGAGCGTGACTCCCCAGAGTGGATGCTGGATCAACCATGAACGCCAGAGACCAACATCTCATGGGGGAACTCAGAGTAAATCCTTATCTTGGTCCGTGTTGTTAAAACCGTTAAGGTCCAGCCTGTTTCCCAGCACGGCCCCTCTCAGACTTACCCTTCCCTGGGATGTGGTGTAAATGTTGGCACCACAGAAGCTGAAACAAAGAGAGATTTCAGCCTACCAACACCCTTCACACCAAAGAATTTCCTAATGCTCTTTGCCTGATGTAGTATCAAATATTCCGACTGATCACATTTCCAGCCTTTCCCAAAGCGAGACGATTTCTACCCATTCCTAGGAGAGCAGGACCACAGCCTCAGAAACACTGCCCACTGCCAGGAGACCCTTTCCTATTTCTGCCAGTTTACAGTTCCTTTGGCACCACCGGGCAGCTTCTCCGGCGCTAACGCCCTTCGGCTGGAGGCAGATCATCGCGTCTTCCCTCCATCCAGAACTTGGACAGGCTCAGCAGTTTCTAAATGCAGCATTTTTCTATTTGATTTTGGACGCTCTGTGCTGTGTCAAATCAGGTGCCCAGAGATGGAGACACCATGGAATTTGGGGTCACTCAGGAAAATGCTGTCCATGGGCTCCTGCCTCCGCAGTGTTCTGGGTTTGATCTCCTTGTGACACCTCTGTGCCTGCCCGGTCGTGGGGCAGTGTAGCATCACTGAGCGTGGACGTAAAGCTGTGTCCAGGCTCTGATGTCACCGTCGGCTGGGAGACTCCGTGAGCCTCCAGCAAAGTGATGATGCCGGGCAGGAGGTGTGGGGACTCTGAGAATGTAGAGCCTTTCCCATAGAGCTCCAGACCGCAGAGGCCCGTGAGGCGCGGCAGCCGGGTTTGCCGCGGAACTTATCTGCTGCCCTTCCTCTCACACCCGGCTCTACCTAAGCAGAATTTCTCTCTGTCCCTTGTCTGCCCCTCCTGCCCCCCAGCACACCCAACCGTCTCCCCCCAACCCCCAGAACCTAAAATCCGAAGGTCTGGTTGCGCAGATCGAAGGCCCTAATTGCGCTTCCCTTTCCAAAGCCGCATTGGTTTATCATAAAGGGTGCACATTTCCCCTGCTACAGTTTCCACGGCCAGAGGCCCTGAGGGCCAGCTCAGAAATGGAGGGAATTAATTACATTTTTTTAACTCCCCTTCTTTTAAAGTATGGGAGAGAGTGATGAAACGTCCCGGGGGGGGAACTGGGGGGAGCTGAAGAGCTGAGGGTGGGGAGGGCGGCAGCAGCAGGAGGCGACGGGGGGGCTGGCTCTTTCATCCAGGAGGGTCTTTGTGCATTAACCTTGGTCTCCCCAACATACTGAGACCCTTTCCTTCTCCCCCCAATGCCAAATGACCTCCAGAAAGGGAAGAAACACGGCCAAAGGCTCCGAGCACCGTGGTTGTTATTGACTTACCCCAAAGTGCAAGCCCATGCCGTGCCTGTGACTGATTTGGGACAGCAGCGAAGGGAAAGGAGATGGGGAAAGGGAGAGAGGCAAGTGATGAGAGGGAGGGGAAAGGGACGGCTGTCAGTCACCGAGATGGACAGGGAACAGATTTCCCTCCAGATAAAGCCTTACAGATGTGAAGTGGGTATTGATTTTTAGTTAGTGATGATAATGCACCAAGAAGTAATAAATTATAAGAAAGCAAGGTCAAAAAGAAAAGGTAAAAGGACTTTGCATTCTTGAGGAGGGGATTTCTCCAGACGCCCCAGACTTTCCTAAGTTCAAAAGTTGCCTGGAAAATTAGTTTATCCAGCTGAAACAAGAAGTCAGATAACACTTAGGGTTCTCCGTGCTGGGTGGCTGCATAGCTAAGAGGCAATAAAAATCTCCGAATCACTGTTGTTATTTCTAACACCTTCATGTCCTGGGGTGGGGAAGATTGGATGCCGTTCTCTGATCAACCTGTGCAAACTGGACCTCAGGGGAGTCCAGCCTCAAATAGCTCCCAGCATGCCTGGAAAAGGCAGATATTACCCATGACCAGCGTGGCTGAAGAGGGAACAGAGAACTTTGGGCCTCCTGGTTCAGTTGAGGCCCAGAGCCTCCACCAGGGCTCATCCGCAGCTCTCAGCCACACAACGTTCATGGGAGCTTCCGGCAGGGGTAGCCACCTTCCAGCATCTCCCCTCTTTGCCCTCGGCACAGCTAAACATCCGTTCTTTCCAGCAGGTGGTGGAGCATTGGAACAGCTGCCCAGGGAAGCAGTCACGGCACCAAGTGTGTCAGCAACTCAGGAAGCATTTGGGCAATGCTCTCAAGTCACACGGTGTGAATTTGGGGAGTGTCTTATGTAGGGACAGGAGTTGAACTCGATGATCCTTTTGGGTCCTTTCCAACTCAGGTGATTCTATGATTCTATGATTCACCACCCTGACATCGTTGTGGTGAGATACCGGCTTCTCTATGTATCTGTACAGATTTCCAGAGGGAAATTCAACCCGTCTTCTTCAGAAAGGGGTCTTACGATGGGGTGAACTGTCCTTCAGAAATGTCAGTCTCTCTGTAGAGGGATTCCAGAGGATTAGCAGAGACTAGAACCTTAACTTCACACAGCTAAGGTTAGTTGAGTCCTGGCTTAAGTGACTTGTACAAGCCCTTGTGAGTCAGTAGCAGAGCTGGGATTAGAAATTGGTTCCGATCCTGACTGATTAAAACCAATTACTGTCTTTAGTAGGATTTGTGGAAGTGTCTTCTCCGGTCTCAGCTCCTCTGAATTTGGAGAGTGTGAATCTGGGTTTCATTTACCAACGTTGCTTTACATCCCCCTTTCTTTTAAAAAGGGCCTTAGCGGAAGTGTTAATATGACTTCTGCTTGCTTTAAGAGCCTTTTATTTTCTCAGAGTAATACAAAGCAGCTGACTCTTTTGGGGAGATGGCCAGGAGGGAGAGCAAGAGAAAACCTCTCTGCTCTGTGAGTGGTTCCAGTTGCTCTTCATTTTATAGCACACGATCTCATTTCTGCACCTGCAGGGCTTGATGGTGTGGGCAGTGCATCCGTAATCCAGCAGCACGGGCAGGGAGAGGGAAAACGCAATGCTTTGCGCTACCCGAGCTGGAGCTTTCCAACAATAACTCATCATTCCTCATGTCCGTGTTTTTGCACATGCAGGAAAGGATGTTTATTGTTTTAAGCATCTCATTCTGCTTGCAAATGAAATCTGATAAAGTCTCGTGGCTGCTGTACACGTGAGCGTCCTGGATATCCGTCAGGGGGAAGAGGTGCAGGGTGTCACACCCACAGCGAAGGCGATGCTGAAGCTGTGAGGTCTGGCAGCAGCCGCTGGGATCGAGGGGCAGAGAAGGAGGATTCGTAGCTGAGCCAGATCAAAGATCATGACCCAGGTTTAGTGGAAGGTTACAAATAACTTCGCAGCTGGAAAACCTCCCTTCAGACTGCACTCCCATGATTTACCCCCTCTATAAGCCTTGAAGCAGAGAGGTTTACGTTACATCCACACAGAAATACATGACAGCCCTATTCTCACATTAATCCACTCTGTCTTGCATATTTAAATGCAATTTCCTTTCTTCATCCCCCTGTCTTTCAGTCTTTGGGCTGCCATGAGGCAGGGAGTCGCATGTTTTGCTTGCTGTTGTGGCTAAACAACTTCATCCAGATACCTCGAGGCTTAATCACTGTGATAAAGAAGCTGTGCCGGGGGGGGGGGGGGGGGTCTGGAGAGCTGAAGGTAATTCAGGCTCTATTTGGAGCAGTGTAGAGACAGCAAAGGCAGGTTTAACTTTTGGGGACCGGTTGCAAACTCTTAAGCTCAGTGCAGGCTGAAAACCCTCAAAGCAAGAGAGGTTAAACAGACCTCATCCGAGCTCTGTGCTGCCGCCACTGCGCTGCTCTCACTTGGCCCGTGCAAAGCTCATTCTGGTGTCTCTGCACCACGCTGCACACAAACCCAGTACTTGGGGTTAGACTGATTTTCCAGGTTTTTTAACTCCCCCCTCCTTGTACCTCCCCACTGCCTCCCCCTCTGCAGGGGTCCAGCCACCCCTGCTCCCGAATCCCCCTCCCAGACAAACGCCTGGGAAGGATCTCAGGCTGGCTGAGTCAGGAGGTGGCATCACATCAAGAGAAAACATCTTTGCAAGACTCTGGAATCCTTCCAGGGGGAGGAGAAGCTTTAGAAAGCAAAGGCCAGCTCGTAGCTGGTCATTCAACTTAAGCCCCTGCTCCAGCAGGAAGGTGAAGGAGGAGGGGATGGGAAAGGTGTCGGGGTGATCAGAAAGGGGAGATGCCATCTATACAACCCGTCTTGTGTCCTTCCAGAGAATGTATCCTGCGCACAATAGCTCACCAGGCCGCTGGTGGGGGATAAAGGGCTCATTTTACCACTTGCCAGGCTCCAAATATTTCCAATTTGCCACTTTAATTGATGTCAATAAGGTTATGCTAAATTCGGAGATTTTCAGCCGCTCGGCATCTGAGCGCCGGCCTGGCCCCCCGAGGTGACTGCGTGTCCCCTCTCGCCCTCCCTTCCCAGCACAAACACGGCCCGCGGCTGCGAGATCAACCGAGAGGCATCAGGAGTCCCCTTCCTTCCCTCGTCACAGCTTCTGCAAACTCTTTACACTCTTAACTTGGCAGCCCCCGGGAGGGGGAATTTTGCTGATTGCAGGAGGCAATTGCATTAAAGCGCTGGTGGGATCCGAGTCCTTGCGTGAAGACCCGTAGGCAGCAGCTTACCCCAACCTCACCCGCAGGAACAAATCTGGCATTTTTGCTGCAAATGAAGAAAAAAAAACCCCAAAGATCGTAAGTTCATCTGTTTCAGGTCTCAAGCAGGAAGATCGCTTGTGTGCAAATTGAATTACCTTCTCAAACCCAGCACCACGCTAAAACGAGCCGAGCCGAGCCCTGGTATCCTTTAACATTGGAGGGCAAAGAGAACTTTGACATTTCAGTCCCTAAAGGTGAATCTGCATCAAAACCAAAAAGAGTTTGCATCTGGTTTGCAAACCCAGCCCTACTCAGGCTCCCAAAGAAAGGGGCAGTTTTCAGCCTCCCTTTTTGAAAATAGCTATTTTTAAGGTATCTTCTTAGGCATTTTTTAGGTAATCTTAGGTATTTTTAGATAAATAGGTATTTTGTTGTAAACCAGGTATTTTTAGGTATATTTACTGGGGTCTGATGTGTTTCCTCTTCCATGAGGGCTGTGCATAGGGAGGGAGGCGTGTCAGTGCATGACAGTGTGTGTCAAACCCTTTGTCACAGCTTTATTCCTTTCTCCAGTGTCCATCCTGAACCACACAGCTCACATTTTTGGCAGGACAGCAATGAAAGACCCAAGATTGAGTGTGCCGGGAAAGAACTTCTCGGTTATACTTACTGAGGTCTTTCAAATGCACCGTTAGACACAGAAGAGCCAACTATGAGTTCCAGGTGTTGTTATCTGGTGGAAGCAGGGCTTCATTCTCCAGCCTGTCAAGCCTATTCTGACATTGTGTCTTATACTGATAGAGCACCCTGTGTGTAGATGTTTCTCCCTGGTATGCATGAAGGCAGCTGCACGCACCCCCCTTCTCCTCCAGACATTGACGTGTTGTCTCCTGTGTTTCTGCAGGTGATGAGCATCCTGAGCAACCCCAGCGGGGTTCCTCCACAACCCCAGGCTGACTTCTCCATCTCTCCCCTTCACGGTGGCTTGGATACCACCAACTCCATCTCTGCCAGCTGCAGCCAGCGGAGCGACTCCATCAAGTCCGTGGACAGCCTCCCGACTTCCCAGTCCTACTGTCCTCCCACTTACAGCACCACCAGTTACAGCGTGGACCCAGTGGCTGGATACCAGTATGGACAGTACGGACAAAGTAAGTGCCCTGATTGTATTCCTCCTGCATAGGGAACAGGAGAAGGGAGGGAGGAAGTGTAAAAAAGGATGGATATTGTACTAGAGGGGATTCCCATGGAAACCTGTCTAGATGGGAGTAAAAGGGAATCTCCCCGCCAGGCAAAGATGGAGGTTTCTCCAGAGAGTCTCCCCAACACCCGATTTGAACCTCCCAACTGAAATATTTTAAGTAAAACATTTCTATTAGGAAAGGACAAATTTCAGACCTCTCTCCTTCCCCATCTCCAACTCTTGCTTCTCCAAAAGCCCTTCATCGTGTTCACCCTCATCAGCCAAAGGAAAGCTGGGATTTTAAGGCCATCCCTTCATGACCCAGAACTGCGTCTGTTGCTTTGTCTCCTGCCCCCCCAGGAAGAGTTGGGTCCTTGCTCAGAGGTTTTTCTACAAAACACATTAAGCCAATGCCTGCTCTTCTACGAAAGCCAAAGTGAGACTGGAATTGTAATCCTGAACCTAAACCTCAGACCCGGAAGGCAGCGGGACCCTGGGAGCGGCTGCTTCTCCTCCAGAATGGCTGGGTCACCAAACCACCAGCAAGCCTGGCAAAGGGCTCACCTGCCGGTGTTAAACTAATAATAAGTGTGGTGTTGTGAGAGAGTGATCCACGGAGGGTTAAAGGTGCATCCTCTTCCTCCGGGAGCACTCCTGCTTGCCCATAGCTTGTCCTCAGTGACCTTTCCTTCCATTTGGCTGTGGCTTTTTATTCCCCTCTCCGTCACAGCCCTTTAATGTCTTTAACTTCTCCAGCTAAATGAGAACCGGCTGCGGCGGCAGACGGGATCAATAGCAGCTTCCCCCCACCCCTCCCTTTTTTGTTTTTCGGGAGTTTGATCTGTGACCCCTTGACCTTCCCCTCGCTTCTGGATGTGAGGCTGGACACACGTGCTATTGATAAAAATCTTAAACAAATTCCAATACCATGTATTTCCAATAAAGATTCCCTTAGGCAAGACGTTAGTCACACCCATGTGTGTAAAAAATAAAATAAAGAGGACGAGCTCCATTTTCTGAGAGAGAGAGAGACCGGCCAAGGAGAAGGAAAGAGAAAGAAGGGTTTGTCTTGGTTTGCTGCAGGAATTTTTGCTTGGGCCTCTCCTTATGCTGATGAAAAACCTCTCGTGCAGCCCTATTTGTGTTGTTTAATTCACCTCCTTCCCTGATTGCCGCCCCACGGCTCTCTCTTCTCCGCTGGCCACCCATTGAATTTATAAATCCAGTTTAGAGCCCACTGGGCTTGGTTTGGAACAGGAATGTTTTCCTGCTAACAGTCATGGGCACCCAGGCTGCCAATGAGCCGTGCCCAGCAGCAAGGCTTGCGTGGTGGACAGAGTTAGCCCAGAGGTGTCCCACACCTGGAGACACTCAGGTAGCTCATCAGGAAGGTTTTCTAGCCACTAGAGCAAGGAAGGTAGCAGAGAAACCACCACGCACGGTGCTGGGAAGTGGAGTCATGTCCAGGTCTGACAGCCAAAGCCAACACCGTGCTGCGTGGCAGATGCAGCACAAACCAAGCCACTCCAAGGTGGGATCTCCATCAAGCAGCAAATTCCGCACGTGTCCACATGTGTGCATAGAAATCCTATTTCCAGCACTGTACAGGTGAGGTACAAATCCACTTCCCTATAAACCCCTCTCATAATGAACCCCATTTATAATCATCTCTACGCGAGGAAACAGTTTCATTGGTAATTAGTCCTGTTAGAGCAATCACTTACATGAAGTTGACCTTGGTATAACAACATTTCTTCTTGTCTTTCTCGGTGCACGTTATATTTAGCAGATACTCCTGCTTTTCAGTTCTTCACTGCTTCTTTTCAAATGTTGTTTAAACGCTGATCAGTGCAGGGTGGCCTCCACAAGATCATTATTTATTGGTGTTCAGTTCCAATCATATGTTTCTTCTTGCTATGACGCAGAAAAAAAGTACCAGAATTCTTTTTGGGGAGCACTGATACAATGGGGATGGGGGGTTGTTATGGGGTGAGCAGGCTCTGTATGACTGGGAACACAACCAGGGCTGGGAATAAGAGCCCTGAAGCTTTGGTAGGCTTTGGACTTGGTCTGTAGAGAATCTCTCTCTTCCCACTTCTCCTTATTCTCTGATACACAAAATCAGACATGCTTTCTCTCTCACGTGACCAAATAAACACCCAGAGTATTTTCCTTAAGTTTCTGGCTTTATTTTGGCTTCTGCTGCACTAAACCAACAAACCATATCCCAATTTGGGATACCCTGGTGTCTTTGAACTTCTCCCACTGCCACAAAGAGCAATATTAGGACCTAAGTGTGTGGGGTTTTATTCAGAAAGATGGGATTGCCGTCAAATTTCCATTTTGCTGGGTGCTGCCCGGAGCTCTGCGCTTTCACCTCCCTCCTTTCCCCACCTGAGTTCACCCAGAGGTGACCAGCAGCCACAGAGGTCCAGCCACGCACACACATGCAGTGCCTCCAAGGAGAGGCTCTTCCCTTTACCTACAGCCTCTAAATGTTGTTTAATGTGGTTATATGAAATACTACGGGACCAAGCAGATGAGACCTGGATGAGGGCTTGGGGTCCAATCCTGTGTGCACCCACCTTGAAGCCAGAGGCACCATAACACAACATTACAGAGCCCAGTGCTTGACCGGAGCTACCCCAGCATCCCAGTCCCCAGCTCCACTCGCTTAACTCAGCTCCACTCGCTTAACTCAACTCCTTTGGCCTCAGATAACTCATCCAGTGCCGATCGTGCTCGCTTCCAGCCCAGCCTGTGCCGTCCCAGCCGGTGAGGAGCAGAGGTGCCAGATTAATGTGGTCCTTGTGGTTCCCAAAGGCCGGAGTTGTGTTAATGATGCCGGTGATGGAACGCAGAAGCGTGAAAGGAATTCTAATAGATATGACAAGTCTAATAAGAATTTGTGTCTGGAAGGGACCTCCTCTGGGGCAGGAGCCTGACAAGATGTTGATGGCTGAAATTTGTTTACTCATTGGCACCGATTGTACATCTCCTGCCAGTTCCTTATTAATCTAATTTGAGACACTAAAGCCAGTGAAAGGGAGAGACTTTGACTGAGGCTCAGCTAATGAGCAATGTCACCATCCTGCCCCGGTCCTCTTCCCCCCTCAGACCATGGGGCAGTCAGGAGAGCTGGGATACAAGTTCACGCATCACCTCCGGAGCTGTGGCTGCATTTGCCACCCAGATGGAGATAAATACAGAGGTTTCCCTTAGGAAGGGTGGATCAAGGCAAGCAGAGGAGCTCACAAGGATGAGTCAGCGTGCAGCAGATGAGTCTGATCCAAGCCCTGTCCAGGCTTGGTGATCTTCCACTGAAATCTCAGGAAACATTTACACCAGCGTCACTGAGTGCAGGAGCTGGCTTTGCCACCATGAGATGACACAGGGAGGCTGGAAGGCTTATCCCACTGGCTTTCTGCTCAGGCTTGTCTCAGACAGCTCCTTAGAAACACCATTTTCCGTGGCAGGAGTAGAATTTGAGCTCTTTTCAGTAGGTCCATGGAGAGTTCCAAGGAAGTGCAGCAGCGCTTGCAGAGCACACTCTATGCAGCTGCGCTTAACCCTAGCAGCATCTGTCCCCTCCGGTGCTTCTGGCAGGACCATCATCGGTTTGCACGCTTTCCTGGGAGTGCAACAGGGCCCTTGTGTCTTTAACAACCACTTTTTTGCTCTCTGTAAGAGTAGGTCTGCAGGGCTCTTGGTTGCACGCCCTTTGATGCCAAATGCCTCATTTCCACTAAATGTTAACACTCACATCGTGCTGTTTTCTCACCCTCCTGTTTTGTTTCCCCCCTCCTCTTTAGCTGCTGTTGATTATTTGGCCAAGAACGTGAGTCTGTCTACACAGCGTAGGATGAAGCTGGGAGAACATTCAGCGGTTCTGGGTCTCCTACCAGTAGAGACAGGCCAAGCCTACTGAAGAGTCCGACTGTGTCAACAACCCACTCCAGCAACTTGGTACCACTGGAGATAACACCACCAGCCTTCCAGGGATCTACCTGTACCCGGACCCAACTCCTTCCCAATTCCCTTCCACCTCGCACCAACCTGAGCTGTGAAGGAGACGGGAAAGAGCGGGAGGGCTCTCCAAGTATCCGGCTCCTCCCAGAGCACGAGGCAAGCCTGGCCTCTGTGACCTGACTCCTCCTGTGGCCAGAGACAACGGGTTGGGTACATTTATTAACCCTGAGTTCCTGCCCTCCCTTCAACCCACCTGGCCATGGCATTTTGCCCACACTTAAGGACTTTCCATTGATCTAGGTAGTTGGCATAGTCGAAGCCAAATTGATCTTTATTTCTTTGTAAAAAAAGAAAGGTTTCGTTCTGTTTCCTTCTCTTTCCATTACTGTAAATTTGGTGAATGTTGTATAGGAAGGAATAACCGAGCTGGTCATTAAGGACGGTAGAATTTGGGACCACAGAAGACCCATGGACCAAATATAAGAACTTGTCTAAAAAAAAACAAAACCAACAAACAAACCACACACACGAAGACAAACAAAACCAGAAAAACATGTGTTAAAGTGACAGCAAATCTCCCCACCCCACTCTACTCTGCCGTTCTCACTGGTGACTTCCTGAAGCAGGGCTGAAGCAGGCCAGATCGCTGCTAAGCAGGGGTAGGATGTGAGTCCGTCCAGCCTGGGACCTTTGGAAAGTGTAAATGTAAATTGCTGCATGGGCACTGGAGGTTGTGGGCACGGGCACGAGCAACATTTACTTTTCCTCTTAGGGACCAATTTAGACCTGATCATCACTGAAAAGACACGGGCATCAGCAGGAGATGCGATAGCGAACGCTGGCCTTGCACAGATGAAGGGCATCAAATAACCCAATTGCGTCAGAGGTTTTGCCCATCCGGTCCGGGTCAGTGGCCCTTCTTTCATTCAGCGGGAGAGAAGCTGGCCAGGAGAGCAAAGAGAAAAGAGGGAAGAGTCAGAGGTGTTGGTTAGCTGCCTACTCACAGGGGTCAGTACGCACAGCCAGGTCCTTCTACAAGGAAAGGGCCACCTGAAAGAAAATGGTGCTTGTTCTTAAGGTGCTTTCTTGCATCTCGCTGCGGGATGAAAGTGGCCATGGAGTCAGAGGGGAGATGCCCTGAAGAGTCTTTCTAACAGCAGCCAGGAAGGAAAGGTGCTCCCAGCTGCAACGTTGCACCTATTTGTACTGCAGGAAAAGAATGACATTGCCAACGGCATTCCCTGTCCTTGAGCCACCAGGAGAAATGTTTGTGCTGTCTGTCCTCCCCCCACCCTCTCACTTCAAGTATTGTTCTATACAACTCAGTCTCCCAGTCCCTTCCCTCCCCTTTTCATCTTGGTGGAGGAGCCCCTCTCTCTCTCTAAGCCAGATCTTGCTCTCTGGGTTTATCACTCCACTTTTCTGCAGCAGCCGGTGCTCTCGCTTTTGTATCGGCTCACGATCCTGCTCATCACACAGCTCAGATAAAAGCAGCCAACAATAAGAGCTTGTTGCTAACTCACGACTCACATGTGTTCTTAAATACTTTTCCTTTCACACGTGGTGATGATCCTTCGTGATTCTTAAGCAGAGGTCTAATATTATAGATTTCTTTGCCCTCACCTTTCCGTGTTGAGAGGGCTCACTTCAAGAACGTGGATATTTCACCTGGAGAGGGCAAGGAAAGCTGCCCTGCCATAACCACCCTGATGGACAGAATCTGTGTGTGCCAGGAGGTGGTGGGTGAAGTTCAACAGCAACAGGCAGTACTTAAAGTCATCCACAGACTGTTAGGGTTCATAATACACTTGCTATTTTCCATGTCTACTTTAGGATAATGAATGTCTGCTTTCATCCACTGGTGATAACAGGGACCACGCGGTCGGAGCAGCTCTGGTCTGGCCAATGCTCCTAGGTTGTTAAAGGAGACACTTCTCTTGTGCTTTCTTCTCTTGCTGCCGCTTCTTTCATTCTTCTCAAATAATCTGACCCTGGTTTTGCAGGTGAAGCATTTTTCTAGGGACCTATCCCCTACCTTGCCTCAACGTCATTTATCAGGAACCACCAAGCCACTTTCTCTCTTGAGCCCTGTGGACAAGTACCTGTTCTGACCAAAGCAGAGCTGTGTTTCTTACATTGCTCAGCATCCTATTGGAGCCACATATGGCTTCCATCAGCTTCGCTTTACGGCTGTGACAGAGCCTGCTCTACATTCCTAAAAGGGTACTAATACACCAGCTTGGCTCCTCTGCCTCTCACACGCGCACACGTGTGTTTCTGTGTGGGTTGACATCTGCATCCAGAGGCTGTGTTGCTGCCATTTATGCTCCAGAGATCCCAGTTCAGCCTCTGCTTGTCCTGCTGTGCCATGCGTAAGGCTTCCCTCTAGTTGGAAAAGACTTTCCTTGGATCACAAAGCTTTAGAAGCATTTGAAACCTGCGTTATTCACACCCTTCCTCAGGGCAACACACAGCACCTACACCTGGATGGACAGGTGAGGCCAAAGGTTCCAATTTCCTTGAAGTGGCTGGAAAGCCAAAATGCCTTGGAGCAGTCGTGTTAGCTGAAGGACTCTCCCTGCTTTGCAACGGTCTGAGATCTCGGAAAGCAACAGAAGATGCTGGTTTATGTTGTTTAAGCGTTAGACCTCATTCCTTTCTGAATTCCATTCCTGGCTTAAATGTCGTTCCCAATAAAAGAACCTTCAGCTACACCTGAACTGGGGGATTAAGGGTGAGAGCAAGGGTGTCTCTGTGATAGACACCAGCATGGGGATTAACGACTGAAGCCCCTGCTTGAAGTAACTCCTGTGTCTTGGTATCATTCTGACTGCCACAACAGCAGAGCACATGATTTAATAGCTTTTAAGAGGCCAAATGCCAATAATCACCCACCCTGAGAGCACCTTCAAACCTGCACCCCCCTTGCCACTGGCAGATGGAGTTTGTAGGTGGTGAACGTTGGCCCCCGCATCCGCCCCTGACATTTGCAATCCCTTGTTCTTGATATTGAAACTTGTGACCAAATGCATTCCTTGCTGCCTGCTAAACTAGAAGGGAAGTTTCAGGTCGTCATGAGAACGGCTTGTCTGCTGCTCCTGCTCACAAAGACCTCTTGGCTCTCTATTCTCTTCTCCCGTGTGTGTGCGTACTCGTCTCCCAAGCATCCCTCAACAGCTGGTCCTCACAGCAAGCATGTGATCGAGGAGGACTCAACTGAGCCCAACACGGAGCACGGGACCCCCAAAATAAAGAGTATTAAAAAGAGGGAGCACTGTAGAAACCTATTTGCCAATTACCTTCACCAGAAAGTCCATGACCACCCGGGCACCGCTGTAAATAGAGTTCTTAGAGGAATATGAAAACTGCCCCATGCTAGCGCAAATAGCTATTCTCTGACCTTTCCCTCGTGGTCGCACTTTGTACATTAGTTGGAAATCTGGTCATGTGCTGTATGTTTATAGAAAGTTGACATTTTTTATACTAAAAACACAGTGAGTGCCGTGCTAGTTAAAAAAAAAACAAAAACAGGGGGGGAGGGGGGATGAACTGTAGAAATTTGCCTATCGTGTGTTTTCAAAATACATTCCAGAATCTTTGGGGTGGGATGGGTTTGATTTGGGGAATTTTTTTTTTGGTTTCTTTGTTTTGTTTTAAGGTACGTTCATGTATGGAAGTCCAAGTATTTTGTTTTGTTTTCTTCTGTTTTATGGATTGCCAATCTCAGTTCTGCTGAGAAGAGAGAAACTCAGGGGGTGGGCTGAGGTGGGGTGGGGAGGGGGGGCCAGAACAGAGGGAGGTGCCTCAAAGGAAAACAAAACCGAGCATGGAAGAGTAGTGACCGGCAGCAGACAAGCGTTGGACAGCAGGACCCTGAAGAATGTGTGGTCGTGGTCACTCAAAGCAGACCAAATGGAGACTGAGCAGAGCAGACACAACTTCTGGTGACTCTGAGGGTGCCTGGGAATCCAAAAATCGTGCTGCACCTCATCCAAACAAACCACTGAGCGAAGGGACGCGCGCCAGAGACGTTCTCTCAGGTCAACATTGCTTCCACGCCTGCAGACCAGAACTGGCATCCCTGGGGGAAAGGAAAAACGCCGAGTGGATTTCTTTTACCTCCTCACGTCCCTCCTGCACCCCTGCCTTCACCTCTCAGCGCCGTTCTGAGACCACAAAAATGGACATTTCCTCACTGTGTCCAGTAACTCAGCAGATTGGCTCCTGTCGCTCCGAGACTTTGTGTATTTAATGCTTCTAACCCGTCATCCCTAACACCTCCATATACCCACCTGGGGAATATCTACATAGCACTATAGGACATTCCTTATTCCTAGTAACTGCGGATATGTTGCTTCTGTGTTTGACTCATAGCCATTTTGCTCCGTGTGTATGCCTGCGTGTGAGGATGTGTGCGTGCGCCTGTGTGCCTGCCCGCGTGCGTGTGTATATATATAATCGCACCATAATTTATTCAGCTATATGGAGTAGTCTAGTAGAAAGAGAAACTGGTATTTGCTTTAACTACCTGCTGCCTGTAGGTGTCTCTCTGTAACTCAGGCATAACTGTTATACATTAAAAAAAAAAAAAAAAAAAAAAAAAAAAGGATTAAAAGTGTCTTTGGGTGCCTTGTTTGCTTAACTCGCCCTGCAGCACGAGGGGAAAAGCTGGTGAGCCCGAAATATTCCCCCACACACACACAAACAAACTGCAGATGATTTTGCTAAAAAGCAAAATCGTGGGCCTCATTCACGAGTGAAAATGTGGAAAAGCTACATAAATACATACAATATTTAATCTGACTGTGGCTTTTCGCAAGGGAAGGACAAGTACCTGGCCTGTTCTAAACACAACCGTTTCTTTATGCATTGATTTTCAGAGAGCTCTGCCTGGGCAGAGGAAGGTGGGCTGCGCGGGCAGGGTGGGACCAGGCTGCTGCATTGACTCCGCGCTCCGCAGGCACCTGGCTTTCGTTAAAGTCCAAAGCACAGCACCAACAAGCGGAACAATATTTTGAAACTCTACGGAGGAATAGATGGCTTGGGGCTTCGGCAATTGGTAATAAAGCGTTTTGCCTTTAAACAAAGCCCTGAATTCAAAAGCCGTTCCCATCTGAAGACGTTTTGGCTCTCCGTAAAATAAGTTGATCCTCATCCAAGTTGTGCTGGATGAATATCAGCACAGAGAAACCAGGCTAATTAGTCGCTGGGCTTGTTTTAGGATTGCCTCTCGGCACAGAGATCGGTCCACGGGAGCTAACTGGCTTCCCAACCCCAGGTAGGAGCACTGTTACATACAGGATACCAACAGCACGATGAGATGCTGCTCGTGGGCTTGTCTGCTGTGAGAAAAGGGGTAGGAATCTGCCAGCCTGAAGGCTCCCACTGGCAGGAGAACGCTCAGCGAGGAATGAAGGCTTTGATATTTGTGAACTCTGCTGGCACTGGTGTTCCTCACCTTGCATTCAAGCCACTGGTTTTGGCTGGTGTCGGAGTTGGTCCCTTAAGCATCACTGATGTCCTTTCCTAACCCGATCCTGCTCTGCTCGGGGCTGTGTCTGAGAAATCCAGAGCAGTGTCCGGAGCCCTGGGCTTGGGCAGAGACCTTCACTAGAAGTTATGCAGTGCCATCTGCAGTCCCAGGCTGTCTCCCAGGCTCTGGAGCTCCTTAGCACCCAGCAAAGCTGCCTTCAGGTTGAGTGGAATACAGAACCTCTGACCATGGCTTTCCTTCAGGGAAAGCTAAGGAATTCTGCCTCCTCACTAAGTACAGAATGGTTTTGGTTGGAAAAGGTCTTTAAGACCATCGAGTCCAACCATCGTTTCAGCCCTGCTAAGTCCACCTCTAGGCCGTGTCCCAAAGTACAACATCTACTCGCCTTTTAAACCCCTCCAGGGATGGGGACTCAACCACCCCTCTGCCAGTGCTTGACAGCCCTTTCAGGAAAGAAATTCCTCCCAGCATCCAACCTAAATCTCCCCTGTCACTGGTTACCAGGGAGAAGCGACGAACCCCCAGCTCACCACAACCTTCTTTCAGGCAGTTGTAGAGTGATGAGGTCTCCCCTCAGCCTCCTCTTCTCCAAACTAAATAACCCCAACTCCCTCAGCCGCTTCTCCTAAGGAAAAGTCTCCTCCAGTTCTGGAAAAAGAAATGTAGGCAGTGAAGCAGGAAAAGTGTGGGTCTGACTCCACTCCCTGCCTGCTCCCATAGCCTTGAAAATTCACATTTGGGAGGAAAATGGGAAAATGGGGAGGACACGAGCCTAGGGCTGGTGGCCACCCCAGC
Organism: Neomorphus geoffroyi; assembly: GCA_033558235.1. Taxonomy (NCBI): domain Eukaryota; kingdom Metazoa; phylum Chordata; class Aves; order Cuculiformes; family Neomorphidae; genus Neomorphus; species Neomorphus geoffroyi. Next base: position 1,391,986 of record JAUMJM010000075.1, on the reverse strand, counting down.
AGTAGGGCAATAGGGGTCGTGCTGGCCGAAGCTTTGGTAGACTCTGAGAGCCTTGATGGGGACCCCTAGAAAATACTCCCACCTGGGAAAAGGCTGGGAACCACTGCTCTTTGAGGATGCCCAGGGCACCACGCTGCCCAAACCCCCATAAGTGGGGGAACTCTGAAGTGGAGGAGCTCACCTTTGTGTAAGAACCATAACCCACCTCAGCCACCAGAGCAAGGCTGGCGACCCCGGCTTCCTAGCTGTGTCCTAGAGGAATGATAACCGGCATCTGCACATTTCACCCACACCAGCCCCCTTCCCACCTTAGATCTGCACTCACTGGCACTTGGTCTTCACCCCAGAGCCAGCATGTTTTGGTGCTGGCCCAGCAGCCACACTGTGCTCCCACATGGAGGGTTGGTAGAGGAAGGAACCGTCATTTCCCAAGAGCCCTAACGCAGGACAATCTCATTTCTAGCCACGTCCCTGTTTTCAAATCCATGCTGTCCTGCAACTGGGAAGTCTCAGCTCTGTGCTGCCTCACCACCTCTCCCAGAAATGACTTGGCTCCAGCAATGGTCACATTTAGGCTCCGTTGCCGCCGGCCCTGCGGTTGCAAGCGTTTCAACACTGCCCTCAACTGTTCCCTGAGCTCCTCGTCCTCTCTCCAAATGACTCAAACCTTATCTGAGAAGTGCAGGATATTTCCCAGGCCTTGCCAGAGTCGATCCGTTGCCCTCTGAAAGACATCAAGGGTGCAAGCTATGCCACCAGGGAGCTGCTCAGGCTGATACAGCTCCCGCTACCGGTATCACCGGTCAATTATGGCTCTAAGCTGTCATCAGCTTTAATCTGCTGATAAGCTGGTGATAAATCAAATTCAAGCCAATTTGACACCAGCTGCTGACTTTAGCAAATGCATTGCATCCTGCAGGCTGGGGATGGGGTTCTGACCCCTCTCACTGCATCATGTCCACGTTGGTCCTGTGTCGTTGGACTTGACCGGAGGTGCTCCCGTACGACGCCTGTGCTTCGCATGGGAGGGGCTGAGTGTAGGGATGGGATGAGAGAGAAGGGTTTTCAACTGCAAGAGGGGAGATTGAAGTGAGATTTTAGGGAGAAATGTTTTGCTGTGAGGGTGGGGAGGCCCTGGCCCAGGGTGCCCAGAGCAGTGGTGGCTGCCCCATCCCTGGAGGTGTTCCAGGCCAGGTTGGATGGGGCTTGGAGCCCCCTGATGCAGTGGGAGGTGTCCCTGCCCATGGCAGGGGGTGGCACTGGATGGGCTTTGAGGTTCCTTCCAGCCAAAACCACTCTGTGGTTCTATGGCTCTAACTCTGGGCACCTTTCCTGCTCTGCTTTTTATTTCAGTGTTGATTTTTTAATCTGGGTTTCACACACGCTCCCTCCAGCTTCCAGTAGACCCCTCCGCGGTGACCGTGGCCATGGCTTGTGCACTCACCACAGCCTCCCCTGAGTCCCCGCTGCACATCCCCCTTTGGCAGCTGGAGAAAGCACGGGACAAGGCGACGCCAGGTGAGCAAAGACGCAGGGCACACACACGTACATGTGTCTACATCTCAGTGCTGCGTAGCTTTGGACGGCAGAAGCCCTTAGCAGGGCAACCAGCACTCTTCTTGTTGTTTCCACTTCTCCATCTCTTTTTCATTTTAAAAGAAATGCAGGAAAAGAGAAGAAACTTGAAGGGAGTTGAAACATTTTTGCCTTTCTAACCTGAGATTCAAAAGCTTTTTTTTAAGCTAAAACTAAAGAAGCTGAAATTTTTCTTTCTTTCTCTCTATTAAAAAATCAATAATTAAAATAATTTCTAATAGGTCCTTATTATTTAAAAAAAAATGGTTCAGAAAAAGTTGTTTAAGCCAGATTTAATCTTTACCATCACGTTACCCTTTTCAGCATCGCTGTAACACAGTGGTTTCAAAAGCTGTTTCGCAGAGAGGTGAAGGCTGGGTGGCTTATGCAGAATCACGTTGTTTCATGTGTCTGAGTCCGTTTCATGGCTCCACTGACCAGTTCCCAAATCTCAGCTGCAGTGAGATACGGGATAGAGAAATGGGAGGCGGGAAGCCTGGCCCTGCAAGGTGCAAATGCTGGGAGAGGGTTTGGGGGTGTTTAGTGTTCTGGGTTGTATTTAGGCTGAAAACACATTCCCAAAGCGTGACCCAGGCAGTGCAGAAGGGTGTAGGTGATGATTGATTCTGGAAGGTCCCAAGGAAAGACATGTCTGAGCACCTCTGGCCCTGCTCTTAAAAGCAGCACATCAAGGCTTTTCAAACCTGCTTGTTATTTTTATTCAGCTCCAAATGGCATCAGTGTCTTGGATTTTGGGAAGTGCAGAGCAGTGAGTCCCTCACACGGGGAGGAGGAGGAGCAGGCGCTGAGCTCCTCTCGCTGGTGACCAAGGACAGGAGCCCAGGAAATGGCAGGGAGATGCCAGGGGAGGGTGAGATTGGACATCAGGAGAAGGTTCTTCCCTCAGAGGGTGGTGGAACACTGGAACAGCTCCCAGGGAAGCAGTCACAGCCTGACAATATTCCAGCAGCGTTTGGCCAAGGCCCTCAGCCCCACGGTGTGAATGTTGGGGTGTCCTGTGCAGGGACAGGAGTTGGACTCGATGGTCCTTGTGGGTCCCTTCCAACTCGGGACATTCTCTGATTCTGTGACTCCTCCTGCGCGCATCAGGTCCTGGGAAGCGTCAGCCTTTCCCCTCTGCCTCAAACACCTCTGGAAGTCCCCGGTGCAATTAATCCAGCTGTGCACAGCGGATGCAGCCTGTGGGGTAGCAAGGCAGAGGGGACGGCGGGTGCATTGACGCATCATTTTGGGGCGGACAATCCCTCCCTGCTGTCCGTACCTCTTTCCAGCTCCATCACTTCCCATGAGCAGTGCCTCCTGTCCCAAAACGCCCCCTTGCAGGGTCCACCTTTTGTTTTAGCTACAGCTAATTCAGCTATTTACACCTGTTAAAGCTCTCTGATGAACTGGGGAGATTACGGATGAAGCCACACGATGCGTGACAGCAACAATCCTGACTCCCCCCGTGCGCGCGAAGTGTGCCTGACCAAAAAAAGCATCCCTGCAGGACCCACTGTGCCAAGAGCATTTGAGTCCCCCCTGCTTTCCAAGTCTTAATCCCTGGGGGATGTTTGCCTGGCTCAGAGGTCAGCCCCATCTCCTGCCCTGTGTTTAGAGCCGTTGTCGCTCATCTCTGTGGTTGTAGCTCCTGTCCCACAGCTTCTGTGCCAGCAAATTCCGCTCAGCAGCCTTTAGCTTTGCAGCATTTCATGAGCAATTTCTTTTCAGAATAGGTGTAGAGAAGTTTATTATAATAGGCTGTGGACCTGCATAAAATCAGGGTATTTTGAGCAGGGAGAGGTGTATGAAAGGGAATTAAATGACTGAAAAAGGATTTCCTTGTGAGGCCCGTTTCTTTCTTTTTTAAGGATTAATATAATTAATAGCCTGTCCCGGGCAGGCCACGTTCTCACCTGGTGCAAACCAGCCCGGAATGTTAACTGGGTTTGCTGATTTGCACCAGCCAGCAAGCTCATCCTGCATTCCTGTAACATTCCTCTACTTCATCCTCTAATGCTGTGCATCCCTGGAACTGTATTTCCAGTGTTTCTGCTCATAGAATTATAGAATTATTAAGATTGGAAAAGACCTCTAAGATCATCCAGTCCAACCCCACGGTGCCTATTAAACCGTGTACGAAACCGCCACTTCTACACATTTTTTGGAACCCCTCCAGGGATGGAGACTCCTTCACTGCTCTGGGAGCCTCTGCCAGGGCTTCACCACTCTTTCAGAAGAGAAATTTTCCTAATATCCAACCTAAACCTACCTTAAGGCCGTTTCTGCTTGTCCTATCACTTACACGGTGCAGCCGAGCCCAGTGGAGCTGCCCAGGAGAGTGGCTCCATTTCCCCCTGTCCAAGCTCCCTCCTGCAAAGCAGTAAGGAAGCTCGGGAATGCAGTGAGCACGGCAGAAGGCAGGAAATTGAGGAGACCTGGTCCTTTTCTGGTCCTTGGGGGTATCTTGGACACCACGGTTGAATTCTTGGACTTTGTTTTTCCTCCAGCAGATTCTGGGCATCCCTACATCACATCAGGGATCACCGGGGAGATAAGGCTGCAATTCCCTGCAGGATAGAATGTATCATGCTATAAAACATATAAAATTAACGGCTTTAAACTGGAAGGGTGAAGATGTAGATTGGACATTAGGAAGAAATCCTTCACGCTGAGGGTGGGGAGGCCCTGGCCCAGGTTGCCCAAAGAAGCCATGGCTGCCCCATCCCTGGAGGTGTTCCAGGCCAGGTTGGATGGGGCTTGGAGCCCCCTGACCCAGTGGGAGGTGTCCCTGCCCATGGCAGGGGGTGGCACTGGATGGGCTTTGAGGTCCCTTCCAACCCAACCCATTCCATGACTCTACCAAAATAACAGGACTGTCTCAAAACCAGGGGCTGGAAGCAAACGGGGCTTCTACCTCCCTCCCACCACAATCCCACATCTCTAGAACACCAGAGTGATTAAACCTCTCTCTTAGCTCCATGTGAGCCTCTCCCTGCCCCAACCTTCCCATCCCATCCTTTGGGGCTGAGCTTTATCCACAGGGTCTGCTGCACCAAACCTCACCCCACACCTTTATCTTGGTTTTCGCCATCCCTTATTCCCCAGCAATATCCAACCTCGAGGTGGCTTGCTGCGAAATAAAGAAAGAAGCAGGAATCCTGAACACTTTCTGCACGTCCCTCACCCCATTCCGCACAGAATCGTCTTTTGTGTACACCCCGGCTAATTATTATTAATGGTAGATATGGGTTTATTTCAACTGGGGAAAAAAAAAAGAAGGCTAAGGGGGAAGGGGAGGGAGGCTGGGAATGGGAGGGAAGAAGGGAAAAAAGAGAGAGAAGAAACCCAGAAGAAACTGTTCGCATTTCCCGAGACATCGACAAAGCTTTTATGAATATAACTGGATTTGTAACAAGCATTGCAGCTGCATATAAGGCATTCAGACATGGAGACAATTTTACTAGATAATAGACTATCACGCAGGATACAATTTAAATTAAAAAATGCAATTTTCACCTTGAAATGAACAAATGATTACAATTTCTATACAAATTAAGGCATTCAGGCTCTCTTTCAGTAGTGGCATCAGTCCATGAAATATGACATAATTACCATGAAATACATTTTCAAATATTTTGATTTTTGTCCACTGCTTTTAAAAAACATAGCCCCGGCTTCTGTGTGCGTGTGTGTGCGCGTGTGTGCGTTGGGGGGGGAGAGCGGCTCGCATTATCCCACCTTCTGGGGAAAAACACATTAAAAAGAAAAGAAAAACTACCCAAAGATTAAGCTTTTCCCCCCCTTCGCCCTCCTTCTCACTCCCCCTCCTCTTGACTGGCGAGATAAAATTGAAAAAAAAAATCAGACAGAAAGAAAAGGAACGCAAGCGAAAGGCTCTAAAGCCTCCAGATTTATCTAAATTACTACGCTTATCTGCAAAAATCACATCTGCTGGTTATCTACTGGCTCCGCAGATCTCCTGGCCCCCCTTCCTTTTCTCCCTTAAAATGATGGGTTTTTATTCCTCTCTTTTATTTTTTAATTATTTTTCCATTATGTTCTCTTTTTATAGCTGGAGACACCAGGGGAATCAGAGAAACTGTGACCCAGCAGAGGGGGAGGGCGAAGGGAAGAAATACCAACAGGGAAACTTTGCAGGAGTAGATGGACAAGGGTGGGGAGAGGAGAGTGGGTGAGAGTGGCCCTAGAACCTGTCCGGCTGCATCGAGTCGTCACGAAGGAGTGAAACCCACACTGAGTGCTTCTTGTGCGAGGTGATGCCACAATTCATACGATCATGAAATCAGTAAGGTTGGAAAATCCCTCTCAGCTCATCCAGTCCAACCCTCAGCCCAGCCCCCCCGAGCCTGCTAAACCCTGTCCCCAACTGCCACGGCCACATGGTTTGAGCCCCTCCAGGGATGGAGACTCCACCGCTGCCCTGATGCACCTCACAGGAAGGACACGAGGTGAGTCCAGAGGAGGCCACGGAGATGATCCAAGTGCTGGAGCCCTTCTGCTACGAGGACAGTCGGAGAGAGTTGGGGCTGTTCAGCCTGGAGAGGAGAAGGCTCTGGGGAGACCTTAGAGCAGCTCCCAGTGCTGAAAGGGGCTCCAGGAAAGCTGGGGAGGGGCTCTGGATCAGGGAGAGCAGGGATGGGATGAGGGGAAGAGTTTTCAGCTGAAAGAGGGGAGACTGAGATTGGACATTGGGGAGAAATTCTTCACGCTGAGGGTGGGGAGGCCCTGGCCCAGGGTGCCCAGAGCAGCGGTGGCTGCCCCATCCCTGGAGGTGTTCCAGGCCAGGTTGGATGGGGCTTGGAGCCCCCTGATCCAGTGGGAGGTGTCCCTGCCCATGGCAGGGGGTGGCACTGGATGGGCTTTGAGGTCCCTTCCAACCCAAACCATTCCATGGTCCCATGGTTCTATGACTCCTCACTCCTCCCCACCTCCTGAAGAAAGGGAGGACAGGAGGGGCTGGTAGGGGCAAGGAAAGAGGGCAGGGCAGTGGGGTGATGAGGATGGATGCTCCCTTCCTGCTTCACCAGTGAGGGGAACTGGGAAATGAGATCTAGGAAAAGCTCTGGCACCCACAAGAAGGAACCCCTCGGCAGCTCTGTTTCCCGAGCACAGGAGCACAGCTGTCACATGGGCTCTGGGCCGGCTCAGGGCTCTGGTTTGGTCTTTTATCAGCTCTGCACAGTCCTGCCTTTTTGCCTCACCGGGCGATTGTTCTTTTAACCAGGTCTGCAGACTGATGTGTCTCTCCAGACCTCGTTCCTCGTTCCTCTCAAGCTTCAAAGCTGTACTCAGAAGAATAATTCACATACGTGGTTTTGTTTGCCTTTCAACCCAAATAAAACCAACACATCTCCAGTGATAGAGGTGCAGCTGGTCCTCGGAAGCCAAAGGACACCTTGTGTTCGGGAAGTGGGAAGAGCGTGCTGGCAGCCAGATCTGGATGTTGCTATCATCATCCCTCCAGATTTGCTTGCATCCAACCTGCATCTCAGCCCTCCCTTGGCACAGACAGGTGGCACCTCTGCAGAGCTCAGCTCTCCATTGAAAAGCTGCTGCCCAAACAGCTCCAGAAGTCTCCACCGGAGCTGCTCTCGGTTCAAGCTACGCAGTGATCTGCTGACAACTTTGCATTGCCACTCCTGAAAAGGACCCAGACAAGCCCTGGGGAGCCCATGAGGTCTGATAACACCAGGAAATTATGGCTTTCAGTTCATTATTCAGGTCAAGTCCCTCATTACTGGTAGTTTGTTCTGCAGGACTGTGTCTGGATTGGGGAACAACTAATGCTGTCCAGGACAACGTTCCTTTCAAACCTTCAACTTAAACAAGTGGCTTGCGCTCAGTGGTGACTTCAACTCACTTCGTAAGTCCATTGGACATCTGAATGAATCACAGAATCATCAGCTTGGGAGAGACCTCCGAGATCATCGAGTCCAACCGTGCCTGTCTCCCTGCTAAACCCTGTCCCTAAGGAACTCATCCACCCATCTTTTAAACACCTCCAGGAATGGTGACTCCACCACCCCCCTGGGCAGCCGTGCCAATCCTTGATCACTCTTTCAGTGAAGAAATTCTTCCCAATGCCCAGTTTAAACCTGCCCTGGCACAACTTGTGGCCTCTTGTCCTATTGCTGCCACTTGTGAGCAGAGCCCAGCCCCCACCCCGTCACAGCCTCCTTTCAGGCAGGTGTGACAGTGATGAGGTCTAATATCTTCCCAGCCAGGAACCTACCCACGCTGCAGATGGCACCTTGTTACAGAATCGGTTTTGAAGGATGCTCTTGAGCTCCAGTTGTCATTTGGCCACGTCAGGAGCGAGGTCGATGAGGTGCTCTGCAAGTGAGACATCGTGCAGGTCTGGCCTTGGCTGGGTTTGCTGGGTGCTTGAGGAGGTTTGGGGTTAATTTGTTCTCCAGGGCCACTCAACAGGCGCTTTCGCTCACCGGGGGAATCCTTGCTCACCTGCAGCACTGCTCGCCGTCACCGCTCCACAGCTCCTGCAGCAGCGCTTTGCAGCCGCAGCCCTGAAGGGTGGCTGCCGAGAGCCAAAAACGTGAGACTCTTATTATTATTATTATTAAAGTTGCAAAGCAATTAATTATAATTAAGAAAGATAAAACTTCAGAAGGGGAAGCACAGCGATGACGCCGGCGGAGTGCTGGCAGCCGTTCCTCGCCTGCAGAGCAAGGGTGTTTAATGCAGCCGTAATTCCTGGCTGTGAGTTTTTAACTTCAGGAAAGACCAAGCTACCTGCAGCCGTGGGCATGGGGACCATCCCCCCAGGGCGAGGAAGGGGGAGCTTTTTAAGCAAAGCCACGGAGCAGACAGGCTTGTTGCATCCACCACATCATGGGAAGATGCCACCACTGTTGCCCCAAGCAGGCAAACCTTTGGGTGAACTCAGGAGACCAGTCCCTACTGGGGTTCTTCAGGGTCCACTGCTCTTTAACATCTTCATAAATGACCTGGATTCAGGACTTGGAGGTTTAATAACTCAGTTTGTGGATAATATGATACTTAGGGGAGCTGTTGATGCTCCTGAGGGCAGAGATGTCCTACAGAGGGATCAGGACAGGTTACAGAGCTGGGCAATCACCAACCACATGAAGTTTAGCACGGGCAAGTGCCGGATTTTGCACCCAGGACACGGCAGCCCTGGATGGACAGACAGACATCCTGGGAGCGCGAGGCTGGAGAGCAGCCCTGCGGAAAGGGACCTGGGGTTCTGGTCGACAGCAAGTTGAACCTGAGCCAGTAGAGCCCTGGCAGCCAAGAGGGCAACCATGTCCTGGGGTGCATCCAGCACGGCATCGCCAGCCGGGTGAGGGAGGGGATTGTCCTGCTCTGCTCCGCACTGGGGCGGCCCCACCTTGAGCACCGAGGGAACGGCAGGGAGATGCCAGGGCAGGGTGAGGTTGGACATGAGGAAAAAGCTCCTCACCCAGAGGGTGGTGGAGCACTGGAACAGCTCCCAGGGAAGCAGGCACAGCCTGACAATATTCCAGCAGCGTTTGGCCAAGGCCCTCAGCCCCACGGGGTGAATGTTGGGGTGTCCTGTGCAGGGACGGGAGTTGGACTCGATGGTCCTTGTGGGTCCCTTCCAACTCAGGGCATTCTGTGATTCTATGACATAGAATCGTGGAATCATGGAATGGTTTGGGTTGGAAGGGACCTCCAAGCCCAGCCAGTGCCACCCCCTGCCATGGGCAGGGACACCTCCCACTGGATCAGGGGGCTCCAAGACCCATCCAACCTGGCCTGGAACACCTCCAGGGATGGGGCAGCCACCACTGCTCTGGGCACCCTGGGCCAGGGCCTCCTCTTCCTCATCATGAAGAATTTCTTCCTGATGTCCAATCTAAATCTTCCCCCTTCCAGTTTAAAGCTGTTCCCTCTCATCCTGTCACTCCAGGCCCTTGTACAAAGCCCCTCCCCAGCTTTCCTGGAGCCCCTTTCAGTCCTGGGAGCTGCTCTAAGGTCTCCCCAGAGCCTTCTCCTCTCCAGGCTGAACAACCCCGACTCTCAGCCTGTCCTCGTACAGGAGGTGCTCCACCCCTTGGATCATCCCTTCCTTGGAGTTAAAACAAAGGATGCCCCGTCTCTAGGAAGACCACCAGAGACTGGAGCAAACTCCAGGGCATCTCCAAGCAAATCCTCACCTCCAAGCCTAGATTTTACTTAGTTTTTTGAAAGCCCCCCTGTACCTTTAAGCCTGGCCCCAGCTGGGTTGGCTGCCCTGCTGAAGAGGACGCGAAATTAAGTTATGTGAGGCTCCTGCAGCTGAAGCAGATGCGACTAAACCCAGCCTCTTTATGTATTCATGAGCTGTGTGGAAGAGAAATAAAAGGATTCATTACCACGCAAACTGTTACTAATGACATGTACCTGGTGCCGAGCACCTCTGGAAATCTAATGCGACACACTGGAGGAGAAAATGTATTCGCTTTCAGAGGCCAGCGCTGAATGGAAAATTTCCCCTCCTTGGCCCTTCCTCATTCTGCATTCACTAAAAGCAACATTTACAATTCTTCTGCCATTATGTCCTACCAGGGCCTCTGCGCTTTCTGTCACGACCTTGATATTAGCTGAAAATTGGAAATTCGCTGGCATAGCGGAGGTGGGGAGGGGTGGGAATCAACTTGCTCTGCCTCCTGGTTTGCCATGCACTGAAGAAAAGAAAGAGAGAAAGAAAGGAAGAGAGAAAGAAAGAGAGAAAGAGAGAAAGAGAGAAAGAAAGAAAGAAAGAAAGAAAGAAAGAAAGAAAGAAAGAAAGAAAGAAAGAAAGAAAGAAAGAAAGAAAGAAAGAAAGAAAGAAAGAAAGAAAGAAAGAAAGAAAGAAAGAAAGAAAGAAAAGGATGAAAAAAGCAGCACTTACCTCTTTTTAACCAGGCAACAAGAGGATGTGTGAACATGAAGGGATGGGAGACAGAGGGATAAGTGTGAGTGGAGACAGTTCAGCATGGTTTCACGGCCCTCAGTGGACGCTGTGGCTCTGAACCAGCTCTTCTGGTGCTACACAAGGGGCTAGGAAAGAAACTACTTTATCTTTTATTACCTCAAAATCCCTTTCCAAGCCTCTGGACAAAGAAGGATTTGAAGATCAAGACTTGTGAGGAGCAGCTGAGGGAACTGGGATTGTTTAGTGTGGAGAAGAGGAGGCTGAGGGGTGACCTTGTTGCTCTCTACAACTGCCTGAAAGGAGGTTGTGGTGAGGTGGGGGCTGGGCTCTGCTCCCAGGGAACAGGTGATGGGATGAGAGGAAACGGCCTCAGGTTGTGCCAGGGGAGGTTTAGGTTGGATATCAGAAAAAATTCCTTCACAGAGAGAGTGGAGAAGCCCTGGCAGAGGCTCCCAGGGCAGCGATAGAGTCTCCGTCCCTGGAGGGATTCGAAACGATAGAAACGTGACACTCTGGGACATGGTTTAGTAGGCATGGTGGGATTGTGTTGATGTTTGGACTGGATGATCTTAGAGGTCTTTTCCAACCCCTATGATCCTATGGTTCTGTCAGCCAGCTTATGGGATGCCTGCTCAGCACTGGGCAATGTGTGTTTGCCAGCTGCTGAGCTCTGCCGTGCTACAGCATCTCGTCATCCTTCCCATAGCCACGTCACCTATGGAAAACTCCTCAGCCCTTCAGAGATCGCTGTCCCCAGCGTGGAGATGTACTTACCCTGAGCTAATCCCTGACCGCTTTCCTTCTTCTTTCTCAGCCTGGCTGCTCCTTTTCACACTCACAGCTGCACTCGGGCTGTTAGTTGGGGGCTTCCTAGAAGGTTTCATCATAGCTGGGTGGTAGCTCTTCAGCCGAGGTTTGGCCTGGAACTGTGGGTGGGGGTTTCAGCAATGTTTGTACTGTTCCTTGTGTCTGAGGAGAAGGGACTTGTTGAGTCCTGGATTTGCATCCCTGATGTATCTCCCATGTCTTCAGTCAGGTCATCCCAGGGTTACCCCGGAGCTGGTCCCATAATTTTCATCCTAACAAAACGAGATGTACTGCTTAACGAGGGAGCGAGGAGGGACTGTGTGTAGGGAAGAGGATGGCAGGGAGAAGCAGCACATGAAGCCATTGATGAGGTGTCCATAGGGAAGGACCCTGGCTTTGGGAGGTGAGCAAAACCATGTGCCTGTTTGTGAAATTGCAGCTGCCAAGTTTTAATCAATGATCCCAGGGCTGGAGCACCTCCTGTACGAGGGCAGGCTGAGAGTTGGGGTTGTTCAGCCTGGAGAGGAGAAGGCTCAGGGGAGACCTTAGAGCAGCTACCAGGACTGAAAGCGGCTCCAGGAAATCTGGGGAGGGGCTCTGGATCAGGGGGTGCAGGGACAGGATGAGGGGAAGGGTTTTCAGCTGAAAGAGGGGAGATTGAGATGAGATCTTAGGGAGAAATGTTTTGCTGTGAGGGTGGGGAGGCCCTGGCCCAGGTTGCCCAGAGCAGTGGTGGCTGCCCCATCCCTGGAGGTGTTCCAGGCCAGGTTGGATGGGGCTTGGAGCCCCCTGATGCAGTGGGAGGTGTCCCTGCCCACGTCAGGGGGTGGGACTGGATGGACTTTGAGGTCCCTTCCAACCCAAACCATCCCATGATTCCATTATCTCAGCCAAGTAGTTTATCAGTGCCAGTTTTGACCCCACTCAAACCGCAGTTGGTGCAGAGTTGGCTGTGAAGGAGCAGGCAGGGCGGTGCTGGTTTGGGATGTGGCTGCATCGCAACCTCGAGGCTTTCCCAAGCCTTTGGTCTGGCACCTCTACAGTGGGAAGGGGCAGCAGCGTCACCCAGTGCTTTGGCGGTGTCTTTGCCAGTAACCTTTGACTCTCTGATGTTGGGTCTCTTTTAACAGAAAAGCTAAACTTTTTTTGTGTGTTGTTTTTTTAGGAAAATGCTTTGGAAGGAAATTCCCATCCCCTTTTTCTCTCCATCCCTCTCTTCTCCACATTTCCGGCTGTTGGTGCTTCCGTCCCCCTTTTTCTCCTTTCTTTATCCCTGGCCCTGCCTCACCCCCTCCCTGCCTCTCCCTCAGCAGCCCCGTCACCTGTCAGGTTGCTTCTTATCCACTTCATTAGCCCCCGTTCCCTTGTTTACCGAGGGGCGTTTGTATTAGTTGGAGAGCTTTCTAATTTAATCAAGGTTAGAGATGCAATTCCAGGTCTTGTTTGCCCAGCATGCTGGCCCTGCTCTCTGATTAATTCACAGGGTGTCAGATGTGCTGTTCTGCTTTGTTTGTCATTTTTCCCATCGCGTCCTACTCCGTCCTCCTTCCTCCAGGTGCACAGGGCTGGGAAAACGCGCTGCTCGGGATGGAAAGATCAACCTGCACCTAAATATACAGGACAGAGATGTTTGATGGCCTGATTTCTGCCTTCCTTGAGGTTAATGTGCGACAACTGTTGGAGTCGTAGAATCATTGGGGTTGGAAAAGACCTCTCAGCTCATCCAGTCCAACCCTCAGCCCAACCCCAACGAACCTGCTAAACCCCGTTCCCAAGTGCTACATACACACAGGTTTTGAACCCCTCCAGGGATGGAGACTCCACTGCTGCCCTGGGAGATTCTGCCAGGGCTTCACCACTCTTCCAGTGAAGAAATTTTTCCTAATATCCAATCTAAACCTCTCCTGGTGCAACTTGAGACCAGTTCCTCTTGTCCCATCACTCGTTCTTTGGGAGGCAAGACCAACGCCCACCTCACCCCACCTCCTTTCAGGTAGTTGCTGCACCAAGGGATGGTGAAAACTCATCCAAGGAAGCTTGACTTCACCAGACAGCGGTTCAGATGTTCATCACCCAGAGTTCCTATTAGATTTTGCTGACAGCAGCTGCAGTTTTAAATCTAAACATCAAATCTAAGCCTCTCCTGGCGCAACTTGAGGCCATTTCCTTTGTCCTATCACTTATCCCTGAGTAACTCTGAGATGAAATTGGTGTAAAAGAGAGGAATATGGGAGCTGAGCCCTCTGCTCGTGTCTCTCCATGGTGGGGACATCAACCCAAAATGGGCAGCTGGGTGTTTTTAAAAGTGAGCGACCAAGGGGAAGCCACAGCTGACCTGAGCTGGCCCTGGCCACAGCCCTGCCTCAGGTGGGAGGCTGGACTGGAACCCCCTTCCAGCTGAAAAATGAAACAGAAACATTTGCTCTGGTACTCTGCAAGTCACAAATGCAACCCTTTGGTTTTATCTTCCCAAAGTGGCAATTTCCCTTTTCTAACCCAATTTCTCTCCCTCGTCCACAGGGAGAAGTGTTGGCTGTGAGAGAAAGGATTGTCTCCATTGTTGACAACCCCTCTGGAGAAACCATCTGCTCTCCCTGTGCCTGATGTAAAGACTTTTTCTCCGACAAGAGACGGGAATGGGCTTCAGGTCAGCAGCAGCTGCTTCCATTTCTGGTGCTGCTGTGGTGTAAATGCAATTACACAGTATCACAAGGTTGGAAAAGACCTCTGAGATCATCGAGTCCAACCTATGACCCAACACCAACACCTACTCGTCACCTACACCATGTCACTAAGTGCCTCATCCAATCTCTCCTTAAACCCCTCCAGGGACGGTGACTCCACCACCTCCCCGGGCAGCGCATTCCAATGGCCAATCACCCTCCCAGTAAAGAACTTCCTCCTCATGTCAAGCCTAAACCTCCCCTGGGTTAAATTCAACAAAGAGGAACATAAACCTTTCCCAAACCACCTCTCTGAAATCGAGCTCAGCCCACTGCCCTTCACAGCATCCTGCTAGATTTTTCCCACCTCCCTAGCAGGTGGAAAGAGGGAGTAAACTGGGTCAGCTGGGGTTTTGTGTTTCGAATACATCAAAAGTACAGGAAAGACGCTGAGCTGCTGGAGCGCGTCAAGAGGAGGGCAATGAAGCTGGGGAAGGGTCTGGAGAACAGGGGTTGTGGGGGCGGCTGAGGGCCCTGGGGCTGTTTAGTGTGGAGAAGAGGAGGCTGAGGGGAGACCTCCTCGCTCTCTGCAGCTCCTGGCAAGGAGGTTGTGGTGAGGTGGGTGCTGGGCTCTGCTCCCAGGGAACAGGTGATGGGATGAGAGGAAACGGCCTCAGGTTGTGCCAGGGGAGGTTTAGACGGGACACTGGGAAAAATGTCTTTCCTGAGAGAGCAGAGAAGCCCTGGCGGAGGCTCCCAGGGCAGCGGTGGGGTCACCATCCCTGATGGGGTTCAAAACCTGTGTGGCCGTGGCACCTGGGGACATGGTGGGCACAGTGGGGTTGAGTTGACTGTTGGACTGGATGAGCTTAGAGGGCTTTTCCAACCTCATTGATTCCATGATTCTATGATTATATGAAAATTGCGAGCAGATTCCTCCTTTCCGGGGCAGTTCGATGACATCCAGCCCCCTCGTCCTTGTCCCCTTTCTGTCTACCCCCAGCATCAGACAGACAGAAGGAAGGCAAGGGGAGAAGTTAATAAATAAATGACTTGTGTCAGGGGTGGAAGAGGGAGCTGGCGAGAGCACCACAGCTCTGATCCCTGTTGCATTTCACAGCTGTTAAAAGCTGCCTCCTCCTATTGCGGTGATTAGGCAGAACGGCAGCGTCCCAGAGAGGGTCCCCCCACTGCTGCCCTGCCCTCGGCAACCCTGCCAGGAGGTGGGAGAAGGAGGAATCCAAGCCAGCCAGGGTGTTCTGGAAGTGCTGGCACCCTCCCTTCAGAGGACAAGGGACAAGATCTCATTTTCCCCAAAATCCTTGAAGCTCATCTGAGTGCAGGGAGGAGAGAGAACAAAACCCAGCTTCACTGCAACATCTGTGAGCCTCTCACGCACATTTCTTTGGGCCAAACTTCAGGCAAATCAGTTTGAGTGATGGTTGCCAAATGGAGACCGAGTCCAGCGTGAGGCTGTCTGAGGAGCTCAAGCTTTGTCTTTAAGTTTGGATTTCCTGGTCTGAAAACCTTCCTGCCCATTTCTGTCCCCACCACCAAATGTATTGATCGCGTTGGGTCACAGTTGTGGGATGATGGCTCTCAGCTGTGATGGAATCCAAATAAAAACCCAAGCTCCGTACGGTTGTCAATCCAACCTCGCATCAAAGCCATCCGAGTGAGGTTTTACATCTGCCTGTCTTTCCCATCATTGAAAACCAATGAGTTGAGGGGGTTGTGACAAATTGCTAATCCAAATCATCCCCTGCAGGGGATTGAGGTGCACAGCCAGAGCTTCTACCAGCAGTCCCTGCTAGAGAGGAGGTACCAACCTGGAGAGAACCCCAGCCTCTCAGGCAGCCACCTCCCTCCTGTAGAGCAGATACGGGAGAAAACAGGAGGGAGAGGAGGTGCATTATTTAATAAAACTTGTGTTGGTACCACTCACATTTCCTTCCTAAACTGCTGGAGCCACATCCTCTGGCCAACTGGCCACACTGGTTGGGATGCAGCCACCCTTCTCTGTTGATGCTAAAGTGCACCCTGAGCAGGAATTAATGCCGTGATGGCGTGCAGAGGCTCTGTTTCCATACCCTGGCTGTTGACTGCATCTTGCGCAACAGCTTTTCACGATGCGAAAGGGATGTAAACCATCACTGTTGTGATTTGGTGGTATTTTTGCAGGATTATCAATAGCTCTGGGAGAGAACTGGCTCTCTTTTTTGCCAAGTAGCACTGAAGTGGTTTTTTGCACAAGGATGGACACAGCGAGGCAGTGCCTGGAGGTGTTGACAGATGTTCCAGAGGTCTCTCCTGCATCGATGGTCATTGCATGGCCTTTTTTTTGCATACAAGCACCCGGCACCTGGGTGTGAAGCCAAATATTTGCAATTGGTCAAATTCAGTTTGAAATTGGGCAATTCAGTTTGAAAACCACCCTGACTGTCCCTTGATGGGACAATGTGTGTCCCTGCTGGGGCGATGCATGGCTTCGCATCATGGTTTCACACCTGAACTACAGAAATCGTTGTTTGTGATGTGTTGGGGGAGTTCCTCAGTGGTAAAACAGGGAGAAGCTGACTGAAATAGCGCTCCGGGATAGCTGTAGAAATTAGACTCCTACTCTACTGTACTGGGAACCGGTGAAATCCCGTTGCAGCTCAGTTCCTCATCTATGAAACAGGGATAAACAGCATTTTCATCTGTCATAACGGAACAGCATGACATTATTTAAGATTGAGATGCATCGAGAGACTTAATTAATAATTGGGAGGCCTCAGAGGCTCCTGCAAGCGGACTCTTTGCTCTGGAGCAGCAACCCCTAAGAAATACAGGAACGTATGTGCAACAACAGTGATGCCCTCAACCTCACCAGATGGGCACGGTTGCAATGAAATGGAAAAGGAGAGGGTAATTTTAAGGAATATCTTGGAATGGTTGGAATTACTGTCCTCAAAATAATGAGGCAGAGAAGGAATGGATTAATATTTCTAGGGAAAATAGACACAGGACACTGAGGCTGCTTGTAGGGTATGGGCTGGGTGGCCTGATCTCACCCCTAATGAGGGAGGAAAAGTCCTTAATTTTAAACAAGGGCTGTGTAGGTTATGGTGAGAAAAGGGAGGGAAAACAAAGGAGAGAAGGATGCAGACGGAGAGGGGAGCGAGAGGCTGGCCACTCGAATTTCAGGGCTCTCAGGGAAAAGCAGAGCCCTGAACTATTTTCCCAGGCTGTGAGAAGGCATCACAGCTGGCTTCCCCCCAGCTTGGGACAGGAGGGAGAGTCTGAAGCGGTGCCAAAGTCTTAGCGTTCGTAATGAAATCGGGAGGTGGAGAGGTTACGGGCGGGCTCTCCGTGGCTGGAGCAGAAAGATGAGACCTTCCCCACACGCAGCTGCTCGCCACATTGCCCGGCTCGGGGAAAAAACAATGTCAAGAGCCTCTGACAAGTTATCAGCTGCGGTTAAAAGGAGCTGACAAGTGGGAGAGGCAGCCTGGCCGAGCAGACCATAAATGCAGGTGTTACTGAGGAATTATCGCCTTCCCCGCAGACCGGGCAGTAGTAAATCAGTGCTGCTACCATATCATTTGAGGCCAGGGACGCTCAGAGCCAGCAGGGAGTTTTGATCCAGGAGTGGGCATTGGAAGCAGATCCCAAGCTATGTTGCTTGGCATGGATCACATGGAGGGGCTTGGTGGGCACCTATGTCCCCTGAGGGGCTCAAAACACACCAGCTGTGGAAAAAAAGCCAGGCAGATCCCATTTTAGTAACCAAAGCAGAAAGTAAAGACAGTCACCTCACCTCCTTCTTCTTTCTTCTTTCAAACTCAGTTAGTTTCTGCCCTCAATAGCAAACACAAAACCCTGCTCCAAAAGCCATTTCTCTGCTTCATGTTAAAACCTCCCCTTCAGCTTTATGCAAGGTGGAGAGCACGATGGCACCCAGAAGGTGTAGGACAGGGCAGGGAGAAGCACCTTGGCTGTAGCCAGTAATACTTTGTTGTGATGTAGACTAAACCTCTCAGTTCCTGGCTCCTCCAGTTTTCAGCTGAAAGAGGGGAGATTGAGCTGAGATCTTGGGGAGAAATGTTTTGCTGTGAGGGTGGGGAGGCCCTGGCCCAGGTTGCCCAGAGCAGTGGTGGCTGCCCCATCCCTGGAGGTGTTCCAGGCCAGGTTGGATGGGGCTTGGAGCCCCCTGATCCAGTGGGAGGTGTCCCTGCCCATGGCGGGGGGTGGGACTGGATGGGCTTTGAGGTCCCTTCCAACCCATTCCATTACTCTATGAGTAGGTCAGTGTTGAGGTTTTAGTGGATTCCCCCCACCATCGCTTCCCCCCTCAGCTCCCCAAGCCACAAACTTGTGACTTTGCAAGTCCTCAGCATGTTTGGGCACAAGACTGCACACTCCTGGAGTCAGCTTCTTGGAAATCAGGCCTGATTTAATCAGCCAGTTCCTATTTTTGATAGCGTGGAAACTGCTTCCAGCTCGTCTCCTCGGTGTGCATTCAATTTCTTCCTTCGACAGATTTAGTTATTTCTAATCCGCCGTTTGCCAGCGAGATCTCGTTGCGAATACAGCGGCTGCACAGGGTGGCACGCGCAGCGGGTGCAAATCTCAGATGCCTTTGGCATCTCAAGAAGGGCAGGCAGGGCTGTGCCAAGAGACCCAGGTACCCTCGAGTATCGCAGCTCGGGGGTCCTTGTGCTGAAGGAGGGATGGGTCCATGTAGTGTGGTTGCTTCACCCCCTCAACCCAATCAGCTCCTTAAAAATTCAGTTTAGCGAATCGCACTCCCTGGGGATG
Organism: Neomorphus geoffroyi; assembly: GCA_033558235.1. NCBI lineage: Eukaryota > Metazoa > Chordata > Aves > Cuculiformes > Neomorphidae > Neomorphus > Neomorphus geoffroyi. The sequence goes on along the minus strand of JAUMJM010000075.1, from coordinate 1,373,218 downwards.
TGCGTGGAGTTCAGGCTCTGTTTTCCATCGCTGCAGCTGCTCTGTGTTCTGCAGCTACACTGCGGCCAACGCCTGGTGCAGAAGAGCATCCGTCACAGCCTGCATCTCCCCGCATCCAGGATGCAGAGAGCCTTCCCCGTGCAGAGCAGGTGCTCAGCATCCCCACGTGTGGCTGTCCCAGACCCTTCCCAGGGACTTGTCTCCACCTCAGCCGCATCCTCCCCTTGTGTGCACTCTTACCCTGTGGGAGCTCTGGATTCTCCAACGTTTATGACTGCTTCCAGCTTTGGAAATCTAATTTCCAATCAGCAATCCATCAGCCTGGCATGGCTGGGCTGTAAAAACATCCTCAAGGCCTCCCAAACGCCCCTCATCTCAATAGCAAAGCTCCTCTTCCCCCTGCAGGGAGGGTGCTCGCCCGTCGGGCAGAGCTGCTTTGTTCCTGGGCAAGCGTAACCGAAGCCACCGGAGCAATTCCTGGAGAACAGCATCGCACAGTGGGACGATGGCCAGGAACAAGCTCCCCAAGGAGAGGCGAAACAAAGGGTTCGGGACACCGGGGTAAACTTTCTGAAGCCAGAGCCGGGCTATCTGGTCAGGCCATTGCTTTGATTTGAGCTTAACAGCTGCAAGCGTTGCTGACAGGAATTTCCCAAAGAGCATTTCCAAGGTAGAGATTTGAATTTGTGAACAGAGTGACTTGTGCGATACCTATGTTAGCCGCAAGTCTGCAAATGTGTTGGGAAAATCTTGGGCTCCTTGCAGTCAGGGCTGGCTGACGTGGGAGTCAAGAAGAGCGTGCAGACCTGCTTGTTGTTTTAGGTCGTAGTCTGGTTTTGGCAAGGCTGGGGGCTGTAAATAGTGCTGGAAGGAGCAGCTCTCTGCATCCGTGCATCTCTGTGTGTCACCTGCTCGTGATGTGGAGCTCCTGGGGTCATAAGGAGAGTCTGCAGTCTCATTAAACAACGCCCTGCGCTGCATCAGTTGCTGAGGAGAGGAGAAATCACGCGTGCAGAATGGCTGAGGCTGCTGCGGAACTGCAGCTCAAAGGACCCATCACAAAGGGTTAAAGATGCATCCAGGCTTCGCCTTCCTCTTCCAAGTGAGCAGAGCAGTGGCTGCCGTGCCAAGCTTGAGTTTCACAAGCAGCCCTGGCTATAAAATATGATCGTGTCTCCTCCACTGATTGATGGTTCCCGTGCAAACATCAGGCAGAGCAGCCCAGAGGGGATCAGGGTTTCAAGGGCGCAGCCAGCTGACATCCTATCCCTCCTCGCACAGCCAGCGGCGAGCTGGGACCACTCCTGGTTGTCCCGCTTGTTACCCAGCCAGGGACGGAGGACAAAACCGGAGCAGCGTCTCTCTGGGACTTGAACATCATGGAACGGCTGCCCAGGGAGGGGGTGGAGTCACCATCCCTGGAGGGGTTTAGAAGACGGGTGGATGAGTTCCTTAGGGACAGGGTGCCAACAGGCACGGTTGGACTCAATGATCTAGAGGTCTCTTCCAACCAAGTGATTCTATGATTACAGTATCACAGTATCACAGAATCATAAGGTTGGAAAAGACCTCTGAGATCATCGAGTCCAACCCGACCTACACCTACACCTACTCGTCAACTACACCATGTCACTAAGTGCCTCATCCAATCTCTCCTTAAACACCTCCAGGGACGGTGACTTCACCACCTCCCCGGGCAGCGCATTCCAATGGCAAATCACCTTCTCAGTGAAGAACATCCTCATGTCAATCCTAAACCTCCCCTGGCGAAGCTTGAGACCGTGTCCTCTCGTTCTGTCACCGGTCACCTGAGAGAAGAATCCAACTCCTGCCTCACCACAACCTCCTTTCAGGCAGTTGTAGAGAGCAATAAGGTCTCCCCTGAGCCTCCTCTTCTCCAGGCTGAACAACCCCAGCTCCCTCAGTCGCTCCTCATAGGGCTTGTGCTCCAGTCCCTTCCCCATCCTCGTCGCTCTCCTATGATTCTATGATCCTGGCCAGGTGGGTCACTGCTCCTGGCCAGCCTCGAGCCTCGAGCAGCAGCTTAGAGAAGGCTTTGCGAGGTCCAACCCTTGGTCGTAGGAACTACTGAAGGAAGCCCTTTTCTCCAACATACGTTGCAGCAAATTTGAGGCGCCAATCAGCCTGCTGTGGGAAAGTGCCATCCCATTAGGAAAAATTCCAGACATTAGGACAGATTTCCTCACTGCAAGGGTTCTCAGACACTGGCAGAGGCTCCCAGGGAGGTGCTGGAGTCGCCATCCTTTGAGGGGTTTAAAAGACGAGTAGATGAATTTCTGAGGGACAATGGTTTGGTGAGGGGACAGGTATGGTTGGACTCGATGATCTCAGAGGTCTCTTCCAACCAGATGATTCTGTGATTTACCCCAGGACTATCCCAGTGGTGTCCCCAGCAGCCCTATGTGTAGATTCATCCTGATGTACAACCTACAAGCTCTTAGCCAACCCATCGGGGAGGTACTGGGAGTGGAGGAAGCAGCTGTCAGATGAAGCAGAGGATGCTAACACAGCTCTGTTGATGCCAGCATCCTTTTTAGGCACAGCCAGACCAGCCTGGGACTTATTTTGCTGGACAGTATTGATGTGTAACTCTTAAGAGGTGACAACCACCCAGGGAAGAGCTGTGAAGGACACAGAGGTGAGGAGGGCAGGCGCGTTTCTGGGGCTCTGGTGCAGCCAGCTGGAGCTTCCTTGCTTCCATCCCTCCTTCCACCTATTTTTGTTCCTTGCTGTGAGGCACCAGCAGCAGAGACTTGGGGCCGAGCAAACAAAGGTCACAGCTGGATCCTGGGCAGCTGGCAGGGGGAACATGGGGGCTATTCCACGATACCAGTTGGCTGGGCCTTTTCTTTGTGCCTATTTACAGATCGCAGCGCTCAGATGGCCACGGCAGCCTGGATTGGCCACCGCCTTCGTCCCCGCAGCAGGGTCTGCGTGCAGGAATGACCCTGCTTTGCACTCTGGCAAAAGCATTTCTGCTCAGGAGCCAAATCACACCTTATCACAAGGTTGGAAAGGACCTTTGAGGTCATCGAGTCCAGCCTATGACTCAACACCACCACCCACTCGTCATCTAAACCCTGGCACCAAGTGCCTCATCCAATCTCCCCTTAAACACCTGCAGGGACGGTGACTCCACCACCTCCCCGGGCAGCGCATTCCAATGACCAATCACCCTTTCAGGGAAGAATTTTTTCCTAATCTCAAGCCTAAATTTTTTCCTAATATCAAGCCTGGAGCTGCTCTGCAAGCAAAGACTCTTCCTCTGCCAGCAGAGTCGGGGGAACACGGGGCGTCTCTTCCCCCCCTGCCCTTGCAAACACTTGGAGCAGGACCCGTTGGCCAAGGCCAGCGCCTTCATAGCCAGGGGGTGATGTCAGGGTGGTGGGGGGCAGGCACAGCTGTCTCCAGCCATCCCTGGATTAGGGCCAGGGGTGGGAGGAGAGGGAGGGGGACAGGCATTCTTGGGGGACGGGCGTCACCTTGGCGCTCCCCTCCTTGCCTGTGTGTTTCCCCCATGGATGATGTGCATGACTTTTATTCAGAGCCACGTGGCGCCCCCGCAACCACCACCTCGGCACCCCCAACTTGCTCCACCAGGGGCCTCGAGGACTTTGATGGGGTACAGAGGAGCAGGGGGTGCAAACCCAGGGGTCATGCAAGAAAAACATGGGGGGTGTCATCGGTGCATGGTGATTGGTCTCAGCCCCAGTTTTTTGGCTTTCACGGCACCCCCTCGCATGCCCACACTGTCCATGGACCAGCGGTGGGACCAGAGGACTGGGAAGCCCCATTGCTCCATTGGGATTACAACGTTCACTGCACCCAGCTGGGTGGCAAAGATCTCATCCGAACACCCAGCTCTGGCACCCAAGGCCAGGCTGCACCCTCTGAAGCTCAGGAAATTTTGACACAGCAAATCTGTGAGCCCCAAATCAAACTAATCCTGTTCCCTGCAAGCCCTCAGGCTCCACCGTATGCTTTTAGGTGGGCGTCAGGCTGGGATCCCCTTTTCTTGCATAATTTGACCCCCAGACATCCGCAGATGCGATGCTGGAGGAGAGGCAAACTGGTCCCACAACCATCCCAGCAGACACCAGTTTGTCCATGGAGGCAGAACTGGTTTCCCCATTGAGATCCCATCACTTGGTTGGTGCTGGGCTGACCCCTTCCCATCCCTACTCTCCCAAAGCAGGGATGCTCCCACCCAGCTCCAACCCCTGCTCCTGGCATCGCTTATTTTTGGGGTGTATTTTCACAGGCTGGGGAAAAAAAGAGAGCGTGGAACTGCCGGAAGGGTTGATCTCGCGTTGATTAAATGTTTTGGATGGCACCGGTAGACGATGCGGGGAAAATCGATTGTCCCCGGCAGTTTTGCCCGCCTGGCACTGTGAAGCAGGCACCGAAATGTCAGGTTTGTGATCTCAAATCGGCGATCACGACGCGGGGCGGGGGTAGAAAAACCAAAGGGTGGGGTGGGGGGGGAAGAAATCTTAAAGGGAAAATGGCACCAAAGCGGGGCTGCCTCTGTGATTTATATTAATAATTGGCATTGGGGGGGGGGGGGGGGGGGAAATCTGCAGGAGGAAGCTGCTTTTTGTAAGTAATTTTCTGGGTGCTGTGTACACGCAGATGCCTTATCGCTGAAGGATGGAAAATAGCAGCTGAGATGGTACTGCAGATACATTTTAAGCACCCAAATGCAGGGACGGGGCGGGGGGGGGAGGATGTGCTGTGAAGGGCTGAGAAGTCGGGAGGGTGGATCGATGTGCAGGGACTGGTGCTGAGCCAGGTTGTAGGGACAGGAGCAGGATTTAGGGGATAAAACCCTCCCAGGAGAGGGATGGTGGTGGCCTCCTGCTGCAAAGAAATGGTGATCTGAGGGAAAACCTCCCCTCCCTGCAGCCGAGGAGATGAGGGTCGTGCTTTGCTTCAGTCCAGGGGTACGTGAGGAGGTTCTTCCAAGTGACAGAGACAGGACCAGAAGAAAGGGCTTCAAGTTGCCCCAGGACAGGTTCAGACTGGACATCAGGAAAAAATTCTTCACCAAAAAGGTTCTCGGGCACTGGCACAGCTGCCCAGGGAGTGGTTGAGTCCCCATCCCTGGAGGGGTTTCGAAGCCGGGCAGATGAGGTGCTCAGGGATGGTTCAGTGGTGGCCAGGGATGGCTGGACTCGATGATCTCAAAGGTCTTTTCCAACCAGGGGATTCTATGATTCTATGGTGATGCTGTGACACTCACATGCTGATAACACTCTTTGTGGGACGTTGCCCACACCCAAGGGAAAAGGGACGGCTCAGGGCTTGGTCAAGCGCTTGGATGGGCTCACTCGGCACGAAGCAGATCGGGGAGTGCTCACACCATTCCTCTCATCAGGCCCATGTAACCAGATAAAAGCAGATAATACACTGATCTGGTCAGAGGAGCAAAACCAAAGCCAAATTAAAAAAATGAAATCCCTTATTTTCACGCCAAAAGCAGGCTTATCTGCTGGTTTTGTTTTGAAATGTAAAAAAAGCTTTTCAGAAATAGCATGCTATAATCTACATAGGGTATTTGGGGATATAAACAGCCTCTTCAACACATTCTCTTTTAAAATCTGATTTTTAAATCACTGCACAGGAAGAGTTAGGAAATCATGGAATGGGTTGGGTTGGAAGGGACCTCAAAGCCCATCCAGTGCCACCCCCTGCCATGGGCAGGGACACCTCCCACTGGATCAGGGGCCTCCAAGCCCCATCCAACCTGGCCTGGAACACCTCCAGGGATGGGGCAGCCACTACTGCTCTGGGCACCCTGGGCCAGGGCCTCCCCACCCTCAGTGTGAAGAATTTCTTCCTGATGGCCAATCTAAATCTCTCTCTTCCAATATAAAGCTGTTCCCTCTCATCCTGTCACTCCAGACCCTTGGAAAAACGTCCCTCCCCAGCTTTCTTGTGGCCTTTCATGCATTAAGAAAAATACCCCACATCAACCCCGCCCCCAACACATGGGAATTAACGCCGATGAACAACAACTGGCATTAAAATCGACTCCAGTTTTCAGGTCCAGTCCCACAGGATGGGGCTGAGGCTCTGCAAACTGCCCGGCTCAAGGTAGAAAACTCAGCCTCATCCTACCTCCTGCCTCCCCAGCCCCTGGGGCTGAGGTGCCCCCTCCAAGGAGAGGCTGGAGGCTGCAGCTGGCGCAGGGAAGGCTGCGAGGGAGCCTCTTGGCAGATGCGAAAGTTTGCTCTTAATCCCAAACCTCCCCGGGCCAACTTTGCTGTGGTTTGCAGAAACCCCGTTTATTCGCCTCTCGAGCCAAGCTCGAGGCTGTCAGACAACAGCGAGTAATTTATCTCTTGGGGGGGTTCCCCGGAGAGCCGGAGGAGGGGGAGGCGCCGAGCTGGGCTCCGCTGGCGGCCACGCCGGCCGCCTTCACCTGTTCCTCTTCTCAAGCAGCCTGGCTCCAAAATAATTCAGGCTCCCAGACAAGGCCTCCCTGGGGTGAAGTGAGAAACGCCGGGCCAGGTCCCATCCTCTCCGCCTGCCAGAGCTGCTGAGCTCCCAGCAAGGCGCCCCGAAACCAGCCCAAGCTTCTGGGGGTCGGGAGGAGGCACCCACGCCTGGAGGAAGGGAGTCAGGTGTCCTCAGCTGCCCTGGGAAGGAGGACGCTCCCCTCCAGAGGGATGTAGGGATATATAGGGACCGGAGTTGGGCTCGATGATCCTTCTGGGCCCCTTCCAACTCGGGTCACTCTAGGATGATTCTATGTATGCCTCGATTTTTAATTGCTCGGTGAGCAGTGGTGGCTGGAGAAATGGGAGATGTGGGGGCTTTCTGCCTCCTACTCTATTTATTTGCTTTCTGGGATTTCCTGCTGGCCCCAAGGAGAGGAATCACATCTTCAGCGTTGGCCTGAGGGCTGTGAATCCCCTCTTTGTTTATTTTAGCTGGAAGCTGCCATCCCGCCATATTCTCATGACTCCAGGACCTGGGGCTTTAGCAAAAATGCTAAATATTAGAAGACTCTCCATAATTTTGCAGCATTTTTGGAGGGGACAGGGACTGCTACAGCCCTTAAAGCCTCAGCTTGTTTGTTGAACAGGGCCGACACACTCAAACCCTCTCCCCCTTCTTGCCGGTTGGTGTTTCTTTACTCGCTTTCTCCCAACCTCACTGTGGGAAAGTCTGGCTCTTGAGCTGAACCTTGCAGCTCTCTCCTTTCCCTCCACCAGTTCAAACCCACCCTCGTGTCCCCCAGCCCCACGGCCACTCCTCCCAGCCCCAAGCCCCCATGGATGAGCAACCCCAGCCTGGTGGGAGCTGTGGGGCCGCTGGTTTTCCCCATCTGCAGAGAATGGGATAAAGACCACCATCTGCCGCTAAGTCCTTGTACTGCAAACTCCACTCCCTGGAGCTCGGAGCATTCCTCTGCTCTCCCAACGCCACTGAAGGACAGAGGAGACGAAGCCTCAGGCAGAAACGGTCAGGAGGGAGAAATAATCTAAGGAGAAAGGGAATAAAACCAGGACAAGAGGGTTTCCATCCACTTAGGAAACCACCTTCTCAGGATGCTCAGGATTTGTGACTCTCCCTTGCGTCGTGTTTTTCCCTCTCGTGCCACAGCCCTCACCCCTCTGTCTCTTTTCTCCTCATCATCCTTTTTTTTTTTTTTTTCCTAATACAAAGACACAGCTGTGCACAAAAATCAGGCCCTGGAAGCGGAGCAGATGATGCGAGGCTGCTGCTGCCTCAGAACCGTGAAGCCCTGTGCGGCGACGGAGGGGAGCGTGTTTTGGGGTCGGGGCTGACGTAGGGGTTTCTGCCTCTGTACCGGACAGGAGATGCACCCCGTAAATAGCAGCATCCCCTCCAGGCAGAGGAGACACAGGAGGGGGGGGACACACACGGGGGGACGCACACAAACCTCCCCTGCAATGGTACCGGGAGGGCCAAGAAGCTTTCAGCCTCAGAGAGTTTTCCAGCAAGGGCATTTGTAAAGCTGGAGCTCGTCTTGGAACTGTCATTAAAGGTAAGATATTCCAAATATTCTGAAACCATCCCTGGCCCTTCCCTGCATCCTACGCAGCCCATCAGCCCCGTAGCATCCATGTCTGAGTTTCTTCTGGCCTCTCCTTGGGAAACAAGGTGAATTGTTTGAGTTGGGAGGGACCTTAAAGATCATCCAGTTCCACCCCCTTTCCATAGGCAGAGACACCTCTCGCTGGCTCGGGGGGGGCAAAGCCTGGGGGAGAAGGACTTGGGGTATTCATGGATGAGAAGCTCTGTGTGAGCAGGCAATTTGTGCTCCCAGCCCGGAAACGAACGGTGTCCTAGGCTGCACCCAGAGCAGGGGGAGCAGCAGGGAGGGAGGGGGTTCTGCCCCTCTGCTCCGCTCTGGGGAGACCCCACCTGGAGCCCCGGGTCCAGTTCTGGAGTCCTGAGCACAGGGAGGACCTGGAGCTGTTGGAGCGAGTCCAGAGGAGGCCACGGAGATGATCCCAGGGCTGGAGCTCCTCTGCTGTGAGGGCAGGCTGGGAGAGTTGGGGTTGTTCATCCTGGAGAGGAGAAAGTTCTGGAGAGACCTTAGAGCAGCTCCCAGGACTGAAAGGGGCTCCAGGAAAGCTGGGGAGGGGCTCTGGATAAGGGAGTGCAGGGACAGGACAAGGGGGATGGTTTCAGTTGAAAAAGGAGAGGTTGAGATGAGATCTTAGGGAGAAATGTTTTGCTGTGAGGGTGGGGAGGCCCTGGCCCAGGGTGCCCAGAGCAGTGGTGGCTGCCCCATCCCTGGAGGTGTTCCAGGCCAGGTTGAATGGGGCTTGGAGCCCCCTGATGCAGTGGGAGGTGTCCCTGCCCATGGCAGGGGGTGGCACTGGATGGGCTTTGAGGTCCTTCCCAACCCCACCCACTCCATGGTTCTCTGACCAGGTCTGTGCTGCCTCAGTTTCCTGCTTTGCTGTAAAGCTGAGCCTTGGCCCTCCAGCCGAGGCCTCCACGTGTCTGGTTGCCTGTGCACCCCCCTGCTCCTGGGCTGCTCCGGGTGGTTTGCATTAACACCTCTGCGCAGGCGAGGGTGCCGGGGGAAGGTGTTTGGGCTCCTTCCAAGAAGTGTCATACTCACCCCCCGCTCTCCTAACGATGTACCTAACGCGGGACACCGGAGGGTTTGATCTGCCAATTAGCCGCAGCCGAGGCCGCTAACGGGAAGCAGATGGAGCTGCGTGTTATCAGAGGGGAAAATCTGCCACTTCCTAGAGAGCCTGGCTCAGCCTCCCACTCGGCTCCCACCTCCAAGGATGGAGAGCCCAGCTCTTCGGGATGCGGTGGAGACCTCTAAGAGCTAAGCCAGCTCCAGCCGTGCATGAGAATGGGATTGAATCCCTAGCAAAGATGCTCCAAACCTGTTGCCTCTAATTATTTGGATTATACAGAGCCCCTACTCCCTCCCCAGGCCCTTTTCCCCATCGCTCCCACCCTGCAGGTTGATTTTTTTCCCCATCCCAGTGGAGGACGGAGAGGTCTGGGAGCATTAGAACAGGCACAGGAGCGCCCAGGGGTCTCTGTGAAAAACCCTGCCTCTCCCAAACACTGACTGAAGCGTTTATCAGCTTCAAAAAGCCAACTGGTTAAATAGCATTAGGGGACTGATTTAAAGTCACAAAAGCCATGAAATTCAGAGTTAAGGCTAAAAATCCACTTGAAACTCTGGCCTCGAGTCATGAAAGGCATGAGCCAAAGGCAGAGGCTCAGCACCTTGGCCGTTGCACTCGGGATCACCCGTCTTCCTGGAGAGGTAGGGCCCTTAATGAGATTTAAATGAGCTGATGGGCCTCTCTGGAAAGGTTTGGGGAGCTCTGGAAGGCTTATCCCAAGCTGGGCAGCGGGATATCACCTGGATGTGGCTGTGGTCCCACCTGGACCAGGGGCTGGGACAGCTTTCCTGAGATCAAGGTGCGTCTGGTCCTTCTTGCTGTGGGATTGGGTTTTTTTTCGAGCTGCACTGGGCTCCGTGTGCAGGGATAGGCTGAGGGGGAATGGTTTGGGGCTGAAAAAGGGGAGATTGAGTTAAGATTTCAGGAAGGAATGTTTTCCCCCTGAGGGTGGGGAAGTCCTGGCCCAGGCTGCCCCGTTCCTGGAGGTGTGCAGGACGAGGATGCTGTGTAGGATCCTCAATGATAATGAATTAGGTGCCTCCTCAATAGTTCCTGCCTCTCTCATCCTCATGCACGAAGGGTGTCTTAGTTCAGCAGAAAATACAAAGCTGGGGTGGTTTTATTTTGGGGGTTTTCCCCCCTCTGGGATGAGCATATGGTGAGAAGAGCAGCCGAAGGCTGCTTTGGGGGGCTCTGCAGGTTCAGCTGTGGCAGCCAGGGTGTCCTGCACAGTCGCTGGCAATGCTTAAATACACGACAGCAGAGAGGGTGGGCTTTAAAGAAATAATTAATATACCCAAGGATTGGTTGACGTTAGGTGCAGCAACACCCGCAGCTGGACAGCAAAACCGAGAGCTGCCAGGCTGAACAGCAACAACAGTTTTGGGGAGTTGTTCCCATCTTTTCTTACCACTGAGGGTTCTGAGTGCACGCTTGGTCGAGCTCTTTATTCAGCACCAATGTGAAGAAATAATTCCTAAAAGAACACAAAGGGTTTTGTAGTTTATTTTACTGTAGGTTTTTCTGTTAAGCCAGGATCCACAGGCATTAATGCCACTCGTCCATGACCTGCACGCCGACCCCCAGCCCAGGTGCCGACAAGATCAATACCTGATGCTCATTACAACCTTAACAGGGTTAATCCTCTCTTATCTGCAAATCCTGATAAGTGAACAGTTATTCATTGTGGGTGTTACAAATGTATACATTTCTAAATTAGATGTGATCCTGGAAGGATGCAAGATTGTTGGGATCCAAGATGCCTTTTCCCCTTTGAATTACACGACCTGGCCAGGGAGAACTTGCTGATGGTGAAGCACTGACTCAGAATAGTTTTGGTTGGCAGGGACCTCAAAGTCCATCCAGTGCCACCCCCTGCCATGGGCAGGGACACCTCCCACTGCATCAGGGGGCTCCAAGCCCCATCCAACCTGGCCTGGAACATCTCCAGGGATGGGGCAGCCACCACCGCTCTGGGCAACCTGGGCCAGGGCCTCCCCACCCTCACAGCAAAACATTTCTGCCCAAGATCTCATCTCAATCTCCCCTCTTCCAGCTGAAAACCCTTCCCCCTCATCCTGTCCCTGCACTCCCTGATCCAGAGCCCCTCCCCAGCTTTCCTGTAGGCAAAGCCTGTGAAGAAAAGCCTGAGCAGGTCACAGCAACCGGGAACCACAGAGGTCAGAACTAACTTAACTTCTTAACTGGGCAGCTCGCAGAGCTTCGAAGACAGCCCGGTGCCAGAGAGGAGCTCCCAGGATGGGAGCAGGGTCCTGTGGACAGAGCACCACTGGCCGGGAAATGCATTTTGCTCTCATTATTGCAGAGCTCTTGTTGCTGTCCCAGCCTCTCCTGCTAATACTTAAATTCCTTCTGGGGTGCTGAGGGATGCTGCATCCATCCAAGCAGCTCATGGAGGAACTTTCCTATTATTGAAACATCTCTTAAAATCTTTCTGCTTCCTCCAGCAGACAGCCAAGGACTGGAGCAGTGGAGAGGAGGACCACGAGGATGAACGAAGCGCTGGAGCACCTCCCATCCAAGGGGGAGCTGGGAGGTTGGAACTGGATGGGCTTTAAGATCCCTTCCAAGCCAAACCCTTCCATGATTTTATGATGCTTACCATCTAAGAAAACCACACGGAGTTTTTCTTCTTTCAGTTACCAATTTAATAATAGAATTTTTCTTTAAAATAAAACCTAAGCTTGTCAGGTGAAAGCTCAGTAGATTAAGTGCTTTTTCAAGGTCGTAGCTGCAAAGCCACTCTGTGCGTTGAGGATCAGTAGTATCGGTGCGGGACCAGGGAGAAGGCATCACTGCATGTAGGCGTAGCGCCAGTCCGTCAAGGGCACGTGTGTTTCTTTGACAGCCTGAGGAGAGGTCCAGCGCAGGATGTAGTGGGGGCCACCAGGTTTGTCGTTGGTGCCTGTTTCAGAAGGAAAAGAAATGCTGAGTTAGAGGCCGAGGGGCGTGCCCGGAGAGGGATGTGGCTCAGCACGTAAGCGCTGTCTCCAGAGAGGAGTTTGTCGTCTCACCTGAGATGCGGGAGCCTCCAAAGGGCTGCTGAGCCACAACGGCGCCCGTCGACTTATCGTTGATGTAGAAATTGCCGGCCGCGTTGCGCAGGAGCTTCCTGGCTTCATCAATGATTCTCCTGAGGAGAGACAGAAGCAGCTGTGACCACAATGCCAACAGCAAACACTCGTATGGAGTCTTCCACTCTTCTACACCAATTAAAAACATGCAAAAAGCATTTCTGTGTTTCTTTTCTGGACTGCACGTTGTTTAACACACACTGAAATGGGTAGTGCATACTTAGAACTCAATTAAATTATCCCAATTTTGTTTTCTTTTAGCTTGTCTCTCTTTTTACTGTTATAAAATAAAGATAATGACATCTAAAGGAGTTTCCCTTTCGAAGCAGCACTGCTCTTTAAGCAGGAGGATGGCTAAGAGGGCTGGGAATGCATCCCCCTATACAGTTCAAACATCACTTTTGCGATAGCTTTCCACTATAAAAGCATGTTTGCGCTGAGAAACCACCTTAGACAAATCCCCTTCCCTCCTGAGCAGGAGGGGGGCTAAAAGCAGTATAAGCTTTGCAGGAAATACTTTCTTTTCCCCCTCACCATGCAGTGCAGAGGTTTGGAGAGAAGCGAGACGCAGGGCTCACCCCAGAAGGGGAGAAGCATCTTCACTGGCTGGGGATGCGCAAGGCAGGGCGGGTTTTGGCACTCACTTCTCCTGGGCGAAGATTGCCCCCGTGAGGCCATAGGCCGTGCTGGTGTCGATCAGCTCCAGGATCTCCTTGTACCGCTTCTCCGGGTAGACGTACACAGTCAGAACTGGGCCAAAAATCTCCTGTACAGCAAAAACCAATAAAGCCCTCAGCAAGGACAGTCTCCAGAAATAAGCAGTGGCCCTTCAGCATCTGAAAACCATGATCACAGACTCACGAAATGGTTTGGGTTGGAAGGGACCTCAAAGCCCACCCAGTGCCACCCCCTGCCATGGGCAGGGACACCTCCCACTGCATCAGGGGGCTCCAAGCCCCATCCAGCCTGGCCTGGAACACCTCCAGGGATGGGGCAGCCACCGCTGCTCTGGGCAACCTGGGCCAGGGCCTCCCCACCCTCACAGCAAAACATTTCTCCCTAAGATCTCATCTAAGTCTACCCTCTTTCAGCTGAAAGCCGTTCCACTCGTCCCATCCCCGCACTCCCTGATCCACAGCCCCTCCACAGCTTTCCTGGAGCCTCTTTCAGTGCTGGGAGGCTGCTCTAAGGTCTCCCCTGAGCCTTCTCTTCTCCAGGCTGAACAACCCCAACTCTCCCAGCCTGTCCTTGTCTGGGAGGTGCTCCAGCCCTGGGATCATCTCCGTGGCCTCCTCTGGATTCTCTCCAACAGCTCCAGGTCCTTCCTGTGCTCAGGACTCTGGAACTGGACACAGGGCTCCAGGTGGAGTCTCACCAGAGCAGAGCACAGGGGCAGAATCCCCTCTCTTGCCCTGCTGATCCCACTGCTTTTGATGCAGCTCAAGACACAGCTGGCTTTTTGGGCTGTGAGTACACATTGCCAGCTCATATCGAGCTTCTCCTCCACCAACACCCCGAGTCCTTTCTCCTCAGGGCTGTTCTCAATTCATTAATGTGATGAAGTCGTGAAGAGGGACATCCCTGCACCAACGTAGCACACAGCACCCCTCAATTCTTCTCTACGCACCCAGCAGACACCTCAGCATGGGGACCTGCAGCCCCGTTCGCACCTTTCCTGCCACCTCCCTGCAAGCTGCTCTCACCTCTTTCATGATGGGATCCTGCGGGTCTTTGCTCTCCACGATGCATGGCTCGATGAAGTACCCAATGCTGTCATCGCAGCCGCCTCCTGCCAGGATGGTCAGGTTGGATGACTTCTTGGCATGCTCGATCCATTTCTTTATCCGTGCAAAAGACTGAGAAAAGGAGATCTCAAAGGAGGATCTCAAAGGAGGTTTGGGCAATTCCTTTCAGGGCTATGCTGCTCTTCCAGCTCAAAAGGAGGGGTGGGAGCTGGAAACACAGCCCCAGGCACTCTGAACTTTATTTATGAGAGAGTTTCTCAGCAAAATAACCCACTTCTCAAGAGGGGCAGTGACTAAGACATGCAGTACTCCAGGACGGAGCAAAAGAAGACTACTGATCAGCTTAATTGATCACTGATGTTCATGCTTTGCTGTAAGTAATAAAACCCATTTAACCTAACTCTAATGAAAGCCTGGTGGCGTTACCTTCTCACACAGGTAGGAACAGGAGAGGTGAGCTCACCTTGTCATCAATCACCGCAGAGAAAAACGTCCCAAAGTCTTGGGCAGGCTGTGGGAGGCCAGAAATGAGGCAATGTAAGTATCTACTGAGCCAAAAAGCTAAGTCTGAAATTAAAGCTGAAGTTCCCCAAATAACACTTCTACCTGCTCCAAACACACCTCTGCTGGAGGGTGCAAGCTACCTCTTTTCAATTAGTCTGCATTACTCAGCAACTCGCACAACCCTTCCTGCAGACGCCGGCTACAAGTTAATTTCTAATCACTAAAAAAAGATGAAGGGGGGGCAGAGGGGCGGTGGTGGGGAGAACCAGTGGATAAAAAGCTGAGTTCAATAGGAATTAGTAGCCAGTTACCGCAGTCTCTAATCCCATCAACCACCCGCTGAGCCGCAAAGCCCTTCAGCAGCCCGGCAGCTCCACTCACGTCTCCCACTTTGATCTTCCCGTGCTCCTCCAGCAGTTTCTCTTTGATCTGGGGCCACAGCGAGTCCGGGGCGTAGAGGCGGGAGCAAGCTGAGCATTTTTGGCCACCGTACTCGAAGGCCGAGCGCAGGGTCCCGTTCACCACGCTGGCCACGTCAGCCGAGCTGTGCACTAGGTGGAAGTTCTTCCCGCCGCACTCTGGTGCCAGAAAAGGGAGGAAAAGGAGCAAGTAAGGGTTTGTCAGGGTTTGTTCCACTGCCGAAAAGCACAAGCCACGGCCACATCCTTGCAACGGGCTCGGCCAGTGCTCACCCTGCGTGGTCTACAGTTTCCTGGGGAACAGGGACAGCACCATGATCCCAGGGAGCACAACCCAAAGGTGAAGCAGGTACAAAACTGGTGGAAAAAGGACCGACCCAAGCTCCCAAGCAGCGTGGAGGCTGTGCAACCCCAAAGCATCACCTCTTCCTGCCCAAGTGGCACCTCCCCACCATCCTGTGCTGGTGGGAGCTTGTGTCTAAAGCTCCTCCAAACACCCAGCGCACCCAGATGAACAAGCTTTATGCTTCTGACACAAGAAAGTAGGCAGAGCACAAGTTATGGTGTCATTTGCTCTCTGTTTACACAGAGAGGAATCTGCGGCATCACTTTATCCCTACCCCTGCATGGCCTCCCTCCCAAAAAGTCTAAGAAGCAGCAGGTACCTCCAGCCAGGCGTGGGAAATTGCGGTAGCGGTCCAGGTTTTGGGATACCTGCTTCCAGAGCCGCTTGAAAGTCCTGGAAGAGAAAGGAGGAGCTGGTTAGTGCAACCCTTGCCTTTGCACAGGGGTGGCACTTGGAAAAGGCACATCTAAAGGGGACCCTGTGTCCTTCCCAAAGGATGGGACGCCCTACAAACGGAGGAGGAGATGCTAACCAAGAATATGACCTCAGCTATCAAAGCAATGGTGCTACACAACAAATCCACTAGTTTCAAAAATAAGAAACAGTTGCAGCATCAGAGGGAAGACACGGGAGCAGAAGTTTCTGGTCTTCCCCCTTCCTTTCAGTGCTTATTGTGACAAACCAACATTTTTGGCTGCAAAACAATAAAAATGCTAATAACCTCCCAGCAGGAGGCACAGCCACTGACACTCATTTATGGGCTGCCCACCTTTAAAGCATGATGCTCATCAGACCATGTCCCTCGCTGTTGGAGCCAGGCCCCTGGGACTTAGCAGCCCACCGCAGGCTGCAGGGCCCTCAGCGTCGCTAACAAAATCCAACATGCTGGCAGGGCACAAGTTTGCAAACCTACCTGGAGCTGGCATCTCTCTGTCAGGTTTGTTAAGCTAAATCAGAGCACCCCTGAGAGCCAGAGCAGTGTCACGTGCAGCTTCATCTATTCTTCATGCCTGGAGTTTAGCAACAGAGATCCCCGGGTATTAAATGGGGAGGGGCTCTGGATCAGGGAGTGCACAGACCGGATGAGGGGGAACAGTTTTCACCTGAAAGAGGGGAAACTCAGATCTCGGAGAAAAATGTTTTGCTGTGAGGCTGGGGAGGCCCTGGCCCAGGTTGCCCAGAGAAGCCATGGCTGCCCCATCCCTGGAGGCGTTCAAGGCCAGGTTGGATGGGGCTTGGAGCCCCCTGATGCAGTGGGAGGTGTCCCTGCCCATGGCAGGGGGTGGTACTGGATAAGCTTTGAAGTCCCTTCCAACCCAAACCATTCCATGATTCTATGACTGAAATATCCTCCCTGTAATAAGAAAACCATTTTAGACACTTCTTTCATCAGTTTTAAAACCCTACCTTAACGCCATTGCGTAAGGATGGCCGGTTGCCTGCCTGCTACCCTACTCAACGCTGTCCTACGTGTGCACAGGACCTACAGATGAGCACCCAGCATCACCCCAGCCAGCGGCTCCTCACCCCTTTCCCCCTGCCGCTCCCTTCCCCAACATACGGCACGCTGCCAGTGAAATTGAGCCCGCAGAAGTGCTCAGAGCTTGTGACAGCATCTCCAAACACAGGTCCATCCGCTGGTACGAACTGTATGACGTTGGGAGGGAGCCCGGCTTCAAGGAGGATCTTGTAGACGGCGTAGCTGGAGAGCAGAGCAGTGTCACTGGGCTTCCACAGGACCACGTTTCCCTGTGAGAGAGGACAAATCAGCACAGGGGGAATGCCTTCACCTGAACACAGGTATGCAATGCTCAAATCCTCTGGCCAAAATCTGTCCCGCAGCCCAAGGCAGGTGGGACTGAAGCAACAGCATCTTTGGGTGATTCACACCTATCTTTAACCCTGGTTCTGAACAGGACTGCGATCAGCCTGGTCAGCTGAAAGTACAAAAATCCCCTCCTTCCACAACCTCCCATGCCAGGAAAGCAGAGTTTTGCCTTCCCTAGGAGGAGCTGTGAACCATGGACCTGCTTTATGTCTTGGGAAACATGACGGTGCTGCTAAGAAACGTGCTGCTAAGAAACGTGCAAACGCCGTCACTCACTGCCACTGGGTTTGCGCAGGACCCAGCAGGTGTTGGTGCCAGCCAAAGCAGTGAAATAAAACCCCATGCCCGGATTAACCACGCACAGGCAAACAGCACAACTGGCTGGAAAACACAGTCCTAAAATGCTGGCAGGGGCACCCACCCCTTTGGCTCCAGGCCACCGGCGTCACCATCCCACTGCTTTGTCCCCATCACATGTGATCATGCAGGAGGGTGACAGTCCCAGGGAGTAGGAGAGGGATTTTCGGACTCTGTCTCTATTTCCAGGGACTTGTGGTGCAGGCAAAGCTTCTTCCCACCCCCCGACTAAGCCCACCACTCCAAACAGTGAGGAAACTGAACTCCACCCGGCAAAAAATCTCCAAGCAACTAGGAAATCTAACTTGGGCGACAGTTGGAGACGGGATGCCTGGCAGCCCGGGTACTGGTGCAGTGTGGCAACTGCTCCATTCCCAAGGAAATCCCAGCTCCCAGTGCTGCAATGGCATTAACCACACAGATCTCTCCAGTTATTCAGGCAAGAGTATGTTCAGTCCACAGGGAAGCTCACTATGGGGACTGAAATGCTGGGGCTCTAATTAATATCCACCTATTCAGTACCATTTTCTCCTAAATTTAATTCCAGGTATCCCCTGCTGCTGAGGTTTTCAAGTCCCCCACTGCTGCCCTGCCCCCAGGCCCAGGGTGAGCAGAGGGGATTCCATCACGCTGCAGCAGCCCAGCGGGAATTTATCACCACACTCGAGGAGGGAGAGGTGGATGCACTGCAGGATGCCCAAAACGGCTCACCTGGACCTGCCAGCCCAGCAACATCCGTGCAGTCTACGATGAGTTCATCAGCAAATGCCACAAAGCCAAGGACCTTCCCTAAATCCTGAGGTGGGAGGAATGCATCTCCCTCCTCGCAAAACCTTCCCAGCTCCACATTAGCTTTCCCCTCTTCCTTCCTTCTCTGCACTCCTCCGTTACAAAACTGATTCAAAGGCTTCAGCCTGAATATGACTTTAAAATGCACCATCCCCAAATTCAAGCTTGGTATTCTCCCTTCTCACAGCCTCTTCCACCTCCAACACAGGACACTGCTGCTGGTGGGACCCACTTTGGGGCCAGGATGAAATCTGAGCCCAGTCAGTGAAGAGCTCAGGACAGCTTTGTGGGTTTTTTCCCAGTGCAACAATAAATTAACTAATTGCAGCCCAGATTCATCAGGTTATTACAGCCTCTCCCAAACCCACCCTGCAAAGGCTGGCGGTCACTGCGCTGGACAGGCACGTTGGGATGAGCCACGTACAGAAATGCCGTTTACCAATACTCTGACATTTTGGATCATCTTTCAGGTCTGCCAGGCCCTCATCGCTCAGCTCAGGGCTAAATCACAGAACCATGGAACGGTTTGGGTTGGAAGGGACTTCAAAGCCCATCCAGTGCCACCTCCTGCCATGGGCAGGGACACCTCCCACTGCATCAGGGGGCTCCAAGCCCCATCCAACCTGGTCTGGAACACCTCCAGGGATGGGGCAGCCACCACTGCTCTGGGCAACCTGATCCAGTTAAAGACTTTTGAGTCCAACTACAAGACAGCTGATTGAATTCAAGGGGACCAGCAGGACCCCAGACGTGTCTTATCAACAGCCCCAGAGAACCAAGGAGGCTGAATTCACTTCGTGCAGACCGCACACCAGGCAAACTGAAGCCTGGGAGAAACTGAATCCCGCTTCCAGTCTTTCTCTGGACTCTCCTCTCCATCCCTGGCTCTCTCAAACCCCCACCATCACACTCACCATCAACGCCGGAGCCCCCGCCAGATTTCCACCAATGGCTGTGAAATTGAAGGGAGAGACGGCTGCCACGAAACCCTGTGGATGGGAAAGGGAGCAGTGGGAGCGCTGTGCCTCCTCTCACCACACCGTAACACCACAGCTTGGGACAAAAAAAGAGCTGCAGAAGGAGGGGGACAGCCTCTCACCTCCAGCCCCCGGTAGACCATGCTGTTGGTGCTGATGTCCACGCTGATGGGCTGGCTGTTCTCCAGCTCCAGGGCGTACTTGGCGTTGAAGCGGAAGAAGTCTATCAGCTCCGCAGCAGCATCGATTTCTGCCTGGATGACTGTTTTACCCTGCCGGGAGAGGTAAAAACACTGAGGGGAGGGCAAGGCGGGGGAACACAGCAACCATGAGTCTGTGCTGCCATTCAGTGAGACCTGGACAGCCCGGGGAGGAACCTGATGAAGTTCAATAAAGGTAAGTGCAGAGTCCTGCACTTGGGGAGGAACAATACCCTGCACCAGTACAGGTGAGGGAGTGACCGGCTGGGAAGTAAATCCAGAGAAGGACCTGATAGTCCTGATGGACAACAACCTGATCATGAGCCAACAATGTGCCCTCATGGCCAAGAAAGCCAAGGGGACCCTGGGGTGCATGGAGAAGAGTGTGGCCAGCAGGGTGAGGGAGGTTCTTCACCCCCTCTCCTCTGCCCTAAGGAGACTCCATCTGGAGTCCTGTGTCCAGTTCTGGGCTCCCCAGCTCAGGAAAGACAAGGAACGACCGGAGAGAGGCCAGCGGAGGCCACAGAGATCATAGAATAAAATTAACATGGAATGGTTTGGGTTGGAAGGGACTTCAAAGCCCATCCAGCTCCACCGCCTCTGCCGTGAGCAGGGACAGCTCCCACTGGGTCAGGGGGCTCCAAGTCCCATCCAACCTTGCCTGGAACACCTCCAGGGGCGGGGAAGCCACCACTGCTCTGGGCAACCTGGGCCAGAGCCTCACCACACTCCCAGCAAAACATCAGAGATCTCCTCTAAATCTCTCCTCTTTCAGCTGAAAATCCTTCCCCCTCATCCTGTCCCTGCACTCCCTGATCCAGAGCCCCTCCCCAGCTTTCCTGCAGCCCCTTTCAGTGCTGGGAGGCTGCTCCAAGGTCTTCTTGCAGCCTTCTCTCCTCCAGGCTGAACAACCCCAACTCCCAGACTGTTGATGATGAGGGGCCTGGAGCATCTTTAGCAGGAGAGACTGAGACCATGGTCTGTCCAGCCGGGAGAGGAGCAGACTGGGAGGGGATCCCATTGATGCTGACCCATATCTGGTAGTTTGGGCACAGGAGGAGGGGCAGATTCTGCTCAGTGGTGCCCAGCAACAGCACAAGGGGTACCGGGCACAACCTGGAGCCTGGGAAGTTCTACCTGGAGATGAGGAAAAACTTTTTTCCTGTGCAGGTGAGGGAGCCATGGCTGCCCGGGGGGGTGGAGTCTCCTTCTCCAGAGAAATCCAACTTGCCTGAACCACTGTATCACTGCTGGAGGTGCCTCTGCTGTAGCAGGGGTTGGACTGGATGAGCTCCAGAGGGCTCTTCACAACCCACCATGTTGGCGTCCTGGCATTCTACGATCTGGATGTGGTCCGTATATTCCACGCAGACCACTCACTCGCTTCAGAAGGAGCATGGCCTCCAGCAAGCCTTCATCTGCTTGCACCACGCAGAGGCAACTGCAGCCCATGCCTGCACCAGGGGATATCATATCCTCCCCGAGATCCCCCACTGCCCTTCAGTGCCTCCCTTGGGAAAGCCAGGGCCACTGGGGCATTTTGCAAGGATAAACCCCAATAATCATAGCTCTCCACATCAGTTGATCCTGTTCCCGTGACGCTGGACTCAGCTTCACCTCCTTTCTTGCTCAGCAAAGGATCAGTCTGTGCCCTCCCACAGGACAGGCACTTGTAACATTACAGACATTCCCACCACCACAGAGTATCTTGGCAGCTCTTCCTGCCCTGCTTCCCCAGCTCCCCAGATTCCCTCCTGCTCACCCCAGCAATCTGCTGGGTCAATCCTGCACCTCCTTACCTGCCCAATCATGGTTTTGGCCAGCACTTCTGCTCGCCTCGGGCCGCTCAGCATGTCAGCTGCCTTCAGAAAGATTTGCGCCCGGTCTTGGACAGGTTTCAGGTCCCATTCTTTCCTCGCTGCCAAAGCAGCATTAATGGCTTTGTTAATGAGTTCCTGTGGAAGAGAAGAGGAAAGGCAGCAAGCAGGGGTTCCTCCTTGCTGGTGGGAATGCAGCAGCCATAAGCTTTTGCTGCCGTTCAGCAAGACCTGGACAGGCTGGAGTTGGGCGGACAGGAACCTCACCTGGTTCCAACCATGTCTCCATCACCAGATCGGAGGAGACAGCGAGCAGCCATCCACCCTCAAGCACAAACCACAGCAGCCACATTCCCATCACAACCCCAAATTTGCCACTGCTGATACCGATTTCATAGAATCATGGAATGGTTTGGGTTGGAAGGGACCTCAATGTCCATCCTGTTCCAATCTCCCTGCCATGAGCAGGGACATCTCCCACTAGATCAGGATTTTTTTTTTTTGTTCCAAAATGGAAACACAACACTCGCCCCTGGAGCTTTCCTGCTCACAATCCGAGCAGTGATTTGCATTTCAGCCAGACTTCCCAGCAGCAATCTACAAGTGCAGCCCCGCTGCGAGATGGGGGCTCGCTAAATCCAGGAAAAGCACTGCCACTTTCCCCCTTGGAAAAGATGAAGGGAAGCGAGAGGGCAGCGAGGTGTGCTTACCTTGTCGGCGTAGCAGTACTTGGCCACCTTGTGCGCATGGTTGAATGGCTGAAAAGAGAAGAAAAGTTATCAATTCAAGAGTTCCCTCCTGGCGGGTGCATCCCCTGCTCCGTTCTTGTATATTAAAGCAAGAGGAGTTTTCTCCCAGACTCACCGACAGCTGGTACCGCACCGTTGGCGTCCACACCTCTTCTCCCCCAATCACACATGGGATGGCTTCTGTCTTGCCCTTCAGGTCAGCGAGCGCCTAAAGAAGAAGAGAAGAGGATGGCAGCGGGAGCCGTACACGCAGGCCTCCCCCAGCCACCCTCGCTGTCCATCCATCCTCCCCACCAGCCCCACGAGCAAAGGGAAACCTGGGGACAGGCTCCCTGCGCTCCCCTTGGAACGGGCTGCACACAGGCTGAGGGATGACAACTCCAGCTGCCAGGGAATGAGTGGGAGCTGAGGAGGATGGGGCCTGCCCCCACCCAGAACCAGAAGCACAAACTGGGACCCCAGAGCCATTCCCCGCAGTGGTACCTTTTGAAGTGCTGTTCGCTCGGGGCTCCCGGGTTTAAACTCAAGGATGGGCTCGTTGGTCACTTGGATGGCTGAGCGGTGCTGCCATCTCCGCCTGGGATAGGAGACAGATGCCGAAATCCCCCTGGCTTCCTCCTTCCCTCCACACCCTGAGCTCCAGGTAACACCTGTTTTATCACTTCCATCTGTGCTCCCCCCAGCCAAACCTCCCAGGGCACCACACTATCACCCCTGTGCTCCATTCCATCAGGTGACAATGCCGGAGCTCGGAACTGAGCCTGGACATAGCTCTTCTCCTGCTCTTCGCTATCAAAAAAAGTGCTGGAAAAGGGATCTGCAAGCTCCGAATCGATGCAGTTTGCTCCAATGTGCCACCAGCTCCTGGCAAAGTCCAGGGCATGGGGGCAAAAGCCGGGCTGGCCGCTCTCCCGCTCCAGTGAGCACTTGGACCTTGGCACCTTTGGCTTAGGCCTTTCCCAACCCCACAGCAGCACCAAACTGCCTGTTTGGGCAATATTGCAACCAAAAGGGGGCAAAACCGGGAATAAAACGACGAAGGGGATGAAGAGCCAAGACTTGGCAGCGGGGAAGGTGCTGAGCAAAGGGAGGGCTGGGACAGCGACAGCAAATAAAGGCAACGCACAGCAAAGGGGGCCCTGAGCGGAGGGGAGGGAAGGGACCCTCCGGAGAAGGGAAAGGGGGTTAAGAAGGGAAGGTGACTCTCAGAGGAATTGGCAGAGGGAAGAGGAGGGAAGGGACCCTCGGGGGAAGGGAAAAGGGACAGGGAAAAAGGACAGGGGCAGGGACGGGAAAGAGAAAGGGGCAGGGAAAAGGGATCGGGACAGGGACCCTTCAGGAAAGGGGACAGAAGGGACCCTCGAAGCAAGGGGGCAGCGAGGAGGCGAAAGGAAAGGAGAGGAAAGGCCCCTCGGGGGAACAGAAGGGCAAAGGGTTCGGGACAGGGAAAAGGGACAGGGAAACAGAGAGGGAAAGGGGCTACAAAACCGAAAGAGACAGGGGCAGGGAAAGGGACAGGGACGGGGGAAAGAGGCAGGGACTGCGTTAGGGACAGGGACAAGAGACAAGGAAACGGAAAGAAGGGGAAAAGGCCACGGAAAGGGACAGGGAGTTTCGGGGTAAGGGGACAGCGGAGACGGGAGAGAAGGGACCCTGGGAGAAGGGAAGGGAGGGAAGAGAAGGGAAAGGACTCTTAGGAGAGAGGGGGAAGAGGGGGGGAGAGGGGGGAAGGAGGGGGGAGAGAAGGGAGGGAGGAAGGGAGGGAGAGAGGGATGTCCATGTGTGTGTCCCCCCCCCCCCCCCGCTCACCCGCTGCCCCGCAGCCTCCACAGCGCGCGCCACATTCCGGCCCCGCCGCTCCCCGCGCCGCGGCCGCGCCCAACGCACTTGGGGGGCGGGGGGAGGCGGGCAATACCATTGCATCGAACAACAAAGCAAAAGAGGGGAGCGAGCGGGCTGCGGGCGGAACAGCCCCGCTCACAGCCCGGTAGAGAGGGAGGGGGCGGGCGGGCGGCAGGATGTGTTCCCCCCTCCCGGGGCGCAGTGGGGTGTCCCGGGGTGCGGCCCCCCCTCTCCACACAGTGGTACCGCCCGGCGGGCGGGCACGCGGGAGGGGGCGGGGCGGGGCTGAGGGCAATTACAGCAATTAAAGAACCCCCCAACCCAACGGGGGCGCCGGGGCGAGGCGGGTTGGAGGTGGTTCTGTTCCTTCTTCGGAACTGAAAATGGCAAATAAAGGGGATTTCAGCTGCAAGGGGGGAGATTGAGATGAGATCTTAGGCAGAAATGTTTTGCTGTGAGGGTGGGGAGGCCCTGGCCCAGGGTGCCCAGAGCAGTGGTGGCTGCCCCATCCCTGGAGGTGTTCCAGGCCAGGTTGGATGGGGCTTGGAGCCCCCTGATGCAGTGGGAGGTGTCCCTGCCCATGGCAGGGGATGGCACTGGATGGGCTTTGAGGTTCCTTCCAACCCAAACCATTCCTGACAGGAGGCTGTGACGGGGTGGGGGCTGGGCTCTGCTCCCAAGTGACAGCGACAGGACGAGAGGATACGGCCGCAAGTTGCCCCAGGGCAGGTTCAGACTGGACATTGGGAAGAATTTCTTCACTGAAAGGGTGGTCAGGTGTTGGCACAGCTGCCCAGGGAGGTGGTGGAGTCGCCATCCCTGGAGGGGTTTAAAAGCCAGGCAGGTGAGTTCCTTAGGGACAGGGTTTAGCAGGCGGACAGGCTGGACTCGATCTCCGAGGTCTCTTCCAACCTTGGCGTTCTGTGATTCTGTGATATCAATGCTTCAGGAGTGGTGGCTGTCAGACCCAAAGGACTATGAGGTCTGGGGGTATTTTGCGCCCCAAGTCACCACCCCCCTGTGCTGTGGTCCAGGTGGAGAGGGAGGTTCCCCGTGTACCCAGATCCAAGGGCATGATCAGCTCCTGCCCCAAAATCAGAATTAAACACCCACAGCCATCAACCAGGAGTTCGGTATTTATTTTATAGGATTCTCTTCCTCGTAACCAGAGAAGGACTGTGACCCGTTTTCATCGCCAAGCTCCCGCGCACCCCTTTTCACAGAGAAGCCGATGGGTTACGCGCCGATGGATGAACCCGCTGCAGAGGGGCAGGACGGACGGATGGACGTGGGACGGGAGGCCAGAGCGGTGTACGGGGAGCCGGAGAGCAGACCTGGAAGGGGTCGGTGGGGGTGGTTTTGGCACTAAAAAAGGAAAATGGAGATAATCCGCTGGAACTCAGAGCAGTGTGAACGCGTCTGGCTCTGGCTGCGGGTGTTTTTCGGTGCCCCTGCTAAAATGGATTAGATTTCCAAAGGCTTTGATGGTCTGAAGTCCACCGCCACTTGGTCTGCTTGCAAATTCCCAGGACAGCCTTCCAGCCACAGAGGAAATCGATTTACATCTCGACTCCGGAGCAAGCTTGGGAGCTGGTCCATCCTTTGTCCTTGCCTCACCAGAGATCAAATAGCATCATCAGTTCAGTCTTTTTCTTTAAAAGAAGCTAATATACAGAATATAAAGCACAATATTTACACCAGTACGGTAAACAGTTCATTTCCACACTGATCAGTAGTCTGTTTGAAGGTGTATAAAAGAAATTCTTACGTGACCTAAGAGGAACTGACAAGAAGTGACACAGCATGGGGAAAGAGTCATCAATACCCTCCACTTAAACATGTTAAATAATAAATAATCATTTTTGGCAGAACTTAGCTACGTACACTTTAGCCGCAGGTAAGGCGTTTCAAGGACTGAATTGCGTGTGCCTCGGTGAAGCCACGTTACACAAGAAGTGTGTCTGGTGACCAAGCTTTTCCTCATCCTCAACCCTCTCTAACAAGAAAGAAATGTTAGGATTTCAGATTAAACCTGCGCTGGGATTGTTGCTTTGGGCAGCCAACAAACGATAGCGTTTGGGGTATGGTGGGACTGGGATGTTCTGCCAAGGAGGTGATACCGGTTTGAGGCCACCCCAGGCTTTGTTCTAAGCATTAACATCATTATTTTCTCCACCGACAGAGCCAACCAGACCTACAGGCACCACCTTTGCTTAGAGAGGTGCTTCACTGCCAGAGTGCCTCAAATTAGGAGGGAATTGTCATTTCTAGACTCACCAGATACTCCTTAACCACAATTCATTGCTTCTTCAAAAGAGAAGCTTTGAAAGGCTCCCGCAACACAGAAGGGTCTGCAGACACTGAACTACACACATAGAATCACAGAATCATAGAATCATAAGGTTGGAAGAGACCTCTGAGATCATCGAGTCCAACCGTGCCTGTCTCCCCACTAAACCCTGTCCCTAAGGAACTCATCCACCCGTCTTTTAAACCCCTCCAGGGATGGCGACTCCACCACCTCCCTGGGCAGTTGTGCCAATCCCTGACCACCCTTTCAGTGAAGAAATTCTTCCCAATGTCCAGTCTGAACCTGCCCTGGTGCAACTTGAGGCCATTTCCTCTCATCCTGTCACTGTCACTTGAGAGAAGAGCCCAGCACCCACCCCGTCACAGCCTCCTTTCAGGCAGTTGTAGACAGGGATGAGGTCTCCCCTCAGCCTCCTCTTCTCCAGACTAAACACTCCCAGGTCCCTCAGTCTCTCCTCACAGGACTTGTTCTCCAGCCCCTTCCCCAGCTCTGTTCCCTTCTCTGGACGCGCTCCAGCCCCTCAATGTCCTCCTTGGAGTGAGGGGCCCAAACTGACCCCAGCACTCGAGGTGTGCCCTCACCAGCGCTGAGCCCAGGGGCACAATCCCCTCCCTGCTCCTGCTGGCCACGATGGGTCTGACACAGGCCAAGATGCTATTGGGCCTCTTGGCCACCTGGGCCACTGCTGGCTCATGTTCAGCCGCTGCCACCCAACACCCCCAGGTCCTTCTCTGCCAGACAGCTCTCCAGCCACTCTTCCCCAAACCTGGAACGCTGCACGGGGTTGTTGTGACCCAAATGGAGGACTCTGCACTTGGCCTTGTTGCACCTCATCCCGTTGGTCTCAGCCCATGGATCCAGCCTGTCCACATCCCTCTGCGGAGCCTCCCTTCCTTCAAGCACATCCACGCTCCCACCCAGCTTGGTGTCATCCGCAAACTTGCTGAGGGGGCACTCGATGCCTTTGTCAAGATCATTGATAAAGATGTTAAACAAGACTGGACCCAGCACTGAACCCCGGGGAACACAAAACCAGACAAATAGAAATAACCAAGCATTCCTTCACTGCTCTGCCAAAGACTTGGGTTCCAACCTTCCGTGCTCCCCTCTCCACAGACGGGATGGCAAGGGATTGCAGGAAGGTGGTGTTTTGAGTCCATCTCCAAACTCAGTGTTATTAACACCAAGATGTGATGTGTTGCCACGAGTGGCAATTTCTTTTCTCATTCCAAACTCCAACTGACAGAAGTTAACGTTCTACCTAAAGCTTAAAAATCGAGCATTTGGGTGACTCAACACAAAGATGTTTTTAAAACCTGCGTGTTCCCCTGGAACCAAGTCCTGGACCCAGTAAAAAACAATAAAGTCCTGAAGCAACATGCGGAAAATCCTTGTCAGGGTATTATTACACCACGGAACCACTATCGTACTTTAATTTTGCCATGATAAATCCTGCTTTAAACATTCAGCTCTGGTTCAGGAGTGGACAGGTACGGTTGAACTCTAGGATCTCAAAGGTCTTTTCCAGCCAAACAATTCTATGATTCTAAAATGAAGCCCTCTCGGACATGAAACACCACCAGAGACTTCCCAGTACTGCTATTCCCAACACAAACATTCTTCCCCAATTTTCCAGAGCCAGGGGAAACAGAAGGAAATAGCTGCTTTCCTGAGAGTGCAGCGCGGCGGCACGGCTGTGAGCACCCACCGCCTCGGAGCGATGACCACGTGTATTTGTGCTGGCAGGAAAGGTTACGCAAAAAAACCTCATTATCAGCAGCTTTAGATCTATTTTCAGGCACGATTCTATTAATTTGTTTCATGAAATTAATTCCATTTTATACTGGTGTAGACAAACACAATTTAGATTCCAACCAGGTAGAACACAAACCCCACTCTGGGGCACCTGGTGCTTCAAGCCCCCAGGAATTTAGGGGGGCAGGAACGCCTGGCAATCAGGGAAAGGAAAAAAACCAAGAGAAACAGCAATAATTCTGCAGTTGCAGACAAGCTTTGGGCTTTCCCTTTCACTCTGAGGAAGCGCTGGCGAGTCTCACAGCCGTACCTGTCAGATATTTCCATGTTGTTGCTTGAAACTGTTTTGAGAATTTGGAGTCCCATCAGAACAGAAGATGCTTTACAAGGGAATAATTGCATTTGCGAACAGAATTCTGCTTGCACTTTAAAAACTTCTAATAAAAATAGAATATATACTGTGTTTTTATAAATAGATTACACATTTAGCTTAGATGAGTTTCATTACATTTCCCTCCCCCCCCCCCCGAACACTTTATTTTTTTTTAAAGAATTTTGCTTTTTCCCTTGTGTGAACTAATCACTAAGTCTTTGAAAAAAAAAATAGTTGTACCACATTATTCTTTGGACATTTTTGAACATGCACCCACAAAAGCAACAGCTGTTTGTTTACTGAAAACATTTTTTTTTTTTTTGTACAAACCCATTTTAGGAATTTGATCTCTTGTTACACCGCTAACGAGCAAAAAAATTTGCTTCCTTGAAATTCCCCTTTTAAAAAATGAGAAAGGATGAGGAGGATTTTCTGATTTTAAGTCTAAAAAAGTGTCAATATGACACCACATTAAGAATAGAAAACCAAAAATAAAGTATTTACAGCTTTACAAAGGAAAAAGAAAGAGGTCATCAAAATCATTTCCAGCATTGTCACCGTTTGTTTCTGGCAAACTTTTGATCCGGTTTACACGGAGCGGTTATAGCCGAGAGCCCGGGACCGCTGTCAGCTACTTCAGCAGCATCGCTTGAGACCACACCAATGACCTCCGAGGGGAACTACCGAGGACCAGCCCTCCCAGCTCCTGAGAGGCTGATCCACCCAGTCCTAAACAGCCTAAATGAAAATAAAACCCCACTCCCGAGTATGAAAACACCTTTTCTTCTTTAAAAATGGATTAAATATGGTTATTAGAAATAGACACCAACCACCATGGTAATTCACCGTCATACACATCACCATTGTACACGTGATTTCTATACCTGCTACTATAGACCCCCCCACCCCTTACACTTACCAACAACTACGGATGCTCCTCAGAATTATGGCTCTGAGAGGAACCACAGGTTACAGCTATCTCGTTTGGCAGCTGAATTTCTGCGCCCTCGCTTGGCTCTCACGGTCAAACTGAAGATGTTCTTCCCTACCCTCCACAGACCAGCTACTGGTTTCAAGAACACTCAAGTCTTTTCCCTACCAGGACACTGAGTTTGAAACAAAAATCAAAAGAACAGCAGCGAAGCCGGACGGCCGTTAGAATTGCTCAACTTCTCCAGTACCAAAGAGCATTTCCTAACTGAGCAGAGCTGCACGACAGCCTCCGACGGGGCTGACTCACTGTGCAAGTCGATCGCTTTACGATGCCTCCACCAAAGTCACTACGGCGTTACAGACATTCAGCTTTGGCAGACGGTTTCTCAGCCTGGCGAGAAACCCCTTTTTAGCAGCTGACGTTCATACAGGCTTGAAAACCCTAAGAGTACTTTATTGAAAACATGCAGTCCCAGCCCCCTCAAAAAAATACCCCATCTCTTGCCCCCTCCCACCCACCCCCAGCTCGCGGCCCCCACAGACATGGCATTTACCACTTTGGCCACCTAAGAAATAACAGGAATGAGCACTTTGGAATAAGGTTTCTTTTCCAGCCAAAAGTTATGTACATTTACATGGTGAAGCAGGCTTTGGGAAAGCCCCTAACCCACACCCCAGGAACCAAGAAGTTGCTCCCTACTCTATAACTGCACTATTTCAGTCAGTAAGGAAACCACAAGGATATCCTTGGATCCATTTTCTTGGGCAGAAGCCATCGATCGTGGATGGTGGCTCCACATTGTGGACCCACATGGATCATCCCAGTACTCTTCCCCACTCTTAAAAACACAGGGAGCCCATTTGATTCACACGGCCTAAAAGCACCACGGTGTCCAAGCAGGATCTGGACCCGAACAGCGACAGAACTCCTGGGTGCACCGCAGGAGACTCAAATTCAGAAGAGGTTACAGCACCCACAGGAGCTCTCTGAGGTCCTGTCCCTCCACGTAGCACAGAGAAGCGTTTCTGCCCTGGAACACGTTGTTTGCTGAGACACGTGCTCTTTTTGGAGAAAGCAGCACTCAACGCTGCCTGGATGCTTATGGTGCAACCTCACTGATTGCGAATCGATACCCGAGAGAGGCTTGGAAACAATACTCAGGAAGCCAAAAAGAGTGGCCAGCTCACCTTTACATAACACTGAGAGGGTGCTTAAATCAGGAATTTCCCTGTCCAGACCTAGCACTGCTCCTACACAGCAGTTCCTAAGCGTCCTGGCAGGAAAAAAATACATTTGGTATTTACTCCAAGTCTTGCAGCTGCTGGTTAACTACAGTCACCTTTAGGCAGTATTAACTCTGCTTTCAAGCTTGGTCTACAAAACAAACAAAACATTATTGGCTGAGGTTTATACCCTGTTTTACCTGGCTGAGGTGCTACAGTTCCCATGAGTAACCACGAACGGCTCAATGATGCCAGAGTTCCCTCAGGTACCACCAAGTGATTCGACTTCTGGTGCTGCTTTCTCCCGTGTAAAGGATCGACACACCTAGGTCTTCCCACTTTCTCATACAGAAAGCACGTGGCTGTTCTTCCCTAATTCTAGGGCAGCAGTAGGTTGGGATTCATGTTACTACACCCTAAAAAGGATGACAGCGTTTTCCCGTGTTCAGCTTTTTGGAAGAACAGTGGTGGGAACTCTCCCAGTGTCACGTCTCCATCCTACACCTACACCACCGCCTGTCAGTTTATCCCAATGCTTCAACCATCCCGCTCGAAACGTCACGAAAGCAGCATAAAATGAAGTTCTCTCCCTGTCAGCAAAGTGAAATCTGCAAACACTATGGTTTAAAAACAAATAATTCCTGAAAAAAAGAACACCCAGAACACGATGACGGGAACTGAAGGGCTGATTCCCCTCTTAACCCAATCCCTGGAAACAAAGGCATTGTGATACCACATTCCTTCTCAAAAGAAGCTCTACAGGTAACTAACGTGTGCAAATGTGGGTTTAGCTTTCCTCTCCCAAGAGATAACCGCAGCCCAGCAGGGACCAAACATTCCATATAAATAAGGCGAGCTTTTTTTTTGCATAGTAGTGTTATCAGTGATGGTCCCCCCCAACCACAACCCCCTTTGTCCGCCCGCTTCGCCACTGAGCTCCCACCTGACCCCAGCAGAAAGATGCACAAGCCTCAAAGGCTCCTTCACCAAAAAGACGGAATGAAGACATTCCTTTTAATATTGTGTAACTGCTTAAGCCTAAAAGCTGTCTCTAAACCCGCTATTATTTTTACATGGTTACTGTTCAATTTGGAGGCATTTCTTTTTTGTGCCAGACATTGGAAATTGTACCATAATTGCCTTGGGTTGGCTTCTCCTTTTGCCAGCGTTCCCTTTGCCAATCAGTGCAGCGGTTCAATAAAACCGTACGCTTATTGAAATAACCCAGAGCCTTTGCAGCACCATTTTCTGCTGCTACCAGGGTTTGGTTTGGTTTTTTTTTTTAAATAATATATTTTTATAAAAACATCTGCTATTAATATTCCACTGGAGCTCAAAGTGGCTCAGCTTGGGGCAAAGGCACAATTAAAACACCATGTTTTCTTACAGGACTCTGCGTTCATGATTTGTATAACAATAGAAATTTACAGCACCAATCCTTGGGTGGGGTGGGGATGCGTGTAGGAATGAGTCCTTAGAAACCCTGTGCAAGGGCTTGCAAGTCTTCTTCTTTCCCCCCAGTGTACTGTTTTTTAAACTTTTCTTGTATCTTCCCTTTCACTGGAATGCTCCAACTGCGTATCAGCTGACCATGGGCTCCACATCCGTCTCTCTGTCCAACTCATCCTGAATTTCATCTGTGTTTCCTGAGTCGCTGCTGGCTACAGAGCTGGGAGATGGAGAATTTCTGCAGAAAAATCCAGACAAAGGTTTCGATTAAAACAATAAATATCATTGATAGAAGAAAAAAAGAAAAAGAAACTTTTAAAGAAAATAGTCGCTTTGAGTTTCCAAAACAATTTCACAGAATCATAGATCTGAGATCGTCGAGTCCAGCCGTGCCTGTCTCCTTCCTAAACCCTGTCCCTAAGAAACTCATCCACTTGTCTTTTAAACCCCTCCAGGGATGATGACTCCACCCCCTCCCTGGGCAGCTGTGCCCATCCCTGACCACCCTTTCAGTGAAGAAATTCTTCCTAATGTCCAGTCTAAACCTGCCCTGGTGCAACTTGAGGCCATTTCCTCTTGTCGTGTCGCTGTCACTTGGGAGAAGAGCCCAGCCCCCACCCCGTCACAGCCTCCTTTCAGGCAGGTGTAGACAGGGATGAGGTCTCCCCTCAGCCTCCTCTTCTCTAGGAGGAGCCTTTAGCCTAGAGAAGAGCCTGTGCACTGCTACAAGGCTCCTTTTAAGGCTGATATTTGACCCTGAAGAAACCAAGATGATCTAAAGGACAAAGCTTTAGGGCAAAATGATCCCATTGCCTTTGAAACAACTTGGCAGGAAATGAGCAAAATGAACTCACGCAGCAGCCTGGGCAGAAGGGCAATGTCTTCTTACCTGTCAGCCGAGCCTTTGATAAGCCTGCGGCAGGTTTCCATTTGGACATCCAGGCCCCTTTTCATGCTACACATTTCCATATATTCATGAAGGTGGCGATTCATGTCACTCTTGGCCGTGGCCAATTCCAGCTGTAAGAAACAAGAGAAAACCATCAGCCTCAGGTGAGCTGCTGGCAGCTTCTCTCACCGTCACTCCAGCTCACTGAGATGAGATCTTGGGCAGAAATGTTTTGCTGTGAGGGTGGGGAGGCCCTGGTCCAGGGTGCCCAGAGCAGCGGTGGCTGCCCCATCCCTGGAGGTGTTCCAGGCCAGGTTGGATGGGGCTTGGAGCCCCCTGATGCAGTGGGAGGTGTCCCTGCCCATGGCAGGGGGTGGAAATGGGATTTGAGGTCCCTTCCAACTCAAACCATTCCATGATTTACGATTCCAATGAAATCATATTCTAGGCAGGGCACAGACTTTAAGAAGCTACAGCTGGTGTGGCTGTAACCTCCAAGGGCACGTCCTGTTGAGCATTTCCCAGGGTGACACTATGCACGAGACAAACGGGAAAACAAATAGTGTACTTTATTGTCTCTGTTCTGAGGTTTCTCTCTCCACCAGTTACAGGTTTCTGCTTCCTCGGTAACCATGCTCCATAGAGGATGGAATTTGGAAAAATCCCAAAGGTACGTGTTCTTCATCATAGAATCATGGAGTGGTTTGGGTTGGAAGGGACCTCAAAGACAATCCAGTGCCACCCCCTGCCATGGGCAGGGACACCTCCCACTGGACCAGGCTGCTCAAGACTCCATCCAACCTGGCTTTCTGGAGAGCTGCAGAGAAGCCTTCATAGATTCAGAGAAGGTAAATAGAAAGGTAAATATATTTAAGCGTAACTTTTATGTGTGGTATCAGGATTCAAAGCACACAAGTATTAACCCAGGGTAGGAAATTACTCCTCCAAGGCTCCGATGACACTTGAGGAAAACACCTGGCACTCCTCATGGTCCTTCAAGAAATGTAAGAACGCTCACTCTGTTTGAGATCACAGAATCATGGAATACGTTGGGTCAGAAGGGACCTCAAAGCCCATCCAGTTCCAGCCCCTCTGCCATGGATCCTCCCACTGGATCAGGGGGCTCCAAGCCCCATCCAGCCTGGCCTGGAACACCTCCAGGGATGGGGCAGCCACAGCTTCTTGGATATACAGACCTTTCCTCTGAGGCTGTACACACGCGTAAGAGCCTTCCAACCCGGAACACTATGCGTGTT
The DNA here is from genome assembly GCA_033558235.1 of Neomorphus geoffroyi. NCBI lineage: Eukaryota > Metazoa > Chordata > Aves > Cuculiformes > Neomorphidae > Neomorphus > Neomorphus geoffroyi. The sequence goes on along the minus strand of JAUMJM010000075.1, from coordinate 1,339,202 downwards.
CTCATCCACAATTCCTATTTTCAACTTCCTTACCTCTATCTGCCCTATCGTTTCTTGGTATTCCTTGTCTCTCGTTTTAAAGAAGGACTCCGTTTCGTGGATCAAGTTTCCCAGGTTTTCTTCCTGCAGCGGAAAGGACACAAAGAGTTAGCAGGGAACTAATACAGAATTCGGTAAGAGACTGGAGATTTCTTAGTTGGCCTCACTCAGAAACGCAGGTTATTACGCTCTTCAATGGTTTAACACATTTTTACACAGTCAAGGAACCATCTGCTGCTTGAAACCAGGAAACACATATTTGTACCATGACCACGGCTTTGTACCCACAAAGATAAAGTCTCTGATCATGGAATCTACAGACCAAGACTGCAGCAATTAAACACAGACACTCGATGCATGTCAAAGACTCAAACCCATGGATTTTCCTAAACCTTTCACAGTCTGATTGCACTTAGATAGGCTGAAACTCATCTCCAGCCATGAAACTTGAGTTTTGCTTGCAGTGACCATACCCTACTTACAGCTTTGCAATGGAATTCTCATTTTCCAACTGCGTACCATTACTTTCAGCCTCCGCTACCTCACGTGTATGTTCTGCACACATTGTTTCCTAATGAAATTCTTCACTTAACTGCTCGATAAAGCAAGCTCACTCAGCACACAACCCATGAAAATTTCACATGTAAGAACACGTGCTATCCCAAAGGAAACAGACTAACACCTCCTGTATCGTCACGGCTTTGCACTGACAGTGCAGTCTGGGCTACAAAACATAGAATTTCATATTGTCACGAAGACTAAAACAGTATCATAGAATCACAGAATGTCCTGAGTTGGAAGGAACCGTCAGGATCATCAAGTCCAACTCCTGTCCCTGCACAGGACACCCCAACATTCACCCTGTGGGGCTGAGGGCGTTGGCCAAATGCTGCTGGAATATTGTCAGGCTGTGACTGCTTCCCTGGGAGCTGTTCCAGTGCTCCACCACCCTCCGGGGGAAGAATCTTTTCCTAATTTCCAGCCTAACCCTCCCCTGGCATCTCCCTGCCATTCCCTGGGCTCCTGTCCTTGGTCACCAGAGAGAGGAGCTCAGCGCCTGCTCCTCCTCCTTCCCTTGTGAGGAATCAGTAAAGGGCTATGAGGTCCCCTCAGTCTCCTCTCCTCCAGGAACAGACCAAGTGACTTCAGCCTCTCCTCATGTGATTTCTCCTCTAGACCCTTCCTCAGCCCTTTGCAGTCTACTTTTTTCCTTGTGCCATTCTCTCAGGTGCTGACTCTGAAGCTTTTTACTCTGTGTTTTTTATTGTTGGAGTCTCTTCCCATCATTTTTGGGGGAGAAAAGCAATAGCAGAAAGGAAAACCTTAAGCTCCTCTCCTCAGTGCTCCCTTTCCCAGCTTCGTGGCCTCCTCTGGATACTCTCCAGTAGTCTGATGTCCTTGTAGTGCCCAAACCCAAACACAATATTTGAGGTGGGACCACACCAGAGCAGAGCAGAGCAGGACAATCCCCTCCCTCACCCGGCTGGCGATGCTGCGCCTGATGCACCCCAGGACAGGGTTAGCCCTGTTGGCTGCCAAGGCACTCTCGTCCTCCTATCATGTTATAAAAAATACCAATTTAGTGAACTGCACTGATGAGCATTAATTATGTTTCCATCCTCTGTCCACATCTGGATCGTAGCCGGTATCTGCGTCAGCCTATCCAGCCTTCAGTCACAAGAACCATTCCACTTATCCTTTTATATGCAGAAGCGCTTTAAGGAGGAAGGTCATAAAAGAAGGTGGCTGGGGCACCGCGTAAGAACTTGAAAGGAATAAAGCCAGAGGAAGGAAGATTGAGGCATGTAAAGCACTGTGTTAAAGACCAGGCACAAACGGAGCAGTCTTTATGCAGAATCTCCATCTACAAGACAAATCTACCCTTTCCTTGTATAATTTTCATTTAGAAGGATTTAAGCTTCTTAAAACCTTTAGAGTTTTCGCACGGAAGGTCTGAGTTCGGCAATATTCCTCTGATAGCTGCGCTTAGGCACGCACACGTGGGTATATGCAAATAAAGCTGTCGCTAATTCCAGCGCACGGCTGCGCGTTATCGCTCTGCCGCTCTCCCTGCTCAAAAGACGACGCGGAGCTAAGTCCGCTGCTTTCTGCAGGCCCAGCACTTCGGAGTAATCTCTGCAGTTTCAGAGTATGCCAGATGATACACGGATGGGGGAAGACGTAAATTCACCCGCCCCTGGCAGTCACCGCAAGACAATATTCAGGAGACTGCTGCCTCAGCATCCTTACACTACAGCGATGACGGATGAAGGCAGGATTATTTCTTACCTACTGCTGCCCTGCTACTCGGGAATGAAATAATAGCATCACGTTAAAGACTACCTGCACAAAGCCAGCCTTGCCATTTCAATCTCTCTTCAGGCTCAGGAGTCACCGACCGAGGCAGCGCGCAGCCATTCGCTTGCTTTGCCTGGGATCTTAAGGATTAAAAGCAAGCTGTTTATTATCCACCAACGCCAGGAGATTCCTATTGACTGGGAAGATGGAAGCACAAGATTCACGGGTTCAGAAGATCCCTGGGGCCTTACGCAGTTCTGCAGCCACAGCTTCTTTGTTTGCAGTGGGCTGGATGTACTTCAACACCTTCCACGGCCCACACTGAGTTTACTTTTCTCCCCACTAGAATAACTGTGCGATATCACACCCACACTGCGTGCACTATTTTGACAATTAAAGTGTGAATTATAATCTACAGAGAAAGTGAGATGCTGGGGGGAAAGACACAGGGCTTCAGATAAACCACTGCTGAGGGTGACATTGTGTGATGCTCCTGTAACAGCCAGATGCATTGGATCTCTTGACACTCGCTTCATACTTTTAAAAATTCAGATTGAAGGAGGAGAAGAAATGGAGTTTGGCAAATAAACTGATGGCACAGACTGAAAGGCAACCGTAGAGAGCAAGCAGTAATCATCAGATCATTAAGGTTGGAAAAGACCTCTAAGCTCATCCAGTCCAACCATCAGCCCAACCCCACTGTGCCTATGAAACCCTGTCCCCAAATGCCACAGCCACATGGCTTTTAACCCCTCCAGGGATGGAGACTCCACCACCGCCCTGGGAGCCTCTGGAGGGCTTCACCACTCTCAGTGAAGTTAACTTTTTCCCAATATCCAACCTAAACTTCCCCTAGTGCAACCTGAGGCCATGTCCTCTTGTCCTATCCCTTGTTACTTAGGAGAAGAGGGCAGCACCCACCTCACCACAACCTCCTTTCAGGCACATCTATATCCAAATCCACTAAGAGAATTTGAAAATCAAAGCAAGTTTGTGTGGCAGACTAGATCACCAGTCAATATCCAAAGGCTCAAAGGGCTGAAAGAGCAGCTGAGGGACACAGCTTCTGCAGAGGACAATGAGAAATCTACAGATGTGAACTCACCTCTCCTTGAAGGTCAATCGAAGGGTTGCAGTTTGTGAAGTCTTCCCAAAGCAGCAATGTTTCCTCATTCTCCTCCCACGTTAAACTATCACAGTCGTCATCAAAATCGAACGTCTCACGACTGTCAAGATAACAGAAGAAGCACTAATGAAAACTCCTCCACTCCTACTTGTAGAAAAAAAAGGGCTGAGAATTGAATGAGGGAGACAATGAAGTAGCTGTAAATCCCCACAGTTTTTACAAGCAGGCTTCACCACTGTCCAGGTCCCTCGTTCCTGGGCTCTCTGCCACCCTAAAGCAGAATAAAAGAGCCTTGTTCGCATTCCGGCTCCAGCACACAGTCCTGGCTCTGCCCTCCAGATGGTGCTGTGCATCAGTGTCCCCTGTTTGCAAAGCCACACAAATGGTTTAAACTCCTCTTTTTATACAGGGGAAAACGAGCCCAAACACAGTTGGAAGAGTTTGACAAGAAACAGCCACAAGAAGCCTCCCTGCTGATTTTCGCCGTGAAGTTCAGCCAACGATTTCCCTGTAGCACTTAAAAGACTTTATTTTTAAATGTAATGACTACGAAAAAACTGAACCCCAGAATGATGTGCAGGTGAGCACAAACACTCCTTGTTGACTTGGACAACAAAGATACTCCTACAGCCACTTAAGAGGGAGAACAAACAGTGGCAAGAGTGGCCTTTAACACCGTTGTTTGGTTAAGCCCCGTAGTCTGGACAGTTATGCAATAAAGGAAAGTTTCAGAAGGCACTTGAGTCCCTTCTGGCTTGAAGGGCAGAAGAGGGAAACACCAGTAGCTGCTTCTCAGCCGTGTTAAGGAGGTCTGACCAAAATCTGACAGTGCTCCCAGCAGCAGCCGGATGCATTTTTGCTACTTTAGCTCACTTCCTTTTGAGCAGATACCATCTCTGTCAGGAAGCCGAGGCCAATATGGTCTTTAGGAGCCTCAAGAGCTTGACAAAAGAAAGCTTGTACTCAGCAGGGCTTTACAAAATAATTTAAGAAAACCCCAATAAACTTGGACATAGGCGATTGTGCCTTTTGCAATTCAGTTTCTTCAAACCAGTTTCTCTTTGCAAGAGCACAACAGCTCCCAGCCCTGACCCACACACTGTTCAAAGCCAACTGTATTTTGACTTTTTACTCCTGGGCACCTAAAGATTAAGTTAATTGCAGATAAAATATAAGCTGCTTTATTTCTTTTAATGAGTTAAGCTTTTTGGCTATTTATAAGCTATTGTTTTCTACTTCACAAAACCCCCAAACCCAGATAACTTTAGAAATGCACCAGCTCCATGAACACAGTTCTAGATGAACGTATCAACAAGATTCCTCCAGCACTTTGTACCATATATAATAGGGCCAAGAGATAAGAGTTTCATTAACAGCAACAACAAAAACCGGGCACCACAGGACAGGTTTAGGAACAAAACCGAAACCTAAATGCATTACCAAGCTAGTAGGTAAATTTTAGCCTCTTGCTTTTCTAAAAAAATCCACACTCAATCTGCTGTCACGCTGAATTCCAGCAGTGGGCAAGTCAAAAATCTGCATTTATTACACTGACTATGAATAAGGGCCTAAAGACATCTAAACCAAGAGGAGTTACCTACAACTTCTGCAAAACACCTGCCCTTCTAAACGTGAAATTCAGGTGGACAGAACAAAACACACCCTGAAAACAGAACTTCTGGCCACGGCTGACAGCAGAAGAGGAGCTAGGGCTTCTTAGACAATTTCCTGTGTACTGCTACGTATTAAATAGTGTTCTACATTGTGTGGGAAAGCACTGGGAATTCTTCCCTCTGCAGTCACTGCAGAAGTTGGCAGAAGAAACCCATACATAAATGCCAGGAACGTCAGACCTACGGTGCTTGCTGGGGCTTTTCCTCTGGCGAAAGGAAACAGCAGAGACCCCCAAAAGCCTCAGCAGGCTGTGGGCATCGCCGTCACCTCCAGATCAGGAGGAAGAGAACAGCAGGGCGCATCTTGAGCTGCTTTGTGTAGCACCAGGGTGCAGAGCCCCCTCTCAGCTCCCAAACACTCTGCTTTGGGGTAAAGCTTTAGACAAAATAAGCTGCAGTTCTTCCAGTTCTGGAGATCAGAGCTGGCAGCAAGGCTTGCAACACTGACATTCGTGGAATCTATAAGCTCACCCGCTGCTACAGCTGAGCTTCTGGGCAGATGCGCCGCTAACATCTGCCTAAAGCTCACTGAGAAACCAGGCAAAATTCCACAGAAGTTTGTATCCTTCTTGAACTGAGTTTTCAGTGATGTTGCCAAGGTCCATCCAGCCCAAGCAGCAGCAAAGTTCTTTCCACAACTCAAGAAATCTAATCTTCAGCAAAGCATACAAAACAGACTCGAGTTTTGTGCTTCTTTTTTTGCACGTTTCTTCTTTTGCTACTCTTCCACCAGCATAAACACATCCAGTTTTATCACTATATTTTCACATTCTCTGTTGTCCCCCTTACTTAAGGGAGGAACAAAAATCAGCTTCTGTGAATTTTATTTGAACTTCCAGAAAACGAATTCAAGTATGAAGCATCCTGGCAGCTCAAGTTTAACTCAATAAGCAGTGGGTGGAAAAAAACCATAGTATTTCTGAAAGCATATAGAAATAAGTCAGTACTTGAGTTCTGGAGTAAGTTTCCCCCACGCCATCCACAATACTCACAGCTGGTTGAACATACGCTTCATCTCATCTGTGATGTTCAAAGAGCAGCTGACCTCGTCGTCAGAGAACCTGCCGTTGTCTCCATCCTGTTCAGAGAGGTCATCGTCAGACGTGAGCTTGCGTTCCTTCTTCTTGGAAGCCACCTTAATTGGAGAGAAGAGGAGTAACTAGAAGGTTCTACTGAGGTGCAGAAATAAAGAAGGAGAGCCATTAGGTTTGCGCAAATATCACTGTTCATCGGTTCCCAGGCTATTGAGGGACTGCTCGTATTCAAGACAGGAGTTGCGTCTGTTAATGAGTGGTGAACACAGAGCACAAGGAAGCAGTTCAGAACGGCGAAGAGCAAAGCAAGCGGCAGGCTGCCAGCGCTCTACAGATGTTTGTCTGTTCACCGACACCGGTCTAGGATCTACCAGAGAACATGCAGAGGTTAGAATGATACAGGGGAGAAGCAGAAGCTGCAGGAGTGCCCAGGCAGCAGGCTTGAGGGCAACGACAGAACTCTCCCTCTCCTGCCACCACCACAGCGTTGCTCCCAGCATTGAACCACCAGGAAACAGCAGACAGGAAGCCTTTCTAGGTAGCCTTTATTCAGGGTCATTGCCACCCCACCAGCAGAGGAAGACTGCTGGTCCTCGGGTTGACAGAAGAAGGGTTAACGAACCACGAGAATGCCTGGACAACCCCAAAGAAATGAAGATTATAGAGTACAGAGAACTCAAGGGATTCCCCTGTGAAGGGCACAGAGAATGACTTCTTCATCCGAGGACTGTGAACATCAAAGATATTCACAGATGGTGCCACAGGGTCATGAACACACAGTCCGCTCCCACCCTACTGTCATTTCTCCTCTACTTGGCATATCAGATGTCCCTTATCGGTACCATTCTCCACGTTGATCATTTTAACCACTGCATGCTTGACTACAAGTGGGCTTTGAGCAGAAAGACATGGCAATCTTACTCAAAGACAAGAAGGAACCACGAGCACAAGGCAACCGCTCGACATGCTAGAAAAATAATTGTCTGCAAGAAGGAGATCTGAATCTTTTGGAATACATAAGGAAAAAACCCAACCCATCCAACATTCAGGAACCTTCACCATAGCCAGAAAGCACAACCAATAGAGACCATGAGGATCTTTTCGAGTGGTTTTGTACAGCATTTAGTGAACTACATGGCATCACTAAACAGAGAAAAGCATGAGACTTGCTGAAAGACTGAACGAGACACATTTAGATCAAGTAGAAGGAAGCTGGGTTAATCACAACTGGAACTGCACTCACGACAGAAGACCAACTGCATTGGGAGTTACAGGTTTGCTCCATGCAGAGCTCTAAGCACTTGCTTTCAGAGCAAATTAAATGACTTTTCTACTAGCACCAAAGAGCCACAATAGCTCAAGGAAAGCACCTGGAGTTTCTAGGCTCACAAAGCAGTGATAGCTCACCACCACCAAAGCGTTACTTCTGGCCACGGGGGACAAGGCAGAAATAAGCACATTCAGGTGACAGTTCTACAAGCTGAAAACCTCTCATCTGTGAGGGGAACAAATGTGAGGAAGACATAGATATAAACCTAGACCCTGTAATGCTGCTGTTCCCTGAAGATAATTAGAGGGCTGGAGCACCTCCCATCCAAGGACAGGCTGAGAGAGTTGGGGTTGTTCAGCCTGGAGAGGAAAAGGTTCTGGAGAGACCTCAGAGCAGCCTCCCAGGACTGAAAGGGGCTCCAGGAAAGCTGGGGAGGGGCTCTGGATCAGGGAGTGCAGGGACAGGATGAGGGGAAGGGTTTTCAGCTGAAAGAGGGGAGACTGAGATGAGATCTCAGGGAGAAATGTTTTGCTGTGAGGGTGGGGAGGCCCTGGCCCAGGGTGCCCAGAGCAGTGGTGGCTGCCCCATCCCTGGAGGTGTTCCAGGCCAGGTTGGATGGGGCTTGGAGCCCCCTGATGCAGTGGGAGGTGTCCCTGCCCATGGCAGGGGGTGGCACTGGCTGGGCTTTGAGATCCTTTGCAACCCAAATGATTCCATGAGTCTGCGATTCCCTGTACCCTACCATCAGACTAACAGCACGTCTTAAAGGTCATCCTGAGACTTCTTTTGTTAAACTCTCTATGTTTTGTTCTGTTAGTGCTGCAGGAGAGCGCTACGCTTCAAGACAAAGATAGAAGAAAACATGTCTACATAGAGAATTTCAAGAAAAGGCCTGGACCACACTCCTCAACACTGCTTCCCTCTTGTCCCCTCACTTCTTGGCCTACCCTATGGAAAATTCATGGCCTAATCACCTGGAATATCTTGGAAACGTCTTCAGAGTTGCGCTGCTGCGCGACATCGCACAGCTTGGCTGTGATATCGATTCGCCGACAGATGTCCATGTCCACCTTCATGGCTTTTTCTTGAATCTTTGTGTCCAGGTCTGTCATGGGCTGCAGGAAGGACAGCAGTGATTATCTTCTATTATTATACAGTTCAGGAAAGAAGAGATACCCCGCAGTATCTCTCTAACCCCAGGGCATACCATTCTTAAGCAATATTACATCTCGTTGTGTGGGAAAAGCAGCACAAGGACAATCTAACAGACCAGACAACTAACGATTAACATTCACATCTGATTTCTAATAACATTTCAGTGTGATTTGCCACCAAAAAACCAATACCCACCCCAAAACAACTGCTCGAAGTGGCAACAGGAAACTTAAGGGTCAATAAAGCTTTAAAAACGGAGGAGAAAAACCCTGTTGAGCATGTGCAGAATAGACTGAAATTTAAAACCTGATGAGTATGTAACGCTTCCCCCCCTTTCAGACAGAAAATCTGTGCCTGCAAGGAGAAGTTGCTTTTAAAACAGAATCCAGGCTGCTCAGCAACTTCACACATACCATGAAAATGTAAAATCGAGACCGGATCTAGAGATCTATGAATGCTTGTGGCACAGAAAACACTCCTCAGCGGCATGAACCTGGCTTCCAGCCTAGCAAAAATTCTACACGAGAAATATTTTGCCTTCCTTCCCTCTGGGTCGTAATCATAAACATAATTTATAAGAAATACTCCCACTCAGTACAGTTGGCTCCTTACAGAGAAACATCGATCCACAAAAAGGGTGTTTTCCAGCCTAGATAAGACTTACTCTGTTGGGAAGTACCACTTGGCTGGCTAGGGAATGCTTCCACATTGGCCAGAAAAGCCAAAAAAGAGTGTTCTTAAATCCCAAGTCCCCTTTCCAAGAAGAAAGCGTCAGGGTTTTGTTTTAATTTTCTTTTTTAATTATCAGACAGAGCTCCTCTCCAGCCCCTTTGGACAAGTCAGAGGGTTTTGGTTTCTAACCACACCGAGAAAAGGAAGTCTCTAAACACTGACGCGCTCTAAACACAGTCTTATCGACTAAACGGGTACCAGCGATTCTCAGCCACGGGAAGGCAAGGGTCAGGTCCCAACATTTTGCATTTCCCTTCTCTAAATATTTACAGAGTGGGACTGATAACAAGCACTCTCACTGCTTCCCTCAGGCTCTCCTCTCTCTGAGTTCACAAAGCCAGAGCATGCTTGCTTTCACTCCAGCAGGATGTTTGCCGTCACCGCCACCCTCTCCGTACACACCAGGTTCTTCCTCAGCCAAAAAGCCATCACGGTGACGCAGCCCTAGCAGGTTTCTCCCTTTCCCACCGCCTCTAACCAAGCATGCCTATCCTCAATTAAACACCAAAAGGAGAGCCTGCTAATTGCTGAATTTTACATGAACAGATCTAGTGGCCCTGAGAGAATGTATCTGACACCGGGGAGCAGGTTCTGCAAGTTTATATAAGCAGTTCTATGCAAAAATACAGAATAAATCAGCACAACGGGATAAACTCATGGGTAAACTGGCACCAGCACTGCTTCAGCCTCACGGACAGAGGCACCTAACAGTGTTCACCTGGCTTGTCCCTCTGCACAGCTGCATGAGGACGTGCTCTCAGTACGTCCACATGTAAGAAAACCATCCAGTCGTGGCCTAAAAGCTTTGAAGGGCAGTCGGTGTCTATTGAGAAATGAGGAAATTCCTGAGAAAACAAGTCTTTTTTTTTAAAAAAAATAGGTTGAATTGGCACTGGAAACGCAGCCGTGAGGCAGGGACAGCGGCTCAGTCTCTCCCGAGCTTTCCTAAAGGGAGTTGGGAAACACGTAGAGCGCGTTCCTTTGGGGATGTGACTCTTCAAGGACTGAGAGCAAACCACCCCTCGTTAGCAGCACAGGGTGACGAACCCTTCACCCTGACCTGCGAGCTCGCCAACATCTCCCCCCCCACCCCGGCTGCAGATCTGACCGCCGGCAGCGCCAGCTGTGGAGAACGGGGAAGGGAGGGAAGAGTCCGGGTTATGGGCTAAGCAGCAAGGAAATGCATCTCGGCACAGACCAGACAGGAAGCAGGGGGAAGGGTGATGTGCCTGATGCATTAGATCACATCGCAGCCAGAACGCTAACTACAAAGCAGCACTCACTAGGACCAGAACCTCGTCATGAATGAAGCCATTGGCGTGACACACACAATTCACGGAGGCAGCGGGAGCCGGCCACTCTCGCTCCCGTGTACTTACATCACTCATCAGACCCTTAAAGACCACAAGTTCGGCTTTCAGTCGCTCAATCTTTTCATTTAACTCCTCCTGGAGAGCTTCTGCTTCCTGCGCCTCCTGCAACACAAAGCACACAGCGAGGTGAGAGGGCAGCGCACGCTTCCTCGCTCACGGAAGGCGCTCACAGCTGACCCAGCACGTCAGCACCCACACGGCGCTTTGTCAGGAGCTTCAGCACCTTCCCGCTTCACCTCCCAAGAAGTAACACCGCTCTGTAGCACACGGTGACGTGGCCAGCTGCTCTAGCTGGAAGACAGCTTCTTAATTAAACAAATTCATGGAATTGTGGAGTGGGTTGGGTTGGAAGGGACCTCGAGGATCATCCAGTGCCACCCCCTGCCATGGGCAGGGACACCTCCCACTGCATCAGGGGGCTCCAAGCCCCATCCAACCTGGCCTGGAACACCTCCAGGGATGGGGCAGCCACCACTGCTCTGGGCAACATAAAAGGTGCTGAGAAAACCTAAACCTTGCAACACTGCTCCTCAAACCTTACCTCTCGCAAGGTTTCTACCATAGACTCCAGACTCAGTCTCCTCGTCAGCTCCTCTTCCCATCTGGAAGACAAGATTTGCAGGCAAAGTGTTAACTATGGAGAAAAGGATTGGGTTGGTTTTCCCCCTCAAATTACAAGTCTTCCGATAGCTGCAGGATGATGACAGTTACTCGAAATGTGAAGCAGATGGTCCCCCTCACGTGCACACCCCCAAACCAGTTACACCGAGTCTCTAAGAAAATAAAAACTCGATCCGCTTTCATTTGGATCAATATTTTCCTGCTCTCCTGTGCAACTTTTGGTTGCAAATAAGGTGGGAAATGTTCAATGCAAAAGGAATCAGTTGAAGGTAACTTGTCTGAATCAGCAGTCTTACTTTTTATCTGGTCAGCCCAATCAATTCATACATTTATGTGCCTTCTGCATCGAAATCCTCAATAATCCACCTGCCTCCTCATTTCCCAGCACTGTAACTGCAGGCAGAGTACTCAGACAAGCGTCCCTGAAAGCAGGGCGTACACCCTGCCGCAGTATTTAAAGGGCAGAAGAAAAGGAATTGCATTTACAAACTGTATAATTAAAACCTCACACTACAAGCATCGTTATGTTTGAGTTCATTATTGGATTAAGCGTAAAAATACCCTTTCATTGAAAGCACTGAAATAAAGAGGAAAGCTCAGTATTTGCCAATACTGCCTCGACAAGTCAGATTTGTGGAAATGTTGACAAAGGATGTGGTTTGAGTTTGGGGAGAGGGAGGAGGTGAAACGTGTTCCACTCTACATGGGCTGCAGTGCCACGCGAGAGTCGCTCAGTCAGGAATTGCAGCCCTGGAAAAGAAGCTTCGGATACCACAGGGTTAAAAGCAACCCTGGGAACATACTCTGCGAGTACCATCGCGACCATTTCTGCGGCCACTTCAACACTTTTTATAGTTGAACTCGAAATAACAAACCGTGGGCCCAGAAATCTGTCAGATCAAAGCATCGCTGACAACGCAAGGTGAAATCTGCCCAAACGCCCCCGTTTCATCCTATTTTCAAATCCCCACGGAAACCTGGCGATGGTTGGATTACAGGATATTCCTGCTGAGGCAGCTGATTTTCAGCGTGCAGACGTAATCGCCGCGCTGCTCCGTCCACGTCTGCGTTCAGCGAGCAGATGGCAGCCCAGCTCAGACGGAAGCCAGGGCGGTCGCAGCCAACGGCCGGCGCAGCGCGATTGCAGTTCGCTGTCTCCGGGCACCATGGAGGCACCGCAGCGCGTTACGCGGCAGCAGCCACCCCGACGAGCGCAGCGCCACGATGCCACACGGGCTACGTCCGCTCTTTCCTGCTGTTGTGCTGCAGGAATATCCAACCTAACAGCGTGGGAATTCTCCCTTGTGCAGCTGGAGTTTGATTTATGCAGGATACTCGAGCATCTTTTAACCAGTAATGATTTACTGCCAGGCAGAGTAAAATATTGAAGCTAAAAATCTGCATTTGTCATCAAACATTTTAGCTCCTATTTGGGTTTTTTTCACTACTAATTACATGTACATTTCCATAAAAATACTCAGTTCATTTTTCAGGTTTTAATATTAAAGTCGGGAAGGTGAAATTAATTAAAGCAGCCAATTATATTCACAATCTGTAAGATGGGCTCCTTCTGTTCCAGGAGGAGCGCTGCACGGCTTTCATCATTCCTTCTGGTCCTTCTGCCAGCAGGCTGTCATTTGGGGATGGAAGTCAAGCAGACACTGCAAAACCTGATATGCTGCTTCTCAAGGTTCTCACCGTTGAAATGAGGAATATTGCCTGCATTCAGGTTATCCTGCTGTATTATTTGTGTATCGTTCACATCCCTACAGTGCCCTCTGAAACATAAAAATAAAAATAATGAAAATAAAAATAAAAATAAAAATAAAAATAAAAATAAAAATAAAAATAAAAATAAAAATAAAAATAAAAATAATAAAAATAAAAATAAAAATGGATGTATTTTTGGAAAAACCTATCTGCATATTTTTACTGACTGTGCCAAAAGCTAGGAAAAAGGATTAGCATCCGTCCCCGGCACTGCAGCCGCTCTGGACGGCTGCCAAAATTACACATCTCGAAGGCTGCTCAGCCTTCCTCATCCTGCTGAAATTCCAGTAGTTCCATTCCTTCTCTTTGTGCCAGTGAAAGCGCAACTCGCAGAACGGTGATTTACCGCCCGAATTCCCTCCCGTCAAACTCCAGATTGCGTCTTGGAGAGAAGAGGAAAAGGATGCCTTCTTTTACGCGCACATACTGACATTTCTGTGCTATTTCCTTAATTATAGGTAATTTTTAACCAAAAATTTCATGCCTACCCTGCACTGATAACAAGGGTCCTGGTCCCCACGAATGCCAGAGCACGTTTTTCCCAACCACAACCAAGCTGAACAACCTCATTTAACAGCTAAAAACGCCGGGCTTGCTTTCTCCTCAGAGCCAAACCTCAGGAGAGCGTTTGTAGCCAAGAGAGGGAGGAGATGATGGGAAAGTAGGGTCGACAACGGAGCAGAGGATTCATTCTCCATTTAAACTTCCCAGGAAGCGAGACAATAGAACGATTGCTCATTATGTGATCATCCTGCATTTGCTGTAGCACACAGGACTTTAAAAAGGCAGCTGGGTACCGCACAATCCAAGGTACCACGCGCTCCAAAGTACCACACGCTCCAAGGTACCACGCGCTCCAAAGTACCACACGCTCCAAGGTACCACGCGCTCCATGGTACCACACGCTCCATGGTACCACACGCTCCAAGGTACCACGCGCTCCAGCCCCTGTAGCAGTTAGGGGTCCACACGCCACTGGGATACAAACTATGGCTCTGACGTCTTTAATACCCCGCACGCTCTCGCAGTAATTTACATTAATCAATATTTTTCCCTACAGTTGCCCTCTGAAGCAGAAGACGGTCTTCCCCAAGTCTCAGTCCCAGCAGGCTGCCACGCCCTCTGCTCCTTAGTGATGCCACTTGCACGTGCAGCCAAAAATCACAGAATCATGGAATGGTTTGGGTTGGAAGGGACCTCCAAGCCCATCCGGTGCCACCCCCTGCCATGGGCAGGGACACCTCCCACTGGGTCAGGGGGCTCCAAGCCCCATCCAACCTGGCCTGGAACACCTCCAGGGATGGGGCAGCCAATGATAATGAAAGCACTCACCACCTGGTGCTCCCTTCATCTCACGGAAGAGGGAAACCCACTCAATTAACCCCCTCCACAGCATAAAGCGGAGCGGACAGGTGGCTCCTCTGCTGGATGCCCACAGGAGAGGCAGTGGCAGGAACGATGAGGGCTATCACGCCCCAAACGGAAGCGGCTGCTCACTCTGTACGCTAAGAACCCACAGCCTTCCCACATTTGCTGCAGGATATTCACTAGTCAGCTGCTCCTGCTGCTCTCAAATACACTTATTTCTTGGCATCAATTGCTGTGATTTCCAGCTGTATCCAAAAATCCTTTTTCTGACCCAAAACCAGAAGCGTTGCCACCTCAATTTCCCAGGCTTCAGGATTTCTCACTATTTTTACTTTCAGTTCTTTCTTTTAAAAAAACAAAACAAAAACCAAAACAGCAACATGAATTTCAGCTCTAACCAAGCTCTTTTCCTTCTTTCCCACCAACATTCTTGGTAGGTTCTAACCACCACCTCACCACCTACCCAGCCCTAAATTAAAGGGTTCCTCTGAATTTCAGAAGCTACGGATCTGTTCCCCTTCCACCAGATGTGACACATCACATTCCAGCTGCATTCAGTCACCGCAGCTTCGGGCCCCAAACTGCTTCTGCAGTCGTGTCTTGCGAAGCTCAGAGGAGAACAAAGGATGCTGCCTTTCTTTAACGGGAATAGCGACATTACAAGGATATTAGACAAACAAAACATAGGAACAGTCAGCCAGGATTAACACTGCTTCAAGCAGGGTTCTTGTACAGCTGAGTCACACCACAAACTTCTGCATTCCTTTTGAAATCAGTAGAGTAGCTACCAGTCCACCGATACCAACACCTTCTACACCGAAGGAAGCCGACAGAGACACCTCAAGAGCCGGGTAATGTCCTTAAAATGTCCTTCTCTAAGTTTTAAGGGCTTAATGTTCATGAAATTAAACTGAGCATTCTATGTTGACACAACAAGCTTCAAGACACTTCCCTGCTCCCTGAATACCTGCGCCAACGAACACAAACATCTCCCTTTTGGCTCTCCCAGTATCAAGACAAGCTTAGGAACAGCAACCAGTGACAAGAATTGCCCACTGGAGCAGATTCACAAATCCCCTTTAGAACAGTTAAAGCACATTTTGCAGAACGGTGAATTGCAGCCCAAATGCATGAAGGACAAAGATCTGTTGGGGTGAGTCCAGAGGAGGCCATGGAGAAGATCCGAGGGGTGGAGCCCCTCTGCTGTGAGGACAGGCTGGGAGAGTTGGGGTTGTTCAGTCTGGAGAGGAGAAGGCTCTGGGGAGACCTTAGAGCAGCTCCCAGGACTGAAAGGGGCTCCAGGAAAGCTGGAGGGGCTCTGGATCAGGGAGTGCAGGGATGGGATGAGGGGAATGGTTTGAGCTGAAAGAGGGGAGATTGAGATGAGATCTTGGGGAGAAATGTTTTGCTGTGAGGGTGGGGAGGCCCTGGCCCAGGGTGCCCAGAGCAGTGGTGGCTGCCCCATCCCTGGAGGTGTTCCAGGCCAGGTTGGATGGGGCTTGGAGCCCCCTGATGCAGTGGGAGGTGTCCCTGCCCATGGCAGGGGGTGGCACTGGATGGGCTTTAAGGTCCCTTCCAACCCAACCCATTCCGTGATTCTATGATTCTATAACAGAACGTTCAGTTTTAGAGAAGTTTGCCTTTCCAAAAACTGCTCACTAATTTTCTTTTGAAGAGCCAGAATTTCAGACGTCAGTACGCTGTTGTTTAGACAACAAACAACATGCTTACAAAATACGTCAGACACAAACCGTTTTAAACATGTTTTAAACATGTTTTTGTTCAAGACAGAAAAGCACAAGTAGATCAGCTGACAGTTAACGATGCCTGAAAGTATCAACCACGCTATTTCTTTCATTAAATAGTCCTCCCTCAAGGAAGCAAATATTCCTCCGATCACATTTTATGACAATATATTTATTTCCATAAGAAAAACTCTTTGGAAAGACGAGACCTTTCTACCTGGCAGTTTTATACCGAGTCATGCAGAGAAGAAAACCACCAAACATCACAGAACAACAGAAAACATTCATAGAATCACAGAATGCTCTGAGTTGGAAAGGACCCTCAAGGACCATCGAGTCCAACTCCTGGCCCTGCACAGGACACCCCAACATTCACACCGTGGGGCTGAGGGCGTTGGCCAAACGCTGCTGGAATATTGTCAGGCTGTGACTGCTTCCCCGGGAGCTGTTCCAGTGCTCCACCACCCTCTGGGGGAAGAACCTTCTCCTGATGTCCAACCTCCCCCTCCCCTGGCATCTTCCTGCCATTCCCTGGGCTCCTGTCCTTGGTCACCAGAGAGAGGAGCTCAGCGCCTGCTCCTCCTCCTCCCCGTGTAAGGAATCAGTAAAGGGCTATGAGGTCCCCTCAGTCTCCTCCAGGCTGAACAGACCCAGTGACTTCAGCCTCTCCTCATGTGACTTCTCCTCCAGACCCTTCCCCAGCCCCTTTTTCCTTGTGCCATTCTCTCAGGTGCTGACTCTGAAGCTTTCCATTCTGGTTTTTTATTGTTGGAGTCTCTTCCCATCATTGTTGGGGGAGAAAAGCAATAGCAG
Organism: Neomorphus geoffroyi; assembly: GCA_033558235.1. Taxonomy (NCBI): domain Eukaryota; kingdom Metazoa; phylum Chordata; class Aves; order Cuculiformes; family Neomorphidae; genus Neomorphus; species Neomorphus geoffroyi. The sequence continues at coordinate 1,322,185 of JAUMJM010000075.1, read as the reverse complement.
AAAGGAAAACCTTAAGCTCCTGAACGCTTAAGTCCAGGAAACAAAAGTTTGAGCCATGACTATAACATGCTCATGAAAACATGAACAGGTAATGTTTCCTGCAACCACAAACCTACGGAAGGGATGAGCTGTCTGTGCTACTTTGGGGAGCAGCGTGATTGTTTTTCCTTGCAGGCTAAGATACCACTATTCCGTTTTTGAGATGCACCCAGCCTTGCTCATCTGTTGCAGATGAAGCACTCAGGATGCGTTCTCTGATGTACCACACCTGCCAGAAGACGGAAGAAACCACCCATGCTATGGCAGGACCGTGTCATTCCCCCAGGGCACTGCCCAGAGGGTTTGGGCTCTGCTGTCACAGCTCAGACACGTCTGAGTTCCCGCTCCCGCGCGGCAGCACTGCTTGTTCCTCGGCGTGTGGGGATCCTTTTGACACCCATCAGTTGTTTACAGAAGCTCCAAACGGCTCCGCTCACCGGCGCTGGCAGGAGATTCAACACTTGAGGTGCACAGGCTCGCGGATTTAATCCTCTCGAATTACTCACGGCGGTTACAGGCCGGCTCTCGCTGCGGCTCTGCAGCAACATGCCCACTAATCCCCTCTCCAACACCTCGATAATAACTATCAACATTACAGTTTTGTAACTCTGCTTGTTATACACTGATTTCATTCGAATTGACTTAACGGCCCATCAGATGCGCAAACGTCTGTTCCCACACGAAAGCATCCACAGCCTCGTCCCCTGATCTGCCAAGACATAAAAGTGGGCAGAGAAACACTGGGAGGGGTTGGGATGGGAGAGCATCGTGTTCAACGCTTTCTGGAGAGCTGCAGAGAAGCCTTCATAGATTCAGAGAAGGTAAATAGAAAGGTATTTAAGCGTAACTTTTATGTGTGGTATCAGGATTCAAAGCACACAAGTATTAACCCAGGGTAGGAAATTACTCCTCAAAGGCTCCGATGACACTTGAGGAAAACACCTGGCACTCCTCGTGGTCCATCAAGAAATGTAAGAACGCTCACTCTGTTTGAGATCACAGAATCATGGAATACGTTGGGTCAGAAGGGACCTCAAAGCCCATCCAGTTCCAGCCCCTGCCATGGATCCTCCCACTGAATCAGGGGGCTCCAAGCCCCATCCAACCTGGCCTGGAACACCTCCAGGGATGGGGCAGCCACCACTGCTCTGGGCAACCTGGGCCAGGGCCTCCCCACCCTCACAGCAAAACATTTCTGCCTAAGATCTCACCTCAGTCTTCCCTCTTCCAGCTTCAAACCCTTCCCCTCATCCTGTCCCTGTACTCCCTGATCCAGAGTCCCTCCCCAGCTTTCCTGCAGCCCCTTTCAGTCCTGGGAGCTGCTCTAAGGTCTCCCCAGAGCCTTCTCCTCTCCAGGCTGAACAACCCCAACTCCCAGCCTGGCCTCACAGCAGAGGGGCTCCAGCCCTGGGATCATCTCCGTGGCCTCCTCTGGACTCGCTCCAACAGCTCCAGGTCCTTCCTATGTTGAGGATTCCAGAACTGGACACAGGGCTCCAGGTGGGGTCTCACAGGACCAGAGCAGGGGGGCAGAGCCCCCTCCCTCGCCCTGCCGGCCACGCTGCTTTGGATGCAGCCCAGGACACGGGTGGCTTTCTGGGCCGCGAGCGCACGTTGCCGGCTCCTCCAGACGACTGCCATGGTTCAAGGATACCTGCTCTTCCATCGCTGTGCTCTCTGGGAATTTGATGCTGCAATGATTGGCTCCGTGTGGAGATTCTGGGGAGAGGATGCTGCTTGCAACAAACAAGAACCATGACTTCATCCAAGAGTGCCGCTACCGTTGTGTTACAGCCAGGCTTTAATGGAATCAGGCGGTCACATTAAATTAATACGTTTTACATGGAGCCCATCAACTAACATTTAATTTGCTTCAATAAGAAGTCAGGGCATGTGGGACCAAAATGGTCTGTGCTTGGGATAATCTGGACGAATCCCTACATTGCAGCATCTTAAAACTGCTCACTTTGACGAGGGGTAGCATTTATGAATAAGCTAATTGCTAAATGCAGCCTCATAGCTAATTTAGTGCAAAACTAAGACGGGACAGGAAAACAATCTCTTAAGCAAGGATTCTAAAAGTGGAGGGAATGGTGCATTGCTGCCTGGGATTTTTTTGCTTAACAAAATAAAGAAGGCTTCATGGAGGTTTTTTTAAAAATTAAATCCATCTTGCATGGTCCTGTTCTTTTGAGCTAATGAAAAGGTGCAGGTGGCTATTTGTGTTTACGGTCCCAAACTGCTGCCTGGTATCAGGAACGGTTTGGTGAGAGAGCAGGTGGAGGTTCTTTGTTCAGTTAAGAAACATCATTGTAAATGTTTAAGTAGAGACTGATGGGGCAGCAGAAGTTTGGTATCACAAGGTACCAAAGGAGGCCACGGAGATGATCCCAGGGCTGGAGCAGCTCCTGTACGAGGACAGGCTGGGAGAGTTGGGGTTGTTCAGCCTGGAGAGGAGAAGGCTCTGGGGAGACCTTAGAGCAGCTCCCAGGACTGAAAGGGGCTCCAGGAAAGCTGGGGAGGGGCTCTGGATCAGGGAGTGCAGGGATGGGATGAGGGGAAGGGTTTGAGCTGAAAGAGGGGAGACTGAGATGAGATCTCAGGGAGAAATGTTTTGCTGTGAGGGTGGGGAGGCCCTGGCCCAGGGTGCCCAGAGCAGTGGTGGCTGCCCCATCCCTGGAGGTGTTCCAGGCCAGGTTGGATGGGGCTTGGAGCCCCCTGATGCAGTGGGAGGTGGTAGATGGGTGGCACTGGGTGGGCTTTGAGGTCCCTTCCAACCCAAACCACTCCATGGTTGTAAAATCACTGGATGGCAGAACTTGTGCCCTGTGCTGTTAATACTTGGGTGTTTCATTCCAAGGAAAAGGTTTAATATTCAAGTCCTCTTCTACACTTGTGCTCTACTTAAAACAGCACACAGGCCTTTGAACAGCAGCAACTGCTTGCGAAGAGAATTACTGAAAGGTCTTACTACACAGAAAAACATTGTTTAATTACACCTCCCCATCACAGACACCTGGAAAGATGCTCCAGCCTCTGACTGGAACCACAATAAAAATCCTCTGCAAGATCATTTGTGTTTGTTCCTGACCACACAAGGTGTTTAAACAAAAGCCATGCATAATGTCAGAAGAGTTCAAGAACTTCAAGCAGAAGCAGCAGCCGTGCCTGCATTCCTTTACAAGGAAAATTAGGGTGTTTTTAATTCATTAGAAGAATCCACACGTAATTGTGCACTATTCTCAGCAACATGAAACACATTTGAAGCTATGTAGCTACAAGTCATATGCTCCTGCATGACTTACTCTTTCAAGTAACTCTAAATAAAGGCCAGTTTTAGATCAGAGATGTCTCTTGATACTCAGATAAGCTTTGGACTCTCCTTTTGTACTTGCACTCAGTCCCAAACACACAAGTCCAAGGAAAAGGCAAGATATTATTGAAACCAGGTCTAACACAGCAGGTGAGGCTGACCCTTTCAGCCCTGGGAGGCTGCTCCGGGGTCTCCCCAGAGCCTTCTCCTCTCCAGGCTGAACAACCCCAACTCTTCCAGCCTGTCCTCGTACAGGAGGTGCTCCAGCCCTGGGATCATCTCCGTGGCCTCCTCTGGACCCGCTCCAACAGCTCCAGGTCCTTCCTGTGCTCAGGACTCCAGAACTGGACCCAGGGCTCCAGGTGGGGTCTCCCCAGAGTGGAGCAGAGGGGCAGAATCCCCTCCCTCCCTGCTGCTCCCCCTGCTGTGGGTGCAGCCCAGGACACGGGGGGTTTCTGGGCTGGGAGCGCACGTTCAGCTCCTGTGGAGCTTCTCCTCCCCCAGCACCCCAAGTCCTTCTCCTGCTCTCAATCCATTCCTCACCCAGCCTGGATTTGAGCTTGAGATCGCCCTGACCCAGGTGCAGGACCTCACCCTTGGCCTTGTTGAACCTCATGTTCCTCCTGTGCACCACAAGAACCACTCCAAACCCTCCCTCTAGGAAATTTCCCGCTGCAAAAGGGAAACATGATCAACCTAAAACTTCCAGTCGCTGAGGCCGGTCCTTACTTTTACTGATAGAGCCTTGCAGCTATTGAGAACACAGCACAGACGCGTGAGCTGCAGGACAAGCGAGTCGGCCAGGATATCAACCTCTGGGAAGGTTCCACCAATCCCACCCCAACAGGACGCTCTGTTCCTCCGGTGAACATGGAACACATTGGACTGTGGGGAGCAGCACCTTCCAGCGCCACGTCCCTGCAGCCAAACTGTGTTCTGAAAGACGTCCAACAAGTCAGCTCTGATTCCAGGAACACGATAGAGCCCACGCACAGCACCAAAAATATGGTGAGGTCTTAACTATGAAACATCTGATATATCCAAACACCCACCTGTCATGGATCAACACGGCACTTTTGACGAGATAAGAATCACAGTATTGCATTTTGGGCTTCTTTTTAGCTCAACTGCACAGAATTAAATCATCTTCGCAAACCTGTTACTGTAGTCTAGGTAGCAACTACATCCTCTTCCTGGGACAACGCTCAAGTTCTCGAGTCTCTTCCTCTTGTATCAATTAAGTCCAAGGCATTTCCCCCATTTCATAGGTATATCCGCTTATTTTTTCCCTTTCTCCTTCTATATATTTCTATTAACAATAAAAAGGAAATGCATTAAGATGGACACATCCTGAGTTCACCACACTGGAGGACGGCATCTTATTTCCAAGGCTCTTTCCCATGCCGCTGTTCTTGTTTACCCCTGACAGGTCTCATGGTACTAACAAGCAACCCAGCAACTGACAACACCAAGAGGAGAAGGAGAGCTGGAGCAGCTAATACAATCGGGAAGAAATACCCTCTATTGAGATCAGACCAACGCTCTCAAAAGCCATCGCACTATACTCTCATTTTTTAAATCATAGAACCATTAAGGCTGGAAAAGACCTCTAAGCTCATCCAGTCCAATCGTCAGCCTAACTCTACCGTGCCTACTAAACCACGTCCTGAAGTGCCATGGTCATACGGTTTTTGAACACCTCAAGGGATGAGGACTCCACCAGTGCCCTGGGAGCCTCTGACAATGCTTCACCACTCTTCTGGTGAAGGAATTTTTCCCAATATCCAATCTAACCTTCTCCTGGCACAACCTGAGGCCGTTTCCTCTCATCCCATCACCTGTTCCCTGGGAGCAGAGCCCAGCACTCACCTCACCACAACCTCCTTGCCAGGAGCTGCAGAGAGCGAGGAGGTCTCCCCTCAGCCTCCTCTTCTCCACACTAAACAGCCCCAGGGCCCTCAGCCGCCCCCACAACCCCTGTTCTCCAGACCCTTCCCCAGCTCCGCTCCCTTCTCCGCACGCGCTCCAGCGCCTCCAGGGCTTTCTTGGAGTGAGGGGCCCAAACTGAGCCCAGGATTTGAGGTTTGGCCTCCCCAGCGCCGAGCGCAGGGGGACGATCCCTTCCCTGCTCCTGCTGCCCCCCCAGGGCTGAGCCAAGCCTGGGTGCTGGGGGCCACTCTCAACCAGCGCCCCCAGGTCCTTCTCTGCCAGGCAGTTTCCCAGCTGCTCTTCCCCAAGCCTGGCGCTGCACGGGGTTGTTGTGTGTCTTTAGCTCACAGCCGAGTCCACGCTCTTGCCAGTTCTGTGTGACGGAGCCGTGTTGTAGAGCTCAGCATCACTACGGTCATTTCTGCCCGTTCACACAGCAAACCCTTATCTCCTCTGCCACCGAACGGCACAGAAGAGCTCTGCGCACTCCGGGCCTGCAGAAGGCAACTGCAAGCGCAGCTTCTGAAAGAGCACGGCAAAGAATATTACATTCTTGTAAAACTGGTGTCGTAACTGCAGATAAAGTAATTACCCTGACTCATTTTGAAACAGGTAATCTGAAAAGCACAGGATTACATTTCTGTATAGCGCTGCTAGCTACAAGTTAATTATCAAATACGGAATTCCCATGTAAGGAAATCTCTCGCAAACACAAGCACGACAAACCTCATGCATTAAAGACAGCCGATCCCGTGTATACATTTATTTTACAATGCTGCCTATCAACAAGCTGCAATTTTATGGTATTTAGGAGGTCAGGCGTTCAGGTGGTTTGTCCTAACACTTCGGCACAGGCGTTGCATACATTCAAGGAAACTCTAGACTAACGACCATCCTCTTTGAAGAAAATATTACAGGGATACATGCTATAAAATGGCTAAAAAAAAGGCTGGGAGAGCTGGGGTTGTTGAGCCTGGAGAGGAGAAGGCTCTGGGGAGACCTTAGAGCAGCTCCCAGGGCTGAAAGGGGCTCCAGGAAAGCTGGGGCACTGGATGGGCTTTGAGGTCCCTTTCAACCCAACCCATTCCATGGTTCTGTGATTCTATGAAAATGTGAGGGACAAAGAACAGAGCAGAGACTGTGAGCCTGGAGAGTGCTGACTTCTTTGGTTTTTCACATCCTGCAAAAGTCAAAAGGCTGCCCATTACGCTCTGCTCCTCCCGAGAAGCCGTGTTATGTTTATCCACCCACCTCTGGTGTGGCTGGGGGGTTAAATTTCACCCCGTGGGGCCGACAGACACGTACAAGCATCTCTGAACAAATGAGAAGCAGAAGTTGGACATCTTGAAGTAGTTTTTCTGCTAACCCTGCAATAGCAGGGCAGGAAACAGTAGCCCATCCAGTGCTTTTAAATCCCATTTCAGTTATTGCACGGACTGGTCGTCATCTCAAATTCTTTCGGTGACCATACAGAAATAGCCTGGTCCAAGTGCTAATGTGAGAAACTTGTAGAGCTGCAGTTTCCTGCTCTGAAAAGGTCAGGATGAGCTTGGAGATACCCTGTGCAAACAAAGGGGAGCCTGCACGAGGAGCTGAACTGTGGAACACTGCACGCTATTATCCCGGTGTCCCAGTAAAGCCATGTGATCCCTTTGGACGGCTCATCCCCGGCATCCACATCATTACTGAAATAAATACAGGCTGCGCTACAACAGAACGGAGCGAGAAAGGTTTCTTCTGCAAATTGGGAGCCGGGGTTGTTTATAAGGAAGTTCCCAGCAATACTTCAGCACTCGGTTTCAACAACGAAACTGCACAGCGAAAAGGGATTATTATAACTGACTCACATAATAATCACAGCAAAATCCATCCATTGTTTAGGGAAACTTAAAAAATTGCTTAATGCTCTTAATTTAATCAAATGTATTTAAGCAGCAGAAGATAGGCACCGGCATGCCTGGCCCCAAATCTGAAGCTTCCCTGGCTTAAAATTTTAGAATTTTAAATAAATAAATAAATAAATAAATAAATAAACACATAAATAAATAAATAAATAAATAAATAAATAAATAAATAAATAAATTTTAAAGACCCCAACCTTATTCCAGGCCTTCGATATCATTTTAACAGTTCACTAAGATGCAAGACAACCAAAATGAGTGCTGCAGAAAAAAATTCATGCCACCATAAACTGCACAGTAGGAAGTCTTCAAGCAAATATTTGTATTAAAGAAGAGCTTTCTGCAGCCTGCCACCAAACAGGACTTTCACCTGCTCTCCCCAGCGACCCAATCTCGATATACGGTGGTTTCTAAAGCAGGGGGCTCCCAACCTGCTTCTCTTCTCCCTGCTTGCACTGACACCAAGCTTGTGGCCCTTCACCTGAACTCCAAACATGAATTTCAGGGCAGTAGGGTCAAATACCCATTCCTAACTCTAACAGGTCAGTATCACCGGCACGTGTCAGGCTTGTTTCTGAAGCCAAGCACCCCGAAAGCTTCACAGCTCCTACATAAAATGCAGCGCCGAGATTTGAGCTGATTTTCAAGGTTCTCCCCTTGGCAGCACAAAAAGTTCAACAATGCCCAGCGCGAGGTCCTGCACCGGGGTCGGGGCAATGCCAAGCACAAAGCCAGCCTGGGCAGGGAATGGGTGGGGAGCAGCCCTGAGGAGAAGGACTTGGGGTGCTGGGGGAGAAGCTCCACGTGAGCCGGCAACGTGCGCTCCCAGCCCAGAAACCCCCCGTGTCCTGGGCTGCACCCAGAGCAGGGGGAGCAGCAGGGAGGGAGGGGATTCTGCCCCTCTGCTCCGCTCTGGGGAGACCCCACCTGGAGCCCTGGGTCCAGTTCCGGAGTCCTGAGCACAGGAAGGACCTGGAGCTGTTGGAGCGAGTCCAGAGGAGGCCACGGAGATGATCCCGGGGCTGGAGCCCCTCTGCTGTGAGGACAGGCTGGGAGTTGGGGTTGTTCATCCTGGAGAGGAGAAGCCCATGGGAGACCTTAGAGCAGCTCCCAGGACTGAAAGCATTTCAACATCCCTTCCAACCCAAACCATTCCATGATTCTAAGAACCCATCTTTTTCCACAGACAACTATATTTCACCTTTCCCATTTTTGTAACCCCTAATTCTCAGTTCTCTCTCCCATTTTTTTATCCCCAGAACACAGGAGACACTTCAAGAGCCGATAACAACATTAGCATGGAGGAGGCCGTTTGGGTGGAAGGGCAAAGAAGAAAAAGAAAGCACACAATAAACCAGATCTGAATCTCCTTATAGGCAAGAACGCTGAGTGTAACAAAGGAGAATTATTCTGTACAGCTGCAGCCTTGCAGCAACATTAAAAAGATGCCGTGGAAGCGCGCTCTAATATACACCATCACCAATTTAAAAATACATTTGTATTTTTATGGCGCTCAGGCCACGGCACTTGTAATTTCTCACCTCCTACCGCTGCGAAGGACACTCAGCAAAACGCAGACACCTTGCCAAGAGTCTGGCAGGCGAGGAGACAAGTAGTTACAGAAGAGATTTACAGCCATAATAAGATCTAACGCTAAGCTGTCGGAAAGTACAGGCAAACTTCTGTGGCATGTGTTTCCTTTTCAATTCTCTCTATAAACACCTAATGAAAGCTTTCATGAATGTCCTCTCGGAGGCTGCCAAGTTAAAATAGTGCATTATCTCAGCTGATGCACATGACTACACGGAAGGTTCTTACATCACAGCTCTGAGAAAGCAATCTAGCAGGCTCTGAGCTACAGGAGATTTTTCCCATGTAGGGTGAGGATTATTTCTTTTCAGAACCACCCGATGACTTCAGGGCAATCGGCTCTGAAGAGGAAAACCAGGATGTTTTGAGCATTCATAGAATGGGTTGAGTTGGAAGGGACCTCAAAGCCCATCCAGTGCCACCCCCTGTCATGGGCAGGGACACCTCCCACTGCATCAGGGGGCTCCAAGTCCCATCCAACCTGGCCTGGAACACCTCCAGGGATGGGGCAGCCACCACTGCTCTGGGCAACCTCGGCCAGGGCCTCCCCACCCACCACATTCACATTGCACCATGGGTCTCCTGCTCTCCAGGCAGAGCAGAGTTTTTCTGGCACTGGAACAGTGGGCTTCAAGGAGTTGAGTTCCACCAAACAGATCCCCAGTAAGATCCCTCAGGAAGAGGAGCTTGCCCAGTAAGGCACCATGAAACCTATATTGCTCTGGAGAGCAAATCAAGGATGTCTGCCTGACTTCCACAGCTCACAGCCAGGAAAACAAAATGTCAATCTGATAGCCTTCCTACAGGATTGCTCTCAGCAGCACCTCAGGCTCAACAACACATGTTGCATTTGGCTAGCTGGGACCTCAGAGAGACAAAAACGGCACTGGCACAGCACAAAATGATCAGAGGTGGCACCATTCCCAACACCTACTGCAATGTCATAACACATGAAGCCCACCTCCTTTTCCACAGGTATCCCCACCTGCTCTCACTTCAGTGTTCAAGCAAATCATCCTTTTTGGGGAAAAACTGCTCCATTGAATTACACTCAACTGCGCAATTCAATGTACAACCAGCTAAGCTGAGCTATAACCCATAATAAGTGGATGTAGTACAGCTATGTAACCCGTACTAAGTTCAAGACATGGGTATTGTAGCATCCCGTCTCCCAAATGGTCTTCACTTGACTTGGTGATCCCACAAGTGGTTTCCATATCCAGGCATTCCCTCTGCCAGCCGCCCCGTAACCACCCTGCTGTTATCATCTCGAAGCAACGCCGAAAGGCTCTGATCAGCCCGAGCAATAATGGATGGGGATTACTCTTCCGTGGAAAGGAACCAGAGATCCTGCTGGAATGTATCACCACAACATTTTCATTCACTCCTGCAGTTCTTCAGCTTGGAATGCCAGGAATAATTGCAAGTGGCAGCCAGAGAGCTCACCGCTCTCCTTACCTTGTTGATCTCCATCTGCCCTCCTTCTTCCCATCCGTTAAGAACCAGACCTAGAAGTCATCTTAATCTGTGCCCCAATACTAAATGCTTTTAATGAACCTTGTAAAGATGAAGGAAACAGTTTAGTACTGCGAGATAACACTTATCTGCTTCCAGAAGTCAGAAGGGCAGGTGGGACACATACCCAGTGCTCCGATATGTCCCTTATCTTATCCACTTTTCAAAAGTTTTATTACCTTTGTAAAGGTAAATATATTTAAGCGTAACTTTTACGTGCAGTATCAGGATTCAAAGCACACAAGTATTAACCCAGGGTAGGAAATTACTCTTCAAAGGCTCCGATGACACTTGAGGAAAACACCTGGCACTCCTTGTGGTCCTTCAAGAAATGTAAGAACGCTCACTCCGTTTGAGATCACAGAATCATGGAATACGTTGGGTCAGAAGGGACCTCAAAGCCCATCCAGTTCCAGCCCCTCTGCCATGGATCCTCCCACTGGATCAGGGGGCTCCAAGCCCCATCCAGCCTGGCCTGGAACACCTCCAGGGATGGGGCAGCCACCACTGCTCTGGGCACCCTGGGCCAGGGCCTCCCCACCCTCACAGCAAAACAATTCTTCCTTTAATCACTCCTAGCACAATGGGCAGATCAATACATTCAAGCAGTCCCAGTTAATTATGGTGACCAGCCTTTACAGAATTACCATTAAAGCACAGCATTCAGAGGGAAGCAAATTAATGAAGACGACAGCTAGGAGGATATAAAATTCAAGATGATGCATTTTTAAACATTTGTACAAGAGCAGATTGGTTTTAAACTCACACAAACGTCAGGAGTTGGTTTTGCCACCTCCGTTCCATCAATTCCCAAGAATGAATGTTGAGTACTTGAACTCGCACGCAAAGAAGGACCAAACCCTGGCTGAAGGCTGACCCTGTGGGAACCACCTCCAGTATCCCAGCCCCACCAAAGCCCCAGCAAGCACTGCCTGCCCACCACGGCAGAGACAGCTGTCCTTACATCTCCACAAATTAAATCCCATTTTAAGGCAGTTGGAAGCCCTGCACATTTCTCCTGGGGGGATCCAACCCACCGGCAGCGGCAGCGCTGCACTGTTTATGGAGGGACCGAGAAGAGTTCCAGTAGAGGTGGGTCTAACGAGTAAGGCCACTGAAAAAGAACAGGGACCTCGTTCCCATGGTTACTGGAGAGCGAGGCTGAGCCAGAGACCCAAACCCCACCTGAACCCATTCTTCACGCTGAGGGTGGGGAGGCCCTGGCCCAGGTTGCCCAGAGCAGTGGTGGCTGCCCCATCCCTGGAGGTGTTCCAGGCCAGGTTGGATGGGGCTTGGAGCCCCCTGACCCAGTGGGAGGTGTCCCTGCCCATGGCAGGGGGTGGCACTGGATGGGCTCTGAGGTCCCTTCCAACCCAAACCTCTCCATGATCCCATAGCTCTAAGGCTCCTGTGATCCCCGACAGAAACCAACAGCCAGCGAAGGCCGCGCACTCCTTCCAGCCACTTCATCTTAGCAGGGAAGAGCAGGACTGCACCCCATGGGAACGGATCCAAGGCCCTAAAGGCGAAGAGATGCTATGAAGAAAGGTGGGTCTACCTGCAGGCTCCTGCCAAGCTGCCCCCAGGAGCTGCCTGTCCTTCAGGGACCGTAGATCGCAAAGCGAGCTCGCTGACATCCCAGAGCCGTTCTCGAAAGGGTGAAATTCTGCACAGCTTCTCTGCAAGCGGGACTTCATTCCCAGGGTCACTTTGTCCCTTTGAACACGAAAAGCTGGTCTCCTACTGGCAAGCGGCCGTTCTACACTCTGGCTAAGAATACAGATTAGTGGAAAAACATTTCCCAGGGCATTGAGGAGTTCTTAAGTGTTTGGCACTCCCTTTTTCTCCCTTTCTTTAAGCAAAAATAAAAGGAGGGTTTCAAAATTGCATGGATGACAGAACCAGTCAAAGGGGATCCTGGTACAGTTATTTGGGGAAAACCAGAAGAGAAGAAGACAGAGGAACAGAATCCAGACTGCCCAAAGCTTTGTGCCTTACTGAAAAAAATAGAAAAATAAAGATATTTTTCATATCTGCAAGGGGGAAATTTCCTCATAGCAGATTTAGTGATAACAGCTTTTAGAACCCTTAGAATATTCCCATTACAATTCAATATTGACACACTTGGGCCATTCTGCAGAACCATAGAAAGTCACACCAATATTTTTGTTGACTAGATTTGACTTGCTAGGGTTTGACTGCCACGACTGAACAGCTACAGCCCTGCCGAATTTAAATTCTGTTCTCTGGATCAGAGAAAAAAAGAGAAGAGTTCTATTGTCCCCTCTTGGAGCCACGCAGACAAATTTTACCTGTAAGAATCCACAGACAGAAATGTTTTCCATTGAAACCACTGATTTGAAATAAATACTGAGCCAGGATCCTTTTGATCTCCAATTCCAGCATGAGTCACAGCATGGATTAAACACAACACGTGGAGGCCACAAGGATGATCTGAGGGCTGGAGCAGCTCCTGTACGAGGACGGGCTGAGAGGGCTGGGGTTGTTCAGCCTGGAGAAGAGAAGGCTCTGGGGAGACCTTAGAGCAGCTCCCAGGACTGAAAGGGGCTCCAGGAAAGCTGGGGAGGGGCTCTGGATCAGGGAGTGCAGGGATGGGATGAGGGGAAGGGTTTTCAGCTGGAAGAGGGGAGATTGAGATGAGATCTTGGGGAGAAATGTTTTGCTGTGAGGGTGGGGAGGCCCTGGCCCAGGGTGCCCAGAGCAGTGGTGGCTGCCCCATCCCTGGAGGTGTTCCAGGCCAGGTTGGATGGGGCTTGGAGCCCCCTGATCCAGTGGGAGGTGTCCCTGCTCATGGCAGGGGATGGCACTGGGTGGGCTTTGAGGTCCCTTCCAACCCAAACCATTCCGTGGTTCTATGATCTGCTGCATTTAAGGGCAAAGGGGGATCCAACCCTGTTATGCATCATCACTTCCTTGGACACCTCTCTTCCCTATGTTAATGAGCCTTTGTAAATTAATAAATTTTCTCGCCCACATGAAGAGGATTAAGTTAATTCCTCCTCTTTTTCGTTTGGCTCTGTGAGCTGTCGCGTTTTCAACCAGGGCTGAGCTCTGCTCACCCACAGATCCCAAAGCAAACAGAGGTGGGATGGCGCCACGGTGGCACACCCGCGTCCTGATAACTGGGCTGTACCGATAACTGGGCCACACAACGTTATCGGAGTTCACCCGCTCGTAAAGGCTCTGGAATTTCTGTCCAGATTCATGAAACCATTTAAGACTGGGCAATCAAAACACTTGGCTTGTCCATAGCCCCCTAAGATTTGTGAAGCTACGCGGAATTTGGGCTCAGGCTGCAATGCCAGGTTTTGCTTCCGATTGTGTTTCAGTGCAAACCCACAATAAATCCATTGGGATAAATCAGCCTGGAGAGCGAACTTGGGAAGCTGTTACAAATGGCAGCACCGCGAGCCGTCCATCGATGCCACACAGCTAAAATCCCTCCCTAAAGCAACCCACGCTGGCGATTTGCAGATAGAAAAAGGCAAAAAGGGGACAGCTGAACATTCTCCAATGAGAATGAGCTCCAAAATGCAGCAGTGGGCTCGTTTTTGAAGCCGTAACACAGAAAGCAGACGTGACTCGGTTCAGTCCCAAAATCTACTTGGAAGGGGACTCAAATTAACACTCCTGGAGGAGGCGGGATACATCGAGTCCAGCAGAACGCTCCCAAATTGCGCCCATTAACCCTCGAGTCACATGCAGATGAGTTAGAGTGTGCAAAGGCTTGAACAAAGGGCTGAAGAACCGCATCATCCGTGATTCACTTCCACCCAGTAACAATGCAAGCAGTCCATGTTCTGTGTCATTAACAAGCTGGGCGCATCATTAATGGGCACAGAGCTCCATTCTCTCCCAGCTCTCTTGTTATTGAAGTCGATCCAGAGGCAGAGTTGATGTCAGGTTTTGCACATGGAGCAACACCACTCACAGCAACGAAAGCAGAAAACAGAGCTTCCCGCACGCTTTTAAGTACTTTAAACAAATGCTAATAATTTCATTTTTAAAGCCTTTCGAAACTCGGCGTCTCTTTCATCCAGTTGTCACCTTCTGCACCAGCAAAACCCACCGAACCACCCCAACATTTCCAGAGACATCTGGCCTGTCCTGTGCAACCCAGGTAGCACACTGGATTCTGTCACCTTAGCTTTTTTCCAGCCTACTTTGAAGCAGAAAGCTCTGAGAACTCTTTCTAGACCAGCCGACAGCCCGAGATTATGAAACACTACACACGTGGCATCAATAGCAAATCCCACTCTCCTACGTGACTCCTCCTGGATCAGCAGGCACAGGCATCTCTAGGTCACCCTGAAACCCAACCCAAGGCATTTTAATCTATTTAAATTATAAATTATTTAAATTATAATCTATTTAATCTATTTGAAATTCAGTAATCTGAAGTCCAAGCTTTCGCCACCCTGCAATGGTCTTATTTGTTTCCTTGCTCTAAACACAGAATCATAGAATCACCTGGTTGGAAAAGACCTCTGAGATCATCCAGTCCAACCGTACCTGTCCACTACTAAACCCTGTCCCTAAGAAACTCATCAACCCATCTTTTAAACCCCTCCAGGGATGGCGACTCCACCACCTCCCTGGGCAGCTGTGCCAGTGAGCAGCCATGTGTTCCTTCAGCTGGAAGCGTGGCAGCTACATGCACAGAAACTGGAGAAACACATGAGCAGGAGAACACCCACACGAGAAAGCAGATGGAGAACCCTCACCCAGAACACAACTGGAGACGGTACAACATCAGAAATGCCCTAGAAAAGCCAAGCCACAACAGCAGAACAGAGTTTGAAACTGGTTTAAAAGCCCAGTCAGGTGTGATGGGTTTTCCCTGTGTCTCTTTACTACACAAACCCAGCCTTGTCCTATTTATTACCTTTTATTACTAATTTTATTACTTTATTATTGCTATGTTATTACTTTATTACTTATTTTATTACTTATTTCTTCGCATAGAAGTGGTGGCTGCCCCATCCCTGGAGGTGTTCCAGGCCAGGTTGGATGGGGCTTGGAGCCCCCTGATGCAGTGGGAGGTGTCCCTGCCCATGGCAGGGGGTGGCACTGGATGGGCTTTGAGGTCCCTTCCGACCCAAACCATTCCAGGATTCTATGATCAGTTCAGGCTTCTGGGAAAAAGATAATCTTAGAGTTTAGAGAGGTCACAAGGCTGCAGAGAGCCCGCAGCAGCGCACAGGCACACACTGTTCAATTCCTAAACTCCTTTTCCAAAGGCCAAACTGGAAGAAGTCTCTTTCTTGTACAAACACGGCTGGTCTGGAACATTAAGATGGAGACTTAAACTGTAAAGAACAGCATCCTGTGAATGTTTCTAGCAAAAGAAAAAAATCAGTTTAGCCACAAAGAGCGCGGGCAGGAAGCCAGCAGAGAGCCAGCCGAGCATCACCACGAACCCTCAGCCACGGAGGAGTCGTACGAGGGCTCAGGGCTTTCTTCAGCTGCAAGCCCAGCGCCAAACCGCATGACTGCAAGGCAAGCCCATGATTAGAGGTGACAAAGAGCTCGAAATAACCTGTTTTGGTGTTTGATTTTACCTCAGCCCTAAATTGCAAGGGTCTTCAGGGGTTATTTGAGTTGAGGAATTTGGGGGGGGGGGGAGGGTGCCTTCAGAGAGGCCGAAGCGTCCCACCGTGAGTCACGGAAGGAATCAAAAGGCAAAGTCAAAACACGGAGAGCCCTGTGGTTCTCAGGCAGCAGAGGAAGCTGCTCTTTGAACAACGCAGCACAGATCCTCGCCCGGGTTACGCTGAAACTCAAACCACAAGATGCAGTGGTGATTTTTCCCTCCACAGCCAATCCAGTTCATCTCCACATTCGTTCTTTTAATTAGAATGCAGAGTTAATAGCCAAAGATAAAGTTCAGACCGAATAACTCACCTATTTCCAATCAGTCCCAACACATCCCAGCCCTCCCTGCCTGCTCCCATCCGAAACCAGTTTAAGTGAGGCATCCACAGATTTATCAACTTCAATATTTAACAATACAGCCCCAGTCCCACCGACAGAGAGCAGGATCCAAGGGAAACAGCCTCCTCTCCTTCCAAAGCTTCTCCCACATCCCTACAACCCAGCATCCCCGGTTCCAGCTGTGCCAGGGCAAAATAAAACAGAGAATCTCTGATTTGACCAGAGTGCTCCAGACAGTCGTGTATATCGTAACCACGTGTCTTTGCAGCGGCATTTTAGAAGCAGAGACCGCATAATTTAAAGAAAAACTCTGACACCCAATCTTCCTTCTTACAGGGCTCGATTTGCCCCGTTCCAAGCAGTCCGACTTTCCAACCGACAATTTTATCCACTCTTCACAAAGAAAACCAGTGCCTTCCCAGCACCAGTAAAAAAAGAATTTCGAGACTGGGTATCAGCTTTCACCAGAGCGAGCATTTAACATCAAACTTCACGTCTTGCAAGGGGTATCCAAAAATCTCCAATACCAGGCTGCAGAAGTGCTCTGGAAGCAGTAAGGAACAATGAATTTGAGTGAAAAGCCACACTGAAACACAACTACCCCTCTAAAACCTTAGAGGAAAAGCAGAAATACCAGAATTAAATACATACAGGTATGGCTTTGCACAGAGCCCGCATTCTTCGCAGCTCTGTAACCAATTGAGACCCGGACACCAGTCGAGCACCCTGGAAACATTCTTCTATCGGGACAAAAAAATTGGTTTTTATTGGGTCTATGAGTAACATTTGCATCTTGTTAGCACTGATATTTTAGCTTTAAAAGTTTTCAGACATTCCTCCAGGGTTTATCTTAAGCACATTTTTATTAAGTTCCCTTCCTTAAAAAAACCAAACCCCAGTTAGTTTTGACGCGCTCTGCCTTTGACAATGATAATCTTTGTCCTTCCCAGCTGCACCAAATTTAAGATAATCCCTTTTTCAAGTGGACTTTATTAATCTTCCAAATGAAATACCATCCCGAGGTAAAAACAATTATTTCCAGTTCAACCCTTCTCAACATTTAAATCTCCGCTGGAAAAGACAACCAACATCTGGCAGACTCAATATCTGCTCCAATTAAGAACAATTCTGAAACCATAATATACAAATCTGTTCAAGCATTCAGCCTGGAGCTCCGCACGGAGAACCCAGCGACAAGAAAGATGGGAGCGGGGATGGGATGAGGCTGGGTTCTACTGCATCCACGGGATGGTTGGCTGGGCGCAGGAGCGCTGGGACTGCCATCGCACAGCCATGAGCTTCCACCTCCAGGGGAGGTCCCTGTGTGGGTCTGGAAGGTGAGGCAGCCCAGTGCCCCTTGCCCGAGAGGCCACCAGCCACATCCTACGTGCCCACATTGGACACCACGCACTGAGCCCCGACTGGCGATGCCACTTGACCAATGGTGGGGAGAGGCACGTTTGCTTTCCCCATCCCATCACCAAGTGGATTTAAACACCTGGATGCTGCCCGGCACGCTGTTGGCATCACCTGTCGCTCAAGGCGCTGAGGCTCCGTCCCTCTCAGCTCTCCGAAGGCTGCACCCACGGCCGGCAGCTGCACCCCCACATCCCGGCTGCTCCTCAGAAAGCAGATTTTCCTTCTAACAAACCCAAGCAGCTCACAGGAACCCCAGGTCTCTGGTGGAGCCTTAAACCAGGCACAGGTCTGCAATTTAAATCCCCTTATCCCGCTCCGCGACACTGGACCACGGACAGAGGGATGGAGATCCGAGATCCAAACACCGCTCACTTAGGCATCCACAACTGTTCAATCCCTCCCCAAAGGAGGTGAAGCAGCACAACTGATACTTTTTTTTCTCTGTCTAGAAACCCCCCATTTCACCATGTTTTTCAACAAATCCCGATGCCTCCATTTTCAGATAAATCTCTGGAAGTGTTTTTTTATTGAGCTTGTCTGACTGCGAAGGAAGCGGGCAGTTCCACCTTTCCTTATTAAAAGGGTTGTAACAGATAGTTCCAAAGGATTTGGAATCAGAGGCATGGCCAAAAATTCTCCTAAATGCTAGCATAGTTAAAAAAATTAATTTTAAGTTCATTTTTTCCTGTAAATCTCCTCTGATTGCTGACTTCCACAGCTGAAGCCATGACCCACAGCGCAAAATCATGCTCATTACTAAAAAAATACTATAAAATTAAGACAACATGTGAAGTAGAGAAAGATTCACATTTATAAAGCACTGTGTAAAATAACATCATCTGAAAAAAAAATAAAGGACAAAAGGCCATTTTGGTCTGAAATATCTACTGGGCTTCTGAGAGGAAACATCCCTCATTTGTACTTCAGATACAAACACATGGGGAAAATCAGATCTAGGAGCTCTACCGAGTGTGTATCCTATTTCCTAGACCTCAGAACTCCAACTTCTTGGGTTAGGATGTCCAAGGGGATGGTTTGGGGGGATGGAAAAAAAGGAGTGGAATATAATTTTCCTAAAATGAAGGCATTAATAACCCCAAAATGTCCTTGGAAAGAGCATCTGAGTGGATCTTCCACTGTTGGAGTAAAGCTAACGTTAAAGGAAACAAACGGGAGCGATTTCACTTCAGGTTCTACCATTGCTTTTCTCAGTTCACAAGGACAACACCAACAAGTTTGGGTCCTCACGGACAGATCCGCTGTGAGCTGCACGTCCCAAACGCGGCATCCACCCAGGCAGCGCCCACGGGTTCGGCCGCACAACCACCAGCCTGGTGTTCTCCCGGGAGCCAAACAATTTCAAAGCAGCAGCACGTTTTAGCCGTGCCCTCCTTAACCAAGTGGTCATCCTGGAAAGGGAAAAAAGCCTCCATTGTTAAGGAAAGAGGTGTCACATAACGCTATCTGCCACCGCATTCTTGCTATGGAGTTGGGGGTTGTTGGTCAGGTCACAAGGCGCGATGGTTCAGTGCCCTGCTGGTTCTCCGGTGAAATGGTGTGGAACAACCACTACCACCACACGTAATCCCACTGGAAGGCATCCAGCCAACAGGGTGTTCCCACCACGAGACGTGAGCCGTTATACAGCCCGGGGACTGCCCCGCTCCCAGCTCCGCGGGATCCCAGGGCTGCGCTGGACACGCGTGTGCACCCACCAGCACCGTCGGGATGCCAGCACCAGGCTCATTGCCCACTTGGGGCTCATTTCCCTCACCCAAACTCAATCAAAGAGCTCACAGCAAGACAGGGAACCCCCAACGTGCGTGTTTATATACAGATAAGTAGACCTGCCAACACAGAGAACCCTCTCCCTGCAAAAACAAACACAAAAACATGGGCAGCACTCTCCACAGGATCGTTGACAAACACCCCAACACCCCATTAGCTCACGGTAACGAAATCAAATTGACTCATCTTCTCCGACCGGGGGAGTTAAACTCAACACAGCGCAGCGCTACTCCGTAACCAAGCAGAAGTGTGCTCGAGGTCACGACTGAAAACACCAATCTGCCCCAAAAGACAACGTGTGGTGCCCATCTGCTCAGTGAAGGTCACGGGAGAGTGGAATTATCGCTCCAATTATGCAGTAATGAACGTGCCATAAAAGACACCCGCGAGCGCGATGCTCGTGTGATAGGTGTGGATATGCAGTCATCAACTTTAATTTTCAAGCATCAGGAGGAAAACCTGTTTCAAAAAGGAAAAGCTGTTTGAGGAGCGGGCAGGGTGGCCTGGCCATGGCCCACAGAGGCCTCCACGCAATGCGTTCGGATCTCACAGTGCCACAAGGGTGCCGAGCACCGGCTTGGTGAGCATCTACTGCTCACACGCGATGGCAGCTGGACAGACAGAACCAACCCTGCAGCAGGAAAGCCTAAACTGAAACGGCCCACGAGGCTCCCGTTCCCTAAGGGGGGAAAAAAAACTCCATCGGAAAGCAGAAGTGTGGCCGGCTGTGGGTGACACAACCAACACCTCCCTCAACCGAGACACCACCGAGCGGAACTTCCCCCGAGAGCAGCGCTGCTCCATCTCCTTGGTACCAACCACCGAAACACAAACAACCCCACGCCACGACGGCTGCTCTGGTCCAGGAAAGGAGGCGGCTTCTTCCTCCACCCCTGCTCAGAGGGAGCTCCAGCCACGGCGTGCAGAGACGCACGGAAAGCCGATGGTGCGTTAGTTAAACAGGAGAGAAATTCCCAGCAAACAGCCCATGGCTGTGATAAAACCGCTCCGAGGGCGGTTAATTCACCCGAGGAGCTGTTACAAAAGCCGATGCACAGAGCTCACTGCAGTCCTGCCACCCTGGACAGGAGAGACTCAGCCACGCGTCACAGGCCACGGCGCCGAGAAACGCCGCCGCCTCCGAAAAAAACGGCAAAGGATTAAATCTGTTCTGCAGGAAAAAAAATAAAAGGCAAGGCTGGGCAAGGAGGAAACGCATTTTAAGCCTCAAGGTGACAAAACTCCAACCTGGAATTCCTACACCAGGCAGCTCCTCAGACAATGCAGACAATTCCTGCAGAATCCCAGCTCCCTTTTCCCCTCTGGCCTCCATCAGAGCCGGCGAATACGGCAAAATGAAGGGAACGCTTCCTTCACCAGGAGAAGCCATCCCCAAAGCCAGGGCTTCCCACCAGGCTGCGAGAAAGCCTTGGATCACCAAGGTTTTTCAAGGCTCTCGGCAGGGCTTTTGTTTTGAGCAATCCCGAGGAGCATCCTGGAGCGCGAGCCTTCCCTGCAGTATTTGCAACCCAAATATTGCAGCACTGAGCTGATTTCCCAGCGCTGGCAGATGAAATCAGCTACCGGGGTGATCGGTCCAGAAAATGAAGGCAAGCTAAATTTAGGAGTAACCATGCAATGCAATATTAACAACAGATTATTTCCACTCTCCAAAAACCATTTATATATATATTATTTTTTAAGTCAAGCTGACAGTGCTGCTTTTCAGACCCAGGCTCTGCAGCCTCCCTGGGAAGGACCCCACAATTTTCCAGACACCAAGCTAAGCTTCAGAGCCCCCCAAGGCAAAGCCTTCCCTAAATCCATCCCTGAGCATCCTCCCTGGGGATGGTCCCTCTCCCCATCTTCCTGAGGGTCTTCCCAACGCATCCCCACCATCCTGGCAGCATCCTCCTTGGGAAGGACCCACGCACACTTTTTCAGATGCCAAGCTGAGCTGCAGACACCCCCTGAGGCAGAGCCTTCCCTAATTCCATGCAAGAAAGGACCCCACATTTATCCGGATGCTGGGTTGCAGCCCCCGCCCCACCCCCCCCTCTCTAAATCCATCCTGACAGCATCCTCCCTGGGAAGGGTCCTGCAATTTTTCAGATACCAAGCTGAGATCAGAGCCTTCCCTAAACCCATCCCAGGAAGGTCTCTATAATTTTCCAGATGCTGACTTGCAGACCCCCTTCCCTGAACCCATCCTGGCAGTATCCTCCCCAGAAAGGACCCCCAGTTTTCCAGACACCAAGCTGAGCTGCAGATCCCCCCCCTGCACTGAGGCAGAGCCTTTCCTGAACCCATCCCAGCAAGCATCCTCCCCATCTCCCTGAGGGTCTTCCCAGCCCTTCCCCACCATTCTGGCAGCATCTTCCCCAGGGAGGACCCCACAATTTTCCGGATGGTGACCCTCTCTTCCCTGAACCCATCCTGGGAGCATCCTCTCTGGGAAGGACCTTCCCAGTTTTCCTGATGCCAAGCTGACATGCAGGGCCCCCAAAGGCAGAGCCTTTCCTGAATCCAACCTGGCAGCATCCTGCCCGGGATGAGGCCCTCTCTCCCTGAGGGTCTTTCCAATGCTTCCCCACCATATCGACAGCATCCTCCATGGGAAGGAGCCCACAATTTTCCAGACACCAAGCAGACGCCCCTGAGGCAAAGGCTTCCCTATACCCATCCTGGCAGCATCCTCCAGGGGAGAGACCCCACAATTTTCTGGATGCTGAGGTGCAGGCACCCCCTCCCCTGAACTCATCCTGGGAGCATCCTCCCCAGGATGGTACCTCTACCCATCTTCCTGAGGGTCTTCCCAATGCTTCTCCACCATCCTCCTTGCAAAGTGCACCCCAATTTTCTGGATGGCAAAGTGAGACGCAGACCCTTCCCTAAATCCATCTCTGGATGCCCCCCTCTCCCGATTTTCCAGATGTTGAGCTGCAGATCCCCCTTCCCTGAACCCATGCTGGCAGCATCCTCCATGGGAAGCACCCCACAATTTTCAGGATGCTGAGATGCAGAGCCCCTTTCCCTAAACCCATCCTGGGAGCATCCTCCCCAGGAAGGACCCCCCCCATTTTCAGGATGCTGAGCTGCAGATCCGCCTTCCCTAACCCCATCCTGGGAGCATCCTCCATGGGATGAGGCCCCTCTCCCGGAAGGTCTTCCCAGCACTTCCCCACCATCCAGGCAGCATCCTCCCCAGGAAGGACCCCCCCATTTTCAGGATGCTGAGCTGCGACCCCCCCTTCCCTAAGCCCATCACCGAGCATCCTTCATGGGATGAGGCCGCTCTCCCCGAGGCTCTCCCCAGCGCTTCCCCGCACCCATGCCTGAGCATCCACCCCGGGATGGGGCCCCTCTCCCTCCCTATCCCCCCGCCCCCCTCCCAGCGAGGCTCCCCCGTCGCCCCCAGCCGCTCACTTTCGCTTGTACTCATCCCTCTCGCGCTTGACTTTGGCCAGGACGTTGTAGAGGGCGCGGATCTCGGGGGTGATGGTGTCGATCTGCACGCCCACCCCATCGGGGTGCAGCCAGGAGACGCCGGGCCCCTGCAGGGTTTCCAGCCCGCCGCCCCCCGTGCGCCGCACCTGGGTGTAGCTCCAGATGGTGCCGGGCAGGCGGCTGTAGTGCGGGGGGGACGCCGGGGGGCCCGGGGGCAGCCCGGGGCCGGGCCCCGGCGGCGGGGGAGGGGGCCCGCAGCCCGTCTGCACGGCCTGGTCCCGGGAGAAGGTCTTGTAGCGCAGGCGGCGGTCGCGCTCGCTCTGCTGCGCCGCCAGCTGCTTCTCCAGCAGCCGGTTGCGCCGCTCCAGCTCGTGCACCTTGGCCAGGAAGCAGCGGAACCGCACGTTCAGCCCTTTCAGCAGGTGGATGTTGGAGCCCAGGTCGTTGCGGAGCGCGGATGTTACCGGAGGGCCCCCCCCAGCCGCAGCCGCAGCCGCAGCCCCGGGGCCGCCGGGACCCAGCGGGCAGGAGGCGGCGGCGGCGGCGCCGGGGGAGAAGGCGCGGGCCATCTCGCCGAAGAGCAGAGAGTTCATGGCGGGGGAGCGGCGGCCGGGCCGCGCGCTGAGGTGAGAATGGGGGGCACCGCGACCGGCACCACGAGTACCGCAGCCTCCGCCGCCGCTGCCCGGGGACTGAGCGGGCGGCACCGGCACCGCCCCCCGCCCCGCCGCAGGCCCCGCCCCCACGCGAACCACGCCCAATCAGAGGCGCGCCCTCGCCGAAGCCACGCCCCCTGCGCTTTTAGCTACACCCCGGCTCCACCCCCTACGCAGGCCCCGGGACCCCCAATGCGCTCCGCCGCAAGGCCACGCCGCCTGCAAGAGCCACAGCCAATCACAGGTGGAGCCCTTCACGTAGCCACGCCCCCTATCGTAGCCACGCCCCCGATCCCGTCCCTTCGCAGGCCACGCCCGATCACAGGGCCCCCGCCCCCCGGGCCCCGCCGCCAGGCCACGACCTTGGTCCCGCCCCCTACGGAGGTGACACCCAATCACGAGGCCTTACCCTTCTCTTAGCCCCGCCCCCTCCCCAACGCAGCGTTCTTGCCCCGCCCACTTCCCTAGGCCACGCCCCCGCAGCCCCGCGTGGCCGCCACGTGTGCGCAACGAGAGGGGACGGGGGAGGGGGAGTTCAAAGTGTCAGGGGGTGCTTTGGGTGGGAAGGGCCCCCTGACACTGCCGGGTTCTCAAATGGCAGAAAGAGGCGGCCCCTTTGCTCCAGAGTCCAGTGAAGGAACCACGGAATCCTGGAATGGACTGGAGGGGACCTCAAACCCACCCAGTGCCACCCCCCGCCATGGGCAGGGACCCCTTCCACTGCATCAGGGGGCTCCAAGCCCCATCCAACCTGGCCTGGAACACCTCCAGGGATGGGGCAGTCACCACTGCTCTGGGCACCCTGTCACCCTGTCCTCAAACAGGAGGGGCTCCAGCCCTCGGATCATCTCCGTGGCCTCCTCTGGACTCGCTCCAACAGCTCCAGGTCCTTCCTGTGCTCAGGACTCCAGAACTGGACCCAGGGCTCCAGGTGGGGTCTCCCCAGAGCGGAGCAGAGGGGCAGAACCCCCTCCCTCCCTGCTGCTCCCCCTGCTCTGGGTGCAGCCTGGGGGGTTTCTGGGCTGGGAGCGCACGTTGCCGGCTCGCGTTGCCTCATTCAATTAAACAATATCCTTTGATTGCCCGGTGGCTCATAGGTCCAGGCACTGCAGTTGGCAATTGCTTATTTAATAACTTAATTATTATAATATCACTGTTATCTAGCACTTAGGCAGGGCTCTGCGATCCGATAACCAGATTCACCCCTGATAATTCCATCTTACCAATTGGTTGGTTTCCCCGCGAGGCAAAGGTGGGGGCGGGGGCGTTTCCCAGGGCACACGGATGATTCCTCACTCATTTTACATCAATCTGGGGCACAGCAAGGAATCAGGACCCTGCTGGCCCCAGTCAACCCCCAAAATCACAACCGCCTGGAGCCTTGCGTCCAGTTCTGGAGTCCTCAACATAAGAAGGAGATGGAAATGTTGGAGCGGGTCCAGAGGAGGCCTCGGAGATGATCCAAGGGCTGGAGCCCCTCTGCTGTGAGGCCAGGCTGGGAGAGTTGGGGATGTTCAGGTGGAGAAGAGAAGGCTCTGGGGAGACCTTAGAGCAGCTGCCAGGACTGAAAGGGGCTCCAGGAAAGCTGAGGAGGGGCTCTGGATCAGGGAGTGCAGGGATGGGATGAGGGGGAAGGGTTTGAAGCTGGAAGAGGGGAGATTGAGATGAGACCTTGGGGAGAAATGTTTTGCTGTGAGGGTGGGGAGGCCCTGGCCCAGGTTGCCCAGAGCAGTGGTGGCTGCCCCATCCCTGGAGGTGTTCCAGGCCAGGTTGGATGGGGCTTGGAGCCCCCTGATGCAGTGGGAGGTGTCCCTGCCCACGGCAGGGGGTGGCACTGGCTGGACTTTGAGGTCCCTTCCCACCCAAACCGTTCCATGGTTCCGTGAATTACGTGGTGACTCTGTCGCGCTGCCACGGAGCGCAGTGGTGCTTTGTGAGCACGCAGGGAGCTCTCAGTAACGCTGGTTTCGATTGACACTCAGATGGTTTCTGAAACCAAAAGACAGCGCTTTGCCGGGTGATGTTGATATCCAACTGCACGGGCAGCAGCCTCCACTTGCTGCAGCTCCGTCGGCGCCGCGCTGGGCGCTGTAAGCGAAGGCTCTTCCAAGGCTCGTGTGTTACAAACCCACATTTTCCTAGCACCTCCTGGGGAAAAGAAATGAACGGGCTGGGCGGAGGCGCCTTATTGAGAGGGTGACTCAAAGCAGCACCCGAAAGGATTATCCCTCCCCGAGCACAAAAGCACCGCAGCCTGGGTTTGTGTAGACTGTAACCTGTGTCCGTTGCTCAGGATACGGGAAAACACCTTTAATTCCCTGGTCTTTAGAGCCCCGCCGGGTCTGCTGGTGTTGGGCACCGCGATGCATCAAACAGAGCCGTGGGTGAAGGAAAACCGGCTCCCTGGGAAGGGTTTCCGTGGTTTGTCCCACCCTGCAGCACCTGGGAAGCCCAGGCTTGAGGAAGAGCAGCTGGAAAGCTGCCTGGTCAAAAGGACCTGAGGTGCTGGTCGGCAGCGCTGAACGTGAGCCCAACAGTGGCCCAGGTGGCACCTCAGATCCTGGGCTCAGGTTTGGGCCCCTCACTCCAAGAAAGCCCTGGAGGGGCTGGAGCGCGTGCGGAGAAGGGAGCGGAGCTGGGGAAGGGTCTGGAGAACAGGGGTTGTGGGGGCGGCTGAGGGCCCTGGGGCTGTTTAGTGTGGAGAAGAGGAGGCTGAGGGGAGACCTCCTCGCTCTCTGCAGCTCCTGGCAAGGAGGTTGTGGTGAGGTGGGTGCTGGGCTCTGCTCCCAGGGAACAGGTGATGGGATGAGAGGGAACGGCCTCAGGTTGTGCCAGGGGAGGTTTAGGTTGGACATCAGGAAATATTCCTTTACTGAGAGAGCAGTGAAGCCCTGGCAGAGGCTCCCAGGGCAGCGGTGGAGCCTCCATCCCTGGAGGGGCTCAGAAGCCGTGTGGCACTTGGGGACAGGGTTCAGCAGGCTCGGTGGGGCTGGGCTGAGGGTTGGACCGGATGAGCTGAGAGGTCTTTTCCAACCTCAATGATTCTGTGATTCTATTAATACACTAAACCTGCCGATAACGAGGTGATTTCTGGGGTGAAGCCAACGCAGAGCTGGTCTCTCCCAGACCTGGGTAATTTGCTGGGATTTAGGCACACGGCATCCCAGTTTGCAGGATGGGAAGAGCTCGGTGGTTTCAGAACGCAGGAAACCCCATGGTCACCACACGGGAAAATCCTGTTGGACAACAAGAGATTTATTTTTTCCCTTAAGGAAGCAGGAAAACAGCAGAGGAAATGATAAACTGAGCAGTTAATGAATGCTTTCGCACCTGCCCGGTGAGGTGATGCATGTTGAGATGGCTCGTCGTCCGCACCCGTTGCCTCCATGGTGAGGATGGATTTATTGCAGCCCGATCCAAAGGTCGTTAAATCAATGAGTCTTCTTAATAGGCTTTGCTTCACCCCCGGGATGCGCAGGGTCACCACCAACATCCCACCCTGCCGCCGGGCTGTGGTTCCATCCCAGCCCCTGAATCACCCGGAATTAATCACAACAATTAATTAGGCTTAGGCTTGGAGAAATGGGAATCCCTCTGACACAGGGTTCCTACAACCACGATGCCACCGACGCCGTGCTGAGCTCCCCTCGGTGGCTGAGGACATTCCAGTAGGGATTCCTACAATTCCTGCCATGGAAAGCTCTCCGCTGCCTGCCAATTTTAGATATAAATAATGAAGCACTGCTTAGCCCTTTCCTATTTGGACAGGGAGGAAAAGGGATGGGAAATAGGGCTATTTCTGAAGGCAGAAAATATCCAGCAATTAAATAAGTGCCCACCCCTCGCGATGCTAAGAATAATGCATAGTATTTATTTTCACTCTCAGTTGCTTCACCCAAACGCAGGCTGGAGCGGGGGCTGAGGAATCTGGATCCTCAAATTTGATTTTTACACCTATTTTTACCTTCACTTTGTAGCATCCTTTGCTTAGAAACCTCAGAGACTGTTCCAGGAGTGTTCTCTGCGTCTGCTTAGGTTTTTAAAACACGGATTTTCCTAGGTTTGGGTACACATTGGAGCTCTGTTAGGCTGACGCTGGCAGAAAGTTCTTGTTTTCTTGGGTCGGTCTTCTTTCCAAGTATCCCTTTTCCAGCCAAACTCAGCAGCCTCGCCAGCACATCTGTACCGTGCTGAGTTACAGCCCACACGTGATGCTCCCTGAGCTGATGCCCATCACCGCCGGTTACAATTTGTGTAAAACAATAAATCCCCCTCTAAGACAAACAAGTGAAAAACACAGCTTTGGCTTGAAAACCATCAACTCCCCGGCCCTCAAAAATGCCCCACTCAGTGATCTCAGCGGAGCCCTCCTTGGCTCCGACTTTAAAGCATCGCGGTGAAGCAGCACCTCTGCCAAAGCCCCCGGCGACCTCAGCACCCCTCCCTCCCCCCTCTTCTCATTCTCTTGGGCTGCAACAACTGCCCGATCCTGCTCTTTGGTGGCCTGGGAGATGGAGCAGGTGGAGATGTCACAGCAGGGGAGGGAGGGGATTCTGTCCCTCTGCTCCTCTCCGGGGAGACCCCACCTGGAGCCCTGGGTCCAGTTCTGGAGTCCTGAGCACAGGAAGGACCTGGAGCTGTTGGAGCGAGGCCAGAGGAGGCCACGGAGATGATCCCAGGGCTGGAGCAGCTCCTGTGTGAGGACAGGCTGAGAGTTGAGGTTGTTCAGCCTGGAGAGGAGAAGGCTCTGGGGAGACCTCAGAGCAGCCTCCCAGGACTGAAAGGGGCTCCAGGAAAGCTGGGGAGGGGCTCTGGATCAGGGAGTGCAGGGATAGGATGAGGGGAAGGGTTTTCAGCTGCAAGAGGGGAGACTGGGGTGAGATCTTAGGGAGAAATGTTTTGCTGTGAGGGTGGGGAGGCCCTGGCCCAGGGTGCCCAGAGCAGTGGTGGCTGCCCCATCCCTGGAGGTGTTCCAGGCCAGGTTGGATGGGGCTTGGAGCCCCCTGATGCAGTGTAGGGGGACTGGAGGGGCTTTGAGGTCCCTTCCAACCCAACCCATTCCACGGTTCTATGATTTATTCACCCTGGACTCTGCAGTACCAAGAAGTCACTGCTTTCTGAAGCTGCCGTTTAACAACCCGCCCTCGTCGGGGCTCACACTGAGATCAGCGTCGCTCAACTGGGGCTCTTTCCATCACACTGCAGTTTTCTGCCTGCCTGAATAAGGGTGTTTGGGCAAACCAGGCTGCTGAAATAAGCAGCATTTTTAATAGTTCCTCCTCCAGAATAGCTGGGGTTTAACCCAGCCCCGTGTGGTGGGGCATGAGCATCACGGGCCGATGGTGTCAGCCCTGAAGTTACTGCAAGTAAGGCTCTCTGCATCCCAGCTATGTTTTTGGCCAGCAGGGCTTTTCCAGCTCCAGCCGGCCTCTTCTCCCACACATTCCCATGGCTGCACCAGCATCAGGGCTGTTTCTTGAGAAATCAGAGAAGAAATCATCCCTGCCTTCACGAGCTCTGCAACGGGCACGTGGGATCCGGGCAAGAACTCGCCGGCTGCCCTGGTGACTCCTCGGGTGACTCAGACCCTGCCAAACACACCCGGTCCCTGCATGGAGCCCCGAAGGCTGCGCCCCTTCGCACACGGCTGGGGTGTCGCTCGGTGGAGAAAGGGCTGGGTTAGTCACCAGGGTTTAGCGTTTCCAGCCCTATAAGGGAAGCCCTTGGATCATGTTGGGAGTTGCATCAATCATCACGTCACGCTGCGGAAACAGAAAGTGTTTGGCAGGTTGGCTGTTATTGATAATGGAGGAGGAATGAGTTACATCAGCACTTACAAAACCAGCAAGTTTTCTTCCTTGCAGGTCCTTATTGCCTTTAAAGGAGGTTTCTCCTCCTCAAACAGCATGGATTTCCCCCCATGTATTTTCTACAAGATTCTCCATCCCTGGAGGGGCTCAAAAACCACGTGGCCATGGCACTTGGGGACAGGGTTTCGTAGGCACAGTGCGGTTGGGCTGAGGGTTGGACTGGATGAGCTTAGAGGTCTTTTCCAACCTCAATGATTCCATGTGAAATAGGAGCTGCTGCTTAAGTCCAGCACCTTCTGCCACTGCAGGTCTGTGCCTTTGGTCCAGTCAATTTTTCAGAGATAAACATCTCATTTTGCAACAAACTGGGGGGTTTTATGTGCTTCAGAACAGCGAAACAGAGTTCAACTGTGAAGAGGATGCTGGTCATGTGCGACCCAAGAGCTACATTTGTCCTTAACCCATTGGCAGAGAACCAGGGATGCAAAGGATGGACCCAATCTGGTGACTTCAGCCCATTCCCATCTCCTCTCCCTTTGGCTGCGGCCGATTTTTTCTCTATGGAGATGGTGTCAATATTTTGGAAGCAAACACTTCTGCACCAGGTCCAACCCAAAAAGGTTTGTGAAGCCAGGAGAGAGGGATGCAGCAAGAGATAAAGATGCTGAGGGCAACTGCGAAGCATCTGCTCACGTGGAGCCGTTAAGACACACCGCAGTATTTCCTGGGAGACTGTGGCAATGTTCCTTGCTTCCTTAGTAACCAAATATTTGCATCTGTATTGAGTAGAGCAACAAATATGCATCAATAAGTCTGCACAGGCCACGCAGGTGTGTTTGAGGCCACGGTGGTTGCGCTGGCAGCTCCTCAAGGATGATCGCAGGATGCTGCATCGTTAATCCGTGCGTGGCCACGTGCGCACTTCCAATCCTGTCAGTGCTAAAGGTTTTCGTTCTGCACGGCAGCAGGCAGACCCTGGCCTGATTAAATGCAGGGCACCTTTTCAATGATTCTTGCCTTTGGGGCAATGACGGGACCTGACCTGATTTCTTTTGCATTGTTCCCCCCACTCTGTAACCAGCGCTGGGCTCAGCGTGGGCTGAGCAGTGCTCGGACCTCCGAGTGCAGAAGGGGATGAAGCTGAATAGGGATATATTTTTAGTTCCCTATCCAGACCTCTCTTCCAGAAGCCATGAGCTGAGTAGGTTCATTCCTTGGACTGTGGAGTTTTCAGCCTGATGTGCTTTGAACGACACAGGGTGAAAAGCGTCCTGGCAGGAGCTGGTGATGGAAGTACTGGATGTGGTTGGCTTAGGCACCACACTCTGCTCCGGGGCTGGAGTTCCTCCAAGCATCCCAATCCCTGAGCAGATGTTCTTGCTTTCTGTCTTTTTCCACCAGCATGGGACAACAGGATCTACCCTGTAGAGAGGATCCTGGACCACCCCAGCCCAGATGAACCCAGATGGATGCTCTTGCCGACCTCAAGAAAACTTAGTGTCAGCAGAGTGAGTCAATGAGCAGAAGCTTTCGGAGCGGCTCCCCTCTTGCATTTCCCAATGTGCTGGGGTGTTTCCGAGGGAGAGGTCCTCGGGTGGAGCTCCTTGACAGCTAGACGCCCAGTTCTTGACGATTCCCAGCCCGTAATGTGGCCCCGTGGCCCATGGCTGGTAAATACCTTTCTGCTGCACCAGGCGATGCAGTCACCGAGCTCCTTCTATCAAAACTGCTTACAGCGGGCGAAATACAGACCAAGGGAAGAGAAACCTTAATGACCTGGCACTCAGGAGATGTGTCTTTAGTGTCTGATCTCATCATCTAGGAATTACTTTTTTTGTCATCAAACATTAGGAATAATTAAAGGATAGCGCTGGGTTTAGAATGCGCTCGTATTTCTTCATTAAATAAGATTACAAAAAGGGCCTGAGAGAAGCTGCAGGGATTAAACGCCCCAAGAAAGGCTCGTGGGGTGTCCCAACATGCAAGTGCTCGACTGACCAGACCATGTGGCAAGGACCAACGTCAACACAGCCAATAACCAGGCAACAACACCACAGAGGCTGGAGAGGTGGCCCACGTGAACCTCATGAGGTTCAACAATGCCCAGCGCAAGGTCCTGCACCGGGGTCGGGGCAATGCCAAGCACAAAGCCAGCCTGGGCAGGGAATGGGTGGGGAGCAGCCCTGAGGAGAAGGACTTGGGGTGCTGGGGAATGAAAAGCTCCACATGAGCCGACAACATGTGCTCCCAGCCCAGAAACCCCCCGTGTCCTGGGCTGCACCCAGAGCAGGGGGAGCAGCAGGGAGGGAGGGGATTCTGCCCCTCTGTCTCGCTCTGGGGAGACCCCACCTGGAGCCCTGGGTCCAGTTCTGGAGTCCTGAGCACAGGAAGGACCTGGAGCTGTTGGAGCGAGGCCAGAGGAGGCCACGGAGATGATCCAAAGGCTGGAGCAGCTCCTGTACGAGGACAGGCTGAGAGAGTTGGGGTTGTTCAGCCTGGAGGGGAGAAGGCTCTGGGGAGACCTTAGAGCAGATCCCAGTGCTGAAAGGGCTCCAGGAAAGCTGGGGAGGGGCTCTGGATCAGGGAGTGCAGGGACAGGATGAGGGGGAACGGTTTTCAGCTGCAAGAGTGGAGATTGAGATGAGCTCTTAGGGAAAAATGTTTTGCTGTGAGGGTGGGGAGGCCCTGGCCCAGGGTGCCCAGAGCAGTGGTGGCTGCCCCATCCCTGGAGGTGTTCCAGGCCAGGTTGGATGGGGCTTGGAGCCCCCTGATGCAGTGGGAGGTGTCCCTGCCCATGGCAGGGGGTGGCACTGGCTGGGCTTGGAGGTCCCTTCCAACCCAACCCATTCCAGGATTCTATGGTTCTACATCATCACAAACACCCATCAGGGGCTGAGAACCAGGTGCCATCAGCCGGGCACACGTGTGGTCCTGAAGTTCTGGTTTGGGCTTTCATTGCTACCTTGGGCTGTAATTTGTGTTCAAGCCCCAGAGCACCTCAGCCTCTGCAGGAGCAGCCCCAGCCCTTTCCCATCCCAATTTTCCATCCTGGGTGAGGACAGCACTTCCCCTGGGGCACGCGCTGAGGGTTACTGAGGTCCTGTTGCCACAAGAGTTGGGAAAGAACAAGTGCTAAGCAGGATTATTATTAATAACAGTAATTATTGAGGTTATCATCATCATGGCCAAGATCTCAGTGTCTGAACAATCCGAGCCCCACAGCCCATTAATTAGTGGGTATCCCTGCCCTCCACCTCCTTTCCCAAATTAAAACATCTCCTTTATCCCTCTCCCACCTTCTCCAGCCCCCGATGCTTCCCCACAACACGGAAAGATGCAAAAGATGCCGGACCTGGCGCCGCTGGCCAGACCAGTCACGACTAAACACGATGTTCTTGATATTTCTATGTGTGTTTTTTAAAGCCGAACCACTCTTCATGTACCCAAGGTGAACTCAAACCACAAAGAGCTCAGTTTGGGCAGTTTCTGTTTAATATACGCCCTTTTCTATATCCCACACCTTTCCCAGAGGGGGAAGGCTGCAAGGAGGGTGTTTGCCCGCCTCTCCAGTGGCGTGAGAACAATGCAAACATCTCTCCCTGTGTCCCCTGCGGAGCAGCCCAGGGTTTATCACAGCGGCCACAAACGCAGACCTGGGCGCTCTACATCAAAACAACTTCTGCAGCTCCAGGCACCTCGGACATTCACAGGTCATAGAATCATGGAATCAGAAAAGACCTCTCAGCTCATCCAGCCCAACCCCACCGAGCCTGCTAAACCCTGTCCCCAAGAGCCACAGCCACGTGTTTTGAACCCCTCCAGGGATGGAGGCTCCACCGCTGCCCTGGGAGCCTCTGCCAGGGCTTCACCGCTCTCTCAGTGAAAATATTTTTCCTGCTGTCCAATCTAAGCCTCCCCTGGTGCAACTTGAGGCCATTTCCTCTCATCCCATCACTTGTTCCTTGGGAGAAGAAGGCCACAAAGGACTCGCTGGAGGCTCACGCCAGCTCTGGCCGGGGCTTGCCCAACGCTCACGCTCGGTTGTGATTCACCTAAAAGTGGTTTCTGTTTTACAGGGGAAGAGATCAGGCTGAGTCAGGCAGGGGAGTCTTGGGGCACATTTCCAAAAGGAAGTCTCAGCCTTTTCAGAGTGGGAAATCCATCGCGAGGTGCCCGACGCTCCTGGGCTGGTGTAGGAAGGGGCAGGAGAGCTCTGCAGTGCCCAGCTGCACAGATCGGGCAACGGGGATCGTGTCTCATCCCTCCTGGGTCTGTGGCAACAGTGGGATGCATGGAAAAATCATTGCAGGGCAGGAGAAGAAGTTTGGAGAGAGATCATAACTCCTGCTTCAAACCCAGGACCTGTAGGGACAGAGCCGGGATGCAGGGAGTAGGGCTGGGCATGGGATTATCCTGCTCAAATAAAGGCTTAATAAGCACTATGGAAAGAAATAAAACCTTGTGAGACGCAGCAGCCAGAGCTCTTTAGGCACCTCAGGGGGTTAAAGACTGCATTCGCGGCCTCAGGGGTTGCTGCCTTCTGGCAGGACCTGAGGAGATGCCTTGGGTCTCAGGGTTAAAAGTCAGTGCCAGGGCTGCCCCTCAACACGTCTTTTCTACTGGTTTGGATTTCATTTTAACTAAAAGGCATCACTTCCTACCAGCATCTTCCCCTTCGGCATGGGGAGAGGGGTCTCAGCTTATCTCCGAGGTTTTGGTATTCCTGCCGAGCTGAGCGATCGATGGGAACAAGTGGGATCAACCCTGCCAAAAAATCCAAAAAGGGTTGGGTTGGAAGGGACCTCAAAGCCCATCCAGTCCCACCCCCTGCCATGGGCAGGGACACCTCCCACTGGATCAGGGGGCTCCAAGCCCCATCCAACCTGGCCTGGAACACCTCCAGGGATGGGGCAGCCACCACTGCTCTGGGCACCCTGGGCCAGGGCCTCCCCACCCTCACAGGGAAACATTTCTCCCCAAGATCTCATCTCAATCTCCCTTCTTTCAGCTGAAAGAGACCATGTGGCAACGTCCTGTCCTGTCCCTGCACTCCCTGATCCAGAGCCCCTCCCCAGCTTTCCTGCAGCCCCTTTCAGTCCTGGGAGGCTGCTTTAAGGTCTCCCCAGAGCCTTCTCCTCTCCATGCTGAACAACCCCAACTCTTTTCCCATTGGAAGTGCTCCTTTTCCCTCTTGGAAGCCAGTGAGGGAGTAACTATTCCTGGAGGTTCAGGTGGTTGTGTTGGCTTCTCCCAGCAACTCTGGGTACTGGGGGGACGTCCCTACTGATTTTCTATTTCATTCACCCAGGTATCTTTTCCAAGGTCTGTGCAAACTGTACGATTTGTTTTCCCCTGCGCCCTCAGTTCTCTGTGCGTGAGTTGTGAATCATCGCTGCTCGGGGTGATAACGTGGCCAGGCTGCGCCCCGCCATGTGCAGCAAACAAGTCAAGGCCAAGTTGATTTTTGTATCTGGAGGAGGGCAGGGAGCAGGACCAGGAGCCATGGGGTGGCTTCTCAACAAGCCCACATGGGCTGTGGGAGGTCTCTTGACATCCTGGGGAAGCTGCTCCCCAGGCTGGCGGGGTGGGCGTCCTCCAGAGCAGCTGGAAACCTGCCTGGTTTTACTTGTGGATTTGAAGGCAATTTGGGAACCTGACTTGATGCTTTTCCATAGAATCATGGAATGGGTTGGCTTGGAAGGGAACTCAAAGCCCATCCAGCCCCACCCCCTACCATGGGCAGAGACACCTCCCACTGCATCAGGGGGCTCCAAGCCCCATCCAACCTGGCCTGGAACACCTCCAGGGATGGGGCAGCCACCACTGCTCTGGGCAACCTGGGCCAGGGTCTCCCCACCCTCAGTGTGAAGAATTTCTTCCTAATGTCCAATCTAAATCTCCTCCCTCCCAATTTAAAGCCATCTCCCCTCATCCTGTTGCTCCAGGCCCTTGTAAAAAGCCCCTTCCCAGCTTTCCTGGAGCCCCTTTCAGTCCTGGGAGCTGCTCTAAGGTCTCCCCAGAGCCTTCTCCTCTCCAGGCTGAACAACCCCAACTCCCTCAGCCTGTCCTCACAGCAGAGAAGCTCTATGTGTCCGCCCACTGCCTGAAAATCAAGCCACCCAGATGTGTGGCCAGGGGCATAAACAACTTTTCCTGCATTGGAAAAAGTACAGGGAATCTTTTATGGCATCTCACAGCGTGTCTCTCCTCAGCAGCTCTAATCCCGCTGCTCCTTTGGAAATACTTCCAGGCAATTGCAGTAGGAGACAAAACGGGAGAGAAACTTGATGGAACAGGGGGGCAGAGAGGAGCAGGATGGAGGCTTCCCATCCCACGCGTGCCTGTCCCAGCAGGACAGCTGTCGGAAACAGCCCCCAGCTGAGCAAAGAATCATTTAATCACTGAGTGGTTTTGGTTGGAAAAGACCTTTAAGATCATCGGGTCCAACCATTGATCCAGCCCTGCTCAGGCCACCAGCAGACCAAGTACAACATCTTTTAAACACCTCTAGGGATGGGGACTCCACCGTCTCCCTGGGAGCCTCTGCAATGCTTGACAACCCTTCCAGTAAATAAATTCCTCTCAATATCCAACCTAAATCTCCCCTGGTGCATCTTGAGGCCATTTCCCTTTGTCCTGTCTCTGGCTGCCAGAGAGTAGAGACAACCCCCACCTCACCACAACCTCCTTCCAGGCAGTAGTAGAGAGCGAGGAGGTCTCCCTTCAGCTTCCCTGGCTTGGAAAAGGGAATTACAAAGGGAGGAGGCAGCAGGACAAAGGAAACCATCATGAAGTGGGAAAGTCAAGACTCGCCCTCTTTACGAAACAAGTGGGTTTGTTCAGGTCTCACCTGCCCGGTGGGTTTGTGGGATCGCAGAGGTGCCCTGTGCCATCGCAGCGGTGGCAGCGCGTGAACTCAGACTCCCGGGGGCATTTGTACCTGCAGCCGGCTGATAGCCCAGCGTGTCCCAGCCGACGCTGGCGCCCGGGGCAGGGCTGGCTGCTTTGCTCTCCCTGGGAGGTGTCGCTCACCAGATTAATTAATAAGCAATCACCGGAGTTTGACCCATGGGAACAGCGAGCCCAGGGACACCAGATCATCCCGGGGAAGCTCTTGCTCACGAGGCCAAGTTCAAAGCAATCCCCAAGGTTGCGCTGGCTCTCATGCATCGCAAAGGATTGCTTTTTCCCCCTAAAATGGCTTTTTGGAGAGGGGGGAGCCTCCCTGTTGTTCAGTTTGTGGTTTGGTTCATCAGTTTGAGTCATTTTCCCCATTCTGAGGCATTTTCCCTCCATCTCGCTCCCCTCTCACACCACATTTAAGCAAGAGGCTTCCCCCAAAGCCTTTGCCGACAGCCCCAGCCCGTGGGGTTTGCAGCCCTGTGTGCGGCACTGCCTGTGTTGGAGCCTCTGTGTGTGGCCTCTGCCCGCTGAAACTTTCCAAAACACTTCTCTTTTGTTCTTGTCCCTCTCTTGCTCTTCTGGGGTTGGTATTGTCCGTCTTTAGCCCCTCCCAAGTTATTCTGCTCCGAGGAAGCACTACCATGCTGTTTCCACCTTCTTTTCAATCCAGTTTCCCTATAAATCCCAGCTCCCTTGTGCTCCGGGCAGGGAGGACCTCGATGCCGCCTTTGTTTTCCAAAACACATCTCTGTCCTTGCAGAACATCTAGACCAGCTCCCAGTGGTTCACTGCAGCTGGGCTTACGCTGGTAAGGACACAGTTAACGACCTCCTGTCAGGATCCTGCTTCCTCACCGTTCCATCACGATAACAGCGATCCCGCTCTGCTGCTGGTTAAGTTCAAGGATCTGCTGATCCCACTGCACGGGTGGAATTATTTTGCTGGTGTAAACGTTACCAGCTCCTGCAACAGCAGAGTGTGTTTTCATACCAGTCCTGTGCCAGCACAAACGGAGCTCAACCAGGGTTTGCATCAGCAAAACCCCAGCTACAATGAGGTTACCTTGTTAGGTAACTGCGCAAGGTATCGGAAACTTCCTTCTCTGTGCCAGCGAGGCACTGGCTGGGAAGCGAAGACTGACACTGCCTGGCACGCCGAGGCCGAAGGGATTCTTATGTGAAGACAATAAGCAGGTAGCAAGGCCAGTGTTCAGCCCTGGCTCTCGGAATTTAGGTCACAACAACCCCGTGCAGCGTTCCAGGCTTGGGGAAGAGTGGCTGGAGAGCTGCCTGGCACAGAAGGACCTGGGGGTGTTGGGTGGCAGCGGCTGAACATGAGCCAGCAGTGGCCCAGGTGGCCAAGAGGGCCAATGGCATCTGGGCCTGTGTCAGACCCATCGTGGCCAGCAGGAGCAGGGAGGGGATTGTGCCCCTGTGCTCAGCGCTGGGGAGGGCACCTCGAGTGCTGGGGTCAGTATGGGGCCCTCACTCCAAGAAGGACCTTGAGGGGCTGGAGCGCGTCCAGAGAAGGGAACGGAGCTGGGGAAAGGGTTGGAGAATGAGTCCTATGAGGAGCGGCTGAGGGACCTGGGGTTGTTCAGCCTGGAGAAGAGGAGGCTGAGGGGAGACCTCATCACTGTCTACAACTGCCTGAGAGGAGGGTGTGGCCAGGTGGGTGCTGGGCTCTGCTCACAAGGGACAGCGACAGGACGAGAGGAAATGGCCTCAAGTTGCACCAGGGCAGGTTCAGATCGGACATCAGGAACAATTTCTTCCCTGAAAGGGTTCTCAGGACCCGGCAGAGGCTCCCAGGGAGGTGGTGGAGTCCCCACCCCTGGAGGGGTTTAAAAGCCGGGCAGATGAGTTTCTTGGGGATCTGGTTTAGAAGTGGACAGGTAGGGCTGGAATCAATGATCTAAAAGGTCTTTTCTAACCAGGTGATTCTATGATTCCACAGTCCTATGAATCACATTCCTGTCCAAAGCTGAACGAGTCAATCTTACACAAATGACAAAGTCAAAACACAGTGGGGTTCAGCCTTGCACCTGACCTCTCCATGGCACAAGCAGCTTTTGAACCACAGCCGTAAACCCCTGGTTTCTTGCACCTGCTCACTGCTGCCATCAGGAACCACTCTGATCAGAAAGGTCCCTTCTCAAAAAGGGGGGTTAGCTTATCCCACGCTACTGTACACCCGCACCAGCGAGCAACAATTCTGCATCCACCACAGGTATCCCGGCTGCTTATGTGGAGAGAAGACTGTTAGGTTTGACTTCACAGTGTTTTTACAACAAGGTTTGTTTTGCTCTCTTACGTGGTTAGAAAGCAGAATATTGCTGTTCTGAAGAGTGAACTCCACACGTTACTCATAGACTCACAGAATGGGTTGGGTTGGAAGGGACCTCAAAGCCCATCCAGTTCAAACCCCCTGACATGGGCAGGGACAACTCCCACTGAATCAGGGTGCCCCAAACCAAGTTTCCCTCCTGAACCTTCATCAGGCAAGACAGATTTACCAACCGATGGAGCTGCCCACTGCCACGTCCTTGAGTCCCTTGCAAGACACTAATCCAAACATCTCGAGGTGCTTTGCTACTCAGCACTCCTCCCAGAACCAAATCCGACTGCCAAGGGTGACACAAGCACCCACAGAGGCGAGAAGAAAAACACGGTGCCTTCACCCATCTAATTGCCAAATCATAACTGCATGCTCAACACTAACAAAAGGCATCAATTAAGTTGCCGAGTTATTCAGCTTCTGAAATAATTACTACTTACGGGATGGGACTGTGTTAGGATTGCGGAAATTCAAGTTCAAACAGAGACGAGGAAGACAGGGAAAGCTTTATTAGATTCCAGCTTCACCACGTGTCAGCTGGGTTACAGGAGAGCAGAACTGGTGGTAAAGGTAAGTTACCAGCATGCACGACTGGGTGAGAAAGGGCAAGGCTGTATTCAGAGCAGGGACTCGGCTTCGGGTCAGGGCATGCACAGCAAAACGCAAGCTATCGAAAGGCCAAAGTGTGTGCAGCATCTGTTTTCCATGCATTTTGCTGAAGCTGGAGATTTTACCAGAGTGAGAGAGGAAATAGCTTTGATGGGAGCAGCATCCCTCCGAGCGGTAACGTCGCTATCGGTGCCACATGACCGGAGGCACCAGCATGTGCGCTTGCTTTGAATACAGCCTCGGCGAGAGTCACATCGGGGAGACACCGTGATGTGGTGACGTCTTGGAGAGGGGAAACACGGAGATGACTGTGTTTGGGACAGCTGCCCGCAACCCAGGTGAAGAAGGGGTAGAAAGAAACACTGTCCTTGCAGTCCACGAGTCTCTGAGGCTCATGGGGAAACCTGCTCTGCGTGTACAACCAGGAAAGACAGGGTCAGTTTGGGTCCTCGCTCGCTACGAGCCTTTTGTTTCCTGTGTCCAGACTACAGGCCGGAAAGAGCAGCAGCTCTGAGCCCTGAGAGAAGGAGCTCTGAAAGAAAAGATGAGAATGAACTTGGCATTTAGGCTACTGCACGGTTCAAGCACAAGTCAAACCCATCTTACCCATTTGTTCAATTTATTTAACGTCAGAGGTGCACACTAAAGCAGTAAGATTTACTGGTTTGGTTTCCTCTCTGTACAAGTTCTTTCAACCAGCTCGAATACACAAGGCTTTACAGATAGAAGCACTGAAATACAGGATAAAACAAATCTAAACTCCAAATCACTCCAGGAAGAAAAATCGTAGAAAATAAAATAATTAAAAAAAAAAGAAAACAAAACCAAAACAACCCCAAACTGCAGCACTCCTGAGGGAGGGGACAGACTGCACCGGGAGCAACACAAAGGGGTGGAAGGCAAGCTAGTGTAGTCTCTGCCCAACGCTTCTCTGTGCTGGCGGCTCAGGGGATGGAGTTCAAAAGATCCTTGAGGAAGCTGTCGGGATCATTGATTTCTGATAAGAGTCCTTTAAACAGAAGAAGACAATACAGAATAATTAGATCCACAAAGCAGTTTGTGCTGTCCACATTAGGGATTTGTGCTAGGGAACACGTATGTTAATAACGACAGCTGCAATGTTATTTTAAGTATGGACATGACGAAGATAAACCCATCGGGTGGATGTGCAAAGGGACCAAAGTGTGAGTGTTAAATCCATATGGCACTTGCTCTCGTGCAACCGAGCCAGCACAGGGACCCTGGAGCTGGCTACACGCAGCTCCGTACGCTGGACAGCGAGAGACTGGCCCAGGACACCACTCACTGCTAACAGAAACAAGAGCAGCCTCTCTGCACATTAATTTTGAGCATCTCCTGACTCCTGGGGACACCAAAATCCCTAGGGCAGAACTCTGGCTGCACTGAACCGCTGCCTCTAGCACTTGGTCACATCTATTTGTCAGATTTGAAAGCACATCTGCCCCAAAACACCTTTAAGCTGGGATGTAAATATGTTTGTTTAACACAGCAGAGGGAGGACCCGCAGGATCAGGTGAGAGAAACTTTCCTGTCTGGGGATGCTCAATGTGTGTCTCCCAAGTGTTTCTGAAATAGCTGGAGTGCCGCGGTCTCCTCCTCTCCCTGCCTGGCACAAACAAGCTGCGGCAGCCGTGGCAGGAATGCTGCTGTCTCGAGCGAGCGGCACTCACAAGTTGCATAAGAGCCTATAAAAGGGAAAGCGCACACTCACCAGCCACATCCAAAAACTCGGAAAACGTTTCAACTGGCATGAACTCCTCCTGGAAGGTTTTCAGGGCCTTGTCTGCAGCTTCGTGTATTGGCATGTCGTTGTGTCGGATGAATTCAGCAAGAGAGTAGGACCAGCCTCCCTCCGTGTTACTGGTAGGCACCTTCTGCGAGAGGGGAAACCAGCACCAAATCAGCCCCAAAAGAAACAATTTACAGTGGGGGTGTCAAACTCACGGCTCTCATCGTTCTCCCGCTCCTGCAGCATAACACGCGTCAACAGCAGCCTCCCAGGACTTGAAGGGGACCTAAAGGAAAACTGGGGAGGGGTGTTTTCCAAGGGCCTGGAGTGACAGGATGAGGGGGAACAGCTTTAAACTGGAAGGGGGAAGATTTAGATTGGACATTAGGAATTAATTCTTCACGCTGAGGGTGGGGAGGCCCTGTCCCAGGTTGCCCAGAGCAGTGGTGGCTGCCCCATCCCTGGAGGTGTTCCAGGCCAGGTTGGATGGGGCTTGGAGCCCCCTGACCCAGTGGGAGGTGTCCCTGCCCGTGGCAGGGGGTGGCACTGGGTGGGGTTTAAGGTCATAGAATCACAGAATGTCCTGAGTTGGAAGGGACCCTCAAGGATCACTGAGTCCAACTTCTGTCCCTACACAGGACACCCCAACGTTCACCCCGTGTGACTGAGGGCAGTGGCCAAGTGCTGCTGGAACGCCGGCACCCGTGACTGCTTCCCTGGGGAGCTGCTCCAGGGCTCCACCATCTGGGGGAACAACCTCTTCCTAATGTCCAACCTAACATCTTCCTGCCATTCCCTCCGGTCCTGTCATAGGTCCCTTCCAACCCAAACCATTCTGTGACCCGAGAAAAGGGTTCTGCACTGTTCTTTGTGTAGAGCAGGGGTGTCAAACTCTTGGCTGTCACCGTCCTGCTCCTGCAGCGTAACGCACGTCACACGCTGCTCTCATGCCCAGCGCTGGCAGGAGCCCAGGGGCAAGGAGCTCGGCACGTCTGGGCCGGATTCGGCCCATGGGCCATGAGTTTAGAGGAATAACTGCAGACCCTGATGCCTTCTCCCACTGCTCCTGGACTTGCAACTCGAGTCTTTCGTAAACAAGCCACATAGAAAAGTTACTCCACGTGAGACTTTTTAATCCTTTTGTATGGAACACAAAAAGTCTGCGGGCATTTTCTCACCCTAATTATTTAACCCACTTTGGAAGCTGCCAGTTTCTTCCTGGTGGATGTCCCCACCTCCCTCCTTACCCAACAGGTCCCCTGGGTGAAGGTCCTGGCTTTAGTGAACATCAAGCACTAAAAAGAAGCAAATTTACGACACAGCAGGAGTGCTGCAAACAGAAAGGCCTCTCAGTCCTTCAGACACCAAACTGCAAGGGGTACAAGCAGCACAGGGAGCCTCTTGCGGCCTTTCTGCTCATACAAGGTGCAGATCTGTGTCTACAAGGATCTTGGGCAAAGTGGCTTCAAACTCTGCCTTCTATTTCAAATGGCTCCGGTCATGAAGCTGATAAAGGTGAGCTTCCGTGTTGTTTCTTACCTTGAACATGTTGTAAATGAGATCTACTAGGGCCCAGAAGAGCAGGCCGGAGCGGTACGTTGCGTATTCCTTCACCGTCTTATCTGCCAGTCTAGGAAGATAATGAAATCAATCTGAGTTAATCACTTCACTAAGCTTTGGGAACCCATCTGATGAATAGCACGAAAGCTGAAACGGCCAGAAAGCCCATCAATAATACACGTGGGGAATGGCTCTGAGTAAGCTTTCCTGTGTGCTCTTGGACACGGAACAAACATTGGGCATCCGTGATTTCTGTAAAACGATCCCTATGGGTAGGAAGTCACTTTACAGCTGTCCTAGTGTAAGTGAAGCAGGTTAGCCAATAAAACCTTATTTCATAGGGAAAAAAAAAAGCAGGGAGGGAAGGGCACTGCTCAGACTAAGAAGGACATCAATGGCAAAGTTGGAGAAAACCACGCACAGCCCCATTTGTGCGCTCGAAGCGCGGAGCACAGCGGATTCCTGAAGAAATAACCCAACCTGCATTACAGCCACAGCCTCTGTCAATGACAGAGAATGTGGTTTTGTTCGTAACTCACACAAAGAAAAGTGTTGCTTAAAGACTCCAAGGGAAATATCTTGTCCTTGAGGAAATGGAGGGATTTCCATTTAGTATCTTCTTGCTTATTCCATGGCCGTGAAAGGAATTGTTTTGGAAACAGGCTGGAAAAATGCTATAAAAGGTGCAGAGCTGTCCTGGGATAACAGCTCCCAAGGTTTATGGGATTAATCACCAACAGGTTCTGGCAAGGCAGAACCTTCTGCCAGCAACAATAATGGGTTTGGAATTCTCTTGCCTGCATTTCTCAGGTACATCTGCCTCCACCACGTGCCGCTTCCTGCCCCCCCATTAAAAGCTTGGGGAAAAAAAGCCCTATTTTCCGCACCTCAAACCGGCCCAGCGCCGCTGACACAAGGCAGCAAGACAACAGGGTATCGACTGAGCACGAGCCCCGCCGCAACCGCCACTGGATGGGTTTGGGGGGAAATGAACATTGTGTTGCTCCTATTCTAAACGGCTGCGTTGGCGTGTCTGCCCCTAACGCAGCTTGGTAGGTGGCAGCCAGGCTTCAGTGTTTAAAGCAAAACCAATTAGTAAAGGTGACTAAATTTCCACGGGAAGAACAGCAACTTGGAGCGAGGCTAATCCTCGACTCCCAAATACTGCAAGACAGAGTCTCTTTTTATGTGAATGGTTTTGATCTAATTGGAGTCTCCTCCTTTAATTGAAAACTAAAAGGCCCTTGTGGGTTAAGTCTGGTCGCCACCTTCTGCAACAGCTACTGCTGCCTTTTCATTAATGGAAGCTGGTTCAGGCTCATCGGCTACGCAGGGATCGCCGGCAGAAAGTCAGGCATTAACACTTTTGGAGCCTCAGTTCTCTCATGAATATTTTAGAAAGGTCACAGACAGGAGCAAAGGGAAAAAAAATCAAAGGGATATTTGCCTCCTGAACTCCAGATGAAAGCTGTATTGGAAAGCGTCTAAGGGATTTCTGGAGACAGAACCCTTGGTTCAGTAACACCAA
Organism: Neomorphus geoffroyi; assembly: GCA_033558235.1. Classification (NCBI taxonomy): domain Eukaryota; kingdom Metazoa; phylum Chordata; class Aves; order Cuculiformes; family Neomorphidae; genus Neomorphus; species Neomorphus geoffroyi. The sequence goes on along the minus strand of JAUMJM010000075.1, from coordinate 1,278,136 downwards.
GCAGGTCACGGGTCAGCTGATTCAGTTCTTTGGAATTTGTAAATTGTATTTACAAAAAAGGAGCAAAACCAGAACTCTCATCCATTCCAGTAATTTCACCTCTCAGATAAAACACAAAGAGTTTCTGAGCCATGGAAGGTGCTGTGCATCTCTCACGTTGGTTGTGCAGACAAACTGTGACAGGTGAAGCTCCTGGCAAAGAAGGAAGACGCTTTGGGCCAGATTCTCCTCAAATCTGTCTTACAATGACTTATCCAAACACCTAAACACCGGACAGAGCCCAGGCAGCGTTTGTTGCTTTCATTTAAGCACGAGGGAATGTACAGCACTGCCTGCATCTTCACTACTGAGATTTACGGGCCCTTTTTTGGACCAGGAGTTGATCCTCAGCTGCTTTCTGATGCAGTTGGTCCCCACAGGGACTTCTCTCCATCTCCTGAGTGTCCTGGTGTCTCTCCAAGCCTCAGTCTGCCCCACCCCGGTGTTCTCCGAGCGGTGCTGCTCCCAGATAACGCCCCGTGCTGCACTTAACGGGGAACGCTAATTGTCCTCTTTGTGTGCAGACACATCACCCTGGTGTTACAAACTCTGGCTTCCTCCTTGGCTCAGCCTCCAAATTCAAGGTTCTGGCGCTCATCTGCACTGCATTTCACAATCCTGATTTTCCACAAGAATAAATAAGCCCAGTCCCTGGCAATAAGAACTGCCGTATTTCTATTTCTGAGAGGCGTTATCAGTGGAAGGCTTTGTGCTCTCTTAGTCTGCAGGGATTAAAGAAAGCCCTTGAATAAACCTTGACATAATTCCCGAGAAGTATTTCTGATCGTTCTCCCCTGAAATTCCAGAGATTGGATGGTTTAGCTGGAAGTTTCTTGCTCTGTCCCTTTCAATGTACTTTTATTACACACAGGCTTAGAGATAAGTTGGGAAAGAAACAGAATCATTTGCTGAGGGTTTAAAAACACCAAACACCCAGAGCAAACCCACCCACACAGGGGCTTTGCTTCACTCGTCTCCCTCGCAGCCCACATGAAAAGCTGCACGCCCTGGTGTCTGCAAAAACCACCCTCCCCGATAGCATCTCCTGTAACTCTGACCCCCACCTTTCCCAGAACCCCAGGGCAGGAGGGGTGGAAAAAGGAGCCAGAGCACAGAGCAGGCTGAGCTGGAAGAGCAGAAACTCGCAGGGAAATCAATACAGGAGCCCCTTTAAGGGCTCCTTCACGTTTGATGCCTCTAATAGCATTGATGCATGCTGTGTTGTGTGCTACTACAATGTAATGACTTTATCAAACACATAATTAATGTCATCAGAATAAGAATGCCCTTTAAGGCGACTTAGAATAATAATGATTTCATTCCTAATTATGACAGCTATTTAAAATCATCCTTTCAGAAACTGGAATTCCTTCCTTCTCTGGAAACAGGCGCTTTTGTCAGGCAGGCACGGGCACTTATTCTTGTACTTAAGTGCCTGACAGCTGCTATTGATTTTTTTCCTTTTTAAAAGCAATGGCATTTGATTTCTATTTCTATTTTTCTATTTAAGGAAGCTGGTGCACTGATCAAAAGAGCACAGAAACAGCATCTTTAGTGAGCCAGGCAGGGAGCACATGAGCAGCTCTGAAACAGCACACGACAGCGGGTACTGCGGGGTTTCACTTGAGGTCTTGGGAAAAGAACATCTTCCTCTTTACCTGCTTTCAGCTGTACTTCTAGGAAAAGCACCATTCCCACTGATCAACCGAGTGATCCACTCCAAAAACCACCCAGAACTGAATGCTCCTGCTCACACTGTGTTGCTCCTGCCCATGGTCTGTACCCAGACAAGCACTGTTTAATATCTTCATCAAGGACACAGCAGGATCAAGTGCACCCTCTGCCAGTTTGCTGACACCACCAAGCCAAGCGGTGCAGCTGACAGGCCTGAGGGATGGGATGGCATCCAGAGGGACCTGGACAGGCTGGAGAAGTGGCACCATGTGAACCTCGTGAAGCTCAACAAGGCAAAGGGCAGGGTCCTACACCTGGATCGGGGCAATCCCAAGCACAAACACAGGCTGGGGAATAAAGGGATGGAGAGCAGCCCAGAGGAGAAGGACTTGGGGTGCCACTGGGTGAAAAGCAGGACAAGAGCCGGTAATGTGTGCTCACAGCCCAGAAACCACTCGTGTCCTGGGCTGCATCCAAAGCAGTGGGAGCAGTAGGGAAGGGACGGGATTCTGTCCTTCTGCTCTGCTCTCATGAGACACCTGGAACCCTGCATTCAGCTCAGGAAGGACATGGATTTGTTGGAGCAAGTCCAGAGGAGGCCACGGAGATGATCCGAGGGCTGGAGCACCTCTGCTATGGGGAAAGGTTGAGAGAGTTGGGATTGTTCAGCCTGGAGAGGAGAAGGCTCTGGGGAGACCTTAGAGCAGCTCCCAGGACTGAAAGAGGGCCTTTAAGAACTACGACAAACTTTTTAGCAGGGCCTGCAGCAATAGGATTTAAACTAAAAGAGGGAGATTGAGAGCAGCTAGAAGGACAAAATGTTTTGTAGTGAGGGTGGTGAAACCCTGGCTTGGGTTGCCCAGAGAGACTGTGGCTGCCCCATCCCTGGAAACATTCCAGGCCAGGCTGGACAGAGCTCTGAGCAACCTGATCCAGTTGGAGAAGCGCCTGTGCACTGCAGGGGTGGGACTGGATGGGCTTTAATGGTCCCTTCCAAAGCAAACCGTGATCCCACAGCCCTGCAATGCTGAGCACAAAGCTGCTCGGAAGGGTCAGCATCTGCTATTCCAAAACCTGCAGCTCCTTCCCTCGGCTCCCCTGCGCTGCCTGCTGGGAGGGACCAGGCAGCAGCGGGAGGTGGCTGACCTGCTGGCTCCCCCTGGTGACACCACTCGTGCGTGGGAGGTGACGATGAGCCTCCGGAGGATCTCCACTCGCATGGCTTTCCACTTCTCGGGGGGCGAGATGTGCAGCGCCAGCACGGTGTAATAGTGGGGGCCGTCCACCTCGTAGGCACTCTCCACCCACTTCTCTCTGGGGTGCTCCATGAAGCTCTGGAGGTTCTTCTCCTCCCTCGACGTTGCTCGCGTTCTGAAACACAAGAGAGGCTTCAGCGGCTGCTCTGGCTCGAGCGTTCACTCGCTGCACCTCAGGAGCTCCGAGGTGCTGCATCCACGCGGCCCCACACAGGAAAGAGCCCTGCACCGCCAGGGTTTTCCCAAATGCTTCCACTGGCGGAGTGTTTGCTCCCAGTGAAGCGCACAAGCCTAGCGAACTGGCTTTTCCTTGGAGCCACGCGTGGTACCAGAGGGCTGGGCAGGGCAGCTGGCTCTGCCCCCACAGAGGGCAACACGACTGCAGACCTGGTTTGGGGGATTTTAGACAAAAAAGTAGAGCCAGGCCAGCCAACCTGTGTGTTCAGGGTAGCCCACGTGACACTGAGCACGCGGCTGCAGCTCCTACAGCCAGACCTTACCATCAACTTACGTTACTCACCTACGGCAAAAGCAATCACCAAGAAGATACAGCCCAATTGCAAAGCCAAAAAGGTAGGTATTTACTGTAAGCTCACACATTTTTTTCCTTTCCCCCGGCTCCAGTCTCTCGAGGAGCCCTGACACCCCAGAGCTCCGTGTGACAGCAGCCCTTGTGAAGATGGATCACACTTTACCACAGCTCTGCTTCATCAGGAAGAGGCTGGAGGCAGGCAAGTCCCTCAGTTTTGAAGCCAGATACACTGCCCTCTCAGGAAGGGATGAAGCAGCATCCCAGCAGATACAGCTGTGCCTGGGTGTCAGCTTTGGGTCGCCTTCCCAAGCACTACTCGACGCTGCCAGTAGCCAACCAGTGGCTCTTCATTTTCTCCATTTAACATCGAGTGTCTTTTGAAAAAAATAACGTCTGGAAAGTACATAATGTGTTTTATACAACAGCCGCGCAGCGGGCTCCGGGCTCGCTGGTGCCAGTAAGCAGCCTAACGAGATGAAAAGAATAGTTTCATTTATTTGTCTCCCAAGGGACTCGGCAAACAATACCAGGGGGATCTGGAGATAGATCTTAAAGACAATAGACAAATTGTATTAGAGCCAAAACGTTGATTAGTTCCAGGCAGGAAAGTGAGGGAGATTTCACTGCAGCCCATTTGGGGTGACCTTGGTTGAAGGGGCACGTGTGTGTTTTAACATACACCCCCCCATCTAATTAAAAGGATTTTCTGGTATCTGACGACGCAAATAGAGGTGCACAGGCACTGCATTTTCCTGTGAGGTGCTGAGTTACCAGAACCACTCGGGCATTCAAGAGCATTCCGGTGTCTATAGGTTTGTACACGGAAGCCCAGCCAATACTTAGGCTCTGTATAAATAAGATATTACTGACACACTCCAGCAGAAGGGTTCCCACACTGCTATGCACTGATAACAAAATAACAATTAAAATAACTTCTTAAAAATGCTGGGAAAATCTGATGGACCTGAAGGCTCCAGGAGAATTCCGGTATGTCAGAACTGGAGCCCAAACCGATTCTGTTATTTTTATGTCAGATAAAATAATGGCAGGGTTAAGTGCTCAACCAACAACAATTACTTCATCATAGCGTCTCTTCTCTCTGTTCCAGAGAAAATGAAGCTGGCAGCGTCTCTTTAATCTAATAAAACCCTGTTGCTCGCCCCAGAGGTAATAATTACATCTAGAATGGAAAGAGAAGCTAATTCCCAATTGCTTTTACTCAATAAGTTCCCTGTTATCCTGCGTGTCCAGGCGGCAACGCTTTACTACCAACAACGTAAACCTGTATGAATCTGTTTAAAATGTGCAATTTGGTTCCTCCTAGAACTTTTGTGCCATTTCCCACCTTTCTTGCCACATAACATGGAACAAAGCCCAGGCTGCAGCCCTTCTAGACCTTTTGGAGACCAAGGGTGAAAGGCAGAGCTTGTTACTAGAGAAAGGTACTGACGTGTTGAGGACGTAGAGCACCGTGTGGATTATGTACGGAATGAGGTGTATGTTGCTCTCCCTTCCTCCTCCTCCAGTGTCCACGCTGAATGATTGCTCCATCGCAAACCGGAGGAACAGCAGTTTAATGTCATGGACATTGAGCTGGTAGGTGGGTTCCCGCTGCCCTGTGCATTCCTGGAGGTACGTGTTGTGTCTGAAAAAGAGCAGTCAGTGTTCCTTTATGAAAAACCCTTTAAAAGCTTGAATACAGTTTTTAATTCCACACCAGGGTGAGGGTGGGGAGGCCCTGGCCCAGGGTGCCCAGAGCAGTGGTGGCTGCCCCATCCCTGGAGGTGTTCCAGGCCAGGTTGGATGGGGCTTGGAGCCCCCTGATGCAGTGGGAGGTGTCCCTGCCCATGGCAGGGGGTGGCACTGGATGGGCTTTGACGCCCCTTCCAACCCAACCAGGACCGTATGAAACAGCTCAGAATCTGAGCAAGCACCTCATAGAAAAGCTTTACAAGCAAAACACAAAATGCAAGTGCTGCCACCTTCCATTAACCTCCCCAAAGGGAGACTCTCAACTCACTCCAGCAAATCCAATTCCATCTGCATACACAAACACACTCATCAATACTATTTTCCCATGTCCAGGGCGTGGGACACAGCTCCCTGGCTGAAATACATTAAAGATGTTACCACTCCCCGCTTCTAAAGCGACTGTACAAACGCAGCAGAAGATGGAACAGAACACCACCAACAGGATCAACCATCTCCATCAGGCTACTGCAACTCATCACCATCCAACAGAGGGTTGGAAATCTGCACCAGGGAATCCCTGGCAGGGGGTTGGAAATGGATGATCTTTAAGGCCCTTCCAACCCAATCCATTCTGTGATTCTAACCCGTTGGTGTCAGAGGGGTTTTCCTTTGTAAAGCAGGGATGAATGAATCCACATTGTCACGGTACACTCCACCTTCAGGAGCGACTGGGGCTGAGGAGGTAATGAATTTATTGTTGTGAAGCTGAGAAGCAAAAGGATACCTGCACTTGTTTAGGAAATGTGCTCTTGATGGTAGAACCAAGATTCAGCTCCCATCATCTTTGATTTCATGGTTTGAAACTTGCAGGCCTCTGCGGTAACCTGCTGACTCAGCGATCCAAACACGGAACAGCTTGAGAAGGACCTTTTGCTACTCACCTTGCTAAGCAAGTGGCAAAAGCAGACTCTGGCACGTGAGGTCCCCAGACTGGCAGGAGCCCGTTACATTTGGTGTTGGCGTTTTGTAGGGCCGCACTCTCCCACTCTTCACGGCCACGAGCAAGTCTGCATTGAGAGAGCAAAACACAGCCAGGCAAGTTAGGAGTATGGAAGTTTTTGACTTAAAATCATCCACAAATTGACAACTCCACAACTTCTTGAAACTATGGACTTCAATTTCAGTGTCGAGGCTTTACTTGGCACACCAAACGAGACCAGGACAGAGAAGCCATGGCTGTTTCCAGGTGGCAAAGTGACCAACTCAAAAGCAAACTCATGCTGAGTTACAAGACCAAGCGTGATGCTCCCGAACCACCTTGGGAAGTAACATCAGCCACCACTCTCTGGCCTGTGATCAGTACGTACCTTACAGCTGCCAGGTGACAGTCGTAGTGGACAATGTTGAAGTGAGAGACTGTGCTGTATCCCTGCTGTTTTCGGGGCTTGTTCTCAAACTCCTCTAGTGCAACGCGTTTGGTGAAAGTATAAATACCCAGGACTTTCGTTGGCTGCAAGGACACAACAGCTACGTTAGAGACCATTCATTTCTGTAGCAGCTCTGCACTGAATTTCAGCCCTCCCAGTCCCCACCTCAAACTCACGCTGAGCAAATCCTTCTCCAGCTTGCACTGAAAACAACCCGCTTTTACTGGAAAGGCACTTCCATTTCTGAGCCAGCTCAGGAATTACTGATCCCAAGAACCAAACCTGAGATTTCCTGACCTCCCAGAGCCAACGCACCAACCCTTGGGCAAAACCAACCCTTGTGCTGGACACCAGCAAGTCCCCTCAGCTGGCGAGAGGGCTTTGCAAACGCATCTCCTTTTACCTGGAACTTGTATCCTTCCCTGCAGATGCAGCAGGTCAGACCTGGTTCCTCTATCAGCTCCTCCATCTGTTTAAGCAGCGCAGTCTTGGTCACCACCTGACCCTTCTCGTTGGTCTGAAAGACAGAACAGCTCAAGCAGGTTAAAAAGACAACAATGACCACCACCAGCCCCACCACCGCAACAGGAATGCCCAACCCGCTTTCCAGCCTGCTGTTAGCAACCATATTTACTCTCCACCAGGCAAACTGTGGGCTCAAGCCCTGCAGTATTTGTCAATAAATCATTTTACACAATTCCTTGCAAGGCAGTTTTAGCAAGAAAGAACTAAAAGATCATTAGGTCACTTATCTGCCGTCAGTGCAAACAGACATTACCGTCATCCCCAGAGTGCCCAGGGCCTTCTGTCTCATCGCCATGGCCATACGCTTCTTCTCTGCACGTGTCTCCTTTCGGGCAGCATCGATCTTCTTATTCACCTCTGGATGTTCCCTTAGTGCCTCCAGAAGATTCTCCGCTAACGTCCCGATCCCTTCATCACTAGACACCTGCTCCAGCTTGTGCAGGTTGGTAATTGAGTCTGTACCTATTAGCACCTGATCAGGGATTGAAACACAGCGCTTCCTTCAGACAAGGAGTGCAGTGACAGAAACTGTTCCCTCTAATCCTACTCAAGCACTGATCTGCAACCATTTTTGCCAAGTGTCTTCTTTGCTGCTCCTGCATTAGGGACGCTGGACCCTCAAATGCCCTAAGACTGGGCTGGTTTGCCTCCACGATGGACATTACAGAATCATAGAATCATAATGTTGGAAGGGACCTCTGAGATCGAGTCCAACCATGCCCGTCTCCCTACTAAACCCTACCCCTAAGGAACTCATCCACCCATCTTTTAAACACCTCCAGGGATGGCGACTCCACCCCCTCCCTGGGCAGCCGTGCCAATCCCTGACCACCCTTTCAGTGAAGAAATTCTTCCCAATGTCCAGTCTAAACCTGCCCTGGTGCAACTTGCAGCCATTTCCTCTTGTCGTGTCGCTGTCACTTGGGAGAAGAGACCAGCACCCCCCGTGTCATAACCCCCTTTTCAGGGAGTTGTAGACTGAGAGCTGTACTGAGAGCTCAGAAGTGGATGCTGGATAAGCAGCATTCTCAGAACAGCACTTGGGCCTGGAGAAACCTATCGCTATGATACAGTTCAGTCATAACTTGCCCTCTCTTCACATTGCTGTGTAAATCTCACACCCCACCGCATAAGAAGATATTTAAGTCAAAATCTCCGCTCTCCAGCCTTTCCCAGATGACACCCGAAGCTGGTGTGTCTCTCCAAGCCCAATAAAAACAGCCTCGAATTACCTACTATGGAAATGTGTGTTTATCTACAGACACAACGAGCCAGCCATGTCCCGTTCGGCTTTCAGAACAGTCTCCTCACCTGTGTCGCAGGATGCTGCGTGGCAAGACCTCGGAGCAGGCGCAGGATAAAGGGAAGTGCAGGTCGAGACAGGAATTTCTTCCATATGTCTGCATCCAAACTGCACACAAAACAAGAGGCAGCAGCTGAAGGGCAGTCACCCCTTCCGAAACGGCGCTTGGCGGGCAGCCAGCGGCACAGCTTGCAGAGCGAGGGCTGCAGGCAAGACAAGCCTCCTACCCCCTGCGTCCCTCCTGCATTAATTAATGAAGTGGCATTCACACTCCCACTTCCACGATGTGCACAAAACCAGCCTTGAGGTTTGTTTTATATTCACGAGCCATCAATGGCAAGAGCTCTATCACAGCACAAGAGGTAAGGAACAGGCAGGGAACACAAGAAACCAGCTTGGATGGGAACCACATGGGAAGATTACCATCTTTTTAGCCCCTCTCTAGAGCAGCACTGTCTCCCCCAGCCCCTCAGCATCACAGCTGAACCAAACCTAAATGGCTTCTGAATGTGGACTCGTTAAGGGCTTTTTTGTGGTGATGAGACAAGTGAAGGATGTTCAGGGTTATCGCATACATTAAGTAGTGACTCTTACTTTTTTGCACTGGGAATGTGCTTTTTCATGTAGTCAAGGGCATTCTGTGTAATTCCCTTCTGGAGGATGAGGTCTTTCAGCTGATGGCCGTTGCTGTTGTTCTTTATTCCCGCTGCTATTTTACAGAAACAGTCTAGGAAAACTTTATCATCTCCACTGTGCTCCTCATCATACCTGAAAGAAAAGAAACCGTAACTTGGAGGCTCTCCAAACATCTCTGCCTGTAATTCTCATCATTATTACCGCTGAATGCACATACCTAGACCACCTCAGAGAGTCAAAAAAGCTCCTCCGACCCTTGTCATCTCAGAATAAACTCTAAAGCCCTATTTCTCAAGCTACAGCCTCACATATTTCTTTTGAAAGAGGCTTAGAAGTGAAATAGGAAATGAAAGCTTATGCACGGGGAATCTCTGCAGCTTTGCGTTACACTGAAGTAAGCATCAAGGAGGAAAAAAAAGTTATAGACTTGTCAGTACAACAGATTTCATGTGCTTTTCGTTGAAATACGACAACGTACTTATCAAAATTACAGTAGGGCTTGAATCGATCAACCAGAATCTGCATTTTCTCCATCTCCCCGAAGGACAGGTAAGGGATGATGCGTAATAGGCCTTGCAAGACGCTGAGATTGGAACGGACGAAAGTGCTGTTAATCTGATCGAGCAACATGACCAGCTGGTCTTTGTCACCAGTCAGGAGGAGGTTACCCTGCAAAGGAAGAACATCATGATTTATATTCAAGAATACATCTACAACATTCAGAAAACCCTCACTCGAGTAGCTGGTTGACTACTCCAGTCTTGAAGGACTGGAGCTCTAGACCCTGATGAAGAACAAAACCCTGCCTCATTCCCAGATGTCTCTTGGAATGGCTGCAAGAACTCCTCTAGCTGACAATCCCGCTCTGCTCTGCACTGGTGAGGCCCCACACCTCCAATACTGTGTTCAGTATAAAAAGGACATCAGACTGCTGGAGTGTCCAGAGGAGGCCACAAAGCTGGGAAAGGGTCTAGAGGAGAAATTATATGGGAAAAGGCTGAAATCACTTGCTCTGTTCAGCTCGGAGGAGACTGAGGGGACCTCATAGCCCTTTACTGATTCCTCACAAGGGGAGGAGGAGGAGCAGGCGCTGAGCTCCTCTCTCTGGTGACCAAGGACAGGACCCCAGGGAATGGCAGGGAGATGCCAGGGGAGGGTGAGGTTGGACATCAGGAGAAGGTTCTTCCCCCAGAGGGTGGTGGAGCACTGGAACAGCTCCCAGGGAAGCAGTCACAGCCTGACAATATTCCAGCAGCGTTTGGCCAATGCCCTCAGCCCCACAGGGTGAATGTTGGGGTGTCCTGTGCAGGGACAGGAGCTGGACTCGATGATCCTTGAGGGTCCTTTCCAACTCAGGTCATTCTTTGATTCTATGAATTGATTTCTCCCACTTATTATTAAAGAATTCTCTAGACAAAAAGGTCTAATGATTCAAGCCCAAAGGATGTCATTCCTACACACCAACAGTTTCAAAAGACAACCAAGAAACTCTTCTCATTCTCAGTGTAGCCAAGATATTGTTTTTATCTTCAGTTAACTGGAAAATCAATCATGTTTTCAACATGTACGAAAACACTCAAAAAAACCCCAAGGCAGAGCTGTGTCTTTTCTTGCCTCCCACTGGCCTGTGGCCCAAAGCAGCAGGGAAGGATCCAAGCAGTGCCTAATAACCCCCATCCCGGCTGTGCAAAAACCGTCCAAAAGAAGCCTCACAGCGGTTTTGGTTCAGGGCACTCCTCTTGCCCTACCTCCACGGCCTGCTATGACACGCCAGCAAGCGTACCAAGGGTTAGGCTCCCACCTAGCACACCTCCACAGCTCGGGAGGCTCAGCATCACTCTTATAAGATGTTTGCAAGCCCTGAATCCCAGTCAACATTTCCATTCGCACACCAAGCCGCAGGCACTCACCTTGTCCTCGCTCAGAGGTTCTGCGTTGGACTCATCCAGAATGATCTCCATTATACTGAGCACTTGTTCTGCCACGGCCGCTCCTCCGCTGTCCTTACTTTCCTGCTCAGCCACCAGAGCCTGGAGAAGACGACAGCAGTTATTTAACACCAGTAGTAACTGGTTTAATTGACCCCCACGCTCCCACTCCCTACCAAAGAATGGGTTAGCAGGAGGTTGCCGTGCCTGTCCGGCGGTATTTAGGATCTCCTGCGGCTGCCACAAGGCAGCAGGGCAGTCAGGGGGAGTTCAAACTCACTGGAGTCCATGGAAAACACTTCATCCAAATCCACGTTGTCCTTACCAAGTTAAGAGTTCCTAGCATGACGTTCAAAGTGTTCATCTCCGGCTTGACCAACTGCTGACGATTTATTTTCACCTTCACACAGTAACTGAACAGCTTTAACAGCACCTACAAAACACAGAGAATGCATTCTCTACAGTGCCTTCACAATTAGTTGGAGGATTCCGCTGATACTAAAAGCACCTGATAACACACCCAGTTTCTACACTTCTAGGGTAAAGCACAGGACAGATTTTTAGATCGATATTAACCTTAGGACAGCTTTGGTTTTCAGATAAGGCCAAGGCAGAAAACAATCACTCTAGGAAGAAAGGATTTGGTCTTACCAACTCCTAAGCTTCTACTCACTTCAAAGTCCTTGTAAAGAACAGTTAACCAGGAGGAACGGGAGAGGGAAAGAAGGAATTTCTCAGATTTTAATCAATTAGTGAACTGAAACCTCTGCTCCAACACTCCAACTGCAACACAAGGCAGGCAACTGAACTTCACTAACATTCGGGGCACTTTCCAGCACACAACTCCCGATCCCAAAGAACAGAAGCTGAGACGTACGGTTAAGAGGTGCCGGCCTTGCTTGAAGTCTTTGATCCCCGTCAGCCTGTTGAGCATGCACTCCAAGCCGCCACACTGAGCCATGACGCCTGCCATCTTGTAGACTTCCTCCTCATCCTCCTCTTCATCTGCGGGACAGACAGAGATTGTGAACAGAGGAAGCTGCCACAACATCGCAAGCTCGTGCAGGGACAAAACAGGGAAGCAAAACAGACAGAACAGCAGGACACATTCAGCAGTGGTTCAGGTCACTTCAACTGCAAAGAATTATGAGCAGGAATATGAAGAAGGGCCAGGCAGAACGGTCCTGTGCCATGCAAGTGTTTGTGCTTAAAGTATAGACTTAAAGTGTTGTTAAAATCCTCCTCCACTCGAGGTGAAGCAGGTAAATGTAGCAAAAGCAATATCAATCAACTTTTAAGCTCAGTGCTGTAAGCATAACGGCGTCACTGCTCGGCAGCGAACCTCAGATTTCACATCTAATCCCAGCTTTAGGAGACAAGTGTGTTACCCGTAGTGGAGTCGAGAGACTCGATGAATTCCTCGGTTGCATCTCCGAGTAACCCTCGCATGCGGTAAATGATCCTCATCGGCTCGCCCTGCAAGAGAGGAGAGCGTTGTGTGAACTACACCTCTGCGGACACTTCTACACAAGTCTGGTTCTCGTTATGGTTTCTAACAGCCACTCCAGCTTCCGGTCTCCTTCGTGCAGACGCTAACACGGAACAATCTTTCACTCCTTCTCTCCTTACTGAGAAGAATTAAAAACAACAGTAAAGCCACCACCTGCAAAAACATCAATAACTCATCGCTTGGTCTGTCCACCCTTTCCTAGCACTGCCAACGAGAGGGAGAGGCTGGGAATAAACAGCCTCTTCCTCCTTATGTCTCTCCAACAATTTCCTTTAGCATCAATGAAAAGATCTAGCCAAGCACAATGTGTTCATCTGCACAGAAACACCCACTTTCCACAAAAACGTTTCCCTTCGAAAGTATCACCCTGTCCCTTGGAGGGGTTTTCAGCTGAAAGAGGGGAGATTGAGATGAGATCTTAGGGAGAAAGGTTTTGCTGTGAGGGTGGGGAGGCCCTGGCCCAGGTTGCCCAGAGCAGTGGTGGCTGCCCCATCCCTGGAGGTGTTCCAGGCCAGGTTGGATGGGGCTTGGAGCCCCCTGACGCAGTGGGAGGTGTCCCTGCCCATGGCAGGGGGTGGCACTGGATGGGCTTTGAGGTCCCTTTCAACCCAAATGATGCTATGATTGCACAGCAACCCTGGGAAATGCAGGGATCAGGCAAAGCCCAGTAACCAAAGCAGGAGAGGGTAATTGGATAAGCGCTTCCAAACAGATAAAATCTGCAGTGATGGAAAATGGAAAAGGAGGAGTAGAAGGCAATTTAATGAGCTTTCACCAAGACAGCATATTCCTAAAACCATAGAGCCAAACCCACTGAAGCACAAGCTGTGTCTTTACCCTGGGAAAGGGCTAGTTTTCCAGTTGCATTTCCAGCTGGAAATACTGACAGCATCTCACTAAACTTTCCATTTTAATCCATAGGTCTGAATAAAAAGCAGAAAAGCAAAATCCCAGATTTGGGAGCAGGAGACCTTGCGAGAGAAAACCTGTCAGAGAGCGCACTAAGCCTAATGTGGAATAAGCAGTGCTTAATGTCACAGCAAATACATACGCAGAGGGAAAGCCCCGCGGGGAAGATCTGCTCAAAGGCCACGCTAGAGACCAGCAATTAACACCACAGGGGCCCTGGTAAAACGGCAGATGAACAAAAAAAGCCAGTGAGAGACAAGGGAAACAAAAAGGGGCCTGAGGTTGCGTTCTTGTGCGCCTGTCTATTTCCTAGGGAACGCGAGCCGCAGCTCCAGGAGCGCTTTGCGGCGGTGCACACAAAGGAAGACAGATGAAAGCTGTTCAGCGATGGTAATGCTGAGCAAACTCTGCCTTTCACCACCAGCGCTGCATCCTGGGAGAGCCCCACGGCGGCTGCAGCTCAGCACCTCACGGCAGCGGCACCTCCAGCGCTCCGAGCAGGAGGCAGGGGCAGCACACGCAGTGATTCCCCTCAGTAACTTGATCAGAGCTGAAATTAGAATTCACCGATCAAGGCCAGTCCCTCACCTCCCTATCCAACCTAAAATTCATCACTGTCTCCCAGCTTTGGGCTTGATTTTGCAGCACAGAGGGCTTTTTTACTTAAGTAAAGCTTGATGAGAACCATCCCCCATAACATAACTCACCAAAAGCAGGCATTTGGTTTGAATTCTTCCCCAAAAGCACAGAGACAATTGGTTTCAGGAAACCAAGGCTTAAGTCAAACGTGATTGCAAACAAGTAAATGAGGAATGAACATGATGGGCAAATCAGTCTTCTTTCATGATCTGAAGTGCTAGTGGCAAGGCCTCTAAAGAACATTTTCGTAATGGGCAAGATCTGATTGGAAGGATGCCTTCTCCTCCTGAAAGGAGGTTGTAGTGAGGTGGGTCTCTTCTACCAAGCAGCAAGCGATAGGACGAGAGGAAATGGCCTCAAGTTGCACCAAGGGAAGTTCAGATCAGTTATTAGAAAGCACGTCTTCACCAAAAGAGTGGTGAAGCCCTGTCAGAGGCTCCCAGGGCAGCGGTGGAGTCTCCATCCCAGGAGGGGTTCAAAAACTGTGTGGCTGTGGTGCTTGGGGACAGTTTAGCAGGAACCGTGCGGTTGGGCTGAGGGTTGGACTGGATGAGCCAAGAAGTCTTTTTCAATTTGAACGACTCCATGATTCTATGATTCTCAGTGGGAGTTCATTTTCGTGACTGTGAGAAAAGGAGGGGAAGAGCTTGGTCTGGACCACAGCCACCTCTGGAACAAGTTTACTGTGACGTGCTGGACTAGTCCCTTAAGACTGTGGAGTCCACTTCTTTACCTGATAAACAGGCAATACACACTACTGGGAACAAACTGGGAGGATGAAACCTGCCAAGTCCTACAGATTCCAACAGGAAAAGCACAAGAGCAGAAGTGCAAGGTAATCCAGAGAAATGCTGGATGCTCACTCCGCATAAATAAGTTGGGCTCCTCTCTGAAACGCAGCCTGATGGAGCAATCTGGTGTCCCTTTCTGTACAAAGGCATCAAACTGTCTCGTGCAGGCAGAGTGTGAAATTAACTGTGAAAGGCGGGGACAAAGTGCAGCTGTTTCCCCAAAGGAATGTGAGAAAGTTTGTTACTCAAGAAGACAGCTCTGACACCACATGGGCAAGTTCAACACTCTCACCTGGGTCAGCACAGAATCACAGAACGGTTTGGGTGGGAAGTGACCTCAAAGCCCACCCACTGCCACCCCCTGCCATGGGCAGGGACACCTCCCACTGCATCAGGGGGCTCCAAGCCCCATCCAACCTGGCCTGGAACACCTCCAGGGATGGGGCAGCCACCACTGCTCTGGGCACCCTGGGCCAGGGCCTCCCCACCCTCAGCGTGAAGAATTTCTTCCTAATGTCCAAGCTAAATCTTCCCCCTTCCAGTTTAAAGCCGTTCCCCCTCATTTCATCACTCCAGGCCCTTGGAAAAAGCCCCTCCCCAGCTTTCCTGGGGCCCCTTTCAGTCCTGGAAGCTGCTCTAAGGTCTCCCCACAGCCTTCTCTTCTCCACCTGAACAACCCCAACTCTCCCAGCCTGTCGTCATAGCAGAGGAGCTCCAGCCCTTTGATCATCTTCGTGGCCTCTTCCGGACCCGCTCCAACAGTTCCAAATCCTTCTTACATTGGGGATTTCAGAACTGGACACAGGGCTCCAGGTGGGGTCTCACCAGAGCGGAGCAGGGGGGCGGAGCCCCCTCCCTCGCCCTGCCGGCCACGCTGGGATGCAGCCCAGGACACGGCTGGTTTCTGGGCTGTGCTTTCAAATCTCTTATGTTGCAGAACTGAGTAAGGGTCTGTCCTGAGAGCGCACAAAAACGTGCTGAGCAATCATATCCAAGAAGTGATACATCAGAATCCTGACTTGTGTGATATTTTTGCTTCTCATTTTTGTGTTAATATCAAGGACAGGTGCTTTGGGCAGTTAACATATTCTAAGATGAGACACACCTCGTTAGTGGGACACCACACCTTCTTGTAGACCTCAGCGACGGGCAGATCCAAACTGATGATCTTATTGTTCACCAAAAGCTGGAAGGGAGAAAATAAGAAGTCAAGAACCAGCTCACCTTGCATCACCTTTCTGGCAACCATCAGCTTGCCCAGAAACAGTGTCCACAGGCATCCGTGTGAGAAACCCACACGTGTGGATTCTCACCTCCATTCCGCTGTCGTCCTCCAGCAGCGCTACCAGGTCGCAGTCCTGACAGATTTTGTTCTTGATGTCCCTCATGAGTGGCCCAATGCCAGGCTCGTTGCTGCTGTAGGGATTTCCTGGCATTCTGCCCTGCAAGAAGTCTTCCTGCTGGGGATCTTTCTCCAGAGTCACAAAGAACTCGGTGACTTCATTCTCTTCCTGAAGAACAGCAACAGCGACAGAGCGAGTCAGCCTCCCCCCACCACGCTCCCACTCCTGCCTTTCTATGGCAGCAAGCGACAGGATGACCCTGCACCTTCGGTCCTTTTGTCACCACACATGTGGTGTTTCCAGGATGTCCAGCGTCACTTAGTAAGCAAATTCCCCAGCGTGAAACACCACCACTGGTTCTGTTTGTCTGCACAGAGGCACAGCAGGGACCTCAACACTCAAACCCCTAAACACGCCCCATCATCACTGCAGCTCCACTCTGGTTATATTAAACCGTTTTTATAGACACTGGATCTTTCCCAAAACACAAGCAGCTGTACCTATTTAAGAAGTCCCCGTTTATAAGCGATGCTGCAGCCACCTCTGTACTTACAGGATAGATAATACTGCAGAGTCTCTCAAAGATGAAGACTGGAGTCCTGTAGTCATCGAGGCTGTAGCGTTTCGCAGTCTCTATGCACACAGCCATAAATGCTTTGGTTTCAGATTCTGTGCCTGCCAAGAAACAGAAGCATTAAAAAAGACACGGGAGTCATTTTTATAGGTTTCGTTTTAACTCAGCACACAGAGTAAATCCTTCTGCAATGAGCACCGTAGTTTGGTGTCCTTTTCTTCTGCCTATCCACTACTTAAAAGATGAAAGGCTGTTTATTGGTATGGTTACTAGGAAAACCCTTTGCATTCTTGAGCTGCAGTAAAACAATCCCATAAAAAGGAGGAGGTTTAAATTCCTAGAAAATGAGAGAACTCCGGGAACGTTATTTACTGTTTCTGTGCCAAAAGGCAACACTGGAAGGCTGAAGCCATAGAAAACCCCTCACTACACCAAGTCTTTTAGAAATGAGTTCTTTATATGGCTGGTTTTTCATCTTGGTTGACCCAAACTCTGGATTTAGGGATCCGAGCTGGTTTTACCTGTTGTCATATCCTCCAGCATCTCCAGCAGCATGTCCTGGGTTTCATCGATTAGCTTTGTTCTCTGTACCACCAGCTTCCTCAAACACAGGTAACCATTGAGGACTGTACCCACCAGGCGGCTTTTGAAGTGTCGCTTGATGGACTCCACCTCCACGAAGGAAGAGAGAAGACCTACAAGGCAATGAGATACTCAGGAAGTAGGAGAGA
Organism: Neomorphus geoffroyi; assembly: GCA_033558235.1. NCBI lineage: Eukaryota > Metazoa > Chordata > Aves > Cuculiformes > Neomorphidae > Neomorphus > Neomorphus geoffroyi. The sequence goes on along the minus strand of JAUMJM010000075.1, from coordinate 1,260,627 downwards.
GGTTGATTTGTCAGCTCTAAATGTCACACAGCCAGCGAACAGGGCACAATATTGTACAAGCAGCACAAAGAGACGGCTTGTAACAACTCCCACTGTCAGCCTGTGGTTTGAAGCTCACTTCCACGGCTGGCGGCAAAGCTCTGGCTGGCGAGAGCTGCCTTGTAAATGATCCCATACGGGACCACAACGAGGGAACAGTGAAACGGTACAAGGACCTTCGAGTACTTGATACCGAACTCTGAACTTCTTGACTTTTGTCTGTCACAAGATATTTCAAAAGCCATCAAATGCTCCCCTCCTTACACTTAGCCAGCTCTGATAATGTGACAGCAAGCGTGGAACGTGGTTTATCAGTTACAACACCAGACTGGCCACTCCTATAATAATCACCAAATACTTGGATTCTTTCCCATGACATTTTTATCAACATGCTTTGCCTTGCAAGAAGCCAGGCTTTATGAATTGGTCCATTAATTTTTGATGAACATGGAAGAGGATATGACAAAGAATAATGTAGGTAAATGACATATTTCCATTTCCAAGAAGTGTTTGAAAAAAGTATAGCCTATAAGATCCAAAAAAAGCTACCATAGAATAAGAATGTAGGAAACAACTGGTAGGAATAAACCAGAAATGGCCCCAGGAATTATATTGTGCAATAAACATAATTAAGAAATGGAGGGGAAAAGTGAGATGATGGAGTTTGTTTATGCTACAGTGCCTCAGTTCAAGTCAGTAAAAGCTCAAACTGACCACAAAAAACTATGGAAAAAATCTATTTAGGGATTAAATGTTAAATGGATGGCAAAAACCTAACACTGGATATGGCAAAACACTGAGTAGCATCTCTCTGAAAGTCTGCTACGCGCTGTTACAGAACAGTGACCACTCCATCTCCAGTCCTGCTACAGGACTTGTGCAGATGCCACCAAATACCTGTGAGACTCTTCAAGGCATAGCCCTGCTGCAGGTCCGTGCTCAGCGTTGCTTCTTCCAAGGCGAGTAAACGGGCTATTTCCTGAAAATCATTAACGAGCCCATTAGGACAAGAAACCACAATGGCAACGGTGACTACGGGCAAGTGTCTAACACGGGGTGAAAAGGAATACAGTGAGGAATACAGCAGCCACAGAGAAACCAGAACTGCAACGCAGCAGCGGGAGGGAAGGGGGAGAGGAGAGGAAAAGCTACCCTGAACATCCTCTTCATTTCCTCCCTAACTCTCCCTGTTACCACTGCTTTGTTCCCGTGGCCCTCCTCGATGGACTGAACCATAGAATCAACTGGTTGGAAAAGACTTCTGAGATCATCGAGTCCAACCATACCTGTCCACCACTACTAAACCACGTCCCCAAGCACATCATCAACTGGTCTTTAAAACACCTGCAAGAATGGCACCTCCACCACCTCCCTGGGCAGCTGTTTAACCACCTCAGAACCTTTTCAGTGAAGAAATTTTTCCTGTTACCTAATCTGCACCTGCCCTGGTGCAACTTGCGGCCATTTCCTCTCGTCCTGTCGCTGTCACTTGGGAGAAGAGCCCAGCACCCACCTGGCCACCCCCTCCTTTCAGGCAGTTGTAGACAGGGATGAGGTCTTCCCTCAGCCTCCTCCTCTCCAGGCTCCCCAGGTCCCTCAGCCGCTCCTCCAGCCCCTTCCCCAGCTCCGTTCCCTTCTCTGGACGCGCTCCAGCCCCTCAATGTCCTTGGAGTGAGGGCCCCAAACTGACCCCAGCACTCGAGGTGCCCTCACCAGCGCTGGGCACAGGGGCACAATCACCTCCCTGCTCCTGCTGGCCACGCTGTGTCTGGTACAGACAGAGATGTCCTTGGCCCTCTTGGCCACCTGGGCCACTGCTGGCTCATGTTCAGCTGCTGCCAACCATTAAGATGGACAGTGTCACCTCCCTCTCTGCAGCGCACAAGGGGTCATCACAGCAAACTCCCACGACCTAATGCTCTGACAACTGCAATCCCACATGGTGCTTCTCCCACAGGCTGCAATTCACACTCAAGGAATGGCAGCACACCTCATCCTCCCTTGTCATTAAGGGTTTTCAGATTCCAGCCTGGCAGCTACAACAGCTTCAAACTTGGACCTGGTGCCAACTCAGTGCAGCAATACTTATACCCCTTAGCACAGCTGCCCCCAGAGTGGTGCGTTCACGTGCACCAGCCAGTTTGTGCTGAGGAACGCTACGGCTGGGGCTAAAACCACTGCAGCTCTTTCTGTTCAGCGACAACAGCGCCAAAGGGTGAACTTCATAAACCTGGCACGGGTCAGCAACAGGGCACAGAACAAAGAGATGGAGATTTCAAGGCAAAAAAGCCAAATAGACAGGCCAGGGAGAAGTATTCTGTGTTCCCTCATTCCTTCTCGCCAGTCTGTACCTTGGTGATGAGGCTGCCGATGTAGGGCAGGACGCCCCTGGCTGCCAGGTAGACCTTCCAGTGGGCTGGTTTGATGAGCTTCTGGTACAGTGCCAGGTACTCGGCAGCACACTCGCCCGCAACGCTCAGCTCATCCAGGTAGCTGGGAAAGAGAAACACAAGCTGACAAGCACTTCACAATAACAGGAGGTACTCACAGCTTACGGACACCACAGAAAGAAAGTAAGCTTCCACGGGCTCTGGATCAGGGAGTGCAGGGACAGGATGAGGGGAAACGGTTTTCAGCTGCAAGAGTGGAGACTGAGATGAGGTCTTAGGGAGAAATGTTTTGCTGTGAGGGTGGGGAGGCCCTGGCCCAGGGTGCCCAGAGCAGTGGTGGCTGCCCCATCCCTGGAGGTGTTCCAGGCCAGGCTGGATGGGGCTTGGAGCCCTCTGATCCAGCGGGAGGTGTTCCTGCCCATGGCAGGAGGTGGCACTGTCTGCGCTTTGGTGTCCCTTCCAAGCCAAACCATTCCAGGATTCTAAATCCATCCCATGGATTCCTAGCCAACAGTGTAACTCATATTCATTCCTCAATGGCTAAAGTGGCATTTTGTACCAAAAAGGAGTTCTCCAACTGTGCTACTCGCATCAACTGGGGCAAGTTATGTCACAGGAGATGGAAGAGGGTTCATCCTATTATTTTGCTGTCTATGAGGCAGCGGAAAATGTCCACAAAGCTGAATATCACCAGCTCACCTCTGGTAAAAGCACAGAACTGCAAGAGTTCATTGCCAGGCAGTAAAAAACAGTCTCCCATAATCTGTACCACCCCAGCTCATAAAGTTTTAGAACCCAGTCAAAAAGGGCCTGTGAACCAGAGGTACTGAAGGGAGAGGTGTGAGAAAAGTTGGAATAAGGGAGAGGTTCTCATGAGAATTAAAGGAAAATAACGTTGGAGCTGCCAAGTGTGGCAACACGGAAATACCTTGTCAGGAGATCAAGGACCTGCTGTTTGCGGCTGGGGATGGTAGCCAGAGCTTCCACAATCGTACACGCCGCCTGCCTCGCCGCCTGAGTGGCAGGAGTGAACAGCACCTACAGTGAGAGCATTAAAAGACAGGCTCATTGGACATGATAAACTCATGATATCGTACAGAAGGCACAGCAGGGCAGCCTGGTGACCTGGTGGCAGCACGCTCTTATTCCTCCAAACACTTGACTCTGTGAGAATGCCTACTTTGCTCACTGTCAGAATGTTTAAACAATGCACTGTGTAGGCGGCATAATCACCCACCTACACGAGAACTCTTGCCCGGCACCTATGAAAATTCCCTGTTCAAAATGCAGCTAAGGAGACAGGCAGGAGCCCTGTGGCGATTAACAGGTCACAATTTAAGAACATGCAGATGGAAAGATGTTTAGATGTACTATTTTTAAAGGTCAAAGCTGCAAACCTGACTTGGAATTCGAGACAGTTCCAGTCTTGACAAGTATCACCACTCATGTTGTCTCCAAACTCCCTGCCGGTCAACTCTGTCCTCTGCATCCCACCAGAGCTTTCACCCACATTTACCTGTCGCAGCCAATTGTTGTGTCCCAGCTTGAGATCCAGAGGGCAAGTTCTCTTCCCACGGCGACTCATGAACTGTTTCCATTTCCAGACATATTTTTCCGACAAGTAGATCTGGTGAAGCTCGGCTTTGCTGGGCGATTTCCCATTGGCATCTGCACCTGCAATATTCACACAACCATGGAATGGTTTGCGTTGGAAGGGACCTCAAGGCCCATCCAGTTCCAACCCCCCTGCAGGAGCAGGAACAACTGCCACTGGATCAGGCAGATCAAGTCTCCATCCAACCTGGCCTGGAACACCTCCAGGGATGAGGCAGCCACCACTGCTCTGGGCAACCTGAGCCAGGGCCTCCCCACCCTCAGTGTGAAGAATTTCTTCCTGATGTCCAATCTAAATCTTTCCCCTTCCAACTTAAAGTCATTCCCCCTCATTCCATCACTCCATGTCCTTGTAAAAAGTCCCTCCCCGGCTTTCCTGGAGCCCCTTTCAGTCCTGGAAGCTGCTCTAAGGTGTCCTGAGAGTCTTCTCTCCTCCGCACAACTCAAGGGAACTGCCAGCAGCCGTTAACTGCAAACTGTCACTGTATTTTTTCCTTCACACTGGAGCTTTCCAAACTCCAGCCAAGAAGCTAAGTAGCTTCTCATTTCTTTCTGCTGCCATTTTCACTTCTGCGTGGAGCTATGTTCACTTCCAAGCCAGATGGAAATCCCAGAGCCTCTTGGGGAATTCAATCAGCTTTTCAGTTGGCTGGTATAGCTTGAAGTAAGCAGCAAGTTTCATTTTTGACATTCCCCCGATTATCTACAGGCTCAGTGCATTTTCTGCTCAGGGTTTGAGCAACAAAGCCTATAAAAGTTAGTGTTACGCTCTCTACGGGTGCCACAGCTGAGTGTGAAGACGGTATCAGATGTCACAGGACAGAAACCAACACAATGGAAATACATTCCTTACTAGACCTGTTTCCTCCACAAAACTGCCCAAAGTTACACATACCTCTGGCAGGGAGGCACTTCTTCCAAGCTTCGTACGATGCTTTGGGGTCCCTCTTGAGCCACAGCTGAGCTTGTGCATGGATTTCGTTGCTGTAAGGCTTCACAGTGGTAAGGGCGTCCACAGGCACATCCTAATAAACAAAAAGGCTCTGAGATTCTTCAGAAAGCCACAACCTGCTCCCTGAAGAGTAACTCCTGCAGGTGAATCACGGGTTGTATCTGCTCCATGGACAACAGCAGGGTATGCAGTTTCGGTTAGGGATGAACAGAGAGAGAGGCCTCATTCCAGCTGTACTGAAAGATCAGTAAAACCACCTTTGACATCCACCTGTGATTACGAGATAGCTGGATCAAAGCAGAAACTAACTTCTCCCTCGCAAATGTTATCCTAAATTGCAAACAAGGAGCAGCCAATGAATGTAATTTTTATCAGAACTGTAGCTCTGTATTTAAAAATATGAGTCAAAGGTACTTGATTCCATTGTGTTTAGGTACTTGATTCTGCAAAGGTGCTGAAAGCACCGAAAGCCAAAGTCAGCCCAAAATAACCAACCTGATCTTGGAAATACCTCTTTCCCCACACCTCAAATTTGAGGGGAAGAAAACAAAACCCTGTTTTAAACAATAGTGGTCAAAGCCACCAAAGAACAGCAAAGAATGGAAAACAGCTCCCTGTAAGCTGTAGCCTAAAAACACAAGAGTCACAAGACCTGAGCTTCCCCAGCAAGAGTGAGCAAGAAAAGCAGGCCCTGGCTTTCTCAGAGCTATTAATCATGGAGATCAGTGTGTCAGACTTTAATCAGCAGATTTTCAGATGCCTTGCTCGGCTTCTAAGGCAGTACCTTGTTTTTCTTGCTGGTTGGAGCAGGTGGCTTGATCAGCTTTTGAAGAATGCGCAGGCACATGAGGGTGATGTTTTCAACAACCACTGGAGTCTTAATGTTCACTGCCATCAGGAAGAGGCTGAGAGCTGAAAGACAGAGAGGTGTTCACCACACCGTCAGACCTGCAGACAGTGCACCTCTACAGCTCCACTCAGCACACGGGAAGAGCTTAGAGTGAGGTAACATCTCATACCCTCACGCAAAATGATCACATTCTCACGCAGCCACGGACGGAAAACAATTATTATTCATTACAGGAAGAGTTTTCCCATCCTTCCTTTCACTCCTCCCTCTTCCTATTTCTCAGCACTCCTGTTTCAAGAAAGGTGCTACTCCAAGAAAAAGCTACCTGGTGCTAATGCCATTTGTCCCCCTAATCACAAGCTATCCGAGTCGGCATCATTCCTTCCTTAAAAATCTTACCGTAGTGCACGGACCTAGGCACAGCACTTGAAAATGAAGCTTTCACACCGGTCGTTTGAACTCACCGCAGCGCAGCCGAAGCTCCCAGCAGCTGTCTTCCTTCGAGATGGAATCTGTCAGCAGCAACATTTCATACTGGAGGCTGCTAGCCTGTAACACAGACGCAAGTTCAAAGGCTTAAGAAGCCCTGGTGACACAGCAGTCCTTTTCACCTTCTGATATTTAAAACCCACAGGTTCAAAACACATCGATCTGAGTAAATTTAATCCCACGCCCATTTGGGATGGTTGGCAATGTATTGAAGCGAGCTGCAAGCCCCAGCCAAGACAGGCAGAAGCACCTGAGGAAACCTAGGCATGCACCTAATCAGAGAAATTTTTGTTTTACTTTTATCTTAATTCCCATCAAGACAAAAAGACCTTCTGTATTACAAACAGACCACGATAACAGAGAAATGTAATGATTAGAATACACCAGCAGTTCCAAAGGGGCAGAAAAAAAGAGACAGGAAAACTCTGGATTCTCTCACCAAGTCTGGATTTGCCCAGTGTCCCTTTAGAGCTGCAGAAACCTTCCCAATGATCAAGTCGTTCATTTGTTGTGTGGCCTCTGGATTGTCCCTAATTCCAGAAGGAAAAGGAGAACACTGTTAGGCTGTGCTCGTGCTAAATTACAGAATCCCAGAAACAGAGAATGCCCTTAGTTGGAAGGGACCCAAAAGGACCATCGAGTTCAACTGCCACCCCTGCACAGGACACCCCAACACTCACACCGTGTGACTGAGGGTATTGGGCAAATGCTGCTGGAACGCCGGCACAGTCGGTGCCATGACTGCTTCCCTGGGGAGCTGTTCTAGGGCTCCACCACCTGCTGGGGGAAGAACCTCTTCCTAATATCCAATCTAACCCTGGCACTTCTTCCTGCCATTCCCTGGGGTCCTGTCACAGGACAGAAGAGAAGAGCTCAGCACCTGTGTCACCTCCCTCCCTTGTGAGAAGGCAGCAAACAGCTCTGAGATCCCCTCTGAGTCTCCTCCAGGCTGAACAGACCCAGTGACTTCAGCCTCTCCTCATGCGACTTCTCCTCCAGACCCTTCCCCAGCTTTGTGGCCTCCTCTGGATACTCTCCACCAGTTTTACTTATTAAAAACCAAAACCTCCTGAGATTTCAGCTTAGTTGAGAAGAAACGTGCACACAGTCACAGTCTGCTGATACATCTCCCCTATAAAGCTACTCCTTTACAAGTGTGGGGCTTTCCAGACTTCACTGGAAGCCAAAGGGCTGCAAACAGTGAATCCCATCTAACCTGGTCAGAAGGCACATGAGCTGCCGGACCTCCTCCCGCATAGTGGCTGCACCTCGCCGCAAGTTGTAGTCAAAGAGCTCTCGGATAAGGCCCTGGGACACAAGGATGTGCCTGATGGCAGAGTTGGTGGCCAACGCCCGGAGCAGCGTTATGCAGTGTTCGGTGACGGCTGAGGCACAGCCATAGCATTTAGTGGATGATGTGTGGCCACAGCCCAAAACAGACAAGGCACGATACTGGCTGGCAGTAAATGTGGGCTGGACAGTGGTCCGTGAGGACTTTGTTGCTGCCTCCCTCTGTTGGAGATCATATTCCAGGAGCTCCTTTCGAGAGGCAAACACTTTCTGGAAACACAGAAAAGAAGAAATTAAAATTGTGGAATTGTGAGGCAGCACACAGTTGCCAATTCCACTCACAGGTTATTTTCCCTGTCTATTTTGTGGAGAAACATTTTTAACCACGTGTCCCAGAACCTGAAATCCTTTATGTCCATGGCAGACGAGACATCCATTAGAAATCCCAGTCTAATTTGCAGTCACCTGCTCTATTTAAAGGCTTGTTGTCTACATTATGTGCAATGTAACACTGGAAATGTGACAAATCTATAGTAATAACGGTAACTGCAGCTTGTAGAAATTATTATTTTGTTATTGTCCTGGCAATACGCAGCTGAGCACCTATCATTAATGATATCGTGAAACGCAGAAGAGCAACATCTTACTTCCCATCTCTGACATGCGCTGCATCTGGTTAGAGAGGAAAACACATGACCCAAACTCATCAGAATCACATCATACCTGGATGATTTTGGAAAGCTCATCGAAAGAGTTCTTGCAGTCACCACAGTACTCCTGGGCTAACTGGAGGATGTACCTGTTCACGCTGGCTGAGGTAGAACTTATCCCTCCACTACTGCCAGACTCATCCTGGACCAGAGCAGAAAACAAAACGCGCTCATATAAGGCGACTGCACACAGAAATAACTCCCGCAGAACAGCACCCAGCGCCAGGGCCTTCTGTTGTCTTGGCAGCACAAAGGCCAGTGTGGCACCAGCCTGGGTTTCCGTGTAAGATTCGCCCGTTCCGTGTTACCTGTGGCTTTTCAGGAGCCGCCTCGTTCACTTTACACAGAAGGTTTTCCAACTGTGGTCGGTGTCCCATTAGCTGGTGATACACTCTGTCCGCCTTGTCCAGGAGAGTGTTGATATTTGTTACCGCCTGAGGATAAAAAAGGAAAGGAAACTCTTATTTTATATTCAGACATAATTTTTAATTCTACACAACCAGAACCACCGAGTCTTCCATCACTTTCGCCTTTTCGCTGGCAAAAATAACAGGTAAGTGTTGATTCTGCCACTCACGCCTTGAGTACCGCTCTGGAGACACGGTGCTCAGCACACCCAGCCCCTGGGACAGACCACGGATGGCAACTGGTGCTTTGTTCGTTAGCAGCGCTCCTCAACACACACAGTCCAACCCAGACTCATCGCTTGTACAGCACCGCAAAGAGATGCAGGGCTACAGCGCTGCTTTCATAGAATCATGGAATGGTTTGGGTTGGAAGGGACCTCAAAGTCCATCCAGTTCCACCCCCTGCCATGGGCAGGGACACCTCCCACTGGATCAGGGGGCTCCAAGCCCCATCCAACCTGGCCTTGGGCACCTCCAGGGATGGGGCAGCCACCACTGCTCTGGGCAACCTGGGCCAGGGCCTCCCCACCCTCACAGCAAAACATTTCTCCCTAAGATCTCATCTCAATCTCCACTCTTGCAGCTCAAAACCGTTCCCCTTTATCCTATCCCTGCACCCCCTGATCAAGAGCCCCTCCCCAGCTTCCCTTTACAAGCAAACACTGAATTATGTGTCTTCTGCAAAACTGCTTCCTGAGTGGAGCAAGATGGTAAATGCATTAGTTGGTGAGAAGCACTGCTTTTCATGTTACTCCCAAGAGGGATGGACCTCTGATGTCCCAACTCTGCTGACTTGGCCAAGAGACACAGCATTTCATTAACATATCTGCTATTGTTCTCACTTTCTTTCGATCCTCTTCGTTTTCTATGGGATCCACCGCACAGCACGGCTTGGCGTACAACATGAAGTCAAAGCGAGCGTATTTACAGAACCCACAGGCATTGCAAAGGAAGGGATCTTTCTCGTCATAATTGATGGATCTGAAAGGCAAGGCAGAAAGGCCACAGAATGCAGATGAGCTCTATCAAGGTAACCATGGAAATGAAACAAAGGAAAAGGAGAACACTGCTACACCGTGGTCGTGCTAAATCATAGAATCAAAGAATCACAGAAGTTACCCAAGTTGGAAGGGACCCAAAAGGATCATTGAGTCCGACTCCCATCCCTACACAGGACACTCCCAACATTCACACTGTGTGACTGAGGGCATTGGCCAAATGCTTCTTGAATGCTGGCACACGGTGCCGTGACTGCCTCCCTGGGGAGCTGTTCCAGGGCTCCACCACTTGCTGGGGTAACAATCTCTTCCTAATGTCCAACCTAACCCTCCCCTGGCATCTTCCTGTCATTCCCTCGAGTCCTACTGTAAGTCACAAGAGAGAATATCAGCATCCATTTCACCTCCCTCCCTTGTGAGAAGGCAGCAAACAGGTACGAGATCCTTCTCCAGGCTGAACAGACCAAGTGATATCAGCCGTTCCTCACACAACTTCCCTTCTAGACCCTTCCCCAACTCTGTGGCCTCCTCTGGACACTCTCCAGTAGTTTGATGTCCTTTTCATCCTGTGGCACCCAAAACTGCACCCAGTGCTCATGGTGGGGCCATGTGCAGAGCAGAGCGGGACAATGCCTTCCCTTGCCCGGCTGGCGATGCTGTGCCTGATGCACCTCAGGACTGCGAACGGACTCAGGAGGTAAACGAGAAGGTAAAATGTCCAACCTACCAAACCGCCCTGGGGAGCCCCCAGTGAAACACGTGAAGTGTGGGAGAATCAAAAGCTACAAATCAGGCAACAACAAAAATCCTTTCAAAGAAGCGGTGCCACATTCTGGCCGGGAAAAAACAAATCAGATGGGAATTGGTTCCTAACCATTGCACTTTAAGGACAGCAATTCCCTGAGCAACACCAGACTAGGGCAGCGTGCCCTTCGTCAAAACACAGATAAAAGGGAAGTGGCTTGTTTCATAAGGGCTAAGCTTTCAGCAGCTCCCACTCTTCCACCACTCGCAGTGGGACCGGCTACGGCATCATCACATCGCAGAGCAGAGCAGCACGATGCAAACTAACGAACAGCTCCCATGACTCTGGAAGGGATATGGGAAACCTTTCAATGTACCGGAAATCAGGCAATCTATGGAAAGAACCCACCACCTTGAATCCTGTAGGATTAGAGAGGAATAGGGGACAATGAGGGAAGATGAGGTATCAGATAAGGAGATGAAGCTCACAAAAGAGAAGGATTTACAACACTGCAGTGAAAGCCTGCCGAGCGCACAGGAAATTCTGCGCTGAGCCCTGCTCTGGATGAGGCGAGCACCACAAAAGCTCTGAACAACGAGCGAGCACTGCCCGTCCTGCAGTCAGATCCTGTGGGGAACCCCCCTGCCACCATCTAATCCAACTCCAGCCTTGTGGCCTTCAACAGGAAGGCCCAAAATAACCCCCTCCTGGGAATTTTCTGTTCTAAACTTGGTTTGAAACTTCTGTGTTCTTCCAGTACTGTCGTATCGGGTTTCCTTTGTTCGCCTGCATTAGCATTAAATCCCTGTAAGCCTGTTTTATACTTCTTGACTAATTTGATTGTGCGGTTGCATTAACCAGCATCGTGTATTTAATAGCAGGGTATTTTCTTGAACATCCAACATGGGCAACCAGCACAAGAGACTCGCAAACCCCGGGCGCCGGCTCCGTGGGGAGGAATGAAGCTGTTGTACCTGCACTTGTGGCACTGGTAGACATTTTCGCCACAGTTGCCACACACCCCCGGGTTGGCCGGGACAGACGCGCTGCACCGGGGGCACTGCAGGGTCTCCGTGGAAGCCTGGTAATTCTCATAGAAATCTGCAAATTCAATCATCAGGTTTGAAGCCACGATGGGCAAAGGCAAATCGATCTTCACCTCTGTCTGGCCCGGGGTCAGCTGGACCTTCTTAGCTTTGTGCCAACGAGCCGGCCTGGGAAAAGGAAAGAAAGCAGCATCGTGTTTCAGTGGGGAAGTGCCCTTCCTGCCCACGCAGGAAGAGAAGCCAAACGCAACCGTCTCAGCTCCAAATCTACTTTAAACGGGATGAATGGAGACCAGTTCTAGGATTGGTTTCCTTAGCTTCTGTATTGACATGATATGTAGCCAGAAATACATTTTAAGCCTTTATCCTCTTCATAGAGAGACTGTTTGGGATTAAAGAGCTGTTGATGCTTCATGGAAAAACTTTAATTCTACAGACATTTTCTAGGGATTTTCACCTCAATTTTTTTATTAGTAAGGACATTTGCATGAAAACAGGATATTTATTTCTAAAGATCTCATCTGCTCCCACTGCTTATTCTCAACCTGAAGTCAGAATCCCCTCTTTGTGACATCATAATCCTCTCCACAGCAGCCACTTGTGATGTCACACAGGATTAAGACTTCAAATAAGCAATAAGCGGCAGGCACAGATTAATCCCTAAGCCAAAGAGATCTGATTCTGGTGAGAACATCTCAAGAAGGAAAGAATATAAGCAGAACTGGCTCCAGACTGAGCAATGTATTGAAAAGGAGCCATTTTTGTGGGCAAAGCAGCAGCTGAGAGTTAGGCCATCCAACTTCTAATTTTAATTCTACTACATGGCTTCAAACAAGCAATGGTAACGCTTTCTGCATCTCTGCACATGGTGCAAGGTTCAAATGCCTTTCAAAGTCAAATTCTTCAGGAGGTGCCCTTGGTATTAATACTGGTTTTCACACAATTAAGTTTGGTGCTTAAACTGAGCCTGTAAAAAGTCTGCATATACAAATTTTACAATTTCAAGCTCTAGGTGAAATTTGGATCCTCTCTTCAACAATTTATTGTAGGAGAGTCAGAACAATCCCACCCAGCGAGGCCTGACAGTGATGGCAAGAGCCTACAAAGGAGCATTAGTCAAAAGGAGAAGCCAGGCACCTCAGTAAGAATCGTAACGGCAAACTCAGAGCCTTGCACACAAAACCATGGGCGAACGTACTTGTTTTTCAGCTCCACTATGGCTTGCACCGTCCTGTTGTTGTAATAGAGGTTGATGGTTCGGACCATTTTGGTTCGTTTCAGGTCTCCTATCTTCACTGTCACCTTGCTGATGGTGTGGCTGCCGATTAGTTTCACCACTTGTTGGGTGGTAGTGTACCGCGTGTCCACTTTGATGGAGGAGAGCTTGATGTACTGAGAAGACATAAATGAGGACACGTTGTATATACAATTATATCTCCCCAAAAATCAGAAACACAGCAAATCACACTGCTGTAAACAGCTGGGGTCCCTCTAAACTGAAAGGGTTTAAGAAGAGCAGTTACTTACACAGAAGGGCACCTCAGGATTGTTGCAGACAAGGCAAGGATCGCTCTCCAGGTAATAGCCATCAAATTCCACCAGCCCAGATAGTGTGCTGGAATGAGGGGAACAGCATTGACACATGGAATTTGCCATTAACTGCATTTTAAACACAAGCCATTCGATCAGAATAGTTCTAGTTTACTCCTAGTCCTTAGTCCCAGCATGAGTAACAGAATCTTCGAAATGTAATGCACGTTGAAAATGATTGGTTTTCACTAGGCAACAGCCAAAGTACAACCAAGAGCACAACACTCAGTTCTGCACGTCTATAGTCCCCAATCAATCCTCATATTTTGTTGCATTTACAGAAAATTAAAGCCAAAAAGCTAACGCCAAACTACTGACAGCACATGGAATGTCAAAGGAATCTGCTCCTCTCCCAGGCCGGCGGCAGCAAGCGTGCGGACTCAGCAGGGGTCCTGCCTCCACCGCGGTTGCGTTGGAATTGTGTATTCCCCTTCTGCCAAAAAGCTCCCTCAGTGAAACAGATCAAAGTCAGGACTCGCTCACTTGTAAATGTTGGAGTTAGGGTGGTTGGTGAGAATGTGGTTCTGAGTCCGGAGGATCTCCACGGCCTTCTGCGAGTATTCCTTCAACTGAAACACAGTTAGGAAAACATTCTCTTCTCAATGACTCTTTTGATTGCTACAAAGACGAAGACTTCTCATCTCATGGTGCTGCAGGTCCCCCAGAAGATGTATATGCTATACCCACAAGAATTTATAAGGTAAAATCATTACCCAGAAACGTAAATTATCCTAAAATTAGACCTTTACCACAATAACAGTGCTATTTGCGAGCCAACCACTGCAAATGCCTGCTAAGATCCGTAAGGCATTCCCAGCCCTTTAAACGTGCACATATCAGTGCGTCTCAATTACTTGTTCTCAAGCCCACTGGTCCCCTAAGAAATCCCAGCACTTCCTTTGTTCCAAAGTTGTGGTTACAAAAGATTTCTAGAAGCTGAGATATCAAAAATCTATAAATTAGAGCTAGCAGATAAATGCATTTTCCCACAACAGCTTCCTGTGGGAAAAAAAGTTTTCTTCAAAATAAAAAAAACCCCTAAAACTCAAAACCCACAAAAAACCCAAAACAATAAACCAAAAAATCCACACTACTCATTTTTTTAAGGACCCCTTTAAGGCCTTTTTTAACACTCATAATTTGGCAACAAAATAAACTTCCATCAGAAGCTCTTTCGACAGGAAACCTGCCCCAGCATGAACGTACTTCACAGAAAGCAAAAGGGCCTGGATGCTGCAGCTCCAACAACCCCTGTACCTTTTTCTCAGTCTGCTGTGTTTTCAGAGAGAAGTATCCCAGGAGATCCACAAACTGGGCAGCCTTCCTGCCGTACGCTGGAAGCTCTGGCCAGATTGACCACATGAGATCCAGAAGTAATTCCTGCTGTGACTTGTTAGAGTTCCTGTTGAGTGGATTACACATCAGTTAGGCTTGGAAAGACAGCTAGGTCTTATTCAAAAGGAAAACACATGCTGCAGTGGCCGAACTTGGGAACTATTATCTTGCTACACATCAGTGTTCACAGTTAAATCTCATTGCTTCTTGCCACCAACAGTTTTCCAGTGCTCTCTGAAAAGAAAGCAGCTGTCTCACAACACCTGAAGAGTCCTGGAGGAGTTCAGCACCCTGGAGTTGTCTTTCCCTACGTAACTCCCACCTTTTTAACTATATGAGCCTGCATCTGCCTCAGAAATTCCTCCACCCACAAATATTTACTCCCATAGATGTCAGGACCCAGATTCCGCAGACAGAAATAAAATGCTTCTGGCAGATGATAAGTTGTTTGGCAACAAGTAAGCCCCAATAACTGCGATGCTGTGAGCAATCACCTGCAAGCTCCCGCATCCTTCAGGACAGAGGCTGAAGAGTTAACTCTTCCATAAGGACAGGGCTTTCCATCACTGAGCTGAGACCAGCTGAGAAGAGCTCCCTCCCAGCTCACCTGTAGATGTGGAGCGCGAGGCAGTGCGCCTGCCACCTCACGGAGGAGGAGTTGGACTCCAGCAGGAAGCAACGCAGGAACTGAATGAGGGTCTCCTTATCGGCAAATTTGTTCAGCTGGTTCACCAGAGCTGTGCACAGCTGGTCCTCCTGACTGCCCGAACTCTCGCCTAGGGGACAGCGGGTGGCAGAAGGAAGGCAGAGTTAAGAAAGCAGATGGATGGAGTGCATCACAGGCAGGCTGGCTTCCTAATTTATAGGTCACAGGGCACAGGTATTTGGACAAATTTGTCTCTCAGACAACAAGCAAATTTAATATTCCTTTCTATTTTCAAATATACAACCTAGTACTCCTGAGGAGCACAGAAGAAAACTGCTGGAATACTCGCTGGGAAGGACGTGAGAAATGTGCCACACATCCTGACAAAAAGAAAAGGATAAACCACGGGGCACTGAAAAGACTCAAAGAACCATCTGGCAGAGAAAGCTAAAATGACTCCTTGAAGAAAAGCCAAGGGAGAATTTATGCCCATGACTTTTATTGGAAAGCTTAATTACTTTCCCAGGACTTTCGATTTCCATTAAGCAGCAGCCCTGGCTCCAACCGAGCTTACACGTCAGACAGAGGCAACAAGTCTGAACACAATCACTGAGGAGCAGAGCTAACTGGGTGTGCATCTCCAGCACTTGTGTTAATCCCCATGAGCATCTCAACTTGCTACAACCCGGGACAGGCAAGTTAGGTGGAAGCTACTTCAGCACTAGAATAGGTCACTTCCATTAGATAACTTCAAGCCCGCTCAAGCTAATGAATAACTCGCAGTGGGTTTGGGATACACCGAGCACTTACTCAGCCCCAATTCTTAAGGCACAGCACTCTCCAATCTACATATGGTAAAACTGTTCTGCTCTCCTCATCATTGCTGCAGGCTGCAAACACCCTCATCACAATTCACAGAATCATCATGTTGGAAGAGAACTCCGAGATCGAGTCCAACCGTGCCTGTCCCCCCACTAAACCCTGTCCCTAAGGAACTCATCCACCCGTCTTTTAAACACCTGCAGGGATGGTGACTCCACCATGTCCCTGGGCAGCTGTTCCAGTGCCTGAGAACCCTTTCAGTGAAGAAATTCTTCCTAATGTCCAGTCTAAACCTCCCCTGGCACAACTTGAGGCCGTATCCTCTTGTCCTACTGCTGTCACTTGTGAGAAGAGACCAACACCCACCCCGTCACACCCTCCTTTCAGGCAGTTGTAGACAGGGATGAGGTCTCCCCTCAGCCTCCTCTTCTCTAAGCTAAACAACCCCAGGTCCCTCAGCCGTCCCTTGTAAGGCTCATTCTCCAGATCCTTCCCCAGCTCCGTTCCCTTCTCTGGACGCGCTCCAGTCCCTGAAGGTCCTTCTTGGAGTGAGGGGCCCAAACTGACCCCAGCACTCGAGGTGTGGCCTCACCAGTGCTGAGCACAGGGGCACAATCCCCTCCCTGCTCCTGCTGGCCACGCTGGGTCTGCACAGGCCAAGATGGCCTTGGCCCTCTTGGCCACCTGGGCCACTGCTGGCTCTTGTTCAGCCAGCTCTCAACCAACAATTCATGTCCCTTTCATCACAACTGTGGTATTAATCACAATGAGAAGCAAGCAGTTCTCTCTAAACAGAATAAGGAAGGGTGAGAGGAGCAGACTTCATCCCTAAAAGCACCACAGACCACGGCACAGCTGCTGCTCACCCTCTCGCTCCTTCTCCTTTTCTTCTTTCTTGCTCTTTTTCGTGGAGGATTTGCTCTGTGTCGCTGGCTGCCCTGAGCCTGATGCGCCAGGAGCAGAGGTGGAAGAGGTGCTGGATGATCCAGAGGATGCAGTCATCGATAGCACTTTGCTGCCACACAGAGCACAAGAGAGCAGCTGCAGGAGAACTGGTGATACTCCTTCGTCGACCAGGAAACTGACTTGGAGGAGGAAATAGAGAACCGCTGCAGAGGAAAGAAGAAAGTCTTTAGAAGCCTGAACTTTAAATAAGGCAAGCAAAAAACCTTCAACCTAAAACAAGAACCCTTTGAACACGACAAGGGCCATCCAACCACTCACAGAACCTTCCTGTCCCTACACTATAAAGTGTTAACGCTTGGGTACACCGAGGCGAAAGGTTTCATCCCAAATTTCACACTGGAGCAATGGCAGCGCAAGCAAGAGAACACGGATCTGCTCCTGCAAGCGAGCCGTTACCCACATTGCTATGGAACCGACGCAATTACAGCACCCTGATAATTAGTACTGGGAACAGTTCAGGCCTAATCAAAACTCTCAGCTGTGTCTTCTTCTGAGCTGAGCTTCCCCATCTGAGAAGTCTTGATTCAAATCCCAACATGCAAGGCTCCCACTCCCTCGAATACTCCCAGAGGAAGAACTCACAGTCGTCTTTGATGCAGAACTTCTGCCAGTTCACTGTTCGCTGCGTGGCGATCTCCGCGCAAGCCTTTAAATGTTCCATCTGAAAGGCACAATGGGACAGGATTAAACACCGTGTCAGAATTTCTCTTACTGACATCTCACATAAATGCATCACAGGCACTTTTTCCTGGTACAGCGACACATTTTTCCTTACCAAGCTGATCAATGTATCGTACTGCAGGGCAGAGCCTGAACTGGCTGTGACCACACTGGCACGGAGGAAAATGCCTTGCTCTTCCAGAAGCTTTTTGATTCCACGAACGTGAGAGTCCAAGGTGTGAAGGTCTCTGAGCTGGCGGTATTTATCCTTCGATCCACAGATAAAGAGCAAAAGCTTGCGGACTTGGCGGCGCACGAATGGAGTCTGCTGGATCATCAGGTACTAGAAAAAGAAAAGCCTACAACATCAGCACTGTGAACTCACCAGTGGCAACCTGCACCAATAACAATAGGATGTGTGTTCTTACAAAAAAAGAAGGTATGGGAGATGCATTAATGTATCTGTCAGTGTTAAGGTACTGTAAATCAGCCATAAAAGCAAGTCACCGGCAGAAGAAACACTGCACAGCAACACTGCAGCATCCTGAGCTCTGCAATCATGAAACCACTTCCGAAAACCACTCTTTGTCATCTATGACCTCAAATAAAAAGCTCGTCAAGTCTAATTGCCAGCAGGTTGAGGGAGGTGATCCTGCCCTCTACTCCGCTGTTGGAAGACCCCATCTGGAGCACTGTGTCCAATTCTTGAATCCCCATCAGAAGGAGGAGATGAAGCGGGTCCAGAGGAGGCCACAGAGATGATAAAAGGGCTGGAGCCCCTCTGCTATGAGGACAGGCTGGGAGTTGGGGTTGTTCATCCTGGAGAAGAGAAGGCTCATAGTGCCCTTCCAGTACCTGAAAGGGGCTCCAGGAAAGCTGGGGAGGGACCTTTTACAAGGGCCTGGAGTGATGGGACGAGGGGGAACGGCTTTAAACTGGAAGGAGGAAAATTTACATTGGACATTGGGAAGAAATTCTTCACGATGAGGGTGGGGAGGCCCTGGCCCAGGGTGCCCAGAGCAGTGGTGGCTGCCCCATCCCTGGAGGTGTTCCAGGCCAGGTTGGATGGGGCTTGGAGCCCCCTGATCCAGTGGGAGGTGTCCCTGCCCATGGCACGGGGTGGCAATGGATGGGTTTTAAGTTTCTTCCAAGCCAAACCATTCTACGATTCTAATCAAGAAATCCATCCCCAAAATTGAGCAAATGTAAGATAACTTCTCTCAAGTAGAAAGCTATACAACCGAAGGAACTGAAAAGATATAATCTAAGATCTATTTTTTAAGGACTGAGTTAAGTACCAAGAGCAGAGCACAATGCCACTCTGCACCACCTCAGAGAAGGTTTGCTATTCCGAGTTTTCTGGCAGCAAACATCGAGTTACAGGAAATCATCACAATTTTATTTTTCACGTATGCTTTCCTATAGATTCCTGTCCAACAGGAGTAAAACAAAGCCAGGAGTTCACCTTCTTTACAGGTGGAGAAGGTCTGAGATCAGTCCTCCAAAAGCTCGTCTCTCCCAGGAAAGATAACGTGACTGGAATTTTTCAGTTAAATCCTGTAGATGTATCCTGTTCTCACTCACCTCGGACAAAAAGTAGAACCAGGAGTGATCAAAGATGGGAGGTGGGATGCGGGAGTTTGTGTCTGCAATCTTCTTGATCTGATAGGGCAGGCGCAGTACCATCTCCGTCAGGAGCTGAGTGTAGGCCTCAAAAACATCTGCAGCATGACCCTGAAAGCAAGAGCAACTCCTCAGCCTCTGGCACTGGACATTCCCAGCGTGGTGTCATAGCAAGCTACAGGGTAAATTCACTGATGTTCTAAACCTAAAACTCTTCTGCCACCTTCGCGGCCAACAGAACGGCTCCTGACTGAGAAATCAAAATAAGCCAAGAAACCCGCACAAGGGCTTCATCTAGAAGGCAACTACTGGGATGCAGTAAGATAGTCTGGAGTAATGAGGCGTTTTAATACATGACCTTTCAACTTAGGAGACATTCTTACATTTCACTGGGCTTTTGCACTGCCCCTGTACATAGATCAAACCCCCTCTCTTACTCCAGCAGAATCTCAGCACAAAAACACTACGGTAGTTGAACAGGTCTAGGATTGAGTGTGGAAATCCCCACTGACTGCCATAAGTAGTGGTGGTTCAGAAACTCTGCCTGCCAAACAAAAGGAGTCACACGATGGAGTAGCTTCCCTTGTGGAAGACTGACACTTCCACCAGGAACAGCACCAGCAGCTCCACGGAACCGCCTGGTGTAGGGCTGCATTGATAGATACAGCGAGCCGGGCTGCTCTGAGGGAACTCAGAGCAATCCTAGTTGTAACTATCTGCTAAAGGATCCGGTTTCAATTGTACAACTAAGTGAAAACCAGTTTGGAAAAGATGTTTTTACCTCCTTCTGTGCAGCAGCCTTTTGCTGCAGGTCGTAGAAAGCCACCAGCGTAGGGTAGGACTCACCTTCACATACTGGCGGAGGAAAAAAGGGCTCATGTCAGGTGGAGAAGAAGTAGTGTGAGGTTTCAGGAGCTGGCTGGCGGCTACGGGCTCCTCGTCATTCTGCTGGCTCTTCCAGTACTCCAGCAGAGATTTCAGCACATGCAGACAGTAGTCGACAGCACCAGAGCTCAACAAGGCAGCAGCAGTAGCACTAGAGATGAGGGAGGAAGACTGAAACAAAGAGGAGCTGGATTACTAGAGCACCTGAGGAGCACCGGGTCGGAAGCACAGGGGACGCTGCGAGAATCCGACAGCGGTCGCTGCCAGTAGGGATAAGAGAGCAGGGCTTTACCAAACTTTCCAGGCAGCTTTTAAGTTTGGGGTTTGTTTGAGGTTGGGGTTTTTGGGTTTTTGTGTTTATGAAAAGCAACTCCAATATTTACAGAGACTCTTTTGAACAAGCGCTTAGTAAAGGAAAACAAATAAAATCTCCTCTTAAGTCTAATCTCCCCTCGACACATGTGCCAGAGGCCACTCTGCTGTGGATTAGACGACTAGGGCTTTTTTGCCTTCTTTTCCCCCCCCCTTTTTTCTTATTTTTTTTTTTTTTTAAAGTTGGGATTTCTATTTGTTGATCTGGGATTTAGCCAGCTGGGAGTGACTGCTGGTACAGAAAGAGTCCCTGTTGCAGATGCCGCTCAGAGGCTCTGCTCCACCCAGGTATTGCTCCACCTGCATTCTGCAAGACGATGAGCTTTGATTTCTGTGGGAAGCTCAAGTGAATAACAAAGGCTGGAGAAAAAGCTACTGTAAATAAAACTATTAAAGCAGCCCTGTAAATCCAAACAAACCCCACAGCTCATAAGCTCATTAAAATTTGATGCAGTTCAGACTAAATTTTTTAACCTCTATGCTTTTTATTAATCTCCTTCCCACCACACATACTGCTTTTTATGCCTTATTACTGTACCTTTTAGCAACAAATATCTAAGGAATCCTCTTAGCGACTTTTACGTTGACACAGCAGCATATTGCTTTCCAATAATCACATTACAAATCCTCTTTAACCCCTTCAGCACCAGTAAGATGCAAGGAAATAATCTGCTAGAGCATCATTAACTTGCTGCCCTTAGCTCAGTCAGAAAAAGCGCACAAAACAAGTGAATCCAGTTGTCTTTATGTGTCTGTTTCAAGTTTCAAAGATCTTTTTCCACAGGAGTAAAACAACTTTACAGGTTCCTCACACTTTTTCTAAAGCACTCAGGTATATACCAGCAATTTCAGTTAGTGGCTTTCAGACCATTTTTGATGAACTGAAGTGCCCCAACCACGTCACCCCCCTGACAAAGCTGTTAGAAGAATGTACCTCACAAATGGAAGACTTGGATCCTGACTTAGTTCTGGACATGAACACACTCAGCAGCCTCATGACCACCAGATGTACTTCGTTCACAGGAGAGCGTTCATTTTTCTTAGACACATCCTGCAAGGAGAGAGTTTGCTTACACAGCTGAGCAAAATGTCCCAAGCATCTCCACTGCAGTGCTCTGATCCTCACAAAGTATTTCCAATTCAAGCTCATGCAGTAATACTCAAAAAGCAGCACAAATTCCTCAATATAAAGGTAAAGAGTGGCCTGGAAGCCAGATGAAAAGGTCAATTATGCGTCACTGATGATGGGTATTTTGAAGAGTTAAACTCAAGTGAAAGAAATTTTTATGCTCATTGTGGATGCCAGAACTAGGAAACAGAGAGAGTTCCGCTCATGTCATTTTCTACCTTATATGAATTGAGTCAAGAGAAATGAACTGCCTGAACACATCGGTACAAAGTGTTTAATTCCTGCATGGGAAGAAGCCTTGTCTCGAAGAAGCAAATCGAGGAGTGTGTGTTCACACCACTGCTTACCTTTTTGTCCATGCACAGCTCTGCAATCAGCTGGGACAGCAGGTTATCCAAAGCTCCCTTGTCTTTCTCATCATCTCCATCCAGGTCAGTTGTGAGCATGAGAATAACCTGGGAACAGAAGGTAGGTTCCACGTTTTAAGATAAATACAGATTATCTTTTACAAAACCCTGCAGATTTTATCTTGATTAATTTCTGTTGTTTCCCAAATTCTGACTGCACCATCACACCCCGATACGAACATTCAGTACAAACCCAAAAGACCCTCCCAACTGCATCAGGATTCAAGAATTTTAGCGCGAAGGCTCATCAGCCAACTAATGCCACGCTGAGAAGGGGTTCACATCTAGCAAAAAATCTATGGGTACGGGTCACAAAAATGATCAAAGGCCTCGAACACCTTCCCTATGAAGAGAGGCTGAGAGAGCTGGGGTTGTTCAGCTTGGAAAAGACTCCAAAGAGACCTTATTGCAGCCTTTCAATACTTAAAAGGGGGCTTATAAAGAAAGGTGGGGAAAAACTTTTTAGCAGGATCTGCAGCAACAGGACAAGAAGGGGACGGTTTTAAACTAAAGAAGAAATTTAGACTAGATATTAATAAGAAATTTTTTAAGCTGAGGGTGGGGAGGCCCTGGCCCAGGTTGCCCAGAGCAGTGGTGGCTGCCCCATCCCTGGAAGTGCTCAAGGCCAGGTTGGATGGGGCTTGGAGCCCCTGATGCAATGGGAGGTGTCCCTGCCCATGGCAGGGGGTGGAACTGGATGGGTTTTGAGGTCCCTTCTAACCCAAACCAGTCCATGACTCTATGAATGCTGTGTAACCAAGCAAACACTTCAGAGCCGGACTCAGGCACTGTGACTGAGCAGGAAAAGAGAGAGGGAAAAGCATGTGCAAACAGAAACCTGGGAGTAGGAGTAGTGATTAATTGTTTAATTCAGGCTTAACTTCAGAGCCCTCCTCAGTTACCTGCATATAAGGAATGGCCCGGACTCCTCCAACGTTCCTTAGCTGAGGTAGGTTCTGCAGGAGCCTCTCCAACAACATCAGTCGGACCATATGCAGCCTGGAAAGTCAGAAGCCAGGAATCAGAATTGAAGGACACATCATGAGAAACATTAGGCCTAGCAAGATTATCAACAGAGCGCTGCAATTTACCACGCAAATTCAGAGCATGAAGACATCCTAAGGTCATGGCATCAGCACAGACAGGAGTGGACTCCCTCAAACTTGAGTCAAGCAATATCACAGATGCAGAACAACTCTGACAACGGATGCTGCTCTTCATTTCAGAACTACACTGCCTACCATGGCAACTGGCAGAATTCAACTGTCTAGAAACAGACACTACATATCAGTTCCAAAATGCACTGTAAAAATGACTGAGCATCTGCATGGAAAACTGCAGACCTTTCCCAAAGTGCTTCATACTCCTTCACATACTTTTTTCCTAGCAGTGAATTCTGCAATTCCTCTGTTTACTGCACTCACCCAGGGTTGTTTGGTGACTTCGTACAGGCAGCAGTTCTGTGGGACTCACGTTAGGTAACATGTCACATGGTGAATGCACAGAGGGAGGCATTTTCCAGCAGTGTGGTTTGCTATGTTCTGTGTTTCTGACTTTTGATTTTTACTATCTAGAGTCACAAATCACACTCAGTGCATTGCAGCACCTTGAGCCCACTCTGCTATAAATACCGACACTGCAGAGAAATGCTGAAGAGGAACACAAAGCCCCTTGCCTGTTGCTGGTGTGGACATCTCCCTCTGCCTCTCCTTCCCCTTCTGAACCATCTCCCTCTTGCTGCCCTGTGGTGGTGCTGATGGCACCTGTGCTCGAGCTGACACTTCCTGGCCCAGCGGGATGGCCCTCGGCTGTCGTGTCCCCATAGGCGCTGCTACGGCCGGACACTGGAAAAGAAAAAAGGGAAAGAAAACATCAGCACAACTGAACATAGTCCTTGCCTGCTTCCTAGGAACCCACGCAGCTGGACTATCCTTTGGCGCTGTGGTTCTAAGGAGACAGTCTCTCTGGTTGTCCTCTTAAAGCCAGAAGAGAGTCACTTCTACGGACGCAGCTCAGCACCTCTAGTGTTGTGTTTGCCAGTCTCATCTTGGCAGCCCAAACTGAATTGGTTCCGCAGAGGTCATTTAAACCAACTCAGAAAAGGTGCACACAGGATGGATGTGTGGACAACACGTTTTTAATAAAAGTCTGTGATTTGTTTTACCTTGGTATCAGTTCCAAGCAAAAAAGAGAGAAATTAATTCTATCCCATCCAAACTTATCTGGCAATATAATGAATTCCTTCAGTCTTGCTCCGGGCTACTGCATCCAGTTATTACAGGCCAGCAAAAGCTACTGTAGACTCCACACTTCTGGACAACTACAACAAGTGAGCAAATACCCAGTCTGCCCAGCACTTTGGCAGGAACCATAAGATGATACGCAGCAGCACCTGTTTGGAACTGAGATTCCTTCTTTGCCAGGGATTACCCACCCCTCCCACTTTGGTAAAGCCAGTAGAAAACAGAAGTAAAAACAGCGGCGCAGCAGGAGACACTCACCACTGTGCTCACCAGCCACGGAATCCACCGCGCTGCCGCCACTCTCGGAGCCCACGCTTCCACCGTGGTCCGCAGGGGAAGTCCGAAGAGTCGAGCCGTCTGTTGCTGCTGTGCTGCCCTCATCATCAGATGCTGGAGCTAAGAGAATAAAGAGAGCTGTTACAAGTAAAAACACTGCCTTGATAGAACTTCAAAAGAAGCACAAGCTATGAAAGAAAAGCCATGAATATTTGCCTTTCATTCTTTGTGTCAAATTGCAAACAAATCAAAACTTACAAGCACCCATCAGTAAAAACCAGTAGAGGGGAGATACCCTGAGAAGGAAACCTTCTCATCAAACAGACAGTCATGCAAGTTATTTGAAGAACAATGTGTGGTTGTTTATAAAAGCAAAGGAAATACAGTATATGGGTTATTTTGCCTGCTTTATTTTAAGAAGAGGAAATAACTTCCTCAGAAGCAAGAAAAGGTCATAACTACGCTATCAAAAATGCATGAAGTCAAGAGTAATAACCGGTTCTTCAAAACTCTGTTTACAAACTAATTTTAAGCAATTATTTAGGACAACATCAAAAAAGTTTGACTTCTCGCAGTGAACAGTTACCTGATGCTGTTGTATCCGAGAGCGTTCCAGCATCAAGAGAAGAAGAGCTGGGTGCTTGGCCAGACAGTCCTAAGCTCTGAAGCCCAAGTGCACTACTGCTGCTCCCTGCGAGAAGAAAACGAAGTGAGTCTCTTTCTAAGAGAAAATGATCTCTGGCCTTCTCTATACATTCTATAGTTCTACTCCCTTTGTTCTCTCAGTGCTGACATCAACAGCTTCTGCTCTGTTTCCTTCCCAGCTTTCTCATATCCTATTTACCTTTTTGACTACTGATAATGCCTACGTCTCACCTTGCTGATCTTGTTGCAGGCTCAGGGCAATGGCCAGTTCCACCATGGTTTCATCATCTGCATCTGGAGGAATATCCAGCATAGGAGGGAATCCCTCTGCTCCAGCCAGAAGGGCCTCCAGGGGAGAAGGGTTCCCATTATTCACATTCTCAGAAGTCTCCAGAACCATAGATTCAGACTATGGAGAGGAAACAGAGAGAGAGCTTTCACCAAACCACCACCAAATAAAGAAGTGCTACAAACTGAGTCATAACTAAATTAAACTCAAATACTTCATGTATCTAAAAGGCTCCAAAGAGGAGCACTCTGGACTTACCACCATCTCGAAGTCCCCGTGATCAACTTCGCTTTGCTCCTGGCTTTCTTGTCGGATATGCTCACCATTTGCTATGCCAGAACTCTGCAGCTTGTCTTCTGCGTCGTCATCGTCGTCGTCATCCTTATCTCCTGAATTACAAAGGATGAATTCACAAACGCACTCTTCCCTCACAGCATCATGAAGAAGGCAATTAATGCTGGCGGAAAACCTAAGCTGTCCTCAGTTTACTCCCAGTCATTAACAAATTCCAAGACACCTACAATTCACATCCACGATAGAAAAGCATCTCTTGGACGAAGATCCAATACTTGATCTTGGGCTGCCCACATCTTTATGACTGATTCATAAGGACTTAAAAACATGTCCAGAAATACTGGGACAGGCTGGGTTACTACCCCCTAAATAAGCCAGGCAGATCTTTCTTAACACTGAAACGGGAATTTCTCAGAAATCTCTTTGAATGCAAAAACATCAAAAAGAGGTGAATGTTTAAAGAAAAAAAAAATGGGGGGGAGGTTAGGGGATGAGAGAGAGAAAAGAAAGGAAAAAGACTGGGTTTGGGCCCACTTAAAACACTATTTTAATTTCCTGTCTCTTCTGACATATAAATAAAGTAGGTCCTAATCATTTAAAGGCGAAGCTGAATGATCTGGCATACCCATGGGAGTATTGCTCCGAGGGGAGGATGGCAACGTGACGTGTCTCCGCTTGTTCCTCGGTCTCAGCACTCTGATCAAAGCTTGTTTGCAGGAAAAGCTCACTGCCGGATCCTAGAGGGTTAACAGCGAATCATTAACTTGTTAAGCTTTAAGTGCTTATTTACAGTATTCGGTAAGACAGCGACAAATACACTTAGGACTCTGTTGGTCACGATTCACATAAGACGTGTCACGGCCCAACATCGAAAGTCCCCGTCTTCCCTGCCACAAAGCAATGCAGCACATCACAAACCTTGCTAAAATACCAGGAGGGAAATACCTCCTTCATTCACTCCTGGCTCTACAGTTCTGTCTGCCTGTCTCCATTGGTATCCATACTACGCGTTACCATTCTATCTGTTTTTAATTCTCCTCATGTTACCAGTGTTACAGGCTGATGCAGAGCAGAGCAAGATCACATACCGGGCAAAGCAACATCTGCATGTAGATCTTAGATGCTGTATGGATGCAATCCAGTTCACACGTGCAGTATCCATGGATAATATCCACCAAAGCATTGACTGTGGCTTCAACGTGAGTGAGACCTCAGGAGGAATAAAAGTAGGACTGTAACCAACTACCTTTCCATTTCAGCACAGACAGCGAGACACTGCAGGAAGCATCTCTTGTTGTTAAGACTTCAGGGCACGAGGTTAGCACCACAAATTCACGGAGGTTTCACTTCAGAAGGTGCTTACACACCACCCCTCTCTGCCTAAAGGAATACTGTGCCTGCCATATCCCCACACCACACAATATCCTGCACGCCACCTATAAAGTCAAATGTGAATAAATCCACCACCAGACCCTTCTCACAAGCACAGCACAAGTACTTTTGAACAAAAGCATTACAGCAGATATACCTTAGAAAGTACCCACTGCATCGTTACACTTTAAGCCTAGTTTGGAGCACATCATTTTCTGTTTACAGGCTTAAAATAGGCTCCATCAAAATACACAAGCTTTATAATAGCAAAAGAAGAGCTGGCACACCTGGCAGGCAGGCAGGGGCAAGGAAAGCATTTTTGGGTTTCGATGCATGTAGCTTCCAGAAGTGGTTGACCAGCTGGGTAATGAATGTGCAGCCCTCTCCTTCAGCGTGTTTCTGGGCCTCTTGCCCTTCTTCACTCTCTGTACAGATCAAAAATCGTTGTTAGTGGGGAAGAGTTAACAAGCAGGGTAACAGCAAGTTTATGTGAAGTGGCTTTTGTCATAAATGCCGATGTCCTCATTACAGGGACTATCGCACGCCGAACAAACGTATGGAATACAGTCACACCAAACCAAACACTTTGAGACGTCTTCAGTTTGACAAGAGAAAGAAAAATCCCGACTCTACCTGTTTCCAACTGTGGCAGCTTTGACTCTGTATAATGGACCAGATTGTTTGGTCTCATAATTGCAATGGATCTGGCAGTGATGACCAGCCTCTGGAACACTTCAGGGTCAAGGTCCTTCCCTTCTTTGGTTGAGGAGCTCAAATACTGAATAGCTTTGCTTAGCAATGCTTGATCCTGTAAAGTGAAAGGTAACATAGGCAAAGCAGATCCACAGGCAGCAGCCCAGCAAAGCAACTGAAGTACAACCATGGCACAGATCCCAGGGAAACCTAACGCTCGCTGCTTTAACTCTTGGCCAATGCCATCTAGGAAGGACAACTAATATTAAGTCATCCTATAACGAAAGAAATCTGGCTAGAGAATGGTTTTTTAAGGAGCAGTGTACGAACACAGCTGTTGGGGCGCTTCGCAAATCTGCGCGGGAACCACAAATACCTTAGCACCCAGCCTACCCACTGCTCACCCCAGCGTTCCCCTATCATCCTAAGGCAGATCCCTGTGGAAAGGGAAACCAGAGCCTCAAGACACCATTTTCAAACAGAATTCACATGTCTCAAGATCCTCATTTCTCTAGAGTAATTGACATTATTTCCTACCACCATCTTCAAAATTTAAGCAGTGGAATTCTGGTGAAACACCAAAACCAGGAACACAGGCGGCAGGAGCCGAAGGAAAACAAGCCAGCGGGTTTACGCTGCTTGGAGAAAGGGCTTTGTAGGGGTGTGCTGCCCCTCAGCCACGAATTGGGAAGTTACAGGAAACATGGAAATCCCTGCACCGTTACCTTGTGGTTATGGTAGGCCGAGCGGCTGGTGTGCAAGCTCGCCAAGAGGCTCTTGGTCTGCTGCTGGACGCTGGAAGGAGCTGGCATGGACAGCAGCATAGTAGCCAGTTCCTGAGCTGCCACTTTGTTCTTCTCCTGCTCCCAAGAACAGACAACACCCATTCTTCATTAAAGTGATGCATGAGTCTGATTACTCAGTGTCCCACAGCCCACTCTCCTCCTTGCACTGTGCATGCAAGTCCCTGCCTTCTTTCAACTCCATTCTGAGAGCCTCCTCAATTTATCGTTTGACATTTCAGGAACATTTCACATGTCTACACAAGAAAAGTCGTCTTGAGATTTATGGGCTTCTGCTCTGCTGTTTTTGTAAACGAGGTCACTCTGCAGCACAAAAATCCCACCAGCGATAAATGCAAATGCCAATTGTCATTCTAAACAAGTTTCAAATGCTTTTTGCTAAGTCAACTTTGAGATCAGCGCTGGGAGCAAAACGGATGTGGCTCTCCCGTATCAGGCCCCCGGGGCTGCAGGAGGTGCTGCTGATCTCGCCCCTCCTCCCCCGTCTCCAAAAGCTCAAGAATGTATTCAGAAAGTTACTTGCCTTCTCGTTGACTGGTCCTACAGCAAAGCAGCTTTCCAGCGCTTCTAAAGAACTCACTACTAGCCTGGAGGGAGAAAGGAAAGCAGGCTTGAGTACAGCAACCCTTCTCTCTCCTTAGCACTTTGCTTTATGCGGGCTACAGTCATGAGTAGCTCAGAGACAGCTAACGAATGCCAAGTACAAAATCAAAGCATGATAAAACCTGCCACAGGCACCATGCATATCATTTCATTGTGTTACAGACCAGAGTTAAACCTGGCTCGCGCTCACAGACAAACTTAGGACTGCTTTAATAATCCACAGCTGAAAGACAGGGGCTTTTCTCTACCAAAGAGGATAAAACATTTCCTTACGCAGCCTGCAGCAGGGATAACTTGGATTGTCTTGACAGTACCAATTCACCATGGCCCACAGACGTATGTATGACTGCAGATCAAGGGTTGGTATGACACATGGGAAAAAGCGTAACCGACTTTTCTAAGGGAGCAAGATTCTACTCGCTTGCTGTTTTCACACAGGTTGTTCTTTCCAATTTGGAGTTTCAGCACAAAATATTCCAGAGGAAAATTAACTTGGAGCACTGGTATGACCCAAGTGAGAGATGCTGAAGCCCAAACTTTTGACAGCGGTAAGGCTGGCCAGTAAAATACTTGCCCCAAGGGAAAACCTTATTTACACCTCGCGGCAAAGCGCTGAACCTCCCTTGCAGCACCGCTCCACGCCTTGCGGTGGAACCACCTGAAATGCCATTTGAGACACCAGAAGGAGCAGGAAGAGCACAGGAAAAAGGAGGGAAGAGATAGCATTAAGGGGAGCAATTACAGTGTAGGATTGGATGGGAGGTAGAAGAAACAACAGCTGTCTGGTGGTGAAAAATTACATTACATTCCCCTACCTGCAGCCACCCTCCACAGAGCCAGCAGGGGAATATAAGCGGGATAAAAAGACACAAGGAGGGAACAAAGCGAAAAGAGGGGTCTGTCAAACAAGCAACAGTTACGCTGTATACAGGAAAAATCTGCAAACCACCTCATCTTTACACTTCGCTATAAACCATCTGCCATGCAATGACCAGAATGTAAAGAAGCGAATGTCACTTGGAAAACAAAAGAACAGTCAACGAAAGCCACACCATGTGTTCTGTCTCTGACACACACTCACTCGTGCAGAGAAAAGGATGGATACTAACCGGTCCAGGGTGGTTAAGGACTCAGTGTCAGAACTTGGGGGGAAGCAAAGAAAAAGGAAAAAAAAAAAATAAAAATGTGTAAAGCTCACAGAAAAAACTCCCTCGAACACATTCTAAGCAAAACGCAAATTAAATGGGGAAATCAGGAAGGCAGGAGCGCGCTATGTACAGTAAATCTAAGCACGGTTCATCCTGTCCAGGCAGCAGACACTCGCCGAAGAGCAGCACAAATAGAGGAGACCCAGGCTACCTCACACAGAGAAGCCAAGCACACGGCTTAAAGCACCACCAGAGCTGGAATCTGAAGTACAGACACCGAATTTCTGCAAGGAAAGCCGGCTCTTGTGTGCCGTTTGCTGTTCCTACTCAAGAGGCCCTTTATAAGGCAACCAGGCTGCATTCTATACCACGTAAGTAAAAATAGAAAGAATAGTTGTATTGATTCTGAGTTTTTAGAAGATAATCCCACTGCTCTGGGAAACCGGAAAGCATGTCTGTGCAGAGAGGGACATCTTGTGGAGATGTCACAGCAGAGGACGGAAGCAAAGAGAAATTAAGCACAGGAAAAATCAAGTTCCTGCAGAGGCATTGGACTGGATGACCTGTAAAGGTCCCTTCCAACCCAAACCAGTCTTTGATCCTAAAAAAGTCCATTTTGTTAAGACAAAACAGTAAAGTATGGCTAAGCAGGCCCTTCAACTGGCCCTAACTGCCACTTGGAGCACTGAACCGCTACCCGAGAACTTCCCTAAGTCAAAATTACCCCCACCTACTCACAGCCAAGCAGCACATCCCTAAAAGAGCTCTTTTTCCAGCAGCTGTAGTTCCTCTCTGATCTGTTTCCTGCCTATCTTTGCTCGCTTTCCGGACTCCCAACAGCCCTTATGGCGCAGAGTGGATGAGCTCAGAGAACGAACATGGGGTGGAAATAAAAACCAAGGCGTTCTCTTTCTTCTGCTAAACATCAGCTCGCTCCCCCTTGTGGTCTGACTCTACATGGACACTGGAGGGAACTCAAAGTTTCCCCACCATAGTAGTCCAGCCCAAGATATACGAGCTACAAGACAAGTCGGTAGGAACCACTGGCCTAAAGCAAGGACACACACAAAGTCGTCCTCAAGCCTGAACTTCCCTTCAGAGCGGCCTAACCTTTATCAACCATGGAGAACGAAAAAGGGCCACACTGAAAGAAGAAAGCATACCAAGAAGGCAGAAATCTTTCAGCTCTTCAAGACTGCTATAACAAATTAACTCAGCAAAACGAAGCGTGCACACAGATCTATCCACCTCCTCCACCACATAACTCCAGAGCAAGCACAACGCGCTCCTTAGAAGACAATCCCTGGCTTTTCAGTTGTTACCGGGTGCAGCAGTGAGAACAACTCCCTAACTCCCCTACGTTCTCCCAGTTAAGGCGGGCACACAAGCACTCCTTGGGCCCCTCTAGAGCAACTGCCCATTTTCAAGGAGAAACAGAAGACAGACTGCAGAAATACCTCTCCAGGACAGTCCCACTGGCAGTGGCAGGGGCAGCCGACTCCGTGTCTCCAGTGCCATTCCCTTGGTTCAGGTTTGGGGGACAAACGTTGCTCACTGAAGCAGACGGGAAATCCTCGGGGGGCTCATCGGGCCATCCAAACTGCTCCTTGGTTTTGCCATAGATTTTGATGGAATCCATCATTGTGACTCCAGCAGGATCCACAGAAGCCCCAACTGCAGCAGCAAGAGAAATTTCTTAAAAACTAACAAACCAGCTTCTTTTGAATATAAAAAAGCACATCCTCATACAGTCACGATAACAATTACACTGCGTCACTCATTCACAGTCAGTTCCACCTCCTTCTCAAGGATGTTTTCTTTCTCTATTACCTCAACACAAAGTTATGGAGCTGACCTGAGCTACTGCACATTCACCCACTGCAGCAAGAATCCAGGCCATAAACGAAGTCATTAAATGTCCAGAATTGTTTCTGCAGACAGGGTGGAAACCCTCCCTGTGATGGGGTGAACAGCAGCAGCTTTCACCCACCCAAGCACAACCAACAGTCAAAGCAAACACCAAGACCTACTGAAGATAGTCAGTTTTTTGTCAGCCTGCAAGGCTTCTTCGCGAGTGAAAGGGAAGTCAAACCAACGAGCCCTCGTCATGTTCAGCTGCATGGTGCGGCCAAAGATCTCCAAGTACGAGGGCGCTCGCTCTATCGCTTGTGTGCCGATCTGGATCCTCATGCCTGTCATCACCATCGTGCTGTTATTGTTTGTCACTTCAATGGTGAAACCCCCAGGCTGCAGAAGACAAATCACAGCTCAGAAAGGCGATGTGGAAAATTCACTCCTAAGCTAAAAATCTGAACCCTGCACACAGGTGGCCCCACTATTTATCCAACAGCATCACAGGATTTGTATGGGATCATTCAAACAATGCAGACTTCTAAGAAATGCGTGCTATCAATTCAGACAAATAACAGAAGAGAACCCTCAGATGGTCCCATTTACCTTGGTGTTGGCCACATACATGCCAGTGGAATTGAGCCGGTGCTTTATCTGCTGCGCATTGTACACCTGCAGCAGGTCATTGCCTCCAAACTCCACATCTGTCAGCTGCTGGTTGTGTTCAAAGAAGTCAATAGGGAAGTTCACTTGGCTGGATGTGCGAGTTGCTAAAAGGGAAGAGATATGTTTATTGATAAAATACATTCTGAGCAGGCCAAGCTCTGGTAAACCAGCTGTCGAATGAGCTTATCTCCGACAGGAAATGGCTTTAAACTGGAAGGGGGGACATTTGGAAGAAATTCTTCTCAATGAGGGTGGGGAGGTCCTGGCCCAGGTTGCCCAGAGAGGGTGTGGATGCCCCCTCCCTGGAGGTGATCCAGGCCAGGTTGGATGGAGTCTTGAGCCCCCTGATCCAATGGGAGGTGTCCCTGCCCGTGGCAGGGGGTTGGAACTGGATGGGCTTTAAGGTTCCTTCCAACCCAAACATTCCATGATTCTAAACGCCATGCGAGCCAACTACGCATTTTTATATATATGTATGGAAACACGTTACCCAGACCTAGCCAGAACTTAACGTTGAGGTTCATCAGTAATTATCAGAAGCAAATGTTTTAAGTATCTCTACAACACTGACCAATCTTCGCATCTACATTTGCCACTGCTCCCTTGCACAAGATATGTATGAGAAATCCCTTACTAATAGCGGCTGCCTTGCGTTTGCGAACTGGCTTCATGATGCTGATGACGCTGCTAGGCTGGAGCGAGGGCTGGAGCCAGTACGAGGTGTTCTCTACGTTGGCCATGTAGATCCTCAGGCTGCCGTCTTCGCACAGGAGGATCATCGTGGTCCTCTGCTGCTCGTTGCAGGCTGTGTGACGGATGGCCACCATGTCCTGAATCTGCAAAGGGGAGCAACACAAGTCAAGGAAAGGACCTGGTAACTGCTGCTTGAAGAAACAAATTCTTTGAGTTAGAAAAGCCACAAAGACTAGAGATCTTGTTGATGGAACAAGAAACCAAAATCAAAGGACCAAAAATAAAGAAAATTATGACTTACCTTTGCTTTGGCTGGCAAAGTTTTAATCTCCTGGATGAGAAAGGTGTCCGGCTTCACCATCACCACCAGGGGGACACCTGTGGTTTGCTGGACACAGCACACCAAGCCAGGATGGTTCATCACCTCAGACCACTGACACAGCGCCGGTGAAGTCTTACTGCCACCATTTGAACTGCAGGAGGTGAAGAACAGAATGATATTAAGATAAGCAGCAACACAAGCAAACCCACAAAATTCATCACCATTCAAATCAGTTACAGCTTCGTCCTCTGCAGAAATTCAAAGCACTGCACTCATGAACAGTTAGGAACATCAGTGCCTCGTTTAGAGGTGAGAAACTGGGACAGTGATTGAGTAAGCCTTCAGAAGGAACAAGCACTCCAATTCACAGCCCCAACCTCTACCTTAAATACTCAAGGAAAGACATTTGCTCGTAACATTTTATGGCCAAAACCCAAGACATAATTTTAAAACGGCTTGCAGTTATTTTTTTATCTGAACAGATGCACTGTTCCAGGTTTCAACACTCCCAGCAGCACTAAGGGCCAATGCAGGAGAATCTGCTCAACTCTGCTCCATGCAGAAAAATAAAGCTGGAAAAAATAATCCAAACTTGACTAGAACTAGGGAGCTCCTGGAACTTGACCCTTCTACTGAGCCTCCTCGCAACAGTGGCTTTGTGTCAGGCTAGTGAAGAGTCTGTGGCCTAAATGCCCAGCTCTGGTTGTCAGAGCAGATGACAGAACAGCTTTTTTCTTGCCACATTCACAGAAGAAGAGATTGGTTTCCCTCAAGGCAGTCTGCAAATAAACCCTAATATGCACAATACGCAAGGTCCACTGCAGTACTGGTGCCGAAAGGAAACAAAGACTTCCTGCTCTGCAGCCTCTGTGAGGGTGGGTAATCCCATTGGTTCCAGCTGCTGCACCAGCAGCAGCTCCACGCTGTGCAGCAAGGCCGCTCTGAAGTCACCTTTCTGCTGTGAAATCCTAGTGGGAATTAAAACTGCATACATGCCCCGTTGCTGAAACACCCAGCTTTGGTTTCAAATCATTCTGCAATTAATGTAGAAGCAACACAAAAAGTAGCAAGAAATCTTCAGTCAAAAAGGTTTGGCCATGCTGGGCTGTTAAGAATAATTAGTGATTTTTATTAATAATAAACAGAAAATTCAAACTTCAGCAGAGCCTTCCACACAAGCCTCACCTCTTTATGTTAATTGGGAAGAGTCGCTGCACTTCCAGATTGGCCCGGCTGATGGTGGCGGCAAAGGATTTGCCTTGGCAGTAACTGAAGAACAACATCTGCAGAACGTGGGAGTAGTAGACGGACACACCACCACCCGCGACCTGGCCATTGCTGTCCTGCAGGCCCAGGGAGACACAACAACGTTTAAGATGTCACAGCCTCCAAAACATTCCGTCGGGCTTTTAAATTTCTCCTGATGGAATTATTCCAACAGCCTCTCCCCGCCCCCTCCCCACCAGTGAGAGAACACAGCTCTAAGTGATGATTTTCTAAGCTCAGCTCCTTGGTGAACTCATCCCACAGACACTTCAAAGGCTTCTGCAGGGGATGCTGAGACTGCGTACCCAGGGGCCGTAGGTAGCGCCCTCAGCTACCACATCGCTGTGCTCGAACGCGGCACGACAGCCTCACAGGGAGCACTCCCCACGTTCCCAGCTCATGAAAGAGCTTTCCCAGGGGCCGCCTTCTCATCTCTTCCCCTGGTTTGGAGCAGGCTGGGGTAAAACCACCGAGTGAAACGTGGGCGGATTTTAGAAGTCACTCCCAAGACTACAGAGCAGCCTTTGACCAGAAGAGAGGGCTCACTCCACCTCTGCAGCCCCAGCAATGGTCAGTAACTTTGACCACTCTACTGCACCTTCGGAGCACCCCGCTCCAAGAATGGCACCACTCTGAAGCCATCTCCCTGTGGAGAAATCCTGCTGGGCAGGACTTCAGAGCCAGCCATGGAAAACACGCTCCATTTTCTAGATGAAAGGATCAAGGGGTTTAATTTTCACCCCCACTCCCTTTCACTGCAAGGATGTTTCTCTCTTTAGAGTAACGGTAAGCTCACTGATCTAGATCAGGGGCTTAAAAGGAGAGGAGGGGAAGGGAAAAAAAGGAAACTTCTGCTCTCAAATGCAGACACAAACAAGAAAGAAAAAGTCACTGCAGCCCACGCTACTAGAAAGGGAAGTCACAAGTACCTTCAAGTCCTCATGATTGACTTCAAGAACATTGGTGACATAGAACGGTCCGTGCTGGGCACTGCTTGCCTCTTCCATCAGCTGCGTGTAGATGTAGCCAGCGGAGGACATAATCACGATTATGTTCTTCCCCTCCTCGTTGAAAAGGAAAGTGACATCCCTGATTTTGGAACTCGGTAGGAGGAAATAAAAAGTTGGACTCAAAGCATCTACAGAGAGATCATAAATCTGTGGGAAGAACCAAGGAAATAATTAACTACTAGGATACAAACCAATGCAAATGGACAAAGAGACAAGGGAATAGCTACTAGATGTTATAGTTCATTTTTTTTCTCTTTGGGTTCTTTGGGTTTGCTTTTTCTTAAGGCAACAGTAGACAAATGCCACAAACATATGTTTTCCATTTATTTCTAACCTAAGAATATCACCACATTCTTCTACAGGTAACTGCAGAGATCCAGACTCCAGTGTCCCAAAGAAGACACATCATTGATAGCCTATGACCGAAACACACCTTCACAAAGTCTGCAGTCACAATCGCAAGCTCTGTTTGAGATCCTGGCAGCCACACAGCTTTAATGATGAAATTCCCAGTGGCCAGTTGGGGGTGAAGTACCAAATGATCCGAGACTGATCCAGAGCTGCTAAATGTTAACACGTGGCAGTCCTGGAGTAATGAAAAAAATAGGTCAAATATTAGAACCAAATGTTTATCAACATCTTAAGCCAAGAACGGAGTTAAAAGCCAGCGTTCCTCCCAGTGCCAATACTGGCTCATAGGGCAAGAATCTAATAGTCTTCCACTTGAGACAAATGGCATGAAAGCTTCTAGCAAAAGGAGCCAAACCACAACCAAAACCCAACCCAAAACCCAGAGAGTTCAGCTTTGTCTCAGCTAAACAACAGATTTGTGGATACTGCACTGTGAGAGTTAAATCTAAATTTGGGAGAAGACAAGAAAGAGGAGTCCTTGCTACAAAATCCTAGTCCTAACACACTAGGTTGGACATGACCAAACCTTGGCTCCTGCCATAAAGAAAAACTGGCCTAAATACAGTAAGAAGCACTATTTTGCAGCACTGTCTCATTTATTATATTATTCATATAGGCTGTGCTTCTTTTACTTCATATATCAATATATACCTCTTCAGACCTAGCTCTGCCCTGCTCTTCAGAGGAAAGAAATGCAGCTGGTTTGGAGCTGATGATTCCAACCACCCACTTTTAAAAGGGTTCCTCAGGCACTCACTTTCAGTCCGCACACGGCCAGGTAGTCCTCCTTGCAGGGATTTCCAGTGAGGCTCAGTACAGTGAAGGGAACGGGTGCAGACGCAAGGCGAGTGAGGGTCAGCTTTCTTTTGCTGGAGTCAGCTTGTTTCAGCAATGCCGAGAGTTGAAGGACTGTAATCTGTCGAGTAAAACGAACAGTTACCCAACCTTACAACTGAGGGGCAAAAGGCATTTCGATTTCAGCTCTGTGACCGTATCCCGGTTTCCACTGTTCCTGCAAGAACTCCTCTCTCTGAAGAATGAGAGGTTTTTCTAAGCTATGCAATACTTTATAGGACAGGCAGAACAAATGATATTCTGCTTGTTGTTCTGCACTGCAAGGCTGCTTCAGCTTCCCTTACGATCCAACACACAACCACAGAATCCTGGAATGGTTTGGGTTGGAAGGGACCTCAAAGCCCCTCCAGTGCCATGGGCAGGGACACCTCCCACTGCATCAGGGGGCCCCATCCAACCTGGCCTGGAACACCTCCAGGGATGGGGCAGCCACCACTGCTCTGGGCAACCTGGGCAAGGGCCTCCCCACCCTCACAGCAAAACATTTCTCCTTAAGATCTCATCTCAATCCTCCTCT
The DNA here is from genome assembly GCA_033558235.1 of Neomorphus geoffroyi. Classification (NCBI taxonomy): domain Eukaryota; kingdom Metazoa; phylum Chordata; class Aves; order Cuculiformes; family Neomorphidae; genus Neomorphus; species Neomorphus geoffroyi. Next base: position 1,222,706 of record JAUMJM010000075.1, on the reverse strand, counting down.
CTTTCAACTGAAAACCCTTCCCCTCATCCTGTCCCTGCACTGATCAAGAGACCCTCCCCAGCTTTCCCGAGCCCTTTTCAGCACTGGGAGCTGCTCTAAGGTCTCCCCAGATCCTTCTCTTCTCCAGGCTGAACAACACCAACTCTCCCCGTCTGTTCTCATAGCAGAGGGGGTCCAGCCCGTGGATCATCTTTGTGGCTTCCTCTGGACCCACTCCAACAGTTTCATCTCCTTCTTACATTGGAGATTCCAGAAGTGGACACAGGATTCCAGGTGGGATCTCACAAGAGCGGAGTGGAGGGGGAGAATCCCCTCCCTCACTCCACTGGTCCCACTGCTTTGGATGCAGACATTCTCTACAAATTTAGAGAACTCACCTTGCCCTTTTCATGACTCACAGCCAGGTGTTGTCGACGTCCGTGCGGGGAGGACAGCACACACATCGCCACCCGTCGCAGCACGTGAGCACTGATGAGCTGCCGGATCGTCTGGCCCTGGTCACCACTGTAGTTCATGCGGACGTTCTCAAAAGCGCCTTCTTGAGAACCAAGAGTTGGGACCTGAGTGATTAGGAAACGCATGCAAAAGCGTTAGCACTGAAATGGTTCCATGTAAAAGTGATCCCGCCTACCCGTAACTACCCATTCCTTTAGTACCGTACCATCAACTGATCCGTCATTTCTACTGACTTGTCCAAAGTGTGCAGCTCATTGAGAGCCTGCTGTGCGCGACTGCTGCTCCCCATGGCTGAGGCTTGCTGGAAGTTTATCTGAATGGCATCCATCAGGAAATTCAGCATCTCCAGCACCAAAGGTGCAAAGGAGAAGTTGGCCTACAACAAACACATATGGCAAGTGAGGCACAAGATGCTCCTCTTGGGAGTCCTCACACAAGATCCAAGTCAATGAGGTTTTAAAGCGCAATGCCCCTTTTATGATCCCTTTTATGAAGAAGATCATAAATATGAAGCAACTTGGCTGATAATCAACACACTTTCCCCAAGAACCTCATCAAAACCCTTTGAACAGTCAGTTGATAGTTATACCTGGGACTGCAGTTCCTCTCGACAGCCCTCAACATTCCTACACAAGCTGCTCTTCTTGGGTTTTTCTTCTTCAGGGCCCTTCCCCTCACTGATGGTGACCTTGGCTTTCTCCGCAGGAGAGGTGCTCGCATGTCGAATGACGCTCTCAGGCACTCTGGGCTCACTCTGGAAGGCGGACTCTTTCATGGTAGAGCTCATGCCACTGCTGGGAGTTCTTTTCACCAAAGCCTGGGAACAACACAGCAAAGCTAAAAGCCCAGAACAGGCTGAATTTTACCACGCATCAAATATTGTGTTCGGTTTTGGGGGCCACGGTATAAAAAGGACATCAAACTACTGGAGAGTGTCCAGAGGAGATCACAGATCTGGAGAAGGGTCTGGAGGAGAAATCACATGAGGAGAGGCTGAAGTCACTGGGTCTGCTCAGCCTGAAGGAGACTGAGAGAACCTCATTGCTGCCCACTCACAAGGGAAGGAGGAGGAGCAGGCGCTGAGCTCTTCTCTCTGGTGACCAATGATAGGACATGAGGGAATGGCAGGAAGATGCCAGGGGAGGGGTTAGGTTGGACATTAGGGAAAGGTTCTTCTCCCAGAAGATGGTGAAGCACTGGAACAGCTCCCAGGGAAGCAGTCACAGCCTGACAATATTCCAGCAGCGTTTGGCGAACACCCTCAGCCCCACAGTGTGAATGTTGGGGTGTCCTGTGCAGGAGTTGGACCTGATGATCCTGTGGGTTCCTTCCAACTCAGGACATTCTGTGATTCTATGAAGATTAATGCCATTTTAAATCGAGTGCAATTCTCATAAGATGTGATTTTAAAGGAATACAACAGGACTACCCTGCATGCCACACTCTACTCCAGTATAAGAAGAACATCTGTATTTAAAATAAAGTTACTTTATTTGCTGCTTATGGAAAATATGGGAAAAGGTGGTATCTGACTGCTGTCTCGTCTAGGCTAATCTTCAAATCCTGTAAAGGCAGGTGGAAACCCCGCAGTCACCAGGAAAGAGATTTGCCAATGAGCTTATTTGGTGCAAAAACTGAATTCCCAAGCAAGCTGTAAATTACAAAGGCTCATTGTAAAGCCAAGGATTTCAAGTCTTAGGATTCTTGTGCACTTGTATCACAATGTAATTTATTCAGGACAGAAAGATTTAAACACAAGATTTAAACAAGAAATCACAATTTGTATGTTGACACAAAGACACTTACCAGGCAACTGCCGTCCTCCTTGGCTCCACAGTCACAGAAGAAGGATCCATACTTGGCGTAAGAAATCTCATGATCCTTGTGACAAACTTTAGCACAAACTGTGCAAACGCCAACCCCATCGACCATCTTGCAAGTGTGGCAGTGATACCTGCACAGAATAAGCCAGATGAGTTACAAAACACAACAGGCCCTCAAACTGCATTTGTTTCCTTCTCAGTGGCCAGAAACATGAGGCTGGAATTTTGAACATGAGCGCGAGGTTCTTACCAATGCTGATTCATGAATTCCTTCTGTGTGATGGTGAAAGTACAGAGTTTATTACAAAGGGAATCTTCATCCTGCCAAGAAGAAAGTTCATTTAGAAAGGGTTATAACTGCAGTTACAGTAAAGGCACTCAGTACAGAACACAGCCCTCAGACACTAAAGGCACATTTTAGGAGTAACAAACGTTAGCACCACCTAGTTAAAAGGCAGCAGCAGGTATCACACCACATGAGAAGAGGAGATGGTGACATTTTATAGCAACTCATGAGTGAATGAAGAAAACCATAACAAAAACTATATATTGGGATTATAGATTTTGAAGAATGCATTAGTAATAGACTTTTTTCCCACCCGACAGCAGTCAAAACCCAATCTGAGCTGCCTGTTGCTATAAAAGCTCATTATTGACAAACAGACCAGTAGGAAAAAACCCCATCTTTACTCCATTTCTTCATTTCTGTTTTCTAAACCCGTAACTCTGAACTGTTGTTCACATCACAAAGTCAACAGATCTACAAGGGAATGACAGAGATTCTCTCCCAGATCTGCCAAATGGGGTTTTTCACTCAGTCTCACATTAGGAATAAACAACAAGGAAGCCTTAATTTATAACTTGAATAATTCTGATTTGGAAGCTGCAAAATAAATCTTTGTCTCATTTGCAGCATTAACGATGACTATCGCCTACCGAATCTTCAGCTTGCGAGTCCTCCTCCTCCACTGCCAGCTCTTCCACCCAGTCTGAATCCACCTCGATCGCCCGCTCCTCTCCATCAACAGAAAGATGGCTCGGTCCTTGGCCGCTGGTCTGGCTCAGCGCATTAGTGACATCAGCAAGGTAAGAGACGATGTGGCACGTGCACTCCAGGATAGTCACATGCTACGAATTAAAACGAGAAGAAATACTGAGATCCCAGAATAGCAGCTATATAATCAGAAAATCATAGAATCATCTGACTGGAAAAGACCTCTGAGATCATTGAGTCCAACTGCACCTGTCCCCTTACTAAACCATAACCCTAAGGAAGCTCACTCCAAGAAGGACATTGAGGTGCAGGAGCGTGTTCAGAGAAGGGCAAGGAGGCTGGTGAGCAGCTGGAGAACAAGTCCTGCGAGAGCAGCTGAGGGAATTATGGTTGTTTAGTCAGGAGGAGGCTGAGGGGAGACCTCATCCCTGTCTACAACTGCCTGAAAGGAGGGTGTGGCCAGGTGGGTGCTGGGCTCTTCTCCCAAGTGACAGTGACAGTGACAGGAAATGTCCGCAAGTTGCCCCAGGGGAGGTTTTGACTGGACATCAGGAAAAATTTCTTCACTGAAAGGGTTCTCAGCCACTGGAACAACTGCCCAGGGAAGTGGTGGAGTCCCCATCCCTGGAGGGGTTTAAAAGACTGCTTTAAAACTCCCACTACGCAACCGAAACAGGGCAGCAAACACTGTTCGTGCCTAAGGTTTATTCCTGCAAGTTGAGTCACAGCCATGTGTCTTACCTTCCCCTGCATGACGTTTGCATTCATTTTTTCTACCACATTCTTTTGAGACAGGTATTTCTTGCTGTAAAACAAAACAATGGAGAAGAGCGTTACAACTTTCAGGCTTTTGTAAGAATAAACTCAGCTCTTCAGCAAAGCTTTAAGCATTCAATTTGCTTTAAAATCACAACAGGAAAGTTATAAATGCTGTGATTGAACCATCAAGAGTGGAAAAGACAAAGAAACCAACCACATTGTTCTTCAGGGGGAGGAGGCACAGATCAGCCTGTCTCAGACACTTTATATTCCAAATAACAACAAAAAATGACTGTGTATCAATAAACTTCTGTCCCCAAATTACCAAGGAAGGGGAAAAAAGTCTAAGTGCTGCAAATGAATAAAGAGCAGCATCTAATTCGTTCTTACCATCTGCCCAGCCAGTCCACAGCAGCACCGTGAAGCTGGAGGTGTCCCGCACCTTGTCCTGCACTCGCCAAAGTTGCCATCACGACCATCAGCTCGGGAAAGCCTGTGCCATCACCATTGGCCAACATTTCCGTTGCCATTGGGATGAGAGTACTCAGCAGAACAGTGCACACGCCTTCTCCGACTTGGCTGATCAAAGAGAGGAAAGTTTTAGACTGATACACCAGCTGCCAAAATCCGGCTCAGTCCCATCAGGCAGAGCACTGGGCAACAACCAGGCCCCATCACTTGAGAGCTGACAACATGACGTCAGCTACTCACTCCCAAGTTATCTGCACATCTAGAGAACGGAAGAAACAAATTGCACACAAAAGAAATTACAAAGGCTGTAGGTTACCTGTTTTCCCGAACGATGTAGGTTGTCAAGAGTTGCAGCAGCTGCCGGTTCTCTTGCACAACGTCCAGCTGGTCAGAGTCTTTGGGCGGGGACATGGTCATCCTGGTTAACCAGGCCTGGAGCCGGACAGGCTCCACGCAAGCCAGCTGAGCCAAAGAACCACAAAGTCGCAACAGGCTGGGGTTGGGACTCTTCTCAGCTGGTGGAGAGAATGACCAGTGAGTGAAAGAGGCTACAGTGAATGTGTTGGAGGTGGCTTTCCACTAACAGCGTGAAGCTGTCACTCCACCTCCTTTTACAGCTCTTCTTTCAAGCATCTTTGCATGCATAGCGCAGCCCGATACAAGAACAGAATAAGGTGGGCAATGCCAGAAAGGAAGAGACTGAACACTTACTCAGCTGGAAGAGCTTCGTGAAGAACTTCAGCACCCTGTTACAGAACTTCGCGGAGAGGTTTTCATTGGCTGTCGCCATCATGATCTGCACCAGCTCTCCGCTGTACAGAGGGAGGAAATTAAGTCAGCTTTGTAAAAGATAACCTGTTCCTTTTCTTCGTTTGCACTGAACTACATCCACCCTCACATTTATGATTGGTAATATTTTGTATAACACTGCCCAGCACAGCAGCCAAGCCACAGAAATTGCTCTCAGATAAACAGCAAACCCTTAGCTCAGACTAAAACCTGGGACTCTCATGAGCTCCCGAGCAGCATATCACTGTTCTCCACACATGAAATCACAACACAGCCTGTATTGGGTTTCAAACCAAAATTCACCGTTTTCTTGCCCGTTTTCCCCTTCCATGTTAACAAAACACAACAGCCAGGCACGAGGCTGCTTACAGTTTTGAACTGCTGGACAAGTAGAGAGCAAAACTAGACAATGGTCAGCTTTCTAATAGAGAAAACCTTTCCCCTAATTCACCCTCATATCTCTTCACAACATCATTGTGCTACGCTGTTTCCATCACCGTTTGTCTTCAAAACTCTAAGTCAGGCCAACACTTCACCCACCTTCACCCTTCAAACTATCGACCTACTGCTCCTCGAAGCACTGGGAGATCTTGGGATTCTGCAACTGCCTTACAGACCAGGATCTCCCAAAAACCTTCACACAATGCCTTTGACAAAACCATCATCTCAGAAAGATCCCGCTCTGCTGATCACTGTGAGAATTTGCTGACTGTTTTATTTGGAGCAACAAAGACCTCTTCCACCCAAAAGGTCTTTCCACACTCTCCTGCGCTGCCTGAAAAGCATCCTTATCCTTACATGGCTCTGTCCTTTCCTGTGCAATGGCATTAACATCACTCAGGCGTTAACAGTGATGAGCTAAGAGAAAAATGAAGAGAGATATAAAGCCCTTGGCCTGCAATTTTGAGGATGACCTCACCTTTCTGAAAAGAATTCCTCCATGGCTTTTCGGGCCTGGCTGCTCTCCAGCTGTTTCTCCAGATGCTGCAAACACTCCTCCAAGATGGACTCATCTAGGCCACTGAGGATCAAAAGATGCACATGAAATAAGAAGACAAAAGAGCAATTTCAACAAGAAGTGACCAATTTTGCTAATACAGTTCTAATAAACTTCCCTCTAGCTGCAAGCAGCTCTCCTCGCAAGGGACAGGAGAAAAATAATCAATAACCACACACAAACACCATCAAAGCCACCAAATGTTCCCAAGAAAAGTGGCACACGATGCTGCAAGCCAGGAACCTAGAATAATCCAGACCTTTCAGATTCCTCACATTACAAATTCCTCTAAATGGCTGCTCTTTTTACACTTTAAGTCTCTTTTAGTGTTACTCCTCCCTATTCTCTCCTGTGCTCATCCCCACTCCACAATGCACCCTGCAAGTAAAATCCAATTACGTTTACGTTCTCTAGCAGAAAGCGCAGATCTTCCACTGAATACCTCCCATCCAGAGAGGATCAGTGTTAAAAGATGCAACATCATCATGCCTAATGGTTTTATGTTTCAGATGGGTAGAATCACCATCTGCCCATTGAGCTTATTCCCTCTCTCCACTCAGAAGTAAGGGGTGGGAAGCACAAATCCAGCTAGTTTGCTGTGATAAAGCAGGGATTAGCTGTCCTTACAAACAGCAAGTACAGAGACAAAGGAAGATAAAGCAAGTTAGGTCGGCGTCTTCAGCTTTCATTTTGTGCTTATATTTACATAATTTCCTATTTGCTTAAATAAAAAGCTCTCCAGATATATAAATGCTCCACCCAGAGTTACAAGAGATAATTAAAATCCACACTGTCTGAACGGCAGCGCTGAAAATTGTTGTAAGGTGAATAAAATAACCCGTATTTTTACTCTACAAGTATAGAAGTCTTAAACAGATAAAAATAAGCTGATTTTTCACCCTTCTGCTGTGCTGTTAAGAACTGGCGCTGATGTTTAAACATAAAAGCTGGGGAGGGACTTTATACAAGGGCCTGCAGTGATAGGATGAGGGGGGATGACTTTAAATTGGAAGGGGGAAGATTTAAATTGAACATTAAGAAATTCTTCACGCTGAGGGTGGGGAGGCCCTGGCCCAGGTTGCCCAGAGCAGTGGTGGCTGCCCCATCCCTGGAGGGGTTCCAGGTCAGCCTGGATGGGGCTTGGAGCCCCCTGATCCAGTGGGAGGTGTCCCTGCCCATGGCGGGGGGTGGCACTGGATGGGCTTTGAGGTCCCTTCCAACTCAAACCAGTCCATGATTCTATGATATTGCAGTAATCCTTTGCATACAACTTTCCAGGGTGAGAACTACAGGCCACACAGCCCCATTACCTGTTTGGATCTGAGTGATGGGCCAGAATGTTATAGCATCCTGTGATCAGCTTCTCATAAATGCGTGCCAGAAACTCATCTGATTCCGCAGGGCCCAAGATCCGTTCCAGGGAGTTGCTGCTTATCTCCGCCACGCTCTCTGTGCTGGTCTCCAAGAGGAGGGGCAATAGGGAATGAATCACCTGCGGAGGGTTCAAATCATCCGACCAGCTTGAAAAGAAGAGAAAACAAGTGAATTCTCTGCATGATGTATCAGAGAACACCCTTATTGGATAAATCAGAAGTCACACAAGTAAGGCACATGTCTGGATGGAAGTGTGATAAAAACCTTTTTAGAAAGCCAGGATAAACACATGGACCCAGGCATTTTTTTATTTCAGTAAAATTGTTCTCGCTTGGAAAATTCTGTTACTTTTACACATACACAGCTACATTTTCCTTGGCTTTTGGACTTGTCTATTTATCAGTCCCTGGGAAAAAATAATTCCTTCATTTCCATTTTTTCTTTTCTTTGAAAACATCGCATGAGTGAATGAAAACAAATCAGAAATAGATTAACCAGACCCATATTGCCTCACTCTATATCTCAGTGTCTTCAAGTCTCTGTTTACTTTAGGATTAAAGGTTTCTCTTGGGAAGTTTGAGTTCTAGAGATACCAGATAAGGCAGAAAAGACTATTGCTCATTCATTTACAGCTGCACACCGGCAGCATCTCTGTTAAAGGCTTAATTCCAAGTACAGCTCCAATTCACCAAGTGCTGCACCCGGGCAGTCAGATGAAGACCAATGTTCAGAAGAGCAGACAGATCTACACGGCAAGGATGGAACAGCAACACTTACACAATAAGGTCCCCGGTGAGCCTCACCAAGGAGAGAAGGGTGTGCTTTAGGGAAGCTGCAAGAGGCAGGCTTTGGCTGCAGAGAGTACCGAGGTGGGCGGCCTGAACCGCACTGATGTAGCTTTCCGCAGGGATGGTGTCATTCGCAAAGGCGTTGCGCTAGGGATTGAGTCAAATGCAAAAATCAGGACAATATATCTTTAACAGAAAGCTCCACTGCCTGCCATTCCCAGCAATTCATAGAGTTAAGATCAGAGCAGATCAATCCACGAGGCTGGACTCACCCAGGAGCCAATGTTTGGAAATTCATTCGTATGAATGTTGTTCCAAGATTCACATAGAGTCTGCACAGCTGATGGCAAGTTCTGAACAAGTGCTGGGCCTGCAATTAATACAAAATCATAACTCATTGAGTCATTTCATGAGTCCTGTTGAAAACTAGAATGCTTCTCCAACACTGTTTAAAACTAGATCCTTTGATTAAGACACACTTGTAGCCAAGCTGAGCTGTACTTGTACTGAGGGCGAGTTTCACACTTGTCTATGAGTCAAAAGTCTGCAAGAGCCTCCCAACTTCTTTCACTTCATTAAAACATCAGAAATCATGGCAAAAATACTAATTTGCAGCAGTCTTCAACGTGTCAACATTTGATAATTCTGCTTACTATGCCATGGCACCAGAGCACCACCAAGGTGCATTCCAACAACCCAGAGAAGCCCACAAGACAGTTACTCTCTCAAGGTTTGCCTAACTTTTTAAATTGTTATGGTACTAAAAGGAAAAGACTTCCGAGTCTGCTACTGACAGAATCACAGAGAAGGAACCCACAAGGACCAGAGTCAAGTCCTGTCCCTGCACAGGACACCCCAACATTCACACCGTGTCCCCGATGGCATTGGCCAAATGCTGCTGGAATATTGTCAGGCTGTGACTGCTTCCCTGGGGAGCTGTACAAGTGCTCCACCACCCTCTGGGTGAAGAGTCTTTTCCTAATAGTCAACCTAACCCTCCCCTAGTACCTTCCTGCCATTCCCTCGACAGGATGATGTACTCATTTAAACAAAGTGGTCAAGAAAACACCAGCCAGCACGCAACTTGAAACTGAACGTTGGCAGCACTGTAGAAAGCTTCACCTCTACAGTGAAGGAAATGTGGACAACGCAGCAGCCTCACCTAGAGTATTAGACTTGCAGCGGCTGGATCCAATGGCCAGGACAGCAGCGTAACCTCGGAGCTTCTCCTCAGAGGGTTTGTTTTCAGCAGAGCCCTCTTCAGTGAGGCTTCGTAGCAAGTAAGATCTGCAATCAGGATAGAAAGGATTCATTGCAGGGAACAGCTCTGCATTTCAGAACTAGTTGTGATAATATAATCACAGAGAAAGTAAACTTCCGAAGTCCTGCCTCACACTTTGTGTTATACACTCAGGGAGCTGTGGGCTTTTATCTCCTCTAAGCTACTTATCAGGAAAAGGGTCCACTCAAAAGAAAACGCTGATTTATCAATAGAATCATGGAATGTTTTGGGTTGGAAGGGACCCAAAGCCCATCCAGTTCCAACCCCCCTGCCATGGGCAGGGACACCTCCCACCAGCCCAGGCTGCTCAAGGCCCCATCCAACCTGGCCTTGAACACTCCCAGGGCCGGGGCATCCACATCTTCCCTGGTCAACCTATGCCAGTGTCTCCCCACCCTCATCATGAAGAGTTCCTTCCTAATGTCTAATCTTCCTCTTTCCAATTTAAAGCTGTTCCGCCTCATCCTATCACTTCACACCCTTGGAAAAAGTCCCTCCCCAGCCTCCTTGTAGGACCCCTTCAGGTACTGGGAGGCTGCTCTAAGGTCTCCCCGGAGCCTTCTCTTCTCCAGGCTAAACAAGCCCAACTCTCTCAGCCTGTCCTCTCACAGCAGAGGTGCTCCAGCCCTTTGATCATCTTCATAGCCCTCTTCTGGACCTGTTCCAAGAGTTCCATATCCTTCCTATGTTGGGGATTCCAGAAATGGACACAATAATTTACTTTTGCTTTATTCTACAAAAGTTCTAACGAGAGTTTAGAAGACTTCAGACTCCTAATGTATGATTAAACCCCCTCTCTTTCTTGATGGTCTCACAGCCTCAGTATTAGCTCAGTGAAATGACTTTAAGCAGCACTATCCTAGCTTGCAAGAAAGCCTTAAAAGATCAAACCACAAAGCTACTTAGAAACAACTTCTCGTACATGGCACGCGAAGCTACGTTTTATTCTTCTTTTAAAACAATGGACACTGAGGACATAAGTCAGAGTAATTATACTGACTATAAAAAATAGGCACCTACCTATAACAACAAACAAATGCACAGAAAGCCCTCTGCACAGAAGGAAACTGTATTTCTACCTGAGATCCTAAGGGCTGTACCTGGTAAACGTAGCGTAAGTGTCAATGAGCTGTAGCGTAGCAGGCAGGAGGTTCTTGGTGATCTCTGAGGACTTGTGTGGATCAGTTTCTGCAGCTAACTTGGAAAAGTGCTCATCCAGAGAAACCTGGATCTTGGAAATGGCAGCATCAAGGGTGTAAATGGATTGTAAACTGGGAACTTCGTGCAGCTGGAGAATAGTTGTGCAATCAACGCCACAGAAAGAAGATATCTTAAAATACAAAGGAATAGAACACTAAGTGCAAATCATTCCACAAAAGCCAAAGCTCCGTTTGCACAACCACATTCACACCAGCCTACCTGTCGAGCAAAGTACTCCTCTGCTATTTCCACATCGTACTTCACGGAGCTGCACTTGCTGGCAGCCAGTTCAATGAGAGAAGCAGCATGGTCAGCTTTCATGCCCTGCTTGCTAAGGTGATCCTGCCGATGTCAAAAAGAGACCCATCACGTTCAGAAGTGCTATGTCATTAACCACTCTCCCACCTCCCAGGATGGAACACTTTAGAAAACACAGACACAAGTTCCCATTTCTCACCACCGTGCTCACATAACAAACCCCACGTGCAGCCAGCGCACAACACTGACATTCTTACTATCAACATCACTACAAAACACCCCCATAACAATGAGGCTGTACCTTGATCCACGTGACGTAAGATGCGATACGCAGGCGGGAAGACCAGCGCAGTGTGTGTAAAATGTCGCATTCGCTCATCTCTGGTGTGTTTGTAGCCAACTGATTCATATAGTTTCTGGATGGAGGCAAAATCCCCAGTATCCGCCACAGTATCAAGAAGTAGTACTGAAGTGCACAGGCTTCCTAATCCAAAGTACAGGTGGACAAATTAATAAAGAAAGATTGCAGTTTCAACCACTACAGCTACTGAAATTATCTCATCAGAGACTCTAGACTCCTGTAGGTGTCCCAGATCAGATGAACACATGCTGTTTCTGTCATAACATACAACAAATTATGCAACAAAGAGGAGCGAGAAAGGAAAAAAGAAAGATTACACAATTTCTTTCTGCTTCATCACATTCTACCCAGACCTCCTGGTGTTACCAGGGACATGCAGCAAGTCTGAAACAGGTCATGAACTAAAAACTCATATGAGATGTACAGGCACACGAACACCGCCAGTAGCTACAGGATTTTTAAGTTCAACATTACTCCAACCATTGCCCAGAACACTTGGTTAAATACTTTGCTTGAAAATGCTAAGTTTGAAAACTTTTTATTCCTCAACACAGACAACGTTAAAGCACCACAGCCTTACCAGTGCAGTGACATTTTTGTTCTCTTTCCTCCTGAGTGTGTCGAACTGTGACCCAGCCGCGAGCAGTGAGGTCAGGGCAGTGTAAAGCTCATCGTACTTCATAGTCCTGGAGAAAAGGACCTCGCAAACCTAAAAGAGATGACAAGTCAGGATCAGTGCTTCGCAAATCGCACAGCTCTGAGTTTATATACAGGTAGACTCTTCTCTTAAGCATCCAGAATACCCATAGATCAAAACCGCGCAAAATAAACTTCACGAAGTGAGTTCTGCCAGGTATCTCTCTCCCGAGTCAGAGCTCCAAGAAATTGGCTATAAGGGAGTAGGCATGAAGCCTTGATGGCAACAAATATAGTGAGGAAACAAAACCCAGGAAGAACGTGGTGCAAAATGATGAGAAAGCAACTCTAATGTCACGTGTCTTTGTCTCAGATGTTTCAGCAGCACTGAAAAGTGTGGATACGATAGGGCTCTCTCTCACAGCACGCATACAGGAATCACGAGCACTTTTACCAGCAGTCTAATTTATATCTTCATACGTCTTTGCATACTGACCTCCCTCATGTGTAATTAAGCACAAAAAGGAATCCCAGATTATCTTATTCAGTCCCTATTCTTTACTCCACTTGGTGAAATATTTCTGCTCTAGCTGCTTCATCAGGTCTTCCTTCTTGCCTATTTTCCCTGGCACTTGTCAAACCGACACAGCCCTCTGAAGGCTTACGGAAGGTCTTTAAAACAGAAATCCCAATACCGTGCTATCCAGACGGTTCAGATCATCTTCAGAAGCTTCTAGGGATAGGATGCAGTAGAACCTGGGCTGTGGAACGGCGTCTGGAATGCGAGGACAGAAAATAACAGTTAAAGTGAGAGTTTAATTAGGCAGTACTGTGTGATCCTCTCTCCTTCATCCCCACAACCTTTCACATTTTAAAACTCCTACCAGATTCTACTAAGCCAGCTCCATCAAGTCACATGTGCTCTAACCTACAGTACATGCAGTCAGGGTTTTCCTACTCCTACAATTCTGGCTCAATAAATACATATTTATTTTGAACTACTTGTACTCTTAGACGACAGTAATTTTCTTTAATAAAAATTTTCTTGCTGTTATCACATGCACTTTTATTTCTATGCCCATTAAAAGCAGGAAAAGATTCCACACCGGAGCTCAGGAAAGGCTCTTGTTTATTTGTAAAAGCAGAAAATATAAGTTCTCCATTGCAAGATTTTTCTTACCTGTTGAACAGTGCTTGGTCCAGTTTTCCTCCACTTCTTTAAACCCATGATAGAGGGGGACAGACGTTCGTCTCCCACTGTCCTGGGATCCACTCACCCAGCCAATGGGGGGAGTCAGCAAATTATATTGCACCTAAGTTAAAAAACAAACAAAAACATTGATGGCATCCTTGTCCTTAAGGGGCAGGGGGAAAAATACCACTAGCACCACCAACAGAAAGAGAGCATAAAATCCCAACAGCCCCGCTGCTACAACACCGTCATTCTCAGCTTTTGAAGGAAGCCCTGGACCCTATCTGATGATTTTTGTTCTGCAGTGAGCAGTTTAAATCAATGGTCAAGCTTCCAACAAGTGGAAAAGCCACACACAAAACACCTCCATTAATGAGAGCAATGCCGAAAACCTCAACAGGGCCAAGGTGAAGCAAGGACTCGGTACAGGAGATATTTGTGAAGTGGTGCCTAAACATCCAAACACTCAAGGTTTTGAAAGACAAGGCGAGGCATTCATCCTATCCTTATCAGGATTTATTAGGACAGTCGTTACACAAGGAATTTACACTCAAATTGAACCTGCCACTAGGAATCAGCAACCATAACCATGCACTGCACCTCCAAAGGCTGGTAACAACCCTAAAACTGATTTACTCTAAGGCCGTGAAGAGACCAGAACACACCAGTTGATCACCATTAACAGATTTCTGCTGGGCGGTCAGAAAAATGATGTCAAAACCTTACCTGTTCAAACAGGTACATGGGGGCCTTGGAATACTGATGGAGCAGGTAGTCAAACACCAAGAGCAGACGCGCCACAATAAGTGGCACAGAACATTGCTGAGTATCCATGTTTGCTGTCAGCTCCACAATTGTCTGGATGCAGAGCACCATGATGGATCTGCGGCCCCTCTCAGAGAAATTGTGAAAAATCAGCAGCAGCAGTTGGAGGTGTTCCACATTCAGATCTTCCGTGTCTCCGGGAAGAGTCCCCTGCAAGGCGTTTTGCTTCAGTGTGCCCACAAACCTGACAACGGGAGAGGAAATTTACAAAGTTTACCTTTCACCTTGCTTAGATTCCTCTTTAAAATCTCTTTAACTTGAGGTTAGAGAAACATTTTCATCATCACAATTTTCTGCTTATTATTGCAATACCAGCAATTGCACAATTATTCACTACATTACGTACTGGGATTCAGGTAATGGCACAGAGAGCAAAAATCTTGAGACCATCATAATAGAACCTACCAGAAACCTGATGAAATAAGACATTCACCTTCCCTTTTTGTAACCCGCACTGCTGTTCAGCCTCCACCCACTTAAATCCTGATTTTAAGTTTCATTTTCTATGCTCCAGGTGAAGCACTCCAGCAGCACAGAGGACTGACTCCCCAGTCCTCTGAGCACCAACTCCCCAGTCCTCTGAGCACCACATAACACCACCACTCAGAACACAGCTGCTTGTTACACTGGTCTGAGAGAATCTTCTCTTGGGTAGAAAATCAGAGTGGTAAGAGACAACTGACTTCAGCTTAACATAAAATCATCTCACCTTTCCCAAACTTTAAGGCACTCTGGAACATCAGGATCTCCCTGGGCAGTGGCTTTATGCTGCCAAATCAGGAGAAGTCGTGACAGCACTGACAGACTTTGAGGATGAATGTAGAGAGGCCAAGGACCTTCAGAAAAAGGGGCAACTCCCAGCTGCTGAAGTAGTGTGTTCTGGAACAAAGCAGAGGCTTGTTAGAGAGGCAAGTCCTGCCTGATGCTTTAATTAAAAGCATGATCTGATAACATTAGAGCTCTCGGAGCTTGTAAGGGTTCACACAGCAATATCATTCCTATCTCAATACATGGCATCGGTACTGAGGGACAAACACCATCACTTTGCCACCTAAAATACCACAAACTTTCAACTGCAACGCCAACATGGAAAAAATCATGGAATCCTGGAATGGTTGGGGTGGAAGGGACCTTAAAGCCCATCCAGTGCCATCCCCTGCCATGGGCAGGGACACCTCCCACTGCATCAGGGGGCTCCAAGCCCCATCCAACCTGGCCTTGAACACCTCCAGGGATGGGGCAGCCACCACTGCTCTGGGCAACCTGGGCCAGGGCCTCCCCACCCTCACAGCAAAACATTTCTCCCTAAGATCTCATCTCAATCTCCCCTCTTTCAGCTCAAACCATTCCCCTCATCCTGTCCCTGCACTCCCTGATCCAGAGCCCCTCCCCAGCTTTCCTGGAGCCCCTTTCAGTACTGGGAGGCTGCTCTATGGTCTCCCTGGAGTTTTCTCCAGGCTGAACAAGCCCATCCATTGTGAAGAATTTCTTCCTAATGTCTAATCTAAATCTCCCCCCTTCCAGTTTAAAGCTGTTCCTCCTCATCCTGTCATTACAAGCCCTTGTTAAAAAGTACCTCCCCTCATTAGCACTCCAGGCGAGTAAAGTCCATGTAGACACCGACAGACACCAACACTCGTTTTGTTCATACATCCAATCACACACTCACCTGCAAAGCAGGGGACTGAAGATCTGAGGTCACTAAGGAATGGTTGAAGTGATACAGCGCAGCAGCAAACTCCTCATCTGACGTGCCTGAAAGACAGGGATCGATACAATTTCTACTGCTGCTCTCCTACATGTAAGATTTCCACATGGAGCTACAAAAATACACACCTGTAAATCCCACAGTCCCCGTTCTCTAACAGGGAGGTTCTGCTCACTCACCCTTAAGCCCGTCCTTATCCACCTCCTTGATGATGCTCGCCAGCGTGGCCATGTGCTGCTCCGAGAGAGAGACACTCAGGTAGTTGCGAATGAAGTTATTTCTGGAGTTCAGCATAGAGGAAGTGATAAAGTTCAAAATGTTTGAAGCAAGGCTCAGGAACTGGAAAGAAAAGAGAAATGCACTTGTAGAAGCAAGAAAAGCAGGGGGACTGTAAGAAAACATTAAACAAAAACTAAATCACCAGCAAAATAAACCAAACCCCTTAACTCCAACCCTGGCAGTGGAGTGGAGGTTTACTCAGTCCAGCCCAGCTCAGCACACTCTATCTCTTCAAGTCTCTTAAAAGGCTGCAAGTGTCCGAATTCTCCGAATTTTGTTTCTACCCAACCGAGTTGGAGCTAAAAGCATTCTATCAGAGAGTTATTTCACTTATAGATCTGCCCTCATTTTCCCTCTCCCTCTACAAGCCTGGCAGTAACCAATATGGTGATATTTCAGCTGAGGAAAGAGTAGAGAAATCTTTATCCAAAGCCAGGACGGTCATCGATTCTCCATCTGCAATGTACTTAGAATATCCGACATTTGTCGTGTTGTCTGTCAAAGCAGCTCCCCCCTCACAAATAAACAATGCTATAGCACAAGTGATTTCATTAACCCTGAAGACCTTCCCATACCAATTCCGGATCCTTGCGGCTGGCCAGGATGTTCCCGTTCTCTCCAGCAGTCTGTTTGTTCGGGCTTTTCACTCTAGGCGAGCTCTCCAAAGGTGGTGGTGGAGGAGGTGGTGGTGGTGCCACTTTCTCTTTGCTTGGAGAGATTGTCTCTTCAAACCACTGCCCGAGGATCGGCTCGCTGTCATCATCTAACGCAAGAGGCAGCACAACCAAAAGCACAGCGTTATAAGCAATTATGTTATGCAAACTACTCAGCCTAAAAAAGGCCTGAATAAGTTTTAGTGAGCAGAGTTAAGGTGTCTGCTGTCTTCATTTTCCCTTTCCAAATCACAAGGCTGAGCACTTCTACAGCACTCCAGCAGGAATTTACAAGAAGAAATTATTTCCACTCTCCTCTTAGACAAATTCTGCCAAATTCCAGCCACTCTGACTTCAGTTTACGTAGAAGAGTGCAGCCAG
The DNA here is from genome assembly GCA_033558235.1 of Neomorphus geoffroyi. NCBI lineage: Eukaryota > Metazoa > Chordata > Aves > Cuculiformes > Neomorphidae > Neomorphus > Neomorphus geoffroyi. Next base: position 1,205,480 of record JAUMJM010000075.1, on the reverse strand, counting down.
CACTACTTCTGCCAAACAGATCTTACAACCTGCTTCATAGTCTCAGCATTACATGACATTCCAGTCCAAGAAGGACTTCAGCAGCCAGGTTTCCATTAACTGTGAACGACAATGTAGAATCCCGACTGCAGCCGCCTGCTGCAAACTCTGTTACCTTGGCTGCTGTCCTCCTCCGTGCTGCTAAAATCATCCTCGTAGTAAGTGTTAGAATCAGTGGAGGCACTTGCATCGCTGCTCATCGAGCCCTTTCTCTGACGCTGCAGGACACAGGCCTTGGAAGAACAGCAGACCAAATGAAAACTTAGGATTATGAAAGATAAGCTTTGCAAACTAGAGTATCCAATGCATTTTAATGTCCTTCTAACAAATTCAACACAATTATTTTACTAACAGTTTTTCAAGGTTTCTCACCCTTAAGTTGTGTTAAAAATTATCCAAGAAGGTTGAAAATAAATAACCTGTGCCAGGGGTGTCAAACTC